>JAYRCH010000393.1:0-1489239 GCA_037179445.1 Phengaris alcon alcon | reverse complement strand
TCGTCATTATTACTGATTCTAAGAGTGGACTTTTACATTTGATGTCTTGTAGTAAAGGTAGCACGGGTAGTAATGTATTTACAATCTAAAGGTAAGCATACACGGCGACACTAGACACCAGACACTGAGTGTATACATCGAATGTCTGTGTGTGTACATCGTCGCGACACTTAGTTGCAGATATAGTGTCGGTGTCGCTCAGTGTCTGTGTTGCTGCCGTGGAGACAGGACGCGAAGCGCTGTCCGATACGAGTGTCAGTATTTCACACGTACGCGAAATTTTTGGATACACTAATGACGTCACGCGCGTGGTCAGCTGAAGAAATAAAATTATTGATTTTATATTTTGAAGCGCTGCCAGAACTATGGCAAATATCAAATCCTGATTATAAAAATCGAGCCAAGAAAGCAGCTGCGGCAGAAAGTTTGGCCGAACAATTTAATACTTCTGCATCAGAAATAAATAGAAAACTGCACAATTTACGAACGCAGTTTAATAATGAACTAAGAAAACTTAAAAAAAAGAAGAGTGGCCAAGGCACAGATGAAAATTATGTAAGCACTTGGGAATACTTCACAAGTTTACAATTTTTAATGCCAAGTACCGTACCAGCAAATGAAACACAACAAAATTTGGTGAGTTGTCTTTATTATTTATTGGTTTATTCATTAATTTCCACTTATGTATCTGTACTGCCAGCTAACTTCGCCTTCAGGAGATACAAAATATTCTTTATATTCTTCACGGATTTCTTTACTTTCATTAGACATGTTGGATCCCACTGGTCTATTTGAGAAAAATACATTATCCGGAGTGGGATCTTGTCTCCAACGGCCAGGAGTTACTATACCATCAATTTCCTCGTCGAAGGTGCCTTGTGGTGCATACACATGCCTTGAATTTTGTTCCAAGAGAAAGTTATGCAACACGCAGATTGCGGATACAAGTTTTATAACTTTTTCAGGACATAATTCTATAGGTTTCCTTAATATTCTAAATCTGTTTGCAAGTAAACCAAACGCATTTTCTACTACTCGTCGAGCTCTCGACAGCCTGTAGTTATAAATCCGATTAGGCCCAGGTTGATTACGAAAAGGAAAAGGTTTCATAAGATAAGGTTTCAATGGAAAAGCATCATCGGCTATAATGACATAGGGTACATATTTGGTCCTACCGGGAAGTGGCCTTGGCGGTGGTATATTAAGTCTGCCGTCGCTTAAAGCATTTGAAAGTGAACAATTTGCAAACACGCCTCCATCGGAGATTCTCCCATTGCATCCTATGTCTGCGTAAATAAATTTTAATTAGCATCAACTAATGCCATTAACACAATACTGAATGTACCTTTATAATTATAGTACACGCTCCCACTATGTTGGGGTGCTTTTATGACCACGTGCTTTCCATCTAGTGCTCCAAGAGCATTTGGAAAATTCCATTGGTTTTTGAAATCTTCTGAAATTTTTTTCCAGCAATCTTCAGATGAAGATACCTGTAATAAATATTAAAAGCGAAATTAATCTATGGCTGAAATAAACATTTATTATTATTATTTTCAGAACACTCCTACCAACAGCGAAAATTTGGAATCAACAGATTCGCAAAACTCCAACACCCTCTCTCATTCTCAACGAACCTCTAAAAAACGAAAGAAGGAAGACGAAGTTTTAGAGCGAGCGTTAAGCGTGTTAGACAAATCTGATGATGCTGGCGTTTTTGGTGATTTTGTGGCTGCTGCGATGCGCAATATGAGGTCAGAATCCCGAAAAAGAGAACCAAAAAGAAAAATTCAACGTATTATTATAGACATTGAAGAATTGGATGAAGCCGAGCAGTATTCGCGTCCTTCGACTTCACAATCTACTTCATTACCAAATGTGACTTGGGAAAGTTCCGAAGACACAAATCTAACTTACGAAAATTTGTAAATAGTTTGTTGATTGACCAAGTTTAAAATGTTTGTACCTATTAATAAGTAAAGAAATTATTAATTAAACAAAAATGTATTTTTTTAATTTTACCTCCATGTAATTTGGTTTTAAAAATCTATAGATAGCTTCGCAACATTCTGGTATTATTTTGGAGATAGTTTGTTGTGGTACCCGAAATAGGTATGAGAGCGATCGATACGAATCTCCTGAAACGAATAAGGTAAATGTTATCATTAAAAAAGTGGTTAAAGATATTTTTATGATGTAAAAATATGTTTTACCTGACGCCAAATATCTCAATGTTATCGCCAAACGTTCTTCTACACTGATAGCTAGTCTCATATTCGTATCTTGCTTCTTAATCGCAGGCGAAACCTTGTTACTTACATAAATATTGAAAATCGTCGTGTTTCATCCGAAGAAAGTTTTTATAACATTCTGGATCTTCGTTTTTCAATTCAGTCAACAATCGACTATATGCCCCTAGCTGCGCTCTTCTTTTAATCCAATCTTTAACCCATATCGATCTCCTCTTACGACGACGCATTTCAATGGAAAACATATTGCGATAACCGCGGCAGCAGCACGTCTATTCATTGCGATAAAATGTACGACACTGAATTGTGTAGACGGCAAATACACTTGAACCGGTACACTCGATGTATATACAAATGTCGACACAAAAAATTGCTCACCGCGTAGACACAAGCGACACAAGTGTTGACATTTGTGTCAAGTGTCGGTGTCGTCGTGTATACTTAACTTTATACGTAATGGGGTTAATGTTCGCCTGCAGTGGGTGCCCTCTCATGTAGGTATTTCCGGAAACGAGATTGTTGACGCTTTGGCGAGTGTGGCTCGATCCGTCGGTACGTCTATTGTTGTGACACCTTTTTGCTATGATTATTTAGGAACTATTAAGAAAAAATGTTTTGATATGTGGAACCAATATTTCCAACAAAAATCTGTAAATTCGGGTATTTGGTATAGGACCTTAGTAGACAAACCACCGAAACGGCCTTGGCTCGCAGACGCCAATCTCAATAAAAGAGATTTAACTCTCTCCTTCCGCCTCCGTTCAAACCACATTCCATTGAATAATTTTATTTATCTTATGGGGAAAACGGACAATCCCAACTGTACCGCTTGTGACCGATACGAGGACCTCTATCACATGCTCATGGAATGTAGGAGGAACGAAGGTATCAGGCTTGAACTTATACAACATGCTAAATGTAACGATTTGTTCTTTTTTGTTCATAACATCATGTCATCTAATTTTAAGGCTGAATGCAGTGATATATTTTTAAGTTATGTAATCCACTCATTGTATTTAAGGGATTTAGATCTTAGTTTTTTGTAATTATTAATGTTTTAAGGCCGACTTAATCTTACGCCTTCTGGCCTTTAAATAAAAAAAAAAAAAAAAAAAAAAAAAACTAATGGTAATACGACTTGAATGGTAATAACTTGAAATATTCACAAAATACTCAGTTGTATTTTTACTTTAATAATAAAATTAAAATAAAAAAATATATAAGGAGGGCTCCCATACATAAAACGCCATTTTTTGCCATTACCTAGTCAATGGTACGCATGGTATCAATGGCACTTGGCTGGTTTTTTGTCCTTTGTACCACTTCATTAGTATGTATTATACAGGGTGCACTTAAACCTACCTGCCAAATTTTTGAAGTGAAAACTTCTTTAGCGGCGCTGTGTACTTTTTTTGGAATGGGTAAAAATTTCTAAACTCGCGTCAGGACACGTGACCTGATCGAAAATTCGTAAGACGGATGGAGAGAGGACAGGCGGCGCAGGGCGCTTGCGCGAATGTTCGTGTGTGTTAATGTTACAGCGTGCCACGCGCATCCATGGATGGTGACAGCTGCTATGCTATTCTCTAAGCAACACGTTTAGGCTGTTTTCGTGGCTGTTTTCACGGATGTCGCAGCCGTGACATCGTTGGTTGTAGTCAAGGCGGAATTTTCGGTATTCTCTAAGCTTTATTAGCTCGTCGACGATGTCTCGGCTGCGTGAACGCACGGCTGTTCGCAAGGCTGTTTTCGAGAGATGGGCGCAGTCGTATTTAAATTATCGATATGTTATTGTTTCGTAAATATCAGCAATTTCGTTGTGATAACAATTATTATATTAATACTTTTATAAACAAAATGACATAAACAAATTATTAGAATGGGTTTCATTAAAAATAATAGCAAATTATCATAAGAAAGTTGAAATGCTAGGAACAAATTTGATCTTTGCATACTAAAAAAAAAACTGTCAAATCATACGCATTGTTTGTAAACAAAATCCTAATTCCTAAATCTTGTTGAAAAAAAAAACTTGGGACCGTGTAAAATAAAATAATGTGTTATTTTAAACATTCAGTAACTTAGTTGCAACAGAATAGTTGACGTGACTTGTTCCACAACCCATAGTGAACATTAATCTAAATTAAACAAGTAAGTATCATTTTACCATGATACAGTCTGTTGTCTCATATTATGGCTCATCAGTATTTTAATTACAAATGTTAAAATAAGTTGCTAATGTACTTAAACTTTTGCAGTGACTCATAATGCTGGTCCCTCTGCACTTCAATTGGAGAAATTGATTGGGTATATGGAGGTGAGATCAGACCTTGCCACCGGACATGCCCGTACAGCCAATGCAAGAACTCGCATGCGAAGTGGCTGGATGGAAATAGCTACAGTTTTAAATAGTGTTGGAGATGGATGTATTAAAGACTGGAAGCAGTGGGCTAAGGTTAGTAATCTGTAGATCACATTATTATAGAAATAGACAAAACAATGCATAAAAGTGACATAATATATTACAGTGGTTAATTTAGAAGTACTTATGTATCTTTATTTCTCTCTAATATTATTATTATGGTTCTTTTAAAATTTTTTTGTACAGTATTGGAAAGATAAAAAAGCTTCTACAAAAAGGAAAGCTAATAATGCAGAGACTGCTAGGCGGAAAACTGGTGGTGGGGTTGATGCAGAGGTGGTGGAGCTAACAGAACTGGAACAAAAGATTTTGACCATTTCTGGTGGTCTTAGTTATGCTACTGGCGATACAAATTTAGCAATTAATCCATTTCCCGTATGTATCTTAGTTCTAAAGCATGAGTCATTAATTTAGACCTATGTCATACATACACTATAATTATTAATTAGTGATTATTTTAAAGTGTAATTTAATTTTTTATTGTCTATTTGTAGGAACATGAAAGTCAACCAGTTCAACCGCCTCTATGCTCTGAGACTAATGACTCAGAAAGCATATTGCGTCAGCTTAATGTGAGACCAAATTTTATTATAATTAAGTCATAACATAAAATTCATTTAAATGTATATTATAACTTTGTGTGATTTTCAATTGTTTTTCAGGATGTTCCTGAGCAATCTGTGACCATCCTGGATGCTCAAAATATACAATGGGTAAGATTTATTTCAATAGCTACATTGCTAGAATAAACACAGACCTGAAATTGTGGTCATAAGGCAGATTATTATTGATGAACAGGCTAAACAAAAAATATATAATTTTTGAAAATACACTAATAGCTGCATGGTAGTGTGGTTTACACAATAATGTAATAATAATATTTGTCTACTATGTGTATGTATTTTAATAATAAACAACTTAATTACTTTTTAGGAAGGAACTGCAGCTGCTGTTGTTGGAGACACTGTAGCTGAAAACCTCACACCATCTGTAGATACTCCAGATGTCACTATGGGCGTAATAGAAGATGTGTTCACATTACACGGAGTTGAAATGGTATATAATATAATGAAATATATTATGTTTACATTTAGATATTCACTTTTTAAATATTTTTTGTTTAAGTTAAGAAGCCTTATGAACAAAAGAAATTAAATACACTCGTTTATACACAGGCTGAAGCGGTTAGAAATGTCGAAGTGTCAGAGGAAATGCCAGCAACTGGACAAAACGATGATGTCAGCGCGCGAAGGCGCATTTGGTTCGATTCCCCGAGTCGGCGGAGGGGCTCATCCACACCGGCGGCGGCGCAGAGACCCAGCACTGCCGCGCAGTATCACCGCCGCACCGCACTCACATCACCGCGGGCTGGGGCCCGTCCGGTACGCCGACGTCCGATGCAACGGTCTCCCCCGTCGCAGCGACGATCTGAGATGGCGAGCCTCACCGAAAGGTTTATCGCCATTGAAGAGCAGCGTGCCGAGGCGGAGCTCGCTCGGGCTCGGGCGATGGAGGCCAACTCACAGGGTCCAAAAATACTGGCAGAAGCATTAGACCGCTTCGCTAATGCTATCACTCAATGTGTTGAAAAAGTTCTATGTAACAGACCTCAGAATACCTCTACATAATATTTTATATTAGCTCTGTTATGTAGAACTTTCATTTTTTTTTATTGACATCTTAATATAATTTTTTTTAATTAAATGTAGAAAGCATTAGTAAATAATAATAAGTAATCTCAAATTAACTTTAATAAATATTTACAACTAAAATTAACAACTAAAACCTAAATGAAAAATAAAAATGTATAAAAATATTTAACATTTTATCTCTGTTTTAATAGTTTACCGAGGTATTATTATAGTATAATGATAATTTAAAATAAACATTTCAATAAAATATACTATTTCTTAACTATTTTCAACTAAGACATGCAAAAAATAAATATTATTTATCGCTTCCAACGCCATAATATATTAATAAGTTGCCGGCGACAAGCGCGGCCATGCTCCAAAGCGCCTACAGATGCAGCAGGCTCTACGTGATGACTCTCACTTTGCAACCGAATTTCTTCATGTTGCAAATTATATGGCAACTCGAAGGCTGGCAATCCAGCTCTGTTATGGCGCATCCACACATGCCCGGCGGCACGGCCGGCGGTCAACCCGGCGGCCAGGCCGCCGGCCATGCCGCCGGCTCATGCATCTTTTACCTGCGGCACGCGCGGCTTTTGGTGCCGGCGGCAGTTTGCTTGCGGCTTCGATACGGAGTGGTAGTGTTGTCGTATTCAATTAAATAACGAAATGACAGAATTTAACTGGGATGATAGTGCAGTACTTTTATTAATAGAAAAGTATCAAGAAAATGAACTATTGTGGAACCCAAGGCATATGGATTTCAAGAATCGCAACAAAAGAAATGATGCTGTTAGGGATATTGCTTCTGTGTTCAACATAGCATCATCAGAAATTGAGAGAAAACTGAAGAATTTATCCAGCCATTATTTTCGAGAAAAACGCAAATATGAAGAATCTAAAAGGAGTGGATCTGGACGGGATGATGTTCAATTGCCGAAATGGTTTGCTTATAAGGCGTTATCATTTCTTAATGACAAGAATGCACCGGTACCGACTCTGAACAGCCACACACCTAGTGTAAGTACCCATCAAATTCTTATAATTAAGTAGACTAGTTGGTCGACCATAATAAATTTAAAATACATATTTCATTATGTAATATTTTCGTTAATAGGGGTACAAAGTTTTTGCTTCGCATATTAATATTTTAGATACCTACTACCTACAACCCGGTAACAATACATAATACCACGGAGCGCAGGCGAGCATACTCTCGTTTTTGACCTTATGTAGTCGGCATAACACTTACCGAAAGCGAAGTATTCGGGAATAAGCGCTCGTGAAGAGTGTACAGGGTGACTGGTGAGACATTTGCAATACTTGAGGACGTGATATATGGCCAATATGTAAGATGAAAAAAATATATAAAGAAATAATATCAATTATTTACTGAGTAAATGTAGCTTAAATAGGCGTCATCAGTGGTGATTGTATATATACATGTTATGTTTATAAGATTGGTTTTTATTTTATATTTACATACTGATAGGATATATTCAAAATATAGTATTGAAGCGTGTTTGCAATTATTTATAAGATTTCCTTTTTATTTTCAGTCTTCTCAAGATAATATCACTCCCCGGACTACGCTACCTTCGACAAGGACTTCACGAAAGCGAAATATAGAGAGGGAACCTGATGTTGATGAAGCTTTGCAATTACTGAGGGAGATCACGTCTAATGCAAGGCAACGCGATGATGCTGCTATATTTGCAGACTATATAAGTAGCAAGTTGAGGAAGATGGATCAATACACGATGTGTACAGTACAACATCAAATCCAGAATATTGTCTACGAAGCAGAAATGAGAATTGGTTCGATGAATTTTGATACCAGTAATACTACTCAGCCTCTTCGTTATCAAAATGTTCGGCCAGGATACTTCACCGGCCAACCTACAACGTTAGCAATGTCACCGTCGCCCTCAACTTCGCGCTCTTACTCTGTTCAATCAGAGTATGAAATGCAAAATAGCCCAGATGTCAATACAAGTGACAGTCTGTTACAAGTCTTGGAAAATAATTTACCCGAAAATAGTGTAATAGATTAAAATAAGGTTACATATTAAAATGACGAAACACGCAATGCCTTTACTTAAAACTAAAATAAATGTTTATATTTTCAGTTAAATTATTTTATTTTAATAAAAGCTTAAAATTATTGATACATGTTTCTGATTCCTAAATAAAACAATTATTTGAATAATCATATTTTATTTCTTTCAAACATTATATTTGATATTGCCAAGGAAGCTGACCTTGTTCCGATAGAAAATAACATTTTAGCTCATTTCTAATTACACTTGGTTCTACATTTAGAGCGATCTGCGGTATATTTTGTTGCATTTCGTTCAAAACTCCATCAGTAGTTCTTTCATTTCTCCTCATAAAATTATGCAGATGCACACAAGCCATCACGACATTTTTTGCTTTCTCATTTTGTAAACCAATGCGTGAATGCAAAATTCTGAATTTATTAGATAAAATACCAAACGCGTCTTCTACAACCATGCGCCCGCGACTAAGTCTATAATTAAAAACCCTCTCAGGTGATCCTTTTGCATGATATCCAGAAAACGGTTTTATTATATTCTGTGAGATGGGGAAAGCATCGTCACCGATGAAATAAAAAGGTACAGGTGTATTTCTCCCTTGTAATGAAATCGCTTGTGGCAGACTTAAAGTTCCATCTCGTATCATATCATATAAAGTTGAATTTCGTAGAACTCCACCATCAGATATTCTGCCCTGACATCCAATGTCTACGTATAAAAAGTTATAATTGGCATCGATTAAAGCTAGCAAAACAATACTGAAATATGACTTATAATTAAAAAAATCAGAACCGCTATTAGTTGGACATAGTATACGTATATGTTTCCCATCGAGGGCACCTACGCAATTAGGTACATTCCATTTCTGCATGAAACTTCGAGCCACTGATAGCCATTCTCCATGTGTATTCGGCATCTGTAAAAAAAAAATTGTTTGTGATATTTGTGTGTTTAGTTCTAGTTATATGTATGTAAAATGTATGGGTAACGGTGGATCAAGGGGTACAGTGGATCGAACACGGCCTATATAATGCGCACATTTACACGATATAGCATTTTACGTTCTATTTTGTATTGCCCTCGCGCTGATTCAGACCCCGTTGAGCGTCGCCGTAAGGAAGACTCGCTACCGGGGTGCGATGGAAAAGTAGGTATAAAAGCAAAATATTTTGATGTTTTAAAAAAGGGAAATCCTTTCTTAAAAAAATAGTCATATCTATAAACCTGTGAATGGTAGCCCTTAGATTGCTATGGCAGTGTGTACCTTATTGATTTTGGTCAGGCTTTATTATAAAAACACATTCTAAAAGTGTTAAATTGTGGCAATATTTAGCTCTACAAAAAAGTTGATTCACTGTTACCCATTGCACTCTCCCCTACAGTATAAAATTAAATATTATAATTGTGTCTTGCACATGCCGTAACTGTGTGAATGTATGTGGTCTGTTTTGTTTTCTAATGTAGGTGTTCAATTTCTAACTACCTAATGTGTTACGGATATTTTGTACTTACCCTTAAATAATTGGATAATGTAGACACCAAAGTTTGACAAACATCTGGAATTATTAAAGAAATAACTTGTGGAGACACTTTAAACAGTGTACCGAGTGAAAAATAAGAGTCTCCTGTAGCCAGGTATCTCAAAGTAATTGCTAGTCGATCGGAAGCTGACACAGCATTTCTCCAGCGGGTGTCAGTTTTTGATATCATGGGTCCAGTTAAATTCAGTAATATTTCAAATTCTTCACTAGAGATCCTTAGAAAAGTGTTAAATTTTGAACGAATATTTCTTCGGTTTATGTCGTCCTTCCTAAAATCTTCAAGTATCGGGGACACATTAGGCCTATTTCGAAGACTTGGTCTGACCCAATATCTTCGTTTGATTTTACGGTTCTTTTTATGAATAATGACATACAACACTACACTTGTGATACACGCAACTATATCATAGTCCAACATCTTTCGATTCTACGTACACGACTAATTTCAACGAAAGTCACAACACTTCTGCGTAAATTACAACCGCGACTGCAGGCCGCCGGTAAAGTCGGCGGCAAAGTCAGCGGCAAGGCGGTCTGAAAGTCGTCGGCAAACCCGGCGGCATAAGCCGGCGGCATGTGTGGATGTGCCATTACAAATATTGTGCAAAACACAGCAAGCTATAACAATTTTAGAAACCATTTCTGGATCAGTGTAACACTCTATGAACCAGAAGGCATCTAAATCTGCCTTTTAAAATTCCTATGGTTCTTTCTACGCTATTTCTTGCTGTGCTATGCACAGTATTGTAGTATTCTTCTGGAGAACCAGGCTCAGGGTTGGCACATGGGGTCATCGAACAATAGAACAATATATTATAATAAGTATTTACAATTTACATTACCAACTGCTTATCTACTATTAATGAATATCAATTGCCAGAGACCAAGAGTATATTGTACATACCTAACAAATATGCTGTCTCTCCTGCATTGTTTAGCTGTTCTAGGTGGTGCTGGATAACGGTGTTATTAAATATAAAACTGTCATGTGTAGCTCCTCCAAATGTAGCGTCCACATGCAGTATATTGAGATCACAGTCATTTATCTGCAACAAAAATGTTTAATTTGAATATTTATTTTATTAAATAAAATAATTACATTTTCTATTAAAGAAAAACAATTATTAAACATTTTCTTAATATAAATAATAATTATCAATTATTATAATAATGAGATGTCGATCACAACTTTGTGCAGTAATTCAATTTAATTACAATTGATTTGTATTATTTTAAAAGTTTTATTGAATCAACAATTATTGGTAATATAATTTTATAATCACTTATTAAAACTTACAATTAAAACATTTCTAGCATGGTAACCTTTTCTACAGTAGTATCTGTCTTCGTTTGTTTTAGGTCGAACCATGGCCACCAAAGTCCCATCAACACAGCCAATTACACCGGGCATTTTAAACTTATTGTAAAATCTGTAATATATTATAGAAATTAGAAATCAATGAGCCAAAGTAGCGTTGAGACCAGTGAATTATATCATTATTGTAGTGTTATAAAATATTACTTTCAAATACATACCTTTGTTTTTTTATTTCTCTTTCATTTAGATTTTGTGGAAATCTTATGTATTTCTTTACAATGTTGGGGTGATTAAGAGCATTGACTATTAATCGAATAGCCCGGCTAGCAGATGGCTGTGAAACATAGTGAAAAGTGACTTTCCAACTATGTTTTGGTAACTTCCGGTGGCCAAAAATGATAGAGTGCATAGAATCTGAAAAAATAAAAATAGGGTTGTTTTATGTTGTGCATTGAAAATAGTGGATTAAAAAGCAATAGGAAAAACTTTGCCAAAATATTATAAAATGTAATATTTTTATGTAAATAAACTCAATACTAAGAAATAACTTTTCTGCAGTTGGATAACACTGACATTTTATAATGATACACATTCTACTATATTAAAGCTCCTACTAGAACCCAGTGCATACTAGGTATAATTATAATTAACTGTGTAACAGACTAGTGTCTATATGAGTATGATAATAATTATTATGTAGTTGTATTGCACTGCATTGCCTTATACTTTATAGTTTATGCAATACAAAAATAAGTACTTAAGTCTAGATTATTAAGGTACCTACGGCTTACCTTAACACGATGACTGAGATCACCACGTCGTACTCGTGGAGGCAGTAATGGTACAAGATCTCCTTCCAATGCAGATATGAGATCCCTGGTGAGTCGGAAATTTAGGACGTAGTTGCGGTCGGATGATATATGCCGAAGGTTTCGTATCCTGCGACTTTGGCGTCATTTTTCCAACTCATCACGTCTCTTAGCCTCTTCGAGAAGATATAACATACACAAGACTCTTGCGGCCCTGTTAAATTAATAAAAACAATTTCAAACCTAAAGATGCACCTTCACATACTTATTATATCGGCTAAAGTACATAATTACATATTGTAAACGAAATACTTACATTTTATATTCAGAGTAATCCAACTTCAAAATCAGTAGCACAAACTAACACAATGTAAATCTTAAGTGGAAGGGCCACAATTTACGAATGAAACACTTAAAATTCTTGACTAAGCCGTGCTACAGCCACGAAATTAAAGCTTTTCGTTTGACATAAAAAGTTGTAAGCGTACGCCGAGGCTGCAGTCGAAGCTGAAGGATGTTTTGCTTAGAGAATACCAATTTCAAATAAGAAATGTCAAAAATTTAATTTCAAATCATGCCGCCAACAGCCATGAAGCGCTAGTATCGAACAGCGTAGGGACGAAACTTGCGGAATACCGATTCTGTCCTCACCGCTGTTACAGCGGCTGTTTCCTAGGCTGTTAGATCGTTTGTCCTTAGAGAATAGCACTGCTGATGACTCGACCGTCAGCGTAGTGGCCACACTGCTGTGTATTCGTAAGAGATAAATTTTTTAATGTAAAATAATTGTATTAGTTCTGAAGTGTTAAATTTTTAATGTAATATAAATTGTCCTGTTTGTGTACGATAGCGCAATAAATGAATATTGTATTCCACCACATAAATAATAGTACTTTTATACTGATAATGAAAGCAATTTGTACAAAATTATTCTCTAACCATTCCAAAATATCAAAAATGCACAACGTTAATATTCAAGTTTTCACTTCTGCCGGCACTCCCGGAGTGCAACCCGTCGTTTTTTTTTTAGGGCTTAGGTATCATTAGGAGAGTCCATTAAACCAAAAAAAAATAGGGTGTTAATTTTTTTACAATAACATATTTTATCCCAACCAAATTCGCTACAGAATGGATACACTACTTAGGCGCCAGTCTGTCGCAAGGAGTCGGCAAAAGACCGGCACAGGGATAAAGCGAAAGGTAACGCGGGGGGTGGCGCGCGGGCGGCGGGGGGCATGTTGCACGCGCCTTTAGTATGGCGCGTGCGCTTGCATTGTGCATTGCAATGATGCGATTATTTTGTTTATCACCACCCGCCGCACTCGTGATATTAAACGTCTGTGACAAAATCAAAAATGTACTCTAACCGCGAGTGTTACGAGATGATGAGATGCTACATTTTAAGTGGCGAAAGTTAACGCGGAGCGCAGAGACTGTAGGAGCAAGAAAGCCTTCCTCGTCTGCGTAACAGCGGATTCACGATTACAGCTGTACCAAGTCGCGAAACAATTTTGTCCATCAATCAACGACTATTGGACTATGGACAGTTCGCAACACCTGCACACGCTCTAGGAGGAGGAAGGCCGAGTTTACCGGTTGAACTCCAAGATGACATCTTGGAGTTCTTTGAAAGAGACCCACGAGCGAGTACCCGAGATGCCGCCCGCCGCTTTAACCTGAGTCGATTTGCGGTGTGGAAGTTATTAAACACTGTGAACTTACACCCATATCATTTCCCAAAGGTCCAGGCTTTAAACGAAGCATACGCCGCGCCCCGTCGCACTTTCTGCGAGTGGCTAATCGCACACCCTGATGCAGTTATTTTGTGGACAGATGAGTGCCTTTTTACTCGTGTGGGCTTGAACAACCAACACAACGAGCATTGGTGGTCGTATCAAAACCCACACAAGATAAAATAAAACTACCACCAAGTGCGTTTTAGTGCTAATGTGTGGGCCGGCATTGTCGGTGATGAAATACTGGGGCCTTATTACATCGAGGGGCGGCTGACCGGAATAACCTATCTGGAAATGTTAGAAAATATTATTCCGGAGTTCATGGGCAACGTGCCGCTCGCACTCATTCGCCACCCGCAGTTCTACTTCCAGCAGGATGGTGCACCGCCACATTACGCCGCCGCTGTTAGAAATTATTTAAACCGCGAATATGGTGATCGCTGGATAGGTCGCGGGGGGTCCCGTCCCATGGCCGCCTAGGTCACCAGATCTCACTCCATGTGATTTTTTTTATGGGGTGAGATTAAGAGGCGAGTGTACGTAGATGAGGTCCCAAGCCTCGAAGACCAAAAATCGCGTATTGAGCGTGCCTTTGACGAAGTGAAAAGTGACAGAGTTGTGCTTAACAAACTCAAAGACAATGTGCAAAAACGTGCTAGACTCTGCTTAGAGCGAAACGGATTGCAGTTCGAACAATTTTTAAAGTACTATTAAGTGTAGACAAAATAATTATGTAAATAAGATTTAGAGGTGGGTTGTTTTGATTTTAAATTAGTTGTACATAAGTTGATTGAGTTTTTTAAATACGCCTAAATGCAAAGGATGTGGTTTAGATTTAAATTTCTAAAGTGCTTATTATTCGTAATTAAAAAATTGTAATTTTTCCATTCTTTTGATGTGTATCAATTAATTTTATTCTAAACATACCTACGTCCTTTACATTTTGACGGCCCTAAGTCCGTTAAAGTATGAAGTAGGGATATTCGATATATATCGATGTATTGAAAACATCGATGTTTACAATGCGATACATCGAATGGATTTGATGTTTTGAAAATCTATTGATATACTCGATGTATCGATGTTTTTAAGTTTTTAGTGTTAAAACATCGAATCAACCAATTAAAATTTCATAAAACTCAAGTCTGACCACTAAAATTTTACTCTTACCGACAGCCCCACTTTTATTTTAAAAATGTTGGCAACACTGCGTACGAGTGCAGTGAGTCGTGTCTATGTGTATACTCTATGGTAGTGTCTCTAGTGACAATAAAAAAAAAACTGTTACATATGTCAATGTCGGTCGCGTCACGTGATGTCGGTTGGCGCTTTTGTATAGGTTTAAAAATATTGCAATAAAGAATATTGAATGGTGATTAATTGCATTACGTATTACATTTGCTGTTGTGGATTGAAGAAATTGAAGTGGATTTTTTATAAATATACCGTTATTGATCACTGATAATAAAATCTCATCTCATATTTGTGTTTACTTCACATATTCGATTGGTTGGACTGAGGTAAGTAAAGTTTTCAACAATGTTGGAGTTATTAACATGTCAACAAATACTAAAATTAGAAATTTACTGTATGACACATTAAATAGTAATTATTAGATTAGTAAATTATATTACCTGTAATACGAACATTAATTATTAAATAACCTACATCTTAAGTTACAGTTTACTAAACAAACTTATTCTCTAAATTGTATTCACGCCTATATTCATTTATTAGACAAGAGGTATATTATTTGATGAAATCAATCAATGTATTCATCATCTTATTAATCTGAATCATTTTGTATTTAATTTATTTGTTGTGTGTTTGACTTTTGTAGTGATGTAACATTATCAATTGACGAATTTATCGATTTTAACTACTAATTATAAATTTTGAACTTTTGATTGAATGCACTATTTTTGTTTCAGTCTGACAACAAGTACGATGGCACCGTCTAAGAAGAAAAATGAAAATAAAAAATAAAAATTCAGCAAAATGTAGACTCTGTCAAAAATTTATAAAATCTTGTGGCAACACAACGAATTTAATTGGTCATTTAAAAAATATACATAAGGCTGCTTATCAAGAGTTCAGTAATGAATGTTCGAAAAAAAATGATATTCAGAGCAACACCGTTAAGAAAAATACACACTTATCATTAGATCCTAATATCTCTGATGCACTCCCATCAACGAGCTCCCACTCCCATCAATGACAATGGAACTGACTAGTAATGCTGAAAAAAAATGTGACTCTTCAAAAGACGATGTATGTGTTTCTATTCCTCCAGCTCCAAAACGTCAGAAATCTATTGTGACAAGTTTTCAAGATATATACGCTTTTTCAGAGAGGCGATAAAACGTTAAGAATAAACAACGCCCTTATATATATGATATGTAAAGATAACCAACCATTCACAATTGTTGAAAATGAAGGCTTTGCCAGTTTGATTAAAGTTCTTGCGCCACATTATAAACTTCCTAGTAAAACAACGTTGACACGATGGGTCGATGATAAATACGCAGCATTATCAACAGTCTTCAAAGCTAAGTTGGCAAATATTGTACATGTTACTCTTACTACTGACATGTGGTCTGAAACAATGAGTATGAGAAGTTTTTTAGGAATAACAGCCCACTTTGGTGAAGGTAATGATATTTTTGCAATAACTCTTGGAGTTTACGAGTCAAACGATCGTCATACTTCAGAACACATATCTGACATGCTGTTGAACACTTGTGCTGAATGGAATATAGATAATGACAAAGTTTCAGCTGTAGTTACAGACAACGCAGCTAACATAGTAAAAGCTGTTGATTTAGCTTTTGGAAAAAAGCATATACCATGTTTTGCACACACGTTGAATTTGGTTGCACAAAATGCTATACAGCAGTGTGCTGATCTGCGAAACTTAATAACCAAACTAAAAGAAATAGTGACTTGGTTCAAACAAAGCAATGTAGCTAGTAATGAGCTACGTAAAGCAACCGAGAAAGAAACAAAATTAATCCAAGAGGTCCCAACGAGATGGAACAGTACTTATTACATGATCGAGCGATTTTTGGAGCTTCGCACCATCGTCAATAATATAATAATTCGTCATAAAAATGCACCACCGATGCTAACTGCGTCAGAATTATCTGTTCTTTCTTCGGTTTTACAAATCCTGCGACCGATTGAAGCTGCAACTAAGGAAGTATCAGGTGACAAGTACTGCACTAGCAGTAAAGTAATACCCCTTATTCATTGTCTTCTTTTAAAAGTTAAACCTCTTAAAGTCGAAGAATCTCTTGCCCAAGAATTGCAGGCATTGGTCCTGAAAGAGATTGATAAGAGAATGGGCGCTATAGAGAGAGTAACACCTTTCGCTGTAGCCACAATCTTGGACCCCAGGTTTAAGAAAATGCATTTCACAGACCCGCTCGCTTGCTCCACAGCTGTTTCAAAAATCAAGGAAATGATGAAAAGTAGAGTACAACAAAACGAGATCGTGGAATCTAATTCTTCAGATAATTCTGAAAAACCAGAGGAAAAATTTTCACTGTGGGATGATCACCACAAATTAGTTCATAAGAGCTGGAAAACGGTACAATCTGTCGATTTTATTTCAGATGAACTATCGATTTACTTGCGTAGCCCAGTAGCCAGATTAAGTGAAAATCCTTTAGAAATTTGGGATGATCTTAAGATTCAGCTTCCTAAACTACATTCAATTGCATACAAATACTTGACTATGGTAGGCACTTCAGTCCCATCTGAACGTTTGTTTTCTAAAGCAGCACAAGTCATCAATCAACAAAGAAATAGGCTGAAAGGCAAACGTTTAAATAAACTGTTGTTTTTGCAAAGTCTTCCAAAAGAACACTGGAAATAGGATAAAACTAACTTATAAAAATAAATGCAGATGTTTTTTTTGTTCTTACTTTAATATATAAGTAATAAAGATTTTTCTCATGTATGGCTTTTACTGTTTTTTTTAATAATACAATGCTTAAATTAGTGGATTATAAAAAATCTTTAAAAAGTACTCGATTTATACAAAACATCGATGTTTTCTTCCAATACATCGAAAGTAATCGATGTACAGTTTCGATATATCGAATCGTAAAAAACATCGATGTTTTTTCAAAGTGGGCACCCCTAGTATGAAGGGAAAATTCGCAACTTATGATAATGTATGATCGTGGGAATCCTGAATTAGGTAAGAGTACACGGTTGTTGTTGTTTTTAAGTTTTTGATTTTAAGAATTACTTTTTACTAGCCATTAGCCGCGTCCAGACCGGCCGAGCGCGGCCCGCGAGTCTGGCTCGCGAGCCAATAGTTCGGCCGGTGTGGACGGCGCTCGGGCTTCCTCGGGCGCACGTTGGCTCGCCCGAGCGCCGCTCGGCCCCGAGCCATGCGTTGTCGGTTTTTGCCGATGCTCAAAGGCGGCTCAGTCTGAGCTGCTCGCTCGGTGTAGACGGACGTAAAGACACTCGCGAGCCAGTGAATGAAAAATGGATAAAGAAGACAGTATTCGCTTAATACAACTTTACGGAAGCTGTATTAAGCGAATACTGCTGGAGGAAGATCTCTAATGAAATGAAGTTACCTGTACCCGAGTTGAAAAAGAAACTTGACTCATTGACCGACGCGAAAAGTCAAAGGAGAGAAAAAGTTATATCACTGGTTCAGGTAAAGATTCTTTTATTTATTTAATTATATTGAATGTTAGATTAATTAATCTCATTGTCAAATATCCATATAAACAACATTTACTATAGGACACACTAGGAAACGAAAAATACCTATAACGTCTACATATTTGTTACAGGCGCTGACGAAATTTATATATCGAAGTGGTTTGGTTTCAAATATTTTGACTTTATGTCCAATAAAGATGACACAGGAATCACAAAAGAAGGCGGAATAGATAACGTAAGTACTTTATTTATGTTTATTTTCAAAATTAGTTGAACATTAATATTGATCCTGCCATGGAATTATTCCGTTTGTTACAAAATGTGTTGCTAAATGTAGACGAATATCTTTAGCACTAACAGTGCCTCTGCGCGGAATGGCCGTTAGAGGTAATAGTGCTGTAGATGGAATATTGTTTCTCCATTGACCAGGAATAAATGAACCATCCACTTCTCTATCATAATATTCTGGTGGAATAGAATAGTTATTTCTTCGTAAGTAATTATATAAATACACTGTTGCTAAGACCACTTTTGTAGCTTTTTCTGGCTCTAGGAGGATAGGTTTCCTAATGACTCTGTAGACTGAACTTAAAATACCAAAGGCATTTTCAACGACTCTGCGAGCTCTGCTAAGTCTGTAATTAAACACTCTTTCTTTGGAACCCGCCTCTGGATTACCTTCAAATGGTTTCATAGTATATTTGTTAAGCATAAAAGCTTTGTCGCCCAATATGAAATATGGTATTTTCATTATGTACGGTATTTGTAGTATCTGCGCTTCAGGAATGTTCAGTTGACCGTTTTCTAATTTTCGATATAAAATCGTATTTTTAAAAACTCCGCCGTCGGAAATACGCCCTTTACTTCCGACATTAACAAACAAGAATTTGTAATTAGCATCCACGAGAGCGAAGAGCACTATACTAGGAAAATTCTTGTAGTTGTCATAATCAGTATTTATATTGATGGGTCTTTGAAGAGTAACGTGTTTCCCGTCCATAGCCCCTATAACATGTGGGAAGTTCCATTTTATTTCAAATTCATTTGATACTGCTAGCCATTCTTCTTCTGTGGACGGTGTCTGCAAATAACAAAACAAACATTATTTTTACAGAGCAATCCTTCTCAAAAACCAGGACCGTCACAACAGTCTACGCCATCGCCACAACAACCCGAGCCATCGCCACAACAACCCGAGCCATCCCCACAAGAACCCACGCCAACGCTACAAGAACCATCGCCATCGCCACAACAACCATTGCCATCGCCACAACAACTATTGCCATCGTCAAAACAACCATTACCATCGCCTCAACCATCGCGAAAGAAAAGACGGCTGAATACGAATGCACAAAATGATTCTATTGACAATATATTGAAGGACACTTTTGCCATAATTGAGAAAAGTTCAACTTCCATAAATGATCCATGTGTAGCATTCGGTAATCATATTGCACATGAACTCAGAAAATATGATCCTTACACTCAATCATGTGTAAAAAATGCTATTAATACTATTATTCACGAAGCGGACATGGGAAAATATCAGATGTATAGACCAGGATATTACACACAGCCACCCACTACATCTTCAACCATAACTTCCGCTGAAAATCTGCAGAACACACAATTTAGTCCTGCTACTACTACAGAAACATCAGACTTTAATTTTGGTGACAGCTCCGTCATTTAATGTATAATTTAAATATGAGGCAGATAAATAAATAATTTGATTGATTAGTTACCATGACTTTTTATTTACCTTAACGTAATCACTGAGGGCGTCTATAATTGCATCACACGTTCCTGGAACTATAGTTGATATAGATTGTTTCGATACTCTATGGTACAATTTTTTAATCCAGATTTTTCGTTTCTCTTTTCTTTTTTTTATTATATATCCAGACAACATAAGCGCCGTAGCACCTAATAATACGTGGTTTTCCATCGCTACACGGAGAGAAACTAAATGCACAAACCGGCTCACCTTGGCTCGCGAGCCCGGCTCGGAACTTTTTACAAATTAGCTCGGGTGCCACGGCTCGCGAGCAGGAAGTCTGAGCGCGGCTCGCGAGCGGCGCTCAGCCGGTCTGGACGCGGCTATTGTCTATTGTTGCCGTGTTCTTAGAAGTAGCTGTAAGATGTAAACAGGGTCATAAATAATAAGTTATTGTTAGAAATTAGTTAAAATATTAAACCCTTTTTATTGACGTTTTTAGAATAGAGCCGACGATTTATGACGTTGTTTACTCTTTAAAATTGAGATTTAATAGTTATTTAACCAACATCACATTGAGTATCAACCACCATCTACACCGATACTACAATAATAACAAAAATTATTATTGTTATCAATGAAATACGCTTAAGCGCGAGGGCGGGGCGGCGCATGGCATCCATATTTTGTGGTGTTTTCTAGGATAACTTTCGGAAGCTATTTCTCAACATTTTAGTACTGAGTGATTATAAAAGAAAAAATACGTGTATTTTTATTTTTAACAAGGATCAATATATCCAAATTTGGCAGGAAGGTTTAATTGCACCCTGTATAAACAAAGTAACAAACAATTCATTCTCGAGTAAAGTGCACTTTACTTTTCTCGAAATGCTACTTCCTCATTGCCCCATTGAAACTCTAATATAAATAAAATAAAGGTGTTATTGCGTTCTTAAACTCCTTGGTCTTACTGGCATATTTAAAGTATGTCTAAGAAGAAAGCAGTATCTTGTCAACATCAGCATCAGTGTCAGCTTGACAATCCTAAAATGCAAATAGTGTTGATTTCGTTCATGAAATAATAATGAATTTCATAAAATCACAAAAAGGGAAAGACTGTTTATTAAATAATGGGTATAAATACAATTTCATGAAATTGAACAATAATAACACAACTTTATGGAGATGTAGCACATAGGGATTTGTGTAGTGCAACTATTACTTTAGATAGTACGAGAGCCAAAATTTTACGAGATGCTGCTCATGTGTGCTGACCTGATGATTCCAAAAATATTGTTTTACAATTGATTAATATTTGTTTGTTTTAGCAAATTTAGCAAATTTTTGAAAACAATGTTGAAAAAACAATTAAGAAACATTAAAATGTCATACCTGATATACCAACCTTTCAAAGTGTTAAAAGTACACTACAAGGGCTGCACTAAAAGTATCGGGAATGGAATATTTCCACTGTTCCTGTCATATTAAAATCTTTTTAATTTAAAACTCCTTGGTTTTAAAAATCGAATACCGTTTATTCATTTAAAAAAAGATTCTCGGTCTTGTCACAAGGTCTTGTCAAACTTGTTTAGTCGTTGAGAAAATGGAATTGACTCGAGAAAATTCTAGAGCGATGATTTATTATGACTTTCGAAGTGGTTTAACACAAAAACAGTGTGTTGACCGGAAGATTTCTGCATTTGGTGATGAAGCCCCATCCAAAACCACAATTTATCGCTGGTTTGCTGAATTTCAACGTGGACATGTCAAGCTCAGTGATGATCCCCGTCAAGGTCGTCCAAAAACTACAGTCACCCAAGAAAACGTTGATGCTGTGCGTAAGCTGATTGAGGAAAATCGACATGTGACATACCGCGAAATTCAGGCAACTTTAGACATTGGCATGAGTCAAATACAAATAATCTTGCATGAACAATTAGGTGTAAAAAAGTTGTTTTCCCGATGGATACCGCATTTGCTCTGTGAAGAGCAAAAAGCGGCTCGCGTTACTTGGTGCGTCAGAACTCTCGAAAGATTCCACGCAGGATCCTCAAATGCTGTATACAACATCGTATTAGGTGACGAATCCTGGATATACGCGTACGAAACAAAAAACCAGTCACGAGTTTGGGTGTTCGAAAATGAGTTAAAGCCAACAAAAAATGTTCGTTCACGGAGAGTTGCAAAAAAAATGGTGGCCACGTTTGTCTCCAAAACCGGTTAGTTGCGACTATTCCTCTTGAGGGACAAAGAACGGTTAATGCAGAATGGTATGCTAACATTTGTTTGCCACAGGTCGTTTCTGAACTCCGTAAAGAGAACTGCAACCGCCGCATCATCCTCCATCACGACAATGAGAGTTCTCACACCGCGCACAGAACAAAAGAGTTTTTAGAGCAAGAAATCATAGAATTATTAGACCATCCGCCGTACAGCCCCGACCTAAGCCCTAATGATTTCTATACTTTCCCTAAAATAAAGAATAAATTGCGTGGTCAGAGATTTTCATCACCTGAAGAAGCTGTGGACGCCTACAAAATGGCCCTTTTGGAGACCCCAACTTCCGAATGGAATGGTTGCTTCAATGATTGGTTCCATCGTATGGAAAAATGTGTCGAATTTCGCGAAGAATACTTCGAAAAGCAATAAATACATTTTTAAATATAATGTTGTGTCACTTCCTTGATTCCCGAAATTTTCAGTGCCGCCCTCGTATACAAGAGCCGTAAAGATTTTTTAGAAAGCGACGTTTTGGAATACAAAACCTTGGAAGACGTAAAGGTGCCAACTGCTTTTTCCAAAAATTTTCTTATAGCCAATGATGGAGATACGGAAAGAATTTTAATATTTTCATCCATTACATCACGCAATATAACCAAAAAGTTTGCGAGTAGCGATAAATTGTACTTTGGTGATGGTACCTTTTACAGCGTACCAAAACCATTCTATCAGCTATTTACCGTACATGTTGATTATTTCTCAAATTTGAAGACAGTAAATGTTATACCAATAGTATACGGTCTACTGCCCAATAAAACTGAAGAAACATACATTAGGTTTTTTAAATTAATAAAAGAAATATTGGGTATTAACATTTCACAATATAAATGCGACTTAGAACAAGCACAAATAAATGCTGTCCTTCATGTATTTCCTGGTGTGAATTTAAGAGGTTGTTATAAGCACTTCAATAAGGCAGTCTTCAAGCAATCCTTAAAAAAGGCCTTAAAATTACAAACTTCAACAGAAGGCAGAAATATATCAAGATTAAGTGCTATAATACCCTTACTACCCTCTGCCTATATAAACGACGCCTGGTTACATGTAAAAAATATGATGCCTAATGATTTGAAATTTCAAAAGTTTAAACGTTATTTTGAAAAAGAATGGTTAGAAAAAAATAACAAAATCATAAGTGTTGCTTATTCCAAACACAACAAATAATCCGGTTGAAGGTTGGCATAGACGCCTAAATGCAAAGGTACCACATAAGCCAAACATTTTTTTTATTTTCAAAAAATTTAAGAAGGAAGCTAAACATTACGACTTAAAAATTAAAAGAAGTTATTTTAAAAAGTTCCAAAAGAACCGAAGAAATGCTGACATAGTTTTTGATATAAAATACAAATTTTTATTGCAGCAACTAGAAAACAACGATCTTAATAGCATACAATTTTTGAAGAAAATTATATATTTAAAGTTAAATACAACAACGAAAAGTCAAGAACGACGTCGACGTCGTCGATAGCCGTCAAGCCCATTAAATGGATGAAGCCAAGTTTTAGTTGTTTTAAGTTTTAAGTTGTTTTACTTAATTTGTTTTAAGTTTTACTTTATTAAAAGGTGTTCAGTAATAGAGCAAAGGTTATTATAAGGTCTGTCTTCAATCAAAAGTCTGTATCAAAAGTCTGTAAACAAAAGTCCCCCAGCAAAAAGTGGAACTAATTATGACAGATCTGTCATGTACATACATTGGCATGACAGATACATATTTGGGGTTGCTAGCTATGTAGTTTTTCCCATTCCATTTGGGATTTTATATTCACTATGCTTAATGCATATGTAATCAACTCTATGTTTAATAATTCGGATAGTGACTATAGTATGCCTGGAATAAACCTAAACAATTAGGTACTATAATTTTACAATTTAAATTTAAAATATTTTCATTATAATTACTCTACCACCAACTATTACAATTCTCCTTTTATTTGTACGATGTATAATAAGTTTCTGTTATAATGTGTATCAATTTTATTTAATAAAACAATAAAATAGAATTTAACCTAAAATGATTAAAAAATATTTTTGGGGAGTCTAAAGTAGCAGTGGTTTGCAACACTGTGGCGCCGCATCTAGGGGACTTTTCACTTGAGACGCAATCTAGCGTATAAATTAGACATTTATCATTTTCGGAATTTGTCATTTCAGGAATTTATATTTTCTGAATCTGTCAATTTAGGAATTTGACATTTTAGAAATTTGCCATTTCAGGAATTTGCCATTTTCGGAAGTTGACGAGTTTAGAATACACGTTCTCGGAAATTGTCATTTTCGGAAGTTGTCGTTTTGGGAAGTTTTCGTTGTCACCCTGAGGGTTCGGAAGAGTAGAAAAAGACTATCGCCGATGTGAGGTGATAGTGTCACCAAAAGAATATCGTTCAATTTTAAGTAAACATGGCAATGTCAACGAATGAGGAAAAGATTGGCTTAGTTATGATATGAAAGCGAAGGCCAAAGAAATGATAAAAGCAAAACTGCCATTTAAAATATCCCAAACACGAATAATACATTGTAATGTTGTTGGAGCCCGAACTTCTAAGAGGGTTGAAGTGGCTGTTCAGGACGCATATTCTGCTGCGCCAACGACCGTTGAAATTAAAAAGAAAGATTTTAAATCATTTTTGCGATTTGATTGTGTTCAGATACCTAAAACGAATATGGTGTCATCAAAAAAAAAAGTAGATGTCGAAAACCTACTTAAATTTTGTGATATTTCTGATGACCATGACGCACAAGCTTTTTATGCAGATGTGCTTCAAGGTTCCGCTTCTGATGATGACAATATTCGACGTAACTTTGATGATGAGGAACCTGTCATTTAAAATGCCACACAATTAAGCCAAAGTATGGGGACTCCATCAAAGCGAGACATCAACAGTAGATGTATCAATATTGAAAAAACTCGTGATTTTCGGCCGCGATTATTTAAATAAATTTAACTCGATTTTTCTTTTTTGTTACAGTAAATAATAACTCAGTAAAATATCTACAAAATTAATCGGCAGTATCATTTAAATTCCTTACCAAAACTCAAACAAACATATAAAATCGTTTACTCAAAAAAATGTCATTTTACGATGTATCGTTTTCAGAAAACGCTCCTCAATTTGGAATAACATCAAAGTTTTGAAATTTGTGAAAGGAAACACACTTTTGAATTTGACTACAAGTCTTCTTACATGGATACGGAATATAAAACTATTAATATGAGAAACAAGAGGAGGAAAATGTTGAGCTTTAACGAGATTGAATTGGAACAGTTATATTCTCAGGAATTGGGCTTAAAAGAAAACAAAAAAAAGGACTTAAAGGAATTGGTGAAAAAAAATATGATTCCCAGTTATTACAAAACTTTTTATGACAATCTCTAATAAGTACACAAATATGAAACACTACAATATTATATTATAATATTTTAGTAAGGGCATTATGTATACACTATATTATACAGGGTGTGGCGTAATTAATGGATAATCTGCAGCTGAAGAATATCATAACGGATCAGAAAAATACAATTCATGTTTAGTAAAAGTATCATGGTTTTTTAGTTATCGGCCATTTTTTAAAAATTATGAAAATTTTACCATTGCTCACTAATTTTGTTGTCACAGTCGCAAAAACATGAATTATCTCTATCAGGTTTTTATTTATAATACTTGAATAGTTGTATTATCAAATGTATCATGAATTTTTGTGCTGTTGCCTATTTTATTTTTACAAATGCTACCGAAAATAAGTTTTTTTTCTTTCAAATCTTTTTTTCTTTGTTTGATCGCATATATCATAAAAAAATGTATGGGGACTTGACTGAACAGCTTACAAATAATTAGAATATTTAATTGAGATTGTAAAAAGGTGTAACACATGGTATTTAACCCTTAGATTTCAAAGTGATTACCTATTAGACTTTGATGAAGGCCTAATAGAAATTAATACAAACGGGTAAAGCAATAGCTTTAAATGTTGTTTTCTCTTTCAGGTAAATTTTGTTTGTAATTGGTTAATCTAAGAATGTTTTGTAAAGTGAAACATGTATTTACTCAATAAAAATCTCTTTCAGAGCAACTCAGTTCTAGTTGTTGTTTTACTATTATACAAGGATTATAAAAAGACATTATAAAACAACATTTCTACAGCTGATTCCCAAGAATAATGGACAAATTAAAATTCGAATTCATGGTCAGGGCTAGTGAAGATGTGAAGACAAATATTATTTGTGTAACGTCAATTACCGATTTGGATGGTCGTACCTTTGTGTTCCCAGATAAATAACAACCTGTAAAACTACATGATGCAATAATACAGACCCAAATCTTTCAAAAAGTAAAGACTACTTTACAAAAACGACATGACAAACGGCAGGTATGGATTTCTATGAATTCAGAGATGAAGGCGATTTATTGCGATGAAGATGGAAATAGACAATTTATGGGGATACCTTTTAGAAGAAAAAGAAACACCATGCACCTCTACAACAGGAATCTCGGAAGAATCGTTAACAAGAATCATGGAAAGCTACGCTGAAATGAAAGAGTCATCAAGACCTTTCAATGTGGGGAAAATGGCCGAAAAATTTGTTATAGAAAAATTCAATAGCAAGATTACTAATGTGTCCCAGTGGATGACTATTTTTGAAACGGAATGTGCACGTGTAGGCATAGAAGAAGATGTCAAAAAAATTGAATTTTTAGGTTATTTTTAGAAGATTCCTCTAAAGACTGGTATAGTTCAATGCTTATTAAACATACGATAAATTCAGGATGGGCTATGTGGAAACAAAATTTTTGTGAGACATATGCAGATAAGGGTTGGTCTCCAATCAGGTATGCAATGTTATTTAAATAAAGACAGGGCTCATTACTAGAGTACGCATTAAAAAAAGAGAAACTACTGTTACAAATAAATAAGTCCATAGATAAACAAACTCTAATTGATCTGATTGCCACCGGATTGCCGAATTTCATTGCAGATAGGATTGATAGGAATAGCTTAAAGGAATCTCAAGATTTATTCAATAATATAAGAAGTTTAGAGCACATGTAAATAAAAAAACATTTGATAAACAAATAACAGTTTTCGAAAGTAAAATTAAGGAGAAAGGTGCAAGGCCCATGGTTACTCCATGTAAAATTTGTGAAAAAGAAAATAAAGGTACACGTTACCACCCTGAATCCCAATGTTGGTTTAAAATTAAAAATAATGATAGACCAAGAAAAGATCAGATAAGGAGTGTAAACAATTCAGAATTAGAGACTGAACTAAATGAAATTAACCCAAAAAACTAGTAGTGCCGCCATTAATAAAAATTAAATTACTAATAAATGACATTTTGGAAATATCAGGAATCTATGATTCAGGATCTAAGGTGTCTCTAATAAATTCAAGGTTATTATCTTTAAAAAATATACCAACTTATAATAAAAGAGCAGGTTTAAAAACAATTAATGGCGTAAAATATCAGTAGGAATGGTAGCATTAAAAATAAAAATTTTTGAAATTGAGAAACATGTTGATGTTTTTGTTATAGATGAAGAAAATTTCGGCTATAATTTTCTAGTTGGATTAGATTGTATACAAAAATTTAAGTTAACTCAAAATGAGAACTTAGAGATCATGCAAAATATCAATAATAAGAAAGTAAAACAACCTAAAATTACAAAACAAATTCCTGGCAGTTTAGGTTAGGGTGACATAAAGATAAATAAAAATGAAAAACAAGTTATTCAGGGATATGAAATAAACTTTAATGAAAATATAATGGTCGATAATTTTGATATTTCAATAAACCAGTTAGATAATAATAAAAAATCTGTTATTGATCAATTGATATGCAAATATAATTCTATTCTTGCACATATCGATTTGTTGATAGATAAGTACTGTAGCAAGAGACCATATAGGTGCTCTATGGAGGATATGAAAGAAATTGAACATCAGGTATCAAAATTACTAGAACATAATTTAATTGAGGAGTCATATAGCCCTTTTGCCGCTCCGGTAACACTAGCATTTAAAAAAGAAGAAGGAAGGAAATCAAGGCTTTGTATAGATTTTCGAGAATTAAATAAAATTGTAGTTCCGCAGTCGCAACCTTTCCCTCTAATGGAGGATTTAATGGTCAAAACAAGGAAATGTAATTTTTTTCCAACATTTGATGTGAATTCAGCGTTCTGGTCAATACCACTTAAGATTGAAGATAGACAAAAAACTGCATTTGTTACCCAGAATGCACATTATCAATGGACTTGTTTACCCTTTGGCTTAAAAACTTCGCCCGCCATTTTTCAAAGAATTCTTAGTAGTATAATAAGAAAGCACAAACTGTCAGATTTTACTGTCAATTACATAGACGATATTTTAGTATTTTCAGAAACGTTTGAGAAACACGTAGAGCACTTATCTTTATTAATGGAGGCAATCTTAAAAGAAGGTTTTAAATTAAAATTCACGAAATGTAACTTTGCACAAGACTCTGTGAAATATCTAGGACACATAATAAGCAACAACACTGTCACTCCACTTACTTTAACTTAATTGCCATAAAAGAATTTCCGATTCCAAAAACACAAAAAAATGTCCGACAATTTCTGGGAAAAATAAATTTCTATGGAAAATATGTACCAAATATTTCAATTATTCTAGATCCATTACATAATTTATTAAGAAAATGAGAAAAATTTGTTTGGTCATAAATGTCAGGAATCATTCAATACTATTAAAAAACTGCTTTGTTCAAAACCCATACTAGCCATCTTTGATCAAGACTTACCAATACACATTTATACAGATGCATTTATACACAAATTCAACCTAACGGTGATGAAAAACCTTGCGCATATTTTTCAAAAAAATTAAACGATTCCCAAAAAAGGAGAAAAGCTATATATCTTGAGTGTCTGGCTATAAAAGAGGCGGTTAAATATTGGCAGCACTGGCTTATAGGAAAAACATTCACGGTTTTCTCAGATCACAAACCTTTAGAAAAATTGAACATTAAGGCCAGAACCGATGAAGAACTCGGAGATTTAACGTTTTATTTGTCGCAATTCAATTTTAAAATAATATATTCTCCAGGAAAATATAATATAGAGGCAGATACTTTAAGCAGAAACCCAGTGTCAGAACCATGTGAAAATGAAGAAAATAGTTTAAAAGTAGTTAATTTTGTTAAAATTGAAGACATACAAAAAGATCAAAAAAAAACAATGAAGATATAAAACAGAATGTAAATAAACTTATTCATAAACATAATGTATATTATAAAAAGGTAGGCAAACATGAAAAGATTGTACTAACTGAAGAGTTCAGTAAAGATATTATAAAACAAATACATTACTACTACTGTCACATAGGACGAAAAAAGTTGAAAACAAAATAAAACCATTTTATCAAGCTAAAAATTTATTAGATAATATAAAAAAAAATGCGAAAACTGTGATGTTTGTATAAAGAATAAGTCTAGAACAGCATACAAATTTGGACTAATGTCTCACTTAGGACCTGTCACCTATCCGTTCGAAATAGTGTCTATAGATACCATAGGTGGATTTGGTGGAGTGCGCTCAACCAAAACATATTTACACCTCCTAGTAGATCACTTCACTCGTTACGCCTATATTTTAACTTCCAAAACACAGAGTGCAAATGACTTTAAAACTAGTCCAAAAAGTAACAAGATTATAAAATTGATTTAAATTTATCAGATCAATATCCAGGCAATCGATCGATCGCGCGAAGCGCATGATCATGATCATGATTAAGCCCTCCGTCATTTGAGGCTCCCCACTTCCCCGTTACGGTCGTTCAAGAGGTAGGGTAACCGGCCTTTGGCCAGGTTGTTATCATAATTTACCACGCCCGTTTCCTCGAACACATTAAAGCGTGTATATAAGGAACGAAGAAACGGTGGAAATTTATTATGTCACGCATCAAGGAACGCAGCGGTTCATACAGTAGTGAAAGTAATAATTATATAAGTGAAAATGAAAACTCCAGTCAGTTCTCCAGTACCTTCGACATCAGCGGTTGTGAACAAGTCAATTGGGAAGAATTTATCCGTTCATTTTCAACAAATTTCCCCAGCAACAAGCAGCGACGAAGAGAGCGACAGAGAGGAGAAGAACGACGATTTAGGGGGGTTTTTGAAAATGAAACATCAAAATCAACTTCAAACAGCGATTCAGATTGTGGAGACGGAATGCGATCAAGCAATCGGTCCAGAAACTCAAGTGTTAGTGGAAGATATGGAGCAGCAAGCACAAGTAAATGTTCGTACCAAAACTCAAAAAAGAAAGAAGAACATAACAAAAAAATCATCTACTCCGGCGAAGAAAGTAGCGAAAGCGTTGCCAGAGCCATCGCAGGACAGTTTTCTGGGTGTGCTGGAATTAATATGGACATTGGAAGTGTACACTCAAGTAATGGAGAAATTGAAGTACGGAGAACAGCATGCCATGATCAACAAAACTCTCAGCTTAAAACGAGAGTTTACGAATCTGATATCATTGTGGAAGACAATATTGAAGTTGATTGTCCACAAACTGAGACAGAACGGGTGCGAAGATTTATCATGGAATGCCTTCAAAACCATCCTCTCCGATTCAGAGTTATACACGACGTGTTTACAATTCAAAATGAGCGATTTAGCAATTACCATATTTCACGAATATGTGAACAAGGAAGTAACTCCGGTCGTGCCTACAAAGGGTCCATCTTGTTCGTATGCAACCATGCAGGGGACCACCTCCACGTCGTGCATGATTGCTCCTACAACGGAAACAGTTGCAGATGCCAACGTATTAAAGAAATCAGATACGAGTGCGGAAACCCCAGACTTAATAGAAGACTTCTTCGGTCTTCAGAATGTACAAGTGAACACTGGCTCAATCTCGCAGTCTATTTCGAAACAGGCGAACGGGAAGCAGTACATTTTGAAATCGCCGGGAGAATGTGGACTAAATGTCATAAAACTAGAAACATATCCATTCGCAAAAATATGCGGCTTGGACAAGAAAAATTGGTGGAAACACGCGGACACGAAGATGATATTCCTGACGACTTCAAATGTCGATCCGATACAAATGCAATTGAACAAACTTCAGAATTCAGTAATGAAAGAAGTGGGCAAATTAAAAGGCATACAAAAAGAAGTAAAGGAGATCAACTATTGGAATTCTTTTGGCGGTTTCCAACATCGCCAATAAATAATATCTTTAATAATTCAGTGTGGTTTAGTTCAAAATGGAAATATTTACCATTAAATAACACTCATATAAAAGCAGTGCAAAGAATATTTTTAAGACAATTATGTGATATGAGTGTTATAGATTTTATAAATAAGTTTAAAAATAGTGAGTCTCTTTTTTTTAATTGTGGTGTTAGAGATGTTAATGATTACTATTATACAACGGATCAATCTTTGACTATAGCAATAGAATTATTAATGTATCAATTTAATCATTCTGAAGAAAGAGGAAGAGAATTTTTAATTAATTTATATAATATTCTAGATAAAGTAGTTCCTAAAAAAATTGTATGTTTGTATTAAGTCAACCGAATGCTGGTAAAAATTTTTTTTTCGATGCAGTTATACTTTTTTTTTAAACTTTGGTCAAATTGCAAATTATAATAAGCATGAAAATTTTCCTTTAATGGACTGTGTTAATAGAAGAATAATTTTATGGAATGAACCACATTGTGAAACTAGTGCATTTGAAACTATTAAAATGCTTTTTGGCGGTGATACATTAAGTGTTAAAGTCAAATTTTTAGATGATGCAATAGTTAATAGAACTCCTTGTATTGTATTATCGAATAATGATATTTTTCCGAAAGATACAGCATTTAGAACGCGTATGTATAAATATACCTGGCGTGCTTGTGGCAATTTAAAAGATTGTAAAAAAAAATTGTATCCATTAATGTTACCTAAACTTTTAATATATTTTAATATAATAGATAATAAGGGTTATAGAATTATTGAAGATGTAAATGAAAGTAGTACTGATTCTGATATATAATAAATTTATTACAAATTAACAAATTTTTTATTAATATTCCTTACTTCACTATCACTAGATATCATTTCAAAATCTTCTTCTGATCTTATTATACGTGATTGGGTCCTTTTCGAGGAATTACCATCTGATAATCCTTTGTCATTTCTTTTTTTAACAGCTTGTCTCGTCCTGAAAGCTGGGGAATCATAATTAAACGATTTTTTATATAAGTTATGTCTGTTTGTGTGGACTGATTCCGATAAGTCAATTCCTGTGGTTGTATCCAAGTCTGGTTCGAATTCATCTTCAACGAGTTTGACGGTTCTTTCCAAGTTTTGATCGACTCCAGCGAAAGTTTCGGCTGTTGTGTAATTTGAATCGTGTAACCAGTAATATAAAGCTTTTTGAGGCATATCACTAACGATACCATAAGTGTAATAACTATGCAAATCCACAGATAAATCCATTTCATATTCACATAACCAGTACACCATTGTGGTCTGAAAATTCTCAAATTCAGTAGCCGGATTAATCTGGGGTATTGCTCCAATTCCAACGTGGAGTTGCGGTTGTGGATGCATTGATGCATTGTATATTGGATCTCGTGGATTGAATATCACGCTTTCTAAAGTGTTATTGTATGCTACATTCACTTGATCACATAACTTTGAACCAAACATATCACTCTTATTTCCTAAAGTTGACACCTTATCAGCTGTATATCCTTGTTTTGTTAACTTACGTTTACTAATAAACGCTGCATTGTTCATTGTCATTTCTTTTCCATGATAACTTTTTGGTGTAACATGTACTTTACCTTGAGTTATAATTCCATTTTTCGGATTATACTTATAATTACATATAGTTTGACCTATCATGGAATTAATTAGGAAACGATCCATTATAGTACAAGGGCTGCACTAAAAGTATCGGGAATGGAATATTTCCACTGTTCCTGTCATATTAAAATCTTTTTAATTTAAAACTCCTTGGTTTTAAAAATCGAATACCGTTTATTTATTTAAAAAAAGATTCTCGGTCTTGTCACAAGGTCTTGTCAAACTTGTTTAGTCGTTGAGAAAATGGAATTGACTCGAGAAAATTCTAGAGCGATGATTTATTATGACTTTCGAAGTGGTTTAACACAAAAACAGTGTGTTGACCGGATGATTTCTGCATTTGGTGGTGATTATAGTGAGGTGAGTAATGTTTCACCCACGCCGAATGTTGTTCTGCATCCTAGTAATGTAATTTTACATCTTACTTCTTTCACTATCGACGTTCTAGGTAAATTTAACCATTCTGCTTCTGTTAAATACGAGGGAACAAAATCTACTAAACAATTCATGAATGGTGTACATACACCTTTATCATCATCCGTTAAGTTTATTGCTTTCATAGCGTATCCATAGCTGTTCCATACTCTCGACTTCTTAAATGTATATACCTGTGGCGACGGCACAATACTGCGAGGAATCCGTATCGCTCTATTAGATTCCGCTGAATGTGAACCCATACCCACACCTTGTCCGCCGCTTCGTACAGCCATTCCTTGTGGAACACCGCCAATATTGCCAACGTCAATATCCATAATGTTAAGAAAATTATCATCCAATTGCGGAAAGTCGTCTGCAATACCGGGTTCACCGGAACGGGTCGGAGTGTTGGGTACGGAGGCTCCTCCGGCTTCTCTGTCGGAACTTGAGGGGGAAGGGTTAGTGTTAACGTCGCTTGGGCCTGGTTCACTAATATTGTTATCATCAGTATTAAATTTAACTTTTTTCGGAATAGCAAATTGACGTCTAATCTCTTTGGCTGCTTCACTACGAATGAAATCATTCCATGTTCCAGCGGATGCGCCATGTATACTTTTATGTTCACTCCACGCTTTAGACAATTCTTTTTGTATTTTTGCGTATGCTTCTTGACCAGCGTGTACTCTCTTTGACATGTTGGGATAAACTGAATAACCAGTTACATATTTTTCAAATAAATGTTTCAATGTTAATCCAGTTGCACCTACCAAAGCACTTATATTATTTGATTTAATATATTCCGCTGAAAATTCAGCTATCGCTGATTCGTCCGACTCGAAAATATCTTCATCACTTTTGGCTAACCAATATTCTGCATCGTGTTTCGCTGCTATCCAATAGCCGGGTCCACACCGGACGATCCATCGCGCTCCGATCGCGCGCGGCAGCAGCGCGATCCAAAGATGCAGGCGGTGTGGACGTGCCGCGCGCGATCCATGCGCACGTATTGGAGCGCGCGCTCCCTACCTCGCGCGATCCGTGTGCGGTCGGTTTTTGTGCCAGCCTCAAAGGTGCCTCAGTTGCGTGATGCGCGCGGTGTGGACGGTTGTGTTGGTTCGCGCGATCCACCTCGCCATGGACATCTCAGAAAGTCGCCGTTTGATATCGCTTTATAAAGAATTTAAATGTTTATGGGATCCCAAAGATTCTAATTACACCAATAGAGGTGTTAGAGATGATGCTTGGTGTCAGATTTCTCGTGAAATGGGGAATAAGTCGATCGAGAACCTAAAGAAAAAAATGCGATCTCTGGCGGGAGGCTACAGAAGGGAGAAACACAGAGAGAAGCAAAGCCGTATAACTGGATCCGGTAAGAAAACAAAGCTACTTTTTATCTGTAGGTATTAAAATTATATATTTTATTATAAGTAATTACATCATAATATTTACTGTGGATTTCACGTGATTTCGCTTTTTACATTTAAGCTGTTAGAAATACACGTGGTTATTTTAATGAGTAACTTGTTTATTTCAGGTGCTCAAGATACATATAAATCAAAGTGGTTTGCGTATGATGACTTCGACTTTATGGCGGATAAAAATGAACCCGGAACCACACGCGATACATTGGAACATGTGAGCTATTAGTTTACTGATATTCATTTTGCCAAACTATTGTATGGTTTGTAACAAAGTGTCTTGCTAAGTGGGACCGTATTGTAGTGGCATTTTCTGTTGCTCTTCTTGGTACGACGGCCATCGGTTGTAGCGATTGTGATGGCGGTTCATTTCGCCAGCTTCCAGGTATTACATCTCCATTCTCCTGTACTGTATCAAACGTTCCTGGCGATATAAAGTTAGGATTACTGCGTAAGTAGTTATATAGATGAACCGTTGCCAGCACGACTTTAGTCGCAGTTTCTGGTTCCAAAAGCATAGGTTTACGCAGGACTCTGTAGACAGAACTAAGTACTCCAAACGCGTTTTCAACTACTCTACGTGCTCTTGACAGTCGGTAGTTGAAAATTCTTTCACAAGAACCCCTTTCCCGTGTACCATCGTATGGTTTCATAGTATAATCATTAAGCTGAAAAGCTTTATCACCTAGTATATAATAGGGTACCTCAATTTTATAGGGAACTTGCAATATCTCCGGTGGAGGAATATTTAGCTCTTTTTTTTCAATTTTTTTATATAAATTTGTGCTTTTGAACACGCCTCCATCTGATATTCTGCCTTTAGTCCCAACATTCACATACAGGAACCTATAATTTGCATCTACTAATGCAAAAAGAACAATACTAGGAAATAATTTGTAATTATCAAAGTCGTTGCCACTATTAAAAGGCGATTGTATAGCGACGTGTTTGCCGTCCATCGCTCCTATCACGTGTGGGAAATTCCACTTATTCTCGAATTGCTGAGAAACTGTACGCCATTCTTCTTTAGTTGACGGCACCTGAAAATAAAGGAGATCTTAATTATAATATAAAGCTGAAAATAAGAATAAGCAGTAAATAGTAATAATAATTGTTGTTACAGGTAGAATCTGATACGACTGAAGGGGAACTTGAAGTTAATACTACAGTGAGCGAAAACGAGAACAGTAACATTACTAGTGACACACAACCGGAGAGAGCCAACCACCACACAGATCAGAGTAGAGAGCAGAATGATCAGAATGCACAATCCAGTGTCCAAACAACAAACAAAAGAACAAAAAAAAGAAAGAAAACTACTTCTAATAATGCAGATGACATATCAGATGAAACTCTTTCAGAGGCTTTCCAACTTCTGCAACAATGTGCTCAGCCACCACAACCGGAAACTGATTCTTACATTGCTTTCGGGCAGTATATATCTACTGAATTGCGGAAATATGATGCAGTAACATTAGTTAATGTCAAAAATGCTATATGCCAAGTTATTTTTCAAGCTGACACAGGAAGATATGGGGATAGCAATTATGGATATTACACTAATTCATACCCTGGCACACCAATAGCATCCACTTCATCACAGTCCCAGTCTCTACAACCTCAAAATTATCCAGCTCCAATTCCACAGACATCACCGTCTGCTCATCTAGCCTCCAATTCATCGCAGTCCCAGTTTCTGAAACCTCAGGATTATTCACTTCCACAGTCACCACCGAATTAAATAAGTACCTACCTATATCATGTTTTCAAAAAATAATTAATAATTGTAAACATGTTACTTCTTTAAATTATGATTGTAATACACTACTTTTTTATTGAGTAATAAAGTATGGTTTTACTTACCTTTACATAATCATTTAACAGGTCAATGATGGCTTCACAAACTTCAGGAATAATTATCGATATAGACTGTTTGGAAATGCGGAACAGATACTGCAAACTGACGTACGAATCTCCAGTTGCTAAAAATCTCAATGTTAGTAATAATCTTTCCTTCACAGTAATGGCATCTCTATAATTTGTATCATTCTTTCTTAGCTTGTTATTTAATAATGAACACAATATCTCAAATTGATTAGCATTCATTCTTGCAAAATTGTGTTCAACTTTATCTGACACTAACTCTGCGTACAGCTGAGTCCCAGATTCCAAGCGATTTTTGTAAATTTGTTTCACCCAAAACCGTCGTTTTCTTTTTTGTGATTTTTTGCGCAAGCATTTAAGCAAAATAAAAGTTACTGCTGCAACGGCAAGACGCCGCCGTTGTACGTATGACTCCATATCGTACAAGAGTTAGACTGGCTGAATCACGGATCGCCTTAGGATCGCTTGGAGCGCATATTTGGGATCGCAAGTTTCCAAGAGTGGATCGGCATAACACGATCCACGATCCACGCTCCGCGATCCTGGATCGCGGATCGCGGGATCGATGGATCGTCCGGTGTGGACCCGGCTAATCGGCATCGTTTGCAGGATCGCCTTTGTCGAGATCATTACCGGGACCCAAATATTTATAACCCGGTAATGTGAAGTCTCCTTTAAAATACTTTATAAAATCTAAGTTATCCATTGCGCTGGTAAATTATAAAAAAACCTGGCCAAAGGCCGGTTACCCTACCTCTTGAACGACCGTAACGGGGAAGTGGGGAGCCTCAAATGACGGAGGGCTTAATCATGATCATGATCATGCGCTTCGTGCGATCGATCGATTGCCCTCCGTCATTTGAGGCTCCCCACTTCCCCGTTACGGTCGTTCAAGAGGTAGGGTAACCGGCCTTTGGCCAGGTTTTTTTATAATTCCAAAATATATAATATATAATTTATAATTCACAAATACATTAGGCTTATCAATGCGCTAATATATGCATGCAAGATTTGAAGCAATTCAATGAACAGTTTTATGCACAAGCTGATAAAAATACCAAGATGACTTTATCATCAAATATTGTATCGTCTCGAATCCCTCTCGGAAAAGGTCACAAAATCGTACAGGAAATCCTAAAACAATGAGTATTGTTTACAAAATTAGAAAATGTTGTGACGATGTTATACCTGTGTGTAGAAATTTCTTTTTGAGAGCTTTGTCAATCAATAAAGGTAGAGTGAGGGGTGTACTAATGAGGCACAAAGTAACTGGTTTCATGGCATTTGAAAGACGTGGTGGTGATAGGAAATCCACCAAAAATGTTGGATTAAGAAATGCCATTATCGAATTCATTAAAAGATTTAAAGGTGTTGAATCACATTATTGTAGATCTAAGAGTCGGCGCATCTATTTACCATCTGAACTATCAGTAGCGTCAATGTTCAAAATGTTTCTCACTGAATATACAGAATTTTCTCATTGTAAGGAATCATACTTTAGAAGAATTTTCAATACAAAATTCAACATTAGTTTTAGTCATCCTAGGATCGACATGTGTTGAACGTGCCTTGAATTCAAAGAAAAAATTAAGGTTGAAAAAGAAGATGCAGAAAACACTCGACTTAAAACAGAGTTAAAAGTACATGAAACTAGAAGTAAACAATTTTTTAATTTATTGCAAGAGACTGATTCTAAAATGAAGATTCTATCATTTGATTGTGGTAAAAACCAGCCTTTGCCCAAAGTGCCTGATCAGAGCACGTACTATTCCCGGCAGCTATATTTATATAATTTTACTATAGTTGTGGGACATTCTCATTCAGAACTTACAAATGATAATGTTTTCTCTTACATTTGGACGGAGGATACTTACGCTAAGGGCTCCAATGAACTGTCAAGTGCATTATATCACTGCTTATTGAATAATATTGATTTTAGTGATATCGAGGTATTAAGACTTATGGCTGACGGATGTTCGGGCCAGAACAAAAACTCCACTACTATTGGCATGATTAGTAAGTGGTTAAGCAGTCATGCTCCTTCTACGGTAAAAAAAGTCGAACTAATTTTTCCAGTGACGGGTCACTCATTTATTCCCCCTGATCGAGTATTTGGCGTAATTGAGAAGGAAATAAAGAAGAAAAATAATTTAAAACAACCAAATGAGTACGTCGACGTTATAAAAAACACGCCACTGTGTTTTATTTAAATGACATTGAGGTGAGTGATTGGAAAACTGCTATCCAAGAAACTCAAAAAGGCACACAGGCTCTACACTTTAAGGTCATGAACTGTAAGAGGTTTATTTTCACGAGAATGAAAGGAGATTGCCGAGGAGTAATTGTAAGGGGTGAACCATATTACAACAGCGATGTCAGTTCTCGTCGCTCCATTACAAAAGCGGGTAAATATGCGTCAGACGTTAACCCAGTACCTATAACACCATCATTAATAAAAATAAAAAAAGCTAAAATTGATGATGTTGACAAACTATTAAAAAAACACTATGGCTCTGAATGGATGCAGCGACATGACTTAATATTTTATAAATCGGTGATAGAACACAGTAGAAACATAGCTGATAATGGTGAAGAACTTAATAATGAAGATGATTCTGCCAGGAATGAGTTATGTGAAGAATTTGTAGAAGAACCCCTAGTTGACGATTTATTGTAAGTGTTAAACGTATAAAGACTGATTGTTGATTAGTGAATTTTTATTATTACTAAATATTGTATTACCCAAAGTATATTTTTTGTTACGAAGATACCATCTAAGATAATAATTTGTTCAGTAAGATGTAAGTGATTTATTACAAAACGTGTTTTTTTTAAGTTGTCATTCTAATTTTTATAACTTTTATTTTTGTAAAATTTGGTTAAATAATAAAAGGCGCAACCCTATTACTTGTATTTTTTATTATTAGCAAAAATAGTCAAATCCCAACAGCTCTTTAACAAAATTAGCCAAATCCATTCCCTTTATATTCATATCTAGCCTATATCCTTACTTTATAAACAAAAATGAGCAAATCCGCAAAAAGCAAATCTTTAATGTTGTTTTTTCAATTGAATATCAATTAAACATTACATTTATATCTGAAATTTGTAATTTTGATTATTACATCCATCAACTTGTACTACTTAATACTACACATCTATAAATAAAAACGCTATATACAAAATGCATGATTTCTCCGTTTGGCCAAAAGTGGAGATGACCGCTTTTGAAAGTTACCTCCTGATGTATTCTTTTTGGGCACATGTAAAATGGAAAGAAAGGTTATGATAATTTTGTGAGAAATTGTAATAGAAATTAATACAAACGGGTAAAGCAATAGCTTTAAATGTTGTTTTCTCTTTCAGGTAAATTTTGTTTGTAATTGATTAATCTAAGGGCTGATTCAGTGCGACGCGGATGACCTACGCGGACGTCCGCGGCGGACAGTAAAATGTATGAAACCTAGCCACGCGTTCAGTGCGACGCGGACCCGTCCGCATCGCGGAGAGCTATCCGCGCGCGGATGAAATCGCTCCGCGCCGCTCCTCCGTGCCGCGGATGTCCGCGGGCGGACGGCGCTTCGTCCCAATGTAGTTGTTCAGTGCCCAATGGACAGTCGCGCGGAGCGGACGTAAAGTACAGTCTTTGTCATGGCTGCGTCAAATGTGCAAACCGAGAGGGTTATACAAGAAGTACGTCTTCAACCATGTCTTTGGAATCTCCGCGACAATTTATATAAAAATAGAGACGCAAAATTAAAGGCATGGATAGATGTTTGCCAAGCTGTTTGTCCGAATTTCGGAGATAGTTCAGGTGAAGAAAAAAAACAAATCGGTAAGTAATTTTTATTGAAACATCTGTGTTATCTAATAAATGTAACTATTTTGCCAAGGTACAGATCCTTCATTCAAAACAAAGTAATTTGAGAAATTATCTCTTATTGTATTGCCCGAACTTGTACTAATGCGAGCATTGTAATCTGTAAATCCAGCTACAATCATAGCGTCTTCTTCCGTATAACCATCGCGTACTCTAATGAAATTGTGTAAAATGCAGCACGCTTTGATTAAAATTTGTGCAAATGATGTTGATACATTGATAGATCTTTGGAATATTGCAAATTTGTTTGTCAATATACCAAAACTCGATTCTATGTATCGGCGTGCACGACTTAACCTGTAATTAAATATATTTTTTTTCTGTGTCAAATTTGTACGCGCGTATGGGCGAAGTATAGTATTGGAAATGCCAAAAGCTGCGTCTGCTACAATGACATGTGGCTGTGGGTTGATAGATGTACCTGGTAATAATTTTGGAGGTGGCAAATTTAGATCATCTCGTTCAAGTCTATGAAATAACGAACTTTTCTTGAACACATTAGCGTCAGCTTCGCTGCCACAAGCCCCGACATTTACATAGGTGAAACAGTAATTGGCATCACACATTGCAAGTAAAATAATAGAATAAAATTGCTTATGGTTGAAAAATACGGATCCACTTCCTTTTGGGCACGTGATTCTGGTATGCTTTCCGTCAAGGGCACCTACGCAATTGGGAAAATTGGCATCCCTTTCAAAGCCAAGTGCTATTTTATCCCAAAAATTTGGATCTGGATCAGGCAGACATTCGTTTTTCAAAATTTCCCATATTAATGAACATACTTCTTGAATGATGTATTTAATTGTCGATTGCCCCAATCGATAACTGAAATGCAAATGAGACATTCTTGACCCAGTAGTCAGAAACCTGCAACAAAAAAAAGTGTGTATTAAATAAGTTAAGTTACTAGCATGTGTTGTTTTATTATTTATTTATATTATTTTATTTACAGAAAAAGCTGTTCAGTTAAGATGGAAGACCGCCCGTGATGCATACATGAAGTGTAGAGCAATTCTTAAGACATCAAAGTCCGGTTCTGCAGGGGGTGTCAAAAAGAAGTATATTTTTTACGATATAATGACGTTTTTGGAAGACACAAAGGACTTTGATCCCACACATGAAAGTATGGCTTCAACATCGTCGCACAGCTCCCAAAATGTCGCTTCAACGTCATCGCAAAACTCGCAAAGTATTTTACCTATTGCCACGACCCCGGACTTGCCATCAACAGAAGAAACATTTCAGACACATGTGACTTCTCCAAAACCGTGGCAGAGAAAAAAAAAGAGATGTATAACAGACTTTGAGTCACAATTATTGAAAATAATAGAAAAGAACAACACTTCCACCAAAAACTCTGCGTCGTCCACGGCACGATGACTGCAGTTTTTTCAATTCCCTAGCACCCATTATAAGCGATTTCGATAATTATAAAAAATTGTTATTCCGAACTAGAATACTGGAGCTAGCTATGGAAATCAGAGGTCCAGCTATGAACTCGCCCAGCACATCTGCATCAACCGCTAGCGCTACCAACGATTTACCTCACTTATTAGGGAGTGATGTGGAGGAGTCTTTAGAAAGCTGGCAACACGGCGATTTCACTGCATTGTAATTAATTACATAATTACAATTTAAATTGAATAAACTATTTTTGTAATTAAAAACAATTTTTCATTTATTTAAGTACCTACTTACCTAATTGTTACAGCCAATCTCTCCCGCGAACATATGGGTTTCTTGTATATATCGCAACGCATTAAATAGGGCTCCAGTTTCGCATGCAACTCCTCAAAAGTCCTAACGGACATTTTGAAATATAAGAAGAATTTCATTTCGTCATTCTGCAAGTCCGAAAACAAGGATACAAATTCTCCTTTAAGAAGTCTTTTCTCAACCAGTGGATGCACATTAAATCTTCTACCATGGTGTCGTCTTCTGTTGTTTAATAAATAGGCCGCAATCACCAAATTCAAAGTTTTATCCATGACACTGTACCACTCTTGATCACGATCCGCAACGCACTGAACGACGAATTCATCCGCGACGGACGCATAACCTCATCCGCGTGCGGACGGTCCGCGTCGCACTGAATCAGCCCTAAGAATGTTTTGTAAAGTGAAACATGTATTTACTCAATAAAAATCTCTTTCAGAGCAACTCAGTTCTAGTTGTTGTTTTACTATTATACAAGGATTACAAAAAGACATTATATTTATAATATCTTTTTCACTATCACATTATACATTTTATAATAAGGACAAAGCAAAGCTATTCAACTCGTAGAAAAATTCCCACCGAAAGACCCAGACCCAACTTTTTGTACCTGCTTTAATACCTGCTCCGACGACGAAAAACAAAAGACGGAAAAGTTGTCCCACTCTTTCATGCAATGGGTGAAAGAGACACACAGAAGACTAACATAATTGGTTGTCGTAGTGATACTAGTTTTAAAGGGTTGCTAGAGTCAGTGTGCTACCATACTACTTCCAAGAGATACGTTTTGTTAGTAAGAAAGAATTTATTATTATTGATAAAGTGCTGTGACCTCGGACTAGATTTTGCTCAGTGACATGGACTTGGTAATCCCGTGATACAAATATTGATCTTGTGCTCTAACCCCGAACTTGTTTATTGCTAGTGATTTGGACTTTTAACCTGGACATACCGCGCATCGAGTGCAATGCCTCGATTTGTATACACACTCGCGGAATATGCAGAAATGCATTTTATTTACGGTCAATGTGGTGGTAATGCAAGTCAAGCCGCAGAACTCTATCGAGCAAGGTTTCCTAATGCCCGTCATCCTGATTACCGGGTATTTCCAAGAGTCCATAATGCGTACAAGGAAGGCAGAATTCCTGGAACTGGTGTCGGTGGTACTAGCGGCGGGATGCCACGCCAACATGATGACGACATAGTCCTTGCTGAGGTTGAAGCTGATCCAACCACCTCCGTACGAAAAATATCAAGCCGTATAGGCATATCAACAAGAACTGTAAACAGGATTTTAAAACGCGAGAAGCTTCATCCCTTTCATTATAAACGTGTACAAAGTCTTCTTGCCAAGGGACTACCCTTTAAGATTAGCATTTTGTCAAAGAATGTTACGAAAAATAAGAAACGAACCAAATTTTTTTGACAAAATACTATGGAGTGACGAATCTTCTTGTAAAAAGACGGCTATTTTAATATGCATAATTTGCACAGTTGGCAGCTGACTAACCCACATTTAGTTAGAGAAGATAGATCCCAGTACCAATTTAAAATAAATCTGTGGTCTGGTATCCTTAATGGTGAAGTCATCGGCCCGTTCGAGCTGCCAGACACGTTAACCGCCGAGAGATATCTAAATTTTTTACAAAATGATCTCCCTGGACTTTTGGGAGGACGTGACCTTGGAGAATAGAAGGGACATGTAGCTGCGGCACGATGGCTGTCCTGCACATTATGCCCGTAACTTTCGCGAATATTTAGACGCGACATTCCCCCAAAGATGGATTGGCCGTTTGGCCTCCAAGATCACCAGACCTTAACCCTCTGGATTTTTTTTATTGGGGTTGTATAAAGGAGAAGGTGTACAAAAAACCAGTCACATCAGTGGAAGATTTACGCGAAAGAATATTTGCCGCTGCTCGAGAAATTAAGGAGGCAGGCCGTTTATTAGAAGGTGCAGGGCTTGCATTAGAGCTCGGGGTGGTCATTGTTATAAAAGTGAATAATAAACAGTGCAAAGATAACCTTCTTTTCTTTCAACTACTTTATATTTAATTCATAAATGAATAAAATAATTTTAAAATAAAATTTTAATGAAACCTGTCAATAAGACAATAAATGGGCTCTTTTTTTTATAAATTATGAAAATTCTTTGAAACCGAAGGATCAAATACCATCTGTTATACCTTTTTACAATCTCAATTGAATAGGCTAATTATTTGTAAGTTGGTCAGTCAAGTCCCTATACATTTTTCTTACGATATGAGCGATCAAACAAGAAGAAAAAATGATTTGAAGGAAAAAAAATATTTTCGGTCGCTTTTGTAAAAACAAATTAGGCAACAGCACAAAAGTGACATGATACATTTGATAATACAACTATTCAAGTATAATAAATAAAAATATCGGATAGCGATAATTCATGTTTTTGCGACTGTGACAACAAAATTAGTGAGCAAGGGTGTCATTGTTATAATTTACAAAAATGGCCGATAACTAAAAAACCATGATACTTTTACTAAACATGAATTGTATTTTTCTGATCCGTTATGATATTCTCCAGCTGCAGGTGAAGGATTATCCATTAATTACGCCACACCCAGTATATATATTATTATAAATACAGCATTGCAATAATAATCAATGAGTATCTGACTCATTGATTATTATTGCAATGCTGTATTTAGGTTTAACGGTTGTGATTACTTAAGTAAGTAGATATTTTATAATAATTCATAAGTTAATATTAAAAAATATTATACATATAACTACCTCATTAACTGATTCGCTTGGTTAACCTATTATTAATTAAAACAGGATATTTTTGTTTTTTTTTTTAATTTTTAATGTTTATTTTTTTAAGTTTTCACTCAATAGTCTATTGAGAATGTATGTTATTTATTTATAAAGTCATTTTATAGAGGCAATCCAAAGTTCCTTTGTTTTTGTAGTTGATTAATATTGTTGATTAATCTTAAGGTTTATGTTCTAAACTATCTAAATTTGTTGCTGTATCTGATTAATGTTATGTATGTTACTACCTCAAATAAAAAGACCTCATTTTTGTTGTGCATGTTACCTACTATTATATTTCAAATTTTATTGTTCGTAGTCTAGAAATAAGGGCAGCATGTGATAATATTGAAAGCTAGTGACTGATTATAGTAAGTATTAATTAAGAAGTTTATATCAACAGATAATAAACAACCCTGATTTGAGTTTATGTTTTATTTCGCATACCATAGAGTTATTTTAGTATATAATATACCTGCATCATTAAAGTATTTTACCGCAAAAAATAGATAAAGAATGATGCGTCAAGTTGGCCGGTATATCCAATAAAAACCACTTGCCTACGAAATGAAACCTTATATCATAAGCTTCAATTTTTATTATGGACAGAACACGGTAAACTACCGGAGAAAAAAGATATCACACCTGACATCATAGGACTGCCTATGGGCTTAAACCACTTCAGTACGAACGCTATTCTCAAAAAATGTCTTCGCTGACGTCATAAATCTTTTTGTCCGTACGCCCATTGTTATACAAAAAAATAACTACCTGAGAATAACAATGTTGCACCCCCCGCTCGGCCCTTCCCGCTCCGCACCGCAGCGGTTCCACTGACCGGTTTTTAAATAGTTGCCAGTCGTTATTTGCTCGTTGCTTGCCTACGTCCTATTATCGGTATCATCAGTTAATGCGACTTTTTGACCTTGGCTATCGTAAACGGACTCTTGATAACAACTTGTGATTTGGTACTTATGTTTACTTCTTAAACCTACGATTGTGGCTGTGTATACTGGACTCGATTACTCCTGCTGTGAACTTTATAATTCATTTCAAAATGGAACAAATAAACCGGCGATGTGTTTTATGTCCTCGATCTATATCGAGCTGTACAGCGACATGTTTTAGGAGAAAACATTCTTCAACAACCAGAGTTGGCAGAGTATATTCAACAACAAGCTATGGAACAAGTAAGTACAAACACAATATACAGATATATACAGGCTGACCTGAAATTCGATACATTCCTTTGAAAGATAGAAAGTAGACCTCATTTACAGTAATATTTTTCATGGCATCCCCTATCCGAAAGTTGATATTTACAAAGTTATTGAAATTTCAAAAAAAATTTATTTATTTTCGACTTTTTGACTTTGACATGACGTATTTTTAAAAATGTTTGTCTTTTTAGTGATTATTTTATGTATTTTAACCGTCAATGAGTCAAATAATATTTTTAAGGAATAAATAGGGACAAACTAAGCGAGAATTTTCCATTATGAGACATGAAACAGAATTTTCTTTTAAGAAAAATGCACATTTTTCTTAAAAACAGGTGATTTTTTAAAAAGTTGTATGATACAATGCGTACAAATACCTTAAATAACTCCAAAAAAGGTACAAATATGTACATAAAAATATGAACATGTAATAAACAAAGACAAAACAATCATCAGGTAACGTTATCTCAAGAATTACTCTACCTGAGGCGACCTTTTTTTTCAATTGTTTCCTTTGTTCAAACTTCGGGATGTTTCGGCTACTGTCGTCGCGGCCCTTTGTCAATGAGTTACCGACTGGCTTAGAGAGCAAATTTAGTAGCTAATATTAGTTTTAAGTCAACTATTGCCGTGTAAGGACGTATTGTTGCTTTAAACTACACCCTTACTTCTACTTGTGATTTTTTTGTATCGCGATGGCTGCTTTTGAGTACGATGAATACGCTGACATCTTGTTTTGTTACGGACTTTGTAATGGTAATGCTGCTGCTGCACGAAGAACATACGTTGAACGTTTTCCGAATCGACGAGTGCCAAACGTTAGAGTGTTTTCAACAACATTTCGACGAATTCGGGAAAGCGGCCGTGTTGATAGAAGACGTGGCGATTCAGGCAGACCTCGTTTGTATGCTCCAGAAGAAGAAGAAGAAATTTTAACACTTTTTCAAAATGATCTTTCTATTTCTACAAGAGCGGCAGCTAGAAGACTTGGATTGAGTCAATGGAAGGTGTGGTTTACAGTACACACAGGCCACAGCGCGTCTACATCCATTTCACTACACACCTGTCCAAGCGTTGGAAGAGGGAGACCCGGTTAGAAGAATGGAATTCTGCCGTTTTATGATAAATGCAGACATGGAGGATCGCAATTTCTTCTCAAGAATATTGTGGACGGATGAATCGAAATTTGACCGTGACGGGATAAACAATTTCCACAACACACATTACTAGGCACCAAAAGGAGAAAACCCCAGGATGAAAAAAGAAAGGGCCCATCAAACCAGATTCAGTCTAAATGTCTGGATGGGTATAATTAATAATAATTTAGTTGGACCTCATTTTTTGCCTCAAAATTTAAATGGTGAAATATACGAACATTTCCTAACAGAGGATATTACTGGTTTAATGGAAGATGTGCCAATAGCAACTCGTCGTAATATGATTTTCCAGCATGATGGTTGCCCGGCCCACTTCCGCCTCGGCGTACGCCAGTCGCTAGACCAAACTTACCCACATCGCTGGATAGGTCGAGGCGGGCCAATTCCTTGGCCAGCACGGTGTCCCGATTTGACCCCATGTGATTTTTATCTTTGGGGTCATATGAAGGCTTTGGTGTATACTACACCCATAACTACTGTAGAGGAGCTCAGAAGCCGCATAAGAAATGCAGCAGAAGAAATCAAAACTAGTCTTACTACCAGAATAATCAAAACAGAGGTACGGAGAAGACTACGGGCCTGTATCAGAAACAGAGGTTCACATTTTGAACAAGACCTAAAGTAGAATATTTATTATTAAATTTAATTAAACATTGATGTTTTTTAAACACAATAAACGTAATTAAATTCAAGTTTTTTCTTTTATTTTAACCTTATCGCAAATAAATCGATTTAGACATTATTTCATTTTACTTCTAATATGTTTACTACAACGTCATATTTTTATGTAGACATTTGCACCTTTTTGGAAAGCTAATGAGATAAGGAAGTTATTTAGAATATTTGTACGCATTGTATCATACATTTTTTTTAAGAAAATCACCTGTTTTTAAGAAAAATGTGCATTTTTCTTAAAAGAAAATTCTGTTTCATGTCTCATAATGAAAAATTCTCGCTTAGTTTGTCCCTATTTATTCCTTAAAAATAATATTTGACTCATTGACGGTTAAAATACATAAAAAAATCACTAAAAAGTCAAACATTTTTAAAAATACGTCATGTCAAAGTCAAAAAGTCGAAAATAAAGAAAAATTTTTTGAAATTTCAATAACTTTGTAAATATCAACTTTCGGATAGGGGATGCCATGAAAAATATTACTGTAAATGAGGTTTACTTTCTGTCTTTCAAAGGAATGTATCGAATTTCAGGTCACCCTGTATATAGATTATAGTTTGTTAACTTTTTGAGTTTGATGCCCCTTTTATGTAGGCGACATGTGTAACCAAACGTTACCTAAGGCTTTGCTGAATCCTTTTGGGATTATGAGCGTGATAGTGATGCATTTATGTATGTATTTTAGGGGCCGTTTTCACGCATAGCACACACTATCTCTTACGCCTTCTTTGATATTTTTTCTTGCCTTAATGTTTAATTCGTACATTTTCAGATCGAATTCAATAACGAGCGGGCTATTTGTCATCGCTGTTGGCAAAGAGCAGTCAATCATATTAGAATTCAACAAGAAGCACTTGTTCCTGTACCTGACCCGGAACCAGATGAACAACCCGTACAAGAAAGTATTAACGTTCCAGAATATAGAAGAGCTCCTAACAGGGGTGATCATTGTATTTTTAATTATTGTAATAATCCAACACGTTACCGTATACCACATAGTGTCAAAGTACATATGCTATGTGAGTTTAATTTGTATGTTCCAAGTAATGCCAGAGTATGTATAGAACATTTACAAAACAATAATTGGAGTGACTTGATTAATCACTGTAACATGGTTCAACAATTCAACGCAGAGCAGTTTACAGATGTACTTTTTACAATATGGCAAATTTGAAAAGTGCTATTACCTCGAGACTTTCTTTCGACGTAATAAAGGGATTAACCTAGACTATTCTTGGTGTTTATTTGTCGAAATTAAGATCAGGCAAATCAAATGAACGACTAAGTACGTTATTCAATATGTCTCGTCGCACATTAGAGCGTAAACTATCAATCGCAAGAGAGTCCTTAATGACATTTGTTGACTTACATTTGGGGTTTAACCACATATCTAGAAATAGAATTCTCGAACGGAATTTATTTATACCAAAAAGCATTTTCGGAAATAACGAAAATACAAAAGCAATTATTATTTGTGACGGCACTTATGTTTACATAGAAAAAAGTTCGAATTTTCTTTTTCAACGACAGACCTATAGTTTACATAAGTTTGAGAATCTTTTAAAACCATTCTTGCTCGTATGTAGTGATGGATATATAATAGATGTGCTAGGCCCATATTCTGCCGTTACTTCGGATGCAACGATTATGGCAAACATAGTCAATAATGAAGACAGCCCCTTTCACTGGATTTTGGAGCAAGGCGATGCTCTAATTCTCGATCTAGGTTTTAGAGACAGTATACAAGCTCTTGAGGAATGTGGTTATGAAGCCCATATACCTCCCACTAAGGCAAGGGGCTCCTCTCAGCTAACGACAGATGAAGCGAATAAGTCACGATTAATAACTATTTGTCGTTGGGTGATCGAAACTATAAATGGGCGAATCAAACAATGTTTCAAACTTCTACGCCAGACGTACTTTAACAGAGCCCTTACGCATATGTTCACAGATTTTAAGATAGCTGCTAGTCTTGTAAATGCATTTCATCCAGTGTTTATTGACAATAACCGTGCTGCTGAGTTTGTGACCATAAGTAATGAAAAAATAAACACGCCTAATGTATTATGATTATGTAGAGTTAAAAAATCTGAATAGGCAGCGAGTAATGTTTTTAAGGATCGACGGAAACGATCTCTTAGTAGATTTTCCACGTTTGGTTGAGGAAGATATTATTATGTATGCATTAGGCACATATCATTTGAAATTATCAAAATCATACGTAGCGGAACACTTACGAGACGGTGTTTACGTTATGGAAGTTTGTAGGGAAGACAGATTACCTGACTTTCAAGACTGTAATATATTTTTAAACAATGTGTGGTTGCTTCGTGGACGAATTCAGTCCAGACATGTAAGAACACGAACTTATTATTCATATGTGCTCGTAGACCGTCAACAACAAGGGAGGAATGCTTTAGTTCATCATTATTGTACGTGTTTGACAGGGCGGCGCACAATCGGTGCGTGTGCCCATATTATTTCAATAATATGGTATTTAGGCGTTGGTCGCCACGATGTATTTATTCCCCCGGCACTATATTTGGAAGACATCATTTTTGACGATGAATTTGTATAGACCATGGAAGTTGTAGCTATAATAAATGATTATTAAAAAATAAAAGTGTTTATTTTGGTAGTATCACCCTAAGGTTAATTACTCAAGTGATAAGCTGACTAAAATACAGCATAGAATGTTTTTTTTTCCATTGTAGATTTGATTTTTACAAAAAAAAAGTAGGAGCCAAAGTATAACTTTCAATGTTCCAGACTGTACATTTCCGGTCGATTCATAACATAAACTGTTTTATTTCAGTAACTTTAGGTTATAAGCAATAGGCTAACATACATTAGAACTTTATTGGCTATGCCGGCCAGGGTCCATACAAAAGTGCCCATCATTCTTTAAGAGACTTTTTATAAATAAACCATTCAATCAAACATATTGTTAAGAAATAGAGAGACATATTTGTGCTAAAGTCAAACGTTCAAAAATGTTTCTAGTACTAAACTGACTTTTTAATTGAAGTTTTTTTCAGCACCTATTTACTCCTATATTTTGTTTTATTTATAAAAAAAATTATAATGCGTTCCTATAGTCCACAGACCAAATAATCAGTACCACTTTGAATTTTGAGAATAACTCAATATTTCATAAAGTTACAGCGTGAATACCAAAAAACTGACGAGTAACGAAACACGTTTTAGTCATTTTCCAAATATCATGAATTTTGGATTGAGCCAGTTTACGACTGGAGGTGCGATATATACATTAATAAAAGCTCGAATTTTTTGTTTCAACGGCAGTCTTATAGTTTGCATAAGTTCACAAACTTATTGAAGTCGTTCTTACTTGTTTGCACTGATGGATATCTTATCGATGCAATAGGTCCATACGCTGCTACTAAGACAGATGCAAACATTATGAGCGACATAATGAATGATGGTCAGAATCCATTACATTTCTTTTCTGTCTTCATATTAGATAGAGGTTTTCGAGATAGCTTAGGTGATGTTGAAGCGTGCGGCTATGAATTCTATGTACCGCCATCCAAACACAGAGAAGAGACACAGCTGACAACAGAGCAAAGTAATGAAGCAGGAGCTGTTACAATGTGTCGGTGGGTAGTCGAGGCGGTAAACGGGAGGTTCAAGCGTGATTTCAAGCTTTTACGGCTAAAATATTTCAACAAAACGCTTCCTAAAATGTTCGTGGATTTTAAATCGCTGCAGCTATTTTGAATTATTTTCATGGACCGATCACTGACAGCACTCATGCAGAGATTTTTTAAAATATAATCAGGGAGAAAATGGATTCGCCAAACATTTTACATATTTATGTAGAAAGAAAAAGATTAAATAGCCATAGAGCGAGTTTTCAAAGAATAGATGCGAGCGATAGAGAACTTCCCACAATTAACGTTAGACCATGTTATTTTCCTTTCGTTGGGAACATACCAGTCAAAGCTAGCGAGATCATACTGTAGCGAACATTTGAACAATGGATTATACTCAATAGAAATATATTCTGAAAATACTCTCGAGGATTTGCCTGACTACGGCGTAAACGAAGAGGCTTGGTTGTTACGCGGACGCATACAATCGCGTCATGTCAGATCAAAAATATTAATATATATCAAAAATATTTATTCATATATTTTGATTAAAAACAACCAAACAGCCGACAGCAACAATATAATTCAAAACTATTGCACATGAAATGATGGGACGTCGTACAATAGGAACTTGTGCGCATATAGTGTCCATAGTGTGGTACTTAGGATACGCCAGACACAAAGGATTTGTTCCTCCTGCAGCTTTTCTTAATGATGTAATTATTGACAGTAATAATGTTTAAATAAGTGTCATTTCATACTTTACAATAGTTTGTGATTTCTTTATTTTAGACAGTAAGATTCTCTTGTAAAGTATCAATACTGCCTTCTTACTACAGCTATATTACCAAAACATTTCGGTGACCTTATCGTCTGTATATATATATATATATATATATATATATATATATATATGTCGCAGGTATTTAGTCAAAGACTAATTATTATAATTTCACTAGTGAAATTTTAATTACACTGATTATTGTCAATAACGACAGATTCGTATAATTTCACGGGCTTATTTCAGTGATATTGTAATTTCACTGGTTCGCAAAAGTGATATTATAATAAATCTAGGTTTATTATGAGTATTGTTTGTGGTGGGAGCCCCGCGTGATCTGATTGGTCTATAGAGTTAATCAGTCGCCATTTGCAAAATAATTGTTGTAAACATTGGAGCGTGCTTTTTTTGATGTCAGTTTATTAAATATTTTTGGTGTTTTTGAGGTATTTACTTTATAATTCTAGTCAATATCTTCAAAATGAGTGATCGTGAGCATTTGGAAGTGTTACAATCGTCAGATTTATCACATTCAAGTGGAAGTAAGTGTGAAGTTGTGGTGCGAAAAGATTTTGACACAGAGTTAAGAAAGTACTACTGTGGTCAATCTGATAAAACGAAAAAACCGGAATGGAGTGCGGATAGAATAGAACAGGTAATAAAGGCAATTGAAGAATATAAAGCAAGAAAAATACAAAAGCTTTCTACCACTAATCAGCAGTACCATTATGCAACAAAATATGATGTACTAGATGTGGGGAAGAAAAGAGTTTTAATAACAAAGCGAAAAAGTGTTACTTCACCTGTTACACAAATAATTCCAAGTGAAAATTATTATGACACTTTACTCGAAACGCATTTAGCAACGGGCCATGGTGGGCGAGATAAAATGATTCATGCCCTCAAAGACAAAAAAAATGTCCCGCAATTTGCAATTAAAATTTTTGCAAGTTTGTGTAAAACCTGTATGACGAAGAAGAGTTTTCCTAAATCGGGTATAGTTATCCGTCCATTGGTGACAAAAGATTTTAACAAGAGAGGGCAAATGGACCTCACTGACATCCAATCTGCGCCAGATGGTGATTTCAAATGGATTTTAAATTACCAGGACCATTTGACCAAGTTTTGTTTTCTTCGTCCTTTAAAATCCAAACATGCGCATCAAGTAGCTCTTGAATTACTGAAAATATTTTTAGAAGTAGATTGTCCCCAAATCTTGCAAAGTGACAATGGTCGTGAGTTTACTGCAGCTATTATCAAAGAATTGTTGAGTTTGTGGCCCACTTGCAAGATACTAAATGGACGACCGCGCCATCCACAAAGTCAAGGAAGCGTGGAACGCTGCAACCAGGATATTGAAAACATGTTGCGTGCGTGGATGACAGAAAATAATTCTACAAATTGGTCCGTCGGGTGCTACTTTGTGCAGTTCCAAAAAAACACATTCTTACATCGTACTATTGGTAGAACACCCTATAAAGCGTTGTTTGGAAATGAACCTATAGTTGGCTTGTCTTCCACGTATTTGACCAAACAGTATAAATCCAGAAGCTAGAGAACGAAGAAGATTTAGTAAGTTTGTGGACATGAGGATGACGCTACGGAGAAAGGCAATGGTAATGCTAATTTTTGATCAAGTTTGTAGTTGTTCATCAATTATGACATACCCACTGTTATTTTTTAAACTCTTTTTGTAGATGTAGAGAAAGAGCTCACGGTAACTTCATATCAAGATGTCGTAGACGGGGAGAAAGAGGACATTATACCTTCGGGTCAAGAAGTTCTACAATTAGGCAATGTGAATAACAATAATGAAAGTGGTGGTAAGTAATAGTTTTTTTAGTATTTCATTTTATTCATCTAGTATTTTTCAATAAAAAAATTGACAATGAGAACAACAATAATGAAAGTGGTGGTAAGTTCTAGTTTTTTAGTATTTCATTTTATTTACTTAGGGTGTTTTCAAATGAAACTTTTTTGTTGGTTGGGTTTAATATTTGATGTAATGTTATAAATGCAAATTGTTTTCACAGATGCTAAGATGAATTACGAAATTTCGGGTCAACAAGTTATCCAGCCAGGCAATGAGAACAAAAATAATAAAAATAGTGGTAAGCTTCAATGTTTTTTATTTTGTTCAGGGATTTTCAAATGAAACTTTTTTGTTGGTTTAGTTGATTAATTGATGCAAAATAATTTATGTAAATAGTTTTCACAGGTGCTAACATGAATAACGATAAACATCAGGAACAAGAAAATTATGCAGTTGAAGTTATTCAGACTTCAGAGAATGTCGACTTGAAACAAGATCAACTTATACAAATAAACTTAAGACCAAATGCAAAGTTTGAATTCTGGTCTTATATTGGAAGGAACACTGGTTTCACCTACGAACATCGCTGAAATTCACATTCCACTTGAAAACATAATGCCCTTGGCGGGTATTACTGAGAACAATCTTCAAGTTGAAAATCTTGAGACATCTGGCAATAATATTATTTTTCAGGGTGAGAGTTCTAATTCGATTGTGAATGAGTGTATTCCATCATCCACTACAACAGAAGCATCCAACATTATATGTCATATTTGTAATGAAGAAACTTCTGGGGCTCATACATGCTTACCTATGCAAGAAAAATATACATGTCATATGCGGTACTTCAGACAAGGAAGAAGGTTATGGCTCTCAGATATTGTGTAATTTATGTGGAAAAGAAAAAAATATTATTGAGCAAAGAATAAAATCTCATGATAATCTGTAAAGAGCAGCAGAAAAAATGACTGAGACTTCATCTAAAAAATTTAAAGAAATCGACATTAATTCCACTGTATTAGTTGAGGTCCCTAAAGTTGACCGTGGGCCATTAGACAGCAAGAATATTGTGGCAAAAGTCATAGAGAAGCGAAATGGTCTTTATCGTGTCGGTACTTCAGCTGGAGTTATTAAAGAGTGGTTGCCAAGAAATGCTTTACAAATTTCCCCAGGACCAAAATTAAATGATGAAATTCCCGACAAAATTTTATCATTGAGAGGTGCATCGTCTGAATCTTCACCATTCGGTGGTCAGGGATTTAAAATGTGCAACTGCAGTAAGTCTAAAGTTCAATGTAAAAGTAATAGATGTGCATGTAAAAAAAGCAACCTTTTATGCAACTCTAAGTGCCACAAAGCATCAAATTGCAAAAATAAATAATATGAAAAATTATTAAGAAATTAAGATTAATTATGTTAGTACGTGAAGCTCTCATGTGTTAAGTGAAAATGACATTTCATGTGTTTTACCAGAACTGAGTTTGACTGTACAGTTAGAGTACACAATAGACCATTTCGGTGAATTTAATTATTGTTTTAAGAGCCATTGTCATTAAAATCATACGGGATTTTTTGTTTGAGTATTAATACCTAAGTATTGAAGTTTGGAAAAGTGCGCTATCTAATTCCCAAACATTTGCTACCTAAGATTGTACATGTTTCATTCGTTATTATTATTATTGCTATATTTTAATATTAATACCTAAGTATAAAGTATGAAAAAGTTTAACATTATTAATGTTTAATTTGTTATTATGTTTTTGTTATGTCATTTTAGTTACTTAATTATATATGTATGTTTAAGTAACATATTATTTTGATTATTAGAACATTTTAATTCTTTATTATTATGTAAGCTTTAGGCCATAAATTGAGGCTAGTTACCAACTTGTTATGACCAGTATTACCTACTATTATTAAAAGCTTATAATTATTCAATTTATTGATTAGTAAGTGTTATAACATGTTCAGTATATTTTGATTCTTATACTTTACAGTTTAAGTAGTAACTATAAAAAAGTTACAAATAAAATTTAAAAAGAAATAATTTTCAAAACCATGTCTTTTATTTCCTAACTCTATGCTTAATATTTGTAGCTCAGTTGGTAACGAAAGCGGACCAATCAGCGATCGGTCTGATAATCTAACGGCTTTCTCAAACCAGTGCTATTGTCAATATATCACTGCCTTACAATTTCACTGTATCGGTCTAGTGAAATTATACTGTCACTGAAACTAGCCCGTTAAATTGTAAGTAATGCAAATGATTGGCAATAAATCAGTGCTAATGGCACTAGTGAAATTTCAATATCACGGCTTTTTTAATATCCCTGCAACATATACAAAAAACTGTTAAAATATGAGAATATAAATTATGTAATAGTTAAAAAAGTCATAGCAGTAGTCAAGTCAGCCTTTGATCATTCACAGTTTTTAAATAAAACATAGAAAACAAAAATGTCCATCAGCCAAATCGTCCAGAAAAATGTAACATATAAAACACAAAATAACTCCGATCCGACAGCAAATGGAGACAAGCGCCCTAGTAATTATTTTTCCACATAATGATAGATATCATAAATCTCAAAAATAAATAAGTTATATCTATTGAGTCCGGTACCACGTTCCATACATTATTGCCCATCGACCTTTGTAATTTCTAAAATAGTTAATTAACATCATTCTCAATCTTAAGTTCGAATTATGTTAAATAAAAAAAATTGTTTTGAAGTGTATTGTATACTCAGCCTTATAAGTTCTTGTTTTGTTACCAAAGTTCCTACTTTGTTACTGTCCTAATGGAGATGACTGATTTTTCTATTAATATTTAAAATTTAAGATTTTTTTATAATAATTAAAAATAGATTGCTGATTTATTTTGTAATTTTAATTAAATTATGACTGAGATTCTGCCTGTGAACTTAATAATTTTAAATGTTTTACAAGCATAGGGCTACCATCCGTCCGGGTTTCCCCGGATTTGTCCTAGTTTGGAAGACGTCCGGGGAGCGTCCGGGCGGGGTTTAAACTGTAGTCCGGGTTTTCGGTCAGATCCCGTTGCCATAATTTATGTAAATAAAAGCTATGGGTTAGGTATTTCACCGCACGCGCTGCTGACGCTATTTTACTACGCGAGCGGCGAGCGGGAGTGGGGCGCGCTTGACCGACGCATGGCGTGATCTGGCGAATGGCGAACGCGAGCGATCTATTTAGCGCGTAGTAAAATGTTAGATGTGTAGACGTTTGTGAGCGGCGGCAGCTTGGCGGCAAAACAAAGCGGACATAATTTTTACCAGGTAAGTTTTACGTTATTTCATGGTCTGTGCCGTCGGCTTGACCATTGAGATTACGTCCTTCGATTTACCTTTAGTACCTTACGTGTCTTAGCTCCCCGCGCCGTCCAGTACCTCTCCCGCCCGCCACCTCACCCGCCCCGCGCCCCGACTCCGGTGCGCGCGAGCGACGTCGTGTTGGCTGCGGTATTGAGTAAGCTTTCGATTCACTTGTGTACTACACGCGTGTCAATCGCACGAAACAACCCTTCGTAAACGACGAATGTTCGTTCGAGATCTTAATAATAACAATAAATTGTTATAGTTATTGATCGTCATTAGTGTTCTTCTAAAGGAGTGTATTTTCAAATGGTGAGTATTCATAAATAGTTCATCCTATTTAAGTGCTTGTAAAATAATATCAATGTACTTACTTATTTGTTTTCTAGAGAATTTTCGTTTTAGCATAAAACAGATTTAAAGTTTTGTATTTGTAAGTATTTTATCCCATTCTGTACGTCATCCTAATAATGCGTATAGACAAGATACCTAAATAACGTACCGTAACTTATCCGCGTGCCATTCAGCCCGGAAAGGATTGATTAGACTAAATACTCGCAGGATTCATGTTCATATAACATGAGAATCAATCAATAAGTTACAAATATGACTCAAACGACTCATGTCACGTAGTCATACGGTACAAACTATTGGACTGTCAGGCCAATCTTTCGAGCCGTACGGGTCGACCCTTTGGGCCGTGCGGGTCCCCCCCCCCTCGGGCAGTCGGGTCATTCCTTCGGGCCGTACGGGTCGATCCTTCGGGCCGTACGGGTCGTTCCTTCGGGCCGTACGGGTCAATTTTTTTGGCCGTACGGGTCGTTTCTTCGGGCCGTAGGGGTCGTTTGTTCGAGCCGCACGGGTCATTCCCTCGAGCCGTACGGGTCATTCCTTCAGACCGTACTAACAAAAGTCGGGCCGTAAAGGCCATCGCAGTGCCAAAAAATCTTAAACCAAATCTTCTCATTTGTTTTAGGCGGCTTCATCCAACGACATGCTCACAATGGGGCCACTACTCAGCTGGGAAGCAGATGATCCTGGAGACAATATTATTCTGCAAAAAATAATAAAATTAGTAAAGAATCACTTACCATCTGGCTGGAAGGAGTGGCGAATAATAAATCTGCATAAAGAAGACCTACTAGGGGACGAGATGGATCCTCAGATCTTGAACAAAATTAGATTTGCAATACCCACTGTTGGGTTAGCCAGAGCCTTTTCCCCTGACTGCACGTCTTTATCGGAAAGAACTTTCCCAAATATCAAACTAAAACTCCTAGAGTGGCCTTTCTGTGTTGGTTTAATCATTCATCCCATGACCCTCGCAGCACGAATAAGGGATTCAGCAGTGCAAAACGAGTTGGTGATAGCTGCAATTTCTGACATGAAACCTTTACTGAAATCCAGGGAAGCTGCACACAGAGAGCTTTCGGAGGAGTTATCTGAGGCCAAATCTTCCGCGCTGAGCGTTTCCACCAAGACCAAACCTAGGAACCTCAGCCGCTTAGAAAAACTTGAGCAAGAGCAATCCGCAATGAAGACTATGCTGGAAAATTTTGTCAAGAATTTCCAACCTGAGGATAGGGATTCGTATCCTTCTTCGGATGACGAGTCAGCATCTATACATTCGGATCACCAGGAGCAATCAGAACCATCTTCGCAACCCTGGGCGCCTCCGAGAACATTCGATGAGGAGGATGATTTAGACTGGATGGGTCACAACGAAGCAGCAAGAACCGACAATCCCAGCTCCGAAGCCGAACATAGCTCAACAGGGAGTCGAATGCCAGCGCTTGGGTGACCCGGCTTTCAACCAAATCAGATACGCTGAAGTTCAAAAGAAACTTCATGCCAGCCCAGTGTTCGGCCCTTTAAAAATAAACCCCATATTGACTACTTACACTAATCCCAGCCAAGACAATCTGGTCCGTTTGTTCTATACGTTGGGCACGATTAGTCATGGCCAGCTGCTTCAACGAGAGGCTTTAATGAATTCGTTTAAAGACTTATCTGCCAAACACCCGGTCATAAAACAAGATTTAAAAAATATTGTGTCAGAAGAATCTAATTTTAAAACTTTATCAGACGACCTCTTACAATTCGTATGCGGAAAAAGAGCAGAAGTAATTGAACAACGAAGACACAATCTTCTGCCCAAAGAAGAATACCGAGCCGCCCTGCTTAACGCAATTCCACCGTCTACGTCCCATTTGATTTGCGAAACTAAATTGTCCGAATTACTCAAGCAACCGTCTCAACAGACCTTTTTTCGTAACACCCAAAGAAAACCCTTACAAAACAGGAATTACAACACAATTACACCTCGCCAATCCAGCTTCAAACCGCCAAATAATATCCCGAAAACGTACAAACCTAATAAATCACGCAAACAACCGAAAACGCATGAAAATAGAAAACGATCATCTAATCAATCAAGAAACCGTGTGGAACATCCTTCTTCCAGGAGCAAGCCCTCTAAGAGTTTCTCTTCTAAAAAACAACGAAGATCCTGAAATTTTCTCCGGAGGTCGACTTCTAAACTTCATAGAGGTTTGGAAGAGGGAGGGGGCACCGATAAATATACTAAACATAATAAGCGGTTACTCTATCCCTTTCGTGGAAAAACCTCCGTTAATACCCAGATAGCAAGCTAGCTTGCTGCAAATTTGATTTTTGTTTGAATTTAAATTGTTACCTCAAATATGAAAAGATAAAGTTACGACAAAGTTGGTGCAAACTTGTTAATTTAAAGATAACATTTCAAATTCGTGGTAATGTTGCAGCAATCTTGTATATTTCTCTAATTCAAAGATGAATTTACAAGTTTGTTTTTAAGTTGATACAAACTTGCTTGAGTGAACTTGACATGATATGACGTCATCACTGACTGACGGACGCCATTTTGATTGCTGGCTGCGGTGTTTTGCGGCGTGCTGTGATTTTAGCATATTTAAGTGATTGCATATTGATAATTTGTGGATTGCTTATGAAAAATTACCGCGCATTCCACAATCAACAATAGGTATTGTGTAAAGTGTTAAATGAGTGTTCATGGTATATTATATGACTAAAGCAATTTGGAGTCAAGGCACTGCATGACGCGCTGTGAAATTAAGGTTTGTCTATATTATTTTCACTTTTACGGACAGAACACATTATAAGTAACTACTATCCAACCAACAAAATAGTGTTTATATGCTTAACGTAGGTATTTAAAAAGTACATACCTATAATATAACCTCTAAAATTCACAATTTTGAGATATTTTCTTGCTCTGGCCGATTGTATTAGGGTTCTGGTGGTAACTATCTAGTTTTCTCATTGACACTACTATTCTTATAGCCTGGATATGGAAAAAAACTAAGTGTGCATGGTAAAAGATTCAGTCACCATAGTCCAGTCAACGAGGATATTTTTTTGTATGAATTTCCGTCAGTGAAACTTTGCGGGGCGCAATTGTCAAATTTATCTAATATACAGAAAATAAATAATCCAGAAGTGATTTTTGTACTTGATATTGATAGAAGAATTATTTATACTTCAACCTCTTCATTGACTGGACTATCACCGTGACAAAGTTTTGTGGTTTAGAGTGGATATTGCAAGAGTATGACATGGTGACGGTTTAATAAAAATTATGATCTGTCCTTTCTATTATAGGAACTTGGCCAACATGTCTCGAAAACCTTTTTTGCAAATGTCCAGGCAAGGACAGTTAAAAAGAATTAAAAGGAAAATGACACATATTGATACCACTACCGATGACACAACAGATGATAACCACTCTGAAAAGGAAATTCCATTTTCTTACCAAAAAACAGTACAGCCAGCTGAGTCAAATGAATTTGAAAATATTAACCAAAGTTCATTACCTAGAGATTCTAACTCCCCTCCAACTCCAATTCAACCACCTTGTTCTTTCAATGACAATTATTCTATTTACCATAATATCATCGATGAAATTCCTCTATCGGATAGTGATCATGACAATGAAATAAGTGTCGATGTAAATGATACATTTGTAACTAATTTAAGACATTGGGCTCTCAAATACCAAGTAACACATGTTGCCATTACTGCATTGGTGAGTATTTTAAGTAATCATAGCTGTTTTGACTTGCCAGTAGATGCTAGATCCTTACTTAAGACTCCATCAAATGTTGTCACTCGAATTGTTGATCCGGGTCAGTACTCGCATATAGATTTAGAGAAAAATTTGAGGAAATTATTGGAATATGTCACTGAAAGTGTTAGTGAAGTTCTTCTGCTAATTAATATTGATGGAGTACCTTTGTTCAAAAGTAGTGCAACCGAGTTCTGGCCTATTTTAGCTTCAATCTATAATATTCCTAAAATCAAGTCAGTGGTTTTCCCTATTGGTGTTTATTGTGGCAGTAAGAAGCCTATAAGCTGTGAATTATTTATGAATGAATTTGTGACCGAAGTAGTCAACCAAGTCAAGCCAGCACTGGCTGCCAATAAGACTGGCAGCCAGTGCTGGCTTGGTATTGGCCTTGTGTAAACAGTTTTTCAAGCCAAGCCAGTGCTGGCTGCCAACGCTGGCGAGAATAGAGCGACCGTCTATTTTTCTAGCCAGTGACCTCCGCCCGCATACCCTTCGACCCCCGCGCCAGCGTTGCGGACACGTGTAGACGAGTCTCGTCTGTCACTGGCGAACGTCCGTACGGTGTGTTCTTGTTGTTTTATTTGGAATTTCTGCGACAAAATGCCGAGAAAATTCAACGAAGAGGATACTTTGAAATTCGTACAACTTTATAGAGAGCACGAATGCTTGTGGGATAAGCGTTGCGATGCATACAAAAATAAAGAAATGCGCGCTTCGGCACTAGAACAACTTCGTGTAGGAATGAATATAGAAGATCTGACTCTCGATGAAGTTAAATCAAAAATCAAAAGTATTCGAAATACGTACTATTTGGAACTCGACAAAATCGAAAAATCTACAAGATCTGGGGCTGGGGGGAGCGTTTATAAGCCAAAGGCAAAATGGTTTGATGAATATGATTCGTTTGTAAAGCCGGTTACTATGAGGAGAAAAACCATAGTAAGTAAAATCACATTATTATTTATTTTAAACGAAAATTACATTTAAGCAAAATTATAAAGCCACTTAAAGACACACGCATACTACAACAAAAGAAGCTCGTGTATTTGTCCGTTTCAATGTTGAGTTTCGAAGTCTATTGTTAATGTATGCTATTTAATTGCCAAGGAACTCTTCCTTCGTTATTAAACATATTTTTTAAAACTTCTCTTTTCTCTCTAGCTATTTCTGCTGAATGATTGCTACCTTGATTGCCAATACTCTGTAGGGCATGTATTTGGCTCCTCCATGTACCGGGCTGAATATTTCCCTGTTCATCTTCCCTATCAACACAAGTAGCGGTGATGTATGAATTTGATTTCTTTCGTAGCCAATTATGAAGGGCACAACAAGCACAAACGATTGCATCTACTGTTTCCAAGTTAGTTAGTATTGGCTTTTCTAATACCCGGAATCTACTAACTAAGATTCCAAATACATTTTCGATTATCCGTCTTGCCCGAGATAACCTGTAGTTAAAAACTTTTTCTTCTGTACTGAGGTTTACACCTGGATACGGCTTCATTAAATAAGTCTTTAGTGGAAATGCCGCATCTCCTACGATGACTCCGTTGTCAGGTAATAAGTTATTTTCCAGGTCTTGGTATATACAACAATTCTTAAAAACTCCTCCATCAGATGCGCTACCACACGCGCCGACATCTATGTACGAAAAACAGTAGTCGTGATCGGCAATAGCTAACAATACGACGCTGCTTGTTTTTTTTATAATTGAAGTATAAACTTCCACTTTTAGGAGGAGCTTTAATTGTCACATGTTTTCCGTCTATAGAACCATAACATAAGGGGAAATTCCATCGTGTTTTAAATCCCCTTTCGATGTTTTTCCGTTCTTCTGCGTTTGGTACCTGTAAAAAAGGGTACTAATTAAAGCGGCCTATTTAATACCATTTTTAGTCACAACAAAAAAATCTATAACATAACAATTACATTAATTTATTTTGTTTAATTACATGATAACATGGATACCCCAAATAGCAATGAATCAGGATTATCGAATAGCAATGAACCAGGACCATCGTTGGTTCCACGCTCTGAAAATGGGTTAGAAAATGAGTTTGCAGAAGAGACACCTCGATTTACCCCACCCACAAAACCTAAGCGGATATCTAACATGATAAATGACTTAAGGGAAATTAACGACAACACACGCTGCGAAGAAACAGATCTTGACCTATTTGGAAAAAGCGTCTCGGCACAATTAAAAAAATTGACAGAGGAACAGGCAGTCATTGCTAAGGAAAAAATACAGAGTATATTGACTCAATGCATGCTCACAGATATACGAGCCAAGAATGCGTATCAAGTGCAACAATCGGTTCAGCAATCGCAAAATACGCTACCTACTAATTGGAATTCTACACAAGTTCTTCCGTCCTACATAGTACCCCAATACTCTCTGACAACACCTACAATCTGCCCTCCTCCAGAGTCCAGTCCATCGACATGTTCTTCTTCGTGTTCCCAGTTTACTACTAATGTCATATCCCCAGAAACTCCATATAATTATGACAGTTACGGCGAAAGCGTAGACAACAGTGATGTCATTCAACAAGCCTTCAATAACGCTTAATATTAATATATATGTTTGTTGTATTTTGTAATAATATGTGCCTTATTATATCAATTTTAAGTAAATAAATAAACACTTACCTTAATAAACTGTTTTAATACTTCATAAATTTTCGACTAACTTCTGGTATGAATTGTGATATAGATGGTTTAGAAACACGGTAAAAATGACTCAAGCTTCGATAATGCTAAGATGCTAAGAACGATAACGTTACTTCTAATTTTATTTTTGCTGGTAATGCATCTCTCATCAGAGTGTCTTGGCGCTGAATCGAGCTCTGTATAAGCGAAAGCAACTCATCAAAGTTTTCAGCAGTAACCCGCAACGCCAACCTGTACTCAGAAGGATCTTCTAATCTTAGTTGTTTCAGCAACAAAGCAGAAGCTCCAGTTACAGGTCTATCGCTTAACCATTTTCTTATCCAAAGTCGTTTCGCTCCCTTTTTTTGTAATATATCAATCAACTCTTCTCTTAATAGTGCAGAGATATTCCTTAAACATTTCTTTTTCAACAGCCTTTGCCGCGTATTCATTATTTTTTTCAAACGTGTGCACACCAGAAGAAAAAATCCGTGAATGATTGGCCGCGTCTAAACAACAAGGGCCAGGCCAACGCTGGCTTGTCTGCAGACTGGCGCCAGCATTACTGGCTTCGTGTAAACTCTGCTTTAGTAATATTAGTACTGATCTTGTTGCTCTTGCTGAACATGTGCCATCAGAGTTTAATAGGAAACCACGTTCTTTGGAAGATGTAAGGAGGTGGAAAGCAACTGAATTTCGACAATTTCTACTATACACAGGGCCAATAGTACTTTTTAAATTAAAGTCTGAATATATATCATATTATAATAATTTTCTCAGCCTTACTGTTTCTATCAGTATACTATTAAATCCTGAATATTGTTTAGAATACAACAATTATGCCAAGAATCTTTTAAAACATTTTGTCAAATCTTTTATAGATTTATATGGCCCACAATTTGCAACTTATAATTTACATGGTCTCACACACCTTAGTGATGATGTATTAGAATTTGGTGCACTTGATTCCTGTTCTGCCTTTCCATTTGAAATTTTTTTACAATTTTTCAAAAAAAATATTAGAAAAGGAGACAAACCTCTTCAGCAAATTATTAAACGATTAGGAGAAATATCCAATACTGACTTTTTGGCCAAAAATATATCCCCTTGTGATTCTATTCGTCCAAAATTCTCTAAATGTCACTCATCAGATTTACTATTACCAGGTTGTGATAAATTTCAACAATTCAGGACAGTGAAATTTAATTCTTTTGAAATAACAACAACACATCCAAACTGTTACTGTGTTTTAAAAGATGGTAGTATCGTAACAGTGCGCAATATTGTATTTTCAACAAATATACAGGGTATGGTTATACTTTGCCAAGAGTTTGCAACAAAAGAAAACTTTTTTGCTGCACCGTTGATAGAGAGTTCAAACATAGGAATTCATGTAGTAAAAATGAATTAATTCTATGTGAAAAACCAGTGACTGACATTGTCGGTAAAGTCGTACTTCTTCCTTTCCAAGGTCATCATGTCGCTATTAAAATGCTACATTCATAGCACTTTTTCCTTTTTTTAAATCATGAAACATTTTAACATTTTTAAGTGGTAGGACTGTGACTTTGAGTGTGACATGCATGACTAAACGAAAATAATTTCTTCCCACTAGACATGTTATGGTTGTATGGGCACAGATCCCTTTACCTTTCCAAATGGAAGAACCAAACTTGTCATTTCCTTGTAGAATACTGAGAATACCCATGAATGACCTATCTCCTTTTTCATTCCTTGAAAACCGAGCTGAGCTGTACGTGTTGAGTTGTTTGTTCCTTGAGTTGTTGCCTAAACAGATGATTATATAGGTATGTATATTTGTGGGGCGATATTCGTATTCCCTAATTAGGTATGTAACATTTAAAAATGTTGTAATAATGGAAAATGTATTTTCAGATTTTGCATTATGAGTTCCAAAAATTTTGTAATTGTCACGTTCGTGGATGAAGATGATGCTCCTGGCATAGTTGCTTCTAATTGGATAATAGATAGCAAAACTTGTTACTACCCTAATGTACGCAGTGAGGAGATGAAAAACAAACTTTTGAGAAGGACGGCTGAATTCTTAAAGATTATGGTGAGTAATTTAATTTATTTGTCTTTAAATTCTGTTTCAAATTAATTTGACAATTAAATGCACAAAGACTGGCAAAGTGTGTTAAACTCCACTTTTCTTTCAGACACTTATGGTGAAGCACGATTACATCTGAAAAAAGCCGAAGAAACTTCTAATTTGGATTCAGATGAAGAACAGAGCAAAAGAAAAAGAAAGAAAAAAAATGTTAATTTGCCTGGAGATTCAAGTTCCTCTGAAGATGACTCATCTTTGAAGATGACTCAAGCTAATAAAAAAGCTAAAAAAAAATTTTTTTACCATTCTAAATACCCAGCTCCTCCTAAATCGAAATCAGTTACCAAGCAAAATACATTGGCTCAAGAAGTTCAGGGAAATTCAGGTAAAATTTTAACATATATCTGAAGAAACCGCTTGAGATCTCGCTCACACACTACACCCCTTCTGGGCCAATTATTAATTGAAGTAATTGTAGATGTTTACAATTATGTACCAATGAAAGTAAACTCTCCACCTGGTAAATATGACAATTTAATTCCCAAGTTAAGGTTTTGGTTTCCGCACTTGGTCCTTTGTGTGTACCATTGTATGTGGAGGGGACAATTTTATTTTGTTATAGGTATAAAGGTTTAGGTAGGTAGGTTTTGTTACTAATTAGTCTTACTACATCTAATTACAATTTATTCTTTTGTTGCACGCACTTTAAAATAGCTGAAGTAGAAATTGTAAGCGAAGTGATGGATGTAAACTCTGCTGTGAATCGCTATTCAGTCATTCAGTCAGAGTTCAACCCAGATGTAGAAATAACATCCAAAGAACCTAAAATAACTGAACTCTGTACTATGGAAGCTGTAAACTTCCAATATGGTAAGGGATTTTTTTTATATTCAAATTTTTAAATAAGTGTGTGATTTAAATCACAACCGGGTAAATATGACAATTTAATTTTGTTATAGGTATATTATTACTAATGAGACTTCTAATTACAGCATCTAATTACAATTTATTCTTTTGTTGCACGCACTTCAAAATAGCTGATGTAGAAATTGAAATTGTAAACGAAGTGACAATGGATGAAAACTCTGCTGTGAATCGCCATTCACTTATTCAGTCAGAGTTCAACCCAGATGTAGAAATAACATCCAAAGAAGCTAAAAAAACTGAACTCCGTTCTAGGGAAACTGTAAACTGCCAATATGGTAAGGGATTATTTTTATATTTAAAGTTTTTGTTTTTTAATTAAATAAGTGTGTGTATATCACAATCACTTGATTTTTTGTTGCAGGCTGCATTACATCTAAACAGTTTGTTATACAGCAGAGTCACCTTATTCAAGTCGTAACTGATCTATCTAATCAAGTTACCGAATTTAATAGAAAAGTCGACTTACTGTTGGTAGGGCAGTCAGCAGAAAATTTTACTACACAAGAAGACAATGCAGAAATTACAATTTTATTGGCAAGTCTACCAGTAAAGGATGATGCAAGTTTCGAAGATTTTAATAACAAGTTAAAGACAAACCAGAATAAACAGGCAGTTGTATGTAGAAAGAAAAATATATCAATGCATGTCAAATTTTGCAATTGTTAAATCCAATTTAATTTTTTCAAATGAAATTTTTGGCTGGTATTGGTGGTAGAGGCCTCCGTAGTCTCACTACTAATATATTAAGAAGAATATTACTAGACGATGTGGCAGAATTATATTCCTTAACTGGAAAAACAATGAAAAATTCTCACAAAAAATCGTTTCTACAAACAGAAACATTCCAAGTAATTTTTCGTAAGTATATTTTTAGTAAGTGGCGCAAAGGAGAAAAGGCCTATCTATACCCAGCAGTGGGTGGGTTGATAAGAAGAAGTATATTTTTATTACTTATCATCAATATACACCTACATTTTTTTTAATCTTAGGTAGGTACTATGACGTAATTTAACTCAATAATATTTTTCAGAAATCTGCAAAAAAGTCTACGAAGATGTGACTGAAAATGGACTTAAAGAAATAATAAGCGATTGGCTAAATCAAGCGAAAGTTAGAATATCAAGAAGGTAAGAATATATTACACTAGCTTTCCGCCCCGCGTCTTCTCCCGCGCTATAAGTGATTTTACCTTGTGAATGAGATATTTTCCTGTGGTAAAAAGTAGGTAGCAATAATTATTCCCTCCCAGGTACTCAAACTATATTCATACCAATTCCGTCCGTGATTTTCCCATGGGAATGAGATATTTTCCCGCGGTAAAAAAAAAGCCTATGTCCTTCCTAAGGTCTCAAAGTATCTCTATGCCAAATTTTATCAAAATTAGTTCGGCCGTTTTGACGTGAAAACGAAACATACAGACAGACACACATTTTCGCATTTTTAATATTAGTAGGGATATTAGGAGTTTGTTTGACGAAACTAATTCACAAATTAATAAATAAATATGCCAGGAAAATGCACACAGCATCATCCAGCCCCAACAAAACTAAGCAGAGCTTGTACTATGAAAGCTGGAAAATTGATTTAATACTACCTTATATGGGTACTTTTTTGTAAATACATACATTTTATTCATAGAAAACATCCAGACTCTTGAGTATAGTAGTCTTGTTTATTTGTTTCAGAGCAGAGAGACAAAAAAAGGAGTGAAAATGAAAAATCTTGCATTAAAATCATCTTGGACACAAAATTGTTCAGTCAAACCCGACCAACCAAACTAGTCCGACGACCAACCCTACAATACCGATCAACCCGACCAATAAAAAGAAATAAAACATAAATAAATGTTTAAATGTTAAGGTACTTAATGGTTTTATTTCTTCTTAATTAATTAATGGCTGGCATACACTGATTAGTGCAAATATGTATGAACTTCGCATTTGCACTAATCAAAGTGTATACCAGCCATAAGAAGCAGCAAGTTTGTTGTGTCATCATTGCATATAATTTGTTGTATCAATGTTGCATGTACTTTGCAAAAACAACATGCAAGCTTGTTGCTTGGAAACTAGAAAGTTTGATTCAAACTTGCCACAAGTGTATTCACTTGCTATGGCAAGGTTGCCACAAACCTTCACTTTTGATACATCAAACTTGTTGCATGTCAGATGCAAGTTTAAATTGCTATCTGGGTAACTTTTCTTCCAACCATACGGAGGAAGTTTCAGACAAAAAATTTAGATACAGAAATAGAAACCTTAATACTACAAAAGGTTTTAGAATTATCCAATTCCCCAACAGGTTTTCTCTCAGGAATGTTTCCAGTTCTGAAACCCGATGGCCAAACACGACCGATAATCAACCTCAGAGGTCTAAACGAATACCTCACTCCGAAGAAGTTTCGTTTACTAAACCACTTCAAGGTACCTCATTTCCTACAAAAAGGAGATTACATGATAAAAATAGATATATCACAAGCGTATTTTCATATCCCCATAGCCGCTCGACACCGTCGGTTCTTGTCAATAGTGTACCGAGGCAGGGTGTACATATTTACCTGCCTCCCCTTCGGTTTATCAACAGCGCCACTAACCTTTGCAAGAATTTCAAATTAGATTGCTTCTCGTCTGCGACGGATGAATATAAGGGTAATCGTGTATCTGGACGACTTTTTGCTAGCCAACCAGAATCCAGCGAAACTACAGGCCGATGCTCTGAGAGCTGCCCAATTCCTAAAAGAGGTTGGATAATCAATACAGAAAAATCATTAAAGGGACCATCTCAGCGCATCGAATATTTAGGAATAGTGTGGGATACAGCCCAGAACACTCGGTCGCTCCCAGAAAAGAAAATTACCGCTCTAAGAAAAAACATTGGATACATTCTGAAGAAGCAGAGATGGAGCTGGCAATCTGCCAAGAGCCTTTTAGGCAAAATGAACTTTGCCTCGTTCGTGATCCCTCTCGGTCGGCTTTACACCAGGGAAATACAGAGAGCTGCCAATATTTTACCAGAAAATTGCCGCAAAAGAAATTTTCCGATTCAAACGAAAGCGCTTCAACAATGCGATTGGTGGAGACAGAATCTGAGAAAAACATCTCCATTGGCCATACACAGCGAAACGGCTTACATAAAGACGCATCGGACGCAGGCTGGGGTGCGGAGGTCAATGGAGAGCACCTCAGTGGACTGTGGAGTTGCCAGCAACAACAATGGCACATCAACAAAAAGGAGCTCTTTGCAGTGTTGCAAGCTTTTCACACCAGGAAAGGTTTCCTGAGAAACAAAAGAGTCCTTGTGCAGTCAGACAATCGAACGGTGATTGCTTACATAAGGAGACAAGGCGGCACGAGATCCCCACAACTGACGAGGATGGTCTCAGATTTACTTATTCTGACTCAGGAACTACAAGTCCAGATCTGCTGTCAATACATTCCAGGGATCTACAACGATGTAGCCGACAGCCTGTCCCGGCAAAGCAATCTAGCAGATTGGCATCTGTCAACGACATTATGCAACCACATATTTCAGAAATGGGGAACTCCCGAAGTGGACCTTTTCGCATCAAACTCATCGAGAGTAGTTCCAGTATATGTATCCAGAGACCTGAAAGACAAGCAAGCCCTGTTTATAGACGCCTTCAGCAGGAGGTGGGCGTTCAGGTTAGCATGGGTCTTTCCGCCACCGTCTCTAATTCCACGAGTATTGGCTCACCTGAATCAAGCAAAGGGCACGTACATTTTAATAGTCCCACGCTGGAACAAAGTATTTTGGAGATCAGATCTTCGGTCCCGAGCAACAGATCCCCGTTTCAAATACGGAATCTGCACCACCACCTGCAAGACCTGTCATCGCAAATGAATGCAACAAACATACGAAAGATACATTTGGAGGCTTGGAGAATACAGGGTGGTCAATCATAACAAAAAACTGGTCAGAAGAGGATCGTAACCTCCTATTAAAGGCATGGCGGAGTTCAACGCTTAAAACATATTCAGCTCCATGGAAGGCCTGGCTGAAGAGATGTCGACTTCTGGGGCTCGACCCTAACAAGCCAGATGCGTCTTCTGTAGATCAATATTTGTGTTCATTACACAAAGAAAAGAAGCTTTCACCCAGCACTATAAAATTACATAAGTCAGTGATTGCCTCATTCGCCAATCCCTCCCACAGGGACGAGATTTCTAATAACCCTGTAGTTAAACAAATTGTCAAGGCCATAGAATTATCAGCACCTCCTCCTACTAAAAAACTAATTTGGGATGTCAAAGAACTGTCAAAATGGATGGATAACATTACTATATCCGAAGACAATATATTTTAAGTTTCAAGACATTTAGCCCTATTGCTACTCCTAGTATCGGGTAGAAGAATTCATGACCTAATATAATATAATACTAAAATATATATATATATATATATATATATATATATATATAAAATATAATATAATATAATACTAAAAATTTACGAAAGCAGTTTCTCGATGAATAAATCTTCCGTCACATTCTGGCCAGATTTTGGTTCCAAAACAGATAATCGCTCACATCGACAATCAGCATGGAAACTTTCACGAATACCAAATAAAAAGCTTGATCCTGTGTACTGGACAGAACTCTACCTAAAGATTTCAAGTTCTAGAAGAAACGCTGGTGGTAATTACATCAACTCATTGTTTGTCACTTCTAGAGGCCGAGTTTCAGCGGCATCTAAAGCTACTATTGCTGGATGGCTGAAAACGGCTTTTGCCGAGTTAAATCTGAACTTCTCACCCGGTAGCATCAGATCAGCTGTTGCATCTTCTAGGAGATATAATAATGTTCCTATCGATATAATTTTAAAGAATGGTAATTGGAAAAGTGATCGCAATGTGATTAAGCATTATTTCAAAGAAATTATCAATGTTCATACCAAAGATGATTCCAATAACTTAAGTTTAGTTAATGTTAGCTTTTCTACTGAATAATAAGACTGTTGAATTTGAAAGACATAAATGCGAGCAGTTTGACTTATAAGTGTTGTTATTAATAATAAGTACTGTTATTATTTTAAGTAAGATTCTATTTCTTTTTGTTACTTGATTTTGTGATAATAATAAATAAGTAAATTTATAACATACAAGACTTTCTCTTCTCTATCTTAAAGTACAAGCACTTAAAATAATTATTATACTCACTCCTTTTCATTGAAGAACTATTTCACTAGAATATTATAAATCATAATGTTCATTACAATTTCACAGTACGCTATCCCCGCGTCGTCAGAAACCAAAGATTTCTCAATGGTCAAGCCGACGGCACAGACCATGAAATAACAAACGTTTTTCCCCCGAAGGGATAAAAACGATGTATTTCATGTCTTGCCTAGGCTTGACCAGGTAACGCCTTGACGACTCGCTAATCTCAAGGTACTGAATACCGCAGCCAACACGACGCCGCTCGCGCGCACCGGAGTCGAGGAGCGGGGCGGGTGAGGCACAAAACTAATATGAAAAATCAAGCAGGTTCTTCAAAAATATCTACATTTTTTGTAACATCAAACCCGGAAGACCTTCGAATTCGAGCAGCTGAAGGTGCACTCGTTTATCATACAGTCAGCCATCACATGTCTTTTAATTCTCTGGATTGTACTTGCGCTCTCAATCGCGAAATCTTTTCGGGATCAGAAATAGCTAAAAACATTCATGTGATCGTACTAAAGCTACAGCAATAGCTACAGGAGTTTTAAGTCCTTTGTCGATTGCCGAACTAAAAAATTACTTACAAAACATTCCGTTTATAAGCGCGGCTACTGATGCTAGCAACCATGGCAGTGAGAAACTATTTCCTTTGGTAGTTCAATATTTCGATGTAAGAAATGAAGGAATCACTACGAAACTCCTCGAAGTAGAGACCACGGTAAATGAAACGTCCGAGACTATTTCTGAATTGATCATAAACCAACTTCAAAAACATGATCTTTTGTCTAAGTGTGTAGCGTTTGGAGGAGATAACTGCAATACAAACTTCGGAGGAATAGAACGACAAGGAGTCAACAATGTTTTCTATAAGCTTAAACAAAATCTGAACCCTAACCTGGTTGGTGTTGGTTGCTCTGCACACGTTATTAACAACGCCATTCATCATGGATGTGACTTACTGCCAGTGGACGCTGAGACTATCGTCTTGAAAATTTACAATTATTTTTCTATATACACAGTTCGGACCGAATCCCTCAAAGAGTTCTGTGAGACAGCTGATGTCGAATATAAACAGCTTCTATATCATTCCAAAAGTAGATGGCTTAGTCTGTTTCCTGCAATAGAAAGACTTCTGAAGCTCTTCACTCCACTGAAAGACTACTTCGAAAATATACAAAAACCACCTGTCGTGATCAAAGATTTTTTCCAAAATCCGCTGTCAGAGGCTTATTTGCTTCTAGTCCACTCCATTATGCATATCTTGCATAACAAAATAGAAAAATTAGAAAAAAGCGACAATTCCGTCTTAGAAGCTCGAAACATTCTTGGATCTATAACAAAAAGCTTGACGATAGAATCAAAGAAAGCTTCGTGCCCTTGTTCAGAAGCATTTTAAACAAACACGACGAGAACATAAAACAAGAGTTCAAAAACTGTACTCTGAGTTTCTAAATTACTCAAAACAAAATAGGGCCCACCACAATTTTTTTACAAAAAGTGTTAGCATGTTGCTTCAGACTTATTTATGGGCAAGTTTAAGTGTTTTACCGTTAAACTTACATGTTTATGAGTTCTTATCGATCTTTTGAACAACACTTTTTTTAATTTTAACCCTCAAGCGGCCAGGCAAAACAAATTAGTAAAAATCACCCAATGCACAATTTCTTATTCAGTTGTATTCCGACTATCGTTACAGGCGCTTTTTGTTTTGTTTCACTGCTTTTTTAATTGAGTTATTAGAGCACATTACAATGCCACGTATTCGGAACCATATGAGCATGGAAAGTGCTTCAAAAGCAGTGGTATTGCTGCAAGAGGGGGAGTCACAGCGAGCAGTAGCATTACGACTTGGGAGTATCGCGGCGAGCGATCAGAAATGTGTGGGAACGCTATCAGAAGACTTACAGTGTAGCTAGGAGACCTGGATCAGGCAGAACACGATCCACAACTACTCAAGAGGATCGATACCTGCGTTTGTCTGCCCGTCGAGAGCGCACCGTCACTGCCCGTGCTCTACAAAATCGACTCCGGCAAGCCACTGGTACGGTGGTAAGCGACCAAACGATCCGCAACAGACTGCATGAAGACGGACAACGATCCAGAATGCGCGTTGTTCGCATTAAACTCACGAGGGCTCATCGTGCAGCTCGTCTTAGGTTCGCACGTGAGCGTTTGGACTGGACTATGGACAATTGGAGGACTGTACTCTTCACAGATGAGACAAAAGTTAAGTTTTATAGTGATGACAGACGCGTACGAGTGTGGAGAAGAGAAGGCGAACGTTTTACCAACCCTTGCATCCACGAGACTGATCGGTTTGGGGGGCCTAATGTTATGGTGTGGGGCGGTATCAGCTTAATGGGTAAAACGGAGTTGGTAATTTTAAACGAGGGCACCGTAACTGCTGCCAGCTACGTCGAGCGTGTGGTCCGACCTCATATCGTTCCCTTTGCACAACGTGTGGGCAATAATTTTATTCTAATGCAGGATAATGCTCGTGCGCATACGGCTCGCCTTACACAGAGGGCTCTATCTGAAGCCAATATCTCTGTTTTACCATGGCCGGCAATGAGCCCCGACCTCAATCCGATCGAACATTTATGGGACCAGATGAAAAGAAGAGCAAATACCCCAGGAAAATGTCACCCATTTAATTGAAAGTGTCCCAAACAGGCTCAGAGAGTGCGTTCGTAACAGAGGAGGACCCACTCGATACTAGAGATACCCCTGTATGACCAGCCTTATTCGTAAAAGTAATAAAAATCAAAATTGCCAATATCATTTTTTGTGTAAAGTTTTTAATTTTTCATGTTTGTGTATTTTTAAGAAAATTAAAGTTATTTTCATTATTTTATTGGTTTACGCAATTAAAAACACTTTACCCTTACTACATCTACCCATAAATAATAAATTTTTTGATAGTTTTCATTACCGATGATAAAAACCAAGTGGTAAACCCTATTTTGTTTTGACTAGTTTATAATGAAATAAAAACGTACAATGAAGATTGGAATCAGCCTCTTCAACAATTTGATAAATTTGACTGGATGTTTTTGCCGAATATAAATGAAAAGACTCAATTGGCTGTTATCGAAAATACTATTGCATTTTTGAAAAACAAGAATATAGCAATCGACGACACGAAATTGATAGATGAGTGGGTGAATTTAAAATCTTTTTGCCAAAATCTCAGCGCAGAAGGTAAGCTTTAAATGCTAATCAACTATGGTTACAATTTTTTAGAACACCAAATGCCCATTTATATTCAGAATTACTAAAAATAGCTCAATATTTTTTTTGCATCCCTGCGCATAATGCGCATGTTGAAAGAATATTTTCTCTCATGACGCAACAGTGGACAAAAGAAAGGAATGCCCTGAATCCTGAAACAGTATCGTCACTACTCAAAATTAAATTCAACTTCAGAGGCTATAAGAATTGCACCGAATTCTATAATTTTTTATTAACTAAAAAATAAGTTCTAAACGCTATTGGTAAATCTGATAAATATAAGTAGACTAGCTGAAGCCCGGGACTTCCTTCCCGTGGGAATTTCTTAAAAACATTTCTTATTACTTGCTTACGTTATAGAAAGAACCTCTGCGCCTAATTTCAACTTTCCAGTCAAAGTCAAAAATTTTCATTCATAAATTTTTATTTCATTGAACAGCAATAATTATTACTAAAATAAGTCATTAATATTTTGTTTTATAATACTAGAGTAAGTGCGCCAAATATGGGCTGGTTTTGTAATATGGACTACCTTCATTTCTCAGAAACCGTCCGTCGTATTAAGCCACCGATCGCCGCGCGCTAAGCTCCACCCCTCCCGCGCCTCGCTAGTCGCTTGCCGGTCGGCAGAGAGAGCGCGCGTGTTCACTGCAGTCATTTTTTCGTTTTTATCAACGCGCGATGTAATTTTTTACCTAATTTCGTAAGCTCATAATTTCAGCAAATATTACTGTTTGGGAAAGTGGATTAAACTAGGGGAAAGGTGAGTTATTTTAAAATTATTCATATTAAGTTGCAATATCCAATAGTTTTTATAATTTTCTTAGCAACAGTATTAACCTAGAAATATATGTGTCTTATAAACTTGGAAGAAAATCGACTTAGTGAATCGCCGAGTGAATTGGAAGCTGAATTGTGATTATATTCTAGAAATTGAAACATCGGGATTTGGTCTTACACGCAGGGACATCAGATCTATGGCTTACCAGCTAGCGGAAAAGAATAACTTAAAGCACGGGTTTTCACAAGATAATGAATCTGCAGGAAGATCATGGTTAAGGTTATTCCTCAAGCGCCATCGTAACCTATCCTTTCGCCGTCCAACGTGCACATCAATCGCTAGAATGAATGGATTTAACAGAGAAAATTTTAACGCATTTTTTGACTTGTTGGAGAGTTCTTTTGATAAAATCCAGTATCCTGCAACCAATGTATATAACGTGGACGAAACTGGCATTTCAGTAGTGCCATCAAAAATGCCGGAGATACTAGCACTCAAGGGCAAAAAACAAATAGGAACTGTAACGTCAGCTGAACGTGGATCAACGATTACTTGTGTGATATGTACTCGTATGAGTGCAGGTGGCACATTTGTCCCGCCGATGATGATATTCCCGAGGAAACGGGACAATCCACTACTGATGAAAGGTGCTCCACTTGGCGCCATCCATGCTTGTCATCCATCCGGATGGATACAACTTGATCTATTTACTCAATGGTTCGAGCATTTTTTACAGCATGTGAAACCAAGTGCTACATCACCGGTTCTCCTGATTTTAGACGGCCATGCAAGCCACACCAGAAATATTAAAGTAGTGGATTTAGCCAGAGAAAACCATGTTCACTTGCTGTCTCTGCCTCCACACTCAAGTCACAAAATGCAGCCACTTGATAAAACATTCATGGGTCCATTAAAAAAGTACTTGACTGAAGAAACTCGCAAGCGACTAAGAATGCAACCTCGAGCAGTAACACATTTTGACATTGCGGAATTATTTGGTCTAGCTTATGCTCAGCGTGCAGAATTGGCAATTAGCGGTTTTCGTGCAACTGGGATATATCCCGTTAATAGACACGTCTATGAAGATCATGATTTTATTGACGAAGACCTTCCAGAAGTAGAGGGGCCTTCTAATGATCCAGCGTGCGATATGACGACACCAGTTAATATCATTCCCGATAACCCGATACCTGAGTCAAGGGCTGTTGTAACTCCGGAACCTCAATCTGTGAATGAACCATTACCCCAGAGCGTTGATGGACATCATCAAGCAACCGCACAACCAGGAGTGCCAACGCCGACTATGATTGATTCAATAGTTAGTCCCTCTACATCATCTAGATCATATTTATCGCCAAAGGAGTTGCAGCCTATACCGCGTTTAAGGAAAACTGTCAGCAACAGAGGAAGAAAGGCCACCAAGCCCACAATTTTGACATCATCACCTTATAAACAAGATTTAGAAACGTCGATACAAAAGAACATAAAAAAGAACACACCAAAGACAGCGCCAAAAAAAACCCCAAAGAAAATGCCAAAGAAAATGCCAAAAAAACAGCCCTAAAGAAAAGAAAGATCTCAAAACAAAGAAAATCATCGTCTGCAAGTTCTGATAAAAGTGATTATTCAGTCATGGATAGTACCGATGAAAGTCCTGATCGTTCCCAAAATCAAAATGGTAAATGTTTGTATTGTGATGGCCTTTTTTCTGAAGACGTTCATGGAGAGAAATGGATCCAATGTGCATCATGTAGGCGGTGGGCTCATGAAGACTGTGCTGGCATAGAAGATATGGTTGATTACTATGTGTGCGAATTCTGTACCAGCGATTAGTTAAATCTTATCGAATAGTTGACTGATTTAATTTTAGGCAACACGTCCATTTTTTTTATATAATTTTGAACCCAATTTACTGTGGTCCATATTTAAAACCATGTGGTCCATATTTTGTCCACTTTTTGCAAATGCAAAATAATCTTATATTTTAGAAAATGTTGATTATTTCTAAGATGTTCATGTTTCTTAAGAATTCTGATATTCGTTTTTGATACCAAATAATTATCGAACTGTTCAAAATATATAAGGCTGATTAATCTTTATAATTCTGAGTTTTATTTCACAAATTCCTTATGGTGGTCCATAATTGGCGCACTTACTCTATGTCTTTTCAAAAAGGTGTAGTGAAGAACAGACAAGAAACTCGAGGTTTGCTCTTTTAAAAACTGATAGTGCAATTTTTCTTATTTACTTTAAACTGGTCTTTCTGTATAGTTTTGTCACATAATCGTAGCCAATCTACATTTATGTAGTGCTAGTTTGTTATTATTTCTAGTATTAATTGATATAGATACTGACGAACGTAACATTAAGTTAGTAAAAATATATTGATGGTACTGTCATAATGTTTCTGCTTAAACAATTCTAGGTGTAAGGGTTTGAGTTGGGCTTTGATGAATCAGTGAGTGAGTCCTGCAATTTAATATGTGAAGAATTTTATTAAAATTCTAAGAAACATAGATATTTTCTATTCATTATTTATTTAAATGTAAATTGACCGTAAATTGTCTGAAATACTGTAAGGGTAAGGCCACGAAAAACTGTTCATTTCAAAAATAAAACGTGGACCGTACTAAAATTTGAAAAAGAAAAATACGGTACCATTATTTCTAACACAATTTACAGGTTTATCAACATTTAGAGCATTCGTGCCCAGCATAGCGTAATTAAAATCCAAAAATATCTTATCTATTTATGTAAATTTTCGATTAATATTTTAGGTTGATTACAGTTTCCATACAAAATCAAAATGTCCCTCGGCCATGTGGCACCGAACTTAGGCTTTTTTTTTAAATATAATCATGTTATTATCATATATTTGCTACATTTTACACATTTTATACTGTTATGGCCTTGTTATAAGCAAAAAAAAAATCGTTATCTGCCCATTATTGAAAAAAAAAACCCGTCTAAAAATATGGGCCAAATTTGATTCCCGTGTGTGATATAACATGAAATACACATTAGTTTTTAATTTTAAAATCACAGCAACACTAAAAGTATTATTTTATGCTGGCAACCTTTCCTAGGATCATAGAGAAATGTCAAACATCTGTCAGCTATTATAGTTTGGAAGCAAATCGTGAGATTGTTGCAAGCGGAAATTTTGGTCACCTACTTTTTCCCAGTTATTTAACGTGATTTGACAAGGTAAGTGTTGAAATTTAATCCGTTAATACCAAAATTACTGTAGAGAATGTTGTTTTTTGGGAAATCGACTACTTTTCTGTGCATTTAGACTGTATTTAAAAGTTTTATTCACAGAATAAGGTTATATTTTCACGTGTGTTTGTTCCCGCATGTTGCGTGTGTTATGTTTTGTGTTACGTAACACACGAGAAGATACGTTAAGCCTAGTTCACATTGAAAGATATTTGAAACATACATGACATACGATATAAGATAAAAAGATGCTTCGACACAAGAGAAGCCCTAGAGGACTGCTACGAGTGTGAATGCGTTTGTTTGTTTGTATTGTGAGTAACGACACTACGAGATATTGAACACTGAATTAATTTTTTAATACGCAAACTAACGTTTTAAATATCAATATTTTTCAATGATGAACACAATCGCCTAACCGCTTGCATTATGGTGAATGTCGTGCTTGTACATAACAAAATTGTATTTGCTAAGCTTTGCCGGTAAAGTGTATAATTCCCTTTTTTTTAGATGCCCATGACGCAAGCTGAAAGGCAGAAGTTGTACAGGGAAAGACTCAAACAAAGGGACCCAGAAAAATTTTTAGCTCAGAAGAAATCAAACGCGGAAAGAACTAAAAAGAACCGGAAAAAAATAGCAGATTTTGACAGTTCTCAGCAGCAAATTATTAGGCAGCAATGGAGAGAAAAAAAGAGAAACAAAGATAAACATGCATCGCCAGACACTGCTGAAGAGCCATCTGCAGTATCCAAACATCCGTTACAGAAATTGAACAGAAAAGTTATATACAAACTTTTAACTGCCTCTGCGATCTGACGTGTCCGTTGCGCTTACTGTTATTGTTTTCGTTTTGTGATTTTGTTATCGTTTTACGTTATTGTTGTTGCTTCAGTTTGTTAAGTTTTCTGTTATTTTGTTGTTACGTTGTTGTTTTTTTTTCGTAAAATGACCACCTCTTTTACGAATGAAGAATACGCCAATATGTTGTTGGTGTATGGAGCCGCTAATTGCAATGGACGTGAAGCACAAAGACTATACCAAGAGCGCTATCCTAACCGTCGACTGCCTAGCCACCAAACTTTTGCTACTACATACCGACGACTTAGAGAAACGGGTAATTTGCGTTATCAAGAACCGAGGGTGAATGTACGACAACATCATGTTGCTACAGACGAACGTGTATTAGAAGAATTTAATAATAACCCTAATAAAAGTATAAGAGAGGTAGCTGCAATGCTGGGCCTTGGCATATGGAAAGTGTGGGCAGTTCTCCGGGAAAATCGGCAACATGCTTTCCATTACACTCCCGTGCAAGGTATGGATACAATAGATTTTTCTTAATTCCGTAAAGAGACTGAATATGTACCAAAGCCTAGATCTAGTCTTCCTTATTTTAAATTCTCAAGCCTTTTTTCTTTGTTTTCAGATCTTCAAGATAATGATTTTGGTAGACGCGTAGAATTTTGTCGACATCTACTACACACTGACGTGGAAGACGAAAACTTTTTAAGAAGTATTCTGTGGACAGATGAATCAAAATTTGATAAGGAAGGTATTTCAAATTACCATAATCTCCATTACTGGGCACCCAAAAACCAAAATCCACGAGTGACGAGACCGAGAAAATTTCAAAGAAGATTCAGTGTAAATGTTTGGGCTGGGGTCATTGGAAATAAACTAATCGGGCCGCATTATTTACCGGACAATATTAATGGAAATAATTACTTAGAATTTCTGCAAAATTATTTGCCCGGTTTAGTAGAAGAAGTATTACAAGAAGACAGACCTTTTGTGTTCCAACACGATGGCTGCCCAGCCCATTGGAGCATAGCTGTAAGGGAATACCTTAATAATGTGTTCCCGAACTCGTGGATCGGTCGGGGTGGTCCAATTCCTTGGCCACCAAGGTCGCCCGACCTTACCCCAATAGACTTTTACGTCTGGGGTAGAGCCAAAGAGCTAGTGTACGCAACCGTGGTGCCCAGTCGAGAGCAGTTAATAATTAGAATAAATGAAGCATTCGAAAAAATGAAAGCCGAAATGATATTTCAAACAACAACAGTGGAAATTTTAAAACGGTGCCGAGCATGCATAAGAAGTCAAGGGCACCAATTCGAACAATTGTTATAAAATAAATTTTGGAAATAAATTAAAATTTAAATTATCATAGTGTTTTAATAATAAATTCATGTTCTACTAAAAAGCTTACTAATTAAAAACATATATATGAGGGGTCTAAGTGCAAATGCGCCTCTGTCCAAAAAATTAAAAAAAAAATTTTTTCATCAGTCAACACTTGGATGCTTTATTTATGGTTCTTTATTTACAGTATATTATGTCAGAACCGCTTCTATCCCTTACAAAAAAGCCTTTAAAGATCAGAGTGAGATTCAAAAACGACACTATCATGTCCAATCAGTACAAAACCGCCACTGTCACGTCTCGACCAATCACAGCACAGGAGCCATTATGGCCGCCACTAACTGTTTTCGTGCGTGAGTCTTGTAATATTTAATTGAATTTCTTGTGTTTTAATTGTTTAAAATGGAAATAAACATTGCTCCAGTGCCTGCTAACAAAGCAAGGAAGAGAGTCCGTAATGAGAAAGAATGGAAACGCAACAAGGAAAAGCAAAAACGGTAAGTTTTCAGGACCTTTTTTTGGCCTCAAATGAATGGTTTTATGCAATGGTGATATACTGTTTCTTACACAATTACGGTCTCATAATATTATGTATAAGATTTGATTATTAAATATTTTAGTATTTATTTACAATACAAAATATCATACAATAATATAAAAAGTATACAGCGACTGTATCGTAAAAAATTTTTTGACCATGTCAGACGGAATAAATGTTTATTTAGTATCTATATTATCTTGAGTTGACTATGAGAGTGGCATAGGATATCATAAAAACGAATAAAGCTGAATAGTGTTTAGTGTAGCGACACATCTGCGGAGCTTACGGCGCCGAACGTTCGGCTAAATACGCTCGCAGTGTATTTCAAGTTCTCTATGACACATCAGCCGAAATTACGCCGCGTTCGGCGTAGTGCGTACCTTTCCTTCGGGCGATTTTTTCAGCTTAAACGCGTATAATGTATTTTGCATAGCAAGCGACACATCACGCGACGCGTTGCGCGACCGAAAGTTCGGCGGGCGGCGAGCGTAGCTGAACGTTCGGCGAGTGTTGTGCATCGCGCGCGCCAGCGGTAGCGAAGAGCGGCAACGTCGCTTTCTGTACTATAGCACGCCACGCACACGCTTTACACTCGCTCGTTGGCTTCGCTGTAGACACGTTGTTTTTTGACAAGAAATATGTTTGATTCAGAAAAATTAATATTACAAGTTCATTTACGACCATGTTTATGGAACATAAGTGAGAAATCGTATAGCGATCGTTTGGCAAAAAGACTTGCATGGGAACAAATTGCTCAAGAATTTAACGAGGATTGGAGTTCATACACTACCAAAAAGAAAAATGAAACAAGTAAGTTCTTAAATTTATTTAAGAACAATTTTCTCTAATTATTAATTATTAAAACAAGATTATTGTACAAATCGATCCTGCCAGATTACTTTTCCCTCATTATTGAAATATTCCATAAATATTTGCCTCACTGTAGTGCCCGTTGATATGTTTTGAAGTCTTGATTCTGGCTCTATGGAATCTAAACCGTGTTCGAAAAATTGATCCCTGTAGTTGTATCCATCACGCCTCCTGACATAGTTGTGAAGTACGCACGCTGCTTTTACTATGTGCGTAGCAAAATTAGGGTTTACCAAAAGTGGCGTGTGCAGAACCCTCCATTTATTGCAAAGTACGCCAAATGCGCATTCTACAGTCCTTCGCGCTCGGCAAAGACGATAATTAAAGATGCGTTTTTCTTTAGCTATAGTAGTTCCCGGGAATGGTCTCATTAAGTTTTTGTCAAGTGCAAATGCTTCATCGCCAATGATTACAAAGGGAACCTTTGAACCGTTTGAATTGGGCAGTTTTCTATTCGTTCAGTCTCATACTTAAATTCGATTTTTTAAAAATAGTACTGTCACCCTCCTTACCGTAAGCACCCACATCAATCATGGAAAATCGTAGATCTGCGTCAGCCAGCGCCATCAAAACAATGGAAAAATATTTTTTATAATTTTAATAACGAGAACCAGATAGTGCTGGGCAATTAATGCGTACGTGCTTGCCATCCAGGGCACCGATGCAATTAGGAAAGTTTGTCAAAGAGTAAAATCTTTGTGCTATAGCAAGCCACATCTCTTCAGTAGGTTCAGGCATTTCTGTTGACTGCAAATTCTTCCAAATCGCAATACATGTATCTTGGACTATTAAGGCAATTGTGGAGCGCCCCATTAAAAAATCCAGAGCTAAACTTTGAAAGTTCATCCCAGTAGACAAATATCTGAAAAACAATTAAACATAAATTATCATTGGTTAACTAGGTAGCTATTTATTTCATATTAAACTTTTACATTTATTATATTAGTGTGATTTTTATGTACAATAACTTTTTTCTTTCAGTTGATGATTTAACCAAGAAATGGAAACATTTGAGGGACTACTATGTGAGAGAAAAGAAAAAGCAAAACTTGAGAAGTGGCAGTGCGGCGCCTAAGAAGAGAATTACTCCATACTTCGAGATGCTTTCTTTTTTGAGTGTTAGTCTACAAAGTCGTGATACAGAAGGCAATCTTGAATTGCCCGATGAATTAATTAGCGACAATTCGAGGACGCCGCCGCCGCCTCCAACTGGTACTCCACCGCCGCCTGCATCAACGTCATCAAACTTGTCAGCGTCAGACCGCAAAAAAATTACACCCTTTCAAAAATCTTTATTACAAAAAATTGATTCGGTAGACAAAACTGCAGATGATCCTGACAAGAATTTCTTACTCTCTATGTTACCCGACATGAGGCCCATGACCGATAGGGAAAAATTTGAATTCAAATTTGAAATAATGTCCGCAATAAAGAGGATCAAGTATAACTACCAGGTTTCAGAATACTCCCCAACGTCATCGACTAGAGCACATAATACCTATGAGTACCGTCCGACCAGCATCGCGAGTACCTCCAACAGTTCAAATACACATGGTGATATCACTAAAAGACATAGTTCAACTGATATCGGTTCACCTGCTATGACAGCATTGTCAACTGAAGACTTGGATGAGATATTAAATAATGAAACTTCATTGTTAGATAATGAACCGTGTGAATAATGGTGCGTGATATGCGCTTACGTAAAAAATATTAAAGTATATGTAGTGTTTTTTCGTTTCTAAGTAATATAAATAAACAATTAAAATCACAATATATATTTTATTTTCTTACCTTATCGTGACCATTAATCGTTCTGTCGGTGAAATAGAATTCCTGAACCTAGTACATTTTTTCAAAATATCGTTACTAGAGAGAAATAGCAAATCATCAAAAGATTGAATTGACATCCGAAAATATTGAAAAAACTTATCAGGATAGGATCTGTACTTTGAATATTTTTGAAATTGACCTTCTTGGATTCTCATTGTATTTAGCGGATGCACCCAAAAGGATTTCTTCTTTACTTCTTCTTCTTCTTCTAAGCCCTGTATAATAGCTAATATTCTAATTAAATCCATTTTTCTGGGCAATTCAGTGTACGTCACCACAACCACACACCATAAAGTGTCGACACAGACTGACGACAACGCCACGTAACTTTCCGTCGCGTAGCGCGCTGAGCAAGACGCCACGTTTTGACCGTAGGTTTGTCATAACAACTGAATATTGCGACTGACACTTCAGCCGCTGAACTTTCGGCGCCGTACGTTCCGCAGATGTGTCGCGACACTTATTTGCTTGGTTTGTTGAATGGAACTCTCTGGAACTACTAGTCCGATCTAAAAATTATTTAAGCTGCGGGCGAAGTTGCACTGGCGGGCTTAGTGTATGAAATAAATAAATTCATTTTTCTTATTTGTTTCAGTTATGCACCAAAAACCTTACCAGACTTGAAATTAATTGTGGGAAAATGTAGCCATAAAAAAAAGAATTTTAAATGCAATGAGATAACCACACAAGACATCAGAAAATTCCACGCTGCATTTTACGCCAATAAGAAAAGTCAAGATAATTTTATTTTAAAGTACTTGAAAACAAAGTACCCTGCTCGTCGTAGACGTAAAATAAAACAGAGACGCGAAAGAGTAACATTTACAGCAATGTACATAAAGACATTCACAAAGCCTTATAAATTATTAAGAGTTTTAAAAAACTATTTTTGAAAATTTTAGACATTGGTGTACATAGGCTAAGAAGAATTTCCAAAATATTTTTGTCTTCTGGTCAATTACCAGTTGATCGACGTGGCGGCGATAGGTCCTCGGAAAAAAATTTAACAAAGAAGCAGAGTGTCATGCAGTTTATAGAGACATTTAAATGTATTGAGTCTCATTATTGTCGCTCATCGACATCGGAAAGAAGATACGTATCTTCCGACTTAAATATAAAAAAAATGTGGCGCATGTATCAGCAGCAACAAGAAAATCCAAATTTAAAAGTTAGAGAATGCTTTTTTCGCCATATTTTTAACAGAAATTATAATATTGGTTTCAATACACCAAGAGTCGATGTCTGTAGTAAATGTACTGAAATCAGTGAAAAAATAAAAACATCAGTATCTCAAAATGATGAAGCGACAAAAGTAAGCCTTATGACAGAATTGCGAATACACAAATTAAAGGCAAAATGTTTTTTTGAATGTTTACGCGAGTATGATGAATCAATGTTAGTTTTATCATTTGATTGTCAAAAGAATCAAGTCCTGCCAAAGGTTCCCGATCAGATAGCCTATTACAGTCGTCAATTATACATGTATAATTTTGCAATTGTAGTAGGATCTAGTACTAATAAAATATCAAAAGAAAATGTATTCTGTTATGCTTGGACGGAGGATACTCACAGAAAATCTGCGAACGAGATCGCTTCAGCAGTATTTTATCAGCTAACGACACAAGTTGACTTAATAAATATTAAAAAAGTAAGACTTATGGCAGACGGTTGCGGTTCGCAAAACAAAAATTCTATATTAATAACAATGTGTGCCCACTGGCTTACAATGTATGCACCACAAAATGTTAAAATTGTTGAATTAATATTTCCAGTACGGTTCGCAAAACAAAAATTCTATATTAATAACAATGTGTGCCCACTGGCTTACAATGTATGCACCACAAAATGTTAAAATTGTTGAATTAATATTTCCAGTACCTGGCCATTCTTTTATGCCAACCGATAGGGTATTTGGCCATATTGAAAAACAAATTAAAACAAAAGAGGTTATCGTACAACCTACAGAATATTTAGACGTATATAAAGACCATGGAAAAGTAATAAGATTAGGTTATGATTGCCCAGTAAAAGATTGGAAATCTTATGCTAATAACATAGCAAAAAGCCCAGCACAGTATCATTTTAAATTTTCGGCCTGCAAGAGATATTATCTGAAGAGAGTTCAAAATAGGCCCCAAAGATTTTTGATTCGGGGTGAAATTAATTATAAAGTAGATACTGGAATTTCAAAGAGTATAATGAAGACTGGCGTTACCTCTATGAATGATTTTAGTGTCAGTGATATACCACCGAATAACGTTAATATCAGTAGACTAAAACTGGAGGACGTCAACAAATTACTATGCAAGCATTTTGGGGACGCTTGGATAAATGACCATGGTAATGGGCTTCTTGCCTATTACAAAAATGTAATAAATAATAGTAATAATGATGGAGATGAAGAAAATGTTGAACCATGCGAGTACCTAGAAGAAGTAGGACTATCCATTTAGTTTTTTACTTTATGATACTTTGTTCATCTACGTACATTATATAAGTGAATGACAAAATGTTTTTTTTTCAGGACATTTAATTTCTTTTATTTCTGTAATGAAAGGCTAAAAATAAAAATAATTGATTAATATTTTATCTGATGTTGTTTGTCATTTGTAATACCTGACCTTGCAGTACATGTACTGCACATGTCTTGGATAAACCCAACCATGTTGACAGTGGTGGACAAAAACGCCTCTATTCTAATAAATTAAGTACAGTTCCGCCTCTATCCAGAGCTTAAATGCAAAACCGGTTCTATGCATATTTTACTGATAAATAAATCTTGAAATATTTGTTATAATTTAATTTCGTTTAAAGTGAAGAAAGTTATAATACATGAGCTGTCACATTTCTTAAAATGCTATTTATTACAAATATTGGATTTCCCAAAATCAGTTTTTGGTCTCTAGTGAAAAGTTTACAAAAGTGGATAGTGTAGGTTATGCATTTAGACCCCTCATATAAGATTTCATAGAATTACTACTGCACAGAGAAATAACACCCCTTTTTCTACCTGCTATGTACGGCTATTGTCCAAATTCAACAAAAGAGACAAGAGATAGTATCGTGACTGGTAAGAGAGAGACAGACTACTAGCTCCCACGTGTAGTGTTAGTGAACATACCGAAAGCAATTATGACAAATTGGCTTGTACTTGATTTAAGTTTTCGCAAATTGAGTCTTATGAATTAAGGCCCCGTTAGTTTAAATTGCGATTTACTCTAGTTATTTTTAAACAAATATGTGCAAATTGTATACCGATATAAAGGGTATGAACCACAGATGTTTTCCTAGAATTTTAAGTGCTCTAAAAATCATAGTTTTTTTTTTAAGAATTTCAAAGTGGAATATGAAAATTATTTTTTCACTTTGTTTGTCGTTTAAGGACTCGTATCTAATTTTATATCTAACATTTGCTCCAAAACTGAATTTAATATGATTCTACAACTAATGCAGATAATTATTACAAAAGCATGTTTGGATTTTCAATGTTAAAAGTAAATTTATAGTCGTTTGAAGTTTGAAAACTGGCTTTTTTCGAAATTAACTTAAAAAATTATTTAAAAAAAAACTATTGGGCCTGAGTCTTGTAATTAGGCCTCAATGTATAGCAGAAGGCTCCACGGGTCCACGGTTTTCGTTTGTCCATCCATGTGCCGAACACCCTGTATAAATTTAAAAAAGAGAATTTAGAACTCAAACAAGAGCGAACGATATTGATGACATCTTTAAAAAACATGAAAAAGAGAATTAAGAGATATATGCAGAAGAATGAAAAAATGCTGAAATTGCTTGTAGAAAAAAATGAAACGGTTAATAAATTACAAAAAGAACTTGATAAAAGGAAGACTAAAAACAGTACAAGTTGGACTCCTCAGACAAAAACTAATAACTTTAGTAAAGACTATTTGCCTACCATAACTAAAGAAGAAAAGGACATTGTGAAGAAAAAAATATTACACCACGAAGTACTTTTAGATACATTAAAAGAGTCTTACCAAAGTTCTAGTAGTACAAAAGTAAAAACAATATTGAAAGATGTTTTGTTAGGTGAAAAAGCACAAAAATATAAGCTGAAAAGGAAAATGGCTTCATTTTTAGGACTGAAAGGAAACATTCGTCATTGCACAAAGAAAAAACGCAATAATATTTTGGTAAACCATCTCAAAACTTTTTTTGAAAGAGATGACGTTAGTAGGATGATAGCAGGAAAAAAGGAAATTAAAACAAAGAAAAATGAAAAGAGACAAAAAAGATACTTGTTAGGAACCCTGAAAAAGCTTTATTCAAAATACAGACATGACGGTGGAAAATTGGCTCTATCCACTTTTAAGAAATATAGACCATTCCATGTAATTCCACCCACAGTTGGAAGTCGAGACACTTGTGCTTGCAAAAAACATGATAATTTACTAATGAAGGCAAAAGCTCTAAAATCTAACGGAATCATCGCAACACAAGATTTAGATGAATTATTGGCTATGGTAATGTGTTATACAAAAAGAAGGGAATGTGCCTATGGAGAATGTGGGCTATGCGAAGAAAGTGCTATTGATTTTTTAATTAACGAAGTAAATGTAGACGAAAATATTTCATGGTATGAATGGACACTCCAGTCCCATGAATACAAGGACAAGAATGACAAGGATGTAACTAAAATTACCAAAAAAATGGTAAAGCAAAAAAAAACTGATACTTTGAAATCATTATGGGCCTCATTTAAAGATTTACATAACATGAAAAGGCACAGCTTCAACATCAACCACCAGTAAAAAGAATATCGACGATGCATAGAAAGCTTAGATGAGCGCTCAGTTCTATTACACATTGATTTTTCTGAAAATTACATACGCAAACTTAGCAAGGACATACAATCAATGCACTTTGGTTCTTCGAAGCAGCAAGTTACTCTTCATACGGGTCTTTTATATGCTACAAATGACAAGATACCATTTGCATCAATTTCATCAAATAATAAACATGGACCGGATGCTATCTGGGCTCATCTTCAGCCAGTTTTGGAATGGATCAGGGAGAAATTCCCGACAGCAGATTCCATACATTTTTACTCCGATGGTCCTACAACGCAATACCGACAGAAGAAAAACTTTTATTATTTTTCCAAAGTAACAAAAGAGCTCGGTTTTCCCTACTCTACATGGAATTTTTTGAAGCGTCTCATGGGAAAGGAGCTGCAGGCGGAGTTGGTGGTGCTCTGAAAAGCAATCTGGATTCGATGGTTGCTTACGGCAATGACATTCCTGATGCAAAAACTGCGTTTGATCTGTTGCTTAACGAAACAGACACGTCAATAAAGCTTTTCTATATTCCCAATGATGCAATTCAGAATACAACCGTTGAGTTGATACCAGTTCAAAATACTATGAAACTGCATCAGATTAAGTTGCTTTTGTCCAGGGGATAGACCTGGATTTTGTCACTGTTTAGATGTGAAGCAGTGCCATTTAATAAAAAATCATGATTTAAGTGCAAATAAAGAAAACGAAACAGGACAGAAGAAAAAAACACCTCTGAAAATATTATCAGATATTAAAAATTCTGCCAAAAATATTTTGATTTAACTAGATACGGGCCATTTACAGTCACAAATATTGACAAAACGTTTGATATAAGTCGTGCAACAACAAGTCACTATGCTAACGGCAAACAATTGAACCGAGTGATAGGAGGCATTATCCATGAATATTACAGAAGGCTCTGGTAGGCTGGGCAAAAGCACGTTCTGGAACCACTCTTTAAATGTAGTGGCATTCATTTCCTCGTGGTAGTCATTTGTGGTTTTTGATTGAAATGCCAGTAACGCGTTCTCCACAAAGCCGTATTTTGCAGAACCTGCGTGGCATATTATCAGACGGGCCCCCTTACTCATTGGTACTTTCGACGTCGACGCTTGTGTATCATCCGTCCAAGAACGGGAAACCGTGTGATTGGCGTTTAGCCATGTCTCGTCACACTCGACACGACATTATCCCAGTTATCAATTTTTTTTGCTTCTCTCAAAAAACTTATCCGTTTTAAAATTATGTCGTATCGTTCTAATAAAATTTTTCTTTTGTCTGTTTTTTTATACGAAAACGGCCCCCTGATTGTGTAAGCTAATCGTATTCATTTGACAGCCTAAAACGTATGGTTTCTTATGTCAAACGGTGCATTATTATACGTTTGACATAAGAAACCATACGTTTTAGGCTGTCAAATGAATACGATTAGCTTACACAATCAGCCCCCTGATCTCATATCATTAAGAGAATAAATACCAATGAAAATTGATTTGATTAAGAATGAGTACTTTTATGTTACTTTCTAAACGCGCCACTTTCAAGCGTGACGAAATAGTACATTCCTTCGTCCACTGTAATTAGATTAATGTGACATTGTAATTAGTTAAGAGCGTTTACGTGTATACCGGCAACGTCGCAATCTAGTGTCATATTTTCGTGGTTTTAAAAGAAAAGAAAAGTAAAAGGTAAGAAATCTTTGTGCTTGCCGTTCTATTTATATACAAATAATTCATTCGAAATTTGCAAAGCGTTATTTTTATAGCAAAATAACTGTGAACATTACGGTTTCTTACTATTTACACACTTTTCACCTAATTCTAAATAGTTAGTAGAAAACATTTTTAAAATGTAGCTCACATTAAATAATAAAAATTGAAAACCTCGAGTAAATGATACTAGCTGGCGACGTTGCCACTCATACGCGTAAACCCTTTTAAGTGTTACCAATTTTTTTTGTCTAAGATTTGTAGTTTGCTACCGAATATTAAGTTCAAATAAAGATTTTAAGTATTTATTTGTTTTTTTAGTATGTAATTATATTTTAGAAGAATCTTACGGGCAAAGCCGCGAATAAAAACTAGTTTTCTTATTTTATCAATTATGTGCACTAGGCTTTACTATTGTCCGGTGTGTTATATTATTTCAAGTGTGTTATTGTGTGCTACAGTTTCAAGTGTGTTATTGAACAATTTTTCGTGGCCTTATCCGTAACTGACACTAGTTTTTTTAAGAGAATCACTGTCTTCGTTTAATTAAGTGTTACCAAAAAGTTAAAATTCATAACATAAGCTATTTATAAGTTTTAATTCTGTCTAGTCTATTTAAAATTTGAAGGCATTTTAATGTTATTAAAAATACTTTAAGAATGACCAAAACATTAAAAGCATTATTTAACATAAATAAATACAAATTGAAGACTGATTTAATCTAGTTAAATAGATAACTACAGCATTTGTTTAAGTGTTTATTTATTGAGGTACATTAAGTGTTACCAAAAAGTTAAAATTAATAATATAGTAATTTAAATTTAAAATCTGAAAATATTTTAATGTTATTACTTTAAGAGTTGCCAAATAATTAAGAAATATAGTTTTATTTAATTTAAATATTGATTTAATTTAGTTACATAGATCTATGAATGAAAATAAATTGTGTTTTGTTTCTTGTGGTATAAAGAAATAAACATGTGAGGCTGTTAAAATTGTTCCTTAGTACAAGTTATTATAACTTTCTCAATTTGATTTAAGATTTAAGTTCCTTTAAAAGTAAAGTAAATATTGTTAATTGTATTGAAAAATAAAAAGTTAAACAAGTTCTCATTTAATTTTATTAACTGAGTAACTGATATTGAGTTTGTTTATTTTCTATTTAATACCTCAGAAGGTTAAACAATAAAGCAAAATTACTCACTTGTCGTCACAAGAACGATTAAACACACTATTTCATGCAACAAAAGAGGCTTAAAATTAAAGTTTTCTTCTATCAAGTACGGAGTAAAATATATTTTAATTAAGATGTAAGCGAATGAAAAAAGTATTGAAATGTCCGGGGTGAAAGCTCCAAAATCCGGGGAACTTACGCTTCCGGTCCTGGGGAGCAGGTTTTACAGATGGCAGCCCTATCCAAGCAGGTGATCCAAAGGTAATGAAATGGACAAAAAATTAAAGTTTTGTGTTCTCTGTCTGTGTTTTCATTTAAAATATTTGAAATTTATTAAAAAGGTTTGCAATCTTTTACGTGTTTTCATTTTTAACAAATTTTATTCGGTAACACAACTAATAAGAACATTTTTAGACCATTGCCTTCAAAACTTATATTTTTGTTCAAGAAAATATTAAATAAATAATGTAGTTTTATAAAAAATAATAAAATTTGATTGTCTTTATTAATTGAAAACATTAACAAGTAGGGTACTGTCATTTTGTTTCTTAAAGTCAAATTATAAATTATTCAGCATTATTTTGAGAATTGCTCTAATATGTATAAAAAGCAAAAATCATGCATTTAAGGGTTAAAATGCCATTGAATCAAAAGTCAGACGATAGCTTTCAACGCATAGGTACCTACCTAATACAAGGGCTGCACTAAAAGTATCGGGAATGGAATATTTCCACTGTTCCTGTCATATTAAAATCTTTTTTAATTTAAAACTCCTTGGTTTTAAAAATCGAATACCGTTTATTTATTTAAAAAAAGATTCTCGGTCTTGTCACAAGGTCTTGTCAAACTTGTTTAGTTGTTGAGAAAATGGAATTGACTCGAGAAAATTCTAGAGCAATGATTTATTATGACTTTCGAAGTGGTTTAACACAAAAACAGTGTGTTGACCGGATGATTTCTGCATTTGGTGATGAAGCCCCATCCAAAACCACAATTTATCGCTGGTTTGCTGAATTTGAACATGGACGTGTCAAGCTCAGTGATGATCCCCGTCAAGGTTGTGCAAAAACTGCAGTCACCCAAGAAAACGTTGATGCTGTGCGTAAGCTGATTGAGGAAAATCGACATGTGACATACCGCGAAATTCAGGCAACTTTAGACATTGGCATGAGTCAAATACAAATAATCTTGCATGAACAATTAGGTGTAAAAAAGTTGTTTTCCCGATGGATACCGCATTTGCTCTGTGAAGAGCAAAAAGCGGCTCGCGTTACTTGGTGCGTCAGAAATCTCGAAAGATTCCACGCAGGATCCTCAAATGCTGTATACAACATCGTATCAGGTGACGAATCCTGGATATACGCGTACGAACCCGAAACAAAAAACCAGTCACGAGTTTGGGTGTTCGAAAATGAGTTAAAGCCAACAAAAAATGTTCGTTCACGGAGAGTTGCAAAAAAAATGGTGGCCACGTTTGTCTCCAAAACCGGTTAGTTGCGACTATTCCTCTTGAGGGACAAAGAACGGTTAATGCAGAATGGTATGCTAACATTTGTTTGCCACAGGTCGTTTCTGAACTCCGTAAAGAGAACTGCAACCGCCGCATCATCCTCCATCACGACAATGAGAGTTCTCACACCGCGCACAGAACAAAAGAGTTTTTAGAGCAAGAAATCATAGAATTATTAGACCATCCGCCGTACAGCCCCGACCTAAGCCCTAATGATTTCTATACTTTCCATAAAATAAAGAATTTTCATCACCTGAAGAAGCTGTGGACGCCTACAAAACGGCCATTTTGGAGACCCCAACTTCCGAATGGAATGGTTGCTTCAATGATTGGTTCCATCGTATGGAAAAATGTGTCAAATTTCGCGGAGAATACTTCGAAAAGCAATAAATACATTTTTAAATAGTAATGTTGTGTCACTTCCTGGATTCCCGAAATTTTCAGTGCCGCCCTCGTATCACCATTTCTTTGCACAAAATAATAAGAAACGAAAAACAGAATTTCATAACGAAAGGACACAACAGAAAATCAGCATTTTATAGTAGAAAGCGAAATGCTTGACAAGAATAATTAAATTATAAGATAATTTTAATTCATAAAATTCCACGGACACATTTTGGTTTTAAGGCGTCTTTTTCTTCTTCTCCTTCTCTTTTTTTATTTTTTTTTATTTATAAATGGCATCGACTTATAACCATTTGCCAGTTTCAAGTTAAAAAGGCGGGAATAGAACTTTCGTTTCAATTTTCTTCACCATATTTCTATATCGTCAAGTCTAAAATCTACCTCAAAGTCCAAATATATAGTAGGTACAGTCCATGAGTCATGTCAGTCGATTCAGTAAAGTGGTACTGAATCGACACAACTTTACAAACTAACTTTACAGAAAGTTCTTAGTGAGTTTTGGCGGCAACACAAAATAACGCGTTTTTAGAAGTTGTACCACTTGCCCACACTTGTGCACGTTAACGAATATTTAACGGTTAATATTCTACCAATATTACACATTAAGAACCGAGATTACACAAATTTATGAAACTTTACAAATTCCACAATGTCACCCATTGAAATCCCCAACAAAACTCTTCTTCTTCTCTTATTATTGGCAAACCATCGCTTTTTGCAACATTCTGCCAGTGTCAAGTATGAGAGTAAAAATTTAGACGACGAAAGAAAGGAAAAAGGGAGTTTTGCGGGGGAGTTGGATTGGTGACGTTGTGGAATTTTGTAAAATTTCATAAATTTGTGCTATTTCGGTTCCTAATGTGAAATATTGGTAGAATATTAACCATTAAATATTCGTTAACGTGCACAAATGTGGACAAGTGGTACAACTTCTAAAAACGTGCTATTTTGTGTTTCCCGCCAAAACTCCCTAGGAACTTTCAGAAAATCGTCTACCACTTTACCGAATCGACTGACATGACTCATTGACTGTACTGACTATTTATTTAGACTTTGACTAGACTTTAGACTTGACGATATAGGAATACAGTGTTGAAAATTGAAACGAAAGTTCTATTTAAGATATGATATAAGATAAGCCGACGCATTATATAAAAAAAAGAAAGGAAAAAACAATAAAGTTTTGAAAAGTTTGGGTATTTGATATCTAAATTAAAACATACATTTGTTATTAAATAATTGAGAATTATACGTATTTTAGGAGAAGGAAAACATACTAGGGAGGGCTTCAAACTAATCTTATTTAAATTTATAAATTTAGATAGGAGAAATACCAATTTATAATTATCGAAGTAGGAAAGAAGATAGCGAAAGTTAATAGGTATGGGGATGTTGCGATTTGGAAGATGATCATAGATGTGTAACAGAGAGGAATTATTATGACAGTTGAAGAAAATGTGGTCAAGAGTCCCATCGTCTACCACACTCGCACAAGGACGAATCTCTTAATCTAATTTTGTTTAAGAAAACAGGAGAGCAGCAATGGCCTAAACGAATTCTACATAATGTAGAAACAATATTTTTTGATTAGTTTTTATATTTGCAGGACCAAGGTTTATATCTAATTGTATGTTGAATTTAAGCGTAAGGTTAGAACTTGCTTGACGATTCCCAATTAGCTTGCCAAGATTTGAGAGCATGTTTTTGTGTGATGATAAGTAGGTCATAATATGTTTCATACCTAAAGTGTTTATGATCCACTTGATGTAAGGAAGCATACTTAGCTAGGGAATCCTCCACTTGGTTACCCATAATGCCTGAATGTCCTGGAATCCAAACAAGTGAAATATTTAGACCTTTTTGAAAACTATTTAAGAGATATTGTTTAATGTTTAAAAGAACAGAGCTATGCAGATTATTATATATTGAATTAGCAGAAAGAGATTCCAGGGCACTCCTCTAGTCAGAAAATATAACTGCATCTGATATATTGTGACTGTCTATAAATAAACAAGCCTCCAATATACCAGTACATTCACCCGTATATACAAATTATGGTAGTATACTGCTACACCAGTGGTTACATCCTCTGTTAATTTAGATGCATCTGTGAAAAAGTAGTGACTTTTAATCCGTCTTATCCAATTCTGACAGAAAATTTGCATTAGTTGAGGGACATTTTTTTTTTAAAGCCAAGTTCAATATAAATATTTGGTATGAATACCCTTGTATGAATACCGCTACGAGGTACGGTACCTCGTAGGGGTATTCATACAAAGGTAACTTGGAATGGGATTGTATGGAAGTGTTCCGTTTAATCATGTGTAATTTTCTAAAGCTTTTTATTAGTAAGGGAACGGGCTTATGACACCAAAATGGGGATGTTAGACACAAGTTATTTAGACACTCAAGTTTTTTTTCAGTGGATGATTTGAACGTAAACTAGTTCTAAAGAGAAAGCGGTCTGATAAAAGTTGGAAGCGGATGGACAGAGGAAGGTCACCACATTCTACTTGAAGAACATTGATGGGAGTAGATTTCATGCAGCCCAGAACACAACGAAGTGCTCTTGAGTGCAGTAAATCTAAGGAGTTGAAGGAGGATTTATCAAAAGGTTTGAGGAGGAAAGTGCCATAATCAAAAATACTTCTGGTAATGGCGTTGTATAAAATTTTTTGGGAAAGGGATGGGAGCCCCAGGAGACACTTGCAAGAGCCTTTATTATGTTTAGATTGCGTTCGGTTTTTTAAATTATATTATTTATATGGCTCCAGTTAGTCGAGAGTCCAATGTTAAACCTAAAAAATTAAAAGATCTACAGGGGTGATATTTCTTTTCCTACTGAAAATCACTACATTATTTTTGAGGCTGATAATTAAAGACCAATCTGTTGTAATGAAGATATTGGGGAATGTAATGAGTGTTACATAGAAGAGATTAAGCTGCTAGAATTGAGAATTGAGGGATTTAATATGTATAGGACAAGGTCATCTGCATACTGAAGGATGAAACTTAGACTAAGTTTAGGGAGAGGTGAAGAGAGGATGAATATAGGAAGACATTATTTAAAAAACCATTTGTCAAATTAGTTAGTTTTGCAGTAGAAACAAAAAACTTTTTCATATCTCCTTATTTAACTATTTATATTTTACTTGCTATTTATTATGATTTGCACTATATTAGCTATCATTTTAGATATTTTGGACATTTTTAAATATTTGAATTCCTATATAAATCTTGAGCTAAACTTAGAAGGAAGTGACAAAGGTTACTTTTGATGGGAAACTGGAGGTTAAAGTGTGACGTAGGTAGTTCTTGAAGAAAATATTTCAAAATAAAAGACAAGGCAATTTATATATTTTGTATTTATTGGTGCTTTATATAAAACTAGTCATTTACACCTATTCCTCACCACTACTCTTATCAGAGTTACATCATCATCGGTGGTGTTGAGAGTGGAATAAAACTGTTGGTTAACTCTTTCAAAAATGGGGACTAATTTTTGCAAATCATTTAGTTTGGCAGTATTTATTGGGATAGGCTTTGTGTAGATAGGGCTTAAGGTAAAATACCCAGTAGATGACACCTTAGTGATTTATTATTCCATTTATTGACATAGTTTGATATGAAATTATCTTAGAGAGAACGTTTAACCGGTAATAGTTGCGTAAAATATTCCCCTTCTATAACATGATAAGAATTATAACAATTTAACTAATTAGCATTTTTATGTTATTTTTTTTATAAAATCAAGGAACTATGCTAGTAGTTGACACCTGGTAAAAACAAATATATTTAGTAGTTGACACTTTTTATTTTCAGTAGTTGACATAAGTATATGTTTAGATTAAGATGTACAAAAAGAAAGAAATCTAATACAAAATAAATGAATAGAATGAAAGTAGATACAAAAATCACTGAAATAAGTACAGCCAGGAGTACTTTTACCTGTGTGAGTGATAATGGGAAGAGTGGTGAAGTTTCCAGCAAATCTTCTTTTTATACTAAATTGATTTGAAATCTTGAGATTTTTAAACGATTTTTGTTACTGACTGTTCCTATATGTGTTAATAAAAATATATCAGTAATAGTGATTTTATATCTGTTAGTTCCATAAAAATTCTAATTTAGGGACTGAGTACACATTTCTCGTCTGACTCATTTTCAATGGCTCGTTGATATGGTACAAAACGTCTTCCCATTCATAGTCCAATTGATCCACTTTTTCAGGCCATTTCCATAGTCTCCCACATTTCTGCATTGCCGAAATAGAAGCAGCTGTTTTGGTAACATTAGTAATAACCCCTGGAAATAACTCTCCTTCGTAGGAAAATACTACGTACTCTCCTACCTTTCTCTGTACTGGATTTTTAAGATTGTTTTGTTGGATGTTTTCTCCATCGCTCTCATTTTGAGACTCACTTTCACTGTCAAGAGTAATACCATCAGTATTTGAATCGGAACTATTGTCAAAATGAAGCACCCTCTTTTCAGTTTTTTTCTTACGCTTCTGAATATTCCCTTTTTTTATTTTTTCCTTTTCTTCTCTTTTCTTTTGTCTTTCAGTAGCACGTTCCATTTTTATTTTTTCTAATTCTTCCTTTTTTGCTAACTTCTTTTTAAAATATTCTTGACATAGGTGTCCCGAAACTATAGCGGGCATTCTTTCTTTTGTAGGTCGTTTTTTTTCTGGTTCTTCTTTATCTTTCTTATAATAATAATGTCTTTTGAAGGGGCTGGGGATTTCCGGTAACACTGAAGAAGGTCCAGCTTGGCAAAGGGTCAAACTTCCAGGACATTCCTCAAAAACAGTAGGAGTGTTGTTTTTAGATGGCATATCTTCTGTAGTTTGGTTTTTGTTCTCGTTGATGCCACCACACCGCTCGCTTCTGAAGAAGGTCCAGCTTGGCAATGGTCCATGCTATTTCCAGGAGATGTCCGAGGAACAGTCGGAGTGTTATTTTCAGATGGCAGGTTGTTACCTTCTGTGGTTTGGTTATTGCTCTCGTTAATACAACCAGAAGCGAGCGGTGTTTCACCGCTCGTTTGGGTAGATAACAGATTTAAATCTTCATTGCGGTCTTTAGCAGGTTCGTTGGTAGCAGTAGAGGCATTTAGCAAACCACTGTCTATTTCTAGTTTTGTATTTTGCCACAATTCAAACAGTGAGATATCTTTTTCATCCACCTCATTTTTATTTCCGTTGCGAAATATAATGAGCTTGCTTTGTGGAAGACTTTGGTCAAGAAACCGAAGTCCTTCTTTTAAAAATCTTTTGCGTTCCTCAACATTCGTGAGTTGTTCGTTTTCATTGTTTAATGGAACAGTCACAATTTCTGGGTTCCACGGGAATAGCCCACATTTCCTAAAACCATTTTCGAATATTGTTGCGTTCAGTGCAGTGTCGATTACTTCTTTCAGAAGTTTTGGAAAATCTTTTTTCTTTAATATTGGAGCTTCCAAATTAGATAATCTCCATTCGTGCACTCTTTTCTTCCAGTGCTCTTTCAGACTTCTGAAAACGGCAACATCCATAGGTTGCAATATATGTGTTGCATTGGGGTACAAGGCAATGAGTATAATCCCATTTTTTTCGCAAAACTGACTCACTTGTAAGCTCAGATGAGACACGTGCCCATCCACGAAAAGAATAACCGGCAAAAGAATCTTTTCTTTCTCCAGCCAAGGATGGAAGATGTCAGCAATAAATTCGTCGTTCGTCAGCTAAATTTAAGGTATGCAATCCTCACTTGATCTGTTGAAAACTGACTTACCGATCCATCGGGTGTTTTCCTTCAACCTTGTACTTCAAAGTAACCCTTGGCACGTTAAACTTTTTTGCAGCAGTTTTATACGGAGTTTTATGTAAACGCACATCTTTTACAGCCGCTTCCATAGCCGCTTGTGTGTAATTTCTAAAATTTCCTTTAGTCGGTGGCATCTAAAAAAATAAAAAAATAAAAATAGTTGACACTTAAAACTCCAATAGTTGACACCTCATGTCAACTACTGGACAAAATGGTTCTAAATTATTTAAGTAGTTCTAAAAGAATATTTCTACTTATAAACAGGAAAGTAACAACAAATAATTCAGTATTATGAAACTTTGTTAAAATCCATAAGTTGACACACACATGTCAACTACTCAAATATATGTAATTACAAGTTTCAGTAAATGACATGACGCCATGTATCTAATATTTTACTTCTTACGTCTTTTTTAGTAATACGCGTTAACGCTTAAAACTATTATCAAAATGAATTAATTAATATTGATTTAAAATTGTAAAATAATATTTACCTTTCCAACATTTATCTCTCGGCTTGCTCTAAACAAACTGCACAGGAAAACTACAATAAATATGGCGCGAAGCGTGCGTTCGTCATCAGCCGAACGCGGTGACTGGCGATGTTGTTTATGATGCCACTTTAGTTTGTATTGGTGCCGCTAGATGTCTTTACTATATCTCAGACACTATCTCAATTATTGACTTCCTTTAATTTTCTTAATATTCAATTTTCTTCGTCTAAGTGTCAACTATTGGTGCAGTGTTAATTACTGGTGATTTTACCTTAATGTCTTGGGGCATTTTTTTTATTTCTGATTATGCAAGACCGCCAAGGACCAGAATAATGATCTCTCACAAACAATAATGGTGATTCTTTGTTTATTTTGTACATCCTCAAATTTTTCAGCTGTACAGCTGGTTTAGGGGATTTTAGGAAATATGGCTCTGTTGCTTTTTTGATGTCAAACAACATGCTTTGATCTACCTTAATTACATTGAATGGACTTGGAGACTGTCTACATCAACTCATAATGGAATCCCAATCACTTGGTGTTACAGCCTGTTCCTTTCTCTTCCTCTTTTCTATAATAGCAAAGTCTTGGTCATTTGGCAAAAAAGAATGTCCTCTGATAGGAAAGATGTAGGTAATGCTGTCAAATATATGAAGGCAGTGAACTAACATATTATATAGAAAGTGAACAATTACATAATTTATATTTTGTTCAGAGCATCCATCTGAAAAGAGCACTAATTTTTGTTTTACATCTTTGTGTGTTAAATATTGAAACAAACACGAAGTCACATCATTTTGTCCCTTTTTCCCAACACCTTCATGATAGCAATACAAAGAAGCATCATCATTGCTGAGGTCATGCAAACCAAACACATAATACCAGAGCTGTCTGCAGTAAAATACATTATTAGTGGGAATATGTGGTAATGACAAATTCTGCATATATTCAAATGATATCACTGTGACTTGACCTTCTCGTGCCCTTTGTTGCCATAATCGTTTAAGTTCATAAAACTTTTCAGCTTTTAGAAGATGAAGATTCTTCTCTGTGATAATTTTATTCTTCTCAGATTCATCAAGTCTACTCTCAAGTTTGATACGAAATTGATCACAAGCAGTGCAAGTATCAGATCTAGGCACTGCAAATTTAATGTTGAACTCTGTAGTGAATATGGACCAATATGCTTTATATGGTACTCTAATCTTAAACTGATCAATGAAAAAATTATGCATTTTATTGATACTTAAGTCTTAACACTAGAGTGGGCGCGCGGGCTACAAGTGTAGACCAAGATGTTATTTTGTTGAATAAATCCCGAACGCGTCGTTTTATCGCACCCCCGTCCCGTGTATTCCTCAATTACGAACCTCTTCGTCGATCAGTAGTGTGCCGATCACCGCGGCACATGGACGCCTGCGCAGGACGCTGTGAGAGTGCTGGGCTACGCCTGTACCCCGCGCGACTATTCTAGGTAAGTTTTGAAATACCATGTATAATGGAATTATCGGAATATATCTCTATTGTTATGCATATTTATGTACAAAAATTATGTGGACATTTTATTTTAGTGTATTTTTTACATTTATAGAGTTAAAATACTTACGTTTTATTACGTTTTTAGATAATTATGGCTTCCAACGACCAAATACTACGCTGGCTGATGGAAAATGACCAAGACAGTGACCATTTAACTGAAAGTAAAGAAGAAGATCCTACTAGGCTGAGACATCTGAGGATTTTTCACACGATTCAGAAAGTGAACAAGAGGCTGAAGTTGCAAATGAAGGTGCCAACCAAGATTCTGAATGATGATGTTGTTGTTGTTGACCAAGATGATGATGTTCCTTTGTCCAGATTGGCTAGTTACCAGTGCCGAAATGGTACAGAATGGAGTAAGTTTCCGCCTTGCACTACAAGAACACGATCACACAACATTGTCGCTCGCCCACCAGGCCCAATAGGATTGGCAAGAGATGCTAAGTGGTCTTAAATCTTTTATACTTTTTTTTTATTCTGATATATTGAACATAATTGTCGAGTCGACAAATATTTATATAGATATAATAAAGAGCAAATTCCAAAGGGACCAGATGCAGCTAATACGAATCTATATTCGTATTAGCTGCATCTGGTCCCTAGAAATAAGAGCACTAATAGGTTTACTATTGATGATTGGCACTTTCCGCTCAGGGCGCTGAAATATTCAAGATATGTGGGATAATTCAAAAGGTAGTGGCATTGAAATGGCTTACACTACCATGTCCGAGAAAAGGTTTAGATTTCTTTTGCGTGCTCTCCGTTTTGACGATGCTAGAGATAGACAGGCTCGTTCCCAGACTGATCGTTTAGCAGCTATTCGCCAAATTACAAATAAAATGGTTCAAAACTGTAGAAATTATTACACACCAAGTGAAAATCTTACAATAGATAAACAGCTAGTAGCTTTCAAGGGATGCTGCGGCTTTGTGATGTATATGCCCAATAAGCCGGCCAAAGGACGGTGTGTGAAATCGTCCCGCCAAAAACAAACATCGACCAACAGATTTGAAATGTATCTCAGTATATGTATCTTAGGTAGGTGTTTTTTTTACTATGGCGACATCTCTCAAAGACGCGGGGATTCCGAGTAAAACACCATCTTTTATTGCTATTAATATAGGTATCCAAAATTGGGCACTGGATATTTAAAGGCTAATGATAAACAATAATTATCTGTTTAACGGTACATAGTACTCCTACATAGATAAAAAAATACAAAATATAATATACTAGGTTTAATAGAGGCAAATAATACCTAGCAAAAGTGTTTTTATTCATAGACAATGATTTTTTTATAAATTGGAAAAATATTACTAATTAGTGTACTAAGCTTCTGGTGTAGTTCACACGCTGGAGCTAAGAGCGGCGCGTACGCAACTCGAGGACATCCGCACCCCTCTCCCGCCTTCGCCTGTCCCTGTTTTACCTGAGGTTAGTCGTTCGTTGCTCGTGCACTGCACACGACCCCTGCATGTTTATGGACTCGTATCGACAGCTTCTTGTTTGACCTTGGCACGTTAAAGGACTTTGTTTGGTTGTGTAAAATGGAAACCGAACGCAGATGTGTTTTGTGTCCCCGTTCCATACTACGGCAAAGGCGACATATGCTGCAGGATACTTTTCCTCAAAGTAGACCTGATTTAACTGAATATATTATTCAAAATGGACTTATACAGGTATGTACCTACTTTTCATTTAAGAGGAGTTGGAAGCATTCTGCTACGAGCAGGACATCAATTTTATAAGAAAAAACAGTACAATACTGGTCTTTCAATATGGGAGTGTAGTCAGAGAAGGAAAATGTGTAAAGGGCGTATCAGGGTAAAAGTGAGTATTTAAGTATAGATTTTTTTAATTTCTTACTCTACACATGACATGCCAACAAACTTTTTGGATATAAAGTATTAGATCACTTTGCTATGTACTTCAAAAGTACTAATAATTTTTTTAACTACCTACAAGAAAACAATTGAAAAAGAAACGTAAAATTGACCTTAAATACAATTGATAAACAATTACTGTGTAGTTATTTATTATCATAATACTTAAAATTATTTAAAAAATCTTGTTAATTAGGTTGATAGGTATGGGGTGATGTTTATTAGTAAGTATACTATAACTAGAGGGTAATTATTTATATTAAAATGCTATCAAAAGAATTTTTATTTTTCAGGACGGAAATATTGTAGAAGAAACTGCTCACACGTGCACGCCCAACTTTGCCAAAAACGAAATCGACGAGCACCTCTACCGATGCAAGCAAGATTTGACTAAACAAAAATACCCAGCAGTTCCTCAAACTTATAATGCTATGGTCGCTTCAAACGAAAATAGAGTACTGGAACTTATTGCTCAAATGCCTAGTTTTAAATCTGTCAAATCATCATTGTAAAGACATAGAAATAAAGTAGCAGCAGTTGATAAAATCCAATGCGACAAAATATAAGAGGTGCTAATTCCCACCGGATATGAAGATTTCTTAATGGCAGATTATTACTACGATAATAAACGAATCATTATCTTTTGTTCACAAAGAGCAAGAGAGTTATTACTAACAGTTGAGGATTATTACAGCGATGGAACCTTTAAAATTTGTCCAGGACCGTTTGATCAACTATACACCATACATACATGGTGATATTGGAAGTACTGTGAACATTGTGCCACTTGTGTACGCTCTAATGAGTATTGCAAACAATCATCGTACGTGGCTTTCAACAAAAATCCGCGAAATGGCATTAAGCGCTGTGCTCCCTTTACTACCATCATCCGAAGTTATGAACGGTTGGTTATATATCACACGGAAACAAACAGAAGACGAGAACATGATAAAGTTTCGAGCCTATATGACAAAGCAATGGTTAAAAGAAGATTTTATACAAACTTGGAATGTATACGGAAGTCAGCATCGCACAACTAACTGTTTGGAGGGCTGGCACAACAAATTGAATCGTGAAGTAGGAAAGAAGAAGCCCAATATCATACATTTTCTTAACATCATACAAAAGGATGCATCATTGTTCATAGTCCGACACACGATGATAAAAAACAAATTAAAAATGTTTAAAGAAAGGCAGACGAAATATGTACTCAAGGACGAATTCATACAAGAAATGCAGATATAATTTCTGCAAGGGGATATGTCTGTTGGACATTTTTTGGAAACAGATATTAAGTTGTTATTACTAAGTAGGTATATAATTCCGAGTGTTTTTTTAAAAACATCATTGTAAATATTAGTGATTATCTGTGATTATAAAAAAAAGGATAACTATAAATTAAGGTTAATAATCTGTGATTGTGCCTATAAGTAACGGAAACATAATTGTTGATTTTTTTATTTAATTCTATATAACTTTTTTGACATTTTTAAAAACATTATTTTAAATATTAGTGATTATCAAAAAACGATTAGTATAAGGTTAATAATCTGTGATTGGTTGATGATTGTAGCTATAAGTAAGCGAAACAAAATGTTGATTTTTTTTATTTCATTTTATATAATTTTTTTGACGTTTTTATTTACTTAATGGTTAATATTTTTCTAATGTTGTAAGCTAAAAATTGTGTTGATTTTTTTTTATTTGATTATATATAACACAACAAATAAAAAAGCTGAAATCTATGGTAACTTGTTTTTTTTCTGGGAAGGAATCGTAGCAATTGTCCCCCCCCGGTGACAACCGGGAAGACAATTCCCAGCTGTCACCCCGGGGGACAGGGCTAAAGGGGACTCTGGGAACAATCTAGGAGTTTCGTTACGTGCACACAATGAATACATGCTGCGGTATCCTACTCGCCGAGTACCTGATATCGGCGTATTCGACAGAGCTTATCGAAGACTACGAGAAACTGGTTCTGTTCTAGTACGACGTACTAGAACAATAAGCTAGAAATACGAAGACTTTTAATCCGATCCCACCACATCAACAAATGTTGTGGCTAAACGTCTTGGCATTTCCCAGTGGAAAGTAAGTAAGACGACAAGACTTCTGCAGATTTATGCTCAATGCAGACATCGAAGATCTATTTTTTTTTACGAATATCCTGTGGACAGATGAGTCGAAGTTTGATAGAGATGCCATATCACTAACTACCACAACTCCCATTATTGGGCTCCTAAATCCGAAGGAAACCCTAATAAAAAAAGAATAAAAGGGTCACAAAGGAGATTTAGCTTAAATGTATGGATGGGTATAATATCAAATTACTTGGTAGGGACTAGGGCCATACTTCCTGCCTGATAATTTGAATGGCGAAATCTATGAAAACTTTTTAAGAGAGGAGTTACCCATCTTGATGATGGACTTGCCAATTTCATTAAGAAACATGTTCTTTCAACATGATGGTTGCCCAGCACACTACCAAAGAAGTGTGCGAGCATGGTTGGACGACAATAATTATCCAAATCGATGGATTGGAAGAGGCGGACCCATCGCATGGCCGGCGAGGAGCCCAGACTTAACGCCGATGGATTTTTATGTATGGGGCCACATGAAAAGCCTTGTATACAACTAAATGACACCGATCGCAAATATCGATATTCTGAAAGAAAAAATTATTAATGCGGCAGACGAAATGAAGAGGAACCTGCGAACTTCTGTCGTAAAAAGCAATTTAAGATAAAGAATGATAATGTGTATAAGAAATAGGGGCGGTCATTTTGAAAACGAATTACATAATTGAATAATACAGATTTTTTGTTTTATTTACAAATTACCCCTCTGGTACCTTAACTCTAGGTTGATGTTTCTCCTTTTTAATAGTAAGTGTTATACCTTTTTGAATAGCTAAAGAGACGTAGAAGTTTTTTAAATGATTTACAGAATAAGTTCGTTACTCTTTTTTTTTTTAAAAAAGCGCTTCAAAGTTAACAACACTTAATTTTCCTTTTTCAATTCTAACCATTGTCGGGCAGTTTTTTTTTTAACTGTTAGTAGTACTGCCATCGTAAGAAAAAAGGGCACAACTAACATTTTTTTTTTAAATTGAGTTATATACATATTTAGAATCAGAAAAAAAAGGCACATCTGCTCAATTTTTTGTAGAATTTATCTTCAAGGAATTCGGAGATACAGTAGGCTCAAAAGGCACAAATGAGACTAATATTCATGTTTTATAGAATGAAAAGGCACATTTATTTACGATTATATTGAAAAGGCACAAATACGTAGATGTGTTTATTACTTCATACAGATTTTTACTAAAAACTACTTTGAAAAGGCACACCTACCACATAACATAAAGAAAAGGCTCAAATGCCAGATGTGCCCTGTCTACTTAATTAATGATCCATGCATGTCTCAATTAATTTACGTATAACAGGCACAAATAACCAGTTGTGCCTTTTCTTTAAATTATTTACGATTAGGGGTGAGGAAAGGAGGGCAGGGTTTTTGATTGAAACGCGCCAGCAGTTGTACCTGCGACGTCGAAGTGACTCCACGCTTGTCAGCTGCAGCCTGCCCGCGCTAGGTAAGTTTATATTTACGTTTTATCCATGTTTTCATGTTGTTTCTAATTATATTGCCGTACCTTAGCTTAACACCTATGTGGCATGTCATAATATTTAATAATTTAAGTAGGAATATGATAAACATATATTATTAAAAGCTTTTATTTAACTTGCTCTGTATGTATGTAAGTATGTTATATCTTACGGTTGAATTTTGGAACGCAATTTTGAAGTAGATATATTTAACCGATTAAACCGTGACGTCACGGCACGTCACTCTTAAAAAAAAGAAAATAAATATCTCCTTCAATATTTTAACTATTAAGTTATAACCTCAATATATTATACAATTTACATGATAATAAAGGCTTGTCGCGAGACTTAACAATTTGTCAGTATTTAATAAATTTATTAAAATAATAAATATAATATCAATTTACTCAGTTAAATTGCTACTAGTTTATTTACAAATCGCGATAAGCTTTTATTATCATGTAAATTGTATAATATATTGAGGTTATAACTTAATAGTTAAAATATTTAAGGAGATATTTATTTTCTTCTTCTTAGAGTATTTAAATAAAAGCTTTTTTTTAAAAAGTTTTTTGAGTATAATTTTATCATTCATTTCACTTGTTTTCCCTTATTTCAGATAATTTTAAAAATGCAGTCACGTAGTAAAAGATTAGTAAGCGCCGCTTTACAAAATCTAAAGCCTAGATCTGATATTGACGTACAGATTCCGTCTACTGGTGGTCTACAAAACTGGTCGCCACAAATTCTAGCATCAGAATCAGATTTTGATTCGGACGATTCAGTAGCCGATAAAGATTATGAGCCACCAAAAAACCACAAAACAAACATTATTGCCGCTCAGTGCTCAAAACAATCAGTGGTTAAAAACTTAAATATGAGGGGTCATAATGAAAACTATGAACGACGTGAAGCCAATATTTTATTGGATGATTCTGGCTCCGAATCAGACTTCATTCCATGTTCTCAAACTTGTTGGGAAAAAACGATTCCAGAATCTTCAGATGAATCTACAAAAGATGAGCTTACAAAAAAAGGGACAGTAAGAAAGCGCAAAAGATATGATGTTAGTCTTAAAGAACGAAAGAAAATTAAAAGAGAAGAAAAAATATACACCAAATATTTTGTGAAACCCGGATGCCAAGAGAATATTTGTAAAAAAAAATGTTTAACGAAATTCTCAGAGGATTATCGCAAAATTATTAATCGTAATTTCTGGAAAATGTCTTGGTCGGAACAAAAACACTTTTTTTTAGCTAATACTATCCAGCAAAAGCCTGCAAGACCAAAGAAAAAAAGTCATGATGATGAGCATGGTAAACACTATGATCAAACTAAGTGTTTCGTATTTCTTATGTGATGAAAACGGTGAGAAAGTTACGGTATGTAAAACGTTTTTTCTCACAACTTTGGGTTACAAGAAAAGTAACTCTAAGGCTGTGAGCAACATTATTGACACATACTATAAAACACAATACGCATAACCTATTGCTGACGGCCGAGGTCATAACCCGAACCTATCACAAAAAGACAGTACAAAGGTAAAAGAACATATTATGTCTTTTCGTCCAGTTGTGTCGCATTATATGAGAGTTCATGCACCAAACCGGAAATATTTGCCCTCGGATATCAATATCCGCATGATGTACGACAATTTCTGTGAGAAAGAGCCTGAAATAAATGTGTCCTATGGATTTTATAGGAATGTCGTAAATGAGCTTAAAATATTCTTCACAAGGCTTGGACACGAGGAATGTGAATTGTGCGAAAAATTTTCTATTTACAACCCCAACGCAGCAATAAGGCACAATAATTGCGAAGAATGCAAAGAATATGAAGGTACACTAGGTACATCTCAGCGAGAAAAAAATATGAAGAGGATGTTAAAAGCCAAATGAAGCAAAAAAGTACTGACACCATAATATTTGCAGTTGATTTAGAAAAGGTAATTATGTTACCTCGCATGGAGGAATTTAAAACTGTATTTTTTTGTCCAAGGCTTATCGTTTTCAATCAGAGTTTTGTTCCTGTAGGTGACAAAAAGTTACATGGAGTTGGCAAAACACTGGGATTCTTATGGCACGAAGCTATTGCAGGGAGAAAAAAGGAAGACATAGTTAGCTGCTTTCAAGCATTTTTCCTTGAAAACCGGGACTGCAAAAATGTGATTTTGTGGCTGGATAACTGCGCGACCCAAAACAAAAATTGGAGCCTTTTTTCCTACTTAGTATATTTAGTCAATTCCAAGGGTGTAAATATTGAAAGTGTTGTGCTGCATTATCTGGAAGTTGGTCATACTTTTATGGCTGCCGATGAATTTCACCATAGAGTGGAGCAATCACTTAAGAAGAACAAGCGAGTGTATTAAGATATTTACAAGATTTTTGCAAAGCTGTCGCTGATACTGGTTCGAACACCGTGGTGAAAAAAATGACAGTCCAGGATTTTCACTATTTTGAAGACTGCTCTTCCTCGTATAAATTGCCGCGAGCTTATTTAAAAAACATGTCTGAAATCACTTTTCGGCGAGGGAGCAATTCGATGTTCTACAAGAACAGCCATGACACTAAAGAGCAAATAAAATTGGATTTCTTGAGAGTTAAGAATCTTAAAATTGGCATTCCATTGCCTAAGAAGAAGCAGAGGTATAACATCTGAGAGGAAATCAGCTATACTTTCCAAGCTTGGGCCACTAATGCCTGACAACAGAAAAGGTTTTTGAGAAACCCTACCCGTTAACGACAGTTCAGCTGATCTCACAGAAATTTATTAAGACTAAAATTAAAGACTATTTTTTAAATTAATATTTTAAGCAAACTGATCATTTAATTTTCTTTAAACTTTTTTATAGTTATTACTAATATATTGCATTGTGATAATTCAACCAAGTGCCATGTTATGTTTGTTATAGTTACATTTAATTTTTATAATAATAATAATAGTATTTTTTTTGAAATATTAAACTACGAGTGCCTTTAATAATTACGGGTGTAAGCTATTTACTGTAAATGAACAATAAATAATTAGAATAAGCTGTAATAGAGTAAGCTTAATAAAGGTTCAAAACCAAAATGTATGTTCCTAATAATTACTACTTCTATTAAGAATTAAGAATATTTTGATTTATTTTTAATATTGTGATTTAGAGCAACTATTTTTTTATAGATTTTTAAGTTAGGGGTCCAACCTATTAGTAAAAAGAATAAAAATATTTAATTTTTACTTTCCTTAGGTTAGGTAGGTAACTAAAAAGTGTAAATGAGTTTAAGTATTAGCACTTTTTGTTTCTAATTCTTAAGTTATATTTGTTAACCAAATTTGTAGGTAGATGCTTATCCATAATAATTTATAAATAACTATTGAATATTAAGAACGTTTTTTTTTTGTTTAAATGTTGGTGTCCTAGAAGAAGATTTGTTAAGTTTTGTTTCAGTTATTTGGATAAGCTAACCAGAAATGTCATGACAATAAATATGTTTTTTAGTTTATTAAACTTTTTTCACACGATTATTTGTTTTTTTATATATATATATATATATATATATATAGATTTTTATATTAAGTTAATTTATATTAAAAAGGCGCAATTAGCACAATAATGAAAAAAAATGTTTTAAAAATACCACTTACTACAAAGAAAAGGCATAGTTAACCAGATGTGCCCTTTCTTTTAGGCTCAATGACCAATTTGCTTGAAATATTAAAAAGAAAGGTCACATTTGGTTAACTATGCCTTTTCTTTGTAGTAAGTGGTATTTTCTCAGCGTCCGTCTGAGTAAGTAGGTATACACCACTGCGGTCACCAACCCGCCTGCCAAGCGTACCAAGGGTGACTACGGCAAACCCCCCCCCCCCCCCCCCCCGTAACGTAAAGAACGAGAACGTAAATCCGAAGGTTGTGTCGGGTTTATCGTCCGCAAGTCTCTTGTCAACAACATAGTGAAGATCGAGTGTGTCGAATAGGGTGATATACCTGGAACTCAAAATTACCAGTCGGTATTCGATCAAGGTTATACAGGTATACTCACCTACTTCGACACACCCTGACGATGAAGTTGAGATTATGTATGAGGACATTTCTAAAGCCATACATACCTCACCAACCCCACTATACGGTTGTGATGGGAGACTTCAACGCGAAACTGGGCAAACGAAGCGATGAGTTGAGAATGGGACAATATGGAATTGGGCAGCGGAACTCAACGGGGCAGCGACTGGCTGATTTCATGGAGAAGGAGAGACTCTTCATGACGAACTCCTTCTTCAAGAAGCAGCCTACCAGGAAGTGGACCTGGATCAGCCCGGACGGTTCCACAAAAAATGAGATCGACTTCATTATGACGACCAAGCGGCGTATATTTAATGATGTCTCTGTGATCAACAGGGTTAAGACTGGTAGCGATCACCGCATGGTAAGAGGCACATTAAATCTAAACGTTAAGCTGGAAAGGTCTAGTCTGATGAAGTCCACGATCAGACCCACCGCTGCCAATATCCAAAATCCCTAAAAATTCCAACTCGAGCTCCAAAATCGCTTCAAATGCCTAGGCGAGTGCGAATCTGTGGACGATATAAACAACAGGTTTGTGGAAGCTGTCCATGCGATTGGGTCGAAATTCTATAAGACCCGACGCCAAAGTAGAACTCAAAGGCTCTCCGATGAAACTCTGGAACTCATGGCGCAAAGGCGAGAAATGAGATTGCAGTCTTCAGCTCACATGTCAGAATATAGACGGATTAATAGACAGATAACCAAGGCAATGCGCCACGATATACGCTCCTTCAATACTAGATGTATTGAGGAAACGATTGAGCGAAACAAGGGCTCTAAAGTGTTCGCAAAGAAACAGTTTATCGGACGAAGCCAGATGACGAAGCTGAAGACCGATCAAGGCAAGATCATCTCGTCAAAGCCAGAGATTTTGGAGGATATAAGAGTTCTACGGACAGTTGTACACATCGACACGGACACCTGTTAACAGCACGGCTAAAGATCCAAGAGCCAAGCTAACTCGACACTATACCGAGTATATTCCGGAAGTCGGCCTGTACGAGATTAGGATGGCCCTCAAACAGCTTAAGAACAACAAGGCGCCAGGTGAAGACGGAATTACGACAGAACTTCTGAGAGCGGGTGGAAAACCGGTACTCAAAGTCCTCCAGAAACTGTTCAATTCCGTCATACATGAAGGCGCCACTCCTGAGGCATGGTGCAGGGGTGTTGTGGTGCTGTTCTTCAAAAAAGGAGACAATACCTTGTTGAAGAACTACAGACCGATCTCGCTCTTGAGCAATATCTACAAATTGTTCTCGAGGGTTATCACGAACCGTCTCTCGCGCAGGCTCGACGACTTCCAGCCACCCGAACAAGCCGGTTTCCGAAAAGGCTATAGTACCATAGACCACATCCTCACACTCCGCCAGATTATAGAGAAATCGGAGGAATATAATCGTCCGCTCTGTATGGCGTATGTGGACTATGAGAAAGCTTTCGATTCGATCGAAACCTGGGCGGTGCTTCAGTCTCTTCAGCGGTGCCACATTGACTATCGCTATATAGAAGTGTTGAAGTGTTTGTACAACAATGCCACCATGTCGGTCCGAGTACAGAATGGAAGTACGAAACCTATCCAATTGCAGAGAGCTGTCAAGTCAAGGAGGCAGGGAGATGTCATCTCTCCTAAACTCTTCACCACAACATTGGAAGATGTTTTTAAACTCCTAGACTGGGAAGGATACGGCATCAACATAAATGGCGAATACATCACTCACCTTCGGTTTGCTGACGATATAATCATAATGGCAGAATCGCTGGAAGACCTTAGCGCCATGCTCGGTGACCTCGATAGAGCTTCCCAACGAGTGGGTCTAAAAATGAACATGGACAAGACGAAAATTATGTCTAATGCCCATGTTGTACCCGCTCCAGTATTTGTTGGGAACTCTAAAATCGAAGTTGTTGACGAATACGTCTACCTGGGACAGACAGTCCGATTAGGCAAGTCCAACTTCGATAGTGACGTCCAACGACGAATCCAACTCGGATGGGCAGCGTTCGGGAAACTACGCAGCGTCTTCGATTCCCAAATACCTCAGTGCCTAAAGACAAAGGTCTTTGAACAGTGCGTGTTGCCAGTGATGTCTTATGGATGTGAAAAGTGGTCCCTCACTGTTGGCCTCTTAAATAAGCTCAAAGTCACTCAAAGAGCGATGGAAAGAGCTATGCTCGGGGTTTCTCTGCGTGACAGAATCCGCAACGAGGAGATTCGCAGACGAACTGGAGTAACCGACATAGCTCGCAGAATCAGCAAGTTGAAGTGGCAATGGGCAGGCCACATCGCTCGTAGAACTGATAACCGCTGGGGAGTAAAGGTTCTAGAGTGGAGACCACGAACTGGAAAGCGCAGCGTTGGACGGCCTCCCTCTAGGTGGACCGATGAACTTATGAAGGTCGCGGGCCGCCGTTGGTTGCGGGTGGCCCAGGATCGTTCGTTGTGGAAATCTTTGGGGGAGGCCTATGTCCAGCAGTGGACGTCCTATGGCTGTTAATGAAATGAAATGAATGAAATAATAGTACTAACCTTCACGCATATATCAGTTTTTTTTTAAGCAATAGGTTTCCACACTATGAAGCAGAATATGGTAAAAACTTTAATCCCAATTATCTCAGTTTGACCAAAATGATAGATGTGCCCTTCTCTCGTACGACGGCAGAGTAGGGTTAGTCTTTATTGATGGCTTTTATTAATTGACTTATTTTCTAACTAAATTCATTAAAAAAATGGACTTCAGGTGCTCTAGTCGGCAATCGGCAGTCAAAAATCGGCATAAAAGCCAAAAAATTGAGAATTTTGAAAAAATTTATCAAAATTCAATATCTCAATAACGGTTAGGTTTCGGATACCTAATTATATGACCAAATCAATTAGAAATGACCTGAGTAATAACGTCCTTTAATATTCAGCACGACTTTCCATGTAACCCTGTATATTAAGAATAAAATGATTATTCATTTTACACAAATCTTGTGTCGTTTTATTCATCAATAACCCAAAAAATATTTTTTTCATTGGGCTACACATGTACCCCACGAGACCATTTAAGGAGTCAATTAGGGCGCGCCTACACTAGTGTTAAAGTTTCTGGCAAATAAAATCTATTTGGATTTTTTCTAATAGAATGATTTGATTGTCTTGCTTTAAAAGATTAATGTGTTCAACAATGAGATGTTTTATAGGTGAAGGTAACATTTTAGGCCTGTTAGTATGCTTGCCTCTTTGATCTATAGGTGCCACCGTAGATTCAGTCAAGAATGTCTGTAAACGTTGCACTCTATTTCTCCCTATTCCATGCAAACTATAGAAAGCCTATGCACATACAGCTTGGTCGACAGAATTTTCACCTTTTTTGGTCCGCACTTTGTAATAGAATGCTGCATCATGATTGGTAACATTCAACTCATTACCACTTTGCACGTTTGTAGCTTTTCTAGATCGTCACTGTTTAATTGCCTCAACAGTAATAAGTCCAGATAAATGACCATCTTGAAGATTCTTTGAAGGTATGTTACGAAAGTCTACCAATATTTGCTTTCTGTTTTCTTCACTTATGTTTTGAAAAAATTTGTACCTTTCACAACTGGAATACAGAAAAAATATTTTATTACAATAATATTAGAGTAAATAACCTACTAGGTTATTTACAACAGCATGTAATAGATCTAAAAACCACTCACTTGCAATCAGGACCAACTTCAACAGCAGGTATTAACTTTCCAACATGATTCACATGTTCCTCTCCTTTCAACTTCTTTCCGTAATAACGTCTACTTTCTTTACTTTTCTTGGCCTTTTGCAAGGCCAAGGAGTATTATCGACATCCATTTTAAGATTAAGTTACAATAGAAACAATTTAAACACTAACAGTAACGCCGCAAAAACGAACTAAATTACTTGTTTGACAGTTGTTTTTTTTTTTTTTCAAACAACCTATGTCACTGACATGACTGCTTTTTGCCGAAATAATAGTTGACAAAGGTTGTTGAAGAATCGGTACAACGGTTAAAAGCGAATATCTCGTGACGTAACTTGTTTTTGAAGAAATATTAAACGTGATCAGAAAGCTTACCAATTCCTCTACAAGATGGCGTAACTAACTCATATGATGAATTGAATTTTTGATAAAGGTGATTTTTGTAATAAAGTCTTCAATTTATTAGATTATAGAGGATTGGGCTGATTACAGATCCCTGAGTAAGACCTATCAAAACCGAATGGGAATCAAAATAATAGCCAGGAATGTGGAGTTTGACATCTCGACACATCAGCAGGCTACAAATGACATCTATAAAATTTTCCTCTGGTATGTTCAGCTGTTGTAACTTGTACCTGAGCATAGAAAGTTGAACACTGTCTTAGGCCCGTATTAATAGACCGTTCTCAAACTCGTTCTCAATACCTTTCTTGGCTGAGACGGTCTCAAGTAACGATTAGCTTCTCAAGAATGTCTTTAATTAATAGTATGATCTCAAGACCGTCTCAGTTGATAACGTTATTGAGATCACTTACTCAACTTTTAAGCGTCATCTACACGACAAAGAACGAATAAAATAACGTTTCGTTTACACTTCTACAAAGAACGGATTTATTGATTATACATTCCTTCAATATTTCTTTTTAAAAATGTAATTTTTAATAATATAAATACCAAAAAAAGTTTAGTCTGTATTTTTTATATTGAAAAAACTGATTTTCATTAATTTTTACGTAGATATTAATATTTATTATTGTCTAGCATATTAATATCCATATTTTTTTAACAACTACGTAAAACGGAATGCGGATCATTGCCATTCGAAAAAAGTTCTTGTTCTTCTTATTCTTTACAGTGGCTCCTTAGTTATTCGCCAATGTGTTGTGTTGACGAAAACTCTACCTTATGAGTGGGTTTTATGAATAAACAAGGGCACGGTGTACAGGAGGAAGTCTGTTGAATAATCTAAAACCTAGAACAGACAAATTTAGGGCCAGTACCACAGTATGTACATAAAGTTTCAGTAAAAGGAGTATTTACAAAACACAGAACAGATTTAAGGTTATTAGGGCGAGGAATTGTAGGAGGGAGGGATCATAATATAATGAGGATTGTTTTTTGGGCAGCGAAAAAAGTTCTGCTGTCAAGTGTCAATTCAAATCAATTAATATAAATCAAATAGGTAATTCGTTTAATATAAATAAATAAATAAATAAATATATTTTATTTAATTTTTAATTATAAATAAAATCGTAAATATTTCTACAAATATTCGACACTGGCAGAATGGTGCAAAATCTTTGCAACCGCGATTACCAAAAAAAAGAAGAATAAGAATCAATCATGTATAGATATAGCATCTTTTTTTATAACTTTATTTTGTGTTGAGTATGTAGTGTAAATTCTGAGTTTATTTAATGATAAATATTTATATTTTAATTTACATAATTGTAACCAACCCAAAAACACCACAAATAATAATATACTGTATCCCATTTCCAAGCAAGCCGTTCTCAAGTCAAGGTTTGACTGTACCCACGAAACCCCGTCTCAAGTGACAGTTTGACAGCAATGACAGCGTACTTGAGTAACTGAGTCTCGTTTATTAATACGTTCGCACTCACTTGATACGTACACAGCTGTACTTAAGTATCGTCTATTAATTAAAACAACATCTTAAGTACTTTCTTGAGAATTGTCTTAGAGTTAAGAACGCTTAATACGGGCCTTAGAGGCGGCTTTTTATTTCGATATTTTTTTTTCAATGTCAAAATTCAACATGAATAGATGCCTTCTTATTTCTTACTAAAGTAGCATGAGCTATTGCCAATAGTAGGTGGAAGGTACAAAGATAAAGATTAAAATGAAACGTTAGCTAAGCGAAATAAAATGATTACTTAGTAAATAATTTTTATTTTAGTGTCATATCAACATTAAAAGATAAAACTAAGTCCTTCTTTTGGTAAGTGACGTTGCAGTAGATTCGCCCGTTTGTAAAAGGGAAGTTTTTGTATATGGAAGCCGGAGGTACTGTCATATTCTCATACACGTAGTCGCCCTACGAAAACAAAATAATATAATATCATGATAAAGTGCTATACTCAGTACTCACGTTCTAGCCTGCAAATCCAGCACAAGTACTAAAGGCCGCCATTAATGTCAAAAGTATCAATAATTTATAATTTTTGCCTACAAGTCAAGGCCGCCATATTGGATTTACAGGCTGGACTATCACTAAAGTACTTTTGGGCCCCCTGTCCATCCAGCCTGCAAATTCGGCAGCCTGTCAATAACTTGTTAAATTGAAACGGTCTAGTACAGCCCACTCAGATTTAATTTAACTCTGACAGGACCTCTAGTCCAACGAAATAAGGATAACTCCCATATAAACTGCGCTGTAAAATGACTCTGAACACACTGTAGACAAAATTTTAAAATGATTTAGGTACATAATTTACACTAATGACGGGTCCAGTGCTAAATTTATAGGCTGGACGGTAGGATAACTCTTAGAAAAATGGTAGGTACCCGTAATAATTGTGTCTAACATTAAGGCCAGCCTCACAGTCCAGTCTGCAACTTCAGCAGCCTGTAATGAGTTTCAATATGCCATCATTTGATGCGCACGATTGACACTAATGACGGCCATAGATACTAGCGCTGGATTTGCAGGCTGGATGGTCAGGATGGTCATATAGTGCTATTTTATATATTATAGTTTCCAGCCCGGGACACGGCAAATATGTGTATTTGTTAAGGCAGCTGATTTATTTTACAACTAACTAAATATTAATCGAAGCTAAAACATAATAAATTATGTTTGGACAATAATAAAATCTATAAATAAAATACAAAAGCATATTTTATGTCAAAGCTCAAGTATTTTAAAGTTAGAAAATCTTAAAAAGATAAGAAATTTTCGTCAATTCCTACTGCGGGACGTGAAAAGTAAAATTTAGCACCAAGGTATAACTTAGATCCACAAGTACTGAACAGAACTCCTGACTCCTTATTGATACATGTTTATGAATTTCGGCGTTGTTTAAAGAACTGCAAGCATAAGCTACTATGTCAATTTCAGTATCATCATTATCACCACTATTATCACATCATCACATAATGATGATATTATAATAGGTACTTCTCATAGTATCAGAATAGGTAGGTAGAAGGAATAAACGACTCCCCAAGGCCCTCCCTTGGGGAGTCGTTTATTCCTTCTACCGACAATCAGCTGTTGAAAGTATAGGAAATACCCAAATTACATACAAAAATTACACATACAAAATTAGCACCGACAATGCTTGTTCTGTAATTTTTGTATGATTATTTAAGAAAATAAAAAACACCTTTAGAGGGGGGTGTTTCGTCGAAAAAATACGTTCTCGTTGCAGCCGTACCATACTTACAGGGGGAATAGGGCAGCTGAGATTTTTCAAACGTTTTTCCTTAGGCGTAGATTTCAAATATGCTGCTACGATTGCCGAGCCCAAGAAAGTATCCTTTTCTATTAAGTCGCAGAAATTATCAAAATGTATGTCAACGAAACTCGGCTTATACATATTGGAGAGTAACTCGAAAAAATCAAAATACACCTAAAAATATTAAATAATTATTAAAAGTTAGTGACCCACCCGCCCCAGCTTCGCACGGGTGAAACACGTAAGATTATAAACCTTTCTCTTGAATAACTCTATCTATTGCTGAAAACCGTATTAAAATCCGTTGAGTAGTTTTAAGACTGGGACTATATGATCCGGAATTCGGCGGGCCCAGGAAAATTCAGAGCACTGAAAATAGAAATCTGCGCTAATACAATAGAGTTGAAGATGGAATTATTGAGTGTCGAGCTGTCATATGACATTGACATTTGACTCGACACTCATGTGTTCGATTTTTACTCTAACGTATTAGCGAGAAGGTCTATTTTCAATGCTCAGAATTTTCTACGGCCTTCCCGATTCCAGAGCATATAGTCCCAGCCTATTATATATTATATATTATTATACCTTTAAATACTTAATCGGATTTTCGAAAACGGCTACAAGTATTTTCACGAAATTTAGTATTCAGGGAGTTTTGGGGGAGAACAATTATTATTGATCTAGCTAGGACTTATCCCTGGGAACTGTACATTTTAAGCTATATACGTTTTGTGTTTCTAAATACTATTATAAAAGTGAAAGTTTGTCAGGATGGATGGATGGATGTGTGGATGGATGTTTGTTACTCTCATACGCAAAACTACTGAACTGATTTCAATGAAAATTTGGTGTGGTAGTAATTTAGGCTCTGGATTAAAACATAGGCTGCTTTTTATCCCGAAAAAGTACACTTTTCCCGATACATGATACCTACTATTTTACGCGGGCGGAATCGTGAGAAAAAGCTAGTACCTATATCAATAACTAGCTTTTCCCGCGGCTGCAAATTTCATTAAAATCCGTCCAGTAGTTTTTGTGTGAAAGAGTAACAAACATCCATCCATCCATCCTCACAAACTTTCACTTTTATAATAGTAGTAGGAAGTAGGATTGCGCCTCTATTATGTCAGTCCGATTGGCACACACACTACTCGGGGTGCGTATGTTTGGCAATTTGGTGCGCCTGTGTATAATTTTTGCTTTCTTCGAAAATTCGGATTGTGGTGGGTTCAAATTCCGGCCGAATGAATATTCATTTGTGATTGTTTTTATTATTTAATTTATAAGAACTACGAGCAAGCTCGGTTGCCCAGCTGAATAGACTTGTTTAATTTGTCTTAGTAGCGTAAATAATATTCGCCGACAATAACAGCCTCAGTGGTGCAGTGGTTTAGAGCCTGGCTCTCGACTCGGGGTCGTGGGTTCGATTCCCACGTTGGAACAACAAAGAAACTTCCAAGTTTGGTTAGGACAATGCTCCTGATCACCAGATAGTCTGACAAGAGAGTAAAGTAAGTAAACAGTCGGTTCTGCGCCTGGTCTCTCGACAGTCGTGTCGGTCATCCGTCCCACTGGGTTACGAGAGTAAAGGAAGACACTCTTGTGTACTCCACACACACTTGGGCAATATAAAATTAACACCTGCGTAGCTGGCTGCGTTTAAATGAAACCGACCACCGTCACCGAAATCGGTGTGGGGAGCTATAAGCTATTATAACACTCGCCGAGTACTTGTTGTTGAGTTCACTGAGCGTCTGGGCATAGGTGTTGATGTAGCGTGTCCGGTCGCGACGACTGTAGCGGCGTGTCGTCAGCGTGAAGTTGGCAAAGTGGACGTGGTCGACGTATGTCACCTCGGCGTGCTCAATTTGCAGGTAATGTTTCTGAAATAGATGAAGGAGTTGGTCTTAGATTACCTATTTAATTATTATATTTAGGAGTTGGTTATAAAAATACGGTAATCCACGGGAACACTGTACTTTTTCGGCATGAAAAAGTACAGTGTTTCGCGTAAGTGTTAATTCAGAGCCTAACCTACTACAATACCAAATTTCATGAAAATCCGTTCAGTACTTTTTGCGTGAAAGAGTAACAAATATCCATCCATCTAACCATACATTCATCCATCTTTACAAACTTTCATTATTCATTATTAGTAGGATAGACGAGCGGTACCTACCTTCTTATTGTCATGGATATTATCCACCCGCATAAATATAGTATCGGGTATCCCACGGGAACATAAAAAGTAGCATAGTTATGTTTTAATCCAGAAACTAAACTAAGTACCACCATACCAAATTTCATCGAAATACGTTCAGTAGTTTTTGTGTGAAAGAGCAACAAACATAGATCTATCCATCCATCCATCCATTCTCACATATATTCTCACATCCATCCATCTATCCTCACAAACTTACACACTTATAATAGTATAAGTAGAATTCCTCTTTTAATTTCGGAATTAAGTTTTTAAGGATTTTAGTTACGTAATTAAAAATATTAATTTAACGATTTTACCTTTTCACATGAAACCAAAGTCAGCATAGTTGTTACACAGAGCAACGCTAGCTCTAGGTCCTTCCAGCTCATTTTCAGTTCTATGATTAAATCACAAACGTAAGAATAACATTTTGATATTAGTCTGTTTCGTTGTACTATTAATATTAATTTAATCTTTTTTTAATTGCCATGTTTTGGCGATTTGCAAACATTATGCTGTAGTTAATGTAGCATAACTTGTGACATAATAGTATAAAGATAAGCGCCATATTCATGGTCCAACCTGTAAATCCAGCATCAGTACAAATGGCCGTGATAAGTGTCAAAAGTGTCAATCATTTATCATTTTTGCCTACAAGTCCGCTTCAGGGCCTCGATATTGGATTTGCAGGCTGGACCGTGGGAAAGGCGCTTCAGTTTTCTGACGAAGAAATTCTAGTTGATTGCTAAAGCGCCATACTCACGGTCCAGCCTGCAAATCCAGCACCGGTACTAATGGCCGCCATTAGTGTCAATAATTTATAATTTTTACTCTCAGATTATGGCCTGAGTTTTTACCTACAAGTCCCCTTCCAGGCCGGTGCTGGATTTGCATCCTAAACCCTGATTATGGCACATAAAACTAATTGTTTATTTATTTAAATATTTTGATACAGTATATGTATAGTCCGTTTACGTTCTCACGAGCGGTTTTTCTTGGGTGTGACAGAAAAAAATGCATTGTAAATAGAACTGTGCGCTAATACAATATAGCTGAAAATCGTGTACAGCTGTCAAATCTGGCATTGACTTGCCACTTCAATTTTCAGCTCTATTATATTAGCTCAGAGTTCTAGTAACAGTGCAGTTCTTTCTGTTGCGACCCCAAAAAAACGCTCGTGGGAACGTGAGCTTATGGATCAATCACATAGAAACTCCGTTGTAAAGTTACTCTGAACGGACTGTACAACTAAGTTTTTCATCGCCATGTAGCTCGGGTTAAATCTTAAACGTAAACAAAAAGATCATAATGGTTCGAATTTAATTTTTTTTTTTTTATATTTGTTATCACAATAAATAACATCTTTTACAGTCATTACATAAATCGCCAAACTGTGGAGCAGTTTGTTTGCGGTGGGATAGGTATATGATAGGTACCCACACCATTCATGAACAAACAGTGATAAAAGCTAAATATTCATGTTGTTTACATCTAAATGCTGCCTTACGAGGGCTGATTGATAAGTTTCCGAAACGACAAAGAAAAACTTCAAAAATCTATTTAAAATAAATTTATTTCTCAACGTAGTTTCCTTCTACCTCGATGCATTTATTCCAGCGCTTCTCCAATGCCGTTATACCAGTTTGATAAAATGTTTTCTCCAACCCCTCAAAATACTCGTCCACGGCAACAATTACTTCTTCATTTGATGAAAATCTCTGGCCACCTAACCATTTCTTCAAGTTTGGGAATAAGTGGAAGTCGCACGGGGCCAGATCCGGGGAATAGGGTGGATGCGGTAGCAATTCGAACCGCAATTCATGGAGTTTAGCGACTGCAACCATTGACGTGTGTGCAGGTGCGTTGTCATGGCGGAACAAATTTTTTTTCTTGGCCAAATGTGGTCGTTTCTTCTGGATTTCTTCACTTAATTTTTGCAGCAAGCTTGCGTAGTACTCTCCATTTATTGTTTTTCCTTTTTGCAGATAATCCACTAAAATAATCCCTCGAGCATCCCAAAAAACAGTCGCCATCACTTTGCCGGCCGACAAAACCGTTTTTGCTTTTTCCGGCGCAGGTTTTCCGCTCTCAGTCCACTGCTTAGATTGTTCTTTTGTCTCGGGAGTATAATGATGTATCCAGGTTTCATCGACTGTTACATAACGCCGCAAAAACTCATTAGGATCTCGGTTAAACAGCGCCAAACACTCCAATGAATCGTCCACTCGACGTTGCTTTTGGTCTACAGTGAGCCAACGCGGCACCCATCGCGCGCAAAGCTTTTTCATTCCCAAATGTTGATGCAAAATATTAAAAACGCGTTCAGATGAAATGCTCACCATCTCTGCTATCTCTCGCAACTTTAAGCGCCGATCATTCAATACAACTTTGTGAATTTTTTTGATCATGTCCGGATTCGTGACTTCATTTGGACGGCCAGACCTGTGGGCGTCTTCGCAGCTCTGTCTTCCACGTTTAAAATCAGTTACCCAGGTGTGAATTGTACTCAATACAGGAGCAGAATTACCTAAAACACTGTCTAGCTTGGTTTTAATCTGGGTTGCTGTTTTCTCTTTTAAAACGTAAAACTTTATCACCGCACGAATTTCATTTCTTTCCATTGTTAAGAAAATTTACGACAGAGAAAGTTCTACGTCCTCTCAAACAAATTCCATCAGTTCGATTAAATTCAAATTTGGCGTTCTATTTTCAAAAATATGCCAGAATAGAATGTAATATTCCTTTTTTGCGTATCATTCTTTTAAGTTCGTCGTTTCGGCTAGTTATCAATCTGCCCAGGTATTTATAGGACGTGTAATACAGCTTGCACCTTTTATTAGTAGGTAGGTACCGACTTACATAACTTCAGGGACATTAATTATGTTATGAATTTATATAATTTACAAATTAAACAAAAACTTAATCAAAAAATAATGGCTAAAACTAAGAAAAGTTGGTCGACAATTACTTTGATTTTGATTGCCGCGAAACAAAAACCTGTTTCGCGGCTGCGGCGGCGGCGGCGCTGCGGTGAGATTTTTACATGCAGTACAATAAAATAGACCCGTTCTGCTGCTGCTGCTATGCTGCGATGGATAACGAGCGCTGACTCCATAACCGCAGCACGCCTGCATAGATGGCTTTGTTAATTGTTATAAAATAATGTTATGCCAACACTTCGCCGCTAAACTCAAGTAACAATTCGTTGTACATTAGTTTAGTAAAAGTTATTATATTACCACAGCTAAGGCACACTTACGTTTTAATAACGTTTATTAAACGTGAAAAAGGTCTCATTTATACGATCAACGTTGTTGTATAATCGTCATACAAAAGTCACAAGTGTCTTCATTGAAGTCATTAAAAAGTCGTGTGAACGTTAAGAAATTACCACTTTCATCGTACAGTAGTTTAATCATAACTTTACAGCGACTCGTTTTGTCATAATATTGTGGTCGTACAGGTGATTTGAATGACTAAAACGGTTTATTTGAGTCAAGTAACAACACCTGTACAACTGTTTTTTTCTCTCTTGTTAGTGACTTGGTTACTTGTGGTTTTTGGCAACAGATTTGAGTGCAAAATAAGTAGGTATCTATTTCCAAAAAAATAAAAGATGAGTGTTATCATGTTATTTAATTTTCATATCTTGCTATCTGTAACTAATGCCATTTAGTTCGACTGGGAATTTAAGTTTTATGATAATATAGCTATGTAAATACTATTCAAATTCACACGCCCCTTCCTAGTTTTGTGTTTGAAACATTTTAATATTTTTAATAAAAATATATTTCCTTCTAAAAAAGGAAGACATGTTGCTTTTATCGCATACTTAGCTCTTTATGACGATATAAAGACAGTAAGTTGTTTTAAGGTTATTTCTAGACCATGCAATACGCCATCCGCCATTACTATTAGGGTTTCTCAAAAAAACTATACTTAATTCTTTTTAATTTGTCAATATTCACACAATATCTTTAAATTTACGTCAGACAAAAGCTGATCGTATTAAAAGCGCAGTGCAGATTACAAAACATTTTATTATAAGTATTCAAGTATACAATCATTTTTAGAATTAAATTATATCAAACTTTCCATTAATATGGGGCTTAAAAGTAAAAATTTAACTCAAATGTGACAAACAAGGTTAGTTATACTCAGGGCATGACTTTTAATCGACAACATGTAATATAAAAGTTCTTCTTCTTATTCTTTTATTTATGACAATCGCGGTTGCGAAGGTGCACCATTCTGCCAGTGTCGAGTATTAAATATGAAAGTTATATTGAAGTCGCAAATATACGTAGTATCCCCTTAGTAGTCTGTGTCGCAAATGAACAACCAAATCACTCAAATTGACTGCTGTAAAACAAGATGGCGTTCGTTCGTTTGTAAACAAACGTCATTATGTAAACGTGTATACAACTGCTTCATTATAGAAACGTCATATTATATAGGTTCTTAATCACCCAATTTGGTCAGTTGAAATCGTTTATTAGACTGCGACGTTATTATGACTATTGCGTTGTCGTACACACGTTTCAGCTAAAACTATAAAATAACGTCGTGTAGTTTAGGCCCGTATTAATAGTCAGTACCTAAGATGCGACCCGGTCTCAAGACACGGTTCAGGTTCTGTGATTGGTTGGCTGTCAAAATTTGGACCAATCACAGAGCCGAATCGCGTCTTGAGACCGGGTCGCATCTTAGGTACTGACTATTAATACGGGCCTAAGTCTTGCCGACGTTGCTATGACCTTTGATCACTAATGAGAGTTTCTAAGTTATTAGCTAGAACCATGAGAAGAACCAAAATAATAATAAAAGTAAGATCAAAATATACTATATTATCGCTATATACCTACATAATCTAATTTGTCAAAATGGCAATGTTGCAATTTGAGATCCATTCTCGCTTCAGAAAATAATTTTGTGCTTCCATCCTATCAAAAGCTTCTGCAAAAAAAAAAAATGTTATCCTTCAGAGGGAGAAATAACTGTAACCGATCGTTAAAATACGACTGCAATCGCTACGGGATTTGACTAATAATAGGATCTTAAAAGTAATTCAGCTTGATTCTGCAGCCACAAAGTCATTAAAATTGATAAGTAAGTAAATAAACAACAATGGAAACAAGAAAACGTTGACCCAAATATTATGTGACTTTTGTTTCTAGTGGACTAAACTACTTCTCACAAATGAAGCTGCCCCGCTGCGTTGAGTTTGTATTTCTTCGGACTAATCTCAAAAACGATATTTTCTACTTTATTCTACTACCAGTTACTGTGTAATTCAAAAGTAAGAACATGTTTCATGTAAAAAAAATGCTATTTTCCAACCTGCAATAACTCAAAAGTACGCAAAGATAAGTAAAAAGTATCTTCGCATGAAATACTCAGAATCACTTGTTTTCTAACATTTTGACAAGTTTTAAGAATTTCGAGAAATTAACAGAAATGTAATGTAATCCATACAAAAAAAAGTTACCAAGAAATAGTCGTGGTAGGATAATAATATTTTTATCCTACTCTAATAAAATTATCGTTCCTCTATGTCCATGTTTGCCGCCGCCCGCGCCGCCGATCGCGCCGCCCGCGCCACCGCGAAATTCGAGATGCGGCCTTATACACTGCAATGCTCTCCCTTCTTGAATTTAAATTGCTAGAATTTAAATTCAAGAAGGGAGAGCATTCCCTATTTAAAATGCCGGCAACGCACTCGCGACTCCTCCGGTGTTGCGGGTGTCCATGGGCGACGGTAATCGCTTTCCATCAGGCGATCCGTTTGCTCGTTTGCCCTTTATTTAAAAAAAAAAAGTCACTTTTACCGTGGAATGAAGAAATACAATGACACATTAATTTAGTCGAATTATATCTTTTGTTTACGTTAAGATTACATTGGAAACAGATTATAACATCCAGTGGTACTCAGTAGTAACTAAGTAGTAAGTAATAAATATGTGTATTATATATTATATAATAAAAATCTCAAATATATGTATAGTATAAAAGTATTACTTAAAAATATCTCCGTTGTCTGATACCCGTAACACAAGTTCTTCGAGAACTTACCATAGGACCAGATTGACGTGGTGTGAAAGCGTCCATAGATATTATTTAAAAGATACCATCTTAATTATGTCCACATACATAAACAGATAGATAAATTATTACACAATGCACATTGCAATATTTCAAACATAGATAATATCTTCGTGGTCTGCTTGTCAGTTAGTACAACGTACCCACAATGTACAACCAATAAATATTCCCAAAATTACCTTACTGTTCAACCCATAAGAACAACAAAATCAGTTTATTTTGAACTTTTGCTTACGTCGGACTCGAGTAGTGATTTTCATCGTAAATCTTTTAGAGTTTTATTAAACCGTAGTTACAAACAAGCGCGGAAAAGCTCGAGTGAGCTTTTTTGTAAATATAAAACGGTTCTTTTTCAATTTTTTTTGTGCCAGTATTAAAAGTTTTTTTGATGTGTCAATATTTAACTTTTTTTAATTGCCAGTAAAATGACTGGCCAGGCTGTGTGTAACGTGATCCAGGCTTTCCCAGTTCTCCTAATTCTAGCCCAGAAAGCTGAGAAATGTCTGAAAACCCCCTTCGTTTATAAACCCCCTACTCCAACCCACCCGCCAGATTATTATGAGACGTACGATACCCTATTATACTCGCTGCTACACGACAAATGTCATAAACCCTGCTATAGTTACCCTAGTGGTTACCCTAGTGGTTACCCTAATGGTTACCCCAGTTACCCCAGTAATTACCCTAGTTACCCAGACCATCACCAACACGTCGTGTATGGAAATTACCCGGATGGCTACATCGGCTACTCACACAATAGGTAAATCCTGCTTACTACAATTATAAAATATGTGAAGGTTTGTGAGGACGGATTGATGGATGTTTGTTACTCTTTCACGCAAAAACTACTAAATAGATTTCGACGAATTTTGTTATGGTAGAATTTTAGGCTCTAGATTAAAATAGACTATTTTTTATTCCGAAAAAGTACAGCATTCCCGTTGGATACCCGATACTATATTTACGAGGGCGGAGCCGCGGGAAAAAGCTAAAAATAATGACAAATTCGTCTATATTTCTATTAAAATGTTCTCCTTGTACCGTGGAAGTTGGGACTAGCACGAACAATTGACAAGTAAGTATTCGAACGTTATCGAATGTCAATTATTTATAGGCGCTGTAATAATTTTCATACAATACTCTTTCGCTAACGTTACAAATTGTCTTGTCAATTCGTGCTTACCCCATTATCTTATTACCCCATCATCACTTATCGTCAGGTACCGAGCGGTCGCTGGTCTGAACCTATCCACCGACTACAGCTATAAGAGCAATTACGCACCCACGCAGGTGTACAACACGAAGCACAAGCACAAAGTCGTGGTGGTGAAGACCAAGCGAAAGAAGTCAGCCAGGTCGCCGGGTAAGTAACGAGCGGAACACCTGATGGTATGCGATAGGAACGACACTTGAGGAATTCAATCAGACCAAGCGAAATTCGACGAGGTTGCAGGGTAAGTAACGATCAGTAAGATCGCCTAATGGTAAGCGATTACCATCAGGTTGTACAACACGCACAAGCCAATCAAATTTAAATCCAAAAGAAAACAAAGAGAACCTAAAAATACACAATTATACCAATTTAAATGACTCTTTTTACCTTGCGTTAAAAAAAAATGACACAATGATTATATTGGATCAGAAAGCAGAATATAATAAGTCGATTGCACAATCAAATTCATTTGAGATTACTCACTTTCTTCTATTCCTACATCTGTCACCAATTCGGAGAACGGTAGCCAAGGTCCTCGATATCCGTTTTCCCTTACCTTGGACTAAAGTCGATATGAATTGTACAACTACTTTCTTTATGTATCTCGGCAATGGTAGTTTTTTCTAGAAAAATGTCAGGTATTGTATGAAATACGATGATTTCCGAAAGTTATAAGAACGTGAACGTGAAACTGTACTACTATTCATATTAAATAATTATTTTGTAACATTAAATAGCAATCACATACGTATATGTTATTCCGGTATTTCTTCTGCAGGCACTGTTTTTTTTTTCTAATTGTGCTTTGCCAATTGCCAATAGAACATGGATCGTAAGCATAACATGATTGTAAATTAACGCAAGATATAAATATTGTTTATTATTTTATTATAAATTTACATGATCCCTACAAAAGCTTAATTGTTTTTTCTACAATAATTATGTAGTAGGTATGTACTTAGTACTTATGCGTTACGTATGATTGCGAAACTACGCCAGACTTTGTCAATTTTTCAGCCGTTAGAATTTTTTTATTAAATAGACCGTGAATTAGACGCATATTTTTTTTCCGTTTCAAAATCTATAAGTACTAAAATTGACCCGTTTTATACGTTTTTTTTGGTTTAAGCGACTTCTCTCATGATTATCTGACCTTAAAATTTTTGTGACGTTATATTCAGTGGAATTCCTGACTAGTTCTCAGTATGTACAAGGGCTGTGTGAGTCAGGAGGACTTTTCCTCAGTAGTCAGTTATATCCCCTACATCAAGTTCCTCAGATAGCGGATGTGACGTTGATGGTAAATCATAGATATCACGAAACATAAGGTTGTTCGTAATCAATTACGAACATTTTGGGCATATGATCTACTGCTTATTAAACGTCTTGACGACGTTTAGGCTGAAAAATAATTAAAAACCTCGAAAAAAAAAATCTACACTAATATTGTAAAGAGGAAAAGTTTGTTAGTTTGCATCGAATAGCCTCCAAAACTTCTGGACCGATATTGATGAAATTTTCTCACAGATGTAGTGTAGACCACGGGGAGGGACAAAGGCTACTTTTTATCGTGCCAAAATGCATGGTTGCCGCGGAATTTCCTTTTGAGCGTACGAAGTCGCGGGCAACATCTAGTACTAAATAAAATAAAATTGCGCTCTTTAAGGCGCTGTGGTCATTAACCTCACAGAAACAGGCGATGTAAAGAGGAAGCATTAAAATACTGCTTAAATAACATATACGGCTGTGCGATGTCGATTGCTTTTACAGCGTCGTCGTAAAGAGCGTAATGTAATTTTCATTGTGTAGGTATATAACGTATTACCGCCACCTTTACTAAAGCCCGCAACAGTTTTTGTGCATCTTCGATCATATCATACATCAACGCGTGGTCAAGCTATGTATATGTTGTTATGTGACCGCGTAACATAGTGTCGCGCTGACCGCCGGCCGGTTGTGTCATAACCTCCCCCTTTTTGGAAGTCGGTTAAAAATGTCCAAAATACTGTGTCTTGTGCTGTGCTTTGCCCCTGTGTTGTGTCAGTTCGGTAAGATACTATGTTACTTAAGCTATGGTATGAAAGTGACAGATAAGTTAAAGCAAGCTTGAAAAGTGCAGACAAAGTCCTATGAGCTTTGTTTTAAAATGATGTTTGATCATTATTATAAATGATATTTGATTCATTTTGAAGCTGACTGTTCAAACCTCTAGCCTCAAGGGTTTGGCCTGTGCGTTGATACATCAGTCAATCAGCTTTGCCTTTTATATATATATATATATATATAAAAGGCAAAGCTGATTGACTGATGTGTCAACGCACAGGCCAAACCCTTGAGGCTAGAGGTTTGAAAATTTTCACACGTATTTGTCATATGACGTAGGCATCCTAGGAAGGAAGTATTTTTCAATATTCAACCCCCAAAGGGGTAAAATAGGTGATAAAAGTTTGTATGATACCTTTTATTCCTTGGACAATTTGCATGATATTTGCGTCTGAATTGAGCATGGAAAAAATAACGAATGAATGAATTACGTATTTCAGCGTTTTCTAAAGTTCAGCCGCTAGGTGGGTAAAATAGGGGATTAAAGTTTAAAACCTAATTTCACGCGGGCGAAGCCGCGGCCAATTAATGCTATTTTTATATTAATATAAAAGTATAATAAATATTATATACTTTAGATCAAACTATCAAAGTAATAAAGTCTACTAATTTTTAAACTATGTAAGAATCTTTTAGATACATACCTACTTATTAATATGCTATTTAAAAATATCATAAAACTAGAAGTCATTCGCGACTTCGTCCGCGCAAAAGGAAATCCTGCGGGAACCGTACATTTTGCGGCAATAAAAAGTAGCATATGTGTTAATCCAGAGCCTTAACTACTACCATACCAAATTTCATCAAAATCCGTTCAGTAAATATTGTGTGAAAGATTTAACAAACATCCACACATCCATACATACAAACTTTCGCGTTTATAACATTAGTAAGGAATATGTGCCTGTTTCACAATCTTTTATTAAGTGTTGGATAGCTTATTCGGAATTTTGTCGCTGCTTACCTTACATTTATCGACAGTGACAAAACTTGCAAATATTATCTGTCTGATACTTTTCAGTAGGCCCTTAAATTTATCATAATATGTCTGTACATAAAATGTTATAAAAAACAACCCCCAACACATAACTATAACACATAACCCATAATTAGTTATTAGAAGATTGTGAAACAGGCCCCTTCTTAACTAAATATTATAAACGCGAAAGTTTGTACGTATGTGGATGTATGGATGTTTGTAACTCTTTCACGAAATAACTATCTACTGAACGGATTTTGACGAAATTTGGCATGGTAGTAGTTTAGACTCCGGATTAACACATAGGCATACTTTTCGCGTTGCGAGCAATATCTAGTATTTATCCAATAATATTATGCTGGTAAAAATAGCTCGGCCAGCCGTGAACTGTTATCAGTTAAAATTACATTCGTAAGTTATTCCACGCCGCTAATTTGAGAACAAAGCTTTCGTCTGCTTATTAAAATGACTGTATAAATGTGACTTCGGCACCAATGTGGCGATTGGAAAACCAACGTCCAACGTCCGCTTATTTCGCCAATAAAGCTGGGATTATAATATGATATATATGTCATATATAACATTAAAATTTGACTCGACACTCGTGTATTTGATTTTCAGCTCTGTTATATTAGCGCAGAGTTCTATTTTCAATTCCCTGAATTTTCCCTGGTCTTACGGCTTCCGGATCATATAGTCCCAGCCTATAAATGCCGGTAATATTGATACCGGAGGCAACGAGAAAGGCAACGCATTTGTAACTCCTCTGGTGTAATGACTTGTGGGTTATGACTTATGGGCGTCTACGGACGGTGGTTGCCAGTTACCACCAGATCGGTCTGCTTGTTTGCAATTCCTCCTGCTACTATTATAAATGTGAAAGTTTGTGAGGATGAATGTATGGATGGATGGATGTTTGTTACTCTTTCACGCAAAAACTACTGAACGGTTTTCGATTAAATCTGGTACGGTATGGTAGTTTAGGCTATGGATTATTACATAGGGTGATTTTTATCCCGAAAAAGTACCTACAGAATTCCCGTGGGATACCCGACACTATATTTACGCGGGGGAAAAAGCTTCATCATTATTGATTGAATGACAAAAAAGATGGCGGCCCCTGTGGCAGACCTAAGTGGTTAGCGTGTTGGCGCTCAAGCTGGAGATTGCGGGTTTGAATCCCGCCGAGGGTACAAAAAGTTTTGTGTTCCTGGGTCATGGTGTGTATTACATATGAACAATATAAAAATATTAAATATACTTCCCGTTGTCTGGTTCACACAAGTTCTTCGGACACATACAACGGAATCATATTGACGTGGTGTGAAGCGTCCATAGATATTATTATAATAAAAAATAAAACTATTTTTACCCGACCACGGCAAAGCCAAAAGGACGGGTAATGATTTTGGCAGTCTATGTATGTATGCATGTTTGTTCCATTGTAGCGCCTAAACTACTGGTCCAAATGCAATAAATGAGGTGTCAATCAATAGATTCGCGACAACAGCCCGCATAACATAGTTTTTTTTTTTATAAAAATTATAGTCATATTATAAGGAATGCTTCACCCAAGTTTTTTAAGGATTTCCTTTTCCCTCATGGCTGCAGGACATTCTTGCGCGATGATGTTGATGATGATGATGATAGTATAAAGTATTCTTATAGCCTGGCTGGAGCCTATAAACTGCCTATTTTATCATGTACGAGGTTATGAATATTGTAGGAAGTGTGGGTAAATGAAGGTTACTGAAGAAGGAAAAACTATTATTCTGTGTAGGTTTTAATGAGTATACGGTCTGTCTAGGGACAAATATTAATAAACTAGATGTTGCCCGCGACTTGGTGCGCGCAAAAAGAAATCCACCGGGAATCGTACATTTTGCTGCGATAGAAAGTAGCCTATGTAATCCTGAGCCTAAACTATAACTATATCAAAATTCCTCAAAATCCGTTCAGTACCTAGCTCTTGCGTGAAAGAGAAACATACATCAATACAAATTTTATTACATACTCACAACACAAACTTTCACGTTTATAACATTAAGTAAAAAGTAAAACTAGTAAGGCTATTGGAACTATATGGGCAGTAATAGATTTCAAAACTATCTCGGTTAATAGCTCTTGCCACGCTTATAATAATTATTTAGTATGGCAACATTCACCTCAGGAGTGGAGTTTTCGAATTTAATTTTTATTGTTTTATATTAGCGACCCACTCCAGCTTCGCACAGGTGCAATTTATTATACGTATAAACCTACTTTCCATTGAATCACTCTATCCTATGCTGAAAACTGCATTAACCACCGCTACTTACTTTAAATAAATATAATAAATAAAATAAATTAAAGATTTAATGGAACAGGAAACTGAGCTACTATTAGTAAAAATATGCTTAAAAAGAAAAAGAAGAAAATAAAAACAAGTAAGACACTGTATAAAATGAAGTCGCTCAGTTCCCTGTTCGCTTAGATCTTTTAAACTAAGCAACGGATTTTAATGCAGTTTTCAGCAATGGATAGAGTAATTCAAGAGGAAGTTTTGTATATAAAATACATCACACCCCTGCGAAGCTGGAGTGGGTCGCTAATATAAAACAATAAAAAATAAAATTCCAATTTCTGTCAAAACCCCACTCCTGAGGTAGATGTCGCCATACTAAATAATAATTAGCTTGGCAAGAGCTATTAACTTAGATAGGTTTGAAATCTGTTGGTACCCACCACGACGGGGACGATTTTTTGCATGGTACACTGCAAAAACTAAAACGTCCTACCCCTGAGTCTTTTCTTACTTAAAATATTAAAATAATTTTCACACTCGCGCGACTTGTAGAAGAAGAGAAAAAAGGTTATAACTTCAAAAAAAGGGTGGACGTAGCATATTTTTAAATCAATATTTAAATAAAAATTTCAATTCATAAAATGACAGTCCTCGGCTAAATATAATGCAGATTAACATATATTTTTTTGGGATTTTTCAATAGGACCATGACTGCGAAAAAAAGTTTCAAAGAACTCCAATTTTCAATTCTATCCAGCGCACAGCCCCTTAAATAAATAATGCTGGCAAGTGGGACTGTATGATCCGGAATCCGGAAGGCCGGAAAAAAATCTGAGCGCTGAAAATAGAACTCTGCGCTAATACATTGAAACTGAAAATCGAACACACAAGTGTCGAGTCAAATGTCAAAGTCATACATGACAATTGACAGCTCGACACTCGAGTGTCCCAAACATTTTTGTTTTCGAACTTTGTCGTCGTAATGAGCGATGGCAACGTAGCTAAAGGCTCTGATTAGACTTTGTATACCTGCAAAATTAACGGGCCCCGTGGGATAGATTTCCGTTAACGCGAAAGCTAATAGTGACGCTGTATGTGCGATTAGATCTTTTTAACTACGCAACGTAAATTAAAGCGTTTTCCGTCGATAGACATGTCCAAATAAAAAAATCTCAAAGACTAATAGAGCATGGAGTTGAGCCTAGAGGCAAGTCACATGCAGTCAATCCGCCAAGCACTGCGCGGCACTGCTTACTATATATCGAGAGACAGAGATAAAACATGCAAATATGCTGTGACACATAACAGTGGATTGTGAAACAGGGTATAAGTGTTTGTTTATGTCTTTTTGTTTATAAAAAGATTATATTTGGTCTGGATAGTGTATAAATGTTTATCTCGGACGAAGTCGCTGGCAAACGCTACGAAATTAATTATCCAGTAATTAAAACGTTGTGGCATTTGTTTTACGCTATGAAACCATTAAAAACCCAGCAATTAAATATAATTGTCGTCTAATTGATTTCAGATTAACTACAGTGCAGACGCGCATACGATTAATCCTCTTAGGCTGGGACTACATGATCCGGAATCCGGAAGGCCGGAGAAAATGCTGATCATTGAAAATAGAACTCTGCGCATCTCTCATTGAAAATTGAGAATACAATAGAGTTGAAAATCGAACACACGAGTGTCAAGTCAAATGTTAATGTCATATATGACAGCTCGACACTCGAAACTTAGATTTTCAACTGTATTGTATTAGCGCAGAGTTCTATTTTCAGTGCTCTGAATTATCACCTGTGTTCCGAATTCCGGATCATATAGTCCCAGCCTTAGGGCCTGTTTTACTATTGCATAAGTGACGAATAGGGGCCGTTTAAGTGTTACGCAAGCAGATTTTTTGCAATTATTAACCCACCCCTCAGCTCCCCCTCGTCAGCAAAAGTAAGCAAAGCTCTTACCCCTCTCCTCCCATGCTTTCGTAAACATTGGTACAATTGTTTGTTTCATGAGCAGAGGTTATAAGGAATAGGTTTGGAATAGAGGACTATAATATTTATTTTAAGAAGCTTTACTGACACGGTATTCAACATAGAGTAAGTTACAAACATTTCTTATGTAATATTACGAACAAAACATACTTCTTTTAAATGTTTTGTATAAGTACATATTAATTCCAATTAACAGTCTTCAGTCCATGACAGCTGGATCTATGATTCTAAGTTTTATATTCAGTTAATAATGACTGCTTACGTAATCACCATCTAGATCTCCCCACCCCCATGTCATCAAAAATAATCAAAGCAAAGATTAAATTATGAAGATTGAGTAGAGAAATAGTTAAAATTCTAGCCGAATAATTATTTAGAAAATCAGATTTATTTCATACTTTTTTGTATATTTTTACTTTCGGAATTCGGTTTAATTTTTAGGGTTCCGTAATACATAACGAACCTCTGTCTCTCGTCTGTCTGTATGTCTGTCCGCGCTTCTAGCTTCTGTAATTATGAATATAAATTGATGAAATTTGGTATAGTTGTAGATTGTGTATAGATCTCGGTTTTAGCGCTTAGCATAATAATAATTTTATATTTAAGGGGTGGCTCCCCATACATGTGAAGTGGGGATGAAAAATATTTTTTCATCCTACCCCATCGTGTGGGATATAGTTGAATAGGTCTTTTAAAATAAAGACAAGGTTTTAAACATGATTTTTTTATAAAGTAAACTATTTACGAGTAATCGGCCTCCAAAGTGGTTTATAAGTTGGTCCCCCTCTGGCATTTATAAACTATGAGACTTAGAAACTTACAATTTTCCGTGCTGATAGATCATGCTAGAAACTCTTTAGGAACATTTTGAACGAAATCAGACAGTAACTTTTGAAGTAATTTAAAAAAAAAAACCTTTTTATGCGCGTTTATAGTTACGGAACCCTCCTTAAACATGTCCTGACATACTCTTGGTTAGGTTTTTTATGTACTTACTTTCACTGGCTAAAACGTAACCCTTACTTAGGGTAACCCTTAATCCTACACTGAAGTTGAAAGCAATTCCAAAGGGAGCATTTACTTAGTTTTAGAATCGCAAAAAATATATTGTCTCTGGCTGAGACCCCATTTGTGAATTGCGTCGCGTCATCGCAACGGATTATGACTTAATAAAAGTGAAGTAAAAATAATGTCAACTCTCTCACTTTTTCGCGAGATTTATATTTGTTTCTTTTCAAATCACAACGCTTATGTAGTTTGCCCTTAAAAAATCATTGAAACCTAGTTATTTAGAAAGACATATCATTCCCCTATTGTTTAATCTGAGCAGTAAATACTTGATACTACGCAAACGAAGATGCGGGCAAAAGCTAATATAATCCTACTACTATTATAAATGTGAAAGTTTGTGAGGATGGATGGATCTCTGGATTAACACATAGGCTACTTTTTAGAGTTTACTCCATATGAAACGATTTTCATCATTATGATTAAGAGGTATGAAAATCTATGGGAGTAAATTAGAATTCACGATGACTAACGGTCACACGGTACGATGTCACACGATGTTAGCCGAAGATGTCATACTTTTAAGTTCTCCGTTCAATATCAAAAAAATTATTAAAAATTGACAACCTTTAAAGAGTAAACAAATCAAAAAGTCAGTTTTAAAATTTTTACCAATTTAATAACCATAATTTCAAATCTCAACTGAAACCATTAATGTTTTTATTTACATAAATCTGCGTTAATTACATAGTGTGGATACTTTTTAGAGTAAACTCGAGTCGTGCGTCGGAGCTTGACACACACTTTTTTATCTGGAAAAAGTACAGTGTTCCCGTGGGATACTGTATTTACCCGGAGCCGCGGTAAGCTAGTTATGTATTATAGCTTTGTTTTGAGAACTATAGGTTATCCTATAGTATCCTAATAGGTTTCTAGCTAAGTCTATGTATCTTGAGCTGTATATCTTATAGGCATTTTAAGTATGTGACGCGGACGTTTAGTTCCTGTTTCTATGACCATACTAAGATCTGTCAACTGTTTCATTGATCAGAGAATATGTGATTTTTATCGTTCAAAAGATTAAAGATCAGTTCTGCATCTCTCTCTCTGCATTTTTAAGAGCGACGCCGCGCTGCGCAGCGCATTGCAACTCGAAATATGTATCTTCTTATATAGTGAACAAAGTTGAATTTTTAATAAATATAAATATCTTAAAAATGCAACGCTGTCGCATCGTATCTCGCTTCGGCGTGAGCTGACCCCTAAGCGTAGGCAGTAGGCACAATTCATGGGCGAGACGTTTCTGTTTTATAGACTAATATTATGAAGAGGAAAGATTTGATTGTGTTTGTATGAATAGTCAATAGACTCCGAAACTACTGGACCGATTTTGATAAACTTTGGCACGTATATAAAGTAGACCACGGGGAAGGACATAGGTTAGTTTTTATCGCGTCAAAATGTACGGTTTTAACGCGAATGTACTATTTTATTATCGAGTTCTACGAGAACTTACCACGTCTTACGACTTACGAGTAATGTCCATAATATTACAATTAATAATAGTTTATTATTATTTTTATTATATTAGTGTGTAAATATCAATGAAATATAACAATAATAAACTGGAAAATGATGACACTATGAGATCATCAGTTATTAAAACGATAATTCTTATAGTTTTACCTTACCACTTACCTACGTATGCATATTGACTGACACATTACATTAAAGCTTAAACTAAGTTGTTTGTATAGTCAAACAACAATCGTTCGTAACACAGAACAGTTCTGGTCGGTTCACACCGCGACGGTAAGCACTACGCGGCGCTACTATTCAAAATTGAACTTTATTCCCTACACAAAACGGTATACACGTTTCATATGACATCAGTCATACACTGCACATGTGCGGCGCGGTGTAACATGATAACAGTCGAACGCTTACAATGAACGTGTATCTTCTTGTGTGATCAATTTTGAATATCGTCGTTTTGATCTATTCAATCTTTATTTATATATCTTCTTTTCTATCTATATTATATATCTATCGTTTCGTTTTGATGTAATTTGACCACCTTATGGTAAATTATTGCTGGTATTGTAACTCAAGCGGAGTATTATGTTCGCTGCATTCATAGACAAATGATTGGTCTGGCTGGCGCTCGACCGCCCAGCGAGACCAATCATTTGTCTATGGGCTCTATGGCTGCATCGCCTAGGATATAGGTAGTCCACTAGTCTAGTTCGCAATCGCCTCTTGGTGACCCAACTTTTTTCTTCGCCTCGGAAAAATATGTTTGAGGTGCCCCGTGTAGAAGACACGGGGCCACCTCAAACATATTTTTCCGAGGATTAGGATCTTTTTTTTAAATTTGATGTCAAATCGTTTTTGAGATTTTTACAGAATATTCCGCCCCAAAAACAAACCCCAGATTTATTTTTCAGTTAATTGTTCATAAGATTTACAATTTGTGCACACGGCACTTGAATTTCTTCAAAAATCATGTACACGCTTTTCCGAATCGAATGACACCTCAACGGGCCGTGGAGGCGACATAAAACTAAATGAAAAGAGTACTGAAATGAAAAGAGAGGGCACTATAAAATAACCCCTGCGTAGCCGAACATTGGGAAATAATTTGACTAATAGATCATTGACATAGAAAGAGTCTCGCCATCTCTAAGAGCCAGTCTTGTAAAGCAAATTTAAAAAAATCGGTTACCCCCAACATTGTCAAGCAGTAAGCGAGCTGATGATTATGTGTAGTAACTTATAGCTAAGGGCCATCACGATCTCATCAGCTTTCAAACTTAAAAAACCGCATCTAAACCGAGAGTTCCATTTAAAAGCTACGATGCGACAGGCAGATACACGGGGCGTCAATTTGCGTCGGGGGTTAAAAGAACTGAAGATTTTAGAATGAGCTAGATGTGTAATATTTATTAAAACAGTTAAAAAATGGGTCGGTCTGTTTAGACTTTTGATATTACGGCGACAGTAAACAATAAAACTAAATTAATATGCATGTCCAATTTGGGCGTATATAAACCAGTTTGTTGAATTTTTTCCGTGAAATTATCGTAATATAATAATTTATTAAAATGCTCTTATTAAAACACAAATTACGTCAGGAATGAATGGAAAAACTTTGCAAACATCAGAAATTAATTGAGACAATCCCACCGAGAATTATTAAAAACATTCTAACTGCTAGATGTTACCGTAGCAAAGATATGCGAGAATCAGAAAGAATATGAACAGATATCAGAGAAAATAAATTAGAAATTACATAAAAAAGAGCTCATAAAGAATCACGCCTCACCGAATACGAATAAGAGACACTAATGTCAAATATGTTATAATTCTAAAATAGAATTATGACATATTAGCAAATGCAAAAAAATCCTAAAATAAGAAAAACAACGCGGGACGGAACCGGTGCTGGTAGCAAGCGTAAATAAAATTTGCCATTTAGGACTGGTTCTGGAAATATGCTATCTGCGGGCTTAGCATGGCGATCCGAACAAATAATTTTAAAGAAGAAATATTCTATCCAAAACAGTTCGTTGCAAAATAGTTCTTAATACATGCTATTATTAGGTTGTCAATAGAGGTCAACATTTCTAAATAGCCATATTTTTTAAATGGCTGCCGGGAAATCGTCTGTCAAAAAATGCCAATATGTAGTAAATGATGGAACGCAAAGAAACTATTTATATTGGGCCGCCATGACGTGGAGTAGCTGACATTATTCTAAGACTATTTGACATAGAAATAAGAAAACGTTTCTACTTTAGCTGTCAAAAGAGGCCACTTTGTGAGTTCATGCGCGGGAAGATAAGAACTGTTGTTTCACATAACGACGAAGCATAGACCTTGCAATAAGAACTATTTTGCTCCGAATGGTAATAATGTTTCTTCAATCTGTAATTTTGTCGATTCTTCGGTGTTTCTAGGGTGCGCATGCTAAGCCTGCTGGCTTTTACGTAGGGACATTATAATAATAAAAAAAGTTGTGCGAAAACGATGAACCAAGGAATTACTCCAAAATTACTCAAAAATTCCAAAACTATTATAATAATAATGACCTCCGTTGTCTAATGGTTAGAGCTTGGCTTTAGACTCGGAGGTCGTGGGTTCGATTCCCGCATTGGTGCAACAAAAAATGTTGTTTCCAAGTTTGGTTAGGACAATGCAGGCTGATCACCCGATTGTCTGACAAGAAAGATGATCCATGCGTCGGGTGGGCATGTAAAAAGACCTGTGCCTGATTTCTCGCCTGTCGTGTCGGTTATCCGTCCCACTGTGTTATGAGGGTAAAGGAAGAGAGTGTGCTCTTGTGTACTGCGCACAAACTTGGGCAATATAAAATCACTCCTGCGTATCCGGCCTGGTTTCAATGAAACCGGGCCACCGTCACCGAAATCTGTGTGGGGAGTTATATTATAATAATAATAAAGTAATACGTTTTTGTGCAATAAATGATAATAATATAATTTATCAGAAACGTCTCAGAAAGGTTAAAATGAGGTGTGTGAAGGGTATTTTGTTATTATACATATAGGTATAAAGTTAATATTAAACAATGTAGGTGAAGTAGTAGTCCCAGGTCTCTTTTCTTCGAAACATTATGGAGCCACCATCATTAAGATTTTTAAAACTCAATATTTTAACCAGTGTAGTATGTATTGGGCATTGGATACGAAATATAATTAGTATATTCCGTTCCACAAATTGCAATTTTGTTACTATCAATGTTTGATTTACAATCACTACCTGTAACAATGCAAATAAAACTGGTTTTCATGACTATGAGTCATGATAAACTCGAATTTGTAACGCTAAACGTTTTTTATGAACTGAATCTGACATTGAACGTCATCATCATCGCGGTAATGAAAATTGAATGATGAAAATTCCAATAGCTTCGATGTTATGTTGACATTGCTTCATTTTTCGACTTCCTACAGAAGGAAGTTATGAATTCTACGGAATTTTAGCTTTTGATTGTTTATTTTAGTGTATTTTAAAGTGTTATATTTCTATTCAATGTGCTTTGTTGGATAAGATGTTACTCTAGAGTTAGACTGTTCTTACAATATGGTGAAAAACAAAAAAAACATTATAAATTATTATTTTATTAAATATATATAAAATTATGTAATACTGCCTTATAGGCCATAACTGACTTTAAAACCATTGAATTATTGAAACAATCCACTTCTCTTCAGGATTCTTCCCGCAGCGGGATAACCGACGGATATCCCCGGCCTCACCGTTCGGACTTATCCAGAACGTCATCCCGGACCCCAACAGGATACGGAGCACCCTGTCCGGGATACTTCACTACCAGCCCGGAAACGTTGTTAATACCCACAACAATGGGCCAAACAACTATGACAACAGGCCAAACAACTATGACAACAGGCCTAACAACTATGACAACAGGCCAAACAACTATGACAACAGGCCAAACAACTATGACAACAGGCCTAACAACTATGACAACAGGCCAAACAACTATGACAGCAGGCCAAATAACTATGACAACAATAGGCCAAACAACTACGATAACTATCAAATAAACCGACCGAACAACGTCAGATTTCCAGGTGCCGTTCCCGATGACAATGTTAACTTTGAACCTCAAACGACTGGCAATGAAGTGATCCAAAATCAAGGATTCGTTTCTGGAACAGTCGGCCAAAATCCAGGGTTCGTTTCCGGATCAGTCGGGCAAAATCCAGGATTTGTTTCTGGAGCAGATGGTCAAAATCCTGGATTCGTCTCTGGAATGGCTGGTCAAAACCAAGGATTTAATTCTGGATCAAATCAAGGTTCAGGATTCGTTTCTGGAACAGTCGGTCAAGACCAAGGATTTAATTCTGGATCAAATCAAGATTCAGGATTCGTTTCTGGAACAGTCGGTCAAGACCAAGGATTTAATTCTGGATCAAATCAAGATTCAGGTTTCGTTTCTGGAACAGTCGGTCAAGACCAAGGATTTAATTCTGGACCAGTCGGTCAACAGGACACAAGAACTGAAGAGCCGAGCTATGGAAAAGACTCCGGTCTTATTTCTGGTACAGAAAATCAAGACGGACTCGCTTCCGGTAACAAATTTGGAGAAGAATATGGTGGACTGATTTCCGGTACAGTTGGCACGCCGAAGCAGGGAGACTTCGCTTTTGGAAACAGAAATGGTTTCACTTCTGGCTCGGTAGCAGATCGAGTTTTCGGTACTTGATTGATTTGTATTGGTTTGGGAAGCGTGACTAATGAGTAGTTTAATTAGTTATTAACATGATTAATGTAGTTGTAAAGGTTATTAACTTTATCATAGTCATGATTAACAATTTGGTAGGTAGATTGAATTAGTAATTTTAATCTGATTTCGTTTTGGACACATTTATAATATGAATAATTATGATATTTTCTAACACGTAGATAAAACTAACTTTAACAAGCTTTTCGTATATTAAATCTGCACTTCAACTTTACTCTGCTTAAAGCACAAAGTAATCTTATCCAAACTTACATTATGAAGGTTTTTCATCATTGTTATCACCCACTTAATTACATTACTCTTCTGCAACGATATTATAAAACCCCTTTTGGATTTACGTATTACCTATTATTGTGCACGCCTCTGAAATTAAGAACGAGATTGTAATTTTAAAATATAACTGTAGGCTTAAGTGGAATTTACTTCGAATCTCTTATTTTATTATTACTTAGCTATATCAAGGATATCAATATTAAAAACAAAATACGTAATATGAATTTAGTATAATTATTACTAGCCGTATTCCTCAAACTACGGTTCATGGTCGTGTTATCGTTTAACATTGGTATCGTTTCCTTAATATTTTCTCAGTTTCGATCACAAGGCTAGGTCGGACCTTTCTTCGTCATGACGAAAAAACTCATTATGTGTGTCATGCTTTAAGTGACATGACGCAAAAACTCATTACGCGAGTGTTGTTTTTTGGGAATATCATATTATATCTGACATGTCATTACAGAATATAAGAACTTCTCCCCAAAAGTCGTTATTATATTAATAATTATTACCATTAATAAAGTGTTACTAAGATAACAGCCGCGGAACGTGTCTAGTCCACTGGCACCATGCTCTTTAGGCTGGGAATGGGTCCGGAATACGGTAGGCCGGAGAAAATTCAGAGAGTTGAAAATATAACTCTGTGCTAATGTCGTGATGTCAGATTTGACATTAACGTTTGACATAACATCAATACTATTTTTAAATTTTTAATTAATTATTAATTGATTCAATTACTATATTCTCTTGCGTACGATATTCGGCTCTATTGTATTAGCGCAGAGTTCTATTTTCAATGCTCTTAATTTTCCCCGGCCTCCCGGATTCCGGGCTATATAGTCCCAGTCATAAAGTTTATGTCCTAGACCACAGATAACTAAACAAAAAATATTTACACAGCTACTTAGCTATAATATAACTTTGGTCGTATTAACATCTCCAAACTAGAATTACGGTTTCGCAGAAGTATCTTAGTAACCACTAACCAGTCTTACCCAACAACCGTGGGTTACAGAGGTTGTCGAACTCGAACACCGGCCTCCAGTCTGAGGCTACAGGCATGCCGGTTTCCTTGACCATTGACCATATGGCATAGATCAACTACTAAGGGTGCGGATGGTATTCTGTCTTCAGGGCCTGCGAAATTATCGAATGCATCTTGACTAAAGGTCGGTCGTTTTGTCTAATTAAGAGGTTTAATAGCTTATCTCTCCATAGTTTGACTAAGAAGTAACAGACCGTAAATTACTCTGTTCACATGATCACATTCAATGTTTTATAAACGTGAACAAAAATATTAATAAAAACCAATTTAATGTGTCAGTATCATTTACTTATTTCACCTAAATAAATTTCTTTTAAATTGGTAGCATTAAAGTGCACTGAAGTCTTAACAAAAATATTAAATCTGATATTGTTCGAACTTGCTTATAGGTTTCTCCATAGTTTGTCTAAAAATCTTCTCAACTTGTTTTCTAAAATGTTTCGAGAAAAATCAAAGAAGCATAGACTGTAGACAGTTAATTGTTCGAAGTACACGATAATAATTATTACCCTAAAAAACCGGTAGCGGGCAGCGGCCAGTACTCACCTTGTGGTCTGCAAGGTCGACAAGACCAACGTGGACGCTCTCACACTGATTAGTAACATCATTTTTGAGCGAACGCTCACTTCAGCCACGTGTCACGACTGTCTTAGGCTATGAACTCACGGAGCGGTTTTCACCCGCGCCCGCCGCGGTTGCGGGCCCGCAACTTCTGTAGAATGCAGATATGTACGTAAAAAATTGAAGTACAACTCACTGTGCGTTTGATACCCGCGGTGTGCGCGGTTGTTCGGGGGTCCCGCTGCACCGGCGGGCAACTAGTGGAATCGCGCGGGCCGCGGTCACCCGCGGCCTCGGCGGGTTGCGCCCGCGCGCTCTGCGTTCGGTTTGCGGGCGAAATTCAGAAATTCTATTGTAAATATATATTTTTATCTTTTTGCAACCGTGCGTCCTGCGATCTTCGCCCGTAAAAACGTGGCGGGCGAAGATCGCAGGACGCACGGTTGCAAAAAGGCAAATATCATCATCTCAACCGCGGCGGCTGCGTGACCGCGCAAAACCGCGGTCTCGTGAGTTTAGAATTAAAACCGTAGTTCGACGACCACGGCCGGCACGGAAAAAAACCACTCCGTAAATATAGAATGAAGCATAAAGAAAAAGAAGCATAAAGAAAAAGAAGCATAAAGAAAAAAAAACATAAAGAATGAAGAAAACTTAAAACAAAACGACTCATAGACAAAACTATCTAATACCGACAGAACTGCGTTAAAACGGTGGGTTTAAAACTTAAAACATTTCATTTCAGTTTTAAGACAAACTTGTCTTACATAGACATTTCTGTTGTATGACTGTCGTGACTCGTGACTAACTCTCTAAGCGCTCACCCTACACGCTAAGTTAAAACAATATTTTCCATATTACATATAGGAAATCCGGTGAAAACGTGTGACTAAAATTGCTAAAGTGATACATTATTGACGCGCAACGTATTGACCTCTGCACTGATATGAAGGTTTTATATAGTTTACACTTTTCCGGTTATAGGCAACTGTTTGACTAAAATATATAAAGTTAGATGAGGCAAGATATTTTATGTTTCTTTATAGATTAGGTGGAACCCATGGCAGTTGTCATTAGTCATTATTTTTCGATCCCAATTCTTGAGATCATCACCTCGCCTTCAAATTAATGTAATTTCCTTCAATTGTAACTAACTGTGGTCATCTTGGGTGAATCAATTGTTCTATATTCTGTGTGTGTATCAGAGTTTGCTCAGTGTTATTTTGAACGCGATGCAGACGCAAGATGAATTTGTAAACACCAATGATAAATATTGAACTTGTTCTATCGTATGCAGAATATTAATTGTGTAAATATGATGTTACATGATGCCTGCAAAGGTCAACATGCAACTTTACAAATAACAATAAATAATATAAATGTACGAATAAAATATTACTTATGATTATATCCACGATAATGCTTCTGAATTAAGACTTTTTATAAAAATGAACGTTAAATACATATAACGTTTTATTCTGTACAAGCTTGGAAGCACGCTCGTAGCTGTTCGTTTTGGTGTGATAGTTAACCAAAATCATCAATCATTAGCTGTATTTTTTTATGTCTTTATGTAGATGGAATATTATGATTACACATATATTGTTCTACAAACATAAAAATTGCCTCGACGACGCGACGTATAACATTATGTATTTACATCCATGTTCCAACATTATAGAATAGAATAGTCCTCCTATTAATATCGAGGTTTTCATTTCAGCTAGGCTGCGGGAGCACAGCGAATTACTTTACTTTAAAACGATAGTATCGAAATATTCGTTTTTTTATTATAATTGGGGTTTTGCAATCGATTATACAACCGAAACCATTATTTAACATCATCCTACCGCATTTGATGTACTGATATGGTAAATTGCGGTAATTCCCCGTGTCATACATTACTTTAATGTTTTGTGTGTAGTTTATTATCATAATCATCTACGTAGGTGGCAAAAACCAGTCAAGCTTCGCCGTATCCGCAAATATAACCTTAATTACCATCACCATACACATTCAATAACCAATAGAGATTGTTGTTTTTATAATTCGTGTTAATATTTTTTGATATTCCAATTTTACCTAGATTCTTTTATAATTTACTAGATGCCCTAAACACGTTATTCTGTCTTAACTATTAACTGGTTAAAATAAATAACTACACCTATAACGTACAGTTTACAGTCCTGTACTAAAATCTACAACCTACAACTACTCCTACATACAAAATTCAATCGTCGTTTTTAGTATTTTCCACGCAATCTTTAAATATTTTATCGTTTAAACTTCCCTGAACTTCCACAAATATTTGCCAAATCGGTTCAGCCGTTCTCGAGTTTTAGCGAGACATTGGAATTGCTATCCATTTTCATATATAAGAAGAAAAAGAAGAAGATTGCTTATAAGTTCTAGCGTTCTTTACATCACAGCTTAAAGCGGGCACGCGCTTATCACAATATGACTACGCCAGTAATGGCTTCAACGTCGTTTGTCTGTTTGTTTGCTCCCTATATTATCAAAAGCGTCATCTCATCACTCATCGATATAGGACTAACTCTGACCTTTATCGACGTCATATCATCATCATCTCAAGCCCCTATGGCTAGTTTGTCCCTTGTTCTTGAAGTCTCCATCATCTCCTATCCAAATGAATTGTGTATTCTTGACATCATTTCATCATAAATTTTTTCTAGCCCATCATCTCGTTTGCCCCTTATTATAATTTTATCGAGGTTGTATTTTCTTAAAACAATCATCATAAACTTTTTTCCACCTGTCTGTTTGCTTGTCTCCTACATCATAACAAATTACATGATCTTGAGCACAGGAACCATGTGTAGTTGACGTCATATCATTATTTTGGCACTCCATTGCAGATTAAATGCCTGCTTCCCATCTTGACATCATCATTTCTTCCAGAGGATACATGCCGCGCAGTCGACGGTGGGAGCGGCAACTGCATATCCCTCACCAGCTGCGAGCCGTACCTACAGCTGATCAAGACCGCCCGCACCAACGCCAAGTCCCGGATGACGCTGCAGCGATCACAGTGCGGGTTCGAGGGGAACTTGCCTAAGGTATGAGGAAGAATGCCGGTGCATTCTTTTTAGTTTGGGTTCGGGGAAAGTAGGCAACGGGCTATACTTCTTTCGTTCTACTTTCAGGTCTGCTGTCCGCTCCCTGGTATACCATCGCTGCCTCCAGCTGACGTTACCACTCCTACCACCACCACTACCACTACCGCAGCAACAGCTGTGGCGAAGACGGCAGACGACAGTGATTATGTGTCTGCCTTCCCCGAGCCACCAGTCTGTGGGGTCTCCGGAGGTTTCTTCGGCAAGGTGGTGGGTGGAGTCGACGCTAAATTAGGTATTTTGTTTTATTTCTATTATTTGTTATATTTATTTTATTATCATATTATTTTATTAAATCGAAGATTTTATATTCGTGGCATTTCAATTTAGTTAATTAACGTTATTAATCAGTAAAATGTAAACTTTAGCTGCATTATCACACCAATTGCTCGAGTGGTAACTGTCGTTTTTTTAGAGTATAAATAATATGCCACGTGCTCTCGTCTGTAAACCCTGACCTGATTTCAGGTGACTTCCCCTGGATCGCACTTCTGGGCTATACGGACAAACGCGACCAGTCGACGCGCTGGCGTTGCGGGGGCTCGCTCATCACCGCCAAACACGTGCTGACCGCTGCTCACTGCATACACAACCACGAGGACGAGTTGTGAGTATACGCACGTGCACACAAATAAGCGCGTGTACGCAAGTTTTGCAAGATCAATTACAGAAACCTTGGACACATAAATCATGATGTACTGTTTAGTTATGTAAAGAAGTTTAGGCAGAGAAATATTTGAAATGCTAAAAGAAATATCTAGTATGAGTCAACGGCGCTGAAAAGAACATTGACCTCACGATGTCGCACAGCTGATTTGAAAACGAAAGTATTAAAAAAAAGGGTAACTTTAACTTAACGTAACGTTAAAATTTATTTTCGCTCAATTCGTTATACGTATAGTACGCAAGGGCTTTGGCACACAAATTAGTCAAATAGGTCCTTCGCAGATAAAATGTGTTGGTAATCGCCATACGTCATAGTTACACATAACAATTTTAAACGTCGGCAAATCTGATCTTGGGGCCTGTTTCACAATCTTCTATTATGTGTCGGTTAACTTATTCGAAAGATTTGTCGCTGCTTCCATAACATCGAGCGATAGGGACAAAACATGCAAATAAGCTATCTGACACTAATCAGTAGATTGTGCAATAAACTAGCTAATTTTGTTTAATAATCGTGGACAATTTCATTTTCTCAAACAGCTGTTAATCAACAGGCTTATGGTAGCAATCAGCGGTCGTTTGATCTGTCAGAGCGTTAAGTTATGGCTACGCTCGGGATTTATAAAGATTTTAGTATTTATGTGTGTTACATGAATCCATAAATAAAATATTGATAATACATTGCCTCAATATTCAAATGTTGTCTAGTGCCTTGAGCATGGATCTAATCACCGTCATCATGATCACCATTAAAGAAGACATTATACATTTCAGTTATGAAGTCAGCCCTATTCTCTAACTCAGGTCGCAGTCTACTCATAATCGTCAATGGCTCTATGCTCTAATGCTTTATTCTCACCAATCTAATCATCGTGCATCATATTCATGTTTATTGTTTGTCAAACTTGTATTTTCGTTACTTCTATGTTTGTTGTTTTCAATTTTACCAAATTAATAATGTGTCTGTTCTATTTCTAAAATTGTAATGTGACGTCAAAAAAAAACCATTTTGAATAAGTAAGTTGACTATTGACTATCGCAGGTACGTCATTCGCCTGGGCGAGCTGGACCTCTCCCGAGACGACGACGGCGCGTCTCCCATCGACGTGCTCATCAAGGCCAAGGTCAAGCACGAACAGTACAGCCCCGCCAGCTTCGAGAACGACATCGCCGTGCTGCTGCTGCAGAACACGGTGCAATTCTCTAGTAAGTGTCACGCTAAATAAAAAATCCTACTACTGTAATAAATGTGAAAGTTTGTGAGGATGGATGGATGTATGGATGTATGTATGTATGTTACTCTTTCACGCAAAAACTACTGAACAGATTTTGATGAAATTTGGCATGGTAGTAGCTTAAGCTCTGGATTAACATGTATGCTACTTTTTATCACAAATAAGTACAGTGTAAGATACTATATAATATCTATACGCGACCAGAGCCGCGGGCAAAATCATATTTTGTAAACAAAAAGACAAGTACCTACACCATCGTTAATGCTACCAATTTAAATGTTATTAATTATTTACCGTGCAATAACGAAATGTAAGGTCACACTAATTTTGTCAAATTGAATATTTTTGCTTGCAAATATATTAAATTGGATGATTTGTTGACAAATAGATTAAATCTTAAGCTTTCAACTGATCTAATGTAATGTCAGACCAAATAAAAAGCGTAAGGCGTAGTTTCGTTACTTGTGTGTGCGTGACACTGTATAATTACACGCCGAAGTGTAGTTTAGACCAGTCTCACTGTGTAATTCGCAGAACTCTGTCTCCACTTTTTTATTTGGTGTAAGAATCTAATGAGGATATACTATAAGATACTTTTAAAATTGTATAGTTACTCGTAAATAAACCGTTCAGCCTCCATGCTTACTTATTTAGTGTGTCCATCTGTTTCGTACTCGTTCCTACAAGAATAGTATAACAGAAAAACAGTTCGTAAATTTTTCACTTTACACCCAAGCGTCCTTGTCATTTCGTTACATTAACGAAATGACCAGGCCACATGACTAAGGTGTAGAGTTTGTGTAGTTAGGCTTGTAGAGTTAAGGCGCGTAGAGTTAGAAGTTTGGTAGAGTCGGGAGCTTGATTTTACATGAGATCTGATAGCTTCTTGACAGTGCGAGTCATATGGTCTTGGCATCACTTTACATGAAAATGTTTTTGGTGGGATGATGTCTAACATTATATCTAACTGCTCCAGAATTGATCAGCCCTATCTGCCTGCCTTTCACCGGAGGCCTGCGGCAGCAGAAGTTCGAGCGACTCACCCCTATGATCGCCGGCTGGGGAGACGTGCAGTTCCGTATGTATTACCCGAGAATTCGCTACAAAGAGAATGTACAATCTACTTCATTAAAATCTAAACAAATATGATCGACTGACATTGACTTTTTGTACGAAATTGACACCAAATATTTGTGCCCGAGTGATGAAAGAAATTATATAATTAAATTTTAAATAATATAGAATAACAAAGTTCAATCGCTTTGCAATTTAGTAACGCTTTTGGTTTCTTTTGAAACATACCAGTAAACTGTAGAGGAATTTCCAGGTCTAGTAGATAATACTATAAGCCTATGTCGTAATACAAAGCCACATTTAAATTAGGAAAGTTTAGCTGTACGGTATTTGATTCGAAGTGAAAAAAAATACTGTACAAGCATAAATTCCCTATTTAAGATATGGAATATAAACGGGATATCTACGAAAACATTTGGTACTCACTGATCAGTACGATAGATATGCTGGTTGAGGTCGCCTTATCACTAATTACGCGCTATCATTTAAATACAAGCTGATAATTATACGCAAATCCACATAATATCTCACCGATTTACATAACGTTACGTGTATACAAACCAAAGAAATGGCAACTTTGTAAGGGTGTACCATAGGGCTCAAGTCTGGGTCTGCTTCTGTATCTTAGCTATGAATATAATATTCTCAGTAATTTTAATAAAAAAACGAAAGCTGCAGCACTGGGATTCGCTTGCGTCAAATAAAAGAATTAACCCCGAAATATTCACTTTGAAACTATAAGTCTCTTTTATTTTCTCTAAGATATTATAATAGAAAAAAAACCGTCGCTTTTGTGCCTAATTTTATGTCTTACTTCAGGTGGACCATCAGCAACGCACCTGCAAGTCGTCCAACTGCCGGTGCAAACGAACAATGTATGTAAGAAGTCGTACGAGAAGTACCCTAAGCAGGTGATCGACGAGCGAGTGCTGTGCGCCGGCTACAAGGAGGGGGGCAAGGACGCGTGCCAGGGCGACAGCGGTGGACCACTTATGTTGCCTAACGTGAGTAAAACAGAAAACCGGCGTGAAATAACGCTTGCGTTGTGTTTCCCGTGTTTGACTGAGTAAGGCTACCGTAGATTGTTTGTTGGTAATAATAATAACATCTCCCGAAACCGATTTCGCAGACGGTGGCCGGTTTCATTGAATCCAGGCCAGCTACGCAGGAGTAATTTTATAGTGCCCAAGTGTGTGCGCAGTACACAAGAGCACTCTCTCTTCCTTTACTCTCGTAGCCCAGTGGGACGGATAACCGACACTGTTGGCAAGAGATCAGGCGCAGGTCCAACTTTGTACATGCCCATCCGACGCATGGATCATATTTCTTGTCAGACAATCAGGTTATCAGACTGCATTGTCCTAACCAAACTTGAAAACAATATTTTTTGTTGTTCCAACGCGGGAATCGAACCCACGACCTCTGAGTCGAGAGCCAAGCTCTAAGCCACTCTGAACCACTGTTGGTATACTAAATGAAAATACGAGGGTTGCCTTTTATATTTCGGGATTAGAGAACAAAAACAAATATTAATCATCGAAAATCACTTTATTGTTTTTCAAAATATTCCCCATGAAGATCTATACACTTTTGCATGCGTTTGAACCAATTGTCGAAGCACTTTTTCCACTCTGATTGAGGTATCTCCAAAACATGCATTCTGAATGCAGCAACCGCTTCTTCAGGTGTCGAAAAACGTTGACCTCGTAGTTTGTTTTTTACGTGCGGGTATAAAAAGAAGTCATTTGGTGAAAGGTCATGACTATATGGCGGATGACTCATCAAATCGATGTTTTGGGTGCTCAGAAATGCAGTTGTTTGAGCCGATGTGTGAGAGCTCGCATTGTCGTGGTGTAGAGTGATCCGTCTTCGGCGGTTGGTTTTCCTGATTTCTTGGAGGACAACTGGCAAACAAATTGTTGTGTACCACTCAGAATTGACTGTTCTGCGTTGTTCTAGTGGTACGGTTGCGACATGTCCAGTTTTTCCGAAAAAACATGCGACCATTTGCTTGGAAGTGCTTCGTGCGCGAACAACTTTTGTTGGATTTGGCTCATCTTGAAACACCCATACAGTCGACTGCTGTTTACTTTCGGGCTCATACGCGTAAATCCACGATTCATCACCTGTCACGATGTCATAGACGTGTTTTGAAGCACCGCGATCGTATTTTTCGAGCATTTCTTTCGACCAATCGACACGAGCCTTTTTTTGAGCGATTGACAAATTGTGTGGGATCCAACGCGAACAATTTTTTTTGACAGTTAAATGTTCATGCAATATTGAGTGTATGCTGGTCCCACTAATGCCTAAGGTTGTCTCTATCTCACGATAGGTCACATGACGATCTTGCAATATCAGTTCGCGCACAGCATCAATGTTTTTCGGAACAATAACTGATTTTGGACGACCTTCACGAAATTCGTCTTGAAGTGAACTCCGACAACAATTGAATTCACCATACCATCGATAAACACTGGTCCTTGATGGAGCTTCATCGCCAAAAGTTGAATTAAGTTCATTCATGCACTGCTGCTGAGTTAATCCACGTCGAAAGTTGTAAAAAATAATCGCACGAAAATGTTCACGATTAAATTCCATTCTTGGGGGCAGATGAATATTTTAATTTACTGTAAACAACACAAATAGCGCTCGTATGTCAAAACGTTCTGAGTACGGCTAACCTCAAAAACTTCTAACTTTACGATAGAGCTGTCAGTTGACAGATTGCAACACCAGGGTTGCCAAATCCCGAAATATAAAAGGCAACCTATGTAGCTTAATTAAAAAAAAACCTAAAAGAGTTATTTTAGTTAGATATTTTTTTGGACTTTTAATGATTTAACAATAATATTTATTATCTTATATACATCAATATCTTGTTTCAGTGGAACAACGTGACCTTCAAGGTGTACTTCTACCAGATCGGCGTGGTGTCGTACGGCAAGAACTGCGCGGAGGCCGGCTTCCCCGGGGTCTATTCCCGTATCACGCACTTCATGCCCTGGCTGGAGAAGGTGATTCTGGGGGTGCAAAGCTAGAAGATAGATCAGCGGCAGATAGCAGAACTTGACTTCTTGTTGAAAGGCTAATTTGATTTTATTAAATTTGATTTTATTAGGGTGTTTTGTGCATTTATAGTTACTTACCTTGCCAATGCCCGTTGTTAATAAATCTTTTTCATGTAATTTTATTTGAATATTCAATTTCTTATTTTCAAATAAAATAATGACCCTCTGACTAACGGTTTCTGAAGGTTTTTTCGGTAGTTTATCTATTCAATAGCGTTTTGATTTGATCAAAAACAATATTGAATAAACAACCCTAGGAAGAAGAATAGTTATTACTCTGCGAGATAAAGTACCGACAAAAAACCTCAGAAACCGTTAATCAACTTAATTTAAAACTTTGGCCTGAATTTGAACTATTGACTGTTTCTTTGCATAATGTTGCCAGAATCTCCACAAAATTATGAAAAGCTTACTCCAGTTTAAATATTAGACTGTATTAGTTAAATTAAGAATTTTTAAAATGTTTTTAAATTTAAAAGATTGTATAAGTGATCTGATATCTTCGACGTTATACTCATATTATTGGTTTTTTATTTTAAAAATTTAAAATGACGTCTATTAATATTTAGTCAAAAATACTCAAACATACTTAATGTTATAATATATTTTGCTCTCCCAGTACTTTCCAGTATTATTTAATCTTGCATAACATAAACTATATATTGTATTATTTTTGATGTTTTATATTTAAATTATAATTATTTTTAAATTGCGTGTATGTTTATTTTTGTTTTAATTTACTAATGTAAATTATTTACTTGTTAAGGAAATGACAATTATTTTAAGATTTAATATAGAGGTAATTATTTGATATTGTTATGTTTTATTAGAAAGTCCTTTCTTATCAATTGTAAATTACAAGTACGCAGTAGGTACTATAGCACTTACTTCAGACCTGGCTATCTAATTACCACTCTTCCGTCTATTTGTATTAGAGAGCTAGTAGGTACTTAAATATTATCACCTCGTCTTAACCCAGCGAGCATGAGGTGAAAAAAGTTGCACCAACTATGAGGTGAGGTATGTTATACCCAAAATTCAAAGTACCATAATATTGATAATATTATTATTATTGATATTTTGTAGATTTAGTACAACAGTTAATAAATTAATAGAAATAAATGAAATGAGTTCTGAATTATAACATTAATATTATTTATTTAAGGTTTTCTTTGACGATGTAATTATAGCTCCAAAAATTTTATAGGTCAACAAATTATTTAGAATTTAGCAAAAAAATCATTCTTTGGAATGTAACTCAATTGAAAACTAAAATATATTAAGTTCCTCCTCGGTAAAAGAAACTATATAATATTATTATTTTTAATTAAAAATATGACTAATCACTACTGTCCAGATACCTAAGGATAATTTTCGCAAAAATATTTTGCATGCTCCAAACATATATAATGTAAAAAATTACGCTAACATACGAACACTACAGTGATCAGTTACTTGTTCTGAACTAGAAATGGGTTTGCACCCGATTATCCCGGCTTGTGTCCCGTCAGCCGTGCCACTCTTAGATCACGCCACTTACCCCTCCATAATACCTTCCGCTACTGAGGAAGTAAGTTAAAGTCAGCTGTTTCTGTGAGGTTAATGACCTCATCGCCTTAGAGATCGCAATGAAATTTTATATAGAATAATATATTTTTTACGAAATTTTAAAATTATTTTCTGCCTAAATGTATTTACTTAAACAGTAGATCATATGCCCAAAATATCCGTAATTGATTACCAAACCATATATATATAAACATATCCAAAAATAAGGCGTTAGCACTGTTCCCAGACAACAGTGCTCTTGACTGCTGTAGTGGCTCCCCGTTCCAGACGCGCCATTTATAGTAAAATGCGTGCAGGTCCTTTAGCCAAGATACTACCGCTAATTCTGACGCTGAAGTACGAAAACAAAATGTATTGGATTTGACATAATCATAGCTATGTCACTTAACGATGTGTATGTCAAATCCAATACATTTTGTTTTCGAACTTCGTCGTCGTAATAAGCGATGCAAACTTGGTTAAAGGCTTTGCTGTCTTGCACTGTGGTGTAGTGAGCGAGGTCCTTAGAGCCATAATATTCAAATCGTTGCCAGGGTTGGCTAATCAAGGAAATATTTCGATAAAAGATAAAATATGTCATTTGGTAAAACGTGCGTCGATTTAGCGATAAGTCGATTGCAAATATCAGTGTGTAAACAGAGATGGTGCCTAAAATACGTGTGATATTATAATTATTAAAAACAAATAATTGACGATTTCATTTATTTGGTTAAATCTGAAAGACAGTGTTGATTTGAAAAAATGTCTATCTACCTTCAATTTATTCATAAATAATATATTATTTTCTTAAATTATACAGTAACAAAACAGTGTAGGTACCTACGTACATAATTTTGTGTTTTATTTTAAAGTGTAAATAGATGTAATAGAATTATTGAATAACTAGTGAGTAGCGACTATTAGTATTAGGTATAAACCTTCCACTTGAGTAAACTCTGATGAAAATTGCATTACAATCCGTTGAGTGGTTTTTAAAAGATCTAAGCGAACGGAAAAGGGAAGCTACTTCATTTTATACTGTGTAAAGATTTATTGAAAGTCTCATTAATATGTTGAAGCATGTGATTAATGTTTTGAATTGAATGAATCTATAGTGTGTGTACTGTGTAATCTGCTAAAATGAAAATTGTGGTCTTGTTTGAGCAAAAATGGTTAAAATGTGTAAGTCGTACGTTTTGTGTATTTATTAGATATTTTATGAACCTCCGAAATCTACTTCTACATTGCAATTTCCGCCAAAATTCTGCCGCATATGCAGATGGCACGATGGAGTGTGACCGCGGGGTAGCCATCATTTTTATTTTAATGAAATTGACCAGGAAACGAGCAGTCAGTTCGCTGATGGTAAACGATTACTGCCGCCCATGGACACTCGCAACACCAGAGGAGTTACACTTGGTGTTGCGCACTTGCGTTCCTGGCTCTTAAAATCCCCAACCCCCCCCTTGGGCCTCCGGTACCAGTACTCAGCCAAACACAACGGAAGCGTGATTTCACGCCGGTTTTCTGTGAGGCTGTGGTATTTATCCGGCCAAGCCGGCCCGTTCGTGCCGAAGCATGGATCTCCCACGTTCATCTTCACTGGTTATAAATGCTCGTTGTGCAGAAAATTCCAGCAGTACTTTATTTATGTAGTCCTACCTAACAGAACTGGTTCTCCTTCATAGGGAAGCCCTAGGCTGTACAATAGGTGGGGATTTGGATGAGGGTCTTCACAAGGTAAGTGGTAAGTGAAGCTGATAGGAATGGAGTTATAGGAACCCGACGCTACTGCTACGTTACTTAGTCTTTACGTAGCCTTCTGTTATAGTGATGAAACGCTGGCACCTCCTCCGCCGCTACATCCTGACCGTAGAGCGCTTTGACCTGTTCCTGCAGGGAGCGCTGCTGATCGTGGTATTCCTGGAGACCAACGTGCAGCTGCTGCTGCGCCGGACGAGTGGACAGTACCTGCCTAGTGATGATGAGGGTGAGGTCTGAGGGGCGACTACTGACTACTGACTAGTAAATGTTTAGATGCTCCCCAAGAATAATACTTATACGGGTAGTGTGAATCGTGATAAGGCTGTCGATACATAAGTATGTATATTGTTACTATGTGCTGTCGATAATGCAGTATCGATGCAGTCTTGAATCTCGATATGTTAAAACAGCAAAATGGTATTCTCATAAACGCTAAACTAACGTTTAGAGGGTTTTGATTGTTCCAAACTCCAATTATTATCAGTTTATGATATCAAGACGATTAATTTATAAGTCATTGAAAGTAAATTCAAAGTCTAAGATAAATACGAGAATTGGGGTTCAGTATTCGATTCTCATTCCAAAAATGTATGTACTTAACATGTGACCTTAAATATTGACGTGATTGTCCTATAAAAATATGATTCATATACGCGCCGCTATATTTAGCGGCATGCGCGTGGCTTTCAAAGCCTACCAAGACATAGCAAGGTTCGTCAGGATATGTTTATACATGTTGTTGTTTTTTTTTTTGTAAATTACGATTTTTTAAATCTATGCATACTGTCATTGCTTCCGTGATATTGACTATTGTAGGCTTTGAGTAAAATATATCATTCATAGTCCTATAATTATATTATAGGCGAGGAATGTCGATTGTCGAGGCAAAAAGTGTCCACACTTAAACTGCCCTACTTTTGGGTTCGTTTGGGGCTGTCGAGGTTTGCCATTTGCTTTGACAGTTGCTTTCCGCAGTTTATCCGCGTATTCCACCTCATTAAATTCAGACGTCCTAATTAGAACCTAAAAGAAAGCTAATTAGGATCCTAACTTCCTAAATGCTATTTCACTTAATTGAATGATGTTCCTGTATCATTAAGGACGTCTGAATGGTGGAGTACGCGATTGAATCAGCCCGTATATTAATTGACGAAATCTTTTGAAATCAAGATGGCGTAACTTTTTTTGGAACTTTTCTTCTGTGAAATGTACGTCATTAGTTTTGGAATCATTGATATAATTCGCGTAAAACGGCACCTGCCACCTTGTATATTCCAGACTGGTTGTCCATTGGGACCGGTGGAGCGGAGTTCCTCCTCGGTGCGTTTGTGTCGTGGTGGGGGCGCGGACGCCGGCAGTTCGCGTTAGCTGGCTGGCTGGCGGTGACTGCCGCTTCGGGGCTGGTCGTGATTGCCTTCCCCTTCCCTGATGCTGATGTGCCGAGTGTTGGTGAGTAGACCATAGGACTGTCTGAGTCTGTAGGGTAGAAGGGACAATTGACAACTACGTATTCGTAACGTTAGGATCAATTCGCATCGAAACTAAAGGAATGGTGCTGCATTTTTAAGATAGCTATTCAAAATTGAAACTTATTAATTACACAAGAAGACACGTTTCATTGTAAGAGTTCGAATGTCAAGTTGCAAAGCGCTGCAGTTTATAACTTTTCTGAATTCTCACGTATAACCTACCCAATTCTTATGTATTTCCAGAGCTATGCGGTGGTGACCCGATATCGGCTTACTACCAAGTCTTCCCCCAATCTGGGATCACAGATCTCCTGGCTGCTCAGGATCCCCTGGCTACTGGCCGCATCGTCGCACTTGCTACCACGGCTGTGCTGTGTGCGCTGACTAAGATCAGCGTTTGGGCACACGGGTTTACTTACCTGGATGATCACCAGCCGGAGAATGGACCGTATTTCTATGGTAAGGAAGTTTTCGCAATGTTCCTTTCGGTCTAAGAGAGATCTCAATAACACCGGCCATTTAAATGTTGTGCTGGAACCCTGGATTTATATAATAGAGTTGCAAATCGAACATGTGTTTCGAGCTGTTAGATTTAACATTGACATTCGTGTGTTCGATTTTCAGCTCTATTGTATTAGCGCAAAGTTCTATTTTCAATGCACTGCATTTTCTCCGGCCTTCCGGATTCCGGACAATATAGTTGGGAATATATTGTCCGATCCAAACTTGGAAAGCAACATTTTTTGTTGTTCCAATGCGGGAATCGAACCCACGACCTCCGAATCGAGAGCCAAGCTCTAACCACTAGACCATGGAGGCTCCTATAAGGATATCCGATCTATCTCCACAGGCATCCTCATCTCCATCCGGCTGTCCCTCGGGCTGAGCGGGCGTAACTGGCTGCGGGCGGCCTCGCTGAGCGCGGCCTGGTGGGAGCCGCAGCTGTCGCTGTCATCACTGACGCTTATGTTCTCCATTCTCTTCACGCTGTTCCCTAGAAGGCAGCCGGGCGCGGAGTTTGAGGAGCCCGAGCGAGACTGTATTATTCTTTAATATATATCTATGTACGTTTTCACACCGCGTCAATCTGGTCCCGTGGTAGGTTCTCGATGAACTTGTGTTACGGGTGCGGGTGCCAGACAACGGAAATATATTTAATACTTTTCATACTATACTTACATGATACAAATAGCCATAACCCAGGAACACAGGTAACTTTTTGTTCCGTGGTAGAATTCGAACCCGCGACCTCCGGCTTCAACGCCAACGCTAACCACTGAGCCACAATGGTCTTAAAAATATTATGTATACCTAATAAGCTTAATTTAGTACTAATTACAAGGATATTACATAATAATGAATGAATTAAAATAACTAAATAATTATCTAAACTACATATAAGTAATAGAAAATATTTAGCACATACAGTATGTCTTAAATAACAGTGAAAATTTAGTGATGGGACATCTGTTAGATGTATACTCTGGGCCTTTAGTCAAGATGCATTCGATAATTTCGACGGCGAACTTTGAATACAATATGTATGGGATTTGACATAAGGCATCGCAAGCGCGATGTCACTTAGCGATGACTTGTCTAATCCCATACATTTTTAATTTCAAACTTCGCCGTCGAAATTATCGAATGCATCTTGACTAAAGGCCCTGTTCCGATTCAGTGTAATCCAAATGTAAACAAAGCTCAACATACTGGCTATAATGCTTCCAATTTTAATGTTACTAACCTATTTAAATACAGGGTGTTTGGTAGGGAGCTGTACATACGCCTAGGGTAGAAACTAGGGATGGTCTGCTACCTACCCCCGCCCATTGTATTGACCTTAACCGCCAGGTTTTATTTTAATGACTTTTATTTTTATTTTTAAGGAAAACTCGATATTTTTGACTAAAACTACCTGTAGCTCAAAATCTATCCATAGGACAGGTCTACTAATGGTCTTGTTTTAATCGTTAGAGTCTTAGTGTACTGTAAAAATTAATTTCACATCAGAAAATTGTAGAGAAGAAAAGTTATGGGACCTGAAATACCGTAGTAAGGAAAAAGAATAATTTTAATGGCCACTTTCTATGGGGTTTAAAAAAATCTAACAGGGTTGGAGTTCTTCTGATTTTTTCAAAACATCCCCAGTCCATACCCTTTCTAATGATATGCTAAAAGTGTTATTATCACTTTTAGTTCCGAAGTTATTAATTATTTTCCGCAACTAAGGCACTTTAAGCAACAATTTCAACTAATGAAAATTAAATGTGTCCAACCGTAAAAGGATAGCAAATGAAAAGTAAATTTGTTTAATGAATAATTTTGTTACAAAATTTGTTCAAATTGGTGACCATTAACTTGTAAACATGCTCGGCACCTCCTCCTCATCTCCACGGTCACCGTGCCAAGCAGCAGTTCTTCACGCATCGTATTGAAAGCGCCGTGTATCTCGCTTATCAAAACCTCCCATGTTGGTACTTCCTCTGTGTACACCAACTCTTTCGCCCTTCCCCAGACGTAGAAATCAAGCGGGGTAAGGTCAGGTGACCTTGGAGGCCAGGGAATAGGCCCGCCCCGACCTATCCAAGCATTAGGGAAGGAGTTGTTTAAAAACTCCCTCACAACTAGGCTCCAATGGGCAGGACAACCGTCGTGCTGAAAGACTATGGGCCGATCTTCATCAAACACATCTTCCACTAAAACGGGCAATTCATTTTCGAGGAAATGAAGGTAGTTTTGCCCGTTTAAGTTGTCTGGCAAGAAGTGTGGCTCTATCAAGCGATTGCCGATGACGCCTGCCCATACGTTCACTGAGAACCTTCTTTGGAATCCTTTGTGCCTCTTCACTCTTAGGTTTTGCTCTCTGGGTGCCCAGTGATGGAGATTGTGGTAGTTAACAATTCCTTCTCTGTCAAACTTTGACTCATTTTTTGCTAATGGTCTTGTTCTAACAATTAAAACAAGACCATTAGCAGACCTGTCCTATGGATAGATTTTGAGCTACAGGTAGTTTTAGTCAAAAATATCGAGTTTTCCTTAAAAATAAAAAAAAGTCATTAAAATAAAACCTGGCGGTCAAGGTAATGGGCGGGGGTAGGTAGCAGACCATCCCTAGTTTCTAACCCTAGGCGTATGTACAGCTCCCTACCAAACAACCTGTATATTGCAGAGGCAATATAGAGTGTTATTGTTTACTTTGTTAAAGGTCAGATTAAATTGGTTCTAAGGGAATATGCCTGTAATTGCAGGTATCCTCAACCCCCTGGGCCGCCTGCTCCGCAACAGGGTTCTGATGCTGCAGTCGCTCTCGATGTCGCTGCTGCTTGCGGCCGTCTTCGGCTACGTGAAGTATGACCACGAGCTTGTCCAGGTAAGCTATTCAGTTCATTTGAAAAAATGCAAGATACATGAAAAATTCTCAATATGCATGTTGACTAACATATATTTCATCTATTTAATGTTAGACAACATGATAATAAGCAATCTAAAACCAAGTTTTGTAAATCTAAAAATTAACGAAGATACAAACAGTTTAAATTTTAAAGTCCCCCCCCCACCCACCAACAGGTTTCACACCTATCTCAGTTAATTTAGTCGCTCAAAAAAAATTAAGTCGCTCAGTTCCCTGTTCGCTTAGATCTTTTGAACTAAGCAACAGAATTTAATGCAGTTTTCAGCAATGGATAGAGTAATTTAACAGGAAGCTTTATATGTATAGTGCGAACATGGAGTAGGTCGCATATATAAACCATTAAAAATTTCAATTTCAATTACTTTCAAAACCCCACTCCAGAGGTGAATGTCTCCATACTAAATAATTATTATCAGCGTGGTTTGAAATCTGTTGGTGGGTGGGGACACTGCCCATACAGTTTTTTACATGGTCCTTTACAATAAGAAAGTGCCAATCATTTCATACCAAAAATTTCAAAACTAAAGATAGGCTGTGACTTACATTTGACAGAACAAATCTTCATACAAGAAAAAGTTACGCCATCTTGGTTTCACCATACCTCAATGTCAAAATGATCCCAATTAACCTCAAAAGTGGGACCATCTACGTGGGGACAGTTTGTGCCTCGACATGCCTCGTCTATAGTATATACGTCTATGTTTAATACCCTATACTATCTGTCTTTCCAGTCGAAATTCAACGTGGAGTCGAACCGCTGGGACCCGCGCACGGCGCGCACCGCACATGACATCTTCCGGTCACTGGTCATCATATTCCTCGTGTCGGTACGTATCACCATCACTATAGAATACACATACGACCTCTGGTTTAAACCAGAGGTCGTATGTGGTTGATTTTTTTTTGTTGACTAATCAAGAAAACGTAGTTTTAAGAGTCAATTCATACTATATAGCGCACAGACGAAGCGTATAAATGCTCCACGGGAGAGTTATCGGGTACGGGAGACTAACCTTTTTTTTTTTGACCTCGCAGGGGAAAGGCTTTATGCCCTTCCCGGGTTGGGTGACCCGGGGGTACTCCAACCATAGGGTTACCCACAAAAACCTGCGAATTGCCATCAGCCGCTATGAAGGGGAGTGTCCCGGATCTGTCTAACACAGAACACGGGAGGGGTGCCCCGCGACCGGCCGGTCTCCCTCTCAAAGGGACCGGACTTCCAACACAATCAGGGGCCACTCCGGCAAACTGGAGCGTCCCCCTCGACGCAGGGTCTAGCTAAGCCGGGGAGGTTCCCAACCTCTCCCGGAGCCACGTTAGACAGGATCTTGGAGGTTCGCAAAGCGACGCCTCCGCGCTCCTGTCCTACGCACGGGAGACTAACCTAACCTATGTCTATGTTTCTACAATTACAACTTTTCTAAGTAATAGGTATATGTTATAGCAGAGCATGTCGATGCAAAAACTGTCCCCACCTGAATTACCACTTTTGAGGATATTTGGGACTATTTTGACATTTGAGGTATAGTGAAATCAAAATGGCGTAACTTTTTCTTTGTGTGAAGATTTGCTGTGTCAAAATATGTGCGTCATAGCATATCTTTTTTAGTTTTGAAATCTTTGGGCCGAAACTTCAAGAGACTATATTATTATGCTATAGGCCACGCTCTAATGACTAATCCAGTAATCAGTAATCTACTGTACAATATGATCTACCCCGAGGGTTGCAGGTGTTCCGCATGCGGTTCTCCGGGCGGCGGCGCGACGGCGTCGAGACTGCGGTTGCGGCGCGCGTCGGCGGCGTCGCAGCAGCGTTCGCGGCCGTGCTGTTCACAGCGCTGGCGGTAATGCGCTGCGGTGCCGCTGCGGTGGCCGGCGCTGAGGACGTGTATACGCAGCCCGACTGTAGTAGTACTTGCGGGTAGGTTGCAGTAAAGTTTGGACATAATGCTGGCTATTTATTAGGGTTCCGTACGGGACCCTATGTCCCGTTCTAACCCTTTGGGTACCTACTTACTGAGACTTCGCTGTCCGTCTGTCACCAGGCTGTATCTCCTTAACCGCGATAGCTAGACAGTTGAAATTTTCACAGATTAGTCTCTGATTTCGCCGCTATAACAACAAACACTAAAAACAGAATAAAATTAATATTTAAGAGGACTCCCATACGACAAACGTGATTTTTTGCCGTTTTGTACGGAACTCTTCGTGAGCGAATCCGACTCTCACTTGGCTGGTTTTTTTTAAAACCACAAATATACTGCGTAACCACTAAGACACACTGATATTTAGGGAACGTTCAAGTATTACGTAACGCAATTTTTGAAGATTTTACTCACTCCCTCCTCCGCGTGTAACCTGCCGTAGAATTTTTCTGCACCTCCCCCTCCTTAAAAAGTTACGTAACATCTATGTGACTATTTTTGAACTAAAAGTCATTATTATGTTGTGAAAAGTATCGAAAAGTCGCTTAAATTCCTCTGTTATTGTTAATAATATCTGTGTTTGTCGATAACAATCGTTTCAAGAGATAAACCGACAATAGTCCCCTTTTACCTGTACTTTTTTTATGTTACGTAGCGCGTTGGTTGAACCCCCCTCGTAACGCATCGTAACCTACCCCCCAAATTGCGTTACGTAATACTTGAACGCTCCGTTAGACTAGTGGAGAAGCTGCAAAACCTAGGGTGTATGTTAATTTTGTTTATTTACTTTATTATAAAGTCATGAAACAAAAAACTTAACTATTATCTATAGACTGAGATCCCAGGCATGCCAGACTACCCTTACCTACCTATATTCTTAGTGATAAAACGTATATCATATTGTTGTATTAGTGTATACAATGCACCTATACCTATGCATACCAGCGGGTAGTTTGTGCCGTGGACCAATTTTTAGGTTTTGTTTTTGTTTCATTACAAATAATAATAAGTACCTAGCTAAATCAACAAAATTAATACACCTTAAGTTATGTAGGATGCTTGAATAGGCAAAACAGACACGGCACGCTGAATCGAGTTACACGATTGGTTTTGCATGTGCATGCCTTCCGTCGTCGTCGGGTCACAGGTGCAACATAGCGTGTAGACTTAGCCGTTCATGCCATCAAAATTAAAATTAAAACTTATAGTTCAAATAAAAATTACAGCTTGGCAAAAAAGAGAGTGACGCGTTGACAGCAGAAACTAAAAACATCGTCGACTGTATCATCTATCTTTGATAGATTTGCAAAAGACATACATAATATATTTGCATATTAAAATATTATTCTAAATTCATATTAAATATGTCATTCTAATCTAATAAGGTAAAACGATGATACAGTCGAAAATGTTTTTAATTCCTGCTGTCACCGCGTCTTTTTTGCCAAGCTTTACATAAACACTAAGTAACTACACAGCGTGTGGCTGAAATAAGGTATTAGAATTACGCTATCGGGAATCATGAGGTCAATCATTTCGGTCATACCCTGATTGATTGTAATATGTCACTGTAATACACCACTTTAATATGACAGCTGCCGGTCGGAACTGTACGGGTTCAGCCCGGTCTGCGCGGTCGATTCCTCCACCACTTACTACTCGCCCTGCCACGCCGGCTGCCAGGAGTACGAGGACCTTAATGGTTACCTGTAAGTATGGACCACTATTCTCTTACTAGCTTTTACTCCTCTCGCGTAAATAAAGTATCCCACGGGAACACTTGTACTTTTTGTAAAAAGGGATAAAGAGTAGCCTGTGTTTTAATCCAGAGCCTAAACTACAAATTACTATAAGTACCAAATTTTATCAAAATCTGGTCGGTAATTATTGCGTGAAAGAGTAACAAACATTCATCCATCCATCTATCCATGCATCCATACTTTCACATTTATAGTATAGTTTCTCTACTAATGCATGAATACAGCTGATTTAACGCTTGATTCAATGTTTTGAAGTTGAAGTTGAAATCAGCTGTGTGAGGTCGATGACTCTCTGCACTCAGAGACTTCTGAAGAGAGTATGTATTGCTATCTATTATATTTATAATATATTTCGACACAGCTGTTATTATCTTGTGCGGACGATTCCTTTCCTTGCGAAATAACTTTATTTTGTATAATCATTGATGTCGAGTATCAATCATTGGGTACGAGGACTTAAACTTCTTAACATAAGCAGTAAATTATGTGCCCGAGGTTTCCGTAATTACTTTTACACACCTACCTCGGTCTAGTCATAGATCATAGATTTAACTGGAAAAACCATATTAATAAGATTTGTGACAAATTAAGAATTATTTTGGCAAAATTCTATATACTACAAAATTCTATACCTCGTAACATATTAGTAACTATTTATAAAACACTAGCAGAAAGCCTAGTATCATATGGATTAAGTAGCTATGGACGCACTTATAAATCCTATCCAGACCGCATTTATAACATCCAATATAGGCTACTTTTTTAAGTGTCCCTTAGCGGCCATTTAGGGCGCCTCTTAAGAAAAATTATTTTCACCAACGCTTAGGTGTCACCTAAGACCTTAGGGGGGCCTCTAACTTTAGGGGCCCGATATTTCGCGCCTTAACTGTCACCTAACATTACATTGCTTGAAAATACGTGAATCCCTTGAAATGGAAGACGATCTAAGCCAGTTATTGGTAACTTTAGACGCTGTTGAAGTGCTCTAATTATTTTCTAATGATTTGTTACCAAAAAGACCCCGTTTTTTTCGCCAAAGAGTGGAACATTTTGATAAATATGATATCGACTTCTTCGTCCGATATAGGTTAACAAAACAGAGCGTAATATTTTTAGTAGAAAAAATTTAACATCTTCTTGAGTATAAAGACAGGTATGTGTATTATTCATTTACATTTTACATTTAGGTACTTTTCTCGTACTTACTTACATACTCCTTTACCAATGGAATTCATAATTTTCTAGTGATACTTGAGTACCTATCATGTCGAAATCAAAAACAGTGATTGTTCTTATAATATGTATTTACATGTACCATTACCAAGTAGGTGATACAATTTCATACAAATAGGTATGTCACAAGTATCAGGCAGCGAAACATAGTTAATGGAAAATATTTTTAATTAATCTAATCAAAAATGGTATAATAATTAACCACAAAAGAATAAACGAACAATTTGGAGATTGTGAGACAGTAAACGTGGTTGTGAATTGTAAATAAACAACATCAAATGACTCGTCTGTCGACTGTCACTCATCAGTGAAACTGACATAATTACTTTTTAATTTACAGCACAGTAGATTTTTAAACATGCTGTACGTCATCGTCTTACTAATTTAGTTATTAAAATTGCTGAATAATTTATCAGAGCATACAAAAGTACACTAACTTGGATTTATTTATATTATATTATTTATCTGTGAATTATTTATACTAGAATTTGCAATGTTACATTTATCGATAAAATATTAATAGTATGAGCCCAAATTAGAAAAAAAATACAGTCACTTAACTAGGAGTTCCATAGCTAAGTGTTACCCAGCTTGATGAAAATGAAATTAGGTAGGTGCCGATTTTAGGAGACCACCTATCCAAATGGTCACTTAGATAAGAGTTGTTTAGGAATCAGTTTGTGGAAACGGGCATTAGTCTCCTAAAATTAAAAATGAACACTCGAACAACCCTCTAGGATTGTTTAGATACTGTGGCGTCTATTTTAGACTATGTAAGTTTAGTTAAGATAATGTAAGTTCTATATATTTTTTATATATTTTTTTCTTCTAACAATATTGTGTAACAACTAGTTGTTACACATATTAAAAACATATAATACCTAGGTATTTAAAATATGTAGTTGAGGACGTTATATATGTCTGGACAAACTCGACAATAGTTTATAGGCATGTCAAAATTTATCATGTAATTGGTTTTATAAAAAATAAATATATTATAATTCAATAACAAATGAATTAACAAACAGTATATCGGCGCGAGGCATAAGCCGTTCACGGTTCAACCAATCAGCGCGCGAGGTGCGTTCCGTTTTACAATTTGACGAGTTTCAGTTTGTTATATTAATATAACGAAAAGTAATGCGTAAAATTGTAAGCAGAATATTCATTTCACAATCTGTCGAAATTTTACAATCTCGCTAGTTATATAACAATCTAACGGTATTTACAATATTATATATAGTTACACGGCGTTTCCAGTATATTCGGCAACTGCACGTGCGCGGACGGCAGCGCGCGGGCGGTGCGCGGCGGCTGCGGCGTGGACGACTGCTGGACCATCTACTCCGTGTATCTCGTGCTGTACACAGTGGTGCTCGCCGTCACCGGTAACTGTTTAATGATCCTCATCATCATATACAGGGTTATACCATAAGTCGATGTTGATCCTTTAAGGGGTAGAACCCCATATTTCCAATATTTTCTTCAATGAAACTCATATTCCAAAATTAATACTTTATGAGGTTTTCGGAATCTGGAAGGACGAAGAAAATCCGAAGCATTGTAAATAGAACTCTGTGCTAATACAATAGAGTTGAAAATGAAAGTTTCGAGTGTCGAGCTGTCATATATGACATTTGACTCGACAATCATGTGTTCGATTTTCAACTCTATTATATTAGCGCAGATTTATATTTTCAATGCTCCAAATTTTCTACAGCCTTCCGGATTTCGGATCATATAGTCCCAGCCTTGATAAGATACTTATTATTTATGGTATACCATAAACTTATCTCATCTGGTGGTCTGTGGTCATATATAGGTGCGGCGCTGCTAATGCAGGGTATGGGCATAGCTCGCGCGACCAGTCGCCGCGACAAGCCGCTGGCATTCGGCGTGGCGTTCGCGCTCGCCGGCCTACTCGCCAACACGCTCGGTTACGCGCTCTACGTGCTTATTGGAAGTGAGTATCGCTATAATGGACTGAGATCCCAACCCCGGCAGACTGAGCTTATATTCTTACTGATAAAATGTATGACGCATCGTAGTATTACTTGTGTACAATAAACGTTTGTATACCCGCCAGATTGTGCGGTCGGCCAATTCTCGGGTACAGGGCGCCAAAGGTACAAAAAAATTGTACTCATTTTACTTGGATTCTGATAAAGTATCAATCTTATTTTTTGGATTCGGAATAACGTAAGGAGCAAAAATTATTAAAGTCATCCTTTTTTGCCTCGACAAGCATGATGAAGCATGAGAAGGGTGTGTAATATTTTTGCGCATGTTATTTGGACGCTGATCAGCAATAAAGCTTCAACCCACTAGATCGCCATTTTGAGAAAATCATGTTTAATTAAATTTATTATAAAGATAATTTCAACTATATCAAAAGTTTTTATCAGTTTTTCAGTACTAAAATGATTTAATTCACTTATCACTATTTTGAAGTTTATCGCCTGAGAAAGCGATTAGTATCGACATCTTGATTTTAGTAACTTTGTGGGCTGACACAGTATCGCTTATCAGCGTCCATTTGCTTATTGCCGAAAGTTTCACTGTTCCACCAGTGGGCACGTGAAAGGTCGATGTTATTTCCGAGCAGTATGTAATATCACATATTTAATTCGCAGACCTAACGTGCACGCACTACGCGGGCGGGGCGTGCGCGCTGCACGGCGGCGGCGGGCACGCGGTGGGCGGGGCCAGCGCCGCGCTCGCGCTGCTGTCGGCGCTCGCCAGCGCGCTCGCGAGCCGCGCGGCAAGGCAGACCGATACAGCGACGCGGTGACATAAAAACGAGGGGACTATAGCAAAGAATATATTAGGTCATTACATATGAAATTGGCGTTTTGTAAAGGTGATACATAAAGTCGATTTTTTTTTACATAATATATTTATTTAATCAAAGTATATACCATTGCTATCTATGCACTTTTGCTATCTCATAGGTAGTTCATTGATTCCTTTACTAAAAAAACCATTCAGACAGGAATCAATAAAATCTTTGAAGGCGCTTTTGACTGCCCCATCGGAGTTGAATGTTGTCCTTTGCAAGATGTTATCCAAATTTCGAAAAAAATGGTAGTAGTCCGTTGGAGCAAGGTCCGGGGAGTACGGTGTATGTCTTGAACATTCCAATTGAAGCTCCTCTAATTTGGTAGCCATCTGTTGTGTAATGTGTGGTCTAGCGTTGTCCTGAAGCAGCAGTGGCCTAGAGCGAATGACCAACCTCGGTTGTTTAGCAGCTAGCTTTTCCATCGTGATTTGCAGTTGCTGGCAATAGACGTCTGCCGTAATCTTCTGGCCAGATTTAAGAAAGCTGTAGTGAACGACACCGACACTAGTCCACCAAACGCTCACAAGTAACTTTTTTGAGTCAATTATCACTTGGGGCAGGCTTTGGCTGGTTCGCTAGGGTTCAGCCATTGCGATAAGCGTTTTCGATTATCGTACAGGATCCACTTTTCATCACTGGTAATGATTTAAAAAAACCTTCATTATTGTGCCGGTTGAGTAAAGTAACGCAGCAGTCGACGCGCGTTTGTCGGTTTGCTGCACTCAATTCATGAGGTACCAACCTATCAAGCTTTTTCACCTTCCCAATTTGCTTCAAGTGGATTAAAACAGTTTTATCACTAATAACGCAGCCTACAGCTAACTCGGACGTGGTTTGCGATGGATCCGCATCCACAATAGCCTTCAATTCTTCATTATCAACTTTGGTCTCCGGCCGTCCACGGGGCTTGTTCTGCAGGTCGAAATTTCCAGAACGAAAACGTTGGAACCAAAAATGCACTGCGTTTTCTTTTGCGACACCGCCTCGAACAAGAAAGAGAGAGCCGAAACGGCTCGAAGAATTAATGATGTGTATGGCACACATCATTATTTCTTCGAGCCGTTTCTGCAGCACTGGTGCCACGCTGGAACTCGTACTCGAAAATAATACGTTATTTCAAGTTTTCCATTTTGTAAACAGAGTGACGCAAAGAAAAAACCAAAAGAGGAAAAAACAAATGAATTACGGTTTTTGAAACACAAATGCATGAGTAAATAGCGGTATAAATTTGAAATTGGAATTCCTAGCCAAAGAAGATATATTTGCGATCAAAGTGGCCAGTACGACAAAACGCCAATTTCATATGTAAGGACCTAATAAATTACCAACGTAATATATAGTGTTAAAATTGTGACACTTTCTATAACGTTTTTTCTATGAGAACGCATACTTTGCCTGTCTATTGAACCAAATCATGCTGTCGGATTTGCATTCAATTATTGCATGTTTCCATTGTCCTAACAACAAAAGTTACACAAGAAAGAAGTACCAAACCATAAAAAAGTGTCTTCAGTTTTAGTAGGTAAATTTCTCTTCACTGATATTCTGTCGGTTGTCGCATATTCTTGTAGCTACATACATTCCACGTATCCCAGCGCCAATGTTTTTCAAAAAGGACCTATTTTTATGAAATTGTGCTAAAGAAACAAAAGGGAAGGGAGGAGGGTATCAAGTGTGGGGACACTCCTCCCCTATTCTATTTTAGAGAAAGGAGTTTATATTATAAGATTATTTAAATCTAATTTACAGTTTAGTTTTAATCTAATTCACAGGGAGATTTTTAAACTATGTTCAAAGTCAATTACGGATATTTTGGGCATATGATCTAGTGCTAAATAAAATAACTTTGCCCTCTCTATAAGCTGAGGTCATTATTCTCACAGAAACAGCTGATTTAAAGAGAAAGCTGATTTAAAAAGTCTTTGTATAAATAACATCAATACATCAGCTGTACGAGGTCGATGTCATTAACATCAGCGCCGTGAGTGCGTAATGTAATTTTATGTAGTATAGTTTTTAAAATTAAAATAAAACATTATATTATGTGTGACTAAATAAAAATCTATTTTCATAATTAAATATTTATTTAACGCCTTGCGTTCTCTATCCCAAAGTACAAAGTGTAAATAACTAAACAATAAATATACAACAACTAAAAAATACTCAAAAATGTAAATATATTCTGTGATGTTATGTTCACACCAAGAAAGTGGTAAAAATATAATTATTTTCACATAAAATCACATAAATTCAAAACTCTTCAATCACAATATTACTTTACAAAATATATACAAGAAACGATTCATATTTAAATATATTATTTTATAGAATATATTTTCGCTTAGCTTAAATTTGGTATAGAAAAAGATTATAAACTTGTGTTTGTACTTATTTTAATTTAGAAGTATTTTCAGCTAGATAATTCTATAAATATTACAACTAAAACACTAGTGTAGCTGAGTGTACTTTGCGAATGGCACTAGAGTGATGTACAGTTGGCGACAAAAGACATTACCACCTCAAGGTCGAGTTTTCCTTTCACTATACACACTAGGCAGAGTCGAAGCAAACTTTTAGCACCTTTGTATTAAAAACCGACCAAGACGCCCATGAAGGGTTTCGTACAAAAATCACATTTGTTGTATGGAAGCCGTCCTTATTTTATTCTGTTTTCAGTGTTTGTTTGTTATACAGACATACATCATCTGTGAACATTTCAACTGTCTAGCTATCACGGTTCAGGAGATACAGCGAATTACAAGTTAAGGAGAGATACAAGAGAACTCTACGTGCTCCGCGACCGCACTTTAGTAAAGCATTTTGTCCACAAGTGCGGTGTTTAGTGGTCGAGTATGCGCAGATTGCCGGACACGATTTTATTCTCGAGGCACGCGCCTGATGGTATGTCAATCCGGTCGCCGTGGTTCGCGATTATTATCACTGTGCCCTGGAAAATAAAGATAATATTATATTTTTAATAAAATATTTGCCTGTTATTTTTTTATTGCATAAATGAATAGTGCTCTAAAAATTATTTCAAAGAAACTGCGGATTGTTTGAAACACTTTCGAGAGTCTTGTGAAAACGCCCCATGCAAAATTCGTACAAGCAGGTGACGTCACACGCTAGAAATACGCTTACGTAGGATATATCAGACTGACATCTCCGAAGATTGCGCGTTTATGTTCATACTCACCATAGTAAATCTTTTTGTATTTGATGTAACTAAACTTGACCTTGTTTTTATTTATGTCCTAAACGCTTCACGATTATTTCATTACACGCAAAAAAATAATATCAGGTCTTTACCTATGAAATTGCCGTTTTGTATGAAAAAATTTAAACGAATTTATTTCATGTATTTTTTATTTGTATTAATCGAAGTAATCACCCGTACAATCAATGCATCTTTGCCAACGCAGTGGCAGTTTATTGATGCTCTTCTTAAAGAAATCACCTGGACAAATTCTCAAAGGCATTTTGTACTGCCTCTCGGGTATTGAATTTTTTTTCCCGCCAAGAAGTTATCCAAATTCTGGAAAAAGTAGTAGTCTGTAGGCGCAAGGTCTGGTGAGTAGGGCGGATGACGGAGAGCTTCCAACCCAAGTCTTGCAACTTGGAGACCGTCGGCTGTGCAGTATGAGGTCGCGCGTTGTCGTGCAGGAGCAGTGGAGACGAGCGATTGACCAATGCTGGTTGGAGATGTGCCAGCTTCTCCATCATTGTGTTCAGTTCTTCACAGTACACATCTGCAGTAATGCTCACCCCGTTTGGTAAGAAGCTGTGACGAATCACACCGGCGCTAGACCACCAAACAGTGACCATCACTTTTCTAGGGGTAAGTTTTCGTTTAGGGCATTGTTTAGGTGCTGAACCAGGATCGAACCAACTTGCTGAGCGCTTGCGGTTATCAAACAATCCATTTTTCATCGCAGGTAACAATGCGGTTCAAAATTTCTTCATTTGTGTGTCTGTTGAGCAGTGCAAGGCACGTCTCGACGCGTACTTCGCGCTGGCGATCATTGAGTTCGTGGGGCACCCATTTGTCAAGCTTTTTTACCTCGCCAATTTGACGCAAATGGATCAATATTGTTTTGACGCTAACGTCGAAAGCTGCTGATAATTCAGCCGTAGATTGTGTATCCTCAGCTTCCACAATCGCCTTTAATTCGTCATTGTCGACCAAAGTCTTCGGACGACCGCGAGGTTCATTTTTCAGGTCGAAATTTCCAGAACGGAAGCGAGCAAACCAATAACATGCGGTGCGTTGGTTTGTAGTGTTAGCTCCGTAAACGTCGTTGATGTTGCGTGCCGCTTGTGCCGCGTTGCTGCCACGACGGTACTCATGTTTCATAATTACTCGAATTTTAAACGTAACGTACCAAAAAGATTAAAATTTGATGAAAATGTAACACTAATTCAAATCAATAAAAAAATGACTACTTTTGGAAAAAGTCGTCATTTTTTTATTGATTCCATGTTTTTAAAATAAAATTAATTTGAAATTAGAATTCTTAGCCAAACAAAAATTATTTTGATTTGAAATGGCCAGTACTGCAGAACGGCAATTTCATAGGTAAAGACCTATTATAACATTATTTTGAAAAACCTAAAAATCTACAAAAAAAATATTTAAAAATACACTTTTTAAAATCCGCCGAAAACACTTCGTCATGTTGGTTGATAGATTATCTGTGCTGTGACGTCATAATAGTACTATTTGTAATCTGTGCTATAGTCCGTAGTAGTAAAGTGGCGGTCATGAAGAATAGAATTAAGGAGTACCATCTCCATACATGAAGTGTCCGTAAAATAGCGTTACATAGGGGGCGCTACAGACGCAGACGGGAGTAAAGCGGCGAAATTTAAACGTATAATTAAACCTTAGCATATTCTTCGGTTTTATATATAAAAATATTTTCGACTATACGAGTAATTAGAATTTTCATGATTTACTGAATTAACTACTTTTAATCCACTAAAGTCGTCAAAAATTTTAAATAACTAAACTCAACTCACTTTACTTCATCTCTTATTGCTAACTTCATATCGCACACCCTTGCCACCTTAGCGCCATTATGGCCAGTTTTGGAACTATTATTTAATTACTTTTGTCGGACACTTTTAAGCTTTTCTGCCTTAGAGAGATGGTACTCCTTACCTCTATTCTCCATGGTGGCGGTGTTACGTTTCGTTTGACGTTTTGACATAAATAATTTTTTAAGACGTCATGAACTATCTATTTACAGAAACGTTCCGTTTCACGTCTACTACATATGTGTTGTATGTGTAGGGTGTTTGTGTTGTCACATCCTTGCCGGAAGTTACTTCGAGGTGTTTTCATCAGTAGAAATTAAAACACATAAATACCTATTTTTAAATCAACTTTATTGATAAATCTTAAGTGTTTAATTTATGATATCGCTAGAATACGTTTCCCTAAGCCTATACAAAAGGAAATACTCCTTCAATGTATGAAATTAAATATGAGTCAAGTAACCTATCGTGTAGGTATTTCACACTATTATGTAAAAAAAGTCAACTTTTTTTGTAACTTTAAAATGCACATAGTTTCAGAAACTACACTTAAAATATATATTTTTTAAATATTTATATGTGATATCTCATTGTTTCTGAATTTAGCTTTAAAAAAAGCTATTTTTTCATGCAGGCAAATACCCTAAAAGTAGTAAATTTTATCTGTATTTCAAGCATCTTAGTAACTTTTACATTAAATGCGTATCTTAATTCTTAGTTGCATTTTTAACCATGCCTTTTTTTAATAATACCACGGCCTCACAGAAAACCGGCGTGGAAAAGCCCCCGCATTGTTTCAGTACGGTCTGCAAATCAATGGTAGTGTTTAAATAAAGAAAAGTAATATTATTCATTTATTAAAACAGCAATCATGTAATACTTGATGCAATACGTAAGTATGTTTAACGTTCTAATATGTTTATATTAATTATTTATTAGAATACTTATTGAAATGAGGTCTTATTATATCACGAAATTATAAATTAATATTTAATTTACCAAAACCCATCAAAAGTAACACAATATATAATTTATAACAGAATCAAAATAAATATAACGATTCGCAAAATTATTCAGGGAAATTTTGGGCACATTATTACGTAAAGACGTTCGTGAACTTTTGAAAACAGCTGTGTGAGGTCAATGACCTTCTCAGTATCTTACAGAGTGTATATGTTATTTTATTTTAGAGTTTTATAATATTTTTCCTGCCTAAACGTATTTACGCTTTAAATGCAATTTTGTCGAGTGAGAGTGCCGGAGGCCCAAAGTAGGTGCCACTAATACCATTAGATGATCTGTCTGCTCGTTGAATGTATCAAGAACAACTTGCCTTCAAAGAGACGCCTCTTCCAAACGTCACGTCTCCAGAGACCGTCAGGTGGTCCAGCTCGATGAGATCGGGTATGGTGGCGAACCGTCTCAGGAACTCCTTGACCTAGACATTCAAAGGTTTTGTTAATGCTATTCTGACGTCTGTGGCTCAGTGGTTGAGCGCGTCAGTGCTAAGGCGGAGGTCGCGGATACAAATCCCGCCAAAGGAACAAAAAAGTTTTTGTTATTGTCATTGGGTCATGGATGTGTATTAAATATGTGTATAGTATAAAAGTATTAAATATATTTCCGTTGTCTGGTCCCAAATCAGATCCCAAATACAATACAGCCGCGATAGGTTAAAACTGTAAAATGTGTATAAATAAACGTCAAACCCGCATTGAAAATCAGTTTATGATATCAATATGTCTCATTCATAATTCAAGACAAGTAAAATGAAAGTGTTACGGCCGAATACTGGTACGATAGTTAAATTAAGTGACGCTCAAGTCACATGCTGTCCTTGTCGTTTCGGCTGGCAGAGACAGCGACAGCCTGTGAATAGGAGGGCTCTTAATTTTGATTAGCATTTCAGTATTCGGCCGTAAGAGTATTAAATAGTTAGTTAATAAACGATATTCGCGAGCACAACACCTTTGATTGGACTCCCCGATTAAATAACACTTTTACCAAACATTGCAATTAAATAACACTTTTTACCAAACATTGCAATTAAATAACACTTTTTACCAAACATTGCAATTAAATAACACTTTTTACCAAACATTGCAATTAAATAACACTAATATAATTGTTCTACATGATGCCTACCACCGGTTCGGAAAGTAAGACACTCGCGCGGGGCCACCTTTTAGTAAAAAATGACGGGGAATGGAAAAGGAATAAATAAAGATAAAAGATACCTTGGCGAAGTGGTTGTCCCCCAGCTTGACGAGGGGCGTGGAGGGGAACATGCGCTGCGGGGACATGACGAGCGAGCCGTGCGCCAGGCTGTACAGGTTGGACATCACCAGCAGCAGGTCCGAGGTCTTCTTCACCTGGAAGAGAATATAGACAATTTATAGTACAATATAATATTACATTTATATTATAGTACTAGCTGTTCCGACATACGTTGTTCTGTCTCAACTATGAACTGGAAAAAATAAATAACTACACCTACAACCTACATATACACCTACTTAAATCTTCTTCTTCTTCAGATACATTACCATAGACAACATTACGTTTAGCTGTCAGTTGCGTTTTATTAAACCCATGGAGAATAGAAGTAAGGAGGACAATCTCTCTAAGGCAGAAAAGCTAAAAAGTGTCCGACAAAGGTAATTAAATAATAGTTCCAAAACTGGCCATAATGGCGCTAGAGTGGCAAGGGTGTGTGATATGAAGTTAGCAATAAGAAATGAAGTAAAGTGAGTTGAGTTTAGTTATTTAAAATTTTTGACGACTTTAGTAGATTAAAAGTAGTTAATTCAGTAAATCATGAAAATTCTAATTACTCGTATAGTCGAAAATATTTTTATATATAAAACCGAAGAAGATGCTAAGATTTAATTATCCCTTTAAATTTTGCCGCTTTACTCCCATCTGCGACTAAAGTCCGTCTGCTGGTTCTAAGCTACCTTCCCCACCAATTTTCAGCCAAATCTGTTCAGCCGTTCTTGAGTTATAAATAGTGTAACTAACACGACTTTCTTTTATATATATTAGGTCTTTACCTATGAAATTGCCGTTTTGTAAGAAAAATTTAAACGAATTTTTTTCATGTATTTTTTATTTGTATTAATCGAAGTAATCACCCATGCAATCAATGCATCTTTGCCAACGCAGTGGCAGTTTATTGATGCCCTTCTTAAAGAAATCAGCTGGACGGGACGCAACAAATTCTTCAAAGGCATTTTGTACTGCCTCTCGGGTATTGAATTTTTTTTCCCGCCAAGAAGTTATCCAAATTCTGGAAAAAGTAGTAGTCTGTAGGCGCAAGGTCTGGTGAGTAGGGTGGATGACGGAGAGCTTCCAACCCCAGTTCTTGCAACTTGGAGACCGTCTGCTGTGCAGTATGAGGTCGCGCGTTGTCGTGAAGGAGCAGCGGAGACGAGCGATTGACCAATGCTGGTTGGAGATGTGCCAGCTTCTTCATCATTGTGTTCAGTTCTTCACAGTACACATCTGCAGTAATGCTCACCCCGTTTGGTAAGAAGCTGTGATGAATCAAACCGGCGCTAGACCACCAAACAGTGACCATCAGTTTTCTAGGGGTAAGTTTTCGTTTAGGGCATTGTTTAGGTGCTGAACCAGGATCCAACCAACTTGCTGAGCACTTGCGGTTATCAAACAGAATCCATTTTTCATCGCAGGTAACAATGCGGTTCAAAATTCCTTCATTTGTGTGTCTGTTGAGCAGTGCAAGGCACATCTCGACGCGTACTTCGCGCTGGCGACCATTGAGTTCGTGGGGCACCCATTTGTCAAGCTTTTTTACCTTGCCAATTTGACGCAAACGCAATATTGGTTAATATTGTTTTGACGCTAACGTCGAAAGCTGCTCCTAATTCAGCCGTAGATTGTGTATCATCAGCTTCCACAATCGCCTTTAATTCGTCATTGTCGACCAGTCTTCGGACGACCGCTAGGTTCATTTTTCAGGTCGAAATTTCCAGAACGGAAGCGAGCAAACCAATAACAGGTGGTGCGTTGATGTTGCGTGCCGCTTGTGCCACGTTGCTGCCACGACGGTACTCATATTCCATAATTACTCGAATTTTTAACGTATCCATGATGACGAAAAAGATTGAAATGCGATGAAAATGTAACACTAATCAATAAACAAATGACTAATTTTGGAAAAAGAATTCCATGTTTTTTAAATAAAATTAATTTGAAATTAGAATTCTTAGCCAAACAAACATTATTTTGATTTGAAATGGCCAGTACTGCAGAACAGCAATTCATAGGTAAAGACCTATTATATAGATTACATGGAATATTCACTACGTCTTTTATTTTACTACTAGCTTTTTCCCGCGGCTCCGCCCGCGTAACAGCAGTATCCCACGGGAACCCTGTGCTTTTTCAGCATAAAATGTAGCCTATGTATCAATCCAGAGCCTAAACTACTACCATACCGAAATTTAATGAAATTCCGTTGAGTAGTTTTTGCGTGAAAAGTCATCCATTCACCCATCCATACACGTCCATCCATCCTCAGAAACTATCACATTTACAATAGTAGTAGGATTTATATTATACTCTGTGTATCTTATAATTCTTCTGTACGTGTGTTTGTCACAAGGTAGCCTTCCGATCGATGCGACCCGCGACGCGAGATGCGACCCGCGACGCGAGATGCGACCCGCGACCGCGACTAACAAACCAGCCAATCTGGTTCTCTAACCACGCCCAGCGGTCGCGCGACGCGATTTGTTTAGTGCTTTGGGTCAAGTTAGTAGTTTTATACCCCAAAGTGATAAGGGGCCTACTTTTTTACATTTTTTAAATTTTAATTACTTGGCATACAAAACACATATATATGGGTAACCCTCAATTTTCACCCTTTTATCACTCATTGTTTAATAGCGATATTAGTTCTGTAATAATCTTAATATAATAACAGCCTCCGTGGTCCAGTGCTTAAGAGCTTGGCTCTCGACTCGGAGGTCGTGGATTCGATTCCCGCGAATGGATGGAACGCGAATGGAACAACAAAAAATGTTTTTTCCATGTTTGGTTAGGGCAATGCAGGCTGATCACCTGATTGTCTGACAAGAAAGATGATCCATGCGTCGGATGGGCATGTAAAAAGTCGGTCCTGCGCCTGATCTCTCGCCAGCCGTGTCGGTTATCCGTCCCTCTGGGTTTCGAGAGTAAAGGAAGAGAGAGTGGTCTTGTGTACTGCGCACACACTTGGGCACTGCAAAATAACTCCTGCGTAGCTGGCCTGGTTTCAATGAAACCGGCCACCGTCACCGAAATCGGTGTGGGCAGCTATTAATAATCTTCGACCCTCAGTGGTCGATAACTATTCACCCATCACCTGTACCTAGTAGGTTGCAGGTGTAGCTGTGGGTGTAGGAACTGTGGGTGTATGTAGGTCTAGTCTAGTTAATTATTATCCAGCGGGCTTAGCATGGCGATCCGAGGAAATTATTTTTAAAGTAGAAATATTCTATCCAAAATAGTTATTAATCCATGGTACCAAGGTAGTCAATAGAAAACACCATTTCTAAATAGCTATAATTTTATAATGGCTGCCGGGAAATCTTCTGTCTAAAATGATAAAATTTTCAAATAAATGACTGAACGTAAAGAAACTATTTGTATTGGACCGCCATGGTGTGGAGCAGTTAACATTATTGTAAGACAATTTGACATTGAAATAAGAAAACGTTTCTACTTTAGCTGTCAAAAGAGGCCATTTTGTGAGCTCATGCTCGGGAAGAAAAGAAATGTTGTTTCTCATAACGACGATGCGTCGACCTTGCTGCTTTACAATAAGACCTATTTTGCTCCGTATGGTATTAATGGTTTTTTCAATCTGTCATTTTGTTAATTCTACGGTGTTGCTAGAGAGCGCATGCTAAGCCCGCAGTTCATAGTTAAGACAGAACAACGTGTGTCGGGACAGCTACTCTACACCAGTGTTTCCCAAACATCGTTCTGCCGTGGCCCGGTAATTTTCACACTGTCCCTTCGTGGCCCACTTCGTACTTTTAAACATAGCAAAGCAAATATTACTTTATTAGGTAATAGTAAACTGTTTTATTAATACTACATATTTTGGTATCGCCTTACCGCTTACGAGTATTTAAGATGCGTCGATTAATAGTAGAGTAGGTATTGTTTTCAAAACAGGGTGGGTGGGTGGGAATGTTGCGACTTGGTATTTTTTTTGATGGCCCGGTACCGGGTCGCGACCCGGCATTTGGGAAACACTGGTCTATACTAATATAATAAAGTGGAAAGGTTTGTTTGTTTGCATCGTATAGGCTCCGAAACTACTGGACCGATTTTGATGAAATTTGACACAGACATAGAGTGGAATATAGGGAAGGTTAATAATTGAATATGGGGAAGGTTAATTAAATATGGGGAAGGCTACTTTATATTGCGACAAAATGTACTGTTCCCGCGAGATTTTCTCTAGCGCGCACGAATTCGCGGACAATATCTAGTACGAGATAAGCACTTACCGGCAAGAATCTGCTCCTCGGTACGTTGACCCCAATGCCCCTCTCGAAGCACTTCATGGCGGCTCCCACGGCTGTCTCCAGCTGTACCACGTTCACGCCGTCCGCCAAACTTTTGTTATTCACAATTATCTCCATATTTAGTGACCCTTGAAGATTAAAATGATATTATTTTTTTATCTCCAAATGACACTTGACAAGCTTTTTTAAATTTAATTACATGGAAAACTTACAGCCAAATTATGTTATACATAGCTAGTACCCAGTCAGCCAATTACAAGTTTTCACTTAAAAATCACGTAACAAAAAAAAACATCTGTGAACAGTATCGGTAGAAGATAGGTTGTTTTAGAATCTGAATCAGGTTTTCCCGAACATTGTTCTGCCATGGCCCGGTAATTTACACACTGCACCTTCGTTACCTACTTAATACTTTTAAACCCAAGCTTTTAGGTAAAATAATACATATTTATTAATAACTAGCTTTTTTAAGACTAAATTACTATCATACCAAATTTCATTGAAATCCGTTAAGTAGTTTTTTTAACATTTATAACTAAAAAAATCTACTACTAAGTGGGATAAAAATGTTTTATAATTAATAATATTTAGTAACTGGATATTTACGATGTCCTGAATATTTGCGTCGTCGATAGTAGGTATTGTTTTTAAAGTAAGGCGGGAATGTTGCGACCCGGTATTTTATTTAAATGACCCGGTACCGGGTCGCGACCCGGCAAATGGGAAACGCTGATCTTAAAAATCTAAGAAAAAAATAATTAAAACGATGCTGCGGTCTGTACAAGACAAGATGTAGCTTAATGATTTCAATAGCCAAAGAAGTTACAGCTCAAGATTTTCCTTACTGGCGATACTTTAGTGGTGTGAACATGTCAACAGTTCAACCCGAACCCGCCAAGAAGAACCGGCGAAACAATCTGGGTCGGGTGTCGCCTTTTGAGTAAAAGATGCACAAATTGTTTTTTTTTAGAAAATTAAATATTTTTATGTTTGAAATGGACCAAGAAATGATCACACGGATCGCATGGTAAGCGATTATCCACTTGCAACACCAGGGAAGTCACACTTGTAACTCCCCTGGCGTCGAGCGCTTGCGTTCCAGGGCCTTAAAATCTCCAAACTCTCTTGGGCCTCCACCTAACTATCTAACCTCACTCACTCAGCGGAACACAAGTGGTACTTCACGCCGGTTCTGTGTGACATCCGGTCGAGCCGGCCCGTTCGTGCCGGTGGACATGTTCTACAATATTCGTACCTTGCTCGACGACTCGTCTTATAGCGTCGAGGTTAGCCCACAGGTTATTCGTGTTGAAGAACTTGAACTGGCTGACGGACTTGAAGTCGTCCACGTGCTCCTTGGGCACCTGAGCTATCTCCAGCAGTCGGAGCTTGTCCTCGTACTGTATGAGCGTCCCACCCTTGACGTCGGCGCGCGTTTTGTCCGTGACCTGTGATGAAAAACTATATAGTATTTAAGTAACGATTATGAATTGACAAACAACCTTAAATAAGAATAAGAATCTAGATTACGGCGAAACCAAAATGAAGGGTAATGATTTTGGCAGTCTATGTGTGTATGTTTGTTCCACCGTAGCGCAACTACTGATCCGATTTTTATAATTTCGGTGTCAATAGATTCGTAATAGTAGCCCGAGTAACATAGGCTATAATTTACGTAGTCGGGTTTTTACAAAGAAAATTAGTTACTTGGACGTTGTAAAATCATCAATAATATTTTTTACGAAATCACCTCATTGCTCTTACCGCCGCTTATGGCCATGAGACTGTCGTCAATAGTTTGTGTGACGTGGAAATCTCGTTACGTTCCAAAATAACCTCAAAATGGCGGCATCTACTATCCGACACATGACGCGTCAAAGTCCTCACTTAGCGTAATATTTTTTAATTTCATAGTTATCTAGCGGTGTGTTAGAATTTTAGCTGAATCTGACAGATGTAGCAGCGACACCCCTTCTGAATTCTATTTTGTTATCATTTTGCTTTACACATCACGTCAAAATAATTCATATCGGCGCAGTGAACTCGATTCCTATCGGCTTCCCTTAGGGACCATCTACATATTACGTCACACAAAATGTCAAGTTTTTGAACCCTTCTATGTCACGCTTCTTTAGTATCCCTTTAACATGTACTGTCACGTTTGGTAGCCCCAGATCCCTCTTGCGCTGTGACATGATATGTGGATGACCCTTTATAAAATGGATAAATCATTTTGAGGCGGGTAATGTCGACGGTGGTGACTGACGATGTGCAAGACGGGCACGGCCTCGCGGACAGCCGGCATCCGGCGTGATGTACCTCCATGACGAACTCCGGGGCGGCGGCGTTGGTGAGCAGGTGGTTCATGATGTTGAGGTCGACGGAGGCGCCCAGGTTGTCGATGTTGCTGATGAAGCAGTAGGTGCGGCCCTCTGCGATGAACCTCTGCAGCAGGCCGCTGTTGTAGAACGCCTCGTAGAAGTCGCCGTGCCCGGGCGGATACCAGCTGAAGATACAGTGTGCATTTTTCAACACGGCACGGTAGGCGAAATACTAAACCATAAGGGTCAATTCACACCAAAACCAAAAGGTACGCGACATGGCGCTTCCTTTTTAAAGATAGCTATTCAAAACTGAACTTTATTGCATAACAATCAGACATTAGATATTATTTGAAATATTACAATAATTTGAAAAATGTATTATTATGCTTAAATAGTGTTAAGTTCATACATTAGTATGAAAATATTTACATAATACTTTAATCGGGGCTAGCGTTCAGCTGCAATACATTGGTAATAATTATGTCAAGACCTTATTAAGATAACCCTTATGAGTTAGGTAGGTAGGTGGACTCAAATGAGAGTTGATAGCAAAGATATTATGTTAAAATAAATATATTAGTATCTATTAGATAAATAATATGGAAAATTAATAAAAAATATTAGTGTTTATGTCTTGTGAGGAAATGATATTATGTTCGTCAAATTTTCTTAAGATTAATATTGTTTTTACCCAACTACGGCGAAGCCAAAAGGAAGGGATTTTGGTATTCTATGTATGTATGTATGTTCCACCATAGCGCCTAAACTACTAGTCCGATTTTAATGAATGAGGTGTCAATAGATTCGTAATAATGTCCCGGGTAACATAGGCTTTGTAATTTACGTAGTCGGATCATAGTTTTTTATAACAATTGTAGTTATTATGAATTTTATTAAATGGTAATTAAGTAAAGCTTTCAGTTATTTGGTTTTTAAAGTTGGGATAATGTATAGTCCTACTTCAAGTTCGCACTGTTGAGTACTCGTATTACGTATATAATATGTGCGTGCGTGCGTACATATGCGTGCGTACGTGCGTGCACGCGTGCGTGCGTACGTCTATTAGCGCACATGCTTACGTATAAAACATACTTAGGCGTCTTGCTTATTTATGGAGGAAATTCGCAGCACCAACCCCAGAATATCGTTCAGTTTATGAGCAGCATAAGTGATAGGGCTGAGGCCGGTACTAAATGCGAAGGAGTCACAATAGATCCAGTTGTGTCGCAGTGACGTCAGGGCTAGATTCTATCCTGCCTTCGATCTAACAAAAAACAGTGCATGCTCGTGTACGTACATATGCGTGGATACTTACGCATCGATATCGGATTGCACGTCCGGCGACCGCGCGACCGGCAGCAGCGACTCGCGGTTCAGTCGCGGGTGCGTGGACTGGTTGAAGGTGTGTATCTGCAGCTCCAAGCCCTGGTACTTGCGGATCACCTTCTGTGTGTCCTCATCGGTGTTGAATGAGTTCATCAGGACGAGAGGTACGCTGCATTTGTAAGTTTTGTTTAGGTGCTTAAAAAGAAAAAGAAAAAACGTTAATGTAGCTCGGTACATCAGACGTACAGAGTAGGTTGAGCTATATTGACATGGAATTACTAATTAATTAAAAGCTCTCCACACCGATTTCGGTGACGGTGGCCGGTTTCATTGAAACCAGGCCAGCTACGCAGGAGTTAATTTTGTAGTGCCCAAGTGTGTGCGAAGTACACAATAGCACTCTCTCTTTTTCTTTACTCTTGTGACCCAGTGAGACGGAGATAGCCACTTTTACATGCCCATCCGACACATGGATCATCTTTTTTGTCAGACAAATAGGTGATCAGCCTGCGTTGCCCTAACCAAACTTGGAAAAAACATTTTTTGTCTATCCAACGCGGGAATCGAACCCCCCAGTAAATGTCGTGACAGAATCACAAACATCAACGTGTTTCAAAATTGTATCTATCAAACGCACTGTAGTGTGTGTTAGTAATATTCTGAGGTAGTGTGTGTGTGTTGTTGTATTTTTTATTAATTTTATGTATTTCTAAGCATTATTTCAAAATTATTAGCTTACTGCACATATACCTACACATACATTTTAACTGGGCCAAATATCATACTCCTCCGTTCGCACAATTCTCGTGAAGCTTTACTGAAAGTTTTTGCTTCATGTATTAATTTATATGATGATTATGTACATATTATTCAACATATTATTACCTACACTGCAGCAGCCTTACAAATATTAATTACACTTTAAATTTTAAATCTTCTAGTATCATTAAAATGTTAATTGTGAGATATCCTTGGAATGCAATTGGAATCATAATTTTTATTTATGTTATACGTCAGAGTTATGTAAATTATACTTCTGTACTTCAATAAACGAGAATTGTTAGCCGATAGAATTGGATATGAGACTTGAGATATTTACATAGGTCAGTATCTACAGTGTGTGCCGTCTCGATGTTAAGACATTGCAAGTACAAGCAATTGAATATTTTACGTTGTGGTTGCTACCTTACGTTGAATAAAACTAAATAAATAATTTTATTTATGACGTAGGACACATCAAAAGGGTCTCATAGCAGTAGCTAGTTTTTAGTTTATGTTGGTGAAATGCAATTTGGATTTTTAAATTCGTTTCAACGTCTAAATAAGCGAGTCTCACGATAACTGCCATAAGTATATTCTCACACTTAAAACGAGACAATCTTGTACATATCTATACAGATAAAAAAAAAATGAAGTGTCTGTTTGAAATTTCAAATTAACACATTTTTATTTAATGCATATGAATGCTAAATGTATACACGGTATTAACTGTCGTAACGTCTGTCTGTCCTTCTGTCTGTCTGTTTGTTCCGGCTAAACTCTGGAACGGCTGGACCGATTTTCACGGGACTTTCACTGGCAGGCACCTGATGTTATAAGGCTTAACTTAGAATACTTTTTATCCTCATCATCATCATCAAAAATGTTTAACGCCCAACGAAGTGGGCACGGGTCAGCTAGTATTATATATAATCGGTTTCTCGTAAACGGCTGCAAGTATTACCATTAAATTTAATATGCAGGGAGTTTTGGGCGAGAAAAATCGATTTAGCCTAGATCTTACCCCTGAGAAACTGCGCATTTTAAGCTATATATGTTTTTTTTCGTTGTGGAACAATATATCAATAATTTCGACTCTATAATGCTAGTCCGATTGGCAGTTTGGTACCTATGCATATATATAATTTTTGCGTGGTCGAAAATTCGGAATGTGGAGGATTCGAATCCCGGTCAGATTAAAATATTTTTGTGATTCTTTTTTTTTATCAGAACTCCAAGTCGAACTATTATCTCCATAGACGTATATATTATAAAAGAGACATGTCGAGGCAAAAACTGTCCCCACTTATATGATAACCAGTTTTGGAGTTGTTTGGGGTCATTTTGATATTTGAGGTATGGTGAAATCAAGATGGTTGACATTTGAAGTATGGTGAAATCAAGATGGCGTAACTATTTTGTATGAAGATTTGTTCTGTCAAATGTACGTCATAGCTAATAAGGGGTCAGCGGTCGCGTCCCGATTTGCACCTGATCGGGACGCTAAATGTCCCGATAAATTCTAATAACCAAAATATCACATAGTACCTCACTGTAAAATATTCTATTTTGCGCTTTTGAGTTTATTGATTTTTTCCACAGTCTTTCAAAAAATACGAGTTAGTAAAATTGGAAAAAAATTCGCTTCTTTCTAAATTATATTATTCATGTAAAAGGATAGCTAGCGACTACAAAAACATGTTTTGCCTACGTTTCGTTTTGAGTTAAATATTTTTTGGCAGCCCCGATTTATAGATCAAAGTCCCGATTTTTTTTGGCTTCTGCCCCGATTCAAATCAAGTCGCACCTGGCAACACTAGTCATAGCGCATTCTCAGTTTTGAAATCATTGATTATCTCACCTCAATCTGTTGCACGGTCAGATCTAGGAACGTCAGGTCATTCCGGACTTGTATCACAGACTTCGGGCCCTTACATCCCATAGACGTGCCAAGCCCACCATTCAGTTTCACCACCACGAGCTTGTCCAGAAAGTGGTGGACACGGTCGGTCGTGGGGGTCTCTAGCGTGCTGTAGTCGATGACGGCTCCTTCTGGCAGTTTCTGGATCTTGTCCCAGTGGACTGATGGGCCCTCTGTGGAAATATAAAGAAGTATTGACCAGTTGGAGATATATGGTCTATGAATAAAGCAATCAGGTGACGACGCTCTTTGACTCAGTGGCTAGCACTATATTATAATGTACTCTGTGGTGGTTAGCACGTCGGCGCTTAAGCCAGAGGTCACGGGTTTGAATCCCGCCGAATGGATAAAAAAAAATTCTGTGTTCCTTGGTACAACACATAATTGTGGTGTAATACACATCCAAGAGGATGTGTATTAAATATATGTATAGTATAATAAAAATCTTAAATATTAATATAACAGTATTAAATATATATCGGTTGTCTGGTACCTGTGATACAAGTTTTTGGATACTTAGTACAGGACCATATTGACGTGGTGTGTAAGCGTCCATAGATATTATTATTATAGTTCGGATAATCGACGTTCTGTTGTACATGTCTTTGTATTTCCTAGTCGAAAACGTTTATCAATAGATAAAATGTCATCGACCTATGCGATAGTTAAATTTTATTCTAATGAACTTTATCAACGTTACCGAAATTGTAGCTTTTTTTTAATTAATATATACATATATTCTATATTATGTGTACCGTAAAATTGTAAATACCGTAAGATTGTAATATAACTAGCGAGACTGTCGCTAAATTGTATGTCGAATAAAAATAAAATGTCGAAAGATTGTGAACCCAAACATTCTGCTTACAATTTAACGCACTATTTTTCGTTATAAATTCGTCTAACGAACTGAAAATGTTACAATCTGTCGCCCGTCAAATTGTCAAGGCTGTCCCTGATTGGTCGGTCGCCGCCAAGACTTGTCGCTGTATTAAACGACTAACGAGTTTTAGTTAGTTGTGCCGCGACGCTTGCGCACTGTCACCGACTTCTATGTAGGCGTACACGAACGTAACAATTCCAAGTACACGGCCGAGTTCCGCTACTGTACAATATACATTATTTGTATTGTGTTTCCCCAGCTGGTGTACCCCAGCGTACTCACCCTCGGCCAAGAACCGGGAGAAAAGCTTGCGGAACCCGCAGAAATCGTTCTCGAACGCCGCGCGTTTCGTCTCCGGCAGGGGCGCCAGAAGTCGCTCCAACTCCGTGACCAGCCGGTTGAGGGCGTCCCGCTTGGTCGCCTCCTTGAAGTCGCGCGACCCGGACGGCGTGCGCTGGTGGCTGCGGATCTGGGGAGTGGGGACATACAATCAGCACGCTTAGCATGACCATACACTAGGATAGACTTGCTGACAGATAATATGGACAAAATGGTAGATTTCCTTTAGCAACCTGTCATTTTGTCTACTCTTCTTCTACTCACTTTTTCTACAGCGGTTATGCTACACTACACTTGCAGCAGGCCTAGCATGCGCACCCTAGAAACACCGAAGAATCGACAAAATGACAGATTGAAGAAACATTAATACCACTCGGAGCAAAATAGGTCTTATTGTACGGCAGCAAGGTCCATGCATCGTCGTTATGAGAAACAACAGTTCTTTTCTTTCCGCGCATGAGCTCACAAAATGGCCTCTTTTGACAGCTAAAGTAGAAACGTTTTCTTATTTCAATGTCAAATAGTCTCACTTTAATTCTTGTCAACTACTCCACATCATGGCGGTAGTTTCTTTACGTTCAGTCATTTACTTGAAAATTTGATCATTTTTGACAGAAGATTTCCCGGCAGCCATTTAAAAAAAATGTTGACTTCTATTGACAACTTAAAATTAATTGTTACCATGGATTAAGAACTAATGTTCAACGAACTGTTTTGGATAGAGTATTTCTTCTTTAAAATTATTTCTTCGGATCGCCATGCTAAGCCCGCAGGTGTCGGGTGAAACGTTGGGAACTTTTTTGCGGAAGGACGAAAATTGCAAGAGATTGCATTAACACCCCTATATTACGTAATATCTGCCATCAGTGTACCTAGAGGCTTATGCCTAGCTCTCTTATTGCTCGGGTGTATCCTTTGTGTCTATCCTCCGCGCCAGGACCTTTTCATTACCTTAATAATATTTATGAACTGATTAAAGACAGCGTAAGGCTGGGACTACACTGTCCAGAATCCTGAAGGCCGGAGAAAATTTAGAGCATTGAAAATATAACTCTGGACTAATACTTAAAGATTTAAAAATTGAATACACGAGTGTCGAGTTGTCAGATTTGAAATTGACAATTGACTCGTGTGTTCGATTTTCAGGAGCTTGTACTAGCGCAGAGTTCTATTTACAGTGGTCTGAATTTTCCCCGGCCTTACGAATTCCGGACAATATAGTCCCGGAATAAGACAGCGAATTATCCGACTATTCAAAGCACTACCGAGTACCGCTAGTCTCGATATAGTGTATGTTTGGTAGCCCTTCATGCCGTCTCTGATTGTGTTGTACGAGGGCGACACTGAAAATTTCGGGAATCAAGGAAGTGACACAACATTACTATTTACATTTATTTATTGCTTTTCGAAGTATTCTCCGCGAAATTTGACACATTTTTCCATACGATGGAACCAATCATTGAAGCAACCATTCCATTCGGAAGTTGGGGTCTCCAAAATTCCCGTTTTGTAGGCGTCCACAGCTTCTTCAGGTGATGAAAATCTCTGATCACGCAATTTATTCTTTATTTTAGGGAAAGTATAGAAATCATTAGGGCTTAAGTCGGGGCTGTACGGCGGATGGTCTAATAATTCTATGATTTCTTGCTCTAAAAACTCTTTTGTTCTGTGCGCGGTGTGAGAACTCGCATTGTCGTGATGGAGGATGATGCGGCGGTTGCAGTTCTCTTTACGGAGTTCAGAAACGACCTGTGGCAAACAAATGTTAGCATACCATTCTGCATTAACCGTTCTTTGTCCCTCAAGAGGAATAGTCGCAACATGGCCGGTTTTGGAGACAAACGTGGCCCCCCTTTTTTTGCAACACTCCGTGAACGAACAATTTTTGTTGGCTTTAACTCATTTTCGAACACCCAAACTCGTGACTGGTTTTTTGTTTCGGGTTCGTACGCGTATATCCAGGATTCGTCACCTGATACGATGTTGTATAAAGCATTTGAGGATCCTGCGTGGAATCTTTCGAGAGTTCTGACGCACCAAGTAACGCGAGCCGCTTTTTGCTCTTCACAGAGCAAATGCGGTATCCATCGGGAAAACAACCTTTTTACACCTAATTGTTCATGCAAGATTATTTGTAATTGACTCATGCCAATGTCTAAAGTTGCCTGAATTTCGCGGTATGTCACATGTCGATCTTCCTCAATCAGCTTACGCACAGCATCAACGTTTTCTTGGGTGACTGCAGTTTTTGGACGACCTTGACGGGGATCATCACTGAGCTTGACACGTCCACGTTGAAATTCAGCAAACCAGCGATAAATTGTGGTTTTGGATGGGGCTTCATCACCAAATGCAGAAATCATCCGGTCAACACACTGTTTTTGTGTTAAACTACTCCGAAAGTCATAATAAATCATCGCTCTAGAATTTTCTCGAGTCAATTCCATTTTCTCAACGACTAAACAAGTTTGACAAGACCTTGTGACAAGACCGAGAATCTTTTTTTAAATAAATAAACGGTATTCGATTTTTAAAACCAAGGAGTTTTAAATTAAAAAGATTTTAATATGACAGGAACAGTGGAAATATTCCATTCCCGATACTTTTAGTGCAGCCCTCGTATTCGTCGTTACCATGGTGTACCAAAGGCTTGGACTATATGCTCTGGAATTCGGAATGCTGGTGAAAATACAGAACACTGAGAATAGAACTCTACGCAAATACGATATAGTTCAAAATGGGAGCTTCAAGTGTCGAGCTGTCATATATGACATTGACATTTGACTCGACACTCGTGTGTTCGATTTTCAACTCTTTTGTATTAGTGTAGAGTTCTATTATAAATGCTCAGAATATTATACGGCCTTCCGGATTTCAGATCATATAGTCCCAGCCTAATGGGACTAATCAAACAATTAAAGAAGACAAATTAAACAATTAAAAATCAAACAATTATTAAATTAATAATAATAATATTAATAATTAAAGTATTATTAATCGGAGCAAAATAGCTCTTATCGTATGGCAGCAAGGTCGATGTATCGTCGTTATGAGAAGCAACATTTAAATATCTATCTATCCCATAATCTTTGTTGACACGACTAAGATGATGCAAGTCATAAATCATTAAAACTAAACTATATACTTGTTTCATTTCCGTAACTGCGTGACACGCAAAACACAGAAGCTATTGTGTACTTATTATGTACATAATAATATGTAATCTTCATCATTATCACAGCGGGCTTAGCATCCGGGCGATCCGAAGAAATAAATAAATGAAGAAATATTCCATCCAAATAGTTCGTTACAAAATACTTCTTAATCCATGGTAACAAGGTCGTCAATAGAAGTCAATATTTCTTAACGGGCATATTTTTAAAATGGTTGCCGGTAAATCTTCTGTCAAAAACGAACAAATATCCAAGTAAATGACTGAACGTAAAGAAACTATCTGTCTAGGAGCGCCACGATGTGGAGTAATTGACATTATTGTAAGACTATTTGACATTGAAATAAGAAAACACTTCTACTTTAGCTGTCAAAAGAGGCCATTTTGTAAGGAAGAAAAGAAATGTTGTTTCTCATAACGACGATGCATCGACCTTGCTGCCATACGATAAGAGCTATTTTGCTCCGAATGGTATTAATGATTCTTCAATATATCATTTTGCCTATTCTTCGGTGTTTCTAGGGTGCGCATGCTAGGCCTGCTATCTTATTTTACAAGTTTGTTTTGTTGCTGTTTGAAGTAGGTAATATTTTCAAGAGGAAAAAGAGGCTGGCAAATCCTTCTCAAATTGCTTCCATTCTTAAAAGTTTTACAATTTGCTAATGTCCAGTGCACGCGAATAGTTTTTTTTAACATATTTTGTCTTCGTTGTTCGACATACCTACCTTATTTAAGATACATCATTGCTACATACGCGTTAAAAAGGCAGTGAAATGTGAAAAAAAAAATTCACGATGCATACGGCTTAAAACAATCAATTAAAGTAAGCCATTTTGATATATATAAGCGTGATTTATTGACATTTACTGTCTTCATAACGCGAATAGTCTATAGCTTGTTTTGAAATTTTGCAATTGACTTCGCACGCAAATCCCTCCTGCAAGCGTATATTTTATCATTATGAAAAACAAGTTTATAACCTATCAGTATTGGAATATTGTTTTTTAGTATATTTTAACCAAATTGAGGTCAGAGGGTTCAGCCATAAGGCAGATATAACGTAAAATAGAAGCCGAATGATAACACTATCACAGTTGTCTTTAAGTTTATCAACATCAGCTAACTGTCTTATGTCTATTCATTTGAGCGGAAAGCTATATGCGAGGAGAGAGACACTAGATCCTTAAGGGAGACTAGGTACACAAAATTTACAGAGCCTGTATGGGCAATACTTACTTTTTAATCGACTTCCAAAAAAAGCAGGCGGTTATGCATTCGCTTGTATTTGTTATGAGTTGCGTAATGCTATAAAACAATTATTTTATTTCAGGATTGAAAAAAGTATGGATTCTGGGAGTGATAGTGAAGATGATGTAATTTTGGTGTTATGTACAGATATGAAGATTAAAGTTCCTTTAATAAAACAGAAGCTAAGACATGTATATGTATCTGTAGCGAGCTACGACCTCTTGATATGTAAGTCCTTCTTACGCTTGAGTGGTGATGATAATAATACAGCAGCAATTCTTATATTCTTCTTTATTGGTGCTTATCACAGATACGTATTACAAATGAGATATGTCTAACATAAATACTACAGTCTACACTGAGATTAGCCTTTTACCTAACTAAAATAAATATATATAAATATATAAATAAATAGGCTTTACTTCATGACATCTGTCAATGTCAAAAATGACATTGACACTTACTTTTGTCAATATGCAACAGTATCTTTATCGGAATTAGAAGATATAGACATAAATTACTTGCCTATTCAAATCCTACCTGAATTTCCTCTGTCTGTATGTAGCGATGAAACGGATTCAGTATTAAATCAAAAACTATCACAAGAACCAGACTAACAAAATTGCTCAACATGATGTTGAAGAAAAATCACAAGAGACAGTTCCAACTTCATCTGAAGAACTCCCGCAAAATGTAGTGTTTCAAGACCCACATTTAGGCGGAGAAGAGGAACCATCTGTATCAACAACTGTTATAAATTCATCTTTTTTGTCGCAGCCATCGTATGATGAATATGGAGACTTCAATGCTAATAGGAAAAGAAGTTTAAAGGGATTTGGAGACTCTAAGAAATGGGACAAATCCAAATGAATGACACATGGAGTGTCAAAAAGCTGAAAGAGTCGCACTGAGTCGTTGGACACTTTGCAGAGTGTTTGATGAGCTAAACCTGAGCCTATTTACACCCAAAAGATCAGTGCGACACTTGTTGTTCACACAAAGTGGGCAATATAGCTGACGATATAGATAACGCTCATATACGTTCAAAAGATATGGCCAGAAATGAGAAAGTAAGGGATAAAGATAGAGCTCAACAATTTGGGGATGTACACGTTTTCACGCATGACTTACAAGCTGTCAAGTTGTGTACTCAGTTACAGGCTAGTGCTCTTTATTATAAAACCAAACTCTATGTACATAATTTCACGATGTACAATCTAGTAACCAAAGATGTCTTCTGCTATTGGTTCGACGAAACTAACGCCGGTCTAACTGCTTCCGTATTTATTTCATATATCATACACATACTTAGGAGAACTTTAGAGCATAAACGTATTCCTATAATTATTTATTCTGATGGCTGTACGACACAAAGTAGAAATGTTTTCCTTGCTAATGCACTTTTGCAATTAGCAATTGAAAAAAATGTCATAATAGAACAAAAGATCTTAGAAAAGGGCCATACGCAGATGGAGTGCGACGCAGTGCACAGTTCAATCGAGCAGAAGATTAAAAATAAAGAGATTTTTCTGCCCTCTCAGCATGTAGCACTCTCCAAGGAGGTTAGACCCAAGCAGCCTTACATAGTTGAGTATTTGAATTACGAGTTCGAGTACTACACTCAAAAAGATACTTTTATTTACGACTCTATTCGTCCTGGTCGAACGACCAACGACCCTACTCTCACAGATTCAAAAGTGCTGCAATATAACCCTGACGGAATAATTATGTAAAAATTAAGGTACGATTCAAAGTATCAAGAGTTGCCTCGCGGTATAACTCGAAGAAGAACGTTAATGTTACCTGTAAAACCTACCTAGCAGACCAAAGGTTTACCAAAGCGCAATAAAAATAGCTGAAAGCAAATGGCACCATTTGCAAGAATTTCCTTTAGGAAGTTATTCCTTTCGACTGTCACAATTATTACGACTCTCTACCTCATTGATAATAATTGCTGTTTTATTAATCTCACGTTGTGTTATTTTTTATTGTTATCATAGAACAAATTACATAGCAAACAAATTCAGAGGAGTAGTTATATTTATTTGTTAAGGTTTTAGCGGAAATAGTACACCTACTTATTTACTACCCAGTAGTTTGATTTGACTGATTTAAAGCTATTATAATGTATATTTTGTTTAAAAAATAAAGGTGCCAAAGAATTTAATTTGTTTAAAAAAATATAAAGTACATAGGTACTTAATTAGTTTAAGATCTGTTGTTGCTATCTAACTTGTTAATTTTTTTATTGATGTTTGTTTCTTTTTAAAACAACCAATTAACCGACTCTGAATAAGAAACATAACGTACGTCCAAGCTATTTATAATCAACACCGCGGAAGTCATGCTAACATCTAAATAATATTTATTTTTCATAAAAAAGTATTTGATATCTTCAATAAATGGATTTTAAATACTTTTTTCGTATATGTATACCTCAAATGTTGGTAACAAAAATTTTACGCAGTTATTATGCTCTCCTGTAAAATAGAAATTTTTGACTTTCGCACTGTTACACTGACGAAATATGAGTTCAAACGTGTGATGATAAACTGTGGTCAAAAGTGCACAGTGTGCGAGGGAGACCGATATATTTTCCGCCCTTGTCATATTATGTCATGATTCTTGATTCAAATGCTATATTTAAATACACAATATTATGTTCTAAAGTTTAACACGAAAAATACTCTACAAAAGCTCAAGCACACCAAGGGGCGGATTCAAATAAATACAATAGGGCCTCGGTAATCCAGTGAGGGGAAACACAAGGGCCCTGTCGAATTATTGAATCGTCCGGAATATACTTGGCAATATGGTTCAAAAGAGGTAACTACACCTGATCTTAGCTCTATTGTATTAGTAGATTTCTCTTTTCAGTGTTCTGAATTTTCCCCGGCCTTCCCCGGATTCCGGACCATATAGTCCCAGCCCTAGGCCGCTGCCTCGAATTTGCCTGTTGGCGAGTAACGCGTCGTCACGCCAATGTGGCCGTAGTTAACTAGTTACAATAATGTTTAAAACTTTATTGGACTTATTTGGTCTTTGGAAAGGGCGCGCAGTGTTAGATCCTATGTTCGTCAGTAGACGCCAACAGGCTGATGATGATTGTCGGTTTAAACTTTTGTAGGGACATAGTTAACGTTAAACCGCAAACCACAAAACCACGTCGCCTTCAATCAGGAGTTGATAGATTTGTAACACTGAATAGGGTTGCCACATTTTTTTCAGCCCTTAAACAAATGTTTACATAAGCCAAAAAAATACGGCATTTTGAGCGTTTTACCCGGGACAAAACAAAAAATGTTAATTTGTGACAATTTTTTTTATATTTTTCTGAGGATCGAGCGAGTCAAGCATATTTTGATTAGTTTTAGGGCGCCCGAACTCAAATTTATGTGTATGGGATATTCCGAGGATGATGTGCGTACTGTACTTTTTAACCCAAGATAGCTCGATTTACGAGCTTGCAGTTCTTTAAACAACGCGGAAATCCCCAAACATGTATCTATAAGGAGTCAGGAGTTCTGTTCAGTACTTTTGGATGGGTATACCTTGGTACAAAAGCTTACTTGTTGGTAGCATATGCTTGGACTACTTTAGAAAAAGTCGAAATCTCCATATGTCTCCATATAAATTTCGAGGAGTTCCCTCGATTCCTCATGGATCCCATCATCAGGTCACCACTTTGATGCCAAAAGGACCAATTTGGGATTATACCCTATACATCAAAAAAAATATTTGAAAATCGGTCCACAGACGGCGGAGTAATCGTTGAACATGCAAATAAATATATATGTATATATACACACAGTTCGGCTGTATATATACAGCCGAACGTATAACCGCCTCCTTTTTGTGGAAGTCGGTTAAAAAGTAAAATAAAAGTGTAAGTTAATTACGAGAATTATGGTTTAGATTTCCATACAAAACACACACTGAATCGTCTAGATCCGGGATATGTCGGATCGATCTGACACTATCGTACAATTTACAATTTCGTTAAGAGGATGCCAAATTATGTACTTAATATTGTATTCCCAGGCTAAGACTTGGGCCTATCTACTATAGTACAAAAAAATTGAGAGGCTAGACGAAGAAAAATTGGTTGTCTGTAAAGTCGGTTTACTGACGATAGTTGAACGTGACAACGTCATGTTTATAGTGTGCGCGGAACTAATTGGCCGCGCCTTAGGTAGGCGTGTGCCGCCGCGAAGTCCGGCGCCGAACTGAGTAATAACATCAAGCGCCACCGCCTCTCCGTCCCACCGCTCACATACCTAAGGCGCGGCCAGCTGTAGGACAGCAGTCATATTTAGCGACGTAACGCATGAGTCATGTTTTTTCGTGCGTGCAGCCGGCTCCATCAATTTATAAGACGTTATCACGTCAAAAACATTTGCATTCTTATATTTTAGTATTTTAATAATATTTACACCTGCAACACATCATTAAACAATTATTATAGTAAATCTTAATCAGGGTCGTGTATATTTAAATAACAATTTATGTAGTTAAAATGCAAATATTATCCGATCTATTATCTGGCCTTTTGTGGGACGAGTTTGTCAAATGACTGTATTTAATAAATTAATTTAAAATCGAATAATTCATATTTTGTAGAATGCATAATCAAATAATAATGCATCTATTTTAGGCAAAAAAAAAAACAGAAAACGACGGAAGTCAATTTGGCGCGAAATAGTTTTTTAACCGACTTCCAAAAAAGGAGGCGGTTATACTTTTGTTTGTGTATGTTCAACGATTACTCCGCCGTCTGTGGACCGATTTTCAAAATTCTTTTATTGATGTATAGGGTATAATCTCAAATTGGTCCATTTGACATGAAAGTGGAAACCTGATGATGGAATCCATGAGGAATCGAGGGAACTCCTCAAAATTTATATGGACACTGGACACATATGTATAGTGATTTCTACTTTTTCTGAAGTAACACAAGCATATTATGCTACCAAAAAATAAGATTTTGCGCCAAGGCATACCCTGGATCCAAAAGCACTGAACAGAACTCCTCAGTCTTTAAAGATACACGTTTGTAAATTTCGGTATTGTTTAAAGAACTGCAAGCATATGCCACTATGTAACTTACAGTAATCATCATCATCATCTTATTTACTATTGTAACCTAATGGAAGCTTGGAGCGTATTCAATTATACATTCGATCGTTTATTTTAAACGTTTTTAAAATATATTAATAATAATTTAACAAATATGAGTAAAAAGGCAAAAATCATTAGTTTAACCAGAGAATTAAACCGACTTCCAAAGTAAAAATGGACAAAAAAGTATGAAATAAAACTTATTTTCTAAATGATTCCCCTTTTAAATTTGGCTGAAATTTTAACAATTTCTCTTTTTGTGCATTTTTACTATGGAAGTCGGTTTAATTTTTTGTTTAAAAAATAATAATTAATTTGACATTGACCAAGAGTCAAGACCTTTGCAAGTGGCAAAAATTAATTTATTAAAAAATGTGGTACACTTTTATGTCAATCCTATTGTAATCTTATCTTAAGTAGGAGTTTGAACTATGATTAATTGACTTAACTTTATTAACATTATCGTTATTTGCTAGTAGATCTATGCTCGTCATTTTATTTATTGCGTCCCTTTACAAGTTGTTAAAATTCAAATAAGCTATTCTGTTATTAAAATTACGTATTAGAAACTTGATTTTTATAAATAAGTAAGCAGCTATCGCATTTTGACACACGGAAAAATTAGTTTTTTTTTTTTACTTCCTCCAAAATTTATAAACCACTAAAATTAGAGCTGTCTAAAATACCAAATATTTTGAGGACAAATCTTTACCTTATTTAGCATATCCATGATTTAAAAAAAAACACAAATTCCAAATTTAAAACTCTGCCACGGTTCGCGTGTTATTATGAGACGCACGCTCGAGGACACGCGCGCTGATACTAAAGCGTAATAATTGATAATAGTATATTATATATTCATACGTTATCTACGTATATTTCATACAATTCTTATACTTAAGTTAATTAATATGATACGTAGAATGCGACTGCTGTGAGGTTAGCAGGATAAATTTACAACTACGTATACGTAAGTCGTGACGTTATCGAAAGAATGTTGTGAAAATAATGACAGCGCCCATACAATTGACATTCGATAACGTTACGAATATGTAGTTGTCAATTGTTCCTGCTTGGGCTACTGTTTTCTCAATAGCGATTCTTCTTCGTTTTAGGATTCCGTGCCTCAAAAGGATATGGAACCCTTGGATCACTTCGTTGTCCGTCCGTCTGTCTGTCAAGTGTATATTTTTGCAATATTTATGCACTAGTGACTGGATGTTGCCCGCGACTTCCTACACGCGAAAAGAAATCCCGCAATAACCGTACATATTGCTGCGATAAAAAGTCGCATATGTGTCAATCCAGGGGGCTGGCCGCTGGTCGTTTCGTGCTTTGACATAATCGACAGTATAATTTCATATTATTCATGATAGATTTGTCTGACGCGACGTTTAAAATTATTTCGGTGTCAATCTTATGCTTACATCAACATTGCTGACATTCGCCGGTGCCCGAGCTGTCGTTTGTAGTGTCGCCCCTGTACCAGATGCTCGATTTTGATAAATAAATCCTGCAATAATAATACAGTTACGATCCAGTCCCGATATGTTAGAACTTAAAACCGAAAAATGGTATTCTCATAAACGTCAAACCAGTTTTGATTGATCCAAACTCCAAAAATCAGTTTATGATATCAAGACGCTTCATTAATAAATCAATAAAAGTAAAATTAAAGTTTAATATAATTACGAGAATTGGGGTCCAGTGGCGCCACCAGTAAACATCCAGTAGCCCAAGCAGGAACAATTGACAGGTATGTACTCGTGACGTTATCGAATGTCAATTGTATGGGCGCTGTCATAATTTTCATACAATTCTCTTTCGATATCCTCACGAATACTGCTAACCCCACTGTTAAGACGTCTCTCATGGTGGCGGCGCCCACTTGATCCCTAGCCCCTAGGATCAGGTTTAGAAAGGGAAACATACTTAATTCTTTAGTGTACAACACTTATTTCATATTTGGTCCAAGATTAAGATAAAGCTGGACGGGGCTTTGGGAATAAATACTTTGGAAAAGAGAAATTCTTTCGTGTTTAGATGATTACATCAATTATTGTTGTTGAGTATATTAAATATAGGTTTATATTATACTGGATGTTGCCCGCGACTTCGTGCACGCCTAAAGAAATCCCGTGGAAACCATATATTTTGCCGCGAGCCTATACCCTTCCCCGTGGTCTACTCTGTGCCAATGTCATCAAAATCGATCCAGTAGTTTCGGAGCCTACTCGATGCATCAGCCATGTTGACGTAGACCTAAGTTAACACAGAAATAATTTCAAACGTCGCGTCAGACAAATCTATCATAAATATTGAGAATTTATATAGTGTCAATTATAAGTGCAAACAAACAAACCTTTCCTCATTATAATATTCGTCTAGATGACTAAACGAATATTATAAAGACTACATAATGATACTTTACTAATTAAAATTTATTGCATACTTACTAGTTATTTATAATACATATCTGCTTAGCTAAACTGACGATCAATATTAACCCAACGTGGCGTAAAGTTTGATCAGGTACCATCTGTTAAACACCAATCACTAATAAGTAATAGGTCCTTGTAAAATGCGTTGTAGCATCAGAACGTACAAAAAACTATGTTGTGACGTTTTCAATTTGATATTAGTCGCGATCCGTAATAGGCTACTTGACTCATAGGTACTTAAATACATACATCAATGGAGTGTTTCTTTTAGTACTTGGCTTAGCAAAACGTAATATAGCGAAATCATGAAATGAAAGAACAAGATGGATAAATAAAATTACTTTGTTAAAAATATTTTTTATTTTCAATTTGAACTGACGAAAGCACTATTATCTGTGCATTGTGCGATCGGCCATGATGTGACGTCATAGTAATAGTAAACAAATAAACGTCACTTGCCATAGTTGTCAACCGTGCATCACTGAGCTGTCAAGTGATCGTCTACTATTAGTACGACGTCAGAGCAGTGATTATCTGTCGACAAACATGGCGGGAGGCGTTTTGGGCTGTTTTTAAAAAACGTATTTTTAAATTATAGTTTTTGTGGGTTTTATGGTTTTAAAATAATATTCTATTATTTTTTGGAGATAACGGAAAAATTATCGTTTAGGATAAAAATAAAAAAGGGTCAAGTAGCCTATTGGTGGGTATAAAGGTGGACTTTCGAAGCAAGCGTCAGGTAACGTCCATTGACACGTTATGTGGGGGTTAGCATGAACAATTGACATTAACGTATTCGTAACTATATCGAATGAGAATTGTATTAAAAACAAGACAACGCCTATACAAATTTTATTCGATTATTGTTACGAATACGTTGATGTCAGTTGCTCCTGCTAACCCCCTGTTCAGTGTGCTGTGTGCGAGTTACAATAAGTATGGCATCGAATTAGTTACCATTGTTTGCCGCTAGAGGCACGGTGAGCAGTGACAAAAAAACCCACACTCTGCAAGCCTAGCAGGAACATTTGACAGCAGCGTAAACGTACCGTTACCGAATGAAATTTGTATGGGCGATGTCATGATTATATCAGATTTTCATACAATTCTTCTTCTTCTTCTTTAAAAATGGCCTCCCTTGAGGAAAAGCCAGTGTCAGTGTGGACATTTCATACAATTCTCATTCGATAACGTTACGTTTACGCCGCTGACAAATATTACAAATATTTTGACGACCTCTGTGGCTCAGTGGTTCATCGCGTTGGTGCTCAAGTCGGGGGTCGCGGGTTCGATTCCCGCCGAAGGTACAAAAACTTTTTCTGTGTTCCTGGGTCATGGATGTGTATTAAATATGTGTATAATATTAGGTACTTACCTATGAAATTGCCGTTTTGTATGAAAAAATTTAAACTAATTTTTTTAATGTATTTTTTATTTGTATTAATCAAAGTAATGACACATGTAATCAATGCATCTTTGCCAACGCAGTGGCAGTTTATTGATGCCCTTCTTAAAGAAATCAGCTGGACGGGAGGCAACAAATTCGTCAAAGGCATTTTGTACTGCCTCTCGGGTATTGATTTTTTTTCCCGCCAAGAAGTTATCCAAATTCTGGAAAAAGTAGTAGTCTGTAGGCGCAAGGTCTGGTGAGTAGGGCGGATGACGGAGAGCTTCCAACCCCAGTTCTTGCAACTTGGAGACCGTCTGCTGTGCAGTATGAGGTCGCGCGTTGTCGTGCAGGAGCAGCGGAGACGAGCGATTGACCAATGCTGATTGGAGATGTGCCAGCTTCTCCATCATTGTATTCAGTTCTTCACAGTACACATCTGCAGTAATGCTCACCCCGTTTGGTAAGAAGCTGTGATGAATCACACCGGCGCTAGACCACCAAACAGTGACCATCACTTTTCTAGGGGTAAGTTTTCGTTTAGGGCATTGTTTCGGTGCTGAACCAGGATCCAACAAACTTGCTGAGCGCTTGCGGTTATCAAACAGAATCCATTTTTCATCGCAGGTAACAATGCGGTTCAAAATTCCTTCATTTGTGTGTCTGTTGAGCAGTGCAAGGCACGTCTCGACGCGTACTTCGCGCTGGCGATCATTGAGTTCGTGGGGCACCCATTTGTCAAATTTTTTTACCTTGCCAATTTGACGCAAATGGACCAATATTGTTTTGACGCTAACGTCGAAAGTTGCTGCTAATTCAGCCGTAGATTGTGTATCATCAGCTTCCACAATCGCCTTTAATTCGTCATTGTCAACCAAAGTCTTCGAGGTTCATTTTTCAGGTCAAAATTTCCGGAACGGAACCGATCAAACCAATAACAGGTGGTACGTTGGTTTGTAGTGTTAGCTCCGTAAACGTCGTTGATGTTGCGTGCCGCTTGTGCCGCGTTGCTGCCACGACGGTACTCATGTTTCATAATTACTCGAATTTTAAACGTAACGTACCAAAAAGATTAAAATTTGATGAAAATGTAACACTAATTCAAATCAATAAAAAAATGACTACTTTTGGAAAAATAATTCCATGTTTTTAAAATAAAATTAATTTGAAATTAGAATTCTTAGCCAAACAAAAATTATTTTGATTTGAAATGGCCAGTACTGCAGAACGGCAATTTCATAGGTAAAGACCTATTATAATAAAAAAATCTTAAATATATGTATAGTATAAAAGTATTAAATAAACTTCCTGTTGTACCTGTAACACAAGTTCTTCGGATACTTAGCACGGGGCCAGAATGACGTGGTGTGAAGCGTCCATAGATATTTATTTATTTATTATTCCTGCTAGGCGCACTGCATACAGTAGCGTCAGAGGCGTCGCGTCGTGTTGATTACGCCGCGACAGTAGTAAACACACAGCCTCCGTGCTCGTGGTTAAGAGCTTGGCTCTCGACTCTGCTGGAGGTCGTGGATTCGATTCCCGCATTGGAACAACAAAAAATGTTGTTTCCAAGTTTGGTTAGGACAATGCAAGCTGATCACCTGATTGTCTGACAAGAAAGATGATCCATGCGGCGGATGGGCATGTAAAAAGTCGAGAGTAAAGGGAGCACTTGTGTACTGCGCACACACTTGGGCACTATAGCATAACATCTGCGTAGCTGGCCTGGTTTCAATAAAACCGGCCACCGTCACCGAAATCGGTGTGGGAAGCTATTAAGATTTTTAAGGTGGTGAACACCACGTGCGAGTCCTGCGACTCGGGTTGCCAGACTTTTTTTCAGCCTTTAAGCCTTCGGACTCGCGAGTTTTTTTTTGTGTTCGCGACAGAAAAAGCAGCACTGTAAATAGAATGTCAAATGTCAGATTTGACAGCTCTACACGATTTTCGCAACTTCGTTTGCGTGGAACTTTATTTGAAACGGAATAATATATTAGTTCATTACACATATGAAATTGGTGTTTTGTAAAGGAGGAACATAAAGTATATTTTTTTTTAAACTTATATAATAAATATATTTATTTAATCAAAGCCAAATATATATCAATGCTATCTATGCACTTTTGCCATCTCATAGGTAGTTCATTGATTCCTTTACATAAAAACCATTCGGACAGGAATCAATAAAATCTTTGAAGGCGCTTTGGACTGCCCCATCGGAGTTGAATTTTCTCCCTTGCAAGAAGTTATCCAAATTTCGAAAAAAAATGGTATTCTGTTCTGTCCGTTCGTCTGGCTGTCTGTCTGTCTGTCCGCGCTTCTAGCTTCTGTAATTATGAATGTATATAGATGAAATTTGATACAGTTTAAGACTATAATATATAGATCTCGGCTTGGGCATCATAAAATAATAATCGTTTTACATTTTTGGGAGTGACTCTCCCATACATGTGAAGTGACATTTTTTTTTTCATTCCACCCCATCGTGTGGGGTATCGTCGAATAGGTAATTTTAAATAAAGGCAAGGTTTCATACATGACTTTTTTATAATATAAACCATTTTTGAGTAATCGAACTCCAAAGTGCTTTACAAATTGGTCACCCCCTGGCATTTATAAACTACGAGACTAAACTTGCAATTTTCCATGCTGATAGATCATGGTAAAATACTCTTTATGAAAATTATTTTAAACGAAATCGGACAGTTACTTTTGAAGTAATTGAAAAAAAAAAACCTTTAGCGCGTTGATAGTTACGGAACTCTCCTTAGACATGTCTTGACATGCTCTTGGTTAGGTTTTTTATTTATAATTTTTAACAATATGTAAATGTGACCGGTCGTTCAATCCAGTGTTTGCATAGTTGTAGATTATAGTAGTATTGTTGGTAGAAATTAACGCTAATCGATACCTACTCCTTGAGTTTTGGGCTGCGACAGGGGACTATATGATCCGGAATCCGGCGGGCCCGGGAAAATTCAAAACCCTGAAAATAGAAATCTGCTCTTAATACAATTGAATTGAGTTGAAAATCGAGTCGTTGAATTCCGAGTGTCGAGCTGTCATATATAGGACATTGACATTTGACTCGACACTCGTGTGTTCGATTTTCAGCTCTATTGTACTAGCGCAGAGTTCTATTTCAATGCCGAGTAGCGAATAAAGTTCAAATTCGAACCGCTGTATTAAAACTGCAGCGCCGCGTCGCGTATTGTCTCGTTTCTGTGTGAACTGACGCTGATATTTTTTTCAAGGGTGGTGGACCACACTCCACAGCCATGTTCTGTAGGCCTTGGTAGCTCGAAGTAGGGACGGAAATTGTCAATAATGATAACAATATCACGATTCACGCTTACACAAATGGATTATATTAAAAAACCGGCCAAGTGCGAGTCGGATTAGCACACGAAGGGTTCCGCACAAAACGCCAAAAATCATGTTTGTTGTTTAGGAGCCCCCCTTAAATATTTCTAGTATTTGTTGTTATAACGGCATCACATCTGTGAAAATTTCAACTCTCTAACTATCACGGTCCATGAGATACAGCCTGGTGACAGATGGACAAAGGGAAAGCAGTCTTCTTAATAGGGTGCTTTTTACCCTTTGGGTACAGAACCCTAAAAACATTAGCTGTCAATTGTTGAATGATTATCGCATTAACTATAATCACCCTATCTTCTTATATAATCTTATCTGATATCGCTTTTATATAAAAATGAATTGAAGTTACTATGTCTCGCTAAGGGTTCCCATACACGGTCCGGTTTTCCTTCAGTTCGGCCTGAACGGATGCAAAATCGTATCGTCTGTGTGCAATTTCGAGATGGCATCAGTCGGCCGTATGGACTGAAGCGATTCGTTCCAGTGTTGCCAACTCTGTTTTTTCGAAACTACTCGCGTCCTTTTTTTACTAAAAACTACTAAAAGAGTACCGATAACTAAAAAAAAGCTTAGGAATCCCTAAAAGTTTTTTTAGGGATTTTTTGTTTACAAACATACATACATTTTCAGTTTTAATATTAAACCGTTAAATTAAAAAAATATAGTAGGAAATATTACGTAGGTATATAGAAATTAAGTCGGTAGTTTTAAGCGACTTACGGATACGTGCTACTATGTGCTATTATGATAAGGTGTCATAACAGTACATAGAAGCAGGCCATTTTGTATATTATGATTACTGTCTAGCTATTTTCTACAAAACCACTACTAACAACTAAATTCCTACTAATGAGGGGAAAAAAATACAAAATTTAGTAGTAAAACTTTTAAAACAACTAAGTTGGCAACATTAATTCTGACCTGTACGGATGGACTGAACGGCAATAAAATTGGACTGAACGGTAATAAAATTCAAGTGTAAAATAAACCGGTCAAGTGCGAGTCGGCAAGAGTACAAAACGGAAAAAATCACGTTTGTTGTATGTGAGCCTCAAATTTTTATTTTATTCTGTTTTTAGTATTTGTTGTTATAACGGCAATAGAAATACCTACACCATACATGTGTGAAAATTTCAACTGTCGAGACTGTCCCATTTTTACCCTTTGGGTACGGAACCCTAAAAATGGCACGTGGTCTAAAGAAATTTATTAAAGTTCATTGAAGTATTTAAAACTTTAGAGCCACTATGGTTGATAAAATCTAAAGACTATTAATATAAAACAAAGAGAAAAAAATCGGTTGTCTGTAAAGTCGGTTTACTGACGATAGTTGAACGTGACAACGTCATAAGAAAATGGAACGCCTCAGAGCGAGGTAACGCCGCATGAGTCATGTCTTTTCGTGCGTGCAGCCGGCTCCATCGAATTATAAGACGTTGTCACGTCAAAAATGTATGACACAATAATTCGGTTTCGTCGATAGCGTGATTACAATTGCAGCAAAATACAATTAATAAATAAAATAATATCCTAATCTGACCAAGAGCATGTCACGACATGTCTAAGGAGGGTTCCGTAACTATCAACGCGCAATAGGTTTTCTTTGAATTACTACAAAAGTTATTGTCGTAAAGTTATTACAGAAGCTAGGAGAGCGGCGGACAGACAGACAGACAGACAGACAGACGGACGGGCAGAGTGAAATTATAAGGGTTCCTTAAGTATTACGGAACCCTAAAAACACGACCGAAGCTCGCGGCAATTTTCCGTGTATGTGCTTGAATCCGTTCAGGCCGAACCTTAGATTGAGACGCCTAGAAACCGAGTACGCGCATGAAAAGTCAAGTCAATTTGCATACTTAGCCATATCGGCTCAGTTTGTTCGAACGACCCGTCAGTTATCAAGGTCAAGCGCAGTGTATGCACTACATCTCCGACTATTAAAGACATGACGGTTTGTGTCGTTATTGGGTGTCGCAATGCATCGGAAAAGAATTAAAAAAGCTTCGGACATAACATTTCATATGTAAGTATGAAATGTTATGTCCGAACAATTTGACTTGTATTAAATCAAATATTTTAAACATTTTAAAATAAAATGATATTATGTCGTCATCTTGCTGCCCTATTGTGAATTGTGAAAGTGTTACTAGTAAAAATAAATTTATTTCAAAATTTTCATGGCTAACTAATAGTTGCAACTATGACAAAGTTTTTTAATATTTTATGATTTTTTTAACTATCAATTTAAAGTATTGCCAGTATTAAGATAATCGTTAATATATTCCTTAATATAAGTTTAATATAAATGAAGTTCACAAATTGTGATTAGATGGTTTAAAATGAAATATAAGATATTTTTACATCTCACGATATCAAGAAAAACAAATACAATAATTCCAATTCTAAGAGTACACACTCCACAACTTTAAAGTTTTGTTTGTGTTTGTCTCGGTATGTAATGCTTACGCCTACATCTATCTGTTTCTTGCTTCACTTTGTACGATGCGTTTGTTTGAAGACTATCTAGGCGTTATTAATCTAAGGGCCGAACTGACGTCAGTTCGGTCGGATGCGTTTTTTCTCCGTGTATGTGCTCGAATCCGTTCAGGCCGAACTGACGTCAGTTCTAACTGAAACTGTCTTGAAATAAAAGTTTAAGTTTAGGTAAGATTTAAATGGTAAGAAATATTGAAAAAAAATGTGAGGAAAACACTAAACTGACTGAATTAAAATATTTTCCCATTCTAACTGAACGCTATAGTAATAGACTGACTCCTGTAGATTGATGAATAAAGCACTGGTTAGTAAGTAGTTAAGGAAATAGTCATTCTATTTATATATAATACCACATTTACCTGTACTTCCTTGTTCTAACTTATGTAACAATTTCGAAGACTTTTATATTATAGAGTTGAGTAAATTTTATGTGTAGCATATAGACAAATAAACAATCTAAGCTGTTACTAGTTCAATAAAGTAAGTTAACATCATTAATATGAACATTGATGATGATCAATCTGTCAATTTTCTGTAACATCAATATACAATTATTATATAATATTTTAATACAGTAATTGATTAGAAAGGCACTAAGAAAATATAAATTTCATTCCATCATTATGTCCACACATTAAGGTCCTGTTTCACAATCTACTTACTGATCAGTGTCTGATAGCTTATTGGCATGTTTGTCTATGTCGCTCTATATAAAGTAAGCAGCTACAAAACTTCCGAATAAGCTATCCAACATTTATTAGGCGATGTGAAACAGCTAACTTTGTGTTTATAAAAGGTAACACTAAATACTGAATAACTAACGGTTAATGACTGTAAAATACTTTAAAAAATGTTATAGAACATGCAGATTTATTTAAAATCACTTGATAACCTGTGTTAAATACAAAAATGCCTGCAACCATCTAAAACCTACATTTCATGCTACATATATGTACAAAACATTAAATATTATAAATATATTAAGAGAAAATGCCATAATCTATTCTCTAATCACAATATATCAAAAATAGTAGAACCATAGAATGATATTCGATATTTGGTTTTGTTAAGAAAAACCCTTGGCTAACAAAGTTAAACCTTGAACACCAATTCAAACATTATAATATGGTTTATACCATAGAGAATACAGTAAAGGAGTACCATATATTTAAGCAAAATACTAAAGTGTCCGTCAAAAGTAAATAAATAAAAGTATAAAATTATCCACAGTGGCGTTAGAGCCAAAAGGGAGAAATATTGGAAAAATACCGTGGGTAAATATTAACACAACAAAACAATGTGTGTCGGGACAGCTAGTAAGCGATAAAGTGAAGTTAGTTGAGTTTAGTTAATTCAGAAAATTATTAAAAAACAATTTTAATTACTCTCTTAGTCAAATATATTTTCATAAATATAACCAAAGAAGATGCCAAGATTTAATTATTTCTTTAACTTTTGCAGCTTTATACCCTTGCGACACTAGCACTACATCGTATTTATTGCTTTTTACGGCTACTTTTCCATGTATGGAGAAGCTGTACTCCTTTACTTGTTTCCATGGTTTATAGACTTTATAACAATATGGCATATTAATTAATAGTATATTTTTGTGTGCCGGCCAAAGGGTAATGACTGAGATCCCAGGCCTGCCAGACTACCCTTATATTCTTACTGATAAAATGTATATCATGTTGTAGTATTAGTGTGTACAATGACACATTCATTGCACACACTTATACTACAATATGTAATAGTGCTAGTTTGTGCAGTTTGCCAATTCTCAGTATCAGGGTGCCGAATGTACAAAAAATCATACTAACTTTAGAAATGATTTCAACATATGATATAGTAGAATAATGACAACAAAATATTATAAAGTGAAATTGACTCCAATTACTTATTTTTATATTGTAGTTTTCATGTAAAATAAAAAATGGAAAATCATCCATGTAGAAATAAAAATCATTAAACCTTTATATCACTGTTTATACTAAGTTTAGAGAAAAATTACTTTAGTGAGTTTTGTTCCTTACGTTATTCTAAAACCAAAAAATAAGATTTATACTTTAACAGAATATAAGTAATGTGAGTACAATGTTCCACAACTCTTGACCACAGCGCCTAGTACCTAAAAATTGGTCCACTGCACGAGCTAGCGGGTATGCATAGGTTCATTGTACACACTAATACATATACATACACACTAATACTATATCATATACATTTTATCAGTAAGAATATAAGGGTAGTGTGACGGGTATGGGATCTCAGTCCATACCATGGCATATGAATATCTGTCCTGTCATGTGACTTAGAGTAATAGAATAAACTACAACTATGGTTTTATTATTATCTATTTTAATTTTTCAAAGCTTACCGCTGGCTTAAGCATGTTGTCATTAGGCTGCAATATTAAGATAAGAATAAAATTTAAAAGTAGGTAGTTGGAAATTTTCTGGATATTTTGTAACAAATTTTGTATAGTTTTAGTTCTAATGTAGCTAGCGTTAATATAAAGCGCGAAAGTCTATATTAACCGCCAAGCAGGAAGCAGGTATACGGTCTCAAGAATTTTCGTACATTTACACATTTTCGGTAGATATTTCGAAAACATTAGTATTATGTAAGAGGATAACTTTTTCCAAGCTCTCTGACCTTTTTTCTTTCAAGCGACAGACCAAGGTCAAGAAGATAAATCCGATATTATTAGTTTTGATAACGAAATAGCCTCGATGTAGTAGTTACCGGGCAAACACGCAAGATATTATGTGCTTACCTTGGGCTGTGTCTGCTTGTTATCAGCCATATCAGCGGGCACTCGATAGTGTTTATACAAAAGTAGTAACAACTTAACAATTACACACTATCGCTAATTGATATCCACTTTATAATTCTTGTTTTCGAGTTTGAACATTGACAGTCAGATGTTTTGAATTTGGAAATGTGACAATTTTGACATATGCAATAGTGACATTTGACCCTTTTTTTTTAAATTTCGGCAATAATCTCGTCGATCTCGAAATGTAGCACTTTTATTTAATAAATGATTTTGTAGGACATTCTTATAATAACGTAACAAAGTAAGATTATTTACAACCTCATAAAATCTTGCGTTGGGGGAATTTATATTTGGTTGAATTAGTATTTATTATTGGAATGAAAAAATATTCTGTTTGTATAAAAATGTATTATGCACACAGTACATGAATAAACGTTACGATAGCTCAATATCTTCAGAAGGCTCATTGTTTCGTTTATTCTCTTCAGATCGCTGGGCCATCTGCACCCATATGAAGGTGGCTATGCACAAAAGCGTAGCCAGGAGAGCAATGAAAGCACTGGTAAGGCCGACAGTTTTCGGAAACTTTTCATTGAAAAAATGACATTTGTCCCCCTCAAACCACCTACAGCTGCTTACTGAAAAAACAACAAAAATGCCTGAGCGTTTTTACACTGCGAATGTGCGATAAGGATCGAATAACAATATAATATTTCTTCTCTTATATATTAAGTATGCTATAGTTAGAATAGGTTATAACACGGACTTAGAGCGTTTTGTGTGTTTTCCAATATCCAGACCGTTATCGCATGTTGCACCGATAATGACAAACACAGGTATAATGTTTCATATTAAAGCACATGCGATATCGCACTGCGTAAAGTGAAATCGCTCTTAGTCCGCTTGAATAACCCATCCATCTCAGATTCTAACTATAGCATAGTACTATTAGTAAGAGAAAAAACATTATATCGTTATTCGTTCCTTATCACACATGCTAACACTTATTATTACTACAATAAAGTCGTAATTCCAACGCCGTAAAAAGGGATACCAAAAGGTCCCCAACGTCGCGCGTCGGGAAAACCTAGGAAAAAAAAACGGAAATACATGGATTTGCTTTCTCTTTCACTCTTATGGATTTTTGATATTGATGTTATGTGAGACAATTAACAGCTTACGGCTTCAATTTCAGCGCCCCTTCCATGCTTATGCTTCTTCCTAGTATTCCATGCCCTTATTGACAACATGAGTTGCTCAGTATATTATATATGCTATGGCATCAACATATTGTGCTCAAATCTTGTAAGCGATCACTTAACAAAGACTACCACTCTCTATCTGTGGCGGACCAATTAGCGCCACAATCCTAAATCGCGCTATCGACTAGATGTTGCCCGCGACTTTTTCACAGCTCGGCGCTATATATACAACTAGATGTTTCATGTTGCCCGCGACTTCGTGCGCGCAAAAGGCAATCCCGCGGTAACTTTAAATTTTGCCGCGGTAAAAAGTAGCCTATGTCCTTCCCCGTAGTCTACTCTATATCTGTAATCTGTACCAAATTTCATCAAAATCGGTTCAGTAGTTTCGGAGGCTATTCGATGTAAACAAACAAACAAACCTTTCCTTTTTATTATACACGTTGAGTATAGACATCTGAAAACTTCTACTGTGGGCTTCATCCTGACCGAGTATAAGTACAACCTCGGTCGGTCGGAGATCTCCCTTTGGGGCTTCCACTATTCCCACATTTGGGTATTTTCAGTGACTTCTTCTTCTCACTGAAAATACCCCAATGTGTGGACCAATTAGCGCCACATACCGCGTGCTCTCATTTTCTTTTGTTGTCTCGTATAACTTTTGCTGCTAATGATATTTTATAATACAATTTGCTACTATGTCTCTAGCCATTTGTATGAATACTTTTATCTGTGTTTTGTTACTCATTATTTCTTTTATTGTATCAGCATTTATGTTTGTGTCTATTTTGTGTTCCGCATCTAGTCTTATTGTTTCATACTTTACACATTCACAGACATTACTGTCTCTTTTTATATCAAATCTATGCAGGTATTCGCCAAAACCATCGTGGCCTGTGACTATCTGTGCCATAAGATTATCTTTTGGGATATCGTTAATGATTTTACGAGCTTGGCGAACGTCCGTAATGAAGTAGAATATATTCTTTTTTCTGCTTTTCTTCTCGTATAGCTTCTGATATATCTCTAAGGTTTGATTACGATTTCGTTGTTTTTGCTTTTGTGGCCTCTTTTGCTAAGGTGTCCGCTCTCTCGTTGCCTTCTAGACCTGTGTGAGCTTTTATCCAAAACCAGTTGATCGGGGCCACGTGTTCCCTGATATGATTTCTGATGGTCACGACAACTGGATATATGCTATTAGGGTCAGCTATTGTTTGGAGGGCTGATATTGAGTCTGATAGTAGGTTGGCAGATCTGTTTCCTGGGGTTTTCGTGAGCATTTGTACCGCTCTCCAAATGGCCACTAGCTCTTCTTGATATACCGAGCATTACCCTTCCAGTTTTATTTTGCTCGTCTTCGTTTTCCTACCACTTCCCCACCAGCTGACTGCTGCCCCTACCTTGACTACCGTCTGTATATTATATTGTAGGTAGTTTTTCATTTATTAGGCCAAGGTCTTCTTCTCTTGAAATTAGCTGGAGTGGCAGAGGGGCTCTCTCAGCTGGGTGCGGCAGGTCGAAAGGATGGGCTCTTCTCTCTATACTCTGGTCCAAGTACACTTCCATCGGTTTGGCCCTTTTTATTCTATATAACGCTGCACTCGCCACGATCCTGAGGTGGAGCAGGTAATGTCCATACCACCTATCTAGATAGTTACCATCAATGCCGTGATACAGCAGCGGGCCGGCGACAAAAGCGATCGCCGCGACTACCGCCATGGTAAGCCCGAGCGCTACGGAGCGGTCGCGCCGCTCCACGCTCTTCAGCACCAGCACGCCCTGCGCTTGGAACGCCAGTACTGCACATAAACATATTACATGATACAACATCCATCAATCAAAACCAACTTAATATTTTTAAAAGCCATAAGGCTCACAAATGTAAGTTCTTCTGCGAAAAAACGCAGTGACGTTATAATCACGCCGCTCGCCAGACAGCAACGCTTTTGCAAAACTTACGTGTCCCGTTCACTTGGGCTGGGTGACAGTCCCAAGTGGGACTGTATGATCCGGAATCCGTAAAGCCGGAGAAAATTCACAGCACTGAAAATAGAACTCTGCGCTAATACAATAGAGCTGAACATCGAACACACAAGTGTCAAATGTCAATGTCATAATTATATATCAGCTCGACAGTTTGATTTGTAACTCTATTTTAATAGCGTAGAGTTTTATTGTCAGTGCTCTTAATTTTCCCGTGCCCGCCGAATTCCGGATCATCCCAGCCTTACCTTCAGGCAATCCGCCAACCGGTTTAGCTTATGAACATCATCATCATCAGCCTATCGCCATCTACTGCTGAAAGTAGGCCTCCCCCACCCATCCCGATCTTTTGCAGCCCTCATTCATCCGCTGCCAGCCACCTTCTTCAAATCGTCGGTCCATCGTGCCGCAGGACGTCCTACACTACGTTTGCCGAATCGTGGTCTCCACTCTAACACTTGTCTGCTCCATCGACCGTCTGCAGACATGGCCGGCCTACTTCCACAGAATTCCACAGATTATCAACACACCGTACTTACTTGACACGGTGACCAGCACGAGGAACATGCTGTGGTGGAGGTCAAGCGCGTACCGGCAGCCGCTCTCCGCGCAGCCGCCCGACAGCGCCCGCGCGTCGCCCGCACACGTGCAGTTCACGTACACGCTGAAATTGATAAACCACATTAAAAATGTTAGATACATGTGCGCAAAATGTGTCACTAAAAAGATAACGTAACTTTATATCTTTTGATCACGGCGAACTGTATCACTCTTTTAGTTCAGTTACTACTTCACTGGGCAATATTTTCAATGGGCAACAGCTCAAGTCATGTCCCACTATTCCCTTCCTCAAAATATTTTTTTGTTGGTTTTTCTCGTTCGTTTTTTGAGATTCCGTGCCGAAAACGTAAAAAACCTAACCTAGAGCATGTCAGTATATGTCTAAGGAGGGTTCCGTAACAATAATTGCCTTTTATTATTTTTTCAAATTATTAAAGTTGCTGTACGATTTCGTTCAAAATAATTTTCCTAAAGAGTTTTAGCATGATCTATTAGCATGGAAGTTTATAAGTCTCATAGTTTATAAATGCCCTTATAAACCAATTTGAAGGCCGATTTCTCGTAAATGGTTGACTTTGTTAAAAAGTCATGTATGAAACCTTGCCTTTATTTAAAGAGGCCTATTCAACGACACCCTACACGATGGGGTAGAAAAAAATGACATCCCCACTTCACATGTATGGAGAGCATTACGGGTCAGCAAATATGGCCTAACCCGAAATCTGGTGGTCTAAAAAGGCCATTTTAGATGTTTCATATTATGTTTCATATATTTATTTCCATACAAAAATCGTGAAATGGTAAAATGGCTACGTGATTCATCTGATTTTATCATATATTAGAAAACATCAATTTTGACAGTTTTTAATAGAAATGCGTAAAATGGCCTACATAATATGAGTTGAAAAAAATATATGAAACACCTAAACGGGCCTTTTTAGACCCCCTGTGTTTTCTCCTAGATTCTGCATCTGCAATCGCTAAAACTACAAGTACTTACGTCTTCCTCATCGGTTCTCATGATCTTGTCTACACAAAATGTTTTGTTTTAATCAAAAACATTTTCTATAGCAGGAGACAGCTTGTGTATGAAAACAAATGTTTTTGTTTCATGTTTTCTGTGTAATGTTTCGAAATAACATGAGCAGGAGACGCGCCTTGATAGCTGACAGTTGAAATTTTCACAGAAGGTGTACGCTGTACATATACTAAAAACAGAATAAAATAAATATATAGGGTGGCTCCCATACGACAAACGTGATTTTTTGCCGTTCTGTACGAAACCCTTCGTGCGCGACTCCGACTCTCACTTGGCCGGATTTATTTCTGTTGTAGGTAAATAATCATACTGTTTTATGTCAATACCCACTTGATTCCATTTACACTCTCGGAAGCCGCGCAGCCGGCGTGGCATGGTGAGAGATACGTCACCATATCGCCCGCAGCGCACACCGGTGACAGCTCGCGCCAGCGGGGCTGGCACCTGACGACATACAAAAGTTTCTAGACACTTCCACGTACGTGATTAGGCTGGGACTATACGATCGACACTTCGATTTTCAACTCTACTGTATTAGAGCAGAGTTCTATTTTCAGTGCTTTGAATTTTCGCGGGCCCGCGGTATTCCGGATCATATAGTCTCAGCCTTAGGTATTATCACAGAGTAGAAAATATATATACTTACATACAGATAAACAGCTTTCATAGAGCGATCCAAATTGTAAATTGTAAATTTTGACGTGCTCGTATCCCGCCAAGGGAACAAAAGTTGTCTGTGTTCCTGGGTCATTGAAGTGTATTTAATATAGGTATGTTTAATATAATAAAAAATGTAAATACCAGGGACCAGATTGACGTGGAGTAAAGCGTCCATAGATGTTATTATTAATTATCGTAACTATTTTCTCGCCGGTTTTCTCCAAGCCCTTACCCGCACTGGAAGCTGCAACCTGGGTGTTCGTAGTTCTCCGCCCCCAGCCCAGCCACAGCCCCAGGATCGCAGGACGGCAGGGAGAGCCCGGCGAACAGCGCCGCGGCCAGCGCACACATCACCACAATATGTCTCATGGCTTTCCGGCGACAGTACTCCTTCAGCACTGGCGCGGAGAACCGGGACGCTACGAGCTGGAAAAGGTTTGTGTTATATTGTTATGCGAATATTATTACTTATCTTCTTATTTATTTCTAGCTTTTGCCCACGTTAATATAGTATCCCAAAAGCATCCTATGTTGTTATGCAGAGCTCAAGCTTCTACCATACCAAATTTCATCGAAATCCGTTCAGTAGTTTTTGCGTGAAAGAGTAACGAACATTCATCCATCCATCAATCTAGTCATACATCCTCGCAAACTTTCAAATTTATAATAGTAGTAGGATAATAATAAAACTGGATTACATTGGCTAATTTTGGTCTTGAAATAATTGTGGCAGTTCAACTTCAAGCACAGATTGCTCATAATTACTACTTAATGTAATGGTTCAGGGAAGGTTTAAACGGTGAGAAATATTGGTAAAGGATAGGTGTTGGTTGTAGCTAAGGCTGTAGTTATATGCGTCCGCGCGACCGAGCGGATTGGCCGCTCCACCGCGAAATTCTAGTACTGTACGTATTACGCAACGATTTATTTGAATAGCGGAGCATCGTTGCATAGAGTTGCTTGTAATTTCGCGGTGTAGCGGCCAAGCCGCTCGGTCGCGCGGGCCCATAATGCATATAACTACAGCCTAAGTGTAGTTGTGGGTGTATATGTAGTTTTACGAGTAGATGTAGGTGTTAAGACAGAGTGCTAAGTTTGAGTTTTTCTTTCGCATTCGATCGTGAGCGCGTTTGGCGTTTACTAGGAATTTGTATGTGATTTGTACAGCGCCACCTAGTTGTAAACGCGGCAATTTTGCTTTCATTAGTTTATAGTCATTGTACAAATCTCATACCTTTATAACATTTAACACGAAGAAGTATTGCACCATATTGACGAAGTTGGACGATTCGGGAGTCACCTGGTTCAGGAGGAATTTCGTCTGGAATAATGGTGAAGCTTTCTAATTAACATTCGAAATTCGAATTAAAAAAAGATTTTTTTTTCAGTACTCAATACTTATCGACAAACGTTACACAATCCCACGCAATTTAATAATAAGGCTGACACTATATGATCCGGAATCCAGAAGGCCGGAGAAAATTCAGAGCGCTGATAATAAAACTCTACGATAACACAATAGATCTGAAAATCGAACACCCGAGTGTCAAATCAAATGCCAGTGTCAAATCTGATACTCGTGTGTTTGATTTTCAGCTCTATTGTATTATCGCAGAGTTCTAATTTTACTGCTCTGGATTTTCCCCGGCCCCCCGGCCTTAGAGTTGTGACGTCGCATTAAATTGATTCTGGTCATGTGGTGTCCATGGGCGGCGGCATCGTTTTACCATTATATGTATATTACCAGAAACGGGACAGCGCATATATTACCCATTCAAAATTGAACTTTACTCATTACACAAGAAGATACACGTTTCATTGTAAGAGTTCGTATGTCAAGTTGCACCGCGCCATACCGCGCATGTGCAGTGTATGACTGATGTCATATGAAACGAGTATCCTTTTGTGTAATGAATAAAGTTCAATTTTGAATAGCTATCCCAAAATGCAGCGCTGCGTATCGTCGCGGTATCAACTGACCATTAGACCTCGTACCCACGAGAGTATTTTTGTGGTTGCGACAGTAAAAAACTGCACTATAAACAGAAATCTGCGCTTATGCAATATCTCTATTAACAAATTTACTGTCTGCACGATTTACAGCTCTAAATGTACATAGCGAAGAGTTCTATTTACAGTGCTGTTTTTTCTGTCGCGACCACTAATAAAAACGTCCGTGGGAACGTAGCCTTAAGCGATCCTTCAGCTCGTTTCCTGGTCCATTTCGAAAAGAGTCTCACCCGTATAATGTCGTTCTCGTAGTTACCGTAGCCCCACAGCGCGGCGGCCAGCAGCGCCAGGGCGATCATCTGCGACATGGCCAGCGCGTTGCTGCAAACCCGACACACGCTCGCCTGGAAACCTGCGGGCAAATATATCATGATCTTTACATACCCCCTTAGGGTGAGTTCACCCCGGAACGAGACGATACGTGACGTGGCGCGCCATTTTTAAGACGGCTATTGAAAATTGAACTTTATTCATGACAAAAAAAATACACGTCACATAATATTTTAACACATAATTACAGAAACGGGACATAGCGCATATACTACCCATTCAAAATTGAACTTTATTCATTACACAAGAAGCTATACGTTTCATTGTAAGAGTCGAATGTCAAGTTGCACCGCGCTGAACAACGCATGTGCAGTGTATGACTGAATTCATATTCAGTCATACACTGCACATGCGTTGTACAGCACGGTGCAACTTGACATTCGACTCTTACAATGAAACGTATAGCTTCTTGTGTACCTAATGAATAGAGTTTAATGTTGAATAGCTATCTTAAAAATGCAGCGCCGCGTCACATATCGTTTCGTTTCGGTGTGAATTGACCCTTATACTACTTTCAACTTTTAAAATTGACAATCGCAGAAGAATGCTTGATCTGGTTTGCCTCAGAGTCCTTGTAACTGGTTCCACTCCCTGCCAGGAACTGTCGGAGATTATAGGACTTGTAGTACCAAGGCCAAATGCTAGGACGCGGCACAAACCTTTTTTCAATACTAGGAGTATTGAAAAAAGGTTTGTGCCGCGTCCTGTGCCGGTATAAAACGAATGTCGGCAAGAACGCCCCTATCACGAGAATGATCATTTCCTATAATTCTTCTTTTTCTTTTGGCATAGCCTTCCCTGTAATAGGAGTTGCCAACGTCACATTTCCTATAATTCTTCTTCTTCTTTTGGCATAGCCTTCCCTGTAATAGGAGTTGCCAACGTCACATTTCCTATAATTCTTCTTCTTCTTTTGGCATAGCCTTCCCTGTAATAGGAGTTGCCAACGTCACATTTCCTATAATTCTTCTTCTTCTTTTGGCATAGCCTTCCCTGTAATAGGAGTTGCCAACGTCACATTTCCTATAATTCTTCTTCTTCTTTTGGCATAGCCTTCCCTGTAATAGGAGTTGCCAACGTCACATTTCCTATAATTCTTCTTCTTCTTTTGGCATAGCCTTCCCTGTAATAGGAGTTGCCAACGTCACATTTCCTATAATTCTTCTTCTTCTTTTGGCATAGCCTTCCCTGTAATAGGAGTTGCCGACGTCACATTTCCTATAATATCTGGAATAAAATGTTTGATCTAGACATCTTTCACGATCGCTTCATGTCTTTCAAGAAAAAAATATTGACCTGATTATTCTAACATTTTTATTGTAACATTTTAATTGACATGTATTTCTATTGTAGATACTATGTTATTTAAAAAGATGCTAATTTGCTTAATATAATTATAATTCCTTGACATGTTATAAAACTAGCTTTCTATAATTTTCATTACCTACCTACTTAATTTCAATGCCAATGTTTTTTTTTTAGTTTTTTTTATATTGCTTGTGTATTATTAATGTATTCTGTGTTTTTGACTAATATTATATGATTGTCCCAACCGGCACCATGACATAATAATAATTTGTGTATATAATAATTAATAACTTAACTTATATTTTTACTCAGTTGAATTTAATAGATTTTTAATTTTGTTTTAATATTATTGTAATCTAACTTAAGTACATATATCTTTATTTAACTTTGTAAATTTTACTAAAATATGTTGTATTGTAGTTTATAAAACAATGTTGTGCATGTCTTTAATTGATATGAACACTGATAATGGACCAAAATGATTAGTATGTAAGCTTGTGTTTATATTGTTGATATGCCAAATAAATAAATATACACTAATAAAAAATATTTTCACAAAGGATAAGCTATTCAATGCTGCTGGCTTTGTCTGATACGTTCGAAAGTCAAGTTCTGATGTAGGTTTGAGGGTTTATCAAACGCGACTACGTGGTTTGATTCTGTCAAATACAACAAAAGTAAGTAAGTATCTAATTTCATCAAACGAGCTTCAAATGTTCAAACCTGTAAATGTGTGACAACCTGTCAAACTAGATGTGTAAACGATCCTGATGGTTTGACTCAAACCTACGTATTTGAATCCAAAAGCACCACGGTAAATGATCAAATTATTTGACGAGTTTTATTTGTCTTAATTTGACACATCAATCAAAGAAAGTCGTTTATTTATCAAAACTATTTGACGAACGCGTAAAGTTTTTCAAATAATTTGATCTTTTACCAATTAAGTAGCTACCAGGCGCCTAACCGTTTGACTGTCTCGGTGGTGCATAATGTGTATTAGGTATAACAAATATGACTAAAAAGGGAAAAATTATTATTTTTAAACAGAAAATTTTTGCTTTGGAAGTCCCAAAGTAAAAATACACAAAAAAGTATGAAATAAATCTTATTTTCTAAATAATTCCCCTTTTAAAATCGGCTAAAATTTTAACTATTTCACTACACAATCTTCATAGTTTTGATGTCTGTACCAGCCAAAACAATATCCCGATAAATCCCCAAACATGTATCTATAAGGATATAAGGAGTCAGGAGTTCTGATCAGTATTTTTGGATCCAGGGGATACCCTGGTGCAAAATATTACTTTTTGGTAGCATATAATTGGACTACTTTTAAAAAAAATTTAAATCACCATATGTGTCCATATAAATTTCGAGTAGTTCCCTCGATTCGTCATGGATCCCATCATCAGGTCACTACTTTGATGTCAAAAGGACCAAATTGGGATTATACCCTTTACATAAAAAAAAAATAATTTTTAATTATTTGTAATCGACTTCCAAAAAAAGGAGGCGGTTATACTTACGTTGTTTAAATAAAAACATATATATAAGTAAGTATATATATTTGTTTTTATATAAACAACGTATAACCGCCTCCTTTTTTTGGAAGTCGATTAAAAAGAAGTATAGTAACAAGTACCTCTCCTGTTCTCAACCAGAGGTTCGAGGTGTAACTCATCCGGAGTAACACGGGGCACCACAAACGGCACCTGCAGCGGCGCCGGGACGAATAACACCACAAGCAGAATGAGCTGCATGCTGAGGTTGGTCTCGACGACCGACATGAAGATCTTGTGCCCGAGAAGGAGGGCGATCGCACGCAGACTTATTATTACACCTGGAATGTCAAATTTTGTATATAGGTAACGGATATTTTAAAAACTATTTTGAAAACTCTTATATTTTATATTTTTGAAAATAATTCCACACACACGTCCACAATTTCCTGTTATAATAAGCAATCTCGATTGCTCCGCTCGCCTGTGTTGATACCTTTAAACCGAAAAAATTTATTTTAATGTACACACTACACAGACTTAGGGTTTAAAGTTAAACCAGTAAAACAGAAACAAATTCTCGCTTGCTCCGCTCGCATTTAACTTAAATTATTAAGAGATTTTAACCTGTAAAAGGAAAAATTTTTTGCTCGCTCGCGCATAACCTAAAGAATTAAGAACCGATGAAAGAATTTAGTACCGATGTTCTGTTTAACCCTTTGATTTTATTGGATTTTTTCGAAGTTATTAGTCTTTCAGGGTTTAAAGTTTAAACAGATATTAACCTGTAATAGAAAAAAAAATATGCTCGCTCGCGCATAACTTAATGAACATATTAAGTATATAATTTAGTACCGACGATGATCTGTTTTAGGCTATTGATTTTTTGTATTTTTCCGAAGTACACAGTCTTTCAGTTTAATCAGATGTTAACAGGTAAAAAAGAAAAACAACTTTATTCGACACGATGTATTTCAGATAGGGCTTAAGAATAATTAGATTTTAAATGTAGAAAAATAGATACTAAAAATACGCCACTTTATAATGGGGCGGCAAATTTAATTCACCCGGGGCGCCAAATCTTTTAATACGCCCTTGGTCATTGTATTTTATACTTTAAACGAGACAATATAGAGATAATAATAATATATAATCGGTATTTCGAAAACAGCGTCAAGTATTACTATTAAATTTAGTATGTAGGGAGTTTTGGGGGAGAAAAATAGATCTAGCTAGATCTTATCTCTGGGAAACTGCGCATTTTTAAGCTATATACCTAATGTGTTTTTTCTTTTGTCGTGCAACAATATATCAATAATTTCGATACTATTGGGTCGGTCTGATTGGCAGTTTGGTTTGCATCTTTTGCTTTATTCGGAAATTTGGAATGTGGTGGGTTCTAATCGCGGTCAAATAAATATATTTTTTTAATAGTGTAGTCACATTACAGTGGCAGCTGTGGCAGCTAGCTAGAGCTAGCTAGCAGCGTTGATTGATTGGTTTTAATTTATCAAGCTGGTCAACGCCATAAACGACGATAAATTGACGATTTTGTCGCTGACAATACTTTTGAGAATCGATGTTTGCTTATCAGTGGCGGGTTTCACTTTAGTAATGCTCTAGCCCCCAATTTCAAATAACAGCCAGTTATTTGTAATTTAGTTAAGTTGGTCTAGTAACTTATATTATTCCCGTAGTGCTTCCCCTTCTAGTTCTGACATTTCTGGTCATTAGTCATTACAATTTGGCTGTCTCCCGCTTTGCTTGGGGAGGGAAACTGGAATACTTCCTACTCCCCCTACCTTTCTTCTGATTAATTTCGTTGCGGGCCCCCGGACAGATGTGACAGAAGAAGTGTCCCTCGGGCACCCCTGAGATCATATCAAAGCGTTTTTGTGGTCGGCTACCGCTGTCGATCCTGGCTACACAGGAGTGGAGTTGCAGTGGTGCGAATGTGTGGTGGGCCATTTGCCAGTGATTTAAAAATACAATGAAACCATTACCATAATGCACAGCGATTCGTTCGTGGGGATATTTATTGCAGAGCGCGATGCTGTTGGCCGACACAGTGGCCCGGGCCAGCGCGAACTCGCACGCCGCATGGCCACCACGACCGCCAGTTTACTTAGTATAACCACCATAGAAATGGTTTCTTTATACTAAAGATTAAGCAAAATTACAGATTCATAAAGGAAATCTGTCATTTTGTCTATCCAATCTGTCAGTAGGTCTATTATTGTGTAGACAAAACGCATTTCTAGTACAGTGGTCATGCTAGGCGTGCTGTGCTGATGTATGGCGGACTCCCGTGTCATCCCCGCGAACGATGTGGTGTTGTTGGGGACGTCATTTTAATAACCTACCATAATGCACAGTGATGCTTTCAGGGGCGTATTCATCGCATAACGAGATGCAGTGGGCCCACGCAGCAGCCCGGGCTAGCGCGAACACGCACGCCGTTAACACAACGACTACCAGACGTATGGTAGACTCCCACGTCATGCTGGTGAATGACGTGTCGTTGTTCTGGTTGGCGACGTCGCAGAATTCTAGAAAGAAAGTGTTTTTAAGTCAAAAAGACGACTTTCGATGTGTAGGTAATTTTTTACTGTCAAATTGCAGTTTTTAGCATCGAGCAAATGTCAATGTAGTTTACGGGTTACCTTTAATAAAACTAACATGTAATAGTTTAATAAATTTCATTCCAATCTATTAGGGATAAAGATTAAGGGATTTAGGGATGAAGGAAGCTGTCATCGCGTCATACTCTTTTTTTCCAAGGTGTACTTACGACAAATACGCGCTGATACTCACCAGACTCCCCCTTCACATTAGCATCTGGCAGCGCGAACCAGCAGCTCACGCAGATCATCGGCGCCACCATCCACAACGCCAACGTCAGCCGCCGCCGCCGCGCGCCGTACCACGACACGAGCGGTGCCGCGAGCGCCTCCAGACACGACACCGAGATTATCACAAAGTCTGAAATGAGGAAAAACCTTTTACTCGCAACAGGGAAAATGCATAGAACAGAAAATTTACTTGAAACATAAAATGATAAGATATAAAAAAATCATAATATTATTATTGTTTGATATTAAGAACTTTTGATTTTGAACTCTATTGTATTAGCGCAGAGTTCTATTTTCAATGCTCTGAATTTTCCCCGGCCGCCGGATCCCGGGGAATATAGACCCTTACCCAGCCTAATGTATGAGAAATACGGTAGGTACTTAGGTATGTGGATGATACTCGAAAGTAAAATCTCTGAATTTCTGCTCATACCCAAAAGCGCATTTAGGGGGCCACCTACCAGGCACGTGCTCCGCGAGCTCTCCTCAGTTGGCATTGGGCACATTTAGTGGGCCACCTACCAGGCACGTGCCCCGCGAGCTCTCCTCAGTTGGCATTGGGCACATTTGGTGGGCCACCTACCAGGCACGTGCCCCTTGAGCTCTCCTCAGTTGGCATTGGGCACTTTAGTGGGCCACCTACCAGGCACGTACCCCGCGAGCTCTCCTCAGTTGGCATTGGGCACATTTAGTGGGCCACCTATCAGGCACGTGCCCCGCGAGCTCTTTTCAGTTGGCATTGGGCACATTTAGTGGGCCACCTACCAGGCACGTGCCCCGAGAGCTCTCCTCAGTTGGCATTGGGCACATTTAGGGGGCCACCTACCAGGCACGTGCCCCGCGAGCTCTCCTCAGTTGGCATTGGGCACATTTAGGGGGCCACCTACCAGGCACGTGCCCCGCGAGCTCTCCTCAGTTGGCATTGACCACATTTAGGGGGCCACCTACCAGGCACGTGCCCCGCAAGCTCTCCTCAGTTGGCATTGGGCACATTTAGGGGGCCACCTACCAGGCACGTGCCCCGCGAGCTCTCCTCAGTTAGCATTGGGCACATTTAGGGGGCCACCTACCAGGCACGTGCCCCGAGAGCTGTCCTCAGTTGGCATTGGGCACATTTAGGGGGCCACCTACCAGGCACGTGCCCCGCAAGCTCTCCTCAGTTGGCATTGGGCACATTTAAGGGGCCACCTACCAGGCACGTGCCCCGCGAGCTCTCCTCAGTTAGCATTGGGCACATTTAGGGGGCCACCTACCAGGCACGTGCCCCGCGAGCTCTTCTCAGTTGGCATTGGACACATTTAGGGGGCCACCTACCAGGCACGTGCCCCGAGAGCTGTCCCTCAGTTGGCATTGGGCACATTTAGGGGGCCACCTACCAGGCACGTGCCCCGCAAGCTCTCCTCAGTTGGCATTGGGCACATTTAAGGGGCCACCTACCAGGCACGTGCCCCGCGAGCTCTCCTCGCTCAACGTCGTGTTGTAGTATCTTGTACGCGATGATCTCGGCGAAGGTGACGTTGATGATGAAGCCGGTCAGCATCCCCCGCACCTTCATAGGATCACATGTCTGCGGGTCCGTCCACTGTCGGCATTTGGAGATGACTGGAAGTGGAATAATCTGATAAATCCTACTACTATTATAAATAAATATATCCTTATTGAACACACAAGGGACATAAACACAGATAAAAAGAAAATGAACAAATCGAAAAACATAATCAAATCCCCACACCGCATGTTCAAAGGGAATCCACTCAATCATCGACCACGGCGGCGCGGAGGCGCCTGATCTTCCGTGGTTTGAGAGCACACTATTTTAAATTATTATTTTAGTTTACAAACCAACTATAAATAATTATATATAACACTCTAAATTCTTCTATCTTAAAGATTCTACTATTTAAAACATCAACCCAAAACAAACAAAACAATTACAGTCAGACGCCGCTGCGCGCAGCTTTATCTCGCGACACGGGATACTGGACCACAGCTGGACACAACTTATAAATGTGAAAGTTTTTGAGGATGGTTGGATGGATGGATGTTTGTTACTCTTTCCAGCAATAACTTCTGAACTGATTTCCATGAACTTTGGTATACATAGGCTACATTTAATCCGGAAAAAATGCAGTGTTCCCGTGGGATAGTGTATTTACGCGAGCGGAGCCGCTGGCAAAAGCTAGTTATTATTATAAAGAGCCTCTAATTGAATATTTTGTCGCCGTAGGTCATTGTTCCATAGTGAACTTTTCAATGTCATTGTGTGTGTCAATGTAAGAACACATTTTTGAAGGAGGTCGAGCTTTGCAATGCGAATTTAAAGACTAAGGCTAAGAACTCACGGAGCGGTTTTCACTCGCGCCCGCCGCGGTTGCGGGCCCGCAACTTCTGTAGAATGCAGATATGTTTGTAAAAGATTAAAGTACAACTCACTGAGCGTTTTACCGAGGTGTGCGCGATTGTTCGGGGGTCCCGCTGCACCGGCGGGCAACTAGTGGAACCGCGCGAGCCGCGGTCACCCGCAGACTCGGCGCGCGCTCTGCGCTCGGTTTGCGGACGAAATTCAGAAATTCTATTGTGAATATTATGTATTTTTATTTTTGCAACCGCGCGTCCTGCGATCTTCGCCCGCCACGTTTGCGGGCGATAATCTCAACCGCGGCGGCTGCGTGACCGCGCAAAACGGCGGTCTCGTGAGTTAAGAAATAAAACCGCAATTCGACGACCGCGGCGGGCACGGGAAAAAAACGCTCCGTGAGTTCTTAGCGTAAGGGGTCCCATATCCGGTCCGGTTTTCCTTCAGTTCGGCCTGAACGGATGCAAAATCGTATCAGCTGTGTGCAATTTCGAGATCGCATCAGTCGGCCGGCTGGACTGAAGCGATTAGTTCCAGTGTTGCCAGCTCTGTTTTTGTGAAACTACTAAACTCGCGTCGACTTCTACTAAAAACTACACAAATAATACTGAAAACTATCAAAAAAAGCTACTCAACATAGGAATCCCTAAAGCCCTCAAAAAAACCACGGCATTTTAGGTTTTGCTTTATTAAAATTTTATTATTTAATGAATTTTATTTTATTAAAAATATACTAGGAAATATTATAACGTATATAGTAATTAAACGGATAGTTTTAAGAAAATTACGGACGAATGCTAAAGTGTATTATTATGTTAAAGTGTCATTTTTTTTTGTTTTTTTTTGTGCCTTACCTAGGCCATTTTGCATATGATTACTGTCTGGCTATTTCCTACTAAAACAATACTAACAACTAAATTCCTACTATGGAGGGAATAAAATACTTAATTTAGTAGTAAAACTTAGTAAAATATCTATGTTGGCAACATTAATTCTGGACGGAACGGATGGACTGAACGGACCATGTGTAACAAATCGCTTCAGTTCTCGCCAGAGCCGCGGCCGTGCTGGCGGTATCGTGTTCAAGCGCAGTGAGTTTACAATTAATAGACACGACCGTAGCTAACCAAACCAGAACTAACTGATGCGATTTTTCCGTGTCTGTGCTCGAATCCGTTCAGGCCGAAATGACGTCAGTTGGGTCAGATGCGATTTTTTTCCGTGTATGTTCTTGAATCAGTTCAGGCCGAACTGACGTCAGTTTTAACTGAAACGATGGGCCTCTCGTCTGTGGGAGGCCTTAAGATTGATAAATTTTAATGAAATAAAAGTAGAAGTTACTTTATTGTTACTATTAAGCCCTCAATTCGTTCTAAGTTACTTAACGTCTCACAACTCACTTTTATGTAGTTAAAAAAATTTAAGAAGTTTATTTTTATTTAACTGATTGAACGATATAATTACATTATTTTCGTCAATTTTATAAAAACATCTTTAAAGCTAGATATAAAATAAAATAATTGAAGTTCCCCCAATATCCCACTAAGTATCCATAGTTATCACTGTAAATCATGAAAATAGGGAAACTTAACTAGATGATAGATCATAAGGATAACAAGACAGTCAGAATCGCGCCAACAATAATTATGATTGGTGATAAAAGTATTAACGGTTAATGTACAGACATAGGTATAAGTTATGACATAGTTAGTTATTAAAAACACATACAAACCTCCAAAACAAGCTGTTATTATTCGGCAAGCCATTGCAAGTAAGTTTCGGTAGTATCTTCAAACTCGTGTCGATTTTTGTGCCTTGTTTTTGTGCCTTATTAATTCAATTTAAGCTGGTACCATATTACTTACCTTGAAAAAAATAACAGGTAATTTTATTTAATACATTGATTACATATGTAGGTATTTAAAAAGATTTTTATTAATGCATTATTTGTAATCAACTATAATTATGTGTGTACTTAGATTGAAATAAATTTAAATACTCTGCTTAGATCCAATTTAATTTATCAAACGTACACAAAAATAAAAAAATTGACCAATTAATGTGTCATTATATTTTTTATTGCACAGTAAGTAGCTAGGTAAGTGATTAACGGCCGAATACTAAAACGCTAATCAGAATTAAGAGCCCCCCTATTCTCTCTGTCTGCCTGTCTCTACTAGCCGAAACGACAAGGACAGCTGCATGTGACTTGAGCGTCACTTAATGTAACTATCGTTTCAGTATTCGGCCGTTAAATTGGTAGAAATATACCTAGTACCTAATGTTACGTTTGGATCTGATCTGAACAGAGAATACCAAAATTAGTTTCTATTTAAAATTGTACCCACATTTAAAAACACATAATCAACACAATATCTTGAGATTACTGGTCAGATGTCAACCTTACACTGAACGAGTTATTGATACGAATATATTATATAGATTAAGGTACATCAGAGATATGTTTTAGAACAATGATAACTAACTGAGAGATCTTATTATCTAATGGGAGATTGACGCGGATGATAGCCTAAAGTCCCCCACATACGTGAGGCCGATCGTTTCAGTTAGAACTGACGTCAGATCGGCCTGAACGGATTCAACGGAGTCAACCGAGAAAAAACGGACAATAACTTTTGAAGTGATTTGAAAAAACCTATAATTGTGCGTTGATAAATAAATAAATAAGTAAGCCCTTTATTCCGTGAGTTTACAACCTTTGAATATATAACATTTTAAATTATATCTCTTAACTCAGTGTGCCTTTCAGCATAGGCCTCCTCTAAAGATTTCCACTGCTTCCTGTCCTTTGCGGCCCGTCTCCAATTTGGTCATGTTGTGAGCTTTAAATCATCCTCCCACCTGTGGTACTGTCTGCCTCAGTTTCTTCTGCCATCCCTTGGGTACCAATCTGTCCCTTCTCTACTCCATTTCACCATTTTGTATTGTGCGTTTTATAGTTACGGACAAAGATTTCAAAACTAAGGATGGCTATGATGTAGTAGGTACATTTGACAGAACATATCTTCATACAAGAAAAAGTTACACCATCTTGAATTCACCATACTTCAAATGTCAGCCATCTTGATTTCACCATACATCAAATGTCAAAATGGCCCCGAACAACAACAAAAGTGGGGCCATTTAAGTGTACCTACAGTTTTAGCTTCGACATGCCTCGTCTATAATATATACTATGGTTACGGAACCCTGACATGGTCTCGGTTATGTTTATTATTCTTATTTGCCTCCATTTAATAAAAATGTTATATCTGGCGTTACATTGTGCGGAATCCAAGAAAAATCCTTTTTACGCGTGCTCGTTCATCTAATATTCTAATCGTACCTACTTATACCCGATAGCAGCTGTCGGATGAGAGATAAATTCCTTGATTCATCAGTAATCGAAGAACAGATAACGGGCAAGTTCAACCTGACCATGGTTAGCTACGCCCCTGCACCACAGATCAAGAAAAGGGAACTGATAAACAGCTACATAGTTAGATTTCGATTTGATTGCACTACTACAAGCATACGGTGTGTCCACGATTGTGTCTAAAAATCGTGGGCCGTTCAAGGGGATGGAAAAAAATTCAAATTTGGATTGATTTGGATAATTCTATGAAAGCTGTCTCTCTGTACGTAAGTATATATATTTTATACTCTGTGCCTGCACTGATTAAAACTTTAAAGATCCTATTACAGAGGCTACGAACGTTAGCAAAAATGATATACTTACTGATTAAATATAATATTGTAAGTACTTACTTACATATACTTACATATTCTAACCTATTCACTATAGAATACATAATAAATTGCGTTAAGATACAACTTTAAAGATCCTATTACAGAGGCTACGAACGTTAGCAAAAATGATATACTTACTGATTGATTAAAATATTGTAGGTACTTACTTACATAACATACATATTCTAACCTATTCACTATAGAATACATAATAGATTGTGTTAAGTTTGTCGCGTTAAGTCAACAGTGCAAATGTCAAAATGGCTTGCTATAATTGGTGAATGTGAACACGGCATAAGCCTCATTGGTAAATTTTGACATTTTCACTGATGCCTCACGGCAAAATGAATGCGAATACTCAGACCATACTTACCCACGTTCTTTTCCGGAGTTCAAACTCACAACCAATAACTAGCTGGGACTATAAGATCCGGAATCCGGCGGGCCCGGGAATATTCAGAGCACTGAAAATAGAATATCTGCGCTATTACAATAGAGTCGAAAAACGAAGAGTCATATAAACACACTTACTCACACTCACACTGAGTACTTACTCACACTTACACTCACATATTTAGCGGAACACAAAAAAAGGTCCATAATTAAAAAAATATGGTTTTATTTTAAAATCTACTTACTACACTTCTTTTGTTATTTAAAGTTTCATTTGTTTTACTTAAAATGAGATCACATTAAGAACAGATTTTGCGAGTAAAGGCTGTTTGTGAAAAATGGTACATTTTTGAACTTTTCATGTAAACGGGAAAAGTGAAAATTAATATTAAAATAACAATTAATTAAATTAGAAAAATAGTGATTAATATAGCGTATTTCCTCCACGTGCTCTTATTAAAGTTTCTACCCGTCTAGGCATACTGAGCATGATGTTATCGATGGTCTTCTGGGATAGTCTCCGCCATTCCTCAACTACGGCGATTCGCAGTTCACCCACGTTGGCAGGAGCTGGAATTCTGAACTTAACTTTTTTTTTCAGCAAGTCCCAAACGTGCTCTATTGGGTTCATATCCGGTGATCTCGCCGGCCACTCCATAACAGTGATATTCATATCATTAAGATAAGCTTGAGTTACCCGAGCGGTATGCGGCCGAGCATTATCCTGCATAAAAACAAAATCGTCACCGATATATGGGGCAAACGGTACGACATTTTCTAAAAATTCTCTGATATAGCGGTCTGCAGTCAGACTCCCTCTGTCAATCACTACCAAGTCTGTGCGAGCTCCCAAAGAAATGCCCGCCCAAACCATTATTGATCCACCACCGTATGCAACTAGTTTCAAAAATTTTCTGAATGTATCGTTCTCCTTTGCGTCTGTATATTCTTTGCCTGCCGTCAATTTGATTTAAGAGAATTCTGCACTCATCACTAAACTATACCTTACTCCATTGGTCCGCTTTATAAAGTCGATGTTCCTGAGCAAAAGTTAACCTGTTTTTACGATGATTTACCTCGAGCCTTGGAGCCTTGGCGGGCACAAATGAACCCAAACCAGCTTCTTCGAACCTTCTTCGTACCGTACGCTCACTTCCGGTTACACCCCGCACTGCTTCTAACTCATGTCGGGCTTGGACGACCGTTAAACGGGGGTTCCTACGTACACGAAGCCGAATGAAACGATCATCCCTACTCGAAGTGCATCTTTTTCTGCTTGTCCTGCTCTTCTCACATAAGTACCGGTCTCCCTGAACCGTTGGATACTGCGATGGATCGTTGAAACTGGTCGACGAAGATCTCTGGATATCACTCTGTAGGTTTGACCATTTCTTCGCATTTCGAGTGCCCTGGCAATCCCCGTTGGGGCAAGGTCAGGTATAATTCAGTCCTCAACTCCAAAAAGATACGCGATTAAAAAAAACTAACAAAAAACAGTATTTCAATGAAATTTTAAATCAAACTCAGAAGGAAGAAATACTCGAAGTTCGCTCCAGATAAGGTGTATTTGAATAAAATTAAAACAATTGCATAAAATGTGATGTTCAGTTGTTTTCTTAATTTGAAAATATTTCTTTTTAAATTAAATGACGTATAAACCAACCAGCCAGCAACCTTATATGATACTGATATCAAACCTTTATTTTATGTTCCGCTAAATATGCCGGTGTATGTATCACATTGACATTTGACTCGACACTCGTGTGTTCAATTTTCAGCTCTATTGTATTATCATAATAATATATTCCCAGCCTTAGGCTAACAACTCACGGAGCGATTTTCAGTCGCGTCCGTCTCGATCGTGGAACTGTGATTTTTTTTCAAACTAACGAGACCAACAATTTGAGCACAGTCACACAGTTTACACAGTCGCCGCGGCTGCGCGATCATCGCCCGCAAACGTGGCCGGCGAAAATCGCAAGCCGGGCGACTGAAAAACGGGCAAATCTAAACATAAGAATTTCGCTCGCCAACCGATCGCAGAGCGCGGGGGCGCAAGTCCCCGAGGCTGCGGCTGATCGCGGCCCGCGCGATTCTACCAGTCGCCCGCCGGTGCGACAGCGACACGCGCAAACAGTCGTGTACGCCGCGGGCATAAATCGCGTCGTGAGTTGAGCTTTAATTATTTACATATAAGTATATTTGCATTCTACAGAAGCTGCGGGCCCGCAATCGCGGCGGGCGCGACTGAAAATCGCTCCGTGAGTCGCTGTTTATAACACCGCGACCGCGCTGTGACAAACGGGCCTCACCGATCGCCTGGCAAATTTGAAACATCGAAATTATTAGTAAACGACTCGTCTCTTGGCACGTAACTCAAAAAAGCATTACCTGGGTAACCGAACATTGCTCGGAGCTCTAGTGGATTTAAAAAAAATAAACAGAATCACAAAAATATTTTACCGGGGAATATTCCGAATTTCTGAACAACGCAAAAATTAACCAAATTGCCAATCGGACTGACATTATAGAGTAGAAATTATTGATATAGGTATTGATGCATGACGATAAAGATTAATATAAGAAACATATATAACTTAAAAAATGCGCAGTTTCCAGGGACAAAACCTAGCTAGACCGATTTTTCAGCCCCAAAACTCCCTGCGTACTAAATTTCATGTAAATACTTGCAGCCATTGCCGAGTTTACGACTATATATATACAAGATTGTCTCGTTTAAAGTATAAGATTCACCCGCCTTAGAAATGTTACATCATAATATTTATATGATAGATAAGATATAGAAAATATTATGTAGTAACATCCCACATAGATTTATCAATGAATCATGGTGTAAGTTTAGTGTTTACTATCATGGACTTATCTCAGGCTCTCAGCACGTGAATCGTGACGTAGAAAGTGCTTACCTTATCCCAACGGATATAAGTCACTAATGTGTAGTATTGGACGAACTCTTCTGGTTCAGTGGTTAGCGTATCGGCGCACACGCCTCCGGCTTCGTCGTCGCCGGTCGAATCCCGCCGGGGAACAAAAAGGTTTCTGTGTTCCTGCGTCATGGATGTGCCATTAAACATGTGCACTATATAGTTAACATCTTAAATATATGTATTGCTTAAAGTATATTATATATATTACCGTTGTCTGGTCGGTACCACAAATTCTTCGAGAACTTACCGCGGGACCAGATTGACGTGGTGTGAAAGCGTCCATACGATGGCTGCACTAAAAGTATCGGGAATGGAATATTTCCACTGTTCCTGTCATATTAAAATCTTTTTAATTTAAAACTCCTTGGTTTTAAAAATCAAATACCGTTTATTTATTTAAAAAAAGATTCTCGGTCTTGTCACAAGGTCTTGTCAAACTTGTTTAGTCGTTGAGAAAATAGAATTGACTCGAGAAAATTCTAGAGCGATGATTTATTATGACTTTCGAAGTGGTTTAACACAAAAACAGTGTGTTGACCGGATGATTTCTGCATTTGGTGATGAAGCCCCATCCAAAACCACAATTTATCGCTTGTTTGCTGAATTTCAACGTGGACGTGTCATGCTCAGTGATGATCCCCGTCAAGGTCGTCCAAAAACTGCAGTCACCCAAGAAAACGTTAATGCTGTGCGTAAGCTGATTGAGGAAGATCGACATGTGACATACCGCGAAATTCAGGCAACTTTAGACATTGGCATGAGTCAAATACAAATAATCTTGCATGAACAATTAGGTGTAAAAAAGTTGTTTTCCCGATGGATACCGCATTTGCTCTGTGAAGAGCAAAAAGCGGCTCGCGTTACTTGATGCGTCAGAACTCTCGAAAGATTCCACGCAGGATCCTCAAATGCTGTATACAACATCGTATCAGGTGACGAATCCTGGATATACGCGTACGAACCCGAAACAAAAAACCAGTCACGAGTTTGGGTGTTCGAAAATGAGTTAAAGCCAACAAAAATTGTTCGTTCACGGAGTGTTGCAAAAAAAATGGTGGCCACGTTTGTCTCCAAAACCGGCCATGTTGCGACTATTCCTCTTGAGGGACAAAGAACGGTTAATGCAGAATGGTATGCCAACATTTGTTTGCCACAGGTCGATTCTGAACTCCGTAAAGAGAACTGCAACCGCCGCATCATCCTCCATCACGACAATGCGACATCTCACACCGCGCACAGAAAAAAAGTTTTTAGAGCAAGAAATCATAGAATTATTAGACCATCCGCCGTACAGCCCCGACCTAAGCCCTAATGATTTCTATACTTTCCCTAAAATAAAGAATAAATTGCGTGGTCAGAGATTTTCATCACCTGAAGAAGCTGTGGACGCCTACAAAACGGGCATTTTGGAGACCCCAACTTCCGAATGGAATGGTTGCTTCAATGATTGGTTCCATCGTATGGAAAAATGTGTCAAATTTCGCGGAGAATACTTCGAAAAGCAATAAATACATTTTTAAATAGTAATGTTGTGTCACTTCCTTGATTCCCGAAATTTTCAGTGCCGCCCTCGTAGATACTTATTTACTATGGCAGATAGCCGATGTTATAAGGTATCTCAGGCCACTTTTATCTTAGGGTTTTTTTTTTTTCTTTTTTTTTTTCTCCATCCCCCTAACGGAATCAAGGCTTGTTTTTTATCTTTTGTTATTTCTTCGCTTTTAGTTCTTTTACATTTGTATAATCTTATATCTACTGTTTTTTATATATACATTGATTGTTTCTTGCATAATTATTACTATGCACTTGTCAATTTTACATTGTAAAAGGTCAACATCATTAATTAAACACAGTAATATAATAGTATCCAATAAAGTAATATGCAATAAATTTAACTCAATTTAAAATGTCAATAAAGTAATCACATAAAATAATCAATAATAATAAATTACAAATAAAATTCAGTCAAAATGTCAAAAATAATACAGAAAATAATACAACGGCACACACATTCAACTTAAACCTACTATCACAGTGAAACTTAATCTAGAGCCTACACTAATATCACACCAATTTATCACAATTAATTTTGTTAACATACACAGCAATTTTCTTACAAAAGGAAAGGAAAATTTCCCTCCTTTTTCCCCCCAGGATGGAAGACAGGCTCTCACCCGTAATCGATATGCCCAATTTTTGCTCAGTATCGTATCTACTGTTAGCAAAAATCGGGCACTCGAGTAACAGGTGAGGAACCGTCTCCTCAACTCCTGGCTGACATGAACACGACGGGTCCTCCTTCAACTTGAATCTGTTCAGGTAGAAGGCGAACCCGCCGTGTCCAGTCAGTATCTGTGTAGTGTGGTGCGTTATGTCTATCTTATTGACTACTTTGTATGCAGCAGCAGCGCTTGGGAAAAAGAGCTTTGTGGTTCCGGCCGTCCCTCCCACTTCGTATCTCCTGTCCCATTCCTCAACCGTATCCTCTCTTAAGATACGCTTGACGAATGAAACAGGACACAGATCGTAGTCAGGTTTCCTTTTCAATCGCAGCGCGTCCTCCTTGGCTAATTCGTCAACCCTCTCATTCCCTCTCAACCCTGCGTGTGCCTTAATCCAAAACAGGGAGACCTCCCGCCTCTGCGATGCAGCTTTTCGGAGGGCCTCCCTTGTTTGCACTGCCAGGGGATGAGGGGAACTAAGGGTGACTGCCTGGAGAGCCGATCTGGAATCGCTAAGGATACCGACCTTCGCCATTCCACTCTTGCAGGCTATACTTACTGCTCTCTGGAGCGCTAGAAGCTCGGCTTGGTAGACGGTACAATACGGCGGCAACGCAAGCTTGACGGCCTTCGTCTCGACCTCACCCTTCCATACGGAGAGTGCGGCTCCGACTCGACCCTCAATCTTGCTGCCGTCCGTATAGATCCTATGGACGTGGCTGTTAACCACGTCTGCATACGAGTCCTCGTCTACCAACCCGAACCTCAGCTCTGCCTGCTCTGCCGGATGTGGGTCCTCGATCGCTAGAGCCATTCGCTCCACCTCCCTGTCTTTCAACGCCGGGTGCGGTACCCCCTTCTTGATCTCATAGAGCCTCGAAGCTTCGAGTATCCTGAGATCAAGAGGGAGTATCCCAGCCAACAGCATTGCAGAGTTCAGGGAGACGGTCCGATATGCTCTGCAGATCTTCTGGGCAAAACCCCGTTGGACGGAGTTGAGCCTTTTCTGGACCCCCATCTTTTCCACGGTGGGTGCCCACGCTGCCGATGCATACAAAATAGTCGGCTCTATCACTGCCATATATATGGTTTTAACTATCTGGGGGTTAAGCCCCCATCCTACCCTGGCCGCTTTGGCTAGCTGCTTATATCTGTTGATAGCCTTTTTACATACAGTTCCTACGTGAGTGTTGAAGGTGAGTGCGCTGTCAATAGTTAAGCCCAATATTTTTATGTTGTCATGATATTTCAGGTTGACACCCCCCATCGAGAGTCTTGGCACGTCGAATTTTAACCTCCGCGTTATCAATAGCGCGCATGTTTTGTGGGGGGCAAACTTTAACTTGTTCAACTCCCCCCACTTACTAATTGTCTCTAAGGCTCCGTTGGCCTTCCTCTCTATTTCGAGGGCCGTTTCTCCTCCGAACACCAGAACTATGTCGTCGGCGAAAGCCTGGCAAAACACATCCATCTCCTCTAACATCCATAGCAGGAGGTCCAACAAGAGGTCCCACAGGATAGGTCCACCTATGGACCCCTGCACGCACCCCTTGTTGGTCTCCCTGCTCACTTCCATACCAGCATATCTCACATTCACTCCTCTTTCACTCAGATAGCTGCTGATCACCCGCCTCAGGTTCCCCGGACACCCAACCTCAGCTAACCTAACCTTTATGGCCGGCCACCAAGCACTGTCGAAGGCCCCCTCTATGTCCAGCGACACCACGACAGAAATTTTCTTCTCCTCCCTCTGTTTTCTGACGTGGTTCACCAACCTGTAGAGGGCGTCTTCGGTGCTCCTTTGGGGCATAAAGCCATATTAGTTAGGGCTGATCTTGGGCAGCAGGTAGAACCTAAGTCGGGCGACCAGCATCTTCTCGAAGATTTTGCCGAGAACAGGCAAGAGGCCGATCGGACGATAGGCTTTTGGTACCCGGTACGATTCCCTGCCCGGCTTCCTTAGCACCACCACAGTCGCCCGCTTCCACTGTTTGGGGAAGCAGGCGACGGTGAGGCACCTATTCAGCAGAGCAAGGAACCATTCCGGGTCACATTCCACAGCGCGTTGGCAGATGTCCGACGTGAGTCCATCCGCCCCGGGGGCCTTTTTGGGGTTGAAGGACCTTACGGCTCTCTTCAACTCCTCCATGATGAAAGGAGGGTCGTCCGGACCCGCCGGCAGTTCGGTGTCCAAGGACTCCGCCCGCCAGCGCGTCCGCCGGTGTTCCTCACTTTCATCACTTTCCTGGTCCTCGGGGTAGAAGGTCTCCGCCAGCCATTCTGCGGAGCTTCGGGCGTCGAGGGTTTCACCGTCCCTCGTAAGGGGCAGATCCTCCTCCCTCCATCTGACTCTGCTCAACACCCTGTAGATGCCCTCCCAGACCCCCTACCTATCCTGTTTCCGGCAAAACTCCTTCCAACTCTCAGTCTGTGCATCTTTTACTGCCTTTTCATACTTCTCTTTCGCTTCCAGGTACAGTCCAACTACGCGGTCTCTGCGATCAGGCGCAGCGTTACAGATCCTGTGTTTCCTCGTGGCGACTTCCTTCTTCAGCTGCACGAGCTCATCATTCCACCACGACAAGGTGAATCTCTGTGTGTGTTTTTTGGTCGGCATTGTGTCTCTGCATGTCTGTGTTATGACTCCTGTGTATCTGTCTATTATTTCTTCTATTTGTTGTGTGCTGTGTATTGTTTCCATGTTCTGTAGAGTCAATTGTCTGTCCGACATCAGCTGGGTCAGTTTCTCACGAAACTGGACCCAGTTTGCCTTTCGTGTGTTAAACATGCGTGTGGTACGTATTATGTTTGTGCCTGTGGATTTCTGTTGTCTGATGCCGAATGATATGCCGTTGTGGTCCGAGCTCGTCAGACCCTCATCAACTCTCCAGTCGCCCACTCGGTCCAGCAGGTCGTCGGAGCACGCTGTCACATCCACGTAGCTAGAGTACCTTTTACCCCCTCTGACGGTGTCGAAAGTTGGGGTGTCTCCAGTGTTGAGTATATGTAAGCTCATTGCTTCCAGTACAGCAGACACATCCCGTCCTCGCGGGTCTTCCGCGTCGCCACCCCACCACGGGCTTTTAGCGTTCGCGTCGCCTCCCAGGACCATCTTATCGGATCCCAGCTCTCTCCCTATCCGCATAAGATGGTCCAGGTAGGGCCCCACAGGCTTATCGGGCTCGAAGTAGAAGGACACTACAACCGTCTCCCAGGCTTTGGTTCGGAGGGTGGTCACAACTATGTTGTTGTTGCTGAGGCGTGTGTGTAGCTCGACGTCTAGAGTGTCGTCGAACGCCTTGACAACACCGCCCTCTTCCCCATCGCTCTGGTAGACCCTTACCCCGTTGTATGTCCTCACACTCCGCGCCCCACCTATGTAGGGCTCTTGAAGCAACGCTACGCTAGCCTTACGCTTGGTGACCTCGAGTAATAACTCCCTTGTGGCGATTTGGCTCCGCTGGAGGTTGGCCTGTAGTATTCGGTACTGGAAGTACTCACCGGGGACAACCTTAGCAATACGACACCGCCGATCTAGCCAGAGCGTCCCACCTCTTTCTCTCAGCACACTCTCTATCAAGGGCACTGTGCTCCACGCTACCTCTCTTGGCCTTAGTGCAATTTATGCACTGAGGCACTTCTCTCTGCAGCCACTTTTCGCAAGCAGTCCTCATGTGAGGACCTGCGCAGTGACTGCATCGATCCGTCTGCTCCCCACACATCCTCTTCGTGTGCCCATACCCGAGGCAGCGGAAGCACTGCACCAACGGACTATGGTCCTCCACTCTCACTCTGCCCATACCTATATGGGCGTATCCCGCATTCACGAACATCTTCCATACCTGTGGGCTAACTCTAGCTATGACGTGGTTCTGTAGGGGGTTCCTCGCTCTCATCACGTATACTACTTCTGCCTTTCTCTCCTCCCCCTTCAGGCCCCCAAGGATGTTCGCGTTCTGGTTGGAGAACGCGGTGATGAAGTCGGCGGTGTCGTACTTCATCACACCCCTGAAGGCCAGAAGGGGGTTTTTATTTTTCACCTCTTCCACTACTAATCCCTCATTCTTACTCAATCTTTCCTTCACCTTATTTCTTTCTTCCTCACTCACACAGCCGACGACTACCCTCCTGTTTTTAACTTTCCTAGTCCTTTCAACCTTTACCCATCCATCCTTCGCATCTACAGTATCCCTTATCTTTTTCATCAGTTCCTCTCCCGAATCCTGCGTGTCCCTGGAGGACACCACAACCGAATGCAGTGCCCTTGTCTCTGGGGTTCGCTCAGCGACCCCTGTTGAGACAACACTAGCATAGCTCGCCGATTTGGCGACGGTTGTGGTGTTCTCCAGGAGCGAGTTCAGTTTATCCATCTTTACTCTGTTCTCTTCCATACATCCTTTCATTTCATCCATCTTCTTCATCATCTCTCTCATTCCCTCATTCATACCTTGCTCTAATAATATATTTTTCTTTTTCAGGTCCCCTATTTGTGCGACCTCTGCTGAGTTCACCACATTCACGGGTGGCTGGGGGGGATGTAAAGGGTCCTTCCCCAGCCCTCCGCCGGTTCCTGCCTTCACACTGGTGAGCTCATTCTCTAGTTCCTTAACTATTTGGTAGAGCCTCTCTATGGCGGCGAAGGCTTGCTCCTTATATTCTGTTTTGAAGTTCTTTGAGCTATTAATACTAGCCTTCGCTCGCTGTAGACAGGCTCTACCTTCTGCTGTCCTAGGTCTGTTCTGGGTTTGGGGACTTTCGGGCTTCTGTATTACTATTGCTTTTTTAACTTTAGGTTTTGGTGCCGGTGGATCACTCTGTTTTATTTGTATGGGGGGAGTTGTAGCTTGAAGGCTTAAAGCTTCAAATTTGTCTATGCTTTTTCTGGCTACAGGAAACTTTTCAGGCTGTGTAAGTGCCTTTTCGTCATTTGCCTTGTGTTTTGGTGGCGAAACGATGAACGTTTCGCTCTTCCTGGGGGTGCGTATCATATTGTCGTTTTTTAGGGGGATTCTCTTTATCATTTATTTAGGGGGATTTATCTTAGGGTTTCGTTTCCGTTAATAGATCCAAGCAAACGAAGTTGTAATAAAACAATAAAATTACATCAATCATATATTTTGTGATGACAACATTTACATTGTTTAACATACAATATAAAAATACACTTCCAAAATAAATATGGAGTAAAGTTAGTATCTATAACATCGTAGACAATAGATATAGCCGTAGACAATAGACATTACACAATGTTAGATAAACCGCGCCTAACTTCAAGCTACAGCCCAAAACGGACTGTAGGTATACACTTTCATCAGGTGATTTTGGCAAATGTTACGCACAACGGCAGTTATAAACATTTATCAGAAGTCTGTATTTTAACCGACTTTCAAAAAGGAGGTTAAAGTATGTAACATCCGGGAAAATGAATGTTTATCTGATTGTGGTTACGATTAGTTCACGTTACATTTAGATGGTGATCAGTCGCTTAGCATTATTTGACGACATCTGTGGCTCGGTGGTTGAGCGCGTTGGTGCTCTATAAATTCCGGAATCCGGCGGGCCTGGGAAAATTCAGAGCACTGAAAATAGAACTATTCTTCTTTAAAATGGCCTCTCATGAGGAATAGCCAGTGTCAATGTAGGAACAGAACTCTGCGCTGATACAATAAACTTGAAAATCTTCTTCTTTTAAAAATGGCTCCTTAGTGAATCGCCAATGTCAGAGTGTGATAACTTGAAAATCGTAGTGACGAGTGTCTAGTTGTCATATATGACATTGACATTTGACTCGATGCTCGCGTCGCGTGTTCGGTTTTCAACTCTATTGTAATAACGCGGAGTTCTATTTCAATGCTCTGAATTTTACCCGACCCTCCGGATTCCGGACCATATAGTGCCAGCCTAAGTTTTAAGTTGTGCTAAAACAGTATAACATTTGCCTCGATCTCGACAAATCATCACTAAAGTGAAGGTGGAAATATTGGTCATAGTTAGAGAACACATAGTTTATGTGAGAAGTAAAGCGCTGAGAACTTCTACAAAAATACAGTACAACTACATTCTTAATGTTCCGGAAAATTTGTGTTCAATACATTGTCTGTCATTTCCATAAGCATGTTTGATGTCGCCTAAAAAATATTCTTTCCTCTATTCAATGTTATACAACATGTTTATAAACAATCTAGAACGCATTTTTGTAAATCCTTAAAAATAACGAAGATACAAACAATTTAAATTTACAATAGGAAAGAGAGCGATATATCGGCCTGTGACGTCATATATATTTTAGATATATATATATATATATATATATATATATCTAAAATATATTATACATATGCAGCATTTTTAAAATTTAATTTATTAAAAAGTGAACTTCGACACCAGGAAACATCCCTATTGCTGCGGGACATTAAGAGGGCAGTTGGACTGTCAGAAACTTACAATACACTAAGCAACATCCATATTCATCTCTTATCTCTATGCAGTGTACACAACAGTTATGCGTCACAAAATATTATATAGGTACTTTACAACAATAGCATTATATTATGTGGATAGTTAGAAAACTAGTATTCAGCTCTTTCAATATAAAAAACAATATGATAATCGAGGATGAACGAATCGTTGGTAAAATACATATTAAAATCTAATGTTGCTTTGTAACAAAAAAACAATAATAAAAATAATTTTACACGGTATATGCATGCAATTTGTAAATACTATATTTGGGTGTAAAATTAAACAACACAGCATATTTTAACAATCAATACAAGAAATAATAATAAACATTGAATAAAATAATATAATATATAAAAATAATAACAGTATACCTTTAAAAACAATTAACATTTTGCAACATATTTGGCATAGCTTATGCTCTTTAGGCCCAAGCCTTTTCATCGTGATGTAAGTAAACAACCATTAAATATATAGTGTAGATGAATACCTAGAACTAGAATTAAGAAATAGGATTAGAATGTTGCCACCCTTACATTTTTTTCATTTGCCGCTATTTGTCAGTTTCAACTTTGGTGTACCAGACTCTAGAATCAATGAAATTGGTTTTTAGGACATATTTACTTTAAAAAAAGAACTAAAGTTTGTACTACAGAAGGCCCCTGACGGAAAATTATTAGATTGAGTGCAGTTCTTTTGATGTCTAATCATTCTAAAATATTATACCAATGCAAAAAATATTATCTTCTGTTCGTTTTGGAGAACAAAATCTCTAAAATTATGGTAGTCACCTAAATACTGAATAATGAACATAAATAATGTTAACCTGACATTAACATTATTTATATTTTTTTAGCAACCAAATATAAAAACCAATTAATTTTGGAATGTTTCAACTAACAAGTATTATAAATAATAATAAATAATAAATAAATATCTATGGACGCTTCACACCACGTCAATCTGGCCCCGTGTTAAGTATCCGAAGAACTTGTGTTACAGGTACCAGAAAACGGGAAGTATATTTAATACTTTTATACTATGCATATATTTAAGATTTTTATTATATTGTACACATATTTAATACACATCCATGACCCAGGAACACAGAAAAACTTTTTGTTCCTTCGGCGGGATTCGAACCCGCGACCCCCGGCTTGAGCACCAACGCGCAGTACCACTGAGCCACAGAGGTCGTCAAAATACAGCCTGTACATTAATGGTATTCCAGACAGACTTAATAGATATTTAAATGTCACTTTGTGGTGTTGTTTATTGTTATGTAAAGGAGTTTAGGCAAAAACAAAAATTGAATGAGTTTACGGCTCTGTAAAAATCATTGACCTCACACCGTCACACAGCTGAATTTATAATGTGAGTTTTAAGTAAAAAAGTTTTGAAATCAGCTTGTAATTGCGGCAGTAATTGATTTTGCTAAACTGAAAATAGATTATACACAAAATACTTTTGCAGCATGCCTGTTAGTTCATGTATTTGTATTTGCCTGTGTCCGTTTGTTGGCTGCCCGGCGGAACCTGATCTCAGTCAGCTGACCACTGAAAAATATAAGATATTTTTTTTAATAATGGCACAATAAACATAAAATGTTAAAATTACATAAACTGTACACTTTTTTTCACCACTTCTAAAAATGTTATGCATGTTGGTTACTTCCAATTATTTATTATGATAATAAGCATTTAACATACACATATTATTATTATTACTCTTCTAAAGTATTATTTATATCCTGAGTCAGTCAGTTTATGTCAGAATCTTGTTACATATAAATTTCTCAATAAGTTTTAACCTACCCTCAGATTAAGTCCTCCGTCCTTCCGCAGCTCCTGCTCACGCTTCTCCATCTCCTCCGACTTCTGCTGCATGCGCCGGACCCGCTCCGGGTCCTTCACCCCCCGAGCTGCTTCCTCCTTGCGCCTCTTCTCTGCTGCCTCCACTTGTTGACGCCTTCGCGTCTCCTGAAATTTATCAAAGTTCCCACATTTTCGTACCTGCCAGTATGTCAATCAAGATTCATCAGAGTAATAAGGGTGATTATAAAATTTATTGACAAGCTTATTAAAGCTTCAGATCATTGTAGTGGTTGCCAAGAAAAAAAATGTTAATAGAAAAATAAGAAAATGAAAATAAAATGATATTTGGCGTTATAGGCAAAAATTGTAACGATTCTATAGGCTAACTACTTCTATGTGAAACATCATAGAAAGGTAGGTACAAGCATTAAGCAGAAATTGCGAATAATGTGTTATTTTACTGGTTAGTACCTTGAATGAATTTTTGTAGGGCATTTTTTAATTAAATTAAAAACTTACAGCATCTGGAGTTAGAATTTCTGACGCTGAAGGTCTACAGCAGGATGTGAATAGTCCCATTGTTTCAAAAACATTTAACAATTATCTACAATTTATTAAAAATTAAAACAACAAATTCTATTAAAAAAACCTATCTTATCACTGCTGTCACTGTCATTTTCTTAAATTTATTTATTTTTTTACGTCTAAAAATAAGTGCGTTAAAATAAAACATCGATAAAATTAACATCAAGCATCTTAAATTCAAATCATATTAGATTACCACAGAGAGGTAGAATAGCTATAAATTATAAATTAAGGCTATTTATAACAGTATCAACTAAAACACTTTGTTTGTTTACTAAATACGCCAACTAACCATCCTCATCATTGTGATTGTATTAATATTGGCCATTTTTTATAATAAGCTTCTTGCTAAGAAATATTTTTTATAAAAAACGATATTGTACACTCTCTCTTCAAATTGCCTGTATTGTTAGATAAAAATGAAACTTCCAATTAAAAATGAGGAACGCAGAAAGATTCCTCTGAAAATAAAACAAATCAATAAGATTTTTCAGAAGTCCTTAAAATATTGTTGCCATTGAAAAATATATAATAAGGAATCATAAGATAAGTCTTGCTATGTATCAACATAATATATTATCATATTTTGTTTAGTTTTTGGAGGTTTTAATTTATTATTTTCCCAACATTTTTAGCAAAACATAGAACTTTTTAATAAGTTTTTAATAAGTGCAACACCAGCATAAGTACTTGCTCTGGGGATTGTCGTAAAGTCTTTATTCTGAAGATTTTATTTATATAAAAATATGCTATCACGGCTAGCTTTACGTTCACGTGAGTAATTCATTTACAATTATTCTAACAAATTCATGTAGTTTAGAATGAATAAAATTCTATGAACTTCGTGTTTTGGAGGTTTATGTAATCACTGATTGACAGCTACCGCACTCAGTGTAGCATTAAATTAATTGAAATTATTCTTTTTGCACACATTTTCAGCTTATTTTGTACGATAATTTCATAAAATCAATAATAACTATAAAGGTAAATATTTGCAAGGTAGGAAAATAATAACCTAACTTACTATCAGCTGACTAAAAACTGAAATATTTTTACAAGTATCCTAATAATATTGGTACTAGATGGTTATTTGAAAGGTTATAATGAATATGCAATTTATAAATAACGAATGTTGTATTTATGAAAGACCAAAGACATATAAGCCCCTGCATCATTACTTTATTCAAATGAAGGCTACTTGTCTTGAGACCCGCGCCACATTAACAAACGAACATACCATAAGGTTAGAAGTTTAAACAAGAAGTCTACTAGTGTTCTGAATTACTAGTTGATATGAAGTTTATAAATTTCTCTATGCAAATGCAAAGTGTACAAAAGAATATCTTATCACTTGTCTCTGCTTGATGCACTTAGAGTACTGAAAGTCGAAAATTCAATTTCATGGTACAGTTTATCACTTTCACTAAAGCAATAATCTTTTTTGTAATTTCAGTTTTGGCTCGTCCGCCAGTATCCACGGCTCTGGTGGCTCGTGGTTCAGCTTCTGATGTGTCTAACGTAGAACAAAACTTCCCCAGACCTGTCAGAGGAGAGCCTGGCAAAGTCCGCCTGGGCTTCATTCCAGAAGAATGGTAAATAAGTTCATATTTAAAAAATAATAATAATAAAAGCCTTTATTCACTGACTACACATTTTTACATAACATTGCTTCTAAGATAAACAATGTTGTTTTACTTAACTACTAAAAACTTGATAAATACATAGTTAAATCAGCAACCATTTTATTGGTCAGGTTGTTCCTTGACATTGGCCTCCCATAGTTTTTTCCACTCTTCTCTGTTCAGAGCTATCCTTCTTCACCCTTTAGGTAAATCATCCTCCCATTGTTTAATCTGGTCATCGTTCAGTATTTTAATAAATAAACTAGATGCGAATTCATGCACGAAATAAAAATACTAACCATATATTTTACCATCTTTCCAATTGTCTACTCCATATCTATGCCAAATTTAATCAAAATTGGTTGTTTCAGGAGCCTATAGCAAAGAAGGAAATAATCAAATCTTTTATAATTATATTATTATGGATGAATAAAACGAGCTGGCTTGCTTGCCTCCACGGGCCTCCATAAGCAAAGTTCAAGTACCAAAATTATTAAAACAAATTGCATATTCCAGGTTCCAATTCTTCCACTCAAAGACCGGTGTAACTGGTCCCTACACATTTGGTGTTGGTCTCATTACATACCTCTGCAGCAAGGAGATCTACGTTATGGAACATGAGTACTACACAGGGCTCTCCATCTTCATAATGGTCTACTATGCCTCTACACGTTTAGGACCCAAACTCGGAGCCTGGCTGGACAAGGAAGTCGATGTGAGTTTATTCATTAATTATTTAGTCTTTAAATTGTTTCAATGGCAGGTAGTGAAATTTGAGAAGACTCATTTCTAAAATTAGACAAGTAAAGGAATAAAAGCACTGTTCACTTCTATTTTCTTGCGAAAAGTTTATTAACCCCTTAATAATAAAAATATTTACACAACTGATTAGCAATGCAATGTCGTCTGTCAAGTTACTTTTCCAATGTATCGGACAAAGACAGTGACATCACTGCTCAATGCTCATGTCTTCTCCAATTCGCTGTGCCATTTAATTTACTGAACACCCTCAACTACACTCTTACGTTGGCAACTCTTATTGAGGTGGGAATATGCCAAAAAAAGGGCATTATATTATTAATAAGTTGTGTAAATATTTTATTAGTATGGGGTAGTGTATTTAGTATATTTAGTAGGCTATTTTGTATATTTAATAGGCTATTTTCATCTATGTTATAAATTATTTATAACATAGATGAAAATAAATTATTTATAATTTAGAAAATAAAACTGTTAGTTTTATTAGTCACGTGACCGAAAATGCCAGCCGCCATATTTTTCTTGTAAGTGATGTCATAAGAACTTAAAAATCGATTAAAGAACAGCGAAAATTAAATCTAAAGTTAATAAGAAATAAAAATACTAATTGACTATCGAATCGATACGAACATTTTAAAATATATTTGAAAAAAATGTAGAATAGCCTATTCTATAATGCACCAGGCATATAGGCAGTTGTGAAGAGCAAAATAGAGAAGAACAATGTAAATATACACTTTTTAATCATATCTACATTATTTACAGGCCCACGAAAAGGAGTGGAACCAGAGCCGTGTAAACACCCTCAAGGGTCTGGAAGACGCAATCGAGGGTGAGAAGAAGGCCCAGTGGAGCGCCCAGGGCCAGGAACTGCTGATGGCCGCCAAGAAAGAGAATGTTCTGCTGCAGCTAGAGGCGATTTACCGTGAACGCATGATGAATGCGTACCTCGAAGTGAGTATTTAAATTTGAGCATTACCAATTGACCGAAAAAAATTAGGTACTAAATTACAATAGAAAATATCATTTTTTATTCGAACCGCGGGAAACAGCACGTGCTTCCACCCCTCGCTCCGAAACGAACATGCGATCGCATTTTCCACAGTTTTTTCCGCGTATGTTGTGTAATGTAATGGGTGTAATGGGTTAACATACATTGATCAAAATATATTTAGTATCACGTGTTAACGTGAACATGCGTCGACTGACTACTACTGACAGTAAAAATTTAAAAGGTTCCTCGCTCTAGTAGTTCAAACTTTAGACTTAACTCTTGAAATCACATTTGCACAGTTTGGAACATTCGGCTAAATATGTCAAATCCATCCGCAGTCCAAACCAGGAGCGAATTTCGATCGGTATTACCCCGATGTTTTATCCGCAGTACAAACTGCATAGATCCATCCGCAGTTTGGAATGAAGTCTCAGATGTGTGGCCGAACTGTCCCTAAATGTGCGTTTAGTTCATAGTAGTTATTTTGATTGTATATATTGTATATCTTCTACTATATATTGCTATTTATGCAGCCCTTTTTAGATACGGCTACAAACATATTTAACAATGTTAAAAAATTAAAAAAAAATTTTTTTTGAGCTGTACATACTAAAGCTCTATGTCAAAATGTTTCCAGGTAAAGAAACGCCTCGACTACCAGCTGGAGAAGTCTTCACTGGAGAGACGTATCGCCCAGAAGAACATGGTTGACTGGATAGTAGCCAATGTGACCAAGGCCATCACAGCGGATCAGGAGAAGCAGACGATGGACCGCTGCATCGCTGACCTGGCCTCGCTCGCTGCCAGAAAGTGAATGCTGCCCATCTTTGTTAATTATGTAAATTAAATAAATCGTGATATAGTTAGATGAAGTTTGAAACACCTCATTGGACCTCCATTTACATACGTATTGAGTACATCGAAATGAGCGCTTTTAGAAAAGGTCTGGAGTAAAAGTGCACACCACGATGCGCGTTCGAAGGCGTTTGCGTTGTTTGCGTTGTATCTCACAAAGGACTGAGGCTTTATCTAAAGCTTATTGTCACTTGAACCCATTTTTTGTAATGACTTTTAAGAATGTAAATGCTTAAAACTACGTCTCCCTACCTTACATTGTATAAATATTTTTATTAGTAAGGGGGTTTAAATTGAATAAAGGAGGACTTTTGGCCATTGTTGCATGTTGCATGATGGCACTGCGTAGGGATCTATCTTCCCTATGCATACTTTACAGAATTTACAATGGGGAGTGTTCTGAGGAGTTGTTCAATTTAATAGAAGCCGCTGATTTCCGCAACCGATCGTCTCGCCGGAACTATCATCCGCACCATCTGGATGGTTGGCGTTCCACTACAATGCGTTTTAAAAACAGTTTTCTGCCACGCACAGTAAATCTCTGGAATTCGTTGCCATCAGCGGTCTTCCCCAACAACTGCGACATCGGGTTATTCAAGAAGAGAGCATATTCTTACCTGAAGGGTAGGCAACGCACTGGCGTCGCTGGTGACCGTGGGCGGCGGTGAATCACTCACCATCAGGTGACCCGTCTTGCTCGTTTGCCTCTTAGCTGTTATAAAAAAAAATAAAAAAAAAATGTTGGCTAGAGAACATTATACTTACAGCTTGGCACAAAAGAGCTCCAGTCCAAAATGTTTTTAGTTCCGGCTGCCACCGCATCATACTCTTTTTTGCCAACCTGTACTTCCTTACTTATGTTATAAACGCGAAAGTTTGTTAGTATGGATGTTTCTGACTCTCACGCAATAACTACTGAACGAATTTTTATTGGTTTGGAATTGACGAATTTCGGTATCGTCTTAGTTTAGGCTCTGTATTAACACATTGGCTCCTTTTTATAGCAGCAAAATGTACGGTTCCTGCGAGATTTCTTTTTGCGCGCACGAAATCACGGGCAACATCTAACTTACACTTTTATTTTACTGAATTATAAATGAATCGTCTCCGATATAATAAACTGATCTTGAGTTTGGACCAATCAAAACGGGTTTGACGCTTATGAGAATACCAAATTGGAGTTTTAACATATCGGGACTGTATTATTGCAGGATTTTATAAGCAGAATCGACTTCCGCACTAGTAGTCACTACTAACAGCAAACTCGCGTAGTTCATCAGGACTTGGGGCATACATATAATAAAATACAAAAATTAAACAATTTGATTACGTTACTTTATTTATACATTACGATATTATGACAACAATCATGTTAATTCGTTAAAGCTCTTCCACGCCCGGCCACCGGCCCAATAAATATATTAATAACTAAACAAGCCATGAAACATAAATGAGCATCATATTATGACTATGAAGTATGAACCGAAACATTCAAAGTAAAAATCTCATAAGCTATAATTTAAATTATCAAATTAATAAACTGATTTTAGAATATCTATCGACAGAATTACATTATGTTTAGAAACGTAGTCATTTGTAAAATAATTTTCAAGATATTCCTACGATTGAGATTTTATAGTTCTCATAGTTATACATAATATATTAAATTGAAAATAGGTATTTGATGCCCCAATAGAATTTCTCCCTCGATTTTAGTTCGTTTTTTGGCCAAAAGCTTCTTCACAATGCATTTATAAATTTCTAAACATAATGTTTTTCTGAAAACAACATATTAATCTTACATAAAAACATATCGACAAAAGCTAATGTCACAACGCAAAAATACTGTTGCCTATTTCCTTAAACTAAATTTATATAATCAATCTAAACATTACTTGCTACTATTATCTGTGCGTTTATACGGCGCGATTAATATCAAGAGTAAAAATTGAACACAGTTTATGTTTCTAACATTGTAACTTACAATGTTTAATACAATAACGGGTTAGCATTCATTGATCAAAATATATTTAGTTGTGATCACGAGAAGAAATAAAATTTGTAAAATCTCACTACAGTGGCACTAAAGTAGGCAGAAGGTTTGAATTTCCTACTAATATTATAAATGTGAAAGTTTGTGAGGATGGATGGATGGATGTAGGTATGGATTTTTTTTTACTTTTCACGCAAATACTACTGAACGTATTTTGATGCATTTGGTATGGTAGTAGTTTAGGCTCTGGATTGGCTACCTTTTATCCTGGAAAAGTATTGTATTCCTGCGGGATGGCCGATAGTATATTTATACGCGGGCCGAGCCGCGGGAAACAGCTGGTAAGCTATAAAGTTGTGCAAGTACTTAGGCGTAAGATGAAAACGTCTTTAATGTTTATTCCTGCCACTTACAGCAAGACAATCATTTTTTAAGTTTGAACAAATGAATCAACATAATATAGCCCACTTACAAAATAGTTTTTATGTATTATGATCAATGAATTACCTACCACTAAAAGTTAATATTATGCATTATTTAATTACATTGCTACAACTTAATACATAGTAGCTTACAATTAAAGATTACGCAAATTAGTATTTGGTTTGTATTGTAATCATAGTTAGGTATAGAGGCATGCGCATGTCGAAGCAAAAAGTCTCCACACTTAAACTGCTCCACTGCGTTTAGGAGAGTCGGGTTTTGCCATTTGTAATCTTGACATTTTCACTTTTGCTTTCCATAGTTTAGTCCAGGCATGACCAACGTGCGGCCCGCGGGCCTTTTCCCATGCGGCCCTTGAGCATAAATAGAGGTCGACTCGGTAATCGAGCGGTCGACTTTTTAAAGTCGTCCTTTACACCTGTGTTTATGACAAAATTTGGTAATGTTTGAGAAACATTGATTTTTGGGGTATCGGGGACGAACTGTGTATTTTATTAGATGTGCGCTCCGTTTGGGTTCTGCTAAAATAAAAAATAGCACGCAAACTTGAAAAGGTTGGTCATGCCTGGTTTATTCAGTACTCAGTCCGCATTTATTTGACAAAATCTTCTGAAATCAAGATGGCGTAACTTGTATGAAGATTTTTTTCTGTCAAATGTACGTCATAGCCCATCCCTAGTTTTGAAATCATTGATTGTAATACAAAAGAGCGCCAGAAAAAAAGAAAATTTAAACGCGTAGATATCAAAGAAGAACCTTCTTTGGTTTTTATGACTAAGATTATAGAATGTTGTAAAAGTCGTACTGACAATATTATGGCGGATATGTATAATTTAAACTACATTACTGCCTCAGATTATAAAAATAGGCAGATGTAACGCACGCAACGAAAAGAGTGAAACCACCTTTTAAACATGTGTGCGTAAGGCACTTGAGAAGCACTGTAGGTACACGCCCATCTGTGTGCGTCTAATCATACCAGAAAGAGAAAAAATCTCCCGGCATCTTTACTGTATGTACAGCAACCTGCAAATTGTAAAATGGTGTAGATATTTAAAGTACCCCGCAAATATTTTACAGTTACAAGTACCTGAGCAAAGTAAAATCGCTTTTTCGTACTCAAACCACGATTCGATTGTAAATAAATAAAAAATATTATATTATTATTATGATAAACCGTTTATTATTATTATAACTGCATTTATTGAAATCAATTCTAACATTGCTAACATTGAGCCAACAAGTAAGGTTCCCTAAATGTAGGGAAAAATATCCGCCTAAAAACTTGCAACACTGACAGCTTGATGTTGACATTTTGTGTTTCAAGGGAACCGCAAAGTAATATTGTAATTAATTAAATAAACTAACAAAAGAATCCATAAGTAGTTACATGTAGAATGATATTCTATCTTTTTTTTTTGGGAATAACTTTTAGTGCTTAAAAATACAAGAGGGCATTTTTAACGAATTTATTACGACGTGCGTTACGAGTGACGTGACGTGTAAGCAGTATGACGTGACGTGTAAGCAGTATAACGTGACGTGTAAGCAGTATGACGCTCTGTCTATCACTAAACTCTAAAGTGAAATCGCATTTGCTTTAGTAGCTTCGTCCAGACGTTTGGTGCGCTCAATCTGCCTATTGTTTAATCTGAGATTATTGCAACAAAATTCATAAAAATACCTATATATAAAAGTATAAATTATTATTTAAAAATTATTGTATAAAAAACAATACAAAGGAGTCTTGTATAATTACATATAAAAATATAGTATTCAATATATATGCCGCGTATAAAAAAAACTTTTTATCTTAAATTACTTAAAAAAGGTGGTATATTGCATAAAAATTTAATCGCTTCGGTGCTAATATGAAATAAATACAACCTATCGAAAAACCTGCAAATGAAACATCAGTAGAAAAGCACCATCTTATGTCACTGTCACTTTGACAAATCCCTCGCGTTTGGATACTCCGATTTTTTTTAGAAAAATGCTAATAAAAATATGTTTTACATATAATTAACAAAATCCTATATGCTGCACACATTTTGGCACTATTACACACAGCAGAAACATAATACGTCTTCTTAAAGAAGACAAATACCATACTCTGGATTTATAATCTCACTCTGAAAAATTTCATTCTTGTTAGTTCGTCTCTTTCTTCATTTGTCAGTTAGCAGAGACAGAGTTATGTTTCTATCATTTAACTGATTAAGATTAAAGATCAGAGTTGATAATTACTGCATTAATGGTAATTTTTCAACCAAAACTCTCATATGAAGTTAATGTATCCAAACGCCTCTCATCAACACAGTTACAGAATGGTGCACCGTCTCTTCTTATTCCTGTGTTCCGCTTTGAAGTGAACCCTCTCAGCCTCCTGGAACCGTCTAATCAGTCGGACTAGCTCGTGGAAGGCTTGGTCCACGTTCATACGAGCCTTGGCACTGCACTCGATGTAAGGCACCTTCAGCTGTCTCGACAGACTTTGAGCTTTTTCCAGGGGCACCTGGAAATTCCAAGAGTCGAGTATAAATCCATAGTAAATCGATTTCTCGTAAGTCTTACTTAATACATGCAAAATAATAACGGAGACACCCAATAAAATGCCGGGCAGAGTCGTGGGCATATGGGACTTTGTATTATTAATATAAAACGAAATTAAATATTTTAAGTAACCCCCGAAATGTCAAGCAGTGAGCGAGCTGATGATGATGAATTATAGCTAAGAACACTCGATCAAGTCAGCTTAAAAAAAACCAGATTAAAATCGGTTCGTTTGAGCGCTACACACACATACACGTAAAACTTACAAAATCCCTCTGTTTTCCTCAGGGGTTAAAATGTATGGTGTAAAAACTCTACTAAACTCACCACTCTCTGCTCCTTCAGATCCGCCTTGTTCCCCACCAGCAGCATGGGGAACTCATATCTGTCCTTCACCCGCAGGATCTGCTTGTGGAACTTGAGCAGCTCGTCGAAGCTGGCGTGGTCCGCCACACTAAACACCAGAAGGAAGCCCTCCCCTGAGCGCATGTACTGCTCCCGCATAGCGCTGAACTCTTCCTGGCCAGCCGTGTCCAGGACTGAAAGAGAGATTTGGTGAGAGAGAGAAATGCAACCAACGAATGTATTACGATTCGCAATAGAGAAAAGTTCACATTCAACAAAAAAATACGTGTTCTCAGAACTTCAATGTCGAAATAGTTCGAGCAAACATTCGAAATCGAGGTAGATTTTGATTATGAAGTTTTGAGAATGGACAAATTATTTTTCTTTTTTTTTATTATTTATTGATGGCGTTACGGCTTAAAACCATTAGCCAAGTTGCCATTTGTCAAGTTAAAATGGTGGGAAATAGAATAAAATGGCGGGAAATTCTCGAATTCTCGTTTAAGTTTTCAGCACCGTATTTCTAAATTGTCAAGTCTAAAGTCTAGTCAAAGTTCAAATATGTAGTCAGTGCAGTCAATGAGTCAAGTCAGTCGATTCAGTAAAGTGGTAGCTTTACTGAAAGTTCCTAGGGAGTTTTTGGTTTAAAACCCAAAATAGCACGTTTTTTAAAGTTGTACCACTTGCCCACACTTGTGCACGTTAACGAATTACACATTAAGAACCGAAATAAAACAAATTTATGGAAGAAATACAAAAACAACAACGTCTTTAAAATGGCTCCGTAGTGAGTCTCCAACGTCAGAGTGTATTAACGAACACAGGCAGTCTTGTATTGAGTATGAGTTGGTTTTATGGAAAAACAAGGTACGGTGAACTGAATAAAGTCTATTGAAGAAACTAGAACCTAAATCAAACACAAACATTTAGGATTAGTACCACACACCTTACAGTTTAATTTTGTTACTTAGAATATCTTTAGTACATTAAGTTTCAATAAAGTTTACAAAACATAGAGGACGGATTTAAAATTGATAGGGCGAGGAATTGTAGGAAGGGGGGGGGGGGGGGGATATAATGAGGACCCTAATCTTGGCCAGGAAAACGGGTGAGCAACAATGTCCCAGTCTCATTCAGCAAATTGTTGAGCACAATGTTTTGCTTGCTGGAACTGGAACACTACTTTGAATATCAAAAATAGTGTTTTTTCTTTTTTTTCACTAGTTCTGGCCCACACATTTTGCCACCTGATATTCAAGTGATTTTTAGCTAGGGGAATTAAATCCTGGCAATAAAGGTTTATTATATTGACTCGGTCCATTTGTTGTGATAGCGTCTTTAGCATAAGCATCTAGTCTCATTGCCAGTAATTCCACTATGACCTGGTAAATGGTTTTCTGTTAGATCGGTTTACGGACGATAATTTTACGTGATAACACAAGCCGAACGCTTAGGCCGATCGTGCCTCTCTATCGCTTGTTCCGCGCTCTCGCTTGCACGCTCGGCTCAGGCGGAACGTTTTCGTGCGTGCAGCCGTCGTTCAACGACTTATAAGACGTTATCACGTCCAGAAATTGGAACTCCGAATTTTTATTATAATGTGAACTGTTCTCTGTGGCATGAGAATAGTGCCCCAGAGATTTTACGGAGGTTCCGTTCCGATTCCGAAAGTTCGGAACATCGCGTCGGCATGATTTTGCACGACCTCTCTGGCTCCGTGGTCGAGCGCGTCAGTGTTCGAGCCGGAGGGCGCGAGTTCGAATCCCGCCACAGAAACAAAATAGTTTTCTTTGTTCCTGATGTGAAAAAAATCACATTTGTTTTATTGGAAATTAATAAAATAAATATTTATTTTATTAAGGTTTTTAGTATGTGTAGTTATCAGAAACAGAAATAAATAATCTGTAAAAATTTTAACTGTTTATAGCCTGGTGACAGACAGACAGACAGAAGTCTCAGTAATTCCCCATTACCCATTTTACCCCTTTGGGTACGGAAACCTAAAAAACCATGTGAAGTACTTACTGTCCAGCTTAGCAGGTATATCGTCGATGACACATTGCTTGGTGTAGCTGTCTTCGATAGTTGGGTCGTAGTCTGTCACAAAGTAACTCTGAAAAAAAAAACAGAACAACATAAGCAACAACCACATACTAATTATCATAAACTTTAAACGAGACTATCTTGTAAATATAATAGGTCTTTACCTATGAAATTGCCGTTCTGCAGTACTGGCCATTTCAAATCAAAATAATGTTTGTTTGGCTAAGAATTCTAATTTCAAATTAATTTTATTTTCAAAACATGGAATTCTTTTTCCAAAAGTAGTCATTTGTTTATCGATTAGTGTTACATTTTCATCGCATTTCAATCTTTTTCGTCATCATAAATACGTTAAAAATTCGAGTAATTATGGAAAATGAGTACCGTCGTGGCAACAACGCGGCACAAGCGGCACGCAACATCACCGACGTTTACGGAGCTAACACTACAAACCAACGCACCAACTGTTATTGGTTTGCTCGCTTCCGTTCTGGAAATTTCGACCTGAAAAATGAACCTCGCGGTCGTCCGAAGACTTTGGTCGACAATGATGAATTAAAGGCGATTGTGGAAGCTGATGATACACAATCTACGGCTGAATTAGCAGCAGCTTTCGACGTTAGCGTCAAAACAATATTGGCCCATTTGCGTCAAATTGGCAAGGTAAAAAAGCTTGACAAATGGGTGCCCCACGAACTCAATGATCGCCAGCGCGAAGTACGCGTCGAGACGTGCCTTGCACTGCTCAACAGACACACAAATGAAGGAATTTTGAACCGCATTGTTACCTGCGATGAAAAATGGATTCTGTTTGATAACCGCAAGCGCTCAGCAAGTTGGTTGGTTCAGGTGCTGGTTCAGCACCTAAACAATGCCCTAAACGAAAACTTACCCCTAGAAAAGTGATGGTCACTGTTTGGTGGTCTAGCGCCGGTTTGATTCATCACAGCTTCTTACCAAACGGGGTGAGCATTACTGCAGATGTGTACTGTGAAGAACTGAACACAATGATGGAGAAGCTGGCACATATCCAACCAGCATTGGTCAATCGCTCGTCTCCTGCTCTCCTGCACGACGCACGAAGTTGCAAGAACTGGGGTTGTAAGCTCTCCGTCATCCGCCCTAGTCACAGACCTTGCGCCTACAGACTACTACTTTTTCCAGAATTTGGATAAGTTCTTGGCGGGAAAAAAATTCAATATCCGAAAGGCAGTACAAAATGCCTTTGAAGAATTTGTTGCCTCCCGTCCAGCCGATTTCTTTAAGAAGGGCATCAATATACTGCCACTGTGTTGGCAAAGATGCATTGATTGCATGGGTGATTACTTCGATTAATACAAATAAAAAATACATGAAAAAAAATTGGTTTAAATTTTTTCATACAAAACGGCAATTTTATAGGTAAAGACCTAATATAATTGATATCTCCACAACGGCTACCTACAAGTATTACTAGAAAGATCTAGCTAGGCCTTATCCTTTAAAAACTGCGCTTTTTTACGCAATGTTTTTTTATTTCGTCGTGCAACAATATATCAATAATTTCGACTCTCTTATGTCAGTCTGATTGGCAACTCGGTATGCGTACCTGCATATAATTTTTACATTGTTTGGAATTTCGGAATGTGGTGGGTTCAAATCCCGGTAAGATAAATATTTTTGTGATTCTTATTATTTCTTATACATATATTTTTTATTATTTTATCGTTCTACTAAAACACCGAGCAAAGCTCGGTGTCCCAGGTACTTATATTTAATATATGAAGCAAAAACGTTCAGTAGCATAACGAGAATTGTGCAACCGAAGGAGTATGAAATTTTTCTGGTAAATTAAAGTTCATGTGGAAGGTGTGCTAATATTATTTTAACTAATTAAAGAAGAAATCTAATATTATTTTAAATAATTATAAATCTAACCACACAAGTATTCTCAAATCCGTAACATTATAACCATAAAGGACATAGGAAATTTTACTATGGAACAATTAATTATTATTCATAGATAAAAAACCAGAGATAAAAATAGATTAGATGTAAGGTTAATCATGTTGCATCTGGATTACAATAGATTAGGTTGCATATCAGCAGGGGGTCCCACTTCCAGTAAATCAGTAAATACTGTGATATTTTAACTAATTTCAACAAATATTCATATAACTTATGATAAACAATTTATTGATTATATCCACTTCTCCATGGATATGAATTAATATTTAAGTAGATATGTAATAATATTATGATTTGTGGTCTTTTCCCTTTTTAGTGCAGCAACTGCAGCCACTTATCAAGTTTTAAAGTTTAAGGGATTTTAGCTTTTATTAACATTATTTGAATAGAATCAATTTTATTAACTGAATATAATACCTAATAAATTAACGATTGACACAAAAAATTTACAAAATTATCACATTCCAAGATTGAATGAAAATAAACAAAATGTAATACAATATAATATATATATTTTCAAACCAATAACTTAATATATGTAATATCATCTTTATAATTTGAGTACATATTTAAGACTAAGATCCACTATACATAGGAAATTGGTACTAATATAAGTAGTACATTGTGAAAAAATTTAAGTTTTGAGACCTTACTGCCATCCCACCATCACCTACACACAACCTACATGTGCATTCAATGAAATTGTCGTCAATGAATGTCTGTCTGTCTGACTGTCCTATTAAATATGTGTCATATTAAAGCAAACTTTTTAAGAAAACATAAATATCAAATGTTAGACTAATCATAAAGATTTATTTTTAAATTTATTGTTTAAAATTTATTATTTAAATTTCTTAAGTTAGACCGAAATATAAATATAATCGCAGTAAAAAAAAGTTTACATGTTTAGTATTTTACGAATACACAATATATTTTACCTGTAAAAAGCTAAACAAATTTATTCTATTACTATTCAAATAGTACTATATCTAATTCCTGCTCTAAACTCAAGACAATGTAGGTATAAATATTAAAAGTTTATTGAAAATGAAGAATATTAAATATATAATAAAACTATGCAATTTAAAGTAATATTTATGCAGTTTAAAGTAATTTCTATATTAAAGTAGTTTCAAAACATGTCATTAGATTGTTATTTATTTTTAAATCGCAGTCGAAAGATAAATATGGAGGTCAAGTTACAGGAACTCAAAAACCATCTGATGACGATTGTGGGCGGCGTCTACGGGCGACGGACCTTGACATATTATACATCTAATATCACTATTTATAAATATGATTAAACTATCTTACAGGAAAAAAAGTGAATAAACAATCATTGTAACAACAATAAACGGAAACGCAAGTCCAGTTCGTACGCAAAATCTTAGTCATAGGTATTGATAGACAAATAGACGAGATACCTGAATAAACTGAATAGTGATAGCGCTTTTACCGACTCCGCCTCCGCCGACGACCACCAATTTGTATGTTTGAGCCTGGCTCGGTCTGTCGGTGTGTCGAGACATATTTGAAAATTATGAAATTAAACAACTTTCCTATACGAAAATGTCTATTTTTTGCTATGTATTTTCAAGTAAATCGCAAATCACAAACCACAATTGACGGTCATAGAGCTTTGACAGCTGATTCAAGAATCAATTGCAAGTGTCAAAGTCAAATTGACATCACAGACGTCATACTTTTTTTTAATAAATGGCGTCGGCTTTTACCAGTGTCAAGTTAAAAAAAATTAAAATAGAATTTTCGTTTGTCGTAATAACCCATAATGTTTGTGTTCGTTCTAGGTTTAGCGGTTTCTACGGTCAGTATAGCGCCTAAAGGGCTATACTGACCATCTAGCCTGCAAGCCCAAGGCCGCAGACTTGTAGGCTATTGATATTAATGACGGCTATTAGTACCGGTGCTGGATTTTCTGGATGGGCCGTGAGTATGGCGCTTAAGATTTTTCAACAGACTTCCTCCAGCACTCCGTACCCTTGATATTTCATAAAACCCACTCTTAAGGTTCAGTTCTTAATGTGTAATATTGGTAGAATATTAACCATTAAATATTCGTTAACGTGCACAAGTGTGGGCAAGTAGTACAACTTCTAAAAACGTGCTATTTTGAGTTTCCCTCCAAAACTCCCTAGCAACTTTCAGTAAAGCTTCTACCACTTTACTGAATCGACTGATATGACTCATGGACTGCACTGACTATTTATTTGGACTTTCACTAGACTTTGGACTTGACGATTTAGGAATACGGTGTTGAAAATAGAAACGAAATTTCTATTCCGCCTTTATAACTTGACACTAGTAAATGGTTATAAGCCGATGCCATATTTATATAAAAAAAATTAAAAAAAAAAAGTAGTTGATACTTGGTTGTCAAAATTTGAAATTTTACACAACTAGATATTTCCCAATTCCCAATTAATGTTGTTTTGTTGTTTACTTTCTTATAACTGAACGTTTTAATCATATCCGTTAATTTAAAGGTTTAAAGAAATGTTTTCTACAAGTTCCCAAAAGAAATTTTGGACGTTTAGTGACGAAAGTGAGCTAGCTCGACATCGTGAAAAACATAACATAAACTTCATTGCAAAACATGGGCAACATCTAGACGAGTATCAGAGATTTAACTTCTTTTTATCGCCAGAAGAAGAGCGGCTACTTCTTAAGCAGTATGAGCTTCACCTAAAGGAGTTCTGTAAACGTTTCGCACCGCCAATGCCGAAGGGAGTCGTTGGAACCGCGTTCCATTATTTCAAGAGGTTTTATTTGTACAATTCAACCATGGACTATCATCCAAAAGAAATTCTGGCCACTTGTGTGTACTTGGCGTGCAAGGTAGAGGAGTTCAATGTGTCCATAGGTCAGTTTGTAGCAAACATTAAGGGTGACAGAGAAAAAGCTTCTGATATTATATTGAATAACGAACTATTGCTTATGCAGCAGCTAAACTACAACTTAACAATACACAATCCTTTCCGGCCCGTTGAGGGCTTCCTCATTGACATAAAGACAAGATGTACGTTGGCTAATCCAGAGAGATTGAGAGGAGGAATTGATGAGTTTTTAGAGAAGGTATTTTTAACTGATGCTTGTTTGTTATATGCGCCTTCTCAAATAGCCCTTGCTGCTGTGCTCCACGCGGCCAGCAAGGAACAGGAGAACCTGGACAGCTATGTTACTGATATGCTGTTCAGTAATGCTGGACCAGATAAACTGGCAATTTTGATTGAAGCAGTTCGTAAGATACGATCAATGGTGAAATTTGTGGAGACGCCGGCCAGAGAGAGAGTGAGATTGATTGAGAAGAAGCTGGACAGGTGCAGGAATCAAGAGAACAACCCTGACAGTGAGATTTATAAGCGGAGAATGAGGGAGGTGTTTGACGAAGACGATCCTCCTCACACAGGATCCAGCAGGATGTCTCTGGACACAAGTGGTGTGCATAAAGTTCTGTCTCCTTCTGCATCATAATGGTTGACACCATTATTAGAAAAAATATTAATCCTATGCGTTAACCTCGGACCAAATAAAAAAGTGAAGACAAGAGTTCTGCGAACCACACACGGTTTAAACACAGCTTCTCCTTGTAATTTCACAGTATCACACACACTTTGTAATGAAACTATGACTTACCTTGTAAGACTGCTGCGTAAGCTGTGGCGGTGTGTGGTTTTGGTTTGTATGTAGTGCATGTGGATTGCAGATGCATGCTCTACATAATAAAAAATGGCATCTGTTTTTGTTCGACACAGGGCTGTCTTCACTTTTTTATTTGGTGTAAGGAGTTAACAAGCAATTCAATTGTTACAAAACGGTTGCCATAAAGGAACTAGATTGTTGACAGAAAACATTACTATCAGTCAAAGCAATTTTCATCATAATATTTCTATAAATAATAAAAAATAAAATATTTAAAGGATTGACTAAAAAGACTAGGACTGAGTTACTCACATGACAATAAAATAACATCACTACCGGACTTAAAAATCAGGATTCATAGGAAATCTTATGAAAGAAAGTTAATTGTTTAAGTTATGTAGTGTTAAAAAGATCTTTTTATCTTTTTTAAAATATGTATACTATGACATCGTTAGGATTATTTTTAAGTGATATCAAAATGGCTAAATTTAATAAAATATATTAAAGATATGTATGTACTTTTTCAATTTACATCATTATAATATCATTTTTTTCCGACTTCCAAAAAAAGGAGGCGGTTATACATTCAGCTGTATATATTTTATTTTTATTCTACACAAACTTTATAAAGAGGAAAGATTTGCTTGTTTTTTTGTTTGCATTGAATAGGCTCCGTAAGTAATGGACCGATTTCGATGTTATTTCATTTTTATTACAGACCAGATGTTGCTCAAGTCGTCGTGCGCCCGAAATGAAATCTCGGGGGAACCGTACCATCCGTCTCGATTATAAGTAGCATATGTCCTTCCATAGACCACGGGTCTAATGTATATGTGCCAAATTTCATCAACATCGGTCCAGCAGTTTTGGGGCCTTTTCAATATAAACAAACAAACATACAGACAAACAAATCCTTCCTCTTTTTAATATTAGTATAGATATGGGGGAATTACTAATAAAAATATTTACACAATGGATATGCAATACAATATTTTGTCCTTGTCTGCTAAGCTACTTTTTCCACGTATCAGACAAAAATGAAACATTGTATAACTTATCCACCGTTTAAATATTTTTATTAGTAAGGGGGATAGAGTAGACCTTGGAAAGGACATAGGCTACTTTTTACCGTGGGAAAATGTATGGTTAAAGCTAGAATACAAGATAATTCAAGATTATAATTATTGCATATATATGCAGCCTGAATAAAAGTTATATTTTTTATTTTTATTATTATCCAAAAAGTTTAAAGTAATGCAAGAAAAGAAGCCAATGTTAGTATTTTAAAAAAACTTTATTTATAACAGTTTATACATTTCTACAAATATATACTTATAAACTTATTTATATATGGTGCCATTGTCGTGGAGGATGTCGTAAAATAATACAGGCGTGTGGAAGTCTCAAGGCTTTTGACAAAACAGTAGTCTTTCAGCTTCATTCTGTAAAAAAACAATGTCATTAGTATTTTCCGATCCGCCGAACGCCAGGTTGGAACTATATGATCCGGAATCCGGAAGGCCGGGAAAATTCACAACACTGAAAATAGAACTCAGTTTTATTTTAATGGAGCTGAAATTCGAAGTCATATACGACACTGACATTTGATTCGACACTTGTGTGTTCGGTTTCAGCGCATATTGTATTAGCGTAGTGTTCTTTTTTCAAATGCTCTGAATTTTCTCCGGCTTACGGATTCCGGACAATATCAGGCGTCCGCTCACACCGAAACGAGGCGATAGCAATTCAAAATTGAACTTTATTTACTACGCAAGAAAGCAGTGCCGCGTCGCGGATCGTCTTGTCGGTGTGAACTGACTCTTTTAAAAAATCTGTACGTTGTGGCCTAGTCAATAAAGTTCAATTTACGTTGCCGCATTGTGATTCTTGTGGTCATATAAACCTGTCCTTGCGTTTTCATCCGCGATAACCGGTGGCCCGAACCGTTACCGGTTGGACCACCCGCTGTGCTTAGCGGCTGTGTACCTAACAGTTTTGTATCCTTGGACCGTGGCCGGTGGCAGTCGCTTCTCCCTAATTCTCGTATTTAACTGAGACTTAATTAATAGTCTCGATATCATAAACTGATTTTGGAGTTTGCGTTTGACGTATATGAGAATACCATTTGCTGTTAAAACTAGCGAGACTGGCGACTGCATCGAAACTGTTTTAGGTATTGTAAGATCTAATTTATAATTAGTAGAATCGACCATCCAAGTTACATGTGATCATTCTTGCAAAGAATTGGATCATGAGTAATTAAAAAAATACTGGATCATTTATAAATGGCGGCCACGGTTTCGTCGCTTCTGCACATGTTTGACCCTGAACGTTTCCCGCCCCAGCTCGAAGTAAAAGTCAACTGGGCCTGGGGCCAGACAGATGAACAGCGTCAGGAGAGCGAATAGGAATACCTTGTTTCCGACCATCTTGATTCCTTATGCCCCTTCCATAGAGATCACTAGCATTTATACCCAGGGTACGAAGCCTTATACTTTTTAATTTGCTGGCCAGTAATGAGAACATAATTAAATGTAGATACGGCATCTTTTGATTGTTTTTAAATTGTGTGAAATTTACGTGGGCTGGTCTTCATCCGACTGTGGGACAGGACATGAAAGGCGTTTGAGGACAAAAGTTGTCGTTTGATTGCATTAACCGTGTCAACTTGTATCCTACCGTCCTCAAACTAAAAGGCGGTTAAGTGACAAAAACTGTTTTGAGATAGAGCTAAAAAACGCACGGTTATTTGAAATCGAAGCTAGTGATTTTCTATAAATAAACAATTGTTAATATTGTCATATGTCAAAAGATATACAGGGTGTTCGGCACATGGATGGACAAACGAAAACCGTGGGACCCATGGAGCCCTTTGCTATACATTGAGGCCTAATTACAAGACTCAGGCCCAATAGTTTTTTTTTTTTAATAATTTTTTAAGTTAATTTCGAAAAAAGCAGTTTTCAAACTTCAAACGACTATAAATTTACTTTAACATTGAAAATCCAAACATGCTTTTGTAATAATTATCTGCATTAGTTGTAGAATCATATTAAATTCAGTTTTGGAGCAAATGTTAGATATAAAATTAGATACAGAGTCCTTAAACGACAAACAAAGTGAAAAAATAATTTTCATATTCCACTTTGAAATTCTTAAAAAAAAAACTATGATTTTTAGAGCACTTAAAATTCTAGGAAAACATCTGTGGTTCATACCCTTTATATCGGTATACAATTTGCACATATTTGTTTAAAAATAACTAGAGTAAATCGCAATTTAAACTAACGGGGCCTTAATTCATAAGACTCAATTTGCGAAAACTTAAATCAAGTACAAGCCAATTTGTTATAATTGCTTTCGGTATGTTCACTAACACTACACGTGGGAGCTAGTAGTCTGTCTCTCTCTTACCAGTCACGATACTATCTCTTGTCTCTTTTGTTGAATTTGGACAATAGCCATACATAGCAGGTAGAAAAAGGGGTGTTATTTCTCTGTGCAGTAGTAATTCTATGAAATCTTATATGTTTTTTAATTAGTAAGCTTTTTAGTAGAACATGAATTTATTATTAAAACACTATGATAATTTAAATTTTAATTTATTTCCAAAATTTATTTTATAACAATTGTTCGAATTGGTGCCCTTGACTTCTTATGCATGCTCGGCACCGTTTAAAATTTCCACTGCTGTTGTTTGAAATATCATTTCGGCTTTCATTTTTTCGAATGCTTCATTTATTCTAATTATTAACTGCTCTCGACTGGGCACCACGGTTGCGTACACTAGCTCTTTGGCTCTACCCCAGACGTAAAAGTCTATTGGGGTAAGGTCGGGCGACCTTGGTGGCCAAGGAATTGGGACCACCCCGACCGATCCACGAGTTCGGGAACACATTATTAAGGTATTCCCTCACAGCTATGCTCCAATGGGCTGGCAGCCATCGTGTTGGAACACAAAAGGTCTGTCTTCTTCTACTAAACCGGGCAAATCATTTTGCAGAAATTCTAAGTAATTATTTCCATTAATATTGTCCGGTAAATAATGCGCCCAATTAGTTTATTTCCAATGACCCCAGCCCAAACATTTACACTGAATCTTCTTTGAAATTTTCTCGGTCTCGTCACTCGTGGATTTTGGTTTTTGGGTGCCCAGTAATGGAGATTATGGTAATTTGAAATACCTTCCTTATCAAATTTTGATTCATCTGTCCACAGAATACTTCTTAAAAAGTTTTCGTCTTCCACGTCAGTGTGTAGTAGATGTCGACAACATTCTACGCGTCTACCAAAATCATTATCTTGAAGATCTGAAAACAAAGAAAAAAGGCTTGAGAATTTAAAATAAGGAAGACTAGATCTAGGCTTTGGTACATATTCAGTCTCTTTACGGAATTAAGAAAAATCTATTGTATCCATACCTTGCACGGGAGTGTAATGGAAAGCATGTTGCCGATTTTCCCGGAGAACTGCCCACACTTTCCATATGCCAAGGCCCAGCATTGCAGCTACCTCTCTTATACTTTTATTAGGGTTATTATTAAATTCTTCTAATACACGTTCGTCTGTAGCAACATGATGTTGTCGTACATTCACCCTCGGTTCTTGATAACGCAAATTACCCGTTTCTCTAAGTCGTCGTATGTAGTAGCAAAAGTTTGGTGGCTAGGCAGTCGACGGTTAGGATAGCGCTCTTGGTATAGTCTTTGTGCTTCACGTCCATTGCAATTAGCGGCTCCATACACCAACAACATATTGGCGTATTCTTCATTCGTAAAAGAGGTGGTCATTTTACGAAAAAAAAACAACAACGTAACAACAAAATAACAGAAAACTTAACAAACTGAAGCAACAACAATAACGTAAAACGATAACAAAATCACAAAACGAAAACAATAACAGTTAGCGCAACGGACACGTCAGATCGCAGAGGCAGTTAAGACTCGACAAATAAGTAAAACAATTTTTTCCAAAATTAACGTTTGACTGATAAGGAATAGACAAAATCAAACAATAGCGCAATTGCAGAGTGAAATAACAACCCTTTTTCTACCTGCTATGTACGTACGGCTATTGTCCAAATTCAACAAAAGAGACAAGAGATAGTATCTTGACCGGTAAGAGAGAGACAGACTACTAGCTCCCACGTGTAGTGTTAGTGAACATACCGAAAGCAATTATGACAAATTGGCTTGTACTTGATTTAAGTTTTCGCAAATTTAGTCTTATGAATTAAGGCCCCGTTAGTTTAAATTGCGATTTACTCTAGTTATTTTTAAACAAATATGTGCAAATTGTATACCGATATAAAGGGTATGAACCACAGATGTTTTCCTAGAATTTTAAGTGCTCTAAAAATCATAGTTTTTTTTTAAGAATTTCAAAGTGGAATATGTAAATTATTTTTTCACTTTGTTTGTCGTTTAAGGACTCGTATCTAATTTTATATCTAACATTTGCTCCAAAACTGAATTTAATATGATTCTACAACTAATGCAGATAATTATTACAAAAGCATGTTTGGATTTTCAATGTTAAAAGTAAATTTATAGTCGTTTGAAGTTTGAAAACTGGCTTTTTTCGAAATTAACTTAAAAAATTATTTAAAAAAAAACTATTGGGCCTGAGTCTTGTAATTAGGCCTCAATGTATAGCAGAAGGCTCCACGGGTCCACGGTTTTCGTTTGTCCATCCATGTGCCGAACACCCTGTATTTTTTTTTGAACTTTAATATTTTGAACTTTAATATTAATAAAGTTGTTTTTGTGAAATAATCAATATCAGGATAATTAAGCTTCTTATTTTCCTTCTAATCTAGGAAAAGTTTCCAAATCCTCTCAACAGCACAGTACTAAATTACGGTTAAAGGTTCTTAGGTTAAGTAAGGTCTTAAAGGGTTTAGATATGTATAACTACTTGCAATTTTAAGAAAATAACAACATTTACATACCTATAAAGCAGTTTTAATTTTTAACGACTCTTAAATTTAGAACTTAATGCTTTTTTATTGATCTTCTCCATAACAATTAAACAGCTAAAGGCATATTGCCGCCTCATACACAAGTAGGTGTTGTTTGACTTTTCTCCCATTATATTGGGACTACTCTTTAATTTAAATTAGCATCACTTAAAAGTGGTTAACTTACAAACATTATTCTGTTACTGCTTTTTAGTCTTGTATGATCATCATTGATTTTTTGTAAATCCTACAAAATTGACGAAAACTACAAATACAAACAAATTTTTTAATAAGAAAAAGTAACTTATTGTAATGAAATCTCTTTGTAGAAACACGGAAATTGAAACTTAGTCATTGCGGATAAGGTTGTGAAATGTGTGTTGTGCACCACACATTTCACTCACGAGACACTAAAACAACAAATATTGATCTCGGTTCCGAATAAGAATAAACAAAAATGACATATCAAACGAAGAAAGGAAATCTAAGTATCTAAAGTTAATTTAAAAAATCTAAAATTACGTAGCTTCGCTTAGTTATGTGTACCTTTCAACAACTGCTTCGCAACAGTCGATATAGACACAAACAACAAAACGATGCAAAAGAGGAAATCTAAGTATCTAAAGTTAATTTAAAAAATCTAAAATTACGTAGCTTCGCTTAGTTATGTGTACCTTTCAACAATTGCTTCGCAACAGTCGATATAGACACAAACAACAAAACGATGCAAAAGATCGAACCGTCGTTAACTCATTGCTGTTCCATGTACAGGTACATACATCCTGTAAACCGTAAATAAATGAATTAACCTTATTCGTTATATTAAAAACAAACACAACTGTGGTATCGATGACATACCACCAATTCCTGCTAAAATATTGCGCCATAAATATTTCTATACCCTTAACATATTACCCCGTAAACCAAAGCTTTCTAGAAGCCAAATTTCCTACCTCTTTAAAAATGTCTTGAATAAAACCAATCCACAAATAGGCGACACCCAAACTCGTAGCAACTACAGACCCATAGCTTTATTATTTAAACGTTTTCCAAAATATTTAAAAATGTGTAATAGATACTGTGGTGATGTATTTTAATATAGTAAGTATAATATTTTATAAATTGTTATTTACGTATGGTGCGGCGCGTAGTACTTACTTACTTCAGGATGCGCCGGCACAAGCTTTGGGCGACCCGTTAAACAGTCTGAAACGATCCTCGGTCCCGAAGGCTGCGAGCGCGCATATAATTTTATGTACCTAATTAATTTTTAGTGTCTAATTGTTTCTAGAGAGGAGTTCCCTTGATTCCTGATGGATGCCATCATCAGGTCACCGCTTTGGTGACAACGAGACCAATTTCGAAGTATACTCTTTACATCAAATTTTTTTAAAAAAATCTGCCCATAAACGGCAGAGTAATGTTCAAAGATATCCGTGTCGGTGTAAAATATTATGAGAAGTACCTATTATATCATCATTATGTCATGATTTATGGTGGTGATGATGATTATTACTTTAATTGACATATATGTGTCCATATAACTTTGGAGGAGTTTCCTCGATTTCACATGGATCCTATCATCAAGTCACCACTTTTATGAAAACGGGACCAACAACAAAGTATACCCTTTACATCAAAAAAAGAATTTTCAAAATCGGTCAACAGACGGCGGAGTTATCGTTGAACATACAAAAAAAATACATAAAGCCGAACGTATAACCGCCTCCTTTTTTTGGAATTCGGTTAATAACTTCTAACAAAAAATCGTGGCCTGATCTTTATACATAAAAAAGGTCGATCCCGCGACCTACCTACACCAAAAAACTGGCTTGATGACGGTGGATTTCGCGTGAATATTAGATCCCTATTTTCTTACAATGAAACAGTTAAATTCATAATTAGTAGCGAGTTAAATCGTTTAAATTGTGTATAATAACGTGTTGTATTCTTGTTAGAATTTGCCTATACCTACAAGATAAGAATAATCAAATAAAAGTTGTGAACATAATTGCACCATTTGTGCGCGTTTCGGCGCCAAAATCAGTATTTTCATTACTTTTTTAAAGTTTTGTGCCAGAAGCCAGAAATAAAGTGTAGAGGAGACTGGAGTGTTGTTTATTTTATAAATGAGGAAATGGATACCTGCCTGCCTGCCTGAAAAAATACTTGGAGGGGAGGAATTTTTATTATTTTTACAGTAGGAATTCTTGAGATAGAAGCGATTATAGAAAAAATATGGCAATGCTCTATACCAGAGATCTATACGCAGTCTATAACTACACCAACGGACGGACGAAAAGAGCGAAACTATTAGGGTTCCTTGTGTATTATGGAACCCTAAAAAACCGACTTCCAAAGTAAAAATGCACAAAAAAGTATGAAATAAATCTTATGTACTAAATAATTTCCCTTTTTAATTCGGCTAAACTTTTAACTATTTCTCTACTCAATCTTCATAATTTTGAAGTCTATATCAGCCCAAACAATATCATAATACATACATATTTTATAGAACTCACGTTCAGGTTAGTTGAAATTTCAAAATGAATGATTTTTTTGTAATCAGCGACTCCAGAAACCTAGAAAAGGCCACCTATATCTATTTTTTAAAATCATCTTGGAAATTCAAAATGGACGACTTTTTTGTAATCAGCGTCCCCAGAAACCTACAAAAGGACACCCATATAAAGAAATGAAATAGGTATGTCCGCCATCTTAGAATTTTAAAATGAATAAAAACCTGGAAAACGACACCCATATGAATTTTACGAAAAATTTATATCTGCCATTTTGAAACTTCAAAATGAGTGATTTGTATGTTATCTACACCCCCAAAAACCTAGAAAAGGATGAAAATATATTCGTTTTATTACAAAAAAACGTCCGCCATCTTGGTACCAAAAAGTTATCAAAAAATGGAATTTTGTACGCTTCTATACGATTTTTTGATGCTTCACTGCTTACCTACCTACGTAATTCAAAAAACATTATAAGCAGTAGTAGTACCAATGTAGATTAGGGAAAAAATATGTTCCCATTCTTGAAGTAAATGTGTGCTCTCAAGTTGTCACCAAGATGGTTATACAGGTGTCCCGTAAATCGACGTCAAGCCGTAAACCCGTGATAGGCCAAGTTACAATAGTTATCAGAAAAATTAAAAAAAATCCAAGTAATGTGTCTCAAAAAATACAAAGCCTTTAAAAAATCGAAAAATCGACATCTTGTGGTGGTTTTTTAGTTCCCGGCACTACAAATTTCTACTTTTTTGTAAATTTTTTTTGTATGTAATCCTGAATAATGCTTTAGTAAGCTGGTGCCTAAGATTTGAATCAAACGACTCCGACTTGAAAGGAAATGAGGCTTTTTGCCCAAAACAATGATTCGAATTTAATAGTTTGCTCGACTTTAACAAAAAAATGTACTACGCTTATTTGGCAGGTAATTTTAAAAGTTGGCGAGGTTAATAAGGATTCCAAAATGGTATGACACTTGCTAGATTGTTTCTTAAATTTTGGACAATAATGATTTTTGTAAAGGAAGTCAGTTTTCGACAATTTTTTCTTACTTACTTAAAATGATTCAAGTGTACACAGGACTTTCTTCTAAGTGATATTCTGATTTGGATGAGACGGAGAGAAACATTCAACGAGTGTAAGAGAGACAAAATCCAAGAAGTAAAAGAATATCACGGGCCACGGGGGCCATAGTGTCTCATTACTTTTAACTTTAGGAAAGGTGTTTTTAAGAAGCTTTTAATTGAAACAAATTTTTGGAGTCTAAAATATTTTATTACATTATAACAAATTTAATGTTCAAACTGCCTCCTACCAGCATAAATGCAAGCTCGACATCTTTTTAAAAAAGACCGCTTTATCAGACGGGCAAATCTGCCGTTAACTACTTAATTCAGCTGCTTGCGTTAATAATAATTGTCGTCGTGGTTCAACTATATTTTCAATTGGCTTTGTATACACTTTTTCTTCAATTAATAACACTTTACACCAACTAATTTATCATTAAAACTGCACTTCTTTGGTTAATAGCAGAGAACAGGATGAGTTTATTCAACATGAAATAATTAACAATTGACCAAAACATTTAACATCAATCGAATTAACATACAAATATGGCAGCACGGGATATAATATGCCGTTCAACCAATAAGAGCGCGAGGTGCGTTCCTTCGCATGCCATTTTACAATTAAACGGATTCTTTTTGTTAAATTATAATGTAACGGAAAATAATACGTTAAATTGTAAGCAGTATATTCGGGTGCACAAACTTAACACAGTTTACAATCAATATTATATTATTCAGACCCGGCAGGTTGTTTTGCCATTGTATGTTTAATGCCACATCATATAAAAATATTAAAAAATATTAGGGGTGGGTCACCCTTATCATTTAGGGGTTCAGACCTACCGAATATGCAAAAAAAATGTTCATAAGAATCGGTCAAGCCATTTCGGAGGAGTGTGTCCGAACTCTATGACACGAGACTCGCTACATAGTATACAATTATTTTAACAAAAAATTAAACCGACTTCTAAGGCCCGTATTAATAGACCGTTCTCAAACTAGTTCTCAAGACCTTCCTTGGCTGCGACGGACTCAAGTAACGATTAGCTTCTCAAGAATGTCTTTAATTAATAGTATGATCTCAAGACCGTCTCAGATGATAACGTTATTGAGATCACTTACTCAACTTTTAAGCGTCGTCTACACGACAAAGAACGACTAAAATAACGTTTCGTTTACACTTCTACAAAGAACGGATTTATTAATTATACATTCCTTCAATATTTCTTTTTAAAAATGTAATTTTTAATAATATAAATAGCAAAAAAAAGTTTAGTCTGTATTTTTTATATTGAAAAAACTGATTTTCATTAATTTTTAAGTAGATATTAATATTTATTATTGTCTAGCATAATATTAATATCCATATTTTTTAACAACTACGTACAACGGAATGCGGATCATTGCCATTCGAAAAAAGTACTTCTTCTTCTTATTATTTAAAGTGGCTCCTTAGTTATTCGCCAATGTGTTGTGTTGACGAAAACTCTACCTTATGAGTGGGTTTTATGAATAAACAAGGGCACGGTGTACAGGAGGAAGTCTGTTGAATAATCTAAAACCTAGAACAGACAAATTTAGAGCCAGTATGTGGTACTAAATATAAGTAACTAAGTAAGTATGTACATAAATTTTCAGTAAAAGGAGTGTTTACAAAACACAGAACAGATTTAAGGTTCATAGGGCGAGGAATTGTAGGAGGGAGGGATCATAATATAATGAGGATTGTTTTTTGGGCAGCGAAAAAAAGTTCTGCTGTCAAGTGTCAAATCAAGTCAATTAATATAAATCAAATAGGTAATTCGTTAAATATAAATAAATAAATAAATAAATAAATAAATATACTTTATTTAATTTTTAATTATAAATAAAATCGAAAATATTTCTACAAATACTCGACACTGGCAGAATGGTGTAAAATCATTGCAACCGCGATTACCGAAAAAAAAAAAGAATAAGTATCAATCATGTATAGATATAGCATCTTTTTTTATAACTTTATTTTGTGTTGAGTATGTAGTGTAAATTCTGAGTTTGTTTAATGATAAATATTTAGATTTTAATTTACACGATTGTAACACACCGAAAAACACCACAAATAATAATAACAGTATATTATTATTTGTGTGTTATCTCATTTCCAAGCAAGCCATTCTCAAGTCAAGGTTTGACTGTACCCACGAAACCCCGTCACAAGTAACAGTTTGACAGCAATGACAGCGTACTTGAGTAACGAGTCTCGTTTATTAATACGTTCTGTTGTACGGGATTACTATTTTCCCTTTTTAAAAAGATTTATTATAATTAACTGAAATAGTACTTTAACAAAACAAAGAAATTAGAATTGAGACAACTGTCGCGGTCAGGAGTCGGAGATGGAATTCCCTGAAGGGGTCTGGGCTGAAGCGTAGGACGATAGGAGAAATGCGGGATCAGCAAAGTCGGAAAGCTAGGGTGAGCATGATAGGGTACAGATGCGGGATATAACACCTCCCCGGGGTAGACTAAACTTCGGGGTCGAAGTTTATGGAAAACAAAATAAAGGAAACTAAACATGGATTCTAAGGCTGGGAGTAGGAATAGGTTTAGGTTTAGCTTTGTCTTTAGATAGGTCTTGAAGAGGAATGGAAGGAGGAGAGGAGCCAGAAGAAGAAGAAGAAGAAGATTCATCTTGGGTTTCCTGTGTTGGAGATGTATTGACGGAAAGAGTTTGGGAAAATCGTGGAAGGATGTAAGGATGGCTACAGTTGTACCCTTTTATTAAAACTAAACATTTAAAAACACCAAATACAAAAATAATCAAAGAAATAACTACAAGAGTGGAAGAATAATGTGCTTCATGTTTAATGAAACTGTGTTGATTAATGTTTTGTCAGTTTCTTTTGTTAATGATTTGAACTTTAATATATTTCCGTTACTAATCGTGTCTAGATCGAAATTTTGTAAATTTATAGTATGAAACTCACTATTCTCTCCATCATTTATCTTAAAATTACAACATGAATCATCTATTATATTAATATTAGAAAATATCTTATTTACTCTAAATTTCACAGCTTGAGATTTAGGTATTAATTTTGTATATTTAGAATAACCAATACAATTATTGGGTACATAAACAATTCCTGTACCTATTACATTTAGATCAACATTTGTTTTGTTACGACATTCAATTAACACTTTAGTGTAAATGGATTGTACAAATATCCATTTATTGTTCGAGATAGACTTCCAAATATCGATTTGGCCGTTAACACTTTCGGTTTTGCACTGCACTGGTAGAGCTTTTATGGTATTCACTAGTAATTCACTTTTACAACTCGGATGCTCGCTGGTGGAGAAGATCGTGGTCACGTCGCAGATATAGGTTCGGGCATTCATCGCTTTGCATTCCCGTAGCGAGTCTAAGTTACAATATGCACTTTTGTCATTGGTCATTGCAATATATTTACTACTAGGTACAACATAAGTATAATAACTAGGTTTAGATACATCATGTGGTGTCGGAAGAGCAATATTATGATATAGATTGTATTATTTTAAGGATACAAGAGGAATTCTAAGGATAAACATAACTTTATCGCTAACACTATAACTAAATACACTAGAGACATTAATGAGAGTAAACATTTCATTTAATTCTAGGTTTACAGGGAATTTCGCATCAACAGGTAAGTGACGAAAGTTATCGACAAGCTCCTGGTATAAATGACTAGGCGGTAATATAGCTGGATGTAGTATATTCTGGCTACTAAACATAATTGCATTAACAATATCCTCTATTTGAAATGATAAAGTTATAATACTTGCTTCTAGACTATTTAATATAGTAATCATATTAGTTTTCATTATTAGGCTTTTAGACATCGTAGATATATTATTTATTTTGTTAGAGAGGTTGTCGATAGCTTCATTAAGGTTGTCTTCATTAACTTTTATTTTTCTTAAAGTAACGTTAATATTTGTTAAAGTAGTAGTTGTTATGAGAATATTATCTTTGATTAATGAAGCCAACTCTTTTTGATTTGATTGTACATTTCGTATAGCTTCATCGTATTTGATGGCGTCATTTTCATCAAGAGTACCAAAAATGGTTTTAAAAGCAGAGCCTACACCACCAAACCATGCAGATCTACGGAATCTGTGATCAATTAAATGTGATATGGAATTATAATCTTCTACCAATTCGTCATTTCTAATGGTAAATGGTTGTAATACATTATGACATTCTAGGGTATCGTCAAATTCTATTTCTACTTTGTTGCATAAAAATCGCAATGTGCCAAGAATTGAATTTATATTGGTTATATGCGATTGAAAATGCGATATGTCTACTGGAGTGACAATATCTAAATAATCTGAACATATTTTTAACTGTCCTATTGGATCAAAGTAAATTCCCGGACTTGAATTTATTTGTTGAATAGAGTCTCGAGCCGCTAAGTCTGAAATGCTGAAATAGAAAGAAATTTACTTAAAATTATTTTACTTTAAATTTTATTTTATTCTTACTATAAAGATTGAACCGATGCTGGTTTGATTTGATCAACATGATGTTTAACATGTCTACGGTTAATGAGCAGAGAAACAGTATTATAGCCATGAACTTTAACAATTTTGTATGGACCTTTCCATTGAGGGGATAAGGCCTTCCTTAAGCGTAAATTATTTTTTAAATAAACCAAATCTCCAACCTTATAAGACACGGGTCTTGTTTTGTTATCATAATAAGTTTTTGAATTTTGTTTTGACTTAATGATGTTCTCAATCGCTTTCTCTCGAGCATGTTTTAATCGATGTTGTAACATTTTGACATATTCTGGATACGTGGCGTCATTGATGTTTGAATTATAAACTGAATCTGGAAGATATGGCTTATGGCCAAATACGAGTTCGTAAGGTGTGAATTTTGTAGTGGTATGAACAGCCGTATTATAAGATAGCATAGCTGTGTATATATATCGGGACCAATTATCTTGATTTTCATTTACGAAGGATTTGAGATACTCCTTGAGTGTAGAGTGACTACGCTCAAGTGCTCCTTGAGTTTGAGGATGGTAAGGAGTTGACCAAATTTGTTTTATTTTCAGAAAGTTGCAAGTCTTTTTGAATAAATCAACAGTAAAATTTGTGCCTTGATCGGTAAGTATCGTTTTTGGAATTCCGAATAGTGAAATAAAATGAAGTAGACATTCGCTGGTCTCTTCAGCTGTTATTGTTCTTATGGGATACGCGACTGAATATTTCGTAAGATCGTCCTGTAGAGTCATAATAAATTTGATTTTTGCGGTACCTACTTCCGGTAAGGGTCCCATAATGTCAAGAGATATGCGTTGAAACGGTGCGGTAGAAGTTGTAGTAATTTGCATCGGTATGATTTTGCATGATTTAACGTAATGTTCGACGTCAGCTCGCATACGTTTCCAATAATACTTTTCTTTTATTCTGTCATACATTCTGTTTGCTCCTAGATGACCGGAAATAGGTAGATCATGGTTTTCTTTTAATATCTTTTTTATTTCGCTTAACGACGGATACATAATGCTATTATGATATATGTGTAATTGAATAGTTGTGGAATCGAAAAGATATCCTAACATATTATATGTTTTAACAAAAGAGAACTTATCAAAGGGACTTTTAAAGTCAGTTACAGCGACTTGATGTGATGTAGGGTATGACATAATTATCTGATCACGTGTATACTTCAGAGCTTTGAATAAGTCAGGGTAAGTGCATTCATCGAAATGATTCACTTTAAAATATAAAAAGAGGTAAATTTTATCTTCAATAACTAAAGGGTTAAAAGTATACAATTCTCTTTCCATTTTCAGAAATTCTTCGACGATAGGATTTGAACAATTACTTAATAAATCTTGTACATATGGTACCGACTCGTCTAAGTCTATTGAAGTAGGTACAATTAATAATTTTTGCGATGACTTTAGAAGAGTTTCATTATGTTCATTGATTATGGTATTATAAAGTCTAGTAGGAGATTTTAGGAATTTAGAATAATTTTCGTCGGCTACAGGTAAGTCAGGCGTAGGAGGTTTATCGACGATCACAGGTAAGTTAGACGTAGGAGATTCCAGTGGTATTGAAGATCCTGGTTCGGGGTAAGTAGATACGTTTTTATCAATGTTATCAGGAATAGAAATATCAACAGGTATAGAAGATTCCGGTTGTGCTGAAGTTCCTGGCTCAGGGTGAGTATTTACATTTTTATTATTAGGATCAGTGTCTAAGTTAGGATTTGCATTATTAGAGTCAGTGTAGGGAATAGGATTTTCAGTGTCTGTTACCAGTTCATCAGTCATGGGTAAGTAATCAAGTATGTCATGTTGAAATTCTGGAAAATCAACATTAAAATCGATAGGAGACATAGATACATCAGGTACATCAGCAGGAGATGTCGGATTTGGCGGAGTGGACAATAGTTGAGGGTCATTGCTAGGATTGGTAAGTTCTTTGTTTTCAGGATAAATTGGATTAACAGGGTACCTTGAGAGTGCGTCAGCTGCTGAATTTAATCTACCTTTTCTATAAACAATTTCATATTCAAATTCTTCTAATTTTAATCTCCATCTTTGCAGTTTACTGCTAGGATCTTTATGATTGAATAACCATTTTAATGGTCTATGATCAGTCACTATCTGAAATTTACGTCCAAAAAGATAGGGTCTAAATGTTTTGCAGCCAAAAAGAATGGCGAGCAATTCTTTTTCTGTGGTACTGTAATTACACTCACTTTTATTCAAGGTTCGAGACGTAAAGGCTATTGGTTGGTCCTTACCAATCTGTCCTTGGGACAAGACAGCACCTATTGCATAATTTGACGCATCACAGGTTAGTATAAAAGGTTGTGTGAAATTAGGATAGGCTAGAAGAGGAGCAGTAGTAAGTTTGGATTTCAGTGTCTCAAAGGATAATTGTTGTTGATTCTCCCAATTAAAAGGGACATTCTTTTTTAGTAAATTTGTAAGTGGTTTGGAAATAGTAGAGAATTCAGGGATGAATCGGCGATAATATGAGACTAAGCCTAGGAAGGATTTTATGTCTTTTGGACACTTGGGAACAGGAAAGTTTGTGACAGCTTTGACCTTGTCAGGATTTGGTTTTACTCCCTTTTCAGTTATTATATGTCCTAGGTAGCCTACTTCTCGTCTTAGAAATTCACATTTGTCTGGTTGGAGTTTCAGATTGAATTTACGTAGTCTTTGGAATATAGCAGTCAAATTCTCGATGTGTGAGTCAAGGTCATACGAATAGGAAACAATGTCATCAAGAAATACATAGCAGCGAATACCCTGCAGTCCTGATAGAATAGTGTTCATAAGCATTTGGAAAGTAGCAGGCGCGTTTTTCAGCCCGAAAGGCATTCTGAGGAATTGGTAGTGTCCCTCTGGAACGTTGAAAGCGGTCTTTGGTTTATCTGATTCATTTAAAGGGATTTGGTGGAATCCGGAAGCTAAGTCCATTGTGGAAAAATATTTACTATTACCAAGTTGATCTAGGATTTCTGCAATTTGAGGAAGCGGGTAAGTATCTCCTATTGTTACATCATTTAATTTACGGTAGTCAATAACAACTCTCCATTTTTGTTCGTTAGATGCATCTAATTTTTTGGAACCACCCATATGGGTGAAGACCATGGTGAATCGGAGGGTTCAATGATATTCTGTTCTAGCATTTTTTCAATTTGTTTACGAACTTCAGCTTTGTGGACTTCAGGGAATCGGTAAGACTTAGTATGTATTGGTATGTCAGAAGTCGTTTTGATTTCGTGTTTCAGGGCATTAGTATGTGTCAAGTTTTCGTCAGGTAAGTGAAAAATGCCAGAGAAAGTAGCACAGAGATTAAAGAGAGCAGATTTTTCTTCGTTATTTAAGTGTAATACTCTAAGTTGATTAAGAACTCGGGTTGTCCGTCTTAAATTATCCGTAGGTTGTGTTCTATCAATTTTATTTACAGAAACAGTGGGATTTTTGTCAAAGTCTCTTGTATCAAATGGTGTCAATTTTAATTTTAAATTTGAGTTAATTGTAGCTGATTCTTCGGAAGTATTAACTATTGTTATATTAATGCGATTATTTGATTTGACTTTTACTAAGCAGTTTGCTACTAATAAATTATTTGAAATGTGCTGGTCTAAAATTAATCCTTCTTTGATTTCAGGGTTTATGACGGAACATTCAACGACGGTTTCACTTCTAGCAGGAATAATGTAGGCTGGATCTCGGAAATATAGTGGAAGAGACATTTTTGTGAAAAACAATAAATTTTTATTATAATCGATTTTGCAGTTATTAGAATTTAGCATGTCCGACCCTATTATGCCATCGTATGGTAAGTGTATATTTTCAATAACATGGAATTGGTGAGTAGTACCGGATTTAGCTAACTTGATTTTAAGATTAAAATGTCCCAGAGTTTGTATGGAATCGACTGAGGAATCTATTCCTTTTAAGTTAACAAATTCTTTACTGAGTTTAGGGAAATTGGATAGGCATGATTTTTTTATTAGGCTTACAGAGGATCCAGAGTCTACTAATAAGGCAAGTGGGAATTCTGAAACAGGGGAGTCAACTAGGACATATGGTAGGAGTGGTTTTGTAGGATCATTAATTATCTCAAAAATATTTGATTTGGATTCAGAGGATTTAGGATTAATAGATACAGTGGAATTAGGATTTGACACAGTGGATTTTGAACTCGATACAGTGGGTTTTGAACTCGATACAGTGGGTTTTGAACTCGATACAGTGGATTTTGAACTCGATACAGTGGGTTTTGAACTCGATACAGTGGGTTTTGAACTCGATACAGTGGATTTTGAACTCGATACAGTGGATTTTGAACTCGATACAGTGGATTTTGAACTCGATACAGTGGGTTTTGAACTCGATACAGTGGGTTTTGAACTCAATACAGTGGGTTTTGAACTCGATACAGTGGATTTTTGCAACTTGCCCATGTAGCGGGGTTGCGTAGATTTAGTAATTGCACCACTTGTGCGATTTGGTAAGGTGTCGGTTTTAGATTGAACTTGTCCCGCACGACACCGGGACGAGACTTTAATTAGTTTTTTGGAACGTCGTCGACGGTATCATAACCTTCTTCGGCATTAATTTGTTCACGAGGATTTTCGTCGTTAAAAGATGTAAAATTAACTCGTTGGTAATTTGGTCTATTAAAATTTTGATTCCTATTATTATTGTACTCCCGTTTCCTACACTCATCAATCGTGTGACCAACATTCTTACAATAACGGCAAACCGGGGGTGAGTTAGCGCCACTCTGATTTGGAACGCGGTTGCTATTATTATTATTGTACCGCATATTGGGATTTGGGAAGCGATTATTATAATTATTAGGATTTTGATTTTGAAATCGGCGGTTGGGGTTAAAACTAGGCCTGGAAGAAAGCGATTTAGGTTGGGGATTTTGTTTGTATAAAAATTGCTGAATTTTCTCTTCGGAAATGGCTATATTTATTGCTTCGTTTAATGTTTTAGGTGACTTGCACCTCACTAAGTTTGATATACGAGGTACAAGTCCCATTTGAAAGTGATGGAGAGCTAGCTCTTCCATTGCTGCAGTGCGACCTATCATTTCTCTACTTTTGCTACCGTGTGCAATTGAAACTTCTGTTAGTAATTGTGATAAACATGTTTCGACTCTTAGGGCATATTGACTAACAGATTCGTTTATTTGCTGTTTGCATTCTTGCAAGTCTGTTAGCAAATGTGCGTAGTGTTTCCGTTCACTAAATTGTATTTTAAGAAAATCTTTTAATTGTGACCAGTTTACAAATTCTTTTATTGAGCAGGTCGTTTGGGCTCTACCCTGTAATTGACATAGGATATATTTAAAAACGATATCTTTTTATTGTTCGGAAGCTAAATCGTGGGCGTTACTGCAATTAACAAGAAAAGAATTCAACGATTCCCTAGCGCCATCGTAGGGTTTGATGAATTTAAGTAAGGTAGAGAGATCTAACTCCACTTTTGGCGAAGTAGTGGTCTGCGTTTTCTTTTTGGACCTGGTGAGAGGCCCAGGTTGAGAGGATGGGACTGTTTCGTCCTCGGGCTCATTAATATTTACTTCAAATTTAGGACTAGGCGCTTTAGATTCCGACATTTTAACTTTATACAAAACACTACAAATAATAAAGATACAAAAACACAAAAGAAATTGCAATGACCAAAGTAGAATAAATGAACGACTCACAGGAATGCGGCGATAAGGGCTTGTATAAACATCCGTGCGGCGTGCGGACGGCGTCGGCTGCTGGACTTCGTGGAACTCGGCGCGCTGGACCCGGCGAAATTGATGTACCGAACAGGAGCTCGGGAACCGCGGACTCGTTACACTTTCGATTTGTTTAGGATTTAGAATATTGGAATTCGATTTATTTACAGTTCGTGAGGCGTACCCGGGATTATCTTTTAAAAATTCCCTTGAGCTGCCACCAATTTGTTGTACGGGATTACTATTTTTCCTTTTTAAAAAAAGATTTATTATAATTAACTGAAATAGTACTTTAATAAAACAAAGAAATTAGAATTGAGACAACTGTCGCGGTCAGGAGTCCGAGATGGAATTCCCTGAAGGGGTCTGGGCTGAAGCGTAGGACGATAGGAGAAATGCGGGATCAGCAAAGTCGGAAAGCTAGGGTGAGCATGATAGGGTACAAATGTGGGATATAACAGTTCGCACTCACTTGATACGCCGTACCTACAGCTGTACTTAAGTATTGTCTATTAATTAAAACAACATCTTAAGTACTTTCTTGAGAATTGTCTTAGAATTAAGAACGCTTTATTAATACGGGCCTAAAAGTAAAAATACACAAAAAAGTATGAAATAAATATTATTTTCTAAGTAATTACTCTTTTAAATTCGGCAAAAATTTTAACTATTTCTCTACTCAATCTTCTTAATTTTGAAGTCGACCTCGACTCAAGCCGAAGCGCTAAACGGTTACACCTAGTTCTAACCGGCTAAATCTAGAAGTAGCCGCACTTCGGGTTTTAGCCGTAACATGTATATAACATGCATAATATAGTAGAGAAACACTGATACTTTTAGAGGTTTCTAATGTCGTCAATAAACACATTTCTTGCGCTTACATGGCAAACGCTGGCTGAACTCTACGAGATAGTCTCGCACACCGCGTTGAGGTGATAGGGTCATGTTTTTTACCCATTGGGTACGAAACCCTAAAAAACATTTTCAAAATTGTTTACAGAAGTATATTGCAATGAGTAGAGTTATTTGCCGAAGAAGATTTTTCTCCAAGAACGCTATTCCACGCGGGCGAAGCCGTGAGCAAAAGCTAGTTTTATATTTCTTTATTTATGAAATACAGTAACAGGCTACATTTTTTTTACAACTTAGAACAATTTCAAAAATATACCTTAGATTAATCTGCAGTCCAATATGTTGGATAATTTATTATAAGTTTAACATCAACAAACCCAGGTTGCTTCTTAGTCATATCGAACTATTTATTTTTATATTAGTTTATTAAGAAATAGCTTTTGCCCGCGGCTCCGCCCGCGTAAATACAGTAACCCACGGGAATCGTATATCTTCCCTCGATAAAAAGCAGCCTATGTCCTTCCCCATGGTCTACTGTATATCTATGCCAAACTTCATGATGATCGGTTAAGTAGTTTTTACGTGAAAGCGTAACAAACAAACTCTTAACTAATTCACATTTATATCACATGTAACGATAAATTAATAAAATGTTTTTCTTTTCTCTCTAGTTGTGTTAGACGCTCCGACGCTATGTGGAGTTCTCTCCGGTGTGTATGCTGGATGATCTCATGAAGTACCCTTCGCCGTGTCATGCCGGCTGTTCCACGCAGGAGGTGGTGGACGGGCTTAGGTGAGTTCGCTATTTTCAATTATTAACTTTTTTTTTATAAAATTGACCAGGAAACGAGCTGACTGATCGCTCGATGGAAAGCGATTTCCGCCGCCCATGGACACCCGCAACACGTTACATTTGTAACTCCTCTGATGTTGCGCACTTGCGTTACTGAGCCTTTAGCCAAGTTGCCATCGCTAATTAATAGCTGATGCATTGATGCTATTTAGGCAATTTAGGCTTCTCTTCCTCTTTTGATTGTCTGTTTCTGGGAGGCTAATGACCGCAGAGCCTTAGAGAGCACAATGTAGTTTTATTATTTTAATATCGTTTTTAATAATTATTCGGCCTAAACGTCTTTATTTATTTATTTATTTATGGACCAAAAACAGTTTTTCATTAAAAATAACGTAGAATAATAAAATACATTCAAATTTACAGCTAGACACAATAACTAATTACATTTGGCCTCAACATGCATTAGACTATTTTACACTAATTTTTGACGTGACAACGTCTTATAATTCGATGGAGCCGGCTGCACGCACGAAAAAACATGACTCATGCGTTACCGGCGTTACCGGCGTTACCTCGCTAAACATGACTCGTGCGGCGTTACCTCGCTCCGAGGCGTTCCATTTTCTTATGACGTTGTCACGTTCAACTATCGTCAGTAAACCTACTTTACAGACAACGGTTTTTTTTTATTTTTTTATTTATTTATTTAATAAGTCTTTACATAAGCCGTAGATCATATGCTTAAAATAACCGTAATTGATTTGGAACAACCTCGTCTCATATTATATCGAAACGATGACAAAGTAGGAACGAATAAATTAAAATTAAATTTAATAACGTTTATTTTGTGCGGCAAAGGTCCGTATATACTCGTAAATTACAGACTAAGGAACATATTGTTATTATTATATACTTAAAAAATACACATTATCACGTGTTATCGGTGACGTGATGCGCACTTCGTTCCGGAGTCTCCCCCGGAACCTCCGGTAGACCACACCCGTGTCGGCCAGAACTCCTCCACCTCGAAGGTCGACAAAAGATGCGTAGGCAATCTCAACACAAAGGAACTGAATTTGAGAGACTCCAGATGTTCGACCCTCGAGGCGATGAATGTCTTCTTGCGGATGTAGTCTACGACGTCCTCGTTCTCCGTAGACCAGTGCAGACGGGATACGTACAACGGCGTCGCGGGTAACAAGCACCGCAGGCGCAGTTCGGGTACTTAAAGTGTGATCCCGCGGTGGTTGCGGGCGGGCTTCCTCTTCTTTCCACCAGTATGAAGCCCTCCCCATCGCACCTCCTGCTCTCGTCCTTACCAGGTCGCGGAAGATCAGCCTTGCGGCTCTCCACAGACATGTGTCTCTCTTTCTCCCCCTTTGTCTTCGCCTGCGGGGGAGGTGCGGGGCGACCAGCGACAGTCGCAAAAAATTTCTGCTGAGTCGCTTGTAGACTCAGCGTCTGCACGACCCGGAGGGGAAGGCGGGTGGGGACGGCGGCGGTCCCCGACTAGTCGGTCATACGCTGATACGCAAAACGAGGTGTCAGCTCGCGCGCCGCCACGACGTATGTTGTCAAAGGCAGTTGAATGATCGGGTGACCTACTTACTGAGTTATTACATTTCATTACGTTTTAATTGTAGTAATTAACTACGTAAGTCACGGATGGTAGATTCCGATGCATCATATCTACCTGTGATCTCGTCCAGCTCTGCCTTCATACTGTTGAAATTCTTCAGCAGGCTGAAGACGCCGACATGGTCCATCGTTACCGGCAGCTTGTGGAGATCTTTCAGCACAAAGGTCTACAGGTTGTCTGGATCCGTCTGCTTCAGCAGGGAGATGATGACCTGCACGCTTCATTCGCCGCCATCTCGCCTCCGTGATGGCATGTTCGCGCTCTTGCCGAGCGTCTCGTACAGCAGCTGCTTGCCCGTGCAAATCTCCTCGCTGCTGAAGGAAGATTTGCATATCTGCATGATGCTGACCTCGTCCATAGTGTCGATGGCGTGCTGGATGAACGCCAACAACTCGTTGGCTACTATTCCCATGGTGCACGTGGAGCGGCGCAGCCGCGAAACTCGCAAACAATTAAATTTGCTTTGTGTAACGCGGAGTGCGACCGTTCTATAGCGTCTCCCACATTATGCGTGCGCCTTTCTCGGGCTTGTGAGCGATGTTTTTTCGCGTGTTGCTGCCATGTGGCGTGTGAGCAGCGCGCACGCGGCGCGCACTCGGCGCTCGCATTGGCCGCCCTGTGACTGATGATCGTAACAGTGGCGAAGACCGAAGAAGCGGTGAGAACGCGACGCGAGCGCCTCGTGCGCCCTTCACATACGCCGCAGAAGAGCAAAACTCGCGCGTCTCACACGCCCGAGGAACACGCACTTGCGGTTCGCGTGTGGTTGCTGGCGCGTGCGACGCGGACCGCTGCCGCGCGGCGTACGACCTGCATCAGATGCTGATCGTGGCGATAGCTGCTCTTATCCGTAAGTGAAAACTCGTTAAAGGTTTATTTATTTTCCAATTGGAAATAAATCTCGATAAATTATGAAATAAATTATTGACAGGAAAACTTCAAACGTCTAAAGTGATTTCACATTACGCGATGACAATATCCCACAAAAACCATTAAACGAAAAAGGGCCAAGTCAATAAATTTATAGTGCTCATTAGCAAGTCACTATAATAATTATTTTAAAAATATAATTATCCACATATACCTAGTCAAATTTTTTTAATGAATAACTAATAATTAAGGACTACCCAAAATTAGACTTGGTCTCTACGATATCTCAAAACTTTTTACGTGAAAAGACTTGGCCCTTTTTCATTTAATGGTTTTTGTGCGATATCATTTCGTTTTGTAGATAGGTTAGGTATATTTTAGTTAATCACTACATATTGTAAAACAAAGTCCTCCGTCGTTTTTTATGTGTTTGCGATAAACTCATAAATTACTTAACGAATGTCGAATTTCCATGCGCTTTTCACCAATAGGTAGAGTAATTCTTGAGGAAGGCTTAGGTGTATAATTAGCTGTATAATGCACTTGTTTTTGTATCTCTTCCATAAATAAAACGATTACCGGCCGCTCGTGGACACCCCAAGGGGCAGTTGGTGTTAAACACCGGGAGCGCACTTGTAACTCCTCTGGTGTTTCAGATGTCTAAGTGTGCAAACAGATCGCCTTATGCTTACCATAAGGCGATCGGCGTTTGCTCGTTTCCAGATTAATTAGTAAAAACTTATTACAATTTCATACCAAAGGGCGATCTGCTTGTTTGCTCGTTTCCAGATCTATTCCATAATTTAAACGATTACCACCGCTCATTGGCATCTGCAACACCAGAGGAGTTACTAATGCGTTTCTGATCTTTAAAATCCACTTTAGGTCACCGTTATAGGTACCTTACTGACGCAGCGAAACCACGCAAGTGCTATTTCCCATCGGTTTTCTGTGAGCCAGTCTTATTTATCCGGTCAAGTCGGCCCATTCGTCCGGAAGCATCTACTAGAACCTAAAATAACCTACCCATTTGTCAATTTTTAGGTTTGTTTTATTTATAATATAAGGATTACAAAGTTATCAGTGAACTTGTGTTAATATCTACATTTTGTTCCTGTGAATTCGTAAAATTAAAAATTCTTAAATCATATTTTATTTCAGAACTTTTACTTTTTCTATATTTTCCCTTTATATTATGTAGCTAATAGCCTAGCCTGACAGCAAATTTGAAATTTTTAAGCCTGCTAGAAGTATGCTTTTAATTTTGCTTATTCTCCCTCCCTACCTCCATACCTCTGACCATATCTTTCAAAATCGCGTTTTTGTCGCTTAATATCTCCTAAACTATGCACTCAATTTTTATGAAATTTAAAACGTTAGCTTGTGCCGCTAACGACTTCTCCACAACAAAAATTCAGACCGCTAGCTTTATAAAAACGAAACTATCTGGGCACGAAAAAGCCGCGAAGTGCTTCGAGAAAAGATAGTTACGGCCACTTAAAGACTAAGACTTGGCGATTCGATATCGCGGTCGATGATATGAGAGGCAATATATACCTATCTTTGTCATTACAGGTACATATAATATGTTTTCGGATTGGATAATGAGAAATCGCTCATATGCCTACGACATAAGCCTTCGTCGTCGAGTCGAGTCTTCCGGTCCGGTATCGGAAATCATATCGCGTAATTCCAAAACGCTCTTACTATAATTAATCATTTTAATATATTATTTTATAATAATTAATCATTTAGGCTGGGACTATATGTTCGGAATCCGCAAAACCCGGAAAAATTCAGAGCATTGAAAATAGAACTATTAGCGCAGAGATCTATTTTCAGTGCTCTGAATTTTCCCGGTACCGCCGGATTCCGGATCACATAGTCCCAGCATTAAGCGCCATATTCACCGTCCAGCCTACAAATCCAAGGCCGCGGACTTGTAGACAAACATTATAAATGATTGACACTATTGACACTGATGACGGCTATTAGTATCGGTGCTGGATTTGCGGGCTGGACCGTGAGTATGGCGCTTTACACACCGTAGATGTGGTAAACGATATTAATATCGTTATTAATAAATATCGTTATCGGCGCTCAAACATCCATCTGAGCTGAAACGCCAAAGTACGTAGATTACAAGACTTGACTGGGAACGCACTTGTCACTACTATGGTGGTGCAGATGACCATGGGTGGCGGCAATCGCTCACAACTGCTCTTCAGCCAGACTCCTTCATCATAATGCTGGTCATTATATCCCCCAGTACAGAGAAAGCCTAAGGGCCTGTTGCTCAATCTGCAGATAAGTGTCAGATAGCTTATTTGCATGTTTTTCTCTGTCGCTCGATATAAAGTAAGCAGCGACTAAACTTCCGAATAAACTATTCGGCACTTATTATAAATTTGTGGAACAGGCCCTAAGTTCAATTACTTACATGTAGCCACAGCGAGGTATGTATCCGTAGCTGCGACGACAAGCGCGAGCGCCGCGCTGCCGACGCCCAACGCGAACGCTCAGTCGCGCGCGTCCGCCGCCCGCAGCGCGACAACACCGTGCGGGCTCATGCCTGATACTGTAAGGATCAGAGTGCTTAGCCAACATGCCATCGTTAATCACAATGATTATAGCCTCCTTGGTCTAGTGGTTAGAGCTTGGCTCTAGATATGTGTATGTAATGATAATGGTGTCGTTATAATACGAACAAATAATGACAACGACCTGTTAAAAGTTCAATTTCCCTGATAATTAAATGAGTCACAAACTGGACCCCAAGAAAAACTACTCTCTGAAAAACAGAAATAACTTTCAATTAAGTAGATGTAGCTTGGAGGGCTTCACATAATTGTCTTGTTCTGGACCAGACCAGTATATATAAGGGCACGAAAACTCTCTCACGTCATTCCAATACCAACTATGGCAAGTCTACTTCGTCTGATCAAACGGGGCGCCATCTGCCTGCTGTTCGCGATGGCCAATATCCTGGGGTCTGCCAATGGCCAGCTGACCTTCTCATCGGGCTGGGGAAAACGGTCTGGCAGCGATGATGAGATCACCATCAGCTTTGATGATCAGCTGCAAGTTGTGCCCAACCAATAATTGTGAGTATTACCTAGAGTAGATATATAAGCGATTTTGCAACACAAAATCTTGGAGTAAGTTATAACTAGACCATCGTTCTGACTCCTGTGTACAAAAAAAAAGAATTCAATGTACCTACGGGATACAAACCATTCCGAGTTATTTTAGCTTTGGCAGGTCCTTAATGATATTGTAAGGATGACTCTCTATAGAATATTCGTGGTAAAACAACTCTGAAAATAAGACATATCGCCAAATTATCTGATATGTTTTATTCTTTGCATATTGTTTCGATATTTTACTTTAGTATAAGCAGCTGTAAGCTGTTAGCTCCCTGACGTTTTTATCTACATCGAAACAATTTGGCAGTTTTTAAATGTTTTGACGTGATTTCTTCGTACGCAAAATTCGCATATTTTAATAAAACTTCCAATAAATTATTTAATAAACCGATGAATGATTTTCTCTGAACTTTCTAGAATTAAAATGTTAAGGCAAAACCTTGGCATCTGATAAGATGTTAACAACAAAATATTAATTAAGGCTAAGATAAATCAAAATTCATACGACGGGTATAATTTTATTAAAATCTGTTTCTGAATCTTCTCAACAATCCTTCACAAATATCTTAAATAAAATGGAATGAATACAATGCAGTTGAGTTACATTCAGTAAAAGTTGCCATCTTTCTCGATTTATTTGCCTGACATATTTTCTTTCAAACATTTTTCTACAAAAGTGGTACTGATCATATTGCACATCAGTATGTTTTACTAATTTATGAGGATATGTTAGTGATGTTTTTTCAATGATTTAATTGACTTATAAAATGTTTCTTTTCAGATGATTTTTCGCCGCATCGCTGTCTACGCTTATGTTGCCAGTATTAATTTAAAATTTTAACTATACTTCATCACAGCCCAAGAATGTCTAAGAAGGACATATCTAAATAATACAGTATTCACTACAGGACATAATGGGCAAATTTCATTGTCCAAATGAATATTAAAAAAAAAACACAAGTGAGACACAAAGTATAAAAAAAACAACAAGTCATTATTCTAATTTTTCTCTTACTTACAATTACAATAAAACACAATGAAATGCTCATTCATTTTCTTGTCATGTTTATCAATTTTCTATATAATATCTGAAACCGATTTTTGAGTAAATTAATTAAATTGTGCGCATTAATTATATATTTTTATTAACATAAATATAATGTTGTCATTGTTAGGTGAGAATATCGCGCGATGCTGTATCATCATCATCTGGTTAAAAATTAATGGCATCGCGTATAATTTCGTCAGTAGTAGGTAATACCATTTTTATTTTATTCACCATTTCATATTTTTACTGTGTTTTATTGCACTTGCGTGTCATATTTTATATGTTATCCTAAAACGTACGTAGTTACGACACTTATTTACTGTGCACGCCCTCGAAGCAGTCATTGAATATTATATTTGGAATTATTATATGCTACGCAATAGGTACATAGATATTACAAAATAATACAGACAACCTTTAACTAACTTTGGGAAGAGGTGCTTGTTCACATTTCGTAACATTCCCTGTAGTTTTGTTAAAACTTATAATATCTCGTTATATTCGCTCTCCTTTAGGATATTAATACAAACGTATACAGTTACATAGGAAAAAAGGGACGGAAAGAGAAAAATGAGCAAAAATTTGAATGAAGAACAAATATGGCGCCCAGAATTGGCGCGCAATTCAAATTATTGTAACGGATAATCGAACACAGCGATAGTGATATTTTATGTATATTACATCAAAACATGTTCTTATATTTATCATCATATGAATATAGTCATCATCGCAGCATGCTTGTTTCATTTCAAAACCCATCCTCAAAATAACAAAAGTATGGCAGTAATAATCTCTAAGGTTGACAAAAGTTTTCACTTTAATAAACACTTATTGTCAAAGAATAAAATGTAGACTTAAAATTAAAACCAAATATGCCACGATGATTATATTTACAAGACATTATATACAGTGTCATGATATAGTTTGTGTGAGGAAGAAACTATATTAGAGTTCTTACATATTTATTATAATATAGTTGTAATAAATTATATAGTTACTGTACAGTGAGCGACACAGGTGTGAAAGTAGGCCATATTATATACATATCTATCACCTACTTTACATTTGAAACAGTATACATTTTGTACTTGTGACTATTGGCATAGTTGAGCATAGTCCGCTCTCTTTAGTTTGCATTTACTTCATCAGCAAAATGTCAAAATTGACCAATGACGCGTCCTTACTGATTAAATGGCTGTAATTCAATTGATGAATATGAACCCGGCCTAAGCGTCATTGGCCATTGCGCTGATGATTCACTGCAAACTTAACCCGAATATACGATAGTTATCTTCCGCCATTTTGACTGAGAAATATGACGTCATATTACACATTTCTGTCACTCGAAAGTTGAAAATACCCACGTTTCATTATTGGCCTCATTTCATTCATTATTTCTCAGTATACAGTTTCAAATGGTGAAATTCTAACACTACGTAATGATTAATGTTTTATAAATTCCTCCGAGGCGAGTTACACGAGTAATGCCATTGATTAACCCTACGCTATCTAGATCCACATACATACATAACTGTGAATCCCCGAGTTTCCGTACTTAGAACCTAATAAATGAAGTCGAGTTCACATATTACTGCAGTTCATCTAAGTCCGATAGTCTTCGTAATTCTACCTACTAATATCGACCACGTGCTAAACTGAACCACATTAGACGACTCAGCCTAGCATAGTTGTTGTGGTCTATACAACCTTTTCCTACTCTAAACTCGTGCCGATGCATCGAAAACCAATTTACAAAGAGTACAGTTTCGATACATAGGCCGAAAATAATACAGACCTCTTTACCTGGCGTCGGTCTAAGATAACTTAAGCTTACACTTGTTATAAATCAGTAACACAATTTACTCACAAGCGAGCTTAAATACTTACTTAATAATAATAGGCATCGCCGACCCTGTAAACATCTAAGTTATGGCGCGATACGCAGCTACAGCACTCGATGATGTCAATTGTCGAAACAGGGCCTTTAGTCAAGATGCATTTGTTAATTTCGACGGCGAAGTTCGAAAATGAAATGTATGGGATTTGACATAAGGCATCGCAAGCGACATGTCATTTAGCGATGACTTCAGTCAAGCAATTACACAAAGTTACAAAATAAATGTATGGAATTAACACATTTCGTCACAAAATCATATTTGTCTCACACATTATATTCGTTTCTCACTTTGTTATCGTTTCGATATCATACTTTGTCTAAAACCTCCCGTCACTTGCGGGTTATTTGAAAATAATCGTATCGCGCTAAAACTTATTTTTTTTAACTTCTCTAATGTGCGTATCTATGTCCACTACTTGACATGTCATGCCTAACTTGTGATATTAAATTTACCGTCTCTTACCACTCGTCTCTACCGTCAGTCCAATGGAACTAACTGTTAATGAATATGTGTCTATCTCTGAATGTTTGCCATGTCGCTCTCTTTCGTTATCGTCTGAAGTAAAAACTTCCCCATATATGCCGCTAGGAATTAGGTATCTCAGTCAGCATAGAAATGATGGGTGTAAAAGCAGTTCGGTGCAAGTAAATAGATGGAGCAGAACATTTCTAACAAGCAGTTGAAGAGTCAGTTATAGTAACTTAAACTATAGCTTAAAAATTATTTTACGACAAGACTTACACAACAGTATATACGTAATTTAGTATTATTATAATTATTCCGTAACTGACTTCTAAAGGCGTGTTCTCTATTATAAATACCTACAAATATGAGATCAGCTAAACTACTATTTTCATAATTTAAAAGTTTATTATGAGTGCAAAAAAGTCGTGATTCCAACGTCGTAAAAATGGACTCCAAAGGGTCGCCAACGCCGAGACAACCTTAGAAAAACCGAAAAGACATGGATTTGCTTTCTCTTTCACTCTTATGGGTTTTTGCCATTGGAGTTTTGTGCTACCGCTTACGGCATCAGCTTTAGTACTCCTTTGGATTATTCCTCTTCCTAGGCTCACCATTGAGGTGTTTTAGTGGCTACAGTAATTTATAAATTACTAAAATGTTCATCCACCAATTTTTTTATGTTATGCCAGTAGACTGTATTTCATTCAAGAAAACACCTTTAGGAATCATTTGGATATACAAAACATATCATCAACATAGATATAACCCAAAAATATTGTACCAGCAAAAAAACCTTACAACTTCACTAATATTTAATAGTGCTTTTGAAGAGATTTTGAAAGTTTTCGAGAGTTGAGGTGTGGCTAAAATCATCATTTGCAATAGGAAATATACAGGCTGTTTTTCAGTGAGTGTCCAAACTTTCAGGAGTGAACTCTACTACTGAATATAAGCAACTTTTACTATGGGATCATGATGTAGGAAACAGCTGATTTTTTTTTAAGTAGGAAAGTTGATCCCATAGTAAAAGCTGCTTATATTCAAGAATATATTCACTCCAATACATCTTAGTGAGATCAAACTTCATAAGCCTGTGATTCTGATGAAACATGAATAAAGCTTCCGATAACCTAATATTGAGGATACTCAAACTCATTGCACTTACATTTCATTCAATATAATCACATAGCGTCCTGCTCCTAACCATTAAGGCAGATAGTTAATAATGATGATATAATGTTATGTTACGACATGATACTATAAATATTTTGATATTTACGATCTTAGAATGCAAATGCAACACCACAGGCTTATAGGAGCCCAACCTCACTACAGAGCGATACGGGGCGCGCGCGGCGGCGGGCGGGGCGGGACGCGGGTGGGGTTGGCGCGCACCCGCATGGGGCGCGGAGGCGGGCGGCGCGCGGGGCGGGCGAGCGCCACGGGCTGCGGCGCGGGGTAGGGGTCGTTGCGCGGGCGGAGGCACAGGAGGTAGGCGACAGCGAAGAAGGCGTAGGGCGCGAGAACGGTGGCGGCCAGGCGCAACACGTCCCCGCTCCCCTCGGCAGACCCGGAGAATCACTTCTCCTCCTCCTCGTCGCGGAACAAGTAAGTCGACCTGGCGAACGAATGATACGTATATCACAATTATCGAAAAAAGAATTTGAAATAAAAAATAATTCCTAGCCTTAAGTACACTAAATAATAAAATTGAAACAAAAAATTATAATGCAGATGGAATGTTTACAGAAATATTTTTAGCTGCAATATTAAACCGACGAGAACGTTGAGTAATGAACATAATATGTCGTTACATATGAAATTGGCGTTTTGTAAAGGAGGAACATAAAGTCGATTTTTTTATTATTCTTCTTTTTTCTGATTTTATCTATGCACTTTTGACATCTCATACCTAGGTAGTTCATTGATTCCTTTACTGAAAAAATCATTCGAACAGGAATCAATAAAATCTTTGAAGGCGCATTGGACTGCCCCATCGGAGTTGAATTTTTTGCCTTACAAGAAATTATCCAAATTTCGAAAAAAATGGTAATCTGTTGGAGCAAGATCCGGGGAGTACGGTGGTAGCCATCTATTGTGCAGTGTGTGGTCTAGCGTTGTCCTGAAGCAGCAGTGGCCTAGAGCGAATGACCAACCTCGGTTGTTTAGCAGCTAGCTTTTCCATCATGATTTGCAGTTGCTGGCAATAGACGTCTGCTTAATTTAAGAAAGCTGTAGTGAACGACACCGGCACTAGTCCACCAAACGCTCACAAACAACTTTTTTTGTTACAATTTTTGCTTGGGCAGGCTTTGGCTGGTTCAGGGTTTAGCCATTGCGATGAGTGTATCCGATTATGGTACAGGATCCACTTTTCATCACAGGTAATGATTCGATTTAAAATCCCTTCATTATTTGCCGGTTGAGTAATGTAACGCATTTCATGAGCTTCTTCACCTTCCCGATTTGCATCAAGTGGATTAAAATAGTTTTATCACTAACACCGCAGCCTGCATCTAACTCGGACGTGGTTTGCGATGGATCCGCTTCCACAATAGCCTTCAATTCTTCATTATCAATATTGGTCTCCGGCCGTCCACGGGGCTTGTTCTGCAGGTCGAAATTTCCAGAACGAAAACGTTGGAACCAAAAACGCACGGTGTTTTCTTTTGCGACACCGCCGCCATACACATCATTAATCCTTGGAGCCGTTTCTGCAGCACTGGTGCCACGGTGGAAGTTGTACTCGAAATAATACGATATTTCAAGTTTTCCATTTTGTAAACAGAGTGACGCAAAGAAAAAACCAAAAGAGGAAAAAACAAATGAATTACGGTTTTCGAAACGCAAATGCATGAGTAAATAGCGGTATAAATTTGAAATTGGAATTCCTAACCAAAAAAGATATATTTGAGATCAAAGTGGCCAGTACGACAAAACGCTAATTTCACATGTAAGTACCTAATAATATAATGTATCATTGTTATTTAATGCGAATAAAATATTGATGATGATTGATTGATGATTGATGATTTCTTCAGAAACTATCTTTAACCAAAATTAAATACTAGTTTAATATAGTAGAAATCTTACTACTATTATAAATGTGGAAGTTTGTGACAATGGATGGATGAATGTATGTTTTTTGACTCTTTCACGCTAAAAATACTAAACGCATTTTGATAAAATTTGATGTGGTAATAGCTTAGGCATCGGATTAACACACAGGCTACTTTTTATTCCAAAAAAGTACAGTGCTCCCGTGGAATACTATATTTAAACGGGCGGATCTGCAGGCAAAGGCTAGTTAAGAATATATTCTTATAAGATTTCTTGTTATGATGTTATATCTCACTCACCAGTAAATGACGTTGAAGAGCGCAAACACGAGGGGGAAGGTGATGCGCGAGATGACGTCTATCCGCTTGGAGCGCGTTGGAAACTTGGAGATCCACAGCCGGCAGCAGTTCTTACGCGGGGGGTTCATGTGGATCTCGCACTGCCGGATCTTGGGGTCGGCGCCGCGCACCAGCGGTTTCTGTCAGTTGCAGCCACGTCAGGGAGGACAGACACAATGCATGTACGACACGAGAGGAACTACCTACACCCTTAGTTCTTATAAAAGATAGAAGACTAAATTGAAATATTTTGAGAAGAATAATAGAAATTGTATTTCTGAGTATTATAAAATATAAGATACAAGAGTGACTAAATTGTAATCTTATTTGATTATCGCTAAGCATTCTGGAGGCTGAGACAAAATACAATATCGGAACGATCGGAACGACGAAGTAAGAAGACTTCGTCGAAGTTAGAAACGAATACATAGAAATGGAGCTAGCCATGTGATTTAATGCCATAGATAGCATTGTGGCGGATTTACGGACAATTAGCGCCATGATCTGAATCGAGCTATCGAAGTTTTCTAAGAACGGCACTATATATACAACATCAAAATGCTTACAAGTGGGTTTCGGCCTGACCGAGCATACCACCTCGCTCGGTCGGAGATCTCCCTTTGGGGCTTGCCAGCACATTCGCACAGCATATAATATATAGCAATCCCATACATTGTATTTTCTAAGTTAGTTATCGTTTTAATATTATCACTTTGTCTAAGCCCCCAGGAATATAACAAAGAAGTTAAACAGTAGGTAATTTAATGCAATAATTGTTAGGTATTAAAAAATAATACAGAACGGAATAAAATTAAGACGAAGCATGTCTAAATTCTCATGCATTGTAGACCTCGGAATTATAAAAGATAGGCCGCTTCAAATATAACAATAGTATAATATTTTAGTATTTGTACTTAAATCGTTGAGTAGATTCAAAAGTAAAGAAGTAAATGCTACAAAGCATGCAAAATATGCAATGCGTTTTCCATTGGGGGTTGCTAATATTTCTAAATTTTCCTCCGACAGATTCATATTATCTGTTTTCGGTGTCTAAAATGCCTTCAATTTGCCTAATAAAAAAAATCTCTACGAATAGTTTAGATTGAGCGCGAGCTCACCATAGCAAAGGTGGTGTTGCTGTCTGTGTCCAGCAGATCTGACGCGGCGTCCATGCTGGCAGCCGCCTCCATCTCCCGTCTCGTTTTCTTCATGTTCTCTCTGTGCATGTCTGAGCGAGACGCATAGTTCACTAGCGCGAACTCCAGTAACGCGCCGAAAACAAACGTGAGACAGACGCCGGTCCAGACGTCGATGGCCTTGGTGTATGACACGGGGGGTAGGGAGGCGTTGATACCAGAGGACTGAGTTGCCATGGTCAGGAGTGTGGTTACACCTGAAAGTAGGAATTTTTCGAATAAATTCTTTGCCTATTTCATTTTCATCATCATGATCACCAAACATTTTAGTCCTAAAAGTTGTACTCGGGCTTAATTCCTTGATATAATTTACTGCGGGTTAGCCTAACTATTAACTTGTAAGTTACAGGTAGGTGATAAAAGACGGCCCCGTGCGAGTTTCTTATCGCCGCCGGGCTAGATCCCGAACCGGTGGTAGGTATCATGTACGTTCAGAAAGTGTAATTATTTATAATATCAAGTCTGAATAAAAATATTTGACTTTGTAATTTGTATGTTATCTGAATCTGCTTTTACAGCGCGTAGTGCGTTCCTAAGAGCGTTTTCACAATACGCAATAACGATATCCGATATCGCGTCGATATGTCATGTAATGGCAAAGACAGAAAATATGTTCCTGAAAAATATATTTCTATTGAACCAAACAAAATTGGCTAAAGACTTTAATCATCTACTTAAATAGAGGTCAAAAACTAGTAAATTTAGTTGTTAAATACTATACTGTAGCCATCCACTGCACAATAACTACATGGCATTTCGACGCGTAAGCGCGGGAACGTGCGGTGCGCCGTTCGAGTGCTGTGGCGGACGTGCGGCGGCCCTTCGTCGATTGTCTCGTAAGAGACATGCCGGGCGGTAGGCAAATAACGCGTGTCCTTGAGCGACTTAAGCGAGTGACGAACACCTGGTGATAGTCATCAGTAGGGTGTGAAACAAGCCCTTAATAACTTCATGTGCTTTATTAGTTGCTTACCAAGTGACACCCTGGCCGGCACGGCTCCCTGGTCCAGCCAGAAGGACACCCAGGACACGATGACCAGCATGCAGCACGGGATATAGATCTGGATGAGGTAGTAACTGAACTCCCGCTTGAACAGCAGGTCTACCTTCAAACAGCTGTATTCACCTGGAATTGTAGAAAAGAAAGCTTGGCACAATATTTTAAAAAATATTATAAAAATAATAGGCAAGTACAGGGGATTGTTTACTTTTTGAAGTTGCCGAAAACAGTAGTAGTTTGCTGTAATAATAATAGCTCCCCACACCGATTTCGGTGACGGTGGCCGGTTTCATTGAAACCAGGCCAGCTACGCAGCAGTTATGTTATAGTGTCCAGGTGTGTGCGCAGTACACAAAAGCACTCTCTCTTCCTTTACTCCCGAAACCCAGTGGGACGGACAGACCGACATGACTGGCTAGAGATCAGACGCAGGTCCGACTTTTTACATGCCCATCCGACGCATGAATCATCTTTCTTATCAGACAATCAGGCGATCAGCCTGCATTGTCCTAACCAAACTTTTAAACAATGTTTTTTGTTGTTCCAATGCGGGAATCGAACTTACGACCTCCGTGTCGAGAGCAATGCTCTAAACCACTGGACCACGGAGGCTGTTTGCTGTAGCGTGTATCTAATCTACTTTAAGGTTTCACAATCTTTTAATAAGTGTTGGATAGCTGATTTGGAAGTTTTTAGAAGAAAGTAATATAAATCTCATATATTTTGAATTTCAAATTGTTGTCTTTTGTTTTGTATAATAGTTAACTTGTGTTTACATCGCGCGTCGGTCACAAGACCATTAATAAAAACACAGTTTCTGCAAATTTCTTTGCAAACGAGTCTCTTTTTGTACAAAAATAAATAAATATTGTAACCTTCCGAAACCGACGAGGCGTCGTTTAATATTTTTGATAGAGAAATACCTATGTTAATTTGTGGTTTGCCCCCTTGACATCTCTCTACGCCCCCCCGGGGAGGCGCCACCCACTGGTTGGGAACTCCTGGTCAATAGCGTCGAAAAACGCACGGATTCTTGAACGTGGTTATATAGACGTTACATGGAGTTTCTTCTGTACCTGTATTAGTCTTGCTGTTGCAGTAGTCCGTAAGGAACTTCTCCAGTGTGAAGCGTGGTAGGTGCAGGTTCTTCACTACCTGGACGGGGTCGCCCTCCTTCCACAGGAACACCAGGTCGTCTGTTGTCCACCCATCTGGATTTACCGAAATTTATATTTTAGGGAATATTATAGAAAAAATTACTTTTGCACCAAATTTTTCATGTGCGATAAGATGTTAATTCAACTCAATCTGTGGATAATCGACTTAAGGATTCTATGGCTTCTAGACAGCCCAGGCCCTCTAGCCAAGATGCCTTCGATAATGACGATGAATTGAGAGATAAAAATGTATTTTACGTATTGCGCTATGTCAGCCCCATACATTTTTGTTTCCGGACTTCGTCATCGTAATTAGCGAAGGCATTTTGGCTAAGGGCTCAGCAAATTATTATATTGAAACGAAATATTATATCAAGTAAATATTATTAAGGACTTCACGAAATGCAAAAGATACGAAATTCGGTAAATATCGATTTTGGATGTTCTCCAGCCTTCCAATAATTTAGTTGATCAGATTTAAAGCAATTTTTGTCACCAAAATAATTATAGCATGCCAAAAGCAAAAAAGTAGGTACTGAAATTGCGGAAAAATTAAACATAATAGGTAAATTGTAATCATTTTGTTTGCATAGTTAACTTTATTTGTAGATTGAGTGAGTACTCATGGTTAATGGTACAAAAATACAAATGACTAATCGATAGGCAAATATTAGTTTAAGCTCTATTATTTCTAAACCCAATTTATGTTTGTTTTACGAATAAGAATCGCGCGGCGTGCCAAAAGTTTAGTGAGTAAAGACATCGTCTGCGCCTACGCAACATTCTTTAGGTGCAATTCATAACAATTAGTCGGAATGTCATAATTTTTTTAACGGACTTATGCAATTTATCTTGAAGTTAACAATGTTATTCGCATTTTTATGAGGGCACTGACCTGTGAAATAATATTTTTGAAGGTTATATAGATTACGTGTTTCGAAAAAATAAAATAATATTGGAGGGTCACAAAGGTCACGTCACGAATGTTGCCTTCGTTGGTGGCTCCGTATTATTTGCTTATTTAAAAATCAATAACAAAAGTCCCCGCTGAATGGAAATGCCCAGGTTGCGTAAATAATTGCACCACCCCGATACAGCAAAAAGATAATAATCTTTCACAAGGAAACAACAGTGGTATCAACGTTTTCTCAACACTGGTCCAGACTGTAGGTAAAGCTCAGGACCTGGTTTATAATTTTAAAGTGGAATTAAAATCGGCCAAAGAAGAGATTATGAACAAAACGCCAATTTCATATGTAATGACCTAATAGATCATACATATGAAATTGGCGTTTCGTAAAGGAGGAACATAAAGTCGATTTTTTAAAAACATAATATGTATATTTATTTAATCAAAGTATTATACCATTGCTATCTATGCACTTTTGCCATCTCATGGGTAGTTCATTGATGCCTTTACTAAAAAAACCATTCGGACAGGAATCAATAAAATCTTTGAAGGCGCTTTGGACTGCCCCATCGGAGTTGAATTTTTTCTCTTGCAAGAAGTTAAAATGGTAATCTTTGGTTGATTTAGTTGGAGCAAGGTCCGGGGAGTACGGTGGATGTCTTAGACATTCCAATTGAAGCTCCTCTAATTTTGTAGCCGTCTGTTGTGCAGTGTGTGGTCTAGCGTTGTCCTGAAGCAGCAGTAGCCTAGAGCGAATGACCAACCTCGGTTGTTTAGTAGCTAGCTTTTCCATCATGATTTGCTGCCAATAGATATCTGCCGTAATCGTCTGGTCAGAAGAAAACTGTAGTGAACGACACCGACACTAGTCCACCAAACGCTCACAAGTAACTTTTTTTGAGTAAATTTTCGTTTGGGACAGGCTTTGGCTGGTTCGCCAGCCATTGGATCCACATGACATGACACACACACCACAGGATCCACTTTTCATCACAGGTAATGATTCGATTTAAAATCCCTTCATTATTGTGCCGGTTGAGTAATGTAACGCAGCAGTCGACGCGCGTTTGTCGGTTTGCTTCACTCAATTCATGAGGTACCTTTCAAGCTTTTTCACCTTCCCAATTTGCTTCAAGTGGATTAAAACAGTTTTATCACTAACACCGCAGCCTGCAGCTAGCTTGGACGTGGTTTGCGATGGATTCGATTCCACAATAACCTTCAATTCTTCACTATCAACTTTGGTCTCCGGCCGTCCACGGGGCTTGTTCTGCAGCTCGGAATTTTCAGAACGAAAACGTTGGAACCAAAAACGCACTGTGTATTTTAATATTAACCTTTTAAATTATTGAAAAAAAAAGTTGACGTCATGTCACCCTAAATAAATTGAACAAAATATTGAAAATAAATCGATATAACCAATTTACGTGACGCCGAAAGTAAATAAATATACATGTTTAAGTATTTGCAGTAGAACCTAATATAATTTATAGCGCCCCAAGTGGGCCAAACTGTGAGTAGATATCCCAAGCAATTCTCCCATACAACTGACAAGACCCGCGACAGAGGAAGGAACAAGGCCCGCAACAGAGGAAGGAACGAGGCAACTCCGAGAAGCCATATGCTAATTTTTTGGCGAAAAGTGAGCCCAGGAACTGTCCCACGCTCAAGCCTACATTCCCCCAGAAAATGAGTATAATATAGTTCCAGGTTTTTTTTATAATAGTTAAGCAGTTTTTTAATTTTTTGTCTATAGTTTATTCTATTATATAAGTTATCTTTTATAGTTTATCTTTACCAACCTATGACAAGCAGCCAGGATGCAGGGACCTCAACTAATATTTCGACCGTGTCCTTGGGAAATCTGCTGCAATGCTCCCACTGTTCCCGATATTTTTATAGCACCCAATAACCAATTCACTTCCGAACCCAATCTATCAAAAAATTTTCTGGCAAGAAATATCCAAATTTAAACGTTTTGTACCAGTTCTAAGACGGATCCCTAGGGGTGCCAGAGTGACTGTAGCCCAGAAGCTTGCCGAGACAATACGCCACACAGTGCTGGAGAACTCGAGGCAAGCCTGGGGAAATCTACTCACCTTTCCCTACCGATTTCTACATATCACTAGAAATCCGCTCAACAATGCCTCCCTCACTTCAAGAATCAAAAAGAATTGTGTTTCGGACATTAACCTCAACCCAAATTTTTCTTCACATTCCTCGGTCAAACATAACATCGTGAAAACTGTGGAAAATAAAATAAGTGAGGGATACATTAAGGGTGCAGCGCGGATGCTGTTTTCTAATGACACGGTCGCCCCCGACTGCCCAGAAACCCTCATTGCCCTGGAAAACAAACATCCATCACAATCCAATCCTTTCACAGTTTCTGATGACGCATTACCACCACTACAAACGTCGACAGACAAAGTACGCGGAGCCATCATGTCCTTTCTTCCGGGTTCAGCTGGCGGCCTCAATGGTCTCACCCCTCAGCATCTGAAGGACCTCACCAGCGGTTGCTGCGGGGAGACCGGCGAGAAGCTCCTGCATGAACTTACGAATCTGTGTAACCTGATGCTACGTGGAGGGGTCGCATCAGATATCGTGGACATTCTGTATGGAGCTAACCTCTGCGCCTTGAGGAGGAGGGATGGAGGCATTCGTCCGATTGCTGTCGGCTCCACATACCGGCGCCTTACAGCCAAACTAGCTTGCAAATCGGTCACTTCCCTCGCGTCATACTTCCAGCAAAAACAGCTCGGTTTTGCCTGCAAAGTGGGATGTGAGGCCGCCGTTCACTCTTTCAGGACAGCTATCCACAATCAAGGCGATGATGTGTTTCTGAAGGTCGATATCAAAAACGCTTTCAACTCACGACATTACAACTCACTACTCTGATATCGACCGAGGCGCCATGTTGGCCCAAATTAAATCTAAAGCACCTGCTATTTTACCATTTTTGCTCCAGCGTTACAACGACCCTACCAAACTCATTTACAAAGACCACCTCATCTCATCCGAAGTGGGCTGCCAACAGGTCGACCCTCTAGGTCCAGCAATCTTCAGCCTTGCTATACACCCGGTCATCGAGCTTCTAAATTCAAAATTTAATGTTTGGTATTTGGATGATGGGACCCTTGGAAGCGATGCACTGTAATATCAGACTTCCGCACTCTGATCCGCGAGTTCCAAAAAATAGGTCTGCATCTGAACCTATGTAAGTGCGAACTTTTTGTGCCAGATAGTTGTGGGGATAGAAACGCGATTATATCCAGCTTTAAAGAAATAGCTCCACAACTGTCTGTCATTGACAAGGATTCGCTCTTCCTTTTGGGCTCACCTATTTTAGACGAATCTCTCCCGGACTTCATAGATAACAAATTACAAAATTTTAATGAAACTTTAGACCGCCTCCTCCAAATTAACTGTCATATGCCTGCCATGCCTTTACCCTAATCCGTTTTTGCATTTTCGTACCTAAATTTACATATGTGTTACGGTGTTGTCAACTGTGGAAGTTCCCTCAACTTCTCAAACAGTTGGATGATATCATAAGACTAACGCTCTCCAATATTTTGAACACAAATTTCGATGACCGCGCATGGACTCAGGCAACGCTTCCAGTTAGGTTCGGTGGCCTGGGTGTTCGAAAGCCCTCTGACATATCGCTTCCGGCTTTCTTGTCCTCAGTCCACGCGAACAGTAGTCTTATCTCCAAAATACTACATCACCCATCCTACTTCAATACAGTTCCCTTTCTGGACGAGGCCAAGGACGCCTGGAGCGCTACTAGTGCTTGTAGCGAATTGCCTGACAGTACTTTTTCACAAAGGCTCTGGGATGAGCCACTCTGCAGACTGGTACGGAATAATCTTCTTAATACGTCCTCCAGTCCTGTGGAGCAGGCTCGCCTGTTAGCTGCGGAGAAGTGGGAGTCGGGCCTTTGTCTACAAGCATTACCGTCACCCAATACGGGCACATTGCTGGATCAAACAGCTTTCCGGTTAGCCACTTCCCTGCGTCTTGGCACCTCCCACGTCGTCCCCCATCGCTGTGTTTGTGGCGCAAACGTTGGTGTCCTCGGACACCAACGTTTGCGCCTCGGACACCGCGGGCTGTCCTGTCAACGAAGCGCCGGCCGCATCTCCCGTCATCACTGCCTGAACGAGCTCATCCGTCGGGCTCTTGTCACCGCCGGAGTGCCAGCTGCGTTGGAACCCTCTGGTTTGGCGCGCGACGATGGCAGGAGACCAGACGGTATGACCCTGGTCCCTTGGAGAGTGGGACGGGCTCTTGTATGGGACGTTACTTGTGTCGATACACTTGCTCCGTCCCATGTCCAGGGCACCTCGAGTTCTGCAGGTGCGGCCGCCAATCAGGCGGAAAACCTCAAGCGGCGCAAATATGAGAACCTTAGTGGGGATCTCATATTTGAACCGTTTGGGGTTGAAACCCTAGGTACATGGGGTCTGAGTGCGCACAAACTTTTCAGAGAAATCTCCAAAAAACTCATTGATGCCACCCGAGACCCCAGAGCCGGCACCTACCTGGCCCAGAGAATAAGTATCGCAATCCAGCGAGGAAACTCTTTGAGCCTTCTAGGTACTCTGCCTGGTGGGGACGACCTGGGAGATTTCTTTGTTTCGTAGCATTTTAAGTTTTGGAGCAGTTATTTTTTTTTTTAGTATTTACCTACTTTTATAGTTTGTAAACATTTTATTTCCTGTATTATAATTAAATTAAATTGAAACCCCACTAGAATATGTACCTTTTAAATACAAATGATGCTAAAACAAAAAACTTTTTGACTTTTTAAAATATTTTAATTTAACACAAATCGTTCAAGCGCTTACTCATTGAAACCCTAATTGATCTGATTTTCACTAATCTTTTTGCGAAATACACAAAGGTCGAAGCCTATAGAGCCGAATATGGTCATAGCATATTCGGCTATAATGTCGGAGTTTCATATTATACGTGATAAGTGCACGCCTTTTACAATAACTTACAGACCCATTAAAGACATTTGTCTGGACAGCTTCTTGAACGATTTAAACCTTGTATCATGGAATGACTTTGTAAATCTTAGCAGTATTGACGAGATGGTTCACGCGTTTAACACCGTTGTGCTTAGTCTGTTTGACTTCCATGCTCCAGTCAAAACGTGTACAGTAACCCTGTATCCTCGTATCCCTGGATAACGCCTATGATAAAATTCATGATGAGGCTACGTGACAAAGCATTGGCAGAATATCGCAAACACAAAACTCAAACAAAAAAGTCTATTATATATAAAGAGTTATATATTATATTATAAAGAGTTAAGAGTACTCGTAGAGCAAAGTCTCCGAAATAAAAAATAGATTTTTTAAATTTAATGAAATAAAAAAATTAATAAGAAAAAATTTAAAAACCACAATGTATACAAATAAAAATAGTGAAATACCAACCTACTTTAGAAATCCTAATTAAATAAACGATCATTTTTTAAGTGTTTCTGCTGCTAATTTTAAACTCAAAACTGTAATTAATATGGATGTCAATCGTATTATTAACACTCTTAAATCAAATGCTGAAGGCTGTGACAGAATAAACTTGAGTATATTAATGTTAATACTCCCCAACTCCTTGGAAGCTATCACTGCCATTGTTAATTGCTCCATCGCAACTTCCTCCTTTCCAGATCTGTAAAATCGCAAAGGGTCGCCACTTGTCGAAAAGAAAAGATCCCCTAGGCTTTGGTGATCGTAGACTAATCAGCATTTTGCCATGTCTATCGAAAGTTCTCGAGAAAGCGGTGTGCCTACAGTTAACACATTATTTAGAAACAAATGACATATTACCACCTCTACAATCTGGACTTAGGAAGCGGAGAAATACGGTCACCGCTCTACTGGATAGGATAGGACCTTCATAATAGAAGGCAATTTGTTCAAATCCAGCTTGGCAATGGTGATCCATGCTTTTCTTCATTAGCGCAGGTAGAAGCAGGAGTGCCACAAGGCATACTTTTGGGTCCTAATCTTTTTCGCATATACTGCGCTGATATAGTTTCCAGCATTAAAAAATGTAAGCATCATATTTATGCAGGCGATATTCAGCTGTATAACTCGTTTCTCGCTAGAGACACTGAAAGAGTAGTGCGCGACCTAAAAAACGACTTTAATCGAATAGCTTTTTGGTCAGAAATAAATTATTTGATAATTAACCCATCCAAGACAAAATACTTAGCATTAGGTGGCCTACACCAGTTAAAAAACTGCCAGCGTCACTGGGTATCATGGTTATTGAACGAGTGGAGGAGGCTCGAAACCTGGGATTAATTATGGACAGCCACCTTAGATTCGAAAAGCATATAGCTGAATCGGTACAAAACTGTTTATATCGATTAAAAATCTTATATAAAATTAGCTACGTGAACAGTTGGTAGAAACTTTAGTCCTTCCAAATTGAACTACTCTGATACCGTTTATGGCCCCCGTCTACTGGCTCGAACGGAAAAACTAATTCAGAGAGTAAAAATGCTTGCATTCGGTTCTGCTACACGGTTCCAAGCAGAGAACATGTAACGCCATTTTTAAATGATAATATTATTCTTAATATGAAACCTAGGCATAAATATCATCTGGCATGTCTTATGTTCGGTGTCATTAAATATAGAGAATTATCTATACGATAGGTTGAGCTGGCTAATTTCGCGCAGACAGTGCTCATAGGGTCTCAGGGTCTTTCAATACTCAGCTGCGAAGATAAGGAATAACATCCCTCCTCCGATATGAACACTTAACACGTTAGGCGTCACTTGAAAAAGTTTGCCATTGAGGAGCAGCGTAAATATAATATGATAGTTAGGAATGTGTCGTTCGTATGAAAAATAAAATTAGTTTTATTTTATATATATAATATGAATACCGTTAATTACTATTTCTTTATTCGTTCACTGTTGTACAAGAAAATGTTTGGTCTGATATGTTGTATCTAAGGTGTTTTGCCTAGTAGCTTATATTTGGTATTTACCTATGAAATTGCCGTATTGTATGAAAAAATTTAAACGAATTTTTTTCATGTATTTTTTATTTGTATTAATCGAAGTAATCACCCATGCAATCAATGCATCTTTGCCAACGCAGTGGCAGTTTATTGAAGCCCTTCTTAAAGAAATCAGCTGGACGGGAGGCAACAAATTATTCTTCAAAGGCATTTTGTACTGCCTCTCGGGTATTGAATTTTTTTCCCGCCAAGAAGTTATCCAAATTCTGGCAAAAGTCTGTAGGCGCAAGGTCTGGTGAGTAGGGCGGATGACTGAGAGCTTCCAACCCCAGTTCTTGCAACTTTGAGACCGTCTGCTGTGCAGTATGAGGTCGCGCGCTGTCGTGCAGAAGCAGCGGAGACGAGCGATTGACCAATGCTGGTTGGAGATGTGCTAGCTTCTCCATAATTGTGTTCAGTTCTTTACAGTACATATCTGCAGTAATGCTCACCCCGTTTGGTAAGAAACTGTGATGAATCACACCGGCGCTAGACCACCAAACAGTGACCATCAGGTTTCTAGGGGTAAGTTTTCGTTTAGAGCATTGTTTAGGTGCTGAACCAGCACCTGAACCAACCAACTTGCTGAGCGCTTGCGGTTATCAAACAGAATCCGTTTTTCATCGCAGGTAACAATGCGGTTCAAAATTTCTTCATTTTTGTGTCTGTTGAGCAGTGCAAGGCACGTCTCGACGCGTACTTCGCGCTGGCGATCATTGAGTTCGTGGCGCACCCATTTGTCAAGCTTTTTTACCTTGACAATTTGACGCAAATGGACCAATATTGTTTTGACGCTAACGTCGAAAGCTGCTGCTGATTCAGCCGTAGATTGTGTATCATGAGCTTCCACAGTCGCCTTTAAATCGTCATTGTTGACCAAAGTCTTCGGACGACCGCGAGGTTCATTTTTCAGGTCGAAATTTCCAGAACGGGAGCGAGCGAACCAATAACAGGTGGTGCGTTGGTTTGTAGTGTTAGCTCCGTAAACGTCGTCGATGTTGCGTGCCGCTTGTGCCGCGTTGCTGCCACGACGGTACTCATATTCCATAGTTACTCGAATTTTTAACGTTTCCATGATGACGAAAAAGATTGAAATCCGATGAAAATGTAACACTAATCAATAAACAAATGACTACTTTTGGAAAAAGAATTCCATGTTTAATAAAATTAATTTGAAATTAGAATTCTTAGCCAAACAAAAATTATTTTGATTTGAAATGGCCAGTACTGCAGAACGGCAATTTCATAGGTATAGTCCTATTATTATATAATATTACACATTGTTTTGTTTGTCAATTTATTATATTGTACTGTATTTAAAATATGTATTATGCATATATTACCTAAAGTATATGCAATATTTTCTTGCACGTAAAGTTATTATTACATCTAGTAGTATTTTTATTAACATGTGGAATGCTCGATGTGTAGTGTGTGGCTTACTACACTTTTCGGTTCAGTTGAAAACCGGTGTCATGTGGTGTGCTTGTGTCGTGGTGCGACATACGTGGCCCAAGCCGAACTAAGGCACAACATGTGGTTTCACCATTATTGTTATGTTTTTTAGTTTGTTTATGTCGCAATTTGTTATTCTTTTTATATTATTATGTTTTTATTCTTGCTACTTGTGTCTTTTTGTGTATTAAAAATAAATGTTCTTTCTTTCTAATACATTCGATGCTAAAACTCGTCTCACCCAAAATGTCCCGATCTCACCATCAATCCGACATTTCTCAAGAAAAGGACATTTTTTTATATATATGGCGTCGGCTTAAAACCATTTGCCAATGTCAAGTTAAAAAGGCGGGAAATAGAATTTTTGTTTCAATTTTCAACACCGTATTCCTAAATCGTCAAGTCTAAAGTCTAGTCAAAGTCCAAATAGATAGTCAGTGCAGTCAATGAATCAAGTCAGTCGATTCAGTAAAGTGGTAGAAGCTTTACTGAAAGTTTCTAGGAAATTTTGGAGGGAACGCAAAATAGCACGTTTTTTGAAGTTATACCATGCCCACACTTGTGCATAATGGTTAATATTCTACCAATACTTTACACATTAAGAACCGAAATAACACAAATTTATGAAGAAGAAGAAAGAAAAAAAAGAAAAGAAAAATACAACACCACAACGTCACCCAATGAATTCCCCGGCAAAACTCCAAAAAGGAGCATTTAGTCCACGGCCTTCTTATCTTAGATAAGATTTTTTTAAAATATAAGTTTTTGTATATAGTTTATTTTATTATATAAGTTATCGTTTATAAGGTTTTTCTTTTATCGTCTTACCAACTTATGTTAAGCAGCTAGGATCCAGGGACCTCCACCAATATTTCGACCGTGTTCTTGGGAAATCTACTGTAACGCTCCCACTGTTCCCGTATTTTAAAAGCCAGCGGGGTTTGAACATTCATTTAGGCAATTCACAATCACAAACAGCTTCCCACCTCACTCCTCCAATAACCACTCCACTATCTTAGCACTTCCGAACCCCATCTATCAAACAAATTACTGGCAAGAAATATCCAAATTTAAACGTTTTGCGTTTCTGGACGAGGCCAAGGATACCTAGAGCGCAACTAGTGCATGTGGCGAATTGCCTGACAATACTTTTTGCCAAAGGCTCTGGAACGAGCCACTCTGTAGACTGGTACGGAATAATCTTCTTAATACGTCCTCCAGTCCTGTGGGGCAGGCTCGCCTGTTAGCTGCGGAGAAGTGGGAGTCGGGCATTACCGTCACCCAATGCGGGCACATTGCTGGATCGAACAGCTTTCCGAATAGCCACTTCCCTCGTCGTCCCCCACCGCTGCGTTAGTGACGCAAACGTGGACAGCCTTGGACACCACGGTCTGTCCTGTCAACGAAGCGCCAGCCGCATCTCCCGACATTATGCTTGAACGACCTCATCCGTCGGGCTCTTGTCACCGTCGGAGTGTCACCTGTGCTGGAACCCTCTGGTTTGACGACGTGCGTCGATGGCAAGAGACCGGACGGGATGACCCTGGTCCCTAGGCGAGTGGGACGGGCTCTGGTATGGGACGCTACTTGCGTCGATATACTTGCTCCCATGTCTATCTGGGCATTTCGAGTTTTGCAGGCCGCCAATCAAGCAGAGAACCTAAAGCGGCGCAAATATGAGAACCTTAGCGGGGATCAGCGTTTGGGGTTGAAACCCTAGGTACATGGGGTCCGGGTGCGCACAAAATTTTCAGAGAAATTTCGAAAAATCTTGTTGAGGCCACCCGAGGCCCCAGAGCCGGCACCTATCTGGCCCAGAGTTTGTATCGCAATCCAGCGAGGAAACTCTCTGAGCCTTCTAGGTACTCTGCCTGGCGGGGACGACCTGGGAGATTTCTTTTTGTTGTAGCTTCTTTTGTTTGTATATTTTGTAGTTTTGTATTATTAATTTTCTTTTCAGTAATTTTATAGTTTGGAAATATTTTAAATAGTTAACAGACACTTCGATTTGAAGTTATTAATAATTTAAATGACATTTGTTGGTCTTATTTTCTATCTAAACCTATATACTAATAAGCTGGATTAGTAAACAAAAATATTATATTGGACTAAATTAATGTGTCATTGTATCTCTTAATTTTTGTAGCTTTTAAGCGTCTTAGGCCCACTGCACAGATCTGGGTTAAAGTTAACCCTGGGTTAGTCATCATGTTATCTATCTCGTTCTTCGTATTGATGAAAGAGAAAATATGATGTTTTATCCCAGGGTTAACCCTAACCCAGATCCCTACTGCATTATTGTTTACATTTGGATTCAATTAGATCGGAACAGACTATACTTAGTTGAAAATAATTCTTGTAATTCAGTTTCTTCATTTCGGTTTCTCTTACTTCTAAGTACTATTAGCTGCAATTTGGCTATTTCACTTATTTATCTGACTACCCTAAGCTTGTTCTGTGCTGCATTGTTATTTCTGTAACTGAGAAATTGTAACCTAGATATACGATTTTGGGTGTGAATAAATTATTTATTTATTTATTTACTCACAACTGGCCATCCTCAGCGAGCAGGTTTGCTTGTCCAGGGGGTAGAGCTTGAGGTTCATGGGGCAGGATAATGTCAGCGAGATTCGGATGCTGTACAGCACGTTCCCGTTGGGGAAAATCCGGATGTAGACGTTGGGCATGATGATGTTGTGGAAGTGTCCCTCCTTCTCGTTGGAGAAGAACAGATCCGGCATCCAGACGCGGTTCGCCTCTGTCAGCGTTAGGTATTTGAGACGACCTGGAAATTAAAGGGAGCTTCACAAACAATAGGCCGATAATAGAGCCTAAGGGTAGCCTTCCAATCTATGCGACCGATACGCGAGACCGCGACCCGCGACCGCGACCATCAAACCATTAACCAGCGGATCAGTTTCTCTGGCCACGTTCACCGGTCGCGGGACGAGGGTTGTGGGAATTGTTTAGTGCTCCATATAAATTCATACTAAGCAGTGGCTCCGCGACCCTATTTCAGTCTCTGGTCGCGGTCTCGCGCGGCGCGTTGCATGCATCAAAAAATTCGGCGTGTAGCGGTAGAATTAATGAATCAAGCTTAAGGCGAGGTGAGTCGATAACTATGAAGTATTCGAAGGGGTGAAGGAGATGAGTGGGGGACGTGCCACCCCCGTGACTGCGGGGTGCTTCGCGCGAATCACGTCAAAGTGATGTGTCCATAATGTACAAAAGCGTAATTTTGACAATTTCGTTATGTGCTTCATAGCCTAGCGGTTTTATAGCGTAGCGTCTAGGTTCAAATCTCATTACAAATTAATATACACTGGCGGACACATAAACTGCATCATAGTGCAAGAGAACTTTCAATTAAATATAATTAGTGAAAGTGCAAACTATTTTGATTTATTTCAATGATAATGCTAAGACTGGTTCTTAATCCGATAAAAAATCAATTCTTGTGTGTATAGGTCAACTTTTCTCACTAAAAGAATCAAATTACTCCTTTTGCATCTTTTTGGAATGAAAATGTGAATAGAACAAAAACGGCTTTATTATGAAAATTTTACAATACCAAGAAAAGAAAAAGTTTTTTTTGTTTTTAATCAGTTATTAGGGCAAGAGGAGGTTTTACACGTTGTATTACCTCCTCTTGCTCTAATAACCGATTCAAGTCGGTTTCGCATCGACCTGATCAGTGTTTTTAAAAGATCTTGCGGAGTATTGTCCCATTCTTCTGACAATGCAACTCTGAGCTCCGCAACCGTTGTTGGGACCGGATTTCTTGTAAATACAGCACTTTTTAGGTTGTCCCACACATGTTTTATCGGATTGAAGTCTGGGCTACGTGCTGGCCAATCCATGGAACGAATCTCAACCTGAGTAAAGTATTGTTCAACTTGTCTCGCTGCGTTATCCTGCATCAGAATGAAGTTTTCGCCTATAAATCCAAAGGTACCACATGAGGGTCCAATATCTCCGTTATATAGCAATGTGATGTTACATTACGGTTGCCACGGCCATGTATGTCTGTGTCAATAAACACAAGTTCAGTTCGAGCATCCATCGATATGCCGCCCCAAACCAGATCCGTCTCCTCAATGCAATTTTGAGCATATCGCTCTCCTCGTCTACGGTAGACTAGTCTGCGACCATCAGCATCGTACAAACAAGTCCTACACTCATCAGTGAATAATACGGAAGCCCATTGCTCTTCAGTCCAATTTAAGTGTTCACGAGCAAATCTTAGTCGAGCTTGCCTGTAAGCTGCGGACAATTTTGGTCCATTTGCGGGTCTGAAAGGTGTGATATCACGCTCTTTTAGCCTTCTTCTTATGGTTCGTGCACTTACTGTAACGTCACGTACCTGGTGGTTTTAATGCTTATAGACGTTATAAGCCAATTTCGTAAGAAAGTTGTCACAATAAACCTGTCACGAGACGTTGTCACCCGAGTTCTGCTGGTTCCACGTCTTTTTTTAATGAACCTGTCTCCATAAACTCGGGAAACCGTAGACTGGTTTACATTTAAATCTGCAGCAATTGTTCGTTGGTCTAGACCTTGCTGCACTAGAGCAACAATTTGTGCGGCCTTTTCGGACGATACGTCCATATTCGTGAGAGAAAAACGTGTTTAATTAAACTAGCAATTAAACAATTAGTAACGATAATTCAACATGTAACAAAACAAAAAAAAACCATCAATCACAACATTAACGTAACAAGTTAATCTTTAGTAAATTTACAAGATTTCTTGTATAGAATATTTTCTTTATTTTGTGACAGTACCATATTTAAATTTGAATTTATTTTTGTGTTTATAAACCAGCCTTTATATTCCAATACCAATAAATGTAAAAAGTTTGCATATTTCGCAATAAAATTGATTCTTCTTGCACTATGATGCAGTTTATGTGTCCGCCAGAGTGTTTCTTGTCTTTCTTGTTTTTTAAATAAATAGGTAATAATATATCACTACATATTTTCATATTTATGTTTTATTGCTCTCCGTATTTTTTTACAAAACTAAATTTTGTCGCCTGATTTGAAAAAGCACATAAATATTGTGTATTTATGTATTTTTTCGTATCCAATAAAATTTGATATCCAATAGCCTTCCACATGAAACTTCGGTTATCTTACACCAAAAAAATTACAATTTCAAATACCTAGTTATAGTTTCGGGCATTAGTGGTTTAAATCGAATAGTCTCTTCGGCTACATCATATTTATTGTAAATATTGTATTATTTAATAAAAATAAATCGATTAATACAACGCGTGAATTATAAGCGTAATTTTCTGAATACATGTTCCTAATACTCGTGGTGATGGACTTATTTATTAGGATTAGTATTGATTATAATAATTGATATAATTAAATACACTTTACAAACAAACAAAATAATATTTATATATATATATTATTATTCATTCAGTTGTCAATCTTATATCAATCTTATGTTTTTTTCTTTCGTCGTACAACAATATATCAATAATTTCGACCCACTTACGTCAGTCTGATTGGCTGCTTAGTATGCGTACCTACATTTGGTTTTTGCATTGTTTGGAAATTTTGAATGCAGTGGGTTCGAATCCCGGTAAGATAAATATTTTCTGATTATTTTATATATTTTTTTAAATTATTTTACCGTTGTACAAAAACTTCGAGCAAAGCTCGGTCTCCCAGGTACTTAATTATATATATTAATAAGAGTATATTAAAAAGAGGGTTTTTGTGTTTTCATCGAATACAATTAATTCTTTTTTTTTTCTTTACCTTTTTAATAATGTACACTAATACTTGTAAGTTAAAAAGTAATACTTAGAGAAACTTATAATAAAATAAATAATTAGGTACATCAGGGTACACCGCTTTCAACAATATACTATAATATACCTAAGAGAACAAACAATGCTCGGAGTTAGTCCGAGAAAAAAATAAAAATTATAAAAGAAATAGAAAGAAAAAGAATAAAAATATTCGTCTGACGGATTCGAACCCGAGACAATTGGTCAACAACGCAAAAAGCCAATGGCCTACGTAGCTGCGCTAGGGTATCTGACGTGAGATGGCGAAATTACTCATAACTTATTAGTATTACACGACGAAAGAAAAAACATGACAAACTAAGATCCTTATGTCGTCCGCATAAAGGTCAAGTCCGAGGTAAAATATTTTGAACGGACTTTCAACGATAAACTCGAATTATTTTTGAGCTGAAAAAAGCGGAAAAAAATGACACACGAGACGTATGTCATGACAAGAAGCCTAAGCCGGTACTGTCGGATTCCATAGATATGAAAGAGAAGGAATGACAGGTCGCCATTTCGAGATTTCGTCTCGTCCGAATTTTTTAGCATTGAAATAAATTAATCCTAATAAATATCTTATTCCAATCGAAAAATAAAAACGACCATTCCCTTTTTTCATTTTATATTGCGAAACTGTAATTAATTTATACAGTTACAACTCCAAGAATATCTATCTATTAAAATGGTTATTTTACGTTTTTTTTATGGAGAAAATTGACAGAAAACGTGTTTTAAAAACGTAGGTTCCCTTACAAATATGATCAAGATTAACATATATTTTTTTGCTGCGATAAAATATCTTCATTCGTCCCAATTTTTTTTAAAGAATTTTTTACGATGTAGAGCACCTTAAGCACGGATACGAGTTACCACTGACTCACAGAAAATCGGCGAGTAGGTAAGTATAACAGCGTTGCGTTTCTTATGCAAGAATAGACCGATACTACGGTATCACCAAAACTGGCTTGGAACGGCATGTTATGTTTCACTGATTGAGATTACTGGATAATCAAGACCTATAGACGAAAAAAGAGGGGTGTAATAAGTTTGACGTATCCGTCTGCCTATCCGTGGTATCGTAGCTCCCAAACCGATGAACGGATTTTGATCCAGTTTTTTTTTGTTTGAAATCTGACATGATCGAGAGTGTTCTTTCCTATAATTCATCATCATTAGCTCGCTTGCTGCTTGACAATTCGGGTTTACTTATATTATATGTTATAAAGTTTTTAAAGGATTGTAGAGAAGCATTACACCATGCAGCTTGAGCTGAGTATTCCGTGTTCAACCCCTAAATTTTCTACCCTTTTCCTTGTAAGTGACATAGAAATAATTTTAAACGTCGCGTCAGACAAATCTTTCATAAATATTATATATTTATATTGTCAATTATTTCAAAGGACAAACGACCAGCGGCCAGGCCCGTGAACGAAAATCCTGGCTGGAAAAAACTCACGCCCCACTCGCCGCGCCCACTCCCCGTATACGTGTAGCCACGCACACATAGCTGCAAGCTGTCAATCGTGCAAGTCTATCGAATGACGGTTCTTTACGTTAGTAGGTAACATATTATATTCTTTGGTTACGTGGGACGGGGGTTGAAAATCTAAGGGTTGAACACAGAATAACCCCGGTTCAGGTATTTATTTGTGACATATTTATAAAATCAGACAATTGCATAGTATTTTTTAATTTTTTCGCTTCAACGCGCAATCTTTTTATTAATTCGTGTTTTATCATATTGGTTCGGATTGAATGAAATAATAAAAACTGATTTTATACTAATAAGAGATTGATATTGACTTTAATACTAATGAGAGATTGTACACTCACCTCCTAAATTATTAAACTTGAGCCGCTCATCTAACCACTGTTCTCGGAACGTTAACTGTACCGAGTATTCCTGCAAATTTTACACATTATTTAGAAAATTATACATAATTATATAATATAGTCATAGTGCATATAACGTTAAGCTTTATTTTATTACAAGCGATTCTCACACAACACTGCTTGAGCGTGTGTAAAAGGAGCAAATTGCTTGAAAATCTACATAAGAGACAGTTTTTACAATTATAATGAATCCCGTTAAAATAAAAAGTTTATTTCGTACAGAAGCACAATTCTCGTAAATATTTGTGATCATTATCATATATCGGTCCGCGCGGTGTCTCATTCACACACGCGTCTGTCTCGCGTGAGCGAGTGAAACAGCGCGCGGACTGAAACAGGATTAAGATCACAAAATATCGTTACGAGAATTTTGCTTCAGATTTTACTAAAATTTGTCTACTTGAATGTTATAATTTACAAAGTTTTTTTATTTAAATTCTGATTTACGTGTTGTAATTTGTAAATATTTTGAAAATGTCTCTAATATAGCTTTTGGTCGCACCGTTAAGTTGTGCGTTGTCTTTTAGCGCTTCATAATTGTTTTCAATCCGGGGCCACGGTAGTACTTCAGTGATTTATAGACACTGTAAACAGTGTTGTATGTCGCTTCATTTATTTCTTTATTTTACGCGTACTATAAAGCTTTTATGACAGCTATTTTAATTTTCTTTTTTAACATTTAGTGCAGTATCGAGCAATTTCTAATGACGATAAAATATTTTCTGCACCATGATCAAGACGTTATTCACAAAATGGGATAAGACATGTATGATCAGGCTCGGCACACACAATACTCCAGCTAAAGTTAATAAGCATATTTTTATTACTTTTTAATTTAATTTTAATGTTAATGGCTATCGCTGAGTGAAACATGCGCACCAAGACCGTCTTTTGGTTTTGTACTTGTCTAGAGAACACCACAAGGCACCACAATGATGAATCGAGGGACAAAGACACAGATATATTTATTGCCAATAGAAGATGCTCCTTATTTAAATATCTTATTTAATAGTTCGTGTGCAAATTTTGTGATTCTGTACTTCCAAACAATAATTTGAAATTTAATATTGTATTGTAAAATATAAGGCTTGTAAGGAACAGAAGTATACATTTAGAATATTTTTAAAATGCATAATACAAACGAATTAGAAACAAAATACGTTTTCAAAAAAGAGTTAAATATCATAGCGTCTCAAAAATATATTTTTTTCCTTAGGACATTTTTGTTCAACTTCTAGCCTTATATTTAAAAAAAAATATTTTAACGCTTTTACAAAACGCCTTGAGAATGAAAATAATTTAATTGATAAAAAAAAACATTCATTACAAGCCAAAGACCAATTTTCAATGGTCCAAATAAGGAGTTACAGAATCAATATTGCTTTAACATTTATAATTAATGCCGTCAAAGTTTCACCAAATGGAACCCTCGACAACGAGCAAGTCAAATGAATCGTTACACAGAAAGCCACCAATTGTAATAATGCATGCTTGTTCAGTCAGCTTTTGGGCTTTCGGTATAAAAATAATATTTCAAGTATACTTTTTAAAAGTAAATTTGAAAAAAGGAAAATTAATACGTTGATACAATCGATAGACTCATTCACACAGCGATAATCGAATTTGACAGTGATGGATGCCGACTAGTAATTCAGGCAAGTTTGGATGTACGCCAATTTTTATGTTTTATTTCGGTATGTTGTATTTATCTAGTTAATATTTCACAGGTAAAACCCAGTATTTTTTTCTACAATACTATATAAAATATTTATATTCGTTACGTAGAAAATATGCTAAATCAAGTGTGAAAAATGACACCTACTTTTCAACCCACATTAAATTAATGTGTTTTTATGTAGACGACGTGATAGTTGTGTAAAACGTTTTGCCGCTTACTTTTTATTGCAGTTTATTGTTTTTAGTCACATTATTCATTGAAATAGGTTTACTATTATTAAGATAAGAGTATTCCTGGAAATAAACGCGAATTTCACTTGGTAAAATTCCTTTAAAAACTAAAGGAACAAAAGTTATTAAAACGATTTTAAAAAGTATACCTACGAGTTAAGAGTAATAACGATGTCCAAAAGCTAAACATAAAATATATAAATATAAATATATACAGAGGTTTGTTCATGCATTGTTTTACCCTAATGGAGCTATTTACACTAGATGATGGGATGATGAGAAGTAGATATATCGATATATGTACCGATGAAGCGAACCATGCCTAAGCTGTGCTGCGTCGTGGGTCTGAGCGAACAACTCACCGTCCAGCATTCGTCAGAGGAATGCTTGTGCTCTTCATGCAGGCTCATGGCCAACGACTAGGGCTACGGTATACAACTAGCTTCTGGCCGGAGGTCACATATTGCGGATGGTGGTCGGCCACCGAACAGAAGCGCGAAGCCGAGTGCGACGCGGCGGTTATCCCGATACAAAACTCTTACACAACACAAATTCACATGAACAAGACATCGATTATATCACAGTCAACGAACACGACCAAAATAGTTTTTATTCTCCCCATTGATTTGACAAATCAAAAGCGTGATATGGAAACAAAACAAAAATAATGAGTAGGCGGATGGGTGCGGGCCGCGTACCCTTTACCCCTGATCTAGTGATGATCAACGCTACGTACAATTGTGCCTCTTGAACAATTGTTTTCTTACAATTATACAACTGTGCGTTTGTCTTTTAGCAATTTTATCGTTTATGTGCTTTACATTGATTTTTGTGCGTTCTAAGAATTTGCATTTTGCCAATATCCCTAGTGTTTTTACAAGACTGAACTGTGCCTTTTTATAAATAACAATAAAACAAACAAAAATATATTGAATGTATTACGTACTCTATGTATTGTACATTACTTTAAGTAGAATATACAAGAAATAAATTATAAAAAATATAAAACGGGCTACGCAGACCCGCATCGCCATGTTTTATTGGTCTTTTGAAATAAAATGGATGCAAACTTCAAGGAGTAATTTTAGTGCACAAACCAATAAAAAATAAAAAACAAAAAACACAAAGACAAAGTCATATGCGCACAACAGCTTGAGAATATATTTAGCAGAGTGCAGATTATATTGCCAGACATTTGGTTAAGCCAATTTTATTATAAACAAAGTTCAAGTGACATTGTTTTCAATCACTTTGTTCTATAATAAAACGGTCATTTTGGTTTACTTGGTTATATGAAACCACTCACCATTTTGTAATCATCTATTTTGCTGATGGATCGTAGATACAGGTTCACACGAACTAACGTAGGCGCATCGCCTATATCCAAAACAAATCCAAAATATTATAAGCAAAGTTTAGAAAGATTGAATAGTTTGTCTCCACTTGGGTGCGTTTTAATGATACAGTACTTACTAATCTATCAAATGATATGTAAAAATGTCGTTGCAAAATAAATAGTTAAACCTACGAGTATAGACGATGATATACCACTACAGATATACGCTAGCGTCGCAATGATATCAAACGTTATTATATCCGACCTTCCTCCTTCGGACAATATTGTCTGAAATTAACACGCGATCTAAAAACGATTTTGGTCGTCAACACCAAAAAGAAGAAAAATAGTAAAAAAAATTAGATGAAAACAAACAATAATCAGGGTAAGTCGCTCGACAGAGTGAATTGCCCATTCATTTGACTTGTTGATTCGATAAGAAAAAACTTAACTTAGACTAAATGCATGGCCCAGTTCAGCTGACTTACCATTGTGACGTCATCGATTTTTGATATACTCCTGACAAATATATTGACGCTCACTACCGCTGGCCCATCTAGATACCAAGCAAAATATATTGTTGATATTACGCTCTCAGATCTATGCTAAGCCCTAGCGGAGGGGACAGTAACTCACCTTACACCTGAAAACCTTAATGGCTACCCATAGGAGGAGGAAGTTTAGAGTGCCTTATCTGCTACTTGAAGTTCTAATGCGCGAATCCTTGCAATGACTTGTTTATAGGAATTTGTGTTAGTGTTAAATAAATTATTTTTATTTTTATTAATTTAAATTAAATGTATATTACTGAATAACTATTTTTACTTCAACATTATCTTTCTGATATTACAAGGATCTAAACATTTATAATTTATTTTTAAGTTTCGATAGAATTAGCTGTAAAAATCAAATCGTATTAAACAAGCAAAAATATTATTATGAAAATGTAAAAAAGCAAATTCTACAAAGGGTAGAGATAGCTTCACGTTTCATTTTAAATCATTTCGTGTGACATATTACTATGCTCGCGTGTTCGAATTGATTTGTTTATTGTCCTAGAAATTATTGTTAAATTCAAAAATAACCTACATTATCTTTCATTGTCATTTTATTCATTTATTTTTATTTCTATTTCTCTTAGAAAACGGGTAAAGGAAACGCTTATTATGTGCAGCTTCACTAATTAAACGTAAAAATATAAAAATATATTATATTAATCGAAATAAAAAGAAAAAATACTAAGCAGCTTAGGTCATTAAAAAACGAAAAAAAAAACTTTTGAAAGAAATAAAATTAACAATATTTTTGTAAATAGTTCAAATATTTTTTTGTTAGAAATTAAAGTCTAAGTACAAAAATATGTGCTCGGCCGCACTCTATAGTTTTACAACTCCCACCAGCCGTAATATGAGACTCCTGAGATGGCAATGGCGACTATCGAGCCAAAATTTAATAAATAAATGAGGCTACAGCATTAAAATTGTGGCTCGATAGTCGCAGAACACATTAAGCATGTGGACAGAATAAATCGGGGATCTATGGGCAGCCGCTTACCATAAACTAATTTGGAAAGGTAAGGAACATTACTGCATCCTTTACAAAATTTGGAATCGCATTTGTTTTCTAAATCGAATAAGTTTTTTTAAAGGCCAACCAATGTAAATCTATCATGGTAAGGGCTTATTATAACTGCACGACATCTCACTTTACAAATGTTATTAAATATTAATACCATCGGATCGATAATATCATCACGCGCCATTAAATTTTAAAGCTGTAGCCTGACCAGGAAAATAAAAAACTTGCTGACTCTTAATTTTTTATTCCAGCAACACTACTAAATGCTGAAATGCGATTGGGTGAATCTCGAAGATTTGACATCAATTTAGTTATGCTACTTTGTGCAACATGGGGAGGTTTTTTTATTTCCCTGGTTGTGCTATAGCATCAACACAATTGCAATGGCAATACCAAATGAAAAAATTCAAAAAGTGACATGTCGTTGGAACGGTTGTTCCGGTCAAGCATACGACGATTACTATTTTCTTCGTTCTTACTAACCATCTTTATGTCGCTTATCGTGGTAATACTTCGGACGAACAGGTTAATATTTACTACGGCTGGGCCATCTGTCGACACAGGTCAGAGTACCAGAGATACTGTCTTAAAGCATAGAATAAGCAGTGCATCACTGCTAAAAATGCCAAAATGTCCAGCCAGTAAATCATCAGTTGTTCCAATTCTTATCTCAGAAAATTGTCGAAATAGAATGCAGGTATTCTGTATTTAGAATTTGTTTCTGAAGTCTTGTCTAATTTTATATTTTTACAGCATCTCCCAATTTTTTCTTATTTTTTGTAGCCAAGAATAATTAGTATAAAATAATTTTGTTAATGAGCTTTCTTCTATGCTTTAGTACACATTCTTTGAAAAATACCTTAAACTACATAAAAATTCAAAGTTATTTCGCTGCATAACATTTTGAAAAATTTGAAACCTGTACAGTGCAAAAATCTATTTTATGAGCATTCTCATAAGTCTGCAATAAGTTGCTAAGATTCAAATATAAAAAAGACTTTACAGCTCAAGTATGTCGCATATTACCTTTCTCAAATTATTCTCTTAAAAAAATTATTTAAAAATACTATCTCTAGCAAAATATAATTCTGAAATAGCATTTAGCTCTCTCTAAATTAATCCAAAGAAAATAAAAAAGTTCTGCGTCTCTAGCTTGCCAAAAAAGAAAATCAATATCAACGTGCGATAATGGTTTTAAATTTTGATGTTTTGGAGGAATATTATATATCGTTTTTCAATTCTTACTGATATTTCAGACTCTATTAAAATTTACTTTCTTAAATATACGGTCTGTTTTCCAAGGAGTGCCTCAAGATTGTATGTTGGGACCGTTTCTTTCTCTTATACACATTTTCCGTCGCTTGTATTAACGCTAAAAGTGGTATCATCAATAAATAACCTACCAGTGCCGTTGATGCCCGAAGGTCTGATGCGAGCGTCGTACCTTCCCGGACCCAGGATCTGATCCAGGATCTGTTTCTCTTTCTCGCGGAAGTTTATCTTCGCGTTCATACATCTGTTCGAAATTACAATTGTTACAGTTTTTTTAAATATTATTTTCAGCTAAGATTGAAATAATATGCTATTTTACCATCGCGAAATATCTTAATGACTAGTATATGGATACAAATTTTGTTAGTAAACATAATAAATTAGGTGAAAAGAAAAATACTATTACTTACATTCATATTTTAACCCTAATTAGGCTGTGAATGATAAGCAAATAAATGATGTTCTCAGTAACAATACATTTCAACAAAGACTTACGTTGCGAGGTGTAAAAGACATAATGCTACTAATAGAAGAATGGCGCATGATGGGCGAGAGACGTCCATCGTCCGTCTGAAACAGAATAAAACATAGACGTATATAATATAGACGAGGCATGTCGAGGCAAAACGTGTCTCCACTTAAATGGCCCAATTTTTGGGGTTTTGGAGCCATTTCGAAATTTGAGGTACGGTGAAATCAAGATGGCTGACATTTGAGGTATGGTGACATCAAGATGGTTGACATTTGAGGTATGGTGAAAACAAGATGGCGTAACTTTTTCCTGTATGAAGATTTGCTATGTCAAATGTACGTCATAGACCATCCTTGGTTTTGAAATTATTGGAATAAAAAAAATATTTATCATTTGAATATTAATAATATTAGTAATCCTCCTATTAATAAAAATGTGAAAGTTTGTGAGGATGTATGGATGTTTGTGACTCTTTCACGCAAAAACAAAACTACTGAACGGATTTTGATGGAATTTGATAGTTAAGGCAAGTAAAAAAAGTACAGTGTTCGCATGGGATACAGTACTTCACGCGGGCGGAGCTGCGGGCAATAGCTAGTAGATTCAATAAGGTAACTTTTGCTCTTTGGCAAATGTAAATTATTAACAAAACATATGTATGCCGTTTGAAATTGTAGCAGTTTAAAAATAGATATGAAAATATATATCAATAAGAATAAATCCTGTCACAAAAAGTTAACCTCCATATTATTTTGTCAGTTTTAGGGCTGATTTTTTAATCGTCTGTTAACTCATAACTGAGGAATAAATATGATGTGACTGACAGATTTTCCGCACAAAATCTGTCAAAGTCAAATATTTATTCCTCAGGTAAGAGTTATCTGACGATTGCAAATCGGCACTAAGAAAAAAATCGTATCTATGTAATTAGTATTAAACGGTTGTCATCTAGTTTACTTATTAATGCCAGTTGAAACAATGCCATAACATTTGCTTATACTTTAAACGAGTCAATTCGCACCGAAACGAAACGACATGGAGCTCCATTTTTAAAATAGCTTTTCAAAATTGAACTTTATTCATTACATGAGAAGATACACGTTCCATTGTAATAAATCAAACGTCATGTTGCACCGCGTGCACAGCGCATGTGCCAGTGTATGACCGATGTCATACGTAACCTGTATCACTTTGTATACGGAATAAAGTTCAATTTTGTATTTAGCTATCTTAAAAAAGCAACGCTGCGTATAACCGCGTATCGCCGCGGTGTGAACTGACCCTAAGGCCCTGTTTCACCATCTGATGTCAGATTCTGGGTTACTAGCGTAACTCCCCAGGTGTTGCGACTGTCCATGGGCGGCGGTAATCGCTTACCATCAGGCGATCTGTCTTCTCGTTTCCTGGTCCATTTCATTAAAAAAAAAACTTTTCACTATAATTTCTACCAAGAAGTAGGCTAGTAATTCATCATTATCCAAAGCTGCGGTCAAATATCTTGGAGAAGGGTTAGCAAAGTTATTTAAGTGTAAGGTCGTTAATGATAACATCTTCCTCGTGTCACCAACTGCTACTTAACTCACCCCATATATATGTTTCAATTTTAAGCTTCAGGTTAACCTGTTTGTTAAAAATCACGAAAATTTTTTTGGATACCTCCCCTACACGTAAAGTGGGTGTGTTTTTTTTTCCACGTCTACCCCATAGTGTGGGGTATCATTAGATAGGTATTTTAAAAACGTTGAGAGGATATTTTTGTCAAAATATTAAAGCTAGGCGGCTGACTCGCAAAATCTGAAAAATCTTTTTTGTGTGGATTTTTTAAGGCCGCGGTGTCACTCCGGTCTAGTCGGTCCATTAATGCCGAGGAATGACTAAGCTACCTATTTACTTGTAGCTTGTTCATATAGTTCTAATAAGTTTTTAATTTTCATGCATCCCTCTTACACAAGGCTTTTCTAGTAATTATAAAATCTGGGTTATTTTTATTATGAGCTGAAAATATGTCATTCCTCTTTGCAATAAATAATTTCTAGTGTCTCGTGTATAAACATAGTAATTATAACATTATTATGTATAAGGTATATGCATGGAGGTACTTAGTAATATTAAGTACCTCAGGGGTAACCATTTTAAATTAAACCATAAAAAAAATATCAGAAAATGAACAAAAATATTTTTTCTGACCGAGATTAGAACCCACCAAATTCCAAATTTTCGAACAAAGCAAAAATTAGCGTACCAATCTGCCAATCAGACTGACATAATAGAGTCGATATTATTGATATATTGTTGCACGACGAAAGAAAAAACATATGTTGCTTAAAAATGCGCAGTTTCCCAGGGATAAGACCTAGCTAGATCGATGTTTTTCCCCCAAAAACTCCCTACATACTAAATTTCATGGTAATACAAGCAGCCGTTTTCCAGATAACGATTATATATATATACAAGATTGTCTCGTTTAAAGTATAAGATTTGTCATGTCTATACAACACGTTACAGCCTCTAGTAGATACTGATCTTCTTCAGTAGGTAGGTAAGTTTAACAATTTTTTTTATAAGTTCGACATACCTACCTAAATTATTGGGTCATTATGTAATAGTACCATCCACCGTATGTTACCAACCGACTTTTTATATGTCGCCGATGGTAATAAATCGACGATTTTTGTATTCCAGACCCATTTTATGTGAGCCATGTAACCCAATGAAAAAAGAGCCATATGAAAACTTAACTTTGTGTGTGAGAGTCTTAATAAGATATAATCGCCTTGGCAACATTTTACATGATGTTTTTTGTAGGACGGTTAGAGAAGATACCTCATACTAGGGGTGTTCAAAGTTCTACGCTTCGTCACCGGGTGGGCGGAGGGGCTTTAGATTTATGTCACGTAGCGCGTAGTCAACATCAAAAAAAAACTTGCGCGACGGCCCTGATTACCGTGTTGGACCTGCAGGCTGGACCGTGAGTGTCGTGGTTTAACTATGAGCTATTTTTGAAGTAAAACTTCATCACGCACGCTTGACTCGGGAAGTAAGCTGGTGAATGCGTGAAGAGAGCGTTGCGAAAAGTGCGATCGGACGGGGGGAACGGAAGTTAAGAGAGAGATATAAGTTAGTGAAGATGAAAAGAGAGAGAGTTACGTTTTGTACATTACTATAGGAGCATGAGAGAGCACTGCGCGCGCACATTTTCTTTCTCTCGTTCTCTCATAGCCAGTGCATGAAATATATCTCAATCAGTAGTTCGTTTGCGAGTTTTACTTCAATCGTGTGGTCAAAAGCACACTCGTTTATTTTTTTCTTTCTGTTTGCAAAAAATATTTTTAAACCGTATAGTTATGAAGCACTACATGAAAAGGATGGTCTATGGTATTTGGTCTCGGCATATACTACGCATGGTCACCGAGGGGGAGGTGGTAACATGGGTACGTTACCTACGTTCCTTATTTTACTGCAATGATTTATTTCATTATCTATTTCAATTGACGTACAGATAAGATATTTTGTTGGTGTTGAGCCAAATGGTTAATCTAGTTGAGTATTCTAAAGTGACTCTTGTTGTCTTAGATACTTCATACCTTCTTGAGTATAAAATATGGATGATATTCGTATTGTCAAATTAAATTATTACATTTTTATTAGGTACGACCAAAATGGTCTTTTTTTGGGCACATGATTTACTGCTTATGTAAAGAGGCATAAAAATAATCCTACTAGGTACTATTATAAATGTGAAAGTTTGTGAGGATGGATGGATAGATGGATATACTACTGAACGGATTTTGATGGAATGTAGTATGGTCTACTACTGGTTAAGCTCTGGATTAAAACACAGCATATTTTTTATTCTGAAAAAGTACAGTGCCCCCATGGGACACTATATTTACGCGGCGGAGCCGCGGGTAAAAACTAGTAGTAAAATAAATAATCTAACCAAGAGCATATCACGACATGTCTAAGGAGGGTGCCGTAACCATCAACGCGCAATAGGTTTTCTTTGAATTACTTCAAAATTTACTGTCCGATTTCGCTCAAAATAATTTTTCTTAAGAGTTTTAGCATGCTCTATCAGCATGGAACCTTAGAAGTTTCTATCTTTTATATTTTAGTAAATGCTAACTTATAAACCACTTTGGAGGTCGATTACTCGAAAATGTTCCTCCCCACTTTACATGTATGGAGAGCTACCCCTAAAATATAAAATTATTATTATTTTATGATTCCAAAACTGAGATCTATAATTATAACAAATTTTATTCATTTATATTCATAATTACAGATGCTAGAAACGCGGACAGACAGACAGACAGACGGACGGACGGACAGAGCGGGTTCCTTATATACATAAGATATGGAACCCTAAAAAAGATTTATACAAAATAAAATTACATTGCATGCTCTTCGACACTCAATGCTGAATGTCAATATTGACTAAAATTGATTGAATTTATGTTAAAATTATTTTTTAATTCGCTGTGAGGCTAATGACCTCTGTGTCCGTATTTAAAGCCGAGTATTTTAACTCAAGTGTAGAGTTTGTGAAGTTAGGCCTTGTAGAAATAGGGCTTGCAGAGACAGAAGATTGGCTCTACATGAGATCTGATAACTTTTTGTCAGTGCGAGTTGTATGGTCTCGTCTTGGCATTATTTTACATTCGAATGTTAATTGTGGGATAATATTATATCTTGTCCGTCTTTTTTACTAGTTTATCGTAATTTTGCACCCTTTTACCGTACAACACTGATCTTTAAGTTGTTAAATGTAAAACTCGAGTACACACATTAGGGCACTCGAAGTCTTAGGACGTTTTTAGCTTCGACATGCCCTGTCCCTAGTATATACGTCTATGACTGAAAGGTAAAAATAATTTTTAATGTATTTTTACCAACGTATTTCCACCTAATGTAGTTCCGTAGTGTCCACTATCCAAAGATCTTTTCAAGACCACAATATAATATATTATTACTTATAGATGTTGCCCGCGACTTGGACGCGCAAATGTAATGCCGCGCGGGAACCGTACATTTTGCCTCGATAAAAAGTATGTACTTCCCGGGGTCTACTCTATGTTTGTGCCGAATTCCATTGAAATGGGTCCAGTAGTTTCGGAGCCTATTTAATGCATGCAAACAAACTTCCTCTTTATAATATTAGTATATATTATATAACTATAGACGAACGTTACGAATTACCGTACAATACAAAGGTTTTTTTTTTTTCCTTAGTTTCCAAGGAACTCTGCAAAATGTAGGTTAGTTATGAGTACATATTTTACAAATTATCATCAAACAACCACGTCTTTATATCACAGAGGCTAAGTAGGAAGTTGAATAAGGAACACGCCTTCTGTCGCGCGAATATTGAAAGAGTGCTCAATAGTGAAGACGGATGTATCCCCCTGAGATACGTGAGCCCCCTTAAATGGCTCAAAAGGGTCTCAGGGTGCAAGGTGAGAGGTCTCGGTAGTCCTAAATTAGAGGTACAAGGAGGTCTCGAGAATGCTAAATAATAATATAGCAATATTATAATATAATATTAACTTTTATACTATACATAACTATATTTAAGATTTTTATTATTTATAATATACATATAATATTTAATACACATCCATAACCCAGGAACACAGACAACTTTTGTTCCCTGATGGGATTCGAACCCGCGACCTCCGGCTAGAGGGCCAACGCGCTAACCACTCAGCCACAGAGGACGTCAATGCCTCAAAAGCAGGATGCAAAGGGGTCTCAAGGTGCAAGAGGTACGAGGGCTGCACTAAAAGTATCGGGAATGGAATATTTCCACTGTTCCTGTCATATTAAAATCTTTTTAATTTAAAACTCCTTGGTTTTAAAAATCGAATACCGTTTATTTATTTAAAAAAAGATTCTCGGTCTTGTCACAAGGTCTTGTCAAACTTGTTTAGTCGTTGAGAAAATGGAATTGACTCGAGAAAATTCTAGAGCGATGATTGACTTTCGAAGTGGTTTAACACAAAAACAGTGTGTTGACCGGACGATTTCTGCATTTGGTGATGAAGCCCCATCCAAAACCACAATTTATCGCTGGTTTGCTGAATTTCAACGTGGACGTGTCAAGCTCAGTGATGATCCCCGTCAAGGTCGTCCAAAAACTGCAGTCACCCAAGAAAACGTTGATGCTGTGCGTAAGCTGATTGAGGAAGATCGACATGTGACATACCGCGAAATTCAGGCAACTATAGACATTGGCATTAGTCAAATACAAATAATCTTGCATGAACAATTAGGTGTAAAAAAGTTGTTTTCCCGATGGATACCGCATTTGCTCTGTGAAGAGCAAAAAGCGGCTCGCGTTACTTGGTGCGTCAGAACTCTCGAAAGATTCCACGCAGGATCCTCAAATGCGATACGATGTTGTATACATACAACATCGTATCAGGTGACGAATCCTGGATATACGCGTACGAACCCGAAACAAAAAACCAGTCACGAGTTTGAGTGTTCGAAAATGAGTTAAAGCCAACAAAAATTGTTCGTTCACGGAGTGTTGCAAAAAAAATGGTGGCCACGTTTGTCTTCAAAACCGGCCATGTTGCGACTATTCCTCTTGAGGGACAAAGAACGGTTAATGCAGAATGGTATGCTAACATTTGTTTGCCACAGGTCGTTTCTGAACTCCGTAAAGAGAACTGCAACCGCCGCATCATCCTCCATCACGACAATGCGAGTTCTCACACCGCGCACAGAACAAAAGTTTTTAGAGCAAGAAATCATAGAATTATTAGACCATCCGCCGTACAGCCCCGACCTAAGCCCTAATGATTTCTATACTTTCCCTAAAATAAAGAATAAATTGCGTGGTCAGAGATTTTCATCACCTGAAGAAGCTGTGGACGCCTACAAAACGGCCATTTTGGAGACCCCAACTTCCGAATGGAATGGTTGCTTCAATGATTGGTTCCATCGTATGGAAAAATGTGTCAAATTTCGCGGAGAATACTTCGAAAAGCAATAAATACATTTTTAAATAGTAATGTTGTGTCACTTCCTTGATTCCCGAAATTTTCAGTGCCGCCCTCGTAAGGTCTCGGTAGTGCTAAATAAGGGGTTCAAAGGGGGTGCAAGGGGGTCTCAAGGGTGAGAAATAATGGAGACGGATGTCCCCCCCTGGCGTACCTTAAATAGCATGATGACAATTTAACAATCTCTAAAAGGCTGTATATCAACCGGTACGGTATGCACGCATGATTCATTGTCTTCTTAACGCGAATAGATTGAAGTGAAAAGGTAGAATTTATTTTGGTACAACATTAAGATTTTTACTTATTGAAACTTAATAATTTTTTATAAAACTATTTAACTCGACTACGTAAATTATATATATATATATATATATATATAGCCTGTTAACACTGGGCATACATACATTCGACTGCCAAAATCATTACCCTTCCTTTTGGCTTTGCCGTAGTCGGGTAAATGATATGACGGGTGGCATAAGTCGCTTACCATTTAGATCGTTTCTTTATGAAAATAATGATATTTTTAAGTCTTTGCTGTTTTATTATTATTTTTGAGATCTTAATTACCTACTAAAATAAGTTTATTTTATTTAATTTTGCAGTTTAAAGTCTTAGGCCTTATTATACCACCATAGTTTAATAAGGCCCGTTTTTTTAAAAAATGTTTTATTTTTACTATGTTTATGGCAGAAGTTTCCGTTTTTAATTATAATTCTCAGTAATCGATATAAATATTTAATTAACATTGAAATTTGTTAATTCGTATAAATAATTTTGGATTTATTTTAATTCCCGCATAAGTGATAAGACTCAAAACACTGTAAACAAACGGAGAACAAAATTATGACGTTTATTGACAGTTTTGTATAGAGCAGTGTTTCCAAGCTGTTCTCCCGTGGCCCACTTAATACTATTAAACCCAAGCTTAACCAGCGTGGGCTTAAAATTTTGCTAAAATATTAATAGTAAAAATGTTTCATTAATACTACATATTTTGGGTATCGGCTTACCGTTTACGAATATTTAAAATGCGTCAAATGCAAATTTAAAATTGTTTTGAAAACAATACCTACTATCAATCGTTGAGCGGAAGCGGAAATGTTGCGACCCGGTATTTTATTTTGATGGGCCGGTACTGGGTCGCGACCCGGCCGCGGCAGTTGGGAAACGCTGGTATAGGGCGCTGCAGGCATGATTTTTTTTCATACAAATCTCATTTGAAAACGATACGAAATATGAATACGTTGCTGTCAATTGTTCGTGCTAACCCAACTGATATCAGAAACTAGCATGAACTTAAAACACTTCGGCACGTATGATATTCTCAAAAAGATATGTGGAAGAGCCGACACGAATGGGCCAGCGCGAAATAATATTACGGCCTCACGGAAAACCGGCACGAAATAACTTTTGTTTGTGTTTCAGAGGTAATTGCTCACCAACGGGTGATCCGTGTGCTCAATTCAGAAAAAAACGTATCTTTACTGATATTATGCTTATAAGTTATAGACGGTTCACACTTCACAATAAGGGAGAGATAGTGAACAATTATTGTACGAGTTTGATATGGAAACACTTATTCGACGTGTGGGCTTCGCACAGGAAGAACAAATTTACGTAAGCACGTATTAAACAAAAACTATAAATAGTGTGAAAACGGTTTTACACGCAAATCTTACTTTTTCTTCGTAAGCGTCAGTTCACACCGCGACGAGGCGTGCACTTTTTATGAAAGCGATTTAAAAGTAAACTTTATAAAGTACACGGTAAGATACACGTTTCATTGCAAGAGTTCGATTTGCGAGCTGCACCGATTTGCGAGCTGCACCGATTTGCAGCGCAGCGCCGCTCCTGCAATGGTTTGTATACTTTTGTCTAGTAGATAAGGTTCATTTGAATCGCTATTATTTATATTTACATTGCAGTTTTTTCTGTCGTGGCTACAAAAAAAACTCTCGTGGGAACGTAGCCTAAGATGCTTGGAGCATAGCACAAAAGCCTAAATTCATAGAGCCAACTCCGAACTCACCCTTACGGAGATCCGATTTCATAAAAATATAGGGCAAGGTATTTTCTGTGTTATTTTTAGCTTCGACAACTAGACGTGTCATAGTTTTAGATATGACGTAAAACACGTAAACTAAAGCGTGTTATTTTAACCTATGTATGCGTTGATGCGGAAGTTTGGATGTATGGATGTTTGAACTTCAAATGGTGGATGTGGGGCATTCGGAACTTGTTTAGCACTTGCTTTATCTTCTGCAATTTCAATACTCAGAGTCTCTGTTTGAATCTAATCGAACCTTTTTTAGACGAAAAATACCGTTGACGTATATATTAAAGACGAGGCGTGTCGAGGCAAAAACTGTACCCATTTAAATAGCCCCACTTTTGGGGGTTGTGAGGCCATTTTGACATTTGAGGTATGGTGAAATAAATATGGTTGACATTTGAGGTATGGTGAAATAAATATGGTTGACATTTGAGGTATGGTGAAATAAATATGGTTGACATTTGAGGTATGGTGAAATAAATATGGTTGACATTTGAGGTATGGTGAAATAAATATGGTTGACATTTGAGGTATGGTGAAATAAATATGGTTGACATTTGAGGTATGGTGAAATAAATATGGTTGACATTTGAGGTATGGTGAAAACAAGATGGCGTAACTTTTTCTTGTAGGAAGAAGTTCTGTCAAATGTAAGTCATAGCCCATCCTTAGTTTTGAAATATTTAAAAAACACACATCAAGGCTACCAACTTAAATGTCTCATAATTTTACGTGCATTATAGAAATACAATGAGACATTAATTTGGCAATAATTTTGTTAAAAAAAGATATAGTTAGGTAACTTACTATTTAATTTAATTTAATAATTTATTAATCAATTATTATGCACTACATGACACGGTAGTTACTGTTCCTTACAAGTTACAACTAAAATAAATCTTACCCAATACCTATAAATAAGTTGCAATTTGTCTTGCGTTATTAATAAATACGAATTTTCTCGCGCCAAATGCACCGGTAAATGTCACAATCATATATAAAAGCCGCGGATACAATTAAAATACGAGGAACAAAACGTTTGATTATTTATTATTATCCAATGTGAGATTTTCCATATCTATTTTTAGCGCCATACTCACGGTCCAGCCGTCAAGACCAGCAGCCAGTCAATAGTGTCAAATTGATGCGGACTAGACTTTAAAATTAAAAATGATTGATACGATTGACACTAATGACGGCCATAAGTACCGGCGTTAGATTGCAGGCTGGATCGTGAGTATGGCGCTTTACTTGATTGGAAAAAATATCCAACTTTACCAAAAATTAAGAAAAAACCGACACTCGAAGATGGCAAAACGTCTAAGTCACTAGCATATTGACTACTAGCACTGGCTGATTAAAAAACGTTCGGTATTTGGACACTCCAAGATGGCAAAACGTATGAGGTCTTTGACATCAGCAACACTGACTGAATATAAAAAAAAAGTTCGTTGATAATGAGAGTAAAATGACCGGGAACGGGACAAATCGAACGTTTGATATCGTCACAGGGCGCGGCGCGACTCGGCCGGTTCGCGGGAAACCAGCCGCAGCCCGCAGCTGCGCAGCTACAGATGACCTTTGACCTCGAAATGTCAGATCTGAGTGACAGTTACATTTCCCGCCCGCACCGTGCATGACATCTAAACCATATCACGCTCTAATAAGGAGGCTTCAACGGACTAGAGGACTTATCCCAGAGCACGGAGACTAGAAATACAGGAACCTCGATGTTTCCTATTCTCCTAAAGAAAAGTTTTGGTATTTCTATTACAATATGTTTCTAATATACTTATAATATCTACGTCCTAGAGTAGCCGTGTCAGGTAACAGGTTTAAAATATAATATTATGGTAGGTAAAGTTCTACTTATAAGTATCTTTATATTATATAATATTATAAATCTTCTGTGTGTTTGTAATTAAAGTCCTCATAACGACTGGACTGATTTAATGACATTTTTAGTGTGTGTTCAAGTTGATTCCAGAATGGTTTTATTTACATTTTGGACCACTGGATGACGTTTTATTAATTAATTTTATGAATTTACAAGTGAAAATATTTTACGCCCAACAAATTGTGCACGGGACAGATTATAAAAATTCATTTAAATCGACACTAGCCTTTTCTGTTTGTTCGTCTCCTAATGTGATTTAGTCCACCACGTGGCGCGCCATTACGGGTTGGGAAATGCCATACAAAGTTGAAAGTATCAATATTCAATTCAAATGTCAAGGCGTTAGTTTATTTACAAACACTCCAGAGACATTAGTAATAGGCGTCAGCGCATGCACTTCACACTTGGCACCGCGAGCATGCCAAGTGCCAGCTACCCACCCACAGTACCCACAAACACAGAGACGAACTCAATAGTCATTTGTGTTAAACTTTGTGCGTTAGCAACTTTGTACGCCAAAACTGAGGGTCAGTCACCAAAACGAGACGCGGCGCTGCATTTTTAAGATAGCGATTAAAAATACTAGAACTTTATTTGCTACGCAAGAAGATACTCGCACAAACTGCCCTACTTTTGGGATTGTTGGGACAGTCGAGGTTTGACATTTGTCATCTTGATATTTGCTTTCTTCTTTAAAAATGGCCTCCCATAAAAACCGCAGTCCAGTCCGCTTATAGTTGAGAAAATCTTCTGAAATCATTAATCAAGTATGAATTTTTTTTCTGTCAAATGTACGTCATTGCCCTTCCTTAGTTTTGAAACAATTGCAAGTCAGTTAAAAGTCAAAACGTATGGCTTTGCTGTTTCGTTCGTAAGAACTAAACTAAACCGACATAAATATAAAACAGTTACTTAACTAAAGGAAATCACGACCAGTCAAATTCAGAGCCATATATTTTGCCCAGAATTAAGATCCTTTATTACGAAGTTAGGATATACGACAGAAAATACAGCACTGTAAATAGAACTCTGCGGATAATATAATAGAGCTGAAAATCGTGTAGAGCTGTCAAATCTAACATTCGACACTTGAGCTTTCGATTTTTAGTTTTTTTTTTTTTAAATCTATTTTTATTTAGGGATTTATATCTAAAGATAATATGTCAATCCCATTGTACCCTATACATAATATGTTTTACACTACTATCTTCGACACTGGCAAAAATTCTATAGAGCATAATCGCTTGTTCCGAAGCTGGGTCGGAAAGTATTACCTGTATATTGTATAAGCCCTACTCATACAGATTACAATTCAATTTTTGGAACAGTAATTGTCTTTTACTCCGATACTTGACACATTCCATCAAAATATGCAGATCTTCGATCCGATCACACATCACACAATTAGGTGAGTTAACCTTTTTCATCAAAAAAAGCAAACTTTCTTGATGGTGAAAAATGACAATGTTCATATATCATATCCTTTACAAAAGTTTACACTAAATACTTGGATGTCCGTATTGATTTAAAAGAAGTAATTACTGTTAATTTAGACAGTATTTTTATGGCTAAGAGCAGTTATGAATCTAATTCACTTAGAGCAGATATTGTAAAAGAATTGCCAACAAAATATACTGGATGGACTCTTGTATTCACTGATGGTTCCAGAGACAATTATGGCTCCGGGGCGGCATTTTTTGACATCTTTGCGGGATCCTCTGGGTGTTTTAAAATAACGTCTAAGATATCTATTATGTCCACGGAGCTCATTGCAATTTCGGAAGCATTGTCATATATTGGTAATGGACTTATTGAGAAGTAATAGCAACATATCAATGAGAATTGTGATTATCTCGGATAGCGAAAGTGCCCTTCAACATTTGGCTCGGTGCGCTTCTGGACTAAGAGGTGTTCCGGTAGCCTACGAAATTATTAACAAGATAGTTAATCTTCAAGAGAGCAATTGCATTCTGAGAATGCAGTGGGTTCCTGGACATATTGGTATCGATTTTTAGTTGTATAGCAGTTTTTTTCTGTCGCGACCACAAAAAAACTCTCGAGGGTACGAGGGCTGAGGAACCTAGAATTTTTGATATTACAATGAAAAATCGCACGTACTCGTATACTGGGTGTTTTTTCAGTCAGTGTCCAAACTTTTAGGAGTGAATTTACTATTGAATATAAACAACTATTAGTATAGGATCAACTTTCCTACTTGAAAGAAAAAATCAGCTGTTTCATACAAAATGTCGTATGTCGTCGTCGTATGTCGTAGCCCTTTTGTAGGAAACAGCTGATTGATATTTTTTCAAGTAGGAAAGTTGATCCCATAATAAAAGTTACTCAAAAGTATACTCAAAAGTATATTCTCTACTAGTCCTGACAGTTGCGACACTGTCTGAAAAAACACCCGGTATATGCATCATGTCGATTCGTCGATTACATTTTAATGTTTTTTCATTTTCACTGCAAGATTATTTAATTAATTGCGCGCCTGTCAAATTGGTTTGCTATTAATTAAGCAGTAGGTAAACATTGCGCGTTGCATACTAAGTATGTGTGAAAAATGATAGTTTGGTCATCGTTGTAGAGAATGTGAGAGCCCGTTTCATAATGTTCTAATATATTAGGTCCTCACTTATGAAATTGGCGTTTTGTCGTACTGGTCATTTTGATCTCAAATATATCTTCTTTGGTTAAGAATTCCAATTTCAAATTTATACCGCTCTTTACTCATGCATTTGTGTTTCGAAAACCGTAATTCATTTTTTTTTTCCTCTTTTGGTTTTTTCTTTGCGTCACTCTGTTTACAAAATGGAAAACTTGAAATATCGTATTATTTCGAGTACGAGTTCCACCGTAGCACCAGTGTTGCAGAAACGGCTCGAAGGATTAATGACGTGTATGGCGGCGGTGTCGCAAAAGAAAACACCGTGCGTTTTAGGTTCCAACGTTTTCGTTCTGGAAATTTCGACCTGCAGAACAAGCCCCGTGGACGGCCGGAGACCAAGGTTGATAATGAAGAATTGAAGGCTATTCTGGAAGCTGATCCATCGCAAACCACGTCCGAGTTAGCTGCGGTGTTAGTGATAAAACTGTTTTAATCCACTTGAAGCGAATCGGCAAGGTGAAAAAGCTTGAAAGGTCGGTACCTCATGAAATGCGTTACATTACTCAACCGGCACAATAATGAAGGGATTTTAAATCGAATCATTACCTGTGATGAAAAGTGGATCTTGTACGATAATCAGAAACGCTCATCGCAATGGCTGAACCCTAGCGAACCAGCCAAAGCCTGCCCCAAGCGAAAATTGGCTCAAAAAAAGTTACTTGTGAGCGTTTGATGGACTAGTGCCGGTGTCATTCACTACAGCTTTCTTAAATCTTTCCAAACGATTACGGCAGATGTCTATTGCCAGAAACTGCAAATCATGATGGAAAAACTAGCTGCTAAACAATCGTGGTTGGTCATTCGCTCTAGGCCACTGCTGCTTCAGGACAACGCTAGACCACACACTGCACAACAGGCGGCTACCAAATTAGAGGAGCTTCAATTTGAATTCCTAATACATCCACCGTACTCCCCGGACCATGCTCCAACAGATTACCATTTTTTTTCGAAATTTGGATAACTTTTTGCAAGGAAAAAAATTCAACTACGAAATAATGTAATCACTTTCCAATTCCTTCAGGCGGCCCGTTTGCTCGTTTCTCCCCTATTTTTTATGAAAAAATTGTTTCTAAAAATAAATATTTTAACGATAATGACTGAGATATTTTGCCCGGTAAAACGTAAATTTTATACAAAGTTTTCAATGGAACACCAACTTATTAAACTTAAAGGTAAAGTTTCCGAATGTTGATTTTAGGAATTTACGGCCTCCGAATCCGGCCCAGTGCAGTGATCAATCTTGTGTCTTGTGGTTCAATTCAGAAATAGCAGCCAAAATAGTAAATAAAGGCAGACATAACTCAACAGAATAACTTTATAATTATATATAAATAGCAACTTCGTTTGCGTGGAACTAACGGAAACGGAAGTCTTGTTTTTTTTAATAGAACCCTGAGATAAAAGTAGCCTAAGTTCCTCCTTATAACATCAGCTATCGGTCAGTGAAATTCCCGTGAAAATCGGTCCAGCAGTTTCAGAGATTAACCTGAACAAACAGACAGACAGACAAAAATTAAAAAAATATATTTTTATTATAAGTACCTACAGCATCTAGATTCTACTATAGAATCTATCTATAGCCACTAGATAGAACTTTTACTCCTCAAATTGACCATTTACAGCATGATAACCGTAGATTAAACAGATAATATGATGACAACGATTATCACAGATCAGTACACATTTTGCACATGAATTCTCTGATATTCAGACATTTATAACTTTCTTGTCCCAAGTCCTAAAAATATAATATTTTTTTTGTTTAATAACTTTTAAACCACATAACTATTATGTTCGAAACTTGGCCGCTCTTGATGGAAAATCAGACAGGATTCGCCAGTGTCCTTTTAACAATTATTTTCCAGAGAAAAAAATTATAATATAAAACAAACACAAAATATAATTTTGTTATTGGAGTTCATAAGTAAGAGCAGTGCAGACAGCTTCCGTCTCTTTCTAGCATCGATTACGACATACGTCATTTGTATTGTATTTAATTATATAATTTATTTTTTATTTACATATTATTATTGATTAATTATATTTTTTCCGCTTAGTTACTTTCTTATCAATCTGTAGTTCTTTCTTTAAACTACTTCAATGAAATGTTCGTAAAAAATCAGAGCCTATTCTTCTCAAATCTCAAAAAATGTTTTATGTATCGCCTAACTTATGACGATTCGAAGACCGAAATGCAATCATTTATGTTTTTATAAGCTTAAGCTTTTTTATGCTTAGTTAGAGTAGGTACATTATTTCTGTCTTATTGTGTTTTTTCAAAGGACAAAACCATAACACATAAAATGTGCAAATTGTCCACTTTATTGAATTTCTTAAAAAATTAATATCTTGTCACATCAAATAAAAGAATATTATATGTTGTTCAGTGTCCACAATTGGATGACTTACCTGATTTTAAACATTTCATTTGAAGTGAAGTGAATTAAAGTTATTTTTTGGTGTGGGTAGTCACAAATAATGAGGATTTACATTTGCCTTTTGTTAACTGTTCAAACTTCAATACATTTGTTATTGACTTAAGACTTTTATCATCAATATGAAATGTTTTCAATTAATTTTGTTATACCGTAAATTATTAAATTAAAATACACCAAATAACAAAAGCGTGCACCAATAAAAATGTGTAAGTATTAATTAATAAGTACAAAATACTGGCTGTGAAAAAATATAAACTTAAAAAAAACTCACATTCAGCAAACTCCCATCTCCACTTAGTCGCGATCGATAAATGTTTAAAAAATTAGCACTTCGAAATTCAAACCCGATTCTCATGAGCGTCAGGCGGGCACTGGCGCGGGCACTGGCGCGGGCGTGGCGGTATCGATCCCCGCAGCGCGCAGCCTCCGGGGTACAGAGATGCTGGACGTGAGTGGAAAGCGTGTGTTGTACATTGCGGGTGTTGTATTAAGTACTGAGCATAGATTTCAAAACTAAGGAACTATGACGTACATATTTTGACAGAACAAATCTTCATACATGAAAAAGTTACGCCATCTTGATTCCACCATACCTCAAATCTCGATTTCACCATACTTTAAGTGGGGACAGTTTTGTGTCGACATGCCTCGTCTATAATATAATATTATACGTCTGTGGTACTGACTACTGATTAGATTAAACCAACGATCACTGAGATATATTCAGATAAGTGAGATAGTCATGGCAGATACCAGTGTCACAGAATAAATGTATTAGATTTTATTTATTTTGTGCCAGTGTAGGGCATACATTTTGTTTGATTGATGATTGATGCGTGATGACTAAAACTAGCTACTAAAACTGTACATTTTGCCGCAATAAAAAGTAGTATACGTCCTTTCCCGCGGTCTACTCTATAGATGTGCCAAATTTCATCAAAATCGGTCCTGTAGTTTCGGTGCTTATTCAATGAAAACAAACAAACAAACTTTTCCTCTTTATAATATTAGTATAGACAAATACGGACACCGCATAGCCGACACCGTGTGCTATTTTCACATACTGGTGATTTGGCGTGACCGGAGAGATACTATGGCCTCATTGAAAAAAATAAAGCCAAAGGAGGGTGAAGGTTTTAAAAGACCAGCAACGCACGCGCATGTAACATATCTGGTGATGCGGCTAACCATGAGCGGCGGTAACCGCTTACTATCGGATGATATTATGCTCGTTTGCCGGTGTCATTTCTTAAATTGTTACAAGATTTCGCTTTTTTTTCATATCACAGGTCAATCTGGTCCTGTATGAAGAACTTGTATCACAGGTACCAGCCAACGGAAATATATATTAATAATTTATTCTATACATACACATATTTAAGCTTTTTAGTAACTCCATACCAAAAATCGAAATCTATTTTTAATCACACACAAAACCAGCAATCTAAACCGTCCTGCTTATAATACTCGCTTCACCCTGATTAGTGATTATTCACGACCTACAGGACTCCTGATCGAAGCCTGCCCGGGGCCCTGCACCTGCACCGTGGCACGCGGGGCCACTTAGGGCACTCGCGGGGGGCACTGGACAGGGGCCACTCCGGGCACTCGCACCCGGGGGGAGTCGCGGGGGCATTAATTACATCTCCGCTGGCCGGATGTTGTCCTAGTACCGGCCATAAAGCTATCAAATATTGATGTACTACTCGTAATTGTAAACGATAGCCGATAGGTTTTACATCGATGACATTTAAATAGTTTATCTAGGAACTAGAATCCACATCTGCTTACTTTAGAAGTATTTACCTACTTATCTTAACCTTGAAGGCTAACACTAGAAGGCACGGTATTTAAAAGAAACTAGACGTTTCCCGCGACTTCGTCCGCTCAAAAATCCCGCAGCAACCATACATTTTTTATTCATTCATTAAAAAGTAGTATGTGGTAGTATGTCCTTCCCCGTGGTCTTCTCTATACCTGTGCCAAATTTCATTAAAATCGGTCCAGTAGTTTCGGAGCCTATTCAATGCAAAAAAAAAAACTTTCCTCCTTATATTATTATTAGCATACGAGATATGTTTCTGAATGATTCAGAATAAAACAATTTAGAAAAACTATACGAAACCCAGTTTATCTAATGTTGTTTACTAGGAAATAGTACATCAAAATAACCACATAGTAATTCACTATGCAAAGTTTGTGTTCATCCATCATAGCTGACGGCATCGGGCAACGCGAGCAAAGTATGTCCATTGCGTCCTACGCGTCGTATGAGTCTAGTTGTACCCTAAATCTGAATATCTTATGTGTGTATTTGGACCTTAGTCCTTAACTCCTGCAAATCGCATGTGTAGTTGCAACCTTAACGACTTTCAATGTATGAGTGTAGGCGCACTTTAAGGCTGCGAATCCGTGAGGCCGGGGAAAATTCAGAGCAGTAAAATTAGAACTCTGCTTTAATACAATAGAGTTAAAAATGGAAACTGAGCCACAGAGGTCGTAGAATGCTTGTAATAATTTAAATGTTACTTATGAATAATGTTTGCAATTGAAATTAAATGTTACTTATTCAACGCGCCATAAAGAAATACAATGTCTCATTAACTTCTATGAATTTCATTTTTTCTTTGTTTACATAGATTTATATGAATAGCAACAGCAACGGATCCTATACTAACATTTAGTTAATAATAATAATATCTATTGACGCTTCACACCACGTCAATCTGGTCCCGTGGTAAGTTCTCGATGAACTTGTGTTGCGGGTACCAGACAACGGAAATATATTTGCTTAATACTTTTTATACTATACATATATTTAAGATTTTTATTATATTATACACATATTTAATACACATCTATGACCCAGGAACACGGAATAAAACTTTTTGTTCCTTCGGCGGGATTCGAACCCGCGACCCCCGGCTTAAGCTTAAGCTAAATAGGTAAAATATTACGTAATAAGTACTAACTATCAAACAATAGGATTCGAAATGCATATTAAATAAGGATATGTGAATAAAGGGTTTATTTTATTTTATTTATTAAAGTAACTGCAACTTACAAGAGCAGGCGTACCTTAAGGTCCTGCAAATCTTACGAGTATAGGCGCATCTCATATTTTCAACATCCTACAAATCGTTCGAGTGTAGTTGCACCTACACAAACCGCAGCAAGCCCCAAATTGTAGGTCGCGGCCCGAGCGCCAGCCTCAAATGCTTTCAGAACTATCTGAAGACAACTATAGACGATTTCGACTTACCAAATTGACTTACAACACTAAAAGCTGTTGTTTTTGATGTTAGACATGAGCCAACCAGCAGTAGATTGGTGAAACTGAAGCCCAATTCTCTTAATTATTTGCCATACAGTCTCGGTTCGGTCAACGCGCTGACTCATTCGCATTCGCGTCAAATAGTGCGCACGAGCAATAGTGCGTGAAAAATATTAAGGACTAGATGTTGCCCGCCACTTCGTGCGTACAAAAGTTAATTTTGCGTAAACCGTACATTTTTTCCACGATAAAAAGTAGCCTATGTCCTTTCCCGTGGTCTACTCTATATCCGTGCCACATTTCATCAAAATCGTTCCAGTAGTTTCGGAGCATAGCAATTAGCAATGCAAACAAACAAGCAAACTTTTCCTCTTTCCAAGTAGCACAAAACTGCAGTATAAGATGACACAAAGGGTAACATCGGTAACTTTAGCGTTTATAAAGAGGTATAACAGTACACTATAACTGAAATAGCTGATAATTACTCTTTCGCCTGTATATTAACGCTATCACGCGTCACAGATACCACACTGTAAAGACGCAAGCGCAGCGTAGAGCTATTAGCAATAAATAGAACTGTAAGCTGCAGTAAAGCATTTTCGTGAACTTTAACTCAGCTATATTCTGAATTGAGGGCCAAAAGTGTACCCCCAGACCACTCACATTTTTAGAAAGAACATGTGAGCTAGTATAATGCAATCAGTTCTCCTGTGACTTTAGTTAAAGCGTCTTGCTGCATATAGTAGAACTTTAGCAGTAATAATCAGCTTGTTACACGCAATCGTATAACAGCGCTTCAATAGCCCACATGGCCACTATGGGTGTACTCTTATGATGCTATATTATAGCACACAGCTATAAATTAGCTTACATGTTACCAATAATTTCCATTACAGCTGAAAACATGTACCAGTTGCATGCTATTGCACTTATATGAGACTTTAAAAACTTATTTATTCAGCGCCGTGTAGGTATTAAATATCCAGTTAATTCGTCCGCCATATAATACTCGTAAATATAGTACTGATATTGTGATATATACGTATATAGTTAACCGCACTCATGTAGAATCCACATTAATGCGGTTAACTGATTAGTCACAATATTACGCTACATGTTACCCGCTATAAAGCATTTTTAAGCAAAAAATTAAACCGACTTTCAAAGTAAAAATACACAAAAAATTATGAAATAAATATTAACTATTTCTCTACTCAATCTTCATATATATATATATATACAGCTCTTATTCAGCTAGCTAGCAATCCAAAGGGGTACTCCCTTTGGATTGCATCGTGGACAGTAATACAGCTAATATACAGCACTTTTGTGCTACTTGGGTTTATTATGATATTATTATGCATATTATAGATTACTGTTAAATTTTAATGGAACATTAAATTACATTATGCAGCAATGTAGGAATGTCCGTGACTTTAGTTCTCTGGCGAATGACATCGATATGGAAGTTACTTTGAAGTGGAAGTGGGCCGGCCGTGTGTGCAGATGGGCAGACGGTCGATGGAGCAGACAAAAACGTTAGTGTAGGACGTCCAGCGCCACGATAGACCGACGATTTGAAGAAGGTGGCTGGCAGCAGATGGATTATGGCTGCCCAAGATCGGGATGGTTGCGCTCATTGTGGGAGGCCTACGTTCAGCAGTGGACGGCGATAGGCTGATGATGATGATATTACATTAGGTATTTATTATTTAATGTGAGAATTACTGAGGCGTGAGTGAATGTGAGACGCAATATCGAACACAATAAGATGGTAGTCCTTTGAGGTTATATTAAAATAGGATCCATCATCATCACAAACGGTAAATCAAATTGGCCAAGCTATTTTAGTTCACCAATGAGCGGCATTGTGCAACAGAGTTTCGATTAACCGGACTAAGGCTGGGACTATATGCTCCGGAATCTGGAACGCCGGAGAAAATTTGGAGCACTGAAAATAGAACTCTGCGTACTAGTACGATACAGTTGAAAATCGAAGTGTCAAGTATCGAGCTGTCATATATGACATTGACATTTGACACGACACTCGTGTGTGTTCGATTTTCAACTCTACTGTAATAGCGCAAAGCTCTATTTTCAATGCTTAGAATTTTCTACATACTATAGTCCCAGCCTGAAAGTAGTTGTCGCTGAGCTTTCTGACAGTCGAATATCCGCATATTTTTTTATGAAATACCTCTATGCGTGAAAGAGTAACAAACATGCATACATCCATTCATCCATCCATCCTCACAAACTATCACATTTACAACAGTAGTAGGATAATATTACGTATCACCTGATCTGCGTCTACCATTTACCACAGAATCTGACCTTACCTAAATAGTTTTTGCGATACGCCAACTTTTATCAATTCCGCCTGCTTAGAGAATAAGATTATATTTTATCACAGTTGGTTATAGTTTTTTGGACACAAAACTCTCTCTTTAATAGGAAAACACAACTCGGTTTTTATTGGGAACTCGGCAAAAACTGGCGTTTTTTACTCCGCTTTTACCATAACTAATCTCTTTTCATGAGAAATTAGGAGATCTTTTTAAATGTTGTCTGGTATAATCTTGTGGCGAAAGATTTTATCAAAGGCTTTCATTGATAAGGGAGATCTCGGACCGTTTACCGTGGGAGAGCATGCTTTGGCATGGACGACTCGGCCGGGGAAATACCACGCCTGACGGTTTTGGTGGTTTTCATTTTTACCCGGCTCCGGCGAAACCAAAAGAAAGTAATGATTTTGGCAGTCTATGTATGTATGTATGTTTGTTCCATAGTAGCGCCTGAACAACTGACCCGATGAATTAGATGTCTAAAGATGCGCAATAATGGCCCGGGTAACGTAGGCTATTAAAATATACGTAGTCAGGTTTTATTAACGGCCGCAATTTTAACTCCTCTGATGTTGGTTATTTAGTTTGGTCTTCTGGTGTGCAGCGGCGTTTGCTCGTTTCCCAGTCTAAACTATAAATATCATTTAAGCCATATTCAGCCATATCATATTATAAAGCCCTTTCTACGTTTTTTATTCTCTTTTAGATCTTTCTAGACTTCACCTAAATCGGTGAGTCCGTATCCTTTTAGGAGGGCACTAGAAAGTTACGTTAGGTAACACATTTCATAATTCGGTGCTCGGCCAAGCCGGGTTTACCCGTGATCACTTACTAATTGGTGCCTGGCGTGACCGTTGAGTCCGTCCTGTGAGAGTTAAAGAGGTCATCCGGTAAGTTGCAGAAGATGAAGAGATGACTCACTGTAAAATGTAAATACTAAATACAGTCAAGAATTTCAACGAACTCTGTGGCTCAGTATCATGCACTTAATCGCGAATTCCGGCTCGAGTTGCTCTGGGTGAGCGCGGTACTCAAGCCGGAATTCGCGGGTTCGAATCCCGCCAAGGAAACAAAAATGTTTGCTGTGTTCCTGGGTCATGGATGTGTATAATAATGAACCTATAGTATACAATTTTCTTTTTTACTATAGGTTGATACATTTAAGATACAGACACGGAAACACTGTACTTTCGAGACAAAATGTAGCCTATGTGTTAGTCCAGAGGCTTAACTACTACCATACCTAATTTCATGAAAATCCGTTCAGTAGTTTTTGCGTGGAAGAGTAACAAACATCTATCCATCCATCCATACAACTTTCACATGTATAATAATAGTAGTAGGATAATATTTCCGTTGTTTGGCACCCCTAACTGTAACACAAATTCTTCGAGAATTTAGCACGGGATTGACGTGGTGTGTGGTGTTACTCATAAACTAAACGACATAAGAAGAAACTGAGTAACAAATAAAGACAATCAAACCGCATAACTTCAATGTAATCTGTAATCTATTTTGATTTATCTGTAATTCGGGACCTCCTAAAAATAGGTAATAATGTGAATGATTTTAAGCACGTCAATCAGATAATATATAACCAACTGGTACTTATCATTTAATATTATATAAATGTCAAAATCATTATGATCATAGGTATTCATAAGTAGATACATAAATAAAAATATTGTCTGGCAGAACTCGAGGAGTCTCGACTCTCGAAGCTCTCTAATTGGTTTAATTTAATCGACAAAACATCGCCCTTTTGTGGGTCGAAACCTTGATTAGCCGGGCTAGTTTCCGAACCGGTGGTAGGCATCATGTAAGACAATTCTATAAGAGTTACATGTAGGTCACATGCAAATAAAAATTTTGAGTTTTGAGTTTGAGTTTTGATTGTTTTCCCGTTTGGTACCTTTCGAGCGCGAGTCCAACTCGCACTTTGCCGGCCTTTCCTTGTCTGAGTTAATAGTCAACTTAATACCAATTAAACCTTACAATGTGACAAATCCCAAAACTAATCGAACAGTTTACCTCCATTATTAGAATAATCTTTATTCTTTTCATAGGTATTATTAGTACATAAAATGAAGTCGCTTCCACTGTCTTTTCGCTTAGAATTAAAATCTTTTAAACTACTCGAAGGAATTGTATGCAGTTTTCAGCAAAAAAAAAGGTAAGGTTTATATTACTCGTCCGAAGCCAGGGCGGTAATATCTTATGTAATAATCTGCTTTACATATTATTATATTCCATCTGTTATCTGTTTTCACCGTTGTGTTTCGTATGTTGAGATGACAATTAAGATTACGCGAGATGTTCGCGGATTGTTTGGCCATAATTTTTTAATCCCCACTGTATTTAGAGGAAAGTAAAAGCACATCGCAAGTGGTGCGCGCCGCACTAAACACCTCGAAAGTGAGCGCGCGACACGCGTTTTTTAAACTACGTCTCCCGCCAAAAAACTCGATCTGACGTTTCGGATCGGGTTCAATTTTTTTTATTTTTTCGGTATCGGTGCATTGAACTTGTGAGTTGAGCGGCCGATGTGTACTATGTTACTAGCGCCGCAGTGAAAGTGCCCTGACGTAACATTACATTATTGTAGGCGTAATGGCGGATATTCAGTTATGGCAGCGATCTTTACATTTTCTTATCTGTGAGTATTTTTCTCATTAATGTACTTCGTGATTCACGGTTCATTAATCTTAAAATTTATATCTCAGCGCGATGTCTTGGAATTTGAAATTAATTTAAATTCACACACACACAACATAACTGTCATAATTTAATTTTGATTTTGTAAATATTAATTATCAGAATTTTTTTTAAAGTTATATTTCGTTTACCCATATAAAAAATAATATGGTTAAAAATAAAAATATGTTATTTTCATCACCATAAAGATTCGTTATTTCTATTATTACAAAGATTTCAAAACCAAAGATAAGCTATGATGTACATTTGACAGAACAAATCTCCATACAAGAAAAAGTTATACCAGCCATCTTGATTTCACCATACTTCAAATGTTAAAATGGCCTAAAAAACTGTAAAAGTGGGGCCATTTAAGTGGAGACAATTTTTGCCTCATAATGCTTCGTCTATAATATATACGTCTATGTATTATTAGAAAAAAATCCAACAACTATTAGCATTTTATTCTTGCATTTTTTCATTTTTTTACACGACTGAAAGTGATGATTCTTTGTACAATTTTTGTTCAAATACGAGCAAAACTCAAACTCATACTTTTAGAAAAATGAGAGCATAAGAAGAGAAATGTTTATTTTCTTACCAACTTATGTGTATTTGATTGTATGTTCCGTTTTTATTTGGATTTTAAATAATTTTTGTAAAATATACAAACTTAGTTTGTTTCAAACATTCGAAACACTCTTATTTTTGATTTGAGACCAGTTTCAAAAGTGATTCAACGTTATTTCTTGCGTAATTTACTCAATGCGATTTGCTATTGTTTGTTTTCGTTAGTTTGTCTGTAGTTTGCGATACGCAAACAACCGCGAACATGTTTTAAATTCAAACCAATACAAAAACAAAGCAAATGTATTTAAGCGAACGCAAATTCACTGGTAGTTTTTGATAATGGCCTCAAAGAATTTTTTTAATCAATCAAAAACATATTTTTAAAGGATAAAACTCTCGGTTTTGCCGATTGTTAAAACGTCGTGAAAACGATAATTACATAAATAGCGCATTTGCCATATTTAGCAGCTAGGTTCACAGATAACCTTATTTGGGCTTTGCCAAATATTTTCCTAGAGAAAGTGACATTTGCCAATATTGCCGCCAACTCTGACGCCCTAATGTGACTTTTGAGCTTAGTGGCTTTGACGCTCAAAACATATCTACTTTATTGCAATTTGGTTCTAACTTTTATACATAAAAATTGTGGCGTGGCAATAACCACCGTCTGCATCCCCAAAAAAAATATTTTAAACATAAGTACCTATTTGAATAAATATTTACATTTTACACATTTATACTTGCTTGCTTCTAAACATAGAAAAGTAAACATAAGTAAGTACCTATCAAATAGATAAATATTTACACATTTCTACCTGCTACAATAGTTATTAGATTGATTTTCCTGTCCAGTGACAAATAGTTTGCTTGGAGATCCAAAAGGATTCCTAGGTCCATCAATAACATGGATGAGCACTCTTATCTTTATGGACGATTCTCACGGTCCAGGCTCCATCGTGCAAATCCAGCAGCCTGTCAATAGTGTCGAATTGAAGCGAAGTAATAGGCAAAATTATGAATGACTGTCACTATTGATTACGTAGTAACTATGTAACAATTTAGTAATATGTGCTATTGACGGCCAATTTACACTATTGATTGGCTGCTGGATTTGTAGTTTCTACCTTAGACTTAGTTTTTGCGGCTACCTAGCCTAAGTCTCGAAGCTCACATCGAGAGCGAGATTCGACGCGACGCGGCACTGCATTTGTATTAAGATGGTGTTTCTTCTCGTGTAGTGAATGAAGTTCAGTTTTGAATAGCTATCTTGAAAATTCAGCGCCGCGTAGCGTCACGCTGACGTATCGTCTCGTTGTGAACTGACCCTTAGAGACTCAACGGCAGAAATATAACACGTGTTTTGCTGAAAAATATCGAGAAACATTAATTGCCGTCGTAATCACCATTGATCATTGTGAGTAACGGCATTTTCTGTTAGTATGGCACTAGTATTACGATTTTAGCCTTACCTTCATCAAGTAGGCCATAGGTCACCAAGCTACAAAAGAATATGAAATACGCGAGCGTTACAATTATGTTCTCGGCACACACGTGACACGATCCTTGAAGATCTTACTCATTAGACTCTTTGCATAAAACACCTTCGTCCTTAACTACACCTTAGTGCCTTCTGAGAGGTCAAGAGGACCTAGCCCATGTGTGGCGCTGAGGGCGTCATTACACAGTTAGAATCCAGAACACCGGAGAAAATTCAGAGCACTGAAAATAAAACTTTGCGCTAATACAATAGAGCTGAAAATATAAAAAATGTGTGGAGTCAAATGCCAATGTCATATATGACAGCTCGATATTCGACACTTCGATATTCAACTCTTTTGTATTAACCACAGAGTTCTATTTCCAGTGCTCTGAATCTGCCCTGGCCTGCTGGATTCCTGATCATATAGTCCCAGGCCAGCTTCAGGTAAAATTTTTTTTTTTTTTTTTTTGTTGGAATTTTATATCGCGAAGGCTTTTTTTGGAAGGACTTCTAGAACCAACATCTGAATATATTCGATCGATAGCCAATGAGACTATTTTGATGGGAGTAAAATAATATTTAAAGCAAACTTAATACTTTGTTCATAAAACATCTTGTAACCAATTATTATTTTGGTCAGAGCATGTATGGCTGAGCGAGCACGCGCTCGCATTGTATGTCCTGTATCTCATAAACGGTTCGACTTATAAAAATAGTTATTTATGTAAACATTTATAACATTTTATTTCCTACAACTCTTTAAACATGCATAGACAATATCTCCTATATTCTCAAAAACAGATTATTGCGCCCTTTGACCTTGAATATTTTAGGTAAGTATCTAACACGTTAGAATTTGTGACTTTTGTGACAACATTTATAATCATAAAATGAAGGTTTTTACAAAAACTCAGCTCATTCTGTTTTTTAGCGTTCAGCGTTAGATTTCTAGGTAGACTCCTTTTTATTATTATTATGACTAAGATGACTGTGTTATGCCACATTTTTAAATGGTGGATGTAAAAAATGATTTTTGTTGCAATCAACTTTTATCTTTTCGGGTTTTTATACCTACACAGTGACAAGCGTTTATCACGGAAAAGCAAATATCTCTATGTTACCTATCGTATGTCAGCGCAATCCCACTAACGACAGTTAAGAGTCTCCTAAGTCACAAGGGCAGCGTGCAACTTGAGAGCCTCTTAGCCTTGAGAAGTGTTTGAGAATAGTTAAGCCCATATTGGACATAGCTGGGGCGTTTTATCAGTAAATAGATTTTGTGTCAGTAAGGGCTGGCGCAATAATGGTACTGGCGTCATCCTCAACAGACTCGATTTATTGCCCGAGATACGAATTTGGCCTGTTTAGATAGCTGCGAAGATTTGATGCAGGCCACGGAACCTTACGTTACGCCGTGCGGAGAAAACACCTATTTGATTTTGGTTGATAAATATGGGAAGGAACATTTAAAAAATATCTATTTCACCCGTTACTGGCTACCCAGTGGTTGGTCAATAAAAAATTCATGAACCTAAAAATAATTACATTACCAACTGGGAAAACCAAATAATTAAATCGAGGATCGAATTAATATTAAAATTGAGATAAGATTACTTAATCTTTTTTTTAATATCATCTGGTTTTTTGGAAGGTTTTTGGCCAAACCTTGACCTACAAATATAAAAACCAGCCAAGTGAGAGTCGGACACTCGCACCAAGAGTTCCGTACAAAACGGTAAAAAAAACACATATTATTTTGTTGTATGGGAACCTCACTTAAATATTTATTTTATTCTGTTTTTAGTATTTGATGTTATAGCGCCAACGGAAATACATCATCTGTGAAAAATTCACAACTATTATAATATGGTTCGTAATATACATTCTGGTGAAAGACAGACGGACAGGCAGACAGCGGAGACTCAGTAATAAGATATCGTTCCCCTTTGTGTACGGAACCCTAAAAGTGCTATAAAATTATTTTTAGTAAATAATTCTATAATAAGTATATTCAAATGCAATTAAACCTTCATTTCATTTGAAATTTGTATAAACCACATTGAGTATTTAAAATTTTACTTTGATACAAAAATATGTATCTACCTACCTAATAGTATTGGGTACTTAGTAATTAATATGTATAATTTTCGGTAAATATTTGCCTACCTAATTAAACTAAGAACATTAAAAACCAAAATAGGTATTTATGCATTCAAAACTGAACATTACACAATAGCGCATAATTATATATTTTTTTAAAACAATAAATATTCATATTGGCATTTGGCGCACATATTTGCGCGGTTTTCGAGTCTAGTCGGTCATGGCAGAGGGAGTGTTTGCGTCACATCCGCCCGACGCCCGTATTGTATGCTAAGTAATATCTCGTGTTACTTTCTTCACTTGGACAGCTATTTAGTCACAAATTCAAAAAACGCCGATTATAACATATTAGTAGGTATGTAATATATGTAAGTAGGAATAATAATTAATAATACCTATTGAAATTTGTTTACGATAAGTTTTAATGGATCAATCAATAGATAGCGCTCCAATACTCCAAATTATAAATTTTATTTTTCTTCTTCCTTTTTCAATAAACCTTAAACTATTTGAATTGCCACATAGCTTATGACATTTAAAATATATATTTTTGAACACTTTTGAAAATTAAGTCGTGTTTACAATTATCCGTCGGCATAATCATCATTATCTCGACCGTGACAGTTTATGTAACGTTACACAATAGCCGTGACGCCGTGATGTCACAGCTTTCACCTCGCGGCTGTTGACTCACACGAGGATGCTCCTTATTCCTCGAGCGTTGGTACATAAGTGTGACATAGTAACGCGTTACATCGCCACGTCGCTATACTAACAGATGGCCTCACACAAATGTTTAACTTCGGAAACAAATCGATAATATTATTGAAACGTTCGGGCTCCATGGCCCAATCCTACTATCGTGCTACTATTATAAATGAGAAAGTTTGTGAGGATGGATTGATGGATGGATGTTTGTTAATCTTTCACGGAACTAATTCATATTAACTACCCACGGAACGGATTTCGATGAAATTTGGTATGGTAGTAGTCTGAACTCTGGATTAACACATAGGCTACGGTTTTTCTCTCGGATCTCGAAAAAGTGCAGTGTTACCGTGAGATACTGTATTTAAGCGGGCGGAGCCGTGGACAAAAGCTAGTGGTATTTACCACTGACTTGACTCGAAGGCACGCAGTCTACTGGTATAGGGGCGATCCCAAATAACAATACTTATCAATATCATTTTCTTCGAGCAAGCAGACGATTAAACGATGTAGGCAAACTAGAAACTCCGCGTTAAACGCGCTAATAGCACCAATTTTCGATGTGACAATATTTTGAAGTACATCCCGCAGAAAGCTTGGGTCATGGATATAGATAGAACTTGATACCCTAGTCCCTACCCCTACCTATACCCACTGCGGATTATACGTTATTATGTTGCAAATCCGTAATATTATGTAAATGTGTCACAACTCACAAGTCACATAACAAATTGCACACGCGTGCCGCGTTTTTTCCACTCGCATTGTTTGTAAGACCGTTTTGCATATTATGACCTTCAATATTTTCTCTTTACATAATATTAAACTTATTACAATTTACCTCTTTTAGACTGGAACTATATGATCCGGAATCCGGCGGGCCCGGGAAAAGGGCACTGAAAATAAAAGTAGGCGTTATTACGATAGAGTTGAAAATCCTCTGTCCAGCTGTCATAAATGACATTTACATTTGACTCGACACTCATGTTTCGATTTTCAATTCTATTGTGTAAGTCCAAGAGTTTTAATTTTACTGCTTTGAATTTTCACCGGCGTTCCGGATTCCGGACCATATACTTAGTCCCAGCCTTGATCATCTCTATTTTTTTTATTATGTAGGTACTTACCTACCATAGGTACTCGGTGTGCTGATTAGAAAAAAGTAAAATTTTCAAATCCAAGTTGCCGAACATCTTTGTATGCTTCGCGGGCTTTAAATGTAAAATATGACACTATTGCAAGGGTTTAACAGAAGAATAATCAGTCAAACTTTTGTAGGACTTATTCCGTCGACATAGTGCTGCAACCAGTCACTTTAAATTTATTTAATGCTCAAAACTATGGCGCACACAGTTCTGCTCAGAGCTCTTAAAATAATTTTATTGAGCTATATTTTGGAGTTATGATGTTAATTTACATCCAAAACAAAGTCATAAATGAACTAATTATGAACAGTAAATATACCGTTGTCCAAACCGGTCCCTTAGGTTCGCAGAACAAAAGGATTGCCAATTAGGTTCACTGGACGGTGGACCCGTGCCTTAATTGACCTCATTTTAAAATGTATCGGCATTTCGACGAAACAAAGAAATAATGAGCCGATGACGCCCGGCCTGGTGAATGTGAAACATCGAAATAATACATAGGTACGTTTTAGGCTGGGACTATAATATAATCCGGAAGCCGGTAAGCCGGGGAAAATTCAGAACATTAAAAATAGAACTCTGAGCTAAAGATAGAGAGCTACAATAGAGTTAAAAATCGGACACTAGTATCGAGTCAAATGTCAATATCACATAATATGACAGGTCGGCACTCGGCACTTCGATTTTCAACTCTATGTATTGTTTTAGAGCCGAGTTCTATTTTCAATGCTCTCAAATTACCCGGCTTTCCGGATTCCGGAACATATAGTCCCAACCTAAGGATACAGCCTGGTGACAGATGGACGGATAGACGGACAAAAAGACAGACAACGAAGTCTCAGTAATCGGGTCGCGTTTTTACCCTTTGTGTACGGATTCCTAAAACATACACTGTACGTAGGTATCACCTACGTGACGTAGGTATCACCTACGTGACGCGTTATTTTATACGGATTACACGTTGCACACCAACTAAGGAAGCCAGATGTCCCGTATTTCCCGGGGCGTTCCGTTTTTAGGTATTATACCCGTAAATCGAGCGATTTAGGGTTATCTACACAATATACCATACACATAAATATGCCCGCAATATACCATACACATAAATATGCACCCAGCACCCTAAAAGTAATCAAAAATACAAAAACTGGCTCGATCCTCAGAAAAATATCAAAAAATCACTAATTAATTTTGTTTTTTTTTGTCCCGGGTAAAAAACTGAAATCCCATATTTTTGGCTTATTAGAGTATAAGCATTTGTCCAATAAAGATTGAAAAAAAATCTGGCAAAAACACCAACACAAAAAAAATTGTATACAGATATTCTCCGCTAACATTAAATACTTTTAACGTAAAAGCAGCTCTTAAATTAGCTTACAGTCAGCGTTTAGCAGCCAACTCGATTATAGGCTTAAGTACAACAACGCTCGGTAGTACTTCGTAAAGCATTGCTGAGGATTACAAATGTTTAGAGGATTTAATGAAATGAAATGAAAATATATTACTTTATTGTGCATAATCAGCTGTTAAACATACACACAAATATAAACTAAACGCGTTACAGAACATTACGATACACAAAGGCGGCCTTATTACTAAACAGCAATTTCTTCCAGACAACCATTGAAAGAAAGGATTAAATTGCTGGAGAAGGTTATTACTCATTTCAAATTGTGTCATAAAATAATACAAAATAATGTTCAATCAAAAAATTTGATAAAATAATAAGTTCATTTTGACATTGAACATGGAAGTAGGTACACAATGCACTTTTTTAACCGACCTCCAAAAGAAGGAAGTTCCTACAGCTTGACAAAAAGAGTTTGACGCGGTGACAGCAGGAACTAAAAACATTTTGCACTGTATTATTTTATTATAATTAATAATTTAAATATAATAATTTAAATACAATAAGATAAATAAATAATACGTTGTTTATATTCAAGAGTATATTCACTTCTGAAAGTTTGGACACTGAATGAAAAAACATCACGTATATACCATTCCAATCTATCAAAGATAAAAGCTGATGTTACAATCGAAAATATTTTAGTTCCTACTATCACCGTGTCATTCTCTTTTTACCCGACTGGTTTGCCAAGTTGTCAATTCGTCAAAATGACTTTTACAATCACTAATATGACACGAACTGTGGTATTACGATTATGATTCATTAATGAACGTATGTTTGTTTGTTTGTTACAGATATCCTGGTACTATCAGTGGGGGTAGTCAGCCAGCGGCCGGCTCACCCGGGTAGGTACGCATCACCTTCTGATCGCCATATAGCCCCAAATATAGCCTATGTGCAAATTGTACAATAAAAATAATTTCTCTTTCCAGTTTCATTCGTAGAACCCGAAGGATACAGGAATCCGTACATCCAGTCCAGACATCCAGAGTGGGGACAGTTCCAGTTACCCAGGAAGAGATCTGATGGTCCAACATACTACAACAGAGCCTATGAGCCCTACCCTTACAACGAGGATGCGAGGCACCCAGGGGTATTGAGATTCCAGAGCTACCAAGACTACAACGATAGACCACCAGTTAGAATCATCCAAACCGACTCCGAACCGAACGATGGACGTCTATTCTCCGATTCAGCGTTCACCAGAATATCAGAAACGTTAGGTGCTATAAACACAGTAGGACATTATTTGGTAGATATCGTCAAAGAGAACGAAAGAAATGAATCAGATCCAAATTTACAAAAGCTACCTGGAGCGATATACACGCTTACTAAAAACGTCTTAGGTACAAATGTAACTGACAAAATAGCTCCTATTGTAAAGAAGGCATTACCTAAAGTGTTACCTGATGCTCCGATTACTAAAATAGCGACTGGGGATGTTAATTCGAAGGAGTGCACTACACCAGATGGTGAGCAGGGATACTGTGAGGACTTGAGTAACTGTCCACAGTTGCTTCTTAACCTTGTTGGTTTAAGAGAGTCTTTATGCTTTAAAGAGCTATTCGTTCCTGGAGTGTGCTGCCCAAGAGATGCTGTGATCGCCACACCAGCAATCGAGAAACCAGCGGTATCGACCACGAGCAAACCTACCTTCTTAGTACCTGTTACAACACCATCAACCTTACAGCTTACAACCAAAAGGCCATCAGGTATAATATCGCTTACCACAAAGAAACCAAAAACAACGAAAGCAACAACGACAACCCGAAAGCCAACGAAGACAACCCCGCGAACAACTACAACTGCTGTCACGACTATGAAGACGACTACAACAACACATGTTGTGCCACAGTTTATTGGGAACTATTCCAACATCGTTGATATTGACGGTCAGTAAATAATTATTATATTCACTAACTAGCTATTGCCCACGGCTCCGCCCACGTAAATACAGTGTCCCATGGGAACACTATAGGTTTTTGGGATAAATTTGAATTTTGTAGTAGAAAAAGAAAAATTTGGTAGCCTATGTGTTAATCCAGAGCTTAAACTATTGCCATACCAAATTTCATCAGAATCCGTTCAGTAGTTTTTGCGTGAAAGAGCAACAAACATCCATCCATTCATAAATTCATCCATCCATCCATTCTCACAAACTGTCACATTTATAATAGTAGTAGGATTGCAATCAAATCATAATTCCTGCTCGTTTCGCATTTTCGCACTCTCAGCCCATTCGGGCCCTTAAAATGTGGAATTACTCACTCGTCCTCTTTGCTATCTATTGTCATAACACAATATTTTCTAATTAGTGCTGTTATGAACAAATTAAAGTAAGACTTTACTACGCAGCTGTCCATAAATTGGTATTATTTTGTTACAAATCTCAGAAATAAGGAAGGCTATGAACATTACAGATTGCGGCCAACGCGAGGACGAGGGTGGTCGCATCGTCGGCGGCACAGAGTCCAAGCCCGGTGCCTGGCCATGGATGGCAGCCATCTACCTCCATGGCAGCAAGCGGCGCGAGTTCTGGTGCGGAGGAACGTTGATAGACAAGCGACACGTGCTTACTGCGGCCCATTGCACCAGGGACTCGAAACAAAGACCGTAAGATATGAGCTGGGTAACAGGATATGCGTGATACGTCAGATACGTACACCTGGAAACGAATAACACCACGGAACAGAAAACAGGTGGAAGTGTTGTATGACATAAAGTATGGAAGTCGTTGTCGCCAAAATCACACAAATAACTACACCAATAATCATACATCACACTACACATAAAGTACATACATACATTTGTTTGATTGGTCGTCATATTTTAGTTACTAAAAACTAGTATGTTTTGTCAGATATAGAATTTTAAAATGCATCCACCACGATAATTAAGAGTCACACTAATGAAAAAGGGTTTATTTTATTATACTTCGAAAAGAACTTAAGACGTTTTGTTTTCTAAGTGAAACGGAATTTGACGAATCTTGAATGAAAATAAGTACGCGTAAGAACGCTTAGTCCTGGCACGCGAACCACGCCTACTTCGCACTTCCACTTGTTTTGTGTTCCTTAAATAACACCATTTCCCGCAGGTTCCCAGCTCGGCAGTTCAGCGTGCGACTGGGTGACGTCGACCTCGCTCGTGATGATGAGCCGTCGCGGCCGGTGACGTTGCGGGTGGCGGCGGTGCACGCGCACGACCAGTTCTCCCGCGTTGGCTACTACAACGACATTGCTGTGCTGGTGCTGGCTGGTGAGTCTTTCATGTATTGGTAACAAAATGTCGAATGGGTAATAAAAACTATTTAAAAAACGTAACGTAGACATAGAAATTGAGAATGGGCGAAGGAAAACATTCCCAGATTTGGAAATGATCATGCAGTCAGAATCCATCTATTTAGGCATCTGGAGTACAGCTCGTTTCTTCTCTTAGGCTGGGACTATCTGTAAGGCTAGGGAAAATTTAGAGCACTGAAAATAAAACTCTGCGCTAATTACACTATGGATGAAAACCGAACACACGAGTCAAATGTCAATGTCATATATGACAGCTCGACACTCGACACTTCGATTTTCAACTCTATTGTTGCGCAATGTTCTATTTTCAGTGCTCTTAATTTTCCCCGGCCTTACGAATTCCGGATCATACGAGTATAGTCCCAGCCTTATAGATACTTAGTGGTCAAATGCAAGAGAGTATTGCCCAATACCCAGACTCAGTTCATTCTGCATAAGTAGATATATTCCATAAAACATAACCGAGAGGACCATTGTCAGAGCGTTTAGTTTATTCAATTCTGATCTTTTTTCCAGAGAATGTCCAAAAGTCGAAATACGTGATTCCTATCTGTCTCCCGCGTGGGGACCTCGCGCGGCGAACGTTCGACGGCACCACGGCGACAGTCGTTGGCTGGGGGACCACCAGGTACTACATTTACAGCTATTAAATACTAGATGTCGCCCGCGACTTCCTTCGTGTAAAAGGGAATAGGTCATTTACAACCATTTACAACTGTACATTTTTCTGGGATAAAAAGTAGCTTATAATATGTAAAGCCAGGCAAACTATCTGTGTGCTTAATATCATACGAATCCGTTCAGCTGTTTTTGCGTGAAGGCCAGTGAAACATACAGATTTGCTTAGTAGCCTCTGCTAATGGGACTAACTCCCTGTGGGACTCGATGGCCTCTGTCTGCCTCTATTGGTTTCGGTGGTATAGCATTAAGGAAATATGCGTGATCATGTGTAAAAATCAATCACCAGGTACGGGGGCTCCGAGAGCTCGCGGCAGCTAGAGGCGCGTCTGCCCGTGTGGCGGAACGAGGACTGCGACCGCGCGTACTTCCAGCCCATCACCGAGACCTTCATGTGTGCAGGGTACCCGCGCGGCGGGGTGGACGCCTGCCAGGTATGTCACCAGGTTTTGGCTTTGATTCTTGCTCATAAATTCTTTATCTGGCATATTTCGGGTTTGCCCCTTTGAGGATATCATGAAAACATTTATTTGCCGTCGACTTTGGGTTTTTTTTATGGATTTTTCACCATATCCCTTTGACGAGATTATCCTATGAAATAACTAGCATTGATTCATAGACGCGCGCCTGCGAATAAAAAATGAGCAGCGACTGTGTGACAAAACAGAAGCGAGATTATTCAGGAATCATGTTATATTTTTGTAAATTACGAAATAAAATAGGTATAATATTCACATTTCACATGTACAAAATAAAATTATCATTCCAATAAATAACACTCCGTATATAATTCCAGGGCGACTCCGGCGGCCCCCTCATGCTGCTCGTGGCAGGTCGCTGGACGCAGATCGGCGTGGTGTCGTTCGGCAACAAGTGTGGGGAACCGGGCTACCCCGGCGTGTACACCCGCGTCACGCACTACCTCAACTGGCTCACGCATAATGTCACTTAACCTACTACAACCTCGCACTTAGGCTGGGACTATATGATCCGGAATCCGGAATGCCGGAGGAAATTCAGACACTGAAAATAAAACTCTGGGGTCGATAGAGTTGAAAATGGAAGTGTTGAGCTGTCAAATATAACATTGACATTTGACTCGAATTTTCTTCGGCCTTCCGTATTCCGGATCATAAAGTCCCAGCCTTATTCAGGCTATACACGAAGCTTCAATATTTTCGTCCAAACGGCAAGTATAATTTGTCATGCCAATCCACGCCCACATACGGTCAGTTCTAACTGATCAAAGCGTCATGCCCGTTGGACGATTGGAAGCTTGGTGTATTTCCTGCATTCAGTAGCAACATAGTACCTACATACAGTTAAGTTCATAAAATTCAAAGCATATCAACTGGAAAAAATAAACGTGGAGTCTGTTTCGATGCTGAAAATGGTAGTGTTGCCATATTCAAAATCCCCTATAACTATTAACTACATATTAATTATAATAAAGAGATTGGAGACAGGAATGACTTGTGTTGTTTATAAACTTTATAATATTATTCCTTTTTGATTTCAAACAAGAGGGCAAACGTAATTTGGTATTTTTCCAATTTAGTTACATGACACTCATGTTATTTAATTTAAAAGTTTATGTATATTTTACAGATATTATTATAGAAGTTTAATCTTTACGGGAAAGACGTTTACTGTATTATAATACTGTGGACTGTGGAGTTAAGTTTTCTTACATTTTACCTGAATTCTATTCTGTCACAATCTTTCAGGGTTACCAAAAACAACGAGCTAAGATTGCCATAATATCTTTAACAATGTATTTTGCTGTACAGTTTCACCATAATTTAAGTAATACTTACAACTTATTAATTTTAAATATTTAACACAATGTATATGTTATGGAAATGTTTTTTATAAGTAGATAGTAATTTATGGTATTTATATTGATAGCAAAACTTATGCATAGATAGAATTTACAGTTTCTAAACTTTTTATGTTTTGCTACCATTTTTAGTTGTAATTACTAAAGTCTGATCGGATTTCCCGCCAATCAAGCAGGAACTGTTGTTCTGGTCATACATTTAGATTTTAGAAGTAAGTAATTAATAATTTATGACTCAAAAATTTTATAAAAATAAAAGTATTTTACAATTTTGTGTTTTATTCAAGTCAGACGTAATTCGTAACCCAATACCTGAATTCCCAAAATTATTGTTACATATATTTTATTTATTGTTCCTAGCGATTGTTCCTATTTTATTCGCATATCCTAACTTGTAAAGTGGGGAGAGTTTTCAACTTGTAGTTGGAAACTGTCCCCACTTTGGATAATTTGGGGCCATTTTGACATTTGGCGTATGGTGAAATCAACATGGCTGACTTTTGAAGTATGGTGAAAACCAAGATGGCGTAATTTTTTCTTGTTTGAAGATTTGTTCTGTCAAATATACGTCTTATCCTATCTTTAGTTTTTAAATCTTTGACGTAAACATAATATTTCTTGGAACAGTGACGACTAAAGATCCGAAGTTTAGTGTCAAACCTTAGAAAGGCATTCATTGTGTGCATCAAATCGTGAAACAAATCGTTATTTTATATTACTGAAGTTGTCACTTTATATTGTGACTTTTACCGTTTTTACAGTTACTAGCCACTAACTAAAAAAACGACCTAGTGTAAATTAACTTATAGTTATTAGGCTGGGACTATATGATGCTGAATCCGAAAGGCCTTAGAAAATTCTGAGCATTGAAAATAGAACTTTGTGCTAATAAAACAATAGAGTTAAAAATCGAACTCATGAATGAACATGAACACGAAAAAAACTCATCGAGTCTAATGTCAATGTCTATACAGCTCGACACTCGAAACTTCTATTTTCAACACTATAGTATATATAGTAGATTCCAGAGCATATAGTCCCAGCATGAGATTTGAAAAATTGGACGATTTAGGAAAACGTGTTGAAAACATCAAAACATAAACGAAAATGTTTCCCGTTTTCTTTTAAATTGTCACTGGCAATGTCGTAAAGCTATACTGCCATATTGAAAACTTTAACTATGAATGTCGGAGAGTGTTGCCGGCGAGTTCAATGGGTGACGTTGTGGATTTTGTATCCTCATAAATTTGTGTTATTTCGGTTCTTAATGTGTAATATTGGTAGAATATTAACCATTAAATATTCGTTAACGTGCACAAGTGTGGGCAAGTGGTACAACTTCTAGAAACGTGTTATTTTGTGTTTCCCGCCAAAACTACCTATTAACTTTCAGTAAAGCTTCTACCACTTTACTGAATCGACTGACATAACTCATGGACTGCACTGACTATTTATTTGAACTTTGACAAGACTTTAGATTGACGATTTAGGAATACGGTGTTGAAAATTGAAACGAAAGTTCTATTTCCCGACTTTTTAACTTGACACTGGCAAATAGTTATAGGCCGATTCCATATATAAATAATAAAAAAAAAATGAATGTCAATATTTGTCAATGTCAGTGTATGATGTATCCGAAAGAAAACGTCATAAATTGTGATAATCCACACAAAAATACAAAAAAAATATGGAAACAATAAGAATACGTTTATAAATTATAAGTTTTATACAAATACATCACTCGCCATTATATATCTGTTTACAGTAAATTCTAGTATAAGCTAAGTGTAGAAATTCGCAATGATGAAATACTCTACATCTCCTACACCAATGAACTATCCTAGGAGTACGTCGCCTCTGCCAGCTCCAGCGAACTACCAGCCCACCACAGCCAGCGCCGCGGTCAAACGATACAAATACCTGAGGAGACTGTTTAAATTCAACCAAATGGATTTTGAGTTTGCCGCCTGGCAAATGGTATACTTATTTGTATCTCCACAGAAAGTGTTTAGGAATTTTAACTATAGAAAACGTAAGTATAAAAGTCTGGAATCTTAAGAGTCTCATGTCACAGTGTTATCAAACTCCAATGATATCAGTTGACCTATTTTTATGAAGTTTTTTGTGTCCATTGTGGAAGTGTGCAGGTTCATTTTAGTGGAAGAAACTGCTGTAGGCAAAAATACTATAAATATAATACTTTTATCAATACAGTTAATCCGTATGTTCATATTGAATCAAATGTTTTTAAAGTATTCACAACACAAACAAACACTATGCTCCTTAGAAATGAATTAATTAAATTTAGATCTATTGAGATGTAAACCTAACCGATAGGAGTTCTGATAGATTAAAAAAATATACATAATCACAAAAATATTTCTCTGACAGGTATCTCCTATCTATCTATCAGGTTCTAACCCACTACATTCCAAGTTTTCGAACAAATCAAAAATCCTGAGAGGATGAATGGATGTTTGTTACTCTTCTACGTAAAAACGACTGAATGGATTTCGGTGAAATTTGTGTGGTGGTAGTTTAGGCTCTGGATTAAAACAGGCTACTTTTTATGCCGAAAAAGTACAGTAATCCTTTGGGATAGCTGATACTATATTTACATGGGAAGAGCCACGAGAAGAGAGAAAAAGCTAGTTAATAATGTTATCTATGGATGCTTCACACTACGTCAATCTGATCCCGTGGTAAGTTCTCGAAAAACTTATGTATTACAGCTACCACATACGTTTTTCGAGAACTTACAATGGAAAGACAACGGAAATATATTTAATACTTTTTAAGATTTTTATTATATTATACACATCCATGACCCAGGAACACATAAAAACTTTTTGTTCCTTTGGTGGGATTTGAACCCGCGACAACCGGCTTGAGCATTAATACGCCCAACTACTGAGCCACAGAGGTTGTCAAGTTATGCATACGCATACCAAACTGCCAATCAGACACATAATAGACTCGAAATTATTGATATATTGTTGCATGACGAAAAAAAACGTAAGTAGCTTAAAAATGCGCAGTTTCAAGGGACCTAGACACTTAGACCTAGCTAGATCAATTTTTCTCCCCACACTAAATTTCATGGTAATACTTGCAGGCGTTTTCGTGAAACAAATTATTTAAATACAAGATTGTCTCGCATAAAGTATAAATAATAAGATAAACTTACAAATTTTCCTTAACATTTCAGATACAAAATCACAATTTGCCAGAGATGATCCAGCATTCCTTGTACTACTGAGTATTTGGCTATTTTGTAAGTTGCTTTGGCATTTTGTACAACATTTAAATTACTTAGTGCCTGATTCCCAATCTTCTAATAAGTGTTGGATAGCTTATTCAGAGGTTTTATCTCTGCCAACTTTTTATCGAAGGCAAGAGACAAAACATGCAAATAAGCTATTTTGATGAATGAAAACAGACCTTAAAAAAAGATGTGTCCGTCCCTAAATGTTTATAACTTATAATAAATTAGTTAACTGATGAACTAATAATATTATATTTAATGGTCAGAATTGGTATGCTTACAGGAAAATCTATGTTAAAATATTTAAAATAAAAAAAACATGCTTTGACGTTTGAATTAATACAGACCGTCAAATATTTTTTTCTAGTGACCCCATCTTTAAATGAGTAATAAACAAATGTAACTAACTATTCCAGTATCGTCAATATGTTTTGCGCTCGCGATGGGTCTGACGTGGGGGCAGTCACTGCTGTTCATCCTGTATGTGGTGTTTGTGGACTTCATAGGGGCGGGGATCATTGTATCTACGTTATTCTGGTGAGTTTGGAGGTATTCTAACATATTAATGTGCCATAGTCCTTTTATAGGATGCCTATGACATTCATTGCAATGATAAATAATATTTCTGATTTGTGTTTAAGTCCTAGAAATCTACAGAGTGTCCTATCGAGGCTAAAAGATTTTAACTGCACACTTAAAATATACCCATTATAGAAATGGTCTATATAAAAAATAGATGAATGGTGTAATAAAACTGTCATATTATTTTTGTCTATTCTTACAATTAGGTACATGAGCAACAAGTATCTCCGCGCGGACGCCGCCAGCGCGGACGTGGAGTGGGGCTACAGCTTCGACGTGCACATCAACGCGTTCTTCCCGCCGCTGTCGCTGCTGCACTGCGCGCAGATACTGCTGTTCAACCGTGAGTGCCACTAACTTTACCATAAGGGACCCCCGAGACGATCAAACTGATCGGCTTAGATGAAGTCCCAACTCCCAATTTCACCAACGCCTGTTAAGCGCCTTACGGTCGAGCCTGCAAATCCTCCACGGATTTCAAAACCAAGGATGGTCTAAGACGTACACTTGGTAGGAATAATCTTCATACAAGAAAAACTTACGCCATCTTGATTTTACACAATACATGGCAAGAGTAAAGGAGTACCTTCTCCTAACTAATTAAATGGACTATCTTAAATTTGGCTTAGTCTCTGCGATATTTCAAAGGTTTTTGCGAAGAAGGAAGTTGGCTTTTTTTCATTTGGTATTTTTGTGCAAAATTTATAAAAAATCCAAAGATTTCAAAACTCAAGTCTATGACGTACATTTGACAGAACAAATCTTCATTAAAGAAAAAGTTACGCCATCTTGGTTTTCACCATACTTCAAATGTCAAAATGGCCACAACAAACTCAAAATTAGGGACATTTAACTGGAGACACTTTACACTTTTTGCCTCGTCTATAATATATACGTCTATGAAAAAAATATATATAATAGGTCTACCTATGAAATTGCCGTTCTGCAGTACTGGCCATTTCAAATCAAAATAATTTTTGTTTAGCTAAGAATTCTAATTTCAAATTAATTTTATTTTAAAAACATGGAATTCTTTTTCCAAAAGTAGTCATTTGTTTATTGATCAGTGTTACATTTTCATCGCATTTCAATCTTTTTCGTCATCATGGATACGTTAAAAATTCGAGTAATTATGGAATATGAGTACCGTCGTGGCAGCAACGCGGCACAAGCGGCACGCAACATCAACGACGTTTACGGAGCTAACACTACAAACCAACGCACCACCTGTTATTAATTTGCTCGCTTCCGTTCTGGAAATTTCGACCTGAAAAATGAACCTCGCGGTCGTCCGAAGACTTTGGTCGACAATGACGAATTAAAGGCGATTGTGGAAGCTGATCATACACAATCTACGGCTGAATTAGCAGCAGCTTTCGACGTTAGCGTCAAAACAATATTGGTCCACTTGTGTCAAATTGGCAAGGTAAAAAAGCTTGACAAATGGGTGCTCCACGAACTTAATGATCGCCAGGGCGAAGTACGCGTCGAGACGTGCCTTGCACTGCTCAACAGAGACACAAATGAAGGAATTTTGAACCGCATTGTTTCCTGCGATGAAAAATGGATTCTGTTTGATAACCGCAAGCGCTCAGCAAGTTGGTTGGTTCAGGTGCTGGTTCAGCACCTAAACAATGCCCTAAACGAAAACTTACCCCTAGAAAAGTGATGGTCACTGTTTGGTGATCTAGCGCCAGTGTGATTCGTCACAGCTTCTTACCATCGGGGTGAGCATTACTGCAGATGTATACTGTGAAGAACTGAACACAATGATGGAGAAGCTGGCACATCTCCAACCAGTATTGGTCAATCGCTCGTCTCCGCTGCTCCTGCACGACAACGCGCGACTTCATACTGCACAGCAGACGGTCTCCAAGTTGCAAGAACTGGGGTTGGAAGCTCTCCGTCATCCGCTCTACTCAACAGACCTTGCGCCTACAGACTACTACTTTTTCCAGAATTTGGATAACTTCTTGGCGGGAAAAAAATTCAATACCCCGACAGGCAGTACAAAATGCCTTTGAAGAATTTGTTGCCTCCCGTCCAGCTGATTTCTTTAAGAAAGGCATCAATAAACTGCCACTGCGTTGGCAAAGATGCATTGATTGCATGGGCGATTACTTCGATTAATACAAATAAAAAATACATGAAAAAAAATCGTTTAAATTTTTTCATACAAAACGGCAATTCCATGTAGACAGGTACCTACCACCTAATATATAAAAAATTATACATACGCATACCAAACTGCCAATTGGACTAACAAATATTGTCGAAATTATTGGTATATTGTTGCACGACGAAAGAAAAAAAAACTATGTAGCTTAAAAATGCGCAATTTCGCAGGGATTAGACCTGGCTAGATCGATTTTTCTCCCCCAGAACTCCCTGCACTTTTGTAAGTATATAATTTCAAGTTTTTAATCCTTTAAATCTTGGGTTAAGTTGATAAATTATCGCTTCTGCGGATATAGGCATCCCCCAACTTTTCAAACGCAAAAAAAGTCAGAATTTTATGTATGTAATTATAATACATGTAAATTGTAAACATTTGTAGCTTAATAATAGTTTACCAGGGATAAGACCTAGCTAGATCGATTTTTCCCTCCCAAAACTCCCTGCATACTAAATTCCATTGTAGTACTTGCAGCCATTTTCGAGAAACCGATTTTATATATAATACAAGACTGTCTCGTATAAAGTATAAGATGTTAATTTTTGTATAATATTCACAGAGCTTCTCTCGCACGGCGGTCTCCTGTCGTGTGTCGTGGCCAACTCGTTCTGGCTCGCGTCCTGCGTCTACTATCTGTACATCACCTTCCTCGGGTATAGCAGTGAGTATCGAGTTATTGTTTGTCTGTCAGTTGGTGTATCTAAGTCGCAGGCGCATCGTAAAAGTGTACACACGCTAACGTGTGCTTCTTGAAACGTTTGAAAGCGACTTATTTGTAATAGGTCATGGACTAGTTTTTAGCCGAGTTATAAGGCCGTTTTTGCCTGAAAGTGTGATCTTTGGCCAAAAGAAAAATTCATACCGTCACTTAAAGCAGAGACAGTGACAGTGAATGTATGGGACTATATGATCCGGAATCCAGCGGGCCCGGTAAAATTCAGAGCACTAAAAATAGAACTCTGCGTTAATACAATAGAGTTGAACATCAAAGTGTCGAGCTGGAGTTTTACCGGGGAGTTCAATGGGTGATGTTGTGGAATTTGTAAAACTTCATAAATTTGTGTTATTTCGGTTCTTAATGTGTAATATTGGTAGAATATTAACCATTAAATATTCGTTAACGTGCACAAGTGTGGGCAAGTGGTACAACTTCTAGAAACGTGCTAATTTGTGTTTCCCGTCAAAACTCCCTAGGAACTTTCAGTAAAGCTTCTACCACTTTACTGAATTGACTGACATGGACTGTACTGACTATATATTTGGCCTTTGACTAGACTTGACGATATAGGAATACGGTGTTGAAAATTGAAACGAAAGTTCTATTTCCCGCCTTTTTAACTTGACACTGGCAAATGGTTATAAGCCAATGCCATGTATAAATTTAAAAAAAAAGTCGAGCTGTCATAAATGACATTGACATTTGACTCGACGCTTGTGTGTTCGATATTCAGCTCTATTGTATTAGTGCAGATTTTAAGTGCTCTGAATTTTCCCGGGCCCGCTGAATTCCAGATCATATAGTTTATTTTTATTTAAATAAATGGCGTCGGCTTATAACCATTTGCCAGTATCAAGTTAAAAAGGCGGGAAATAGAATTTTTGATAAAATTTTCAACACCATGTATTTTCTAAATCGTCAAGTCCAAAGTCTATTCAAAGTCCAATTAAATAGTCAGTGCAGTCAATGAGTCATGTCAGTCGATTCAATAAAGTGGTAGAAGCTTTACTGAAAGTTCCTAGGGAGTTTTGGAGAGAATACAAAATAGCTCGCTATTTGTAGTTGTATCACTTGCCTACACTTTGTGCACATCAAAGAATATCTAATGGTTAATATCCTACCTATATTGCACATTAAAAACCGAAATAACACAAATTTTGAAATAAATACAACAACGTCGCTAATTGACATTCCCAGCAAAACTCGGATCATATAGTTCCGGGCTAAGATTTAGGACTTACTACTTCTTCTTCTTTTGCCATATGTTCCCCTCGATAAGAGTTGCCAACGTCAGAGTGTAGATGGCGATGTTCAATTTCATAAGTCTTATTTGGCAGATATACTCCGTTCAGATCCAATTTAATTTAAACGTAAACAAAGAAACAATAGCTCGTTATAATTTAAATTTAAATTCAATCCAGAAATACACATTAATTTGGTCGAATCGAAGCTTCTTTACGTCTAGATTAATTTGGATATTAACAGAGTATAATGTATTACATATACAATTAATGTGTATGTTGTTTACCTTTTCCAGACCTGCCACAGCTGCAGAACGCGCGGTGGTTCCTTCTTCCGCTGCCGGCGCTCGCGCTGCTGTACGTCATCAGCATGCCCGCCGACCTCAACCTCAGCCGCATGCTCATACACTTCTACCATTACCGCGTGCTGTGAGGGTGGTTGGTGCGGGCAGTAGGAGTGTGGGGTAGTCGGAGTGTGTGGATAGTCGGATAAAGTGCGGGTAGTCGGATAAATCACTAAAGTCTTTACTAAGAAGCCCAATTTTCGTAATTCAAACTCGGCAATGAGGGTGTTTGATATTTTTTCTGCTGCTAGGGGGCAGACCCAACGCACACAAAGCGTCATCTGGTGGCGTAAGTGGTATCAAAAACGGTCAATAAGAATTTTCGATTCTTTTTCTGTCACCAGGCGGCGCTTGGTAGCCCGACGGTCTTTGTCGTGTCAAAAAGCTGTCGGATGTCACGAATTTAGAAACCCTCATTTGAAGTATGTCTCCAGCAAAAGGTAATGCTGTTACATTCGCACACGCATCAAACTAAGAGTCAGTGCGGCAGCAGTGTCGCTGAACTCGTATTGCAAAATGTCGTTTTAAGCGGGACTACGCGACGCGACACGGCCAAATGTTTTCTTTGTTTTCTATGAAATTTTGTGAGATATAACGCACTACGATACGCGACGCTCCAGTGCGGTATTAGTAGGGACGCGTTGCGTCGCTCAGCTGCCGCCCAATGCGGTCCCCTTAGTGACGAGAATTGGCCCCCTGATTTATAATCTCAGTCGGTAACATGACACTTCCGCACTTCATCTCTCTTTCTTTCTTTACGAGTTAGTAGAGACAGATATGGCTGAGATTATTAATGAGTATAGTTGCGGACTGAGGGTAGTTGGGTAATACCCGCGCGGTTAGTGGCAGATATATGGTATGCATGTATTACACTATTTATTAAATTTATATGATACCACGTTTAGTTTTTTATTGCTTATGCATATCAAAATTAATCCTAAGTTTATTGTTACAGTCTATTTTATTTAATAATGAGTTATTTGCAATTTTGACGACCGTTGTGGGTCAGTGCTTAGAACGTCGGCGCTCAAGCTGGAGGCCGATGATAGGACAAAAAGTATTTAGTGATCCTGGGTCATGGATACATATTAAATACTTAATGTGTATAGTAAGAGCCTTTATTATAAGTTAATTTTGTAGTGCCCAAGTGTGTGCGCAAAACAAAAGAGCACTCTTGCTCTCGTAAGGCTCAAATCACACCGTAATGGCAGCGAAGCGGCCAGCAACACGACTGTCATCATTTTAAACTTTATCATCATCACTATAAAACACAGTTTCGCTTGAGACAACCGCCGCCGCTCACGGCCGCCGATGGCCGCTAGCGACAGTTATGCTGCTGGCCGCTCCGTGACAAGTACCCGGGACACGAGTTCTTCGGGGGCAGGGCCTGCCTGGCGGCGGTGTGAAGCGTCCTTAGATATTATTATTTTGTTTCTGCACTAACTTGCAGTCGGTGCCTTCAATTCTTCCATACTTATTAGATTACTGCCATAAATGAAACAACACAGACTAGGAAATTTTATATACTTAATTATTGTACATGAATAAAATGAGAACAACCGATTATTTTGTATGCCATATCTACTTAAAATAGTACCAACATGTCAATTAATACCAGCACACATTAAACCACACAAACCTATAAACTTACCAACTTAACAATACCCAACAACAAAGAAATTACAAAATAGGTACACGCTCCTGGTTTCTATGCACAAATGATAAAATGAATTAGTTATGTTGGATATCTAACATTGTAACATTTAAAAAAAAACTGGACTGAACTCATTTTTTTAAATATACATAATATACTATAATATATTTCCTAATTTTACAGTAAAATTTTGCTACCTCCCAACCTAACAGCAAAAGGCCGCTACAATTATCACATCACATACCTAAAATGCCATATTATAATAATTACAAATAAAAAACAACATTTCGTAGATTGTCTCATAACCTCGGCACATAGAACCTTCGATTAATTTAATTATTAAAAATGCATTTACAAACATCATAAAAGACACAATAGGCTATTCTACATTATTTTTTTTCAAATATATTTTAAAATGTTCGTATCGATTCGATAGTCGAACTAGTATTTTTATTTCCTGGGAATAAATAATATCTCTTTATGCGAAAAAAATGATTAAAATTTAAACGATAAGTGTTTGCGCCAAAACGGCAGCCACCATTATTGTGACGTCATAAGAACAGAAACAAATAAATGTCATGTGTGCGTGTGTAGTGCATGAACTTTAGTTTTAACTTTCGCTGTTGTACAATCGATTTTTAAGTTCTTTTTCGATAATGAAATCGAAAAGAAAAATATGGCGGCTGGCGTTTTCGGTCCCATGACATACAGATAGTAAAACTAGTTTTATTTTCGAAATTATAAATAAATCGCATATAACAAAATAGTGTATTATGGTAGAAACTATATAAATAACAAAATATAATTTGATTTTGATAGATGAAACTGGCGTATTATATTTGTCTCTTTCTAATAATAACATAAAAGTGCTACGTAAGATTTTCAAAATGGGATGAAGTTAAAAAGTGATAATTAATACAATGGGTGTTCCACCTTAAAAAACCTTAAAACCAGAGTTACTAATTGAAAAGTTACAATAGCTACACACCACACCGTTTGTATACCGTAGTCATTTGGTCGAGAAAAAGGCGGTTAAGTACCTGGAAAGTTTTCTGGTAGTTTCGAAAATTTATAGTTTTATATATTTTCCATGTCCTGTATTTGAATTTCAACTTTCCCCCCTTGTAACTTAGACGCTAGCGGCGAAAAAAAATACCTTATAACATTTATTTCATACGATTTCATAACGATAAAAACATTAAAGTAGAGAAAATTTAAATATTATTCGCAAAACTTATCAGTTAAAGCTACTACTCAATTACGGGGGTAGTAATAAAAGATACAATAGTAATATACGCCTAGATTTCATAAATATACCTATAGATGTTTTAAGAATATTATTGAGTAAAGTTAATACAACACTTTAAAAGCTCGAAAAGTAGATTTTAAAATATAATTGCAATAACCAATGTAAAAGCATATAATACACAAGAATTAACATTTGCCTGTTAATATAGACACATCACACAATGTTGATATTTGAGAGATTAATTGTGTGTGCGTGTGGGTACTGTGCTAGATATTGTTGTCTCAAAGTAATCATTGGTCTCGCTGGGCGCTCTACCACGCCGAGCTGACGTGCTTGTCAAATACTGCAATAAATACTTAGCTGAGGTCGGATGACCTGAGCCAGTCATATTGAAAGCTTTATGACAGGTGTAAATCCCGAATATTTTATTTAATTTTAGTTAAAATCGGTTTAAAATGCCAAGTTGCGTAATGAAACTATGTAAAAATAATTCGACCAGAAATAAGGACACTGGGATCACATATCATCAGTAATTATCGTATAACATCGAAATTTCGAGGGCCGCGCGCGGAGTGCGGCGCGTGCGCCTATCGCGACACGCGGACCGCCTGCATGCCGCCTGCCTTCGGGCATGGGCGGCGCGGTGCGATGACGTCACGTTCTTTGCGTGGGGATGTGTCTCGGAAACGGGAAATCCAAGCTCGTTATTACTTATTGTATGTATAATCCATAGGTATATTAATTACTATTTAATATTTATTATCCTTATCAACAAATTATATATATTATGAGTATTGTGTATACGCTGTGCCTCTGTCGTTCGCCTGACTCCCATGGGGATCCACAGAATACCAGGGATCGCGGTATAAATGATGTCGCGATCGTGTACCTGAGTGGAGTCCTACTTCAATTGTTAGCATTGCACTTTATTGCTCACCTACGTATCTACCTAATTTCTTATTATTTTGCGATATCAATATATATACGATATCAATACCAAACAAAACAGTTTGGTTATGTAAATATCGTCTTTGTAGAAACGTATCTTGTTATATTGCCTTATCCTGTTATGTTGGTAGTTGGTACTTTGTTTTATTGTATGTAATATTATGTTTAAGTGTAATATGAGAGTTGTATAAATGTGTTATTACTTATTAAATTTCAACATAAAATTACATGAACTCAAAACGCCGTTCAGTGTTGCCGCGTATGCAAGAATCGAGTTCCAATATTTTTATGATGTGAATTTATTGTCATTGTATTTTTTAATAATATAATAAAATATATTATTAAAAAATACAATATAATAAAAGAAATTATGGCCTATTTCATTTAAATAACCAAGTTATTATGATTCTACCCATGGACAATAACTATTCGCAAGGAGCATAAGTCGATAAATATGAAAACGATACAGTTAAAAGAAAAATATTTTGTGTAATATTATTAACGTACTAGCTGCCTCGACACGCGTTATTCTGTCTCGACTAATAAATAAATAAAAATGAGGCCTAATCATTTTTATACATACCTACCATTTTCTGAAGAAGAAGCGCATAAGAATAATATAATATTGATATAATGTACATTTGCTTTTAACTAATGTTTAATCCTACTATCCTACTACTATAATTATAAATTTGAAAGTTAATAGTACAGTGTTCCTGTGGGATACTGTATTTACGCGGGCGGATCCGGGGGCAATATCTAGTTTTTAAGTATTTTCTTAGCTACATTTACCAACCAATAACTAGTAGACCACAGCATAAGATATTATTCATATTAAATCGGGCGAAAGTTAAGTAGCTGGCATCACAATTTTTCAAGCACACTATAATTTCACACATGTAAGTCAAATGCGGCAACTCATTAATGTAGTGTGTAAAAACACTACATTAATGAGTTGCCGCATTTACGAAGCTGTTTTTGTTAGGAAGTGCGTCATCTAGTCGAGCGCTAGCGAGACCAATCAAATGTATTTGATTGATGTAAGTGCATTATGGTAAAACTATTTCATCAGTAAACATTACAAAAAATTCGTACTATACAATTTAAAAGATAACATACTCAAATTTGCTGAATAGTCTAAAACACATTCACAACCAATTGTACTTAGCCAAAAAAATTAGAACTAATCAGTCACAAATCACAATAAAAATGACAAGATCCTAAAACGAATCACTATTTAAAATGTTCAATCATCATCATCGAGTACGATCACCTCGTCTGATGCAATAGGTTTAGGTCGGACCTCGCTGCCAAAGGAGAGGGATTTTTTAGCTTCGGGTTTCTTACCTTGAGTTTGCTTAGACGTTTTAGTGATAGTTAGCGACGAGGGAAGGCGGCTAATGGACGCGTTGATGTCCGAACTGCTTTTTACTGTCGGACTTATTTTCTGACGCTCCGCCAATTTTTCCTGTAAAGTTTTTCCAGGACTGGACTGGTGGGGCAGTAGTGGCTTTGGATGCATTGCACTGGTCATAGCGGACATGTGGGCTTGGGGAGCTGGGTTCGGTGTGGTCGTGTGCGAATGGCTAGGGTACGGCGCGAGGCTAGTCATAGAGGCAGGCAGAGTCGGTAGAACAGTCCCCATGCTGGGCGCCAGCGGCGCCGAAGTTGATTTTTGTATCGATTGTAGAGGTTTCGTTACAGAGGAAAAAGTTCCACTTACGCTTTTTGTTGTCTTCGGTTGAGTGGAAGTCGAAGGTATCGGACGTGACGTAGTCGCTTTCGGAGCCCGTTTCTGCTTCTTTCGAGGCTGCATATATGGGAAGTTCTGGCCGAGGAATTGACGATAAAACTCGGTTTGGAAAGTGTTCTGTAATGAAGATTGTATGGACGTTTGTAGAGTGTTTTGCAGAGACGAGTAGCCGGCGAGAGCGCTGATATTGCTCAGATACGATAACGACAAAGCGGCAGCCGTTTGCTGTGTTAGCAGAGAATCGCTGAGAAGTGGATTATAATTCTGGAAAGCCGCTGCCATATCATGAGTGGACATTTTCGGTAAGCTGGCAGATGATGTGCTGGTTTGTATCTTAGGATCAGTTTTCGGTTGAGTTGAAATAGGTACTGGGACGGACTTGGACGAACTTTCGACGACTTTCGAAGTATCTCTCTGACTTTGCTTCTTTTGGGCATTTTGACTCGCTAAAGTGGCCTGTTGTTTCAATGCTTGGATCAATGATTGGCAGAACTTCATACTCAGATCGACCAGATTCATGTTTTCAGTGATCGGTGTCGTAGTTACTAATTTATAAGCGTCGACTAGAAGGTTAGTAAATTGTTTTGCGTTAGGTTGTTTTTGGACTCTTTGCCATGCTCTGTAGATATCTAACATCAGACTCTTTAATGCCTGTTGTTCTACGTCGTTACTCCTCAAATCGGCTTGCTGGCTGAACTTTATCACTTGGCCCTTTAAGGACTGTACGCACAAGGAAAAGGCTTGTTGCGCCAGTTCTTCTCTATCGGAATCTCGTAAATACTTTTTATCGGGATCCGGTATTCTATTTAAGTGTAGACTCAGATCCAAGAGTGTTTTATGATCGTCGATCTCCTTTAATATTTCCATCGTTAGCAAAACTGACCGGCTCATGTGAAACGCAAACCCGCCGGCTCGTTCCACCTCTGTTAAAGGAATTTTCCAAATATTATTGAAAAAATTCGATGGCTTCCTTTCACTGAATAGCCCACCTAGTTTTTGACCACTTCTCATGACAAACGACGATAGCATTAAATCGCGACACCTTTCTATATCTTTACCATTTTTGTAATAAAAGTGGTAATGTGCCAGTCGGTATATTGCTTTATAGTGAGGCGGAAAACGACTAGCACAATCTTCTAATGCGTCGATACACGCTGTGATTATCTTCATAATTTCTGCCTCTGTTAAGGGTTCAGCCTGTGGGGCTGATTTGCTGGAGCTATCGCTTCCTCTGCCAGAGTCACAGCTGCTGTCAGAAGAGGATTCGCTGGTACTAGACTCTGAAGACGAAGATGAAGAACTGGAACTAGAAGAATCGTCATCTTTGTTTTCAACCACTTCTTTACTCTGTTCGTCTGGCTTATCTTTGCTTTCAACTGGTTGCGAAGTAGTAGATGGTTCTGCGTTTGTTTGTTCTTCAACTTTCTTCATTTCCTTTTCTTCCGATTTCTCCTTCTCTTGAACTGTATTATCACTCGGTTTATTTTCGACAGACACGTTAGTTCCTTGGTTGTTTATGTTGCTCTCTGTGTCTTTATTATTACCAATTTTTTCTGAATCGTATGACGCGGAACGTCTTATTTTCGCTGCGGCTGATTCCAGTTTCAACTTTTTTGTTTCATGTGTGTCTTCTTCACCGGCATCACTAATTGACCTTTTTAGTATATTAGCAGCTTGCACAGACTGTGCATCATCAGTATTAGCTTCGTTCTCAGGTGAAGCATCTGTTTTTGTCGGGATACTTTTATTTCTAGCATAAGGACCTCGAAGCCATTCTTCAATACAGGACATAAACACTTTGCCAACAGATGCAGGTATTGGTTTATTTTCATGTTGCTCTATGTATTTGAGAATCGAAGCATGCATTCTGTAATGTAATTCTAAAACTTCTATAGCCAAGTGAGTCGGCGAACTATAATTTATTTTTAAGGGGTAAGTTGCTGCTCTTTCTATTAAACTTTTAACTCCATGCATATAATAATTGAGATAGACCGATGGTGGCTTGTTCTTTTTCTCTGCGACTTTACCCAGCATGTAATATAAGAGCCAAGCTTCTTCGTTAGTCTTATCTATTTCTCCATTACTGACAATATCTTTCACAACGGTCGTGAAACACTTGAAAGTAGTATTAAGGAATTCCTCTTTTTGTAACTCAAGTGCTTCAAATTCTTCCATGCTCAAAGATTCGCTCGCTTGTTTCAGGACTCTCGAACAAAACGAATGCACAAAGTAAACAAAATTGCCGTATTCTATTAGTATATTCATGTAACCCGGATCCAATTGCAGGGCACGTTTGAAACATCTCACTGTTGATTTTACTGGATTTAGGAACTCTCTCTCGTTGTTGATATTTTTACATGAATTTAGGACTATTTCTAAATTAGCAGCCTTAGCGAGAGATATCATTGCCCATGATTCTACTCTGTCGCTGTTCACGATCACATCTAGTGTGCTATATTTCACCGCCATTTTTCTATCTTCTTTTTTGAAATAATAATCACCGAGCAGAAAATATATGTCCTTCATTTTGTAAGGTAGCAGTGGCGGCACTGAGGGTAGTTTGTCCTCGATACCTTTAATAAACTTATCTAAATCGGGTACATATTTTTGTGGATCTAGTTCTGAGGGCATTAGTTCTAGAATACGCTGAAACAATGTTTCCGTGTCGGCCGTTATTCCCGGTATTTTCCCCTCTAACTCCGGTAAAGCGGGCGGCCTAAATATTTCGTAAAGCTGTTGCGCTCTTCCCCAGTCCAACTCTTGTGCAGTTACTGAATGATCCATCAGATATTTAATTCTGTTTTTCTTGTTCGGGTGGCCAAAGAGGCAGTAAACACATTGTTCCAAATGTTGTATGATTTGTTCCAACGATTTAGATAGCGCAGGTGAGCGAAGGCGCGGGATAACCGTGTCGAGCATGAAATACAGCAATTTACCGTCGGATTTGCAGCACCAACTTCGTGCGCCTAAATGCTCGTGGCCTAAAAATAGCAGCATCAGTGGATTTGGTATATCATCAAATGCTACTTTATCCTCTAAAGTTCTAACTCTACCTTGATCTTCCTCCTTTTGTAATATATAATGCATTACGATCCAGGGAGCCACAGTGTCTATAGGCATTTCTGCTGCATTTGTTTCTACTTGGTGACCTATTATCCTAATAAGGTTTTCTAGACCTTGGCTTAGATCTTTTGGTGTTACATTATCTAAGCAAGATAACGGCTCTTTACTGAATATATGCTCCATGCAGCACAAAATTTTGATAACTGTAAGAGTCCACTTATCATATTCGGGTGTGCCGGAAGTATATCGAAAATAATGCTTCAAAGCCTCATGTAGGCATATAAATGACCATTTCATGCAGTAATCAGCTTTACCCAAAGCCCAGTAGGAGTCCAAGATAAGAGACAGCTGGACAGCAAAATCTAAAGACATCTCTGCCTCCTGGTCCTTTGCCATTGTTTTACAATGTTCAAATGAGTCGAGTATAATCGATAGGGCTTCTTCATAACATCCTCTATCATATAAATCTTTGACTGTAGATAATTTTTTGTTACGTTCCAGAAACTTAATATATTCAGAGATTTTATACTCACATATTAAAGGTTTGAATGTAAAGTTGATAATGCTTAAGATATAAGAACTGCAGTGTTCACCCATAGCATCAAACTCATGTTGCAATTGATACAGACAATCTAGTGCAAAGTCTTCACATTTATTTAGGATATGTATGTGGACTTTAAGCCAAAGAGCTCTTAACACGAGCTCTAGACATTCAATGCTGGGAAATATGTGTGGGTTTACAGTAAGAATTATTTCTATTGAGTCTATCACACTAAGCTTGTGTGACACTTGTTCTGCAGATTCCACTTTTAACTTTTCATTTACCAACAATTCTTCCACCAATAAATTTACTCTAACATAATGAAGAAGCTCTTGGTTATTATCATTTACAAATGCTGGTATATCTACATGGGTGCTATAGCAAGTGTTTGCTTCAATGAATATCTTAGTTAAGCCAGTAGTAGGCCATTTCTTTTTCCACTTGCAGGCCAATATACTAAGGTAGTCATTGAGTAAGTCTATAATATCTTTTCTATTTTCTGTGTATTTCTTAATAAATTCTTTAACATCATTCAGTTCAGATTCAGTGCCAAAATATTCCTCATCATGATTTTCAGCTGATTCTTCAAACATTTTGTCAATATCTAAATCAAATAACAATTCTTTGCTCTGAACCTTCTCATCTTGGTGATTTTCAGGAACAAGACCTACAGGAACCATAGCTCTCAATGTGTCATAAATGTTATAATCTTTTTGGCTAGTTGTTTTTTTACGTGCCGATCTACGTTTAGTGCACCATTCCCACTGCTGTAAGAAACTGAGGTCACTGCCTCTCCGACGTACAGGATTTTTTCTTGTCTTTGTAGCTTGTGCAGTCTCAGATCCATTTTCTGAAGTCACCATTTCCACATCACTCTCCACTTTTTCTGTGTCTGTCACTGCCTTTTCTTTCTCAGACATTTCATTGTTGTCAACCTCTGATGCTGATTCTGTAACTTTTTCTGGATCAGAGACTACTTCCTCAATTTTTTCCACTACATCATTTTCCTTCTTCTCTTCACATACTTCCATTTCGATTATAGGATCTTCTTTTTTAAATTTAATCTCAATAAAGCAAGCGTGACTAAAGCAATGTTCTGTCATGTAGTGATGCATGTGAACCAAGGAATCTCCAACGGACTCCCAAGTCAACCTCGATATTGGTTTCTTGAGGGTAACATTAGGCACCATGTACACAAACTTTTCTGCCTCCTGTTGCTCCACATAAGCATCATTGATAACTTCCGCTTCTTTCAGTAACACCTTTGCTCTTTCTTCATCTATGGGCAGATCATCTTCTCCTTTCCACTTATAAAGTGGGTTTAAATACTCCATATATTCTCTCATGTGTTTGTAGACACTATAGATGTGTCTTCTGTACACCAAACCCCGTAAGTAGCCTGGGTCAAGTTTGAGAGTTTCATGAATAGTTGCAATGCACTGTTCATTGTAGTCTAAGGACAATAATAATGTAACTATTTTATCTAAACAAGGCCAATGGCGAGGGTTCCGTTCTACCCCCCGTTGGAAGGCATAAAGAGCCATTTCAAACCGTTTTGCTTGCATACAAACTTGTCCAAATCGGTGCCAGAGTGACACATCAGTATCATCTAGTTCTGAAGCTGCGCTGTAAGCTTCTATAGCTTCATCTAGCTTACCAGCGCTGTTTAACATCGAAGCGAGATTTTTATAACAGAGATACTTTAAGTTGAACAACGGCCCTGAAGCCTTCTCACCCGGAGCCGGCTTTTTAACATCATACAAGAGCTCAGTGTCCAATAAGTCCTTTAGAAGCTGAGTTGCATCAGCTAAACTACCTTTTCTTTGAAGATCGAGAGCTTTTGCATACTGTTGAAATGCGATCTGTTCGAGCGCTTCCTTAGAGACTTCCTCCTCCGAATCACTGTCCTCGCCGGACTCATCGTTCAACGCAGCGATTTTTATCATTTCCGCGGTATAAAATGCACTTTGCGGATGCAACTAATCAATAAACTAAAGTTAAAAGTTTGGCGTCGATCGATGCAGCGGCAATTTTTATGCTGTCAAAAACAATGCAAAACAAAATGTCAAAATGCAAAATGCATGCTGTCTTTTATTTTTTTTAATATATGGCGTCAGCTTATAACTATTTGCCAGTGTCAAGTTAAAATGGGGGAATTAGAATTTTCGTTTCAATTTTCAACACCGTATTCCTAAATCCTAAGTTTCCTTTATCCAAAACTCCCTAGGAAATTTCAGTAAAGCTTCTACCACTTTACAGAATCAACTGACATGACTCATTGACTGCACTGACTATTTATTTGGACTTTGACTAGACTTTAAACTTGACGATTTAGAAATACGGTGTTGAAAATTGAAACGAAAATTCTATAACCGCCTTTTTAACTAACACTGGCAAATGATTTAAAGCAGACGCCATATATTAAAAAAAATTGCTGTCATTTGTGTTTTTGTCTATTCTCCATAGTCAATAGGTTTAAATTGTAATAAAAATTTTAAAATAGAAAAAAAAAACTAATTAATTAGGCCCTACTAAAATAAATAAGATACCAACTCAAAGCGATGATGTCAAAAAATTCTTTACTGAAACGAGCTTGGCCTGTAATCGTACAATGCGCCGAAGCACATCGAAAGCCTCGATGGCTCCCCGTAGCGAAGAGTAAAATTTTTCGGATCCCGAAACGCCCCTCTATCTCGGAAGAGGAACGTTTGGAACTGCTTCGTATCAACAACAATTATAAAACGCAAATGAGAGCCATACGGAAGTTTTATTACGATGATATGATAATGGAGAAGTCTTCTCGAGAGAGCGCTAGTTCGGAGTTGTCGCAGCGACTCGAGGCCGAGGAGTGGGAGCGCTGTGTGCAGATCAACGAGCAGTGGAACCTGCAGGTGGCTGACGACAGAGAGGTCAGAAGGAAGGAGGAGCTAGCAGCCATGGAGGAGTATGCTCTAGCTCGTATGGCAGAAAAGGATAGAAAACTACAGGAAGAAATTGCTAAAGCATCTGAAGAAATTAGGCAGGAAAAGGTATGTTGCGCACAGCTTATAGTATGCGTAATTTTCTTTAAAATGTAATGCAACCATCAAATTATCTATCCTTGGTCTTTTTTTAATTTATTATTTGTACTAAAATCATTATCTACTGCTAAGTGTCTTATTCATGCGGTTTGTACATTTAATTAGATCATTTATATTGTTATGATATCTACATTGAAAACTGATTAGAACAACATTAAGTGACCAGAAAATTATAGTCATAATAGTAGATGTCATTAAAATCCATGGTAAAAAGTTCATATTTTGTTTTCAGGAACTGAGCAGCACATTTATCACACCAGAAAATCTGGAGGAAGCCATAGACAGAGCCCTGGCTAACCCAGTAGACTATAATTATGCTATTGACTTGAAAGGAAACATATACCAAGGCAGAGATACACCACTAGCAGCTAAAAAGGAAGAGAAAATTGCACAGAGCGCTTAGAAAATTAAGTTGTTAGTTACAGAATATAAATGTAAATAAGTTGGAAGCATGTTAAATAGTTTTATTACATATTTAAATACTTACCGAAAATTAAAGTTATATTTTTTCTTTTTGTAAAGGCTAAAGTTTATTATTATTTGAATAATATGAAAGGAGTTTACGGCCGCTTATACAGCTTAATAGACTGCTTAAGAAAATTAAAAACAATGTTTAAAAAGCTTGTTTCTGATTAGTAAAATAATAAAGAGCACACTTTTACAAAACATAATGAAACTTTACATTTCTCATGCTAACATTTTTTTATTCAAGGTATTTTACATGTTTAAATTATGAAATACTTCTATATATATAGAAAACTAAAACTTAATAATTGTAACAACAAAATATCTTTGGCAAAATCAGCAAATAATCATTATACAATCTTATAGGTATCATTCATTTTATCTTCATGCATCAACAAGCTCATAGTGTAATTGATAAAGACATTCTAGGCCCAAATCTTTGCTTCCATTTAAGATATGGGCAAGAATCTTTAGTCTAAGTGTCCTCTGTATAAGATCCAAATATTCATTGCTAGGAAATATGTGTGCGTTTACAGTGAGAATTATTTCCATGGAGTCTAACACGCTGAGTTTGTGCGACACTTGTTCTGCAGATTCTGCCATTAACTTTTCATTTATCAGTAATTCTTCCACTAACAAATTTACCCTGGTATAATGAAGGAGGTCCTTATTATTATCATTTGCAAATGGTGGTATATCTATATGGGCGCTATAGCAAGTGTTAGCTTCAATGAATATCTTAGCTAAGCCAGTAGGCCATTTCTTTCTCCACTTACAGGCCAACATACTTAGGTAGTCATTGAGTAAGTCTATAATATCTTTTTTATTCTCAGTATATTTCTTTATAAATTCTTTAACATCATTTTGTTCAGATTCTGTGCCAAAATATTTATTATCACTTGTATCTGGTGTCATCACTGATTCAAACATTTTCTGAATATCTAAATTACAAGAAACTTCTTTACTAAGGCCCCTCAAAGTGTCATGAATTCTATATTTCTTTTTACTCCCTTTTTGGCCACGAGTTGAGAGTGTTTTGGTGTACCAATGCCATTGCCTCAAGATTCTTGGTTTATTACTTATCTGTCGTGCAGACTTTCTTGTTCTATTACTTCTTCTTTGAATGGCCAACTCATTAGCTGCTGCAGATACTTTAACTTCAGAACTGACTATTTCAATGTCACTCTCTACTTTCTTAATGTCTATCAATGTTTTTCCTTCATAAGGCACTGCTTCATTAGTTATTTCTAGTACATAATTTCCACTTACACACAATTCCATTTTCACAGCATTTTCAAATTTAATCTCAATAAAGCAAGCGTGACTAAAGCAATGCTCTGTCATGTAGTGATGCATGTGAACCAAGGAATCTCCAACTGACTCCCAAGTCAACCTCGATATAGGTTTCTTGAGGGTAACATTACCCACCATGTACACAAACTTTTCGGCCTTCTGCTGCTCCACATAAGCATTGTATATAACTTCAGCTTCCTTTAATAACACTTTTGCTTTTTCCTCATCGATAGTCACATCATCTTCTTTCCACTTATATAATGGGTTTAAATATTTCATATATTCTCTCATGTGTTTATAGACAGTATAGATGTGTCTTCTGTATACCAAACCTCGTAAGTAGCCCGGATCAAGTTCCAGAGCCTGATGAATTGTAACTATGCACTGTTCGGTGTAGTCGAAGGCCAATATTAAAGTGAGGAAATGGTCTAGGCATGGCCAGTGTCGCGGATTACATTCTACTCCTCTTTGGAAGGCATAAAGAGCCATTTCAAAGTGTTTAGCTTGCATACAAACTTGTCCAAATCTGTACCATAGTGACACATCAGTATCGTCTAGTTCTGAAGCTGCACTGTATGCTTCTATACCTTCATCTAGCTTACCCGCGCTGCTCAACAATGAAGCGAGGTTTTTGTGACAGACGTACTTCAGGTACCAAAGCTGCGAAGGTGTTTCGTCTGCTTCCGGCTTTTTTACGCCGTATAAAAGTTCAGTGTCCAACAAATCTTTGTAAAGCTGAGTGGCATATTCTATGTTACCTCGACTGTGAAGATCGAGAGCCTTTGTATACTGTTGAAAAGCGATTTGCTCGAGCATTTCGCGAGACAATTCCTTCACAGGATCACTGTCTTTATCAGACTCGACTTCGTTAAGAGCGGTAATTCTAATCATGATCACGGTATGAAACTAACTTATAACTGGACAATATTGATTCTGTACAGGGATGCAGCCTACGATACAGCAACTTCATTTAAATACATGTCTGTCAAAATTTAAATTACAGTTTTGTTAAAGTCCATTCAGTAAGTAAAGAGAATAATCCATCCAGTCACGAGTAAACAAATTCAAATTGCAGTCTTCGTCTTCTCCCTCAAAAATAATGTTTAATGTATAACATTGCCATAACTAAGGTCCGTCGGAGAATGTTTTTTTTGTTGTCTCAGCCGAGACCGAGACTGAATGCAATTCTGGGCAGAGACCGTGAATTGAGAAAATAGTACCTACGTAAGAAAAACAGAAAAACATGCAATTGCTCGCACCGCGCATATCCGATTCTATAGTAAATAACTACAATTTTTATAAAAAAACTATAACAACGTAAATTATAAAGCCTGTTATTATAACGCATCTACTGACACCTCATTTATTAAAATCGGATCAGTAGTTTAGGAACAAACATGCATACATACAAAAGCTGCTAAAATCATTACTCTTTCTTTTAGCTTCGCCGTAGTCGGGTAAAAACGTCACAGTTCGGTGATTTCCATTTTTAAAACCACTGATCTTTTTATAACACAGCCAAAAACACCACAATTATTATTGTTCTGTATCCAAAAAGCAAGACGTTCTCAAGTAACAGTTTGACAGCCTACTTGAGTAACGAGTGTCGAACTTGAGTACAGCCGAGAAACTCTGCTCATTTTGGCAGAGAGCCGTGACCGAGATCTAGGTCGGATCATAGCCATAACTATCATAAAAGTCAACATGGACGTTCAAAAGGTTGAAAATTAAAGTGCTAGTACTATTAAGTATTTATATAACTCCGAGGTAAAATAACTCTGAACGGACTGTTCACCAACTGTAGTATGTACAATATTCCAATAAGATTGCACCACAATTTGCCATCTGCCATGTCTATGGTCTACACCGCCATATCCTGAAACATGGACTCCCAATGCGGTGTCACGTTGAGCTTGTGCTGCAGCGGACCCAGGGAGACGAGGCTGGCGGAGCGCGAGGACTCGTCCACACCCACGGAGACTACCTCCTGGTAGAACGATGCTTTCGTTCCCGAGCACACCTGATGTCATATATTACTATTAGTTTCATAAATCTTACGAGTCACAAGATGGTCACCACTCACAAGATAATAAAGCATTTTTTTAATTTATAATATGACACAAGATGGTTGTACAATATATTTTCATACATATACAGATGGTTTCATGGAAAAAAATGTTCCATTTCCAGAGGCCATTATGTCTTGTACAAGTTTTCCTAAAAAAAAAAATTACGTTTTGGTAAATGTATTAGATATTGTACAGGTAAAATATTATTATATCATACCTCGAACAGCGTGTCCCCGAGCTTGAGCGTCACGCGGCCGGATCGGTGCACGCGAAGGCTGCCCACGCGCCCCTCCTCCAGCTCCGACAGCCGGCAGCGACTGTCCGCCTGTTGAGGAAGTGGATTAACGCCTTACTACCCCCATTCTAAACAATTACACGTCTTTAGCTGTGGACAAACGCAAGCACAGCACCTGCACAGCACCTGCACTGTGCGCGTACGTGTGATATTTCTTGCGTCTATCTCATTATTAGTAATCCAATTATACAAACAACGAACCTACCATAAAATTAAAGCTTTCGATTTTATGAATATTTGAAAAATATATTTTTTTTTCGTTTTCGCTTTAGGATAACATCTATATGTATATTATTTGATTAATAACTTTTGCCCGCGACTTCGTCCGTGTAAATACAGCATCTCACGGGAAGACTGTCCTCTTTCGGGAGAAAAAGTAGCCTATATGTGTATATTATCCAGGGCTGAGGGGCTAACTACCATACCAAATTTCATTAAATCCATTCAGTAGTTTTTGCGTAAAAGTGCCACAAACATCATCATTAATCCATTCATCCTCGTAAACTTTAGTAGTAGGATGTTGTGTGCACTCACCGGCTTTTCCTCTGCCTCAGCGGAGGTTGAGGGCTGATTCTTCCGCCGGGGTTCATCTTCACTGCCTCCGCGTCCCGGCAGACTGTCCGCTAGCTGCACAAACGTTATGTTTACAACTTGGCAAAAAAGAGTATGACGTGGAGACAGAAGGAACTAAAAACATTTTCGAATGTTTTTAGTTCCTGCCGTCACTGCGTCATACTCTTTTTGCCAAGCTGTACATACAAACAAACTCACTAGCTGCTAGTGTGGTTTTGAAATAATAAGAGCCTTATATTATTTTACATACATATTTATACACGTCCAACGGAAGTAGCTAATATGTTGTAAGACTGTTCTGATCTATTCTCCCAGGTATACAGAATGTCCCAAAATTAGCACGTCACACTGACACCGGAAGTAGATGAACCCAAGACGCATTGAACAAGCCTAACATGCCCATAGAAAAGTTTCGTGGGTTTTGAATTATGACCAGTTTTAGTCATTTTTTTAAAATCACCATTTTTTTTAAATGCACTTTATTTTACTTTTTTTTATGTGTACTCCCTCAAGACAAGTTACTTATTATGAAACAAATAATACTTAGTCGATAAGTAATGTGAAATAACGACAGTTGATAGTCAATCTCAATTTTATGTGAGTACATAAAAATAATAGTTTCTACTTTGAGCAGCCACCGTGAAAAAAAATAACTTCAAACATAATGAACAAATACCTTTGAAAACTTCCCTATGCCATGCCGATTCCAAAATGGTGTAACACTTGCCCTTTGATTCTTTACACAATACGTGAGAGTGGGAATAAAGCTGTTGAGGCGAAAATAACGTCATACACATTTTACCTGCCATTTGCCTGGGCGGCCCGCCCAGGCAAATGGCAGGTAAAATGTGGAACACGGGTTCTGAATAACAAAAGAAACGCTGTAAAACAAGTTTTAAAAAGAAAGAGACAGCGATAGCAGATACTTGACCAAGTGACCAGCCAGCCAGACCAGCCCCAGCCAGTCAAGCCAGTTCGTTACCTTGCGTTTCGTGCTACCGACGTGTTCTCCGCGTCTCTGCATTTTGTTTTGAGATTTTCAACGTGTTTTTGGCTTTTCTACTGGACTCTGTTTTGCTTGTGAATTTGGACTATTGTAAAGTGGAAACGACGACTCAGCGCTCAACCGGACTCTGATTTTCTTGGGAATTTTGTGAAACGGGCACGATGGCGAATCCCAACGTCTCTTACTCTCATAGCGAGTACGCAGACATGCATCTAATTTATGGTGAAACCAGGCGAGTTTCGACTCGCGGGAACGTAACTTACAATGTGAGGTTGGCTGCACGATTGTATGCGGAACGGTATCCTAATCGTACGCCGACTAACTACGAAATTATTTTGCGTGTTGTTAATGCATATCGCGAGGGTCGAGTACCAGGAACGATAGGCCCAGGCGCTGGATAACCCCGCACTGTAGATGATGATGTTGTTTTGGATGAAGTCCGCCAGGAGCCAGGTACTTCAGTGCGGATCATTGAACGGCGTACTGGGATCCCAAATCTGGGCACATCTAATTTTAAAGCGGCACAGATACCATCCCTACCACATTACACGTGTCCAAATGCTTCTTACAAGTGACTACCAACGGCGCGTTGTATTTTGTTGCCAAATGATTGCTTAATGGAGAGAAAATCCAAACTTTTTTAATGATGTCTTGTGGAGCGACAAATCTGCATGTAAACAAGATGGATACCTTAATCTCCATAATCTTCATAGCTGGCGTCTAACCAACCCTCATGAAAAAAGAGAAGTTAGCTCTCAATATCAATTTAAAATTAACTTGTGGACAGGAATATTAAATGGCCAGATAGTAGGACCATTCGAGTTACCAGCTGTCCTGAATGGAGAAAATTACTTAAATTTTTTGGAGAATGATTTTCCAGTATTACTAGAAGGCTTCCCTGAGGAATTGAGGGAAAGGATGTGGCTCAAAAACGATGGCTGCCCAGCACACTACGCCCGCGCCGTACGAGAGCACCTCGATATTGCATACCCTAACTGGTGGATAGGTTAGGTTAGGATGAGAGGAAGACAATTTGAACACTTGTTGTAAACAAAATAAAGGCAAAATTCATACGAAACTTTTTTTATTTTCTTTCAACACCTACACCCCCCGCACACAAATCTCTGCATCTGGCTCGATGACGTCATTTGGCGCTCTAGCGTCAGGGAGAACGCGGGGAGATGAAAGAAGAAGTGAGATTAAAAACTTCATTCCAGCGAGCGAGGTGCAGAGATATTGTGTTATTCACACTAAACTGTTGTCTGCTCTGGCACTATTCAAATACTGTCCACGTCTACAACAGATAGCATTTCGGTGTTAACAACGTATTATTTTTTATCTCTTTCAGTCCCAATTACTAAGCCAGGTAAAAAAAAGACACCCTACTAGACCAATTCTCTACCTACTTGATCGTGGCAACTGCAGGACTTACTGGTTTATTTTTATAAATTCCACTTACGTAGGGCATTGATGAGAAACAACTAAAATTTGATAATTTATCAATAATATACAATACAATTAGTGTTACACCATTTTGGAATTGGCATGGCATAGGGAAGTTTTTAAAGGTTTGTTAAATTTAGGTTATTTTAGGTAGTTATTTGTTCATTATGTTTCAAGTAATTTTTTTTCACGGTGGCTGCTCAAAGTCGAAACTATTATTTTTATGTGAGAATAAAATTGAGATTGACTATCAACTGTCGTTATTTTACATTACTTATCGACTAAGTATTGTTTGTTTCATAATAAGTAACTAGTCTTGAGGGAGTACACACAAAAAAAAGTAAAATAAAGTGCATTTTAAAAAGTCTGTGATACGAACATTACAAAAAAATGGTGATTTTTAAAAAATGGCTAGAACAGGTCATAACTCAAAACCCACGAAACTTTTCTATGGGCATGTTAGGCTTGCTCAATGCGTTTTGGGTTCATCTACTTCCGGTGTCAGTGTGACGTGCTAATTGAATGTTGAATGAATAACTTAATGTTGAAAAATAAATCAAAACGCACGTGTTATTTTAAGTTACTTCACTATAACTGATTCATTCTATCTTAAATTAGAATCATTATTTAAAATTAGAACATTCTTGTAGGTTTATTTAGTAGTTTTTGACATAATACATTGTTGGTGGATCATAACTTTTATGAAGTTTTTTGGTGTATAATATGTAATATATAGGTATTTCATGTTCATAGCTTACTTAGTTAAACTTACTTACCATAATTGGTTAGATAAATTTACAGTAATAGCAAAATAATCAACGACTTCTTGTATAAATTATTTTTTTTCAGTTGATACGTTTTAGGTGATTTTTTATTTAGTTTATTTTCTACTCAAAAATCCAATTGTTTTCTTTTTAGATGAATCATGCAGCGAGCTCGATTATTAGTAATGATGGCGAAGAAGTCAGCATCTGTTGTGCAGTCAGATAAGGAGAATGAGATGGCGAGCGAAGAGGCACCTCTATCTTCATCTTGCTCTTTTGAACTACCAACAGAAAAACCGGTTAGTACTAGCAACGAACAGCCAAAGAGTGAAAACCATGGGCCTTGGGCAGCTAAGCAAGCCGCGGAACTACCAGTGGCTACGATTGAGTTGCGACCTTCAAACTCATCGCCGTCGATACTAAATTCAGTGCTACAAGAAATAGATAACAACGTTGCACAGAGTACCTGCGGTAATGCCGCTTAAGTGAACGAGAAAAGGTATTTTATTTCACCTCTGCATTCTGGTGAGAGTGATTGCGATGATTCCGATTGCGACCCAAATTTTACTCCTGGACCTGAGCCATCTAGTAAAATCCCGAGATTACTTCGCGCTCGATCTAGAAGTTCCAGTAGCACTAGCAGCTCCAGTAGCACCAGCAGATCTTCTTCGAGTTCTAGTGGATCTTCGAGTAGCTCGGACAAGGCAGCTGTAAGTCTAAGCCCCGATGCTGGCGGTTCAGCAGTTCAAGAGATTCTCGGGCCCATGGCTTCTTCGGAAAGACAGGAAGTAAAAAAAGGAAAAAAGAGAATACGTGATCATTGTGACTTGGAAAAGTAATATAGCGAAAAGACTTAGAAACACCGGTAAAGAGTATCAGTCCGCATCCAAAAAACCTGTGGCAGAAAAGAAGATGGGTCCTCCGTGTGGAGAAAAATGTAGGTTAAATTGTAGCTCTAAGATAGATGACACCAAAAGAAACGACATTTTCGAAACATTTTGGGTAATAGGTGACTTACGAAAACAAAGAGAATTTATCATTAGACACGCAGCGGACATTAAACCAAAATATCGATACACGTCAACTCAAAACTTGCGCAATCTAAACAGAGCATTTTATTTCCAAGTGGATGACAATCGCATTAGAATTTGCAAAACATTTTTTAAAAACACTCTTGCTTTAAACGACAGACCGATTGCTACCGCGTTGTCTAAAAGAACAGAAACCGGTTTTATACAGGAAGAAATGCGTGGGAAACATGGTAAACAACCTTCTGTGGCCCCTGAAGTCTACCAAAGTGTCAAATCGTTCATTAACAGCATACCGCGAATTGAATCTCACTATCTTAGAGCTCAGATGTCGCGGGAGTATATTCAGAGTGACAAGTCTTTAGCGGATTTGTATCGAGACTATAAAGAAATTCGTGTGCAAGACAACCTGCCTTTTGCGTCTGCCTCTACTTTCAATCGCATTTTCAATAGCAAATTCAATATTTCATTTTACACACCAAAAAAGGATCAGTGTGACCTTTGTGAGCGTTACAAAAATGCTGATGAAGAAGGGAAGAACAAAATTATGGGAGAATATACCGATCATTTAAAAGAGAAAGAACTATCCAGAATAGAGAAGGCATCTGATAAAGTTCGTACTGACGACACAATTGTCGCTGTTTATGATTTACAAGCTGTTATGCCAATACCAAAGGAACAAGTTTCAGTGTTTTATTATAAAAGTAGGATCAACTGTTTTAATTTTACAATCAGCGACTTGCATGCTAAAAACGTCGATTGCTTTTTCTGGGATGAATCGGAGGGTAAACGGGGCGCGATAGAAATCGGTAGCTGCATATTGTATTACATACAAAAGATGATAGAAAAGTTTCCTGGCAAAGAACTTAACTTCATATTCTATTCAGACAATTGCTGTGGCCAGCAAAAAAATAAGTATATCCTTGCAGCTTATGCTTATGCGGTACAAAAAATGAAAATTAAGAGCATAACGCACAAATTTTTGATTCGGGGTCACTCTCAAAACGAGGGTGATAATGTGCATAGTGTTATTGAGAAGCAGGTAAAGCGTTTCCTTAAGTCTGGCCCAGTCTACGTCCCACAGCAATATGTCACCTTGATTCAGACCGCGAAAAAAACTGGACAACCTTACATAGTCCATGAGCTAACCCACAACAAATTTTACGACCTGAAAATGCTGCAAGAAGAATGGGGCAACAATTTTAACGTGAACGACGAAAGAAACCAAGTTAAATGGCATGATCTTAAGGTGCTCTGTGTTGAAAAAGAACACCCAATGTCGTTTTTCTACAAGACTTCTTATGAGGATGAAGAGTTCAAACGTGTTTACGTACGCAATGTAAGAAGAGCTAGGGACCAAAATGTATTTGCTATTGGTTTGACCCAGGCTTATAACGAAAAGTTACCATTGACTCAAAATAAAAAACGAGACATTAAAGAACTTATTGAAAAGTCTATAATTCCTAAGAGCTATTATGAGGCATACTTTCAACATTTGAATTTGAACAATTAAGTAATAAGTAGTATACCTGACGTTTCTGTTCCTATGATTATTTAGTAATAAGTATAAAGTAGTAAACCTACTGACGTTTTTGTTGATAATTTTTTTATAATTGAAAGTTGATAAAGCATAAATAGACTGAGTGAAACTATTATAAATGTTAGAGTTTGTACAGTTTATTTTGATTTTGATTATTTTGATATTTTTATTTTTGTTTAGATTTTGATTTTGATCAATGATTGTGACTTGATTTTGTATGTGCCATGTGATAAGGTTAAGAAGTTTAGATCTCAAGGAGTGTTTCATGGTATTTGTTTTAACAATTTATGTTTAGATTCCGCCTTTATAAGAAGACTGTGTTTTAAAAGATTTATATTAGTTAACCAAAGCTGTAAGAACAAAGTGTATGATCCATCCAAAGATTTATATTATTGTTTGTAGTGTAAAATGACTGATATTTCCTGTTAACTAACTAAATAATACATTTAAGCTGAGTTTTTCTTTTTTTTTAATAAATGTAAAACAGATACATAGCGTCTCTTTAATATTTTGTTTTATTTTGTAACTACCTGTACATTAGTGATCAATTTAATTGTGTTTATGCAAGCAAATTAAGTTAAATCGCATACTTATCGCAACTTCAATTAATTTCATAAAAATTTTATCGGACAAATCATCTAAAATTGTAGCAACAAAAATTTTTATTTCAATAAGTACTCAACTAAAAATGATTCAGTATTTTAGCATATCTTTTCAGATCAATACTGTATCAACTAAAAAATCGCTAATTTCTTATTAACAGTGACCTATTTTTATTATTTTGTGAGTATAAATGTGCTTAGGATTAAACACGAATAGGTATTATATCCTTAATTTCTGAAAAACTTGAATAGGAAGTCTAAAATCGGTTTTTTGCTATTTCTGAAAAAGTATACATTTGGAGTTACGACACTATTGTAATAGCAGTGCGATATGTGTAGAGATTAACCGACTTAACAACCTGAAAAGTGTTACTAAGGCTGGGGCTATATACTATATATATATATATATATATATATATATATATATATATATATATATATATATATATATATGTTACCGAACTTCAGGACTTTACCAGGTTAGAAAACAAATGACCTGTAGCAATATTAACGACGGTTTGTCACTTTTTAGCAAATTCAAAACATTGGTGTCTTCAAACACTTCCTTCACGTCTATTGGAGGCTTCACATCCAACAGAGGACCTAAAATAATAAATTAATTATTTCACAACCATGCTTTATTAAAAAATATCTATTGTATTGTGAATAGCAAAAATTTGCCCAGATTCTTAACTATATAAATGCATGAAATAATACAATATCTCAATATTATGCCTCATAAAAAAAAAGATACTGTTTTTTTAAGCAAGTAAAATTATTTTGTAACACCATAATGCCACAAGTATTTCTCGTGGAGTATTGGTATTTGCTTAGTAATAAGTAAAAAGCTAGCTGCTATAGCATCATCAGTCGCTCGGTGCTGTGACAATGCAGGGTAATTTTTTTTACATTTCCTTACTGGTTCCGTCCACCGGTTCCTCCTTGACTACTACTTCATGCTTAATCCTGGCAGCTTTCTGGCTGTTGGACCAGCCTATAAGAAATATCAGATCTATTCACTGGTAGCAACACACGGCTAGGCTTTTGCCAGGCAGCTTGCAATATGAATTAAATGTCTAAAATTTCATTGTACATGTTGGTAGTTAAAGTAGAAATCTCTTAAAGCTTATATGGTTGGCTAGCTCAAATACTATTAGTGTCCTTAATTTATTAATTTATACATTGATTTGCTCCAAGTGACTAGGTTAGCAAATCAGATTATTTATTAACCATATTATTTTCTAATGTCTAAATAATTATTATCGAGTGAAATATAACATCTAAATATTTATCCAGTTTTTTCATCGTCAACTCACCACCATCATCCATAGGCAGTTTGACGGGTGCCTCCACGTCCAGCACATGTTTGAAGTCTTCTGCCTCCTCATCGGACTCACCAGTCTCTCCAAATGCAGCTTTTATCTTCTGATCTTCTAATTCTTTATCAATCTTCAATAAAATTGTGTATTCAAATTTTAAATATTTTTTGTTTACACACACATCTAATTAAAAATAGCCTTACTGAATTAAACTTTTACTTTCCATGTTATGTTTTCTACTCTTTAATTCGAACTATTTACCTTATTCTTCTTTATGTCCTAAACGCTTCATAATTATTTAATTACATATAAAAACCTTATTTTGAAACCTAAAAACCTACAAAATTTAAAAAATACACTTTTTTAAAACCGCCGAAAACACTATTTGTCATGTTTGTTGACAGATTATCTGTTCTGTGACATCATACTTTTTGATTGATTTGATTGAAATCTGTGTTATTGTCCACTCAGACAAAATGGAGGTGTGTTCCGTTTGATGTTTTGACATAAATAACTCTAAAAGATGTCATGAACTATTTATTTAGAGAAACATGTTCCGATTCACTACTACGTATGTGTTTAGTGTGTTTGTGATGTCACATCATTTCCAGAAGTTACTTCGAGGTGTTTTCATCAGTAGAAATTAAAAAACAAAAATACATATCTTTAAATAAACTTTATTTATCAATCTTAGGCTTTTAATTTATGATATAGCTAGAATATGTTTTCCTAAGCCAAGTACTAAAGGGAATACTCCTTCATTGTATGAAATTAAATATGAGCCACATAGCCCATTATGTTTGTTATAAGAAATACAACTTTTGTTCACAAATAGTAACCTGCTGAGTATGAAGAAGCTGCTGTAAGTAGGACCCCTTTGGCTAACATGATATTATAGTTATTATTCTATATATATATTATATATATATATATATATATATATATATATATATATATATATATATATATATATATATATATATATATATATATAATATATATATAGAATAATAACTATAATATCATGTTAAATATTATGTTTCCATTAAAGGATGACACTTAACAAACCTCACATACCTTTACAACATCTTTGACTCTGATTGTTGGCTTTTGTAATGCTGGTGCTGGTTCAGAGTCCCTGCCATATGAAAACCTGGTGGAATGCCTCTCCACACTTCCAAGACCTGAAAGGATATACTATTATGTTTCTATTTGCAGTTCATGATTTAATCTAATACTTTGTTTAGATCCAATTTTATCTTTTTATAAACAAAAATACACCAATCAAAAATTAATCCTTCAAATAATTTGAGTCATATAAATTTACACATATTATTTAAGAACACATGATGAATTAGGAACATAAATTACTTTAAAATTTGGACTTTTTATGTTCAATTGTTTACCTTCAGAGAATACACCACTGGATTTAATTATATTTGGACCGTTTTTAAAGTGTTTATTCTTATCGTTTCTGTTATTTCTTCTGTTTTTGTCGTCTTTTTTCTGATCTCGCGAACCGGATGACGAAGGCCTATAATTATATGTTTTAGTGTTAATACTTTCTAATAAGTATTAGAAAATTTCAGTTATACAGTAATAAACTAAAATAACTTACCCTTTATTCTTATTCCTAGTAACGTTAAGGTTTGGGGTAAAAACTTTTTTATTTGGTTTTGCCCCACCGAGCGATAAGTCTCTTGGCGCTTTCAAAGATGCTAATCTTTGAAGAGGATCAGTTGCAGTTCCATTTACGCTAGGCTTTTCGTTATTATTCGACATTTTTGTGCTTAAATTTTATAATTATTTTTCACAAAATCACATGTAAACATTGCAATATGTAAACATGACAATGACAAATGACATTAATTACCATAGATGATAAGTAATTACTGAAGATAATTACTGAATACCTACTGTTTTTTTTAATTTACATATATGGCGTCGGCTTAAAATCATTGGCTAGTGTAGAATTAAAAAGGCGGGAAATATAATTTTCGTTTCAATTTTCAACACCGTATTCCTAAATCGTCAAGTCTTAAGTCTAGTCAAAGTCCAAATAAATAGTCAGTGCAGTCAAAGAGTCAAGTCAGTCGATTCAGTAAAATGGTAGAAGCTTTACTGAAAGTTCCTATGGAGTTTTGGAGTAAACACAAAATAGCACGTTTTTTGAAGTTGTACCACTTTCTGCTTTAGTTCGGGCCAAGGTGCGGACGTATTTATTAAAATGGATGTTGAGTTGAGTTAGTGATGACACTAAGGTACTTTTTGTAGATAATGTACGGTTCTTGTGGGATACTGTATTTAACGCTTTCAGGTAAAAACTACTCAACCGATTATTATAAAATTTGGCACAGATCTATATTCCCTAGGGTACTTTTTATCGTGGGAAAATGTACGGTCCCTTTAGATACTATATTTACGCGGGGGAGTCACGGGAAAAAGCTAATAACTATCAAAATAAAAAATTGGTGACCAAGGGGGTAAGGTAAAAACTCATATAGGCTCCTTTTTATTGCAGAAAAATGTACGGTCCCGCGAGATTTCCTTTAGCGCTCAAGTCGCGGGCAACGTCTACTTTTTAATAAAGGTTCCGAAATTTTGCATACGAAAAATTATGCGCAGTATTTTTGCGCACGTACACAGTACATGCGCCAAAAATTTTTTCTCTAAGAACCCTATTATGTTTTTATTTTTCTAAAAGTTAAAAAAAAAAACTGAACGTTTCTTTGTCTTACTGTTAAAGTAGACATTTTTATTACTAAAGATTAAATTACGAAAGTTTCGACGATGAAAACAAAAGGTGTACGCGTGCGCTCACTGTCGGAGCTCATGACAAACTAAGTATACTGTACTTTCAGTAGTAGTACTTATCATCTATGCTAAGCATGTCAAGCCAACTGCCAACGTGTGGACGGTACGGCCATAACTCTGGTCACAACCCTTTGATCATTTGTCAAAAAACCGACACCGCACGGATCTTGGCCAAGTTGCGATCACAGTTGTGGCCCATCATTCAAACACGCACCAATCCCTAATCACACCGTTTATAGCCAACGTGAAAACATTTGGAATTTTGCCAGTGAGTTCAATGGATTCAATCAAAAATTTCTGGTGATGTTGTGGAATTTGTAATTTTTCTAAAATTTGTGTTGTCTCGGTTCTTAATGTGTAATATTGGTAGAATATTAACCATTAAATATTCGTTAACGTGTACAAGTGTGGGCAAGTGGTACAATTTCTAAAAACATGCCATTTATGTGGTTTGCCGCCAAAACTCCCAAGGATTTAGACTTGACGATATACGAATACGGTGTTGAAAATTATTATTGAAACAAAAGTTCTATTTCCCGCCTTTTTAACTTGACACTGGCAAATGGTTATAAGCCGATGCCATATATAATTAAAAAAATAGTGAAAACATTTGAGTGCTTTGTCAGTTGCAAAGACAGTTGAGAGCAGCGTTGCCATTTGGCAACTTTGGTTGCCATTTTGGCAACATTTGACCCTTCGTGGCAACCAAATGGCAACCGAGCTCAAATGGCAACTTTTTGGCAACTTTTCGACTTGTCGCGCGATCATCGGTAAAAAAATATCGAATATATTTCGCAGATGAACTGAACGCATCAAATAGAACAAAATCAAATCTTGAACGAATTTTTATTCCCAAATGAAAACAATACTTATTTAAAAGACAAACAAATTGTACCCATATTTCTACCAGCAAAAGGTCTATTTTGGTGAAGCTAGAGATAAAAGTAATTTTATGTAAACAAAAATGGAAGAAAGTTTGTGACCACAGAGCAGATAATTAATACGTAGTGTTTTAAATAAATTCTTTGTGTGTGACTTTGTGCAGTGTGTAGTGCGGTGCAAAGGAAATTTTTTCGTGGTTTTCTAATACTTTTGTTTTTAAATCTATTGGTAAGTCTTCTTTATTGTTTTAATCGAAGAAGCTACCTAAAGACCTATTTGAAAAACCAATTTTACTGATTGAAGACTCAACAAGTGCGATCTGTGTTCGGTGTACACGTCTACATTACAGTAGGTTCGAGAACAGATGCATTTCAGTTTTTATATTATATTTTGATAAACAAAAAATGCTCTAATAAAACTTAAAAGCATTGGAATTTGTATCAAACAAATCCTTCTTTGTCTTTTTTTGGTCTGTCCGCCCTTCTTTGTCAATGTCAAACAAATGATTTTTTTTAAATTTATTCATGACCATGGATACAAAGTCCTTCAGTCGGATACATTTTTCAAACAAATGAAAGAAATAAAGTGTTGCCATCTTATTATTTTTAAATGGATGTTCATTTCATCCATTTTATAGGATAGACAAAGGTTATTATTTTTTATTTACTTACAGCTGCTTTTTTTCAGATTATTTTTTTCATTGAGTTGGAATTCACCAATCCAGTGACTTAAAAAACTTCGAAAAATCTAGGTGAGTGTTATTTTTCAGTTATTTATGACTGCTTTGTGACTTTTGCTAATGAGAAGAACTGTTTATATTAAACAACTCGACAAAACGATGACGAAGTGGTGGTGGGTTCGGAACTGCATGAAGCTTCTATTCGACAAAAAATCGCAGATATTCACCACAAAAACACTAACATCAGTGTCATCTACAAAAAAACAGAACCAAACAGGTAAAAATATGGCCCACTAGTACACGCTAATTTCATTTGACCAATTAACAAAGCGTTAAGCGACTTGCTTATATCTCAGCTGTGCTGTGGCTCAGTGGTTGAGCATGTTGGTGCTCAAGCCGGGAGTCGCGGGTTCGAATCCCGCTGAAGGAACAAAAAGTTTTTCCGTGTTCCTGGGTCATGAATATGTATTAAATATGTGTATAATATAATAAAAATCTTAAATATGTATATAATATAAAAGTATCAAATATATTTCCGTTTGCTGATATCCGTAACACAAGTTCTTCGAGAACTTACCACGGGAACAGATAGACGTGGTGTGAAGCGTCCATAGATATTATTATTATTACTGTGTATAACACCTTGTTTGCAGTTATTATTATTATTATCTGATATTGTCATTTTTTGCTTTTGAATATTATGCAAATATGTTTTTTGTTTCATGATTATTTTGCATGGTGTGGCTTTTTACTAACAAAAAAGAGCTATGAAAGGACTAACAACACCAAAACCTTCAACGGGTATTCAAAGCAACAACAACTTAATTGTTTCTTCTGTTCTAATAAAACTCATAACATTGAGCATGCAACAAAATTAATAACAGCCACGACCACTATCATGACAACAACACCTGTTGCTTCTCCTTCAAGCACCTCACTAATACCAGTTGCCTCCTCTTCAAAGTCTTCAAGCCCATCTCTAACACCAATTGCCTCCTCTTCAAAGACTTCAAGCACATCAGTTAAACCGAGATCATTTTCAGAAAAATGTCTAATTGATATCAAATTTAAAAACTGGATCTCAAAGAAAGAGCAGAATGGTCAAGAAAAACCATACTGCACCATTTGCGATTGTTTTGTGGAAATTCGCCATTGTCAAGCACATGAAATCACAAAGATACATTGCCCAGATCAGACTCGTGAGCAACAATAAACCTATCGCCGAATTGTCCATTTGTTCAATCAGCATTTATTGCGAAGAATAACTTGCCATTGTCCCTAACTGACAACTTAGTGCCTTTTTTGGCCAATACATTTTCGGATTCGAAAATAGCTAATGTTTAGTTTAGTCGAAGTTAGGCCGAACCAAAACCACAGCAGTCATTACAAATGTATTAGGACCAACATCCACTGAACATCTCGTAGATAATTTGAAAAACTAATTTTTCAGCATCATAATGGATGAGACCACTGACATCAGTGTCTTTAAACAATGTGCTTTGGCAGTGATCTATTTTGATGATGAAACTGATGCTGTTGATACGAAATTTCTTGATATATACGAGGTGAAGTCAGGAAAAGCGGAAGATTTAACTATGTGCCTGCTTGACTGGCTTAAACAAAGACAAATTCCTCTGACAAACTTCGTTGGATTTGCTTCAGACACGACAAACAGCATGGTAGGCGCGCACAATTCTGTGTTTAGGAATTAAAAAAAGAGATTCCGGATATTGCCTGTGTAAAGTGTTCGTGTTACATGATTCATCTTGCGGCATCAAAAGCATGTTTGAATCTGCCAAAATCAATTGAAGATATGCTAAGAAGCGTTGGCGCACATTTCAGCCGTAGCTCATTAAGGCAGAATAAATTGAAAGAGTTTCAAGATTATTTCAAAGGAGACATCCACAAAATTTTGAGCCCAGCAACTACCAGATGGTTATAATTAAAGGCATGCGTAGATAGGGTCTTAGAACAATATGATGTTCTTGCTGCATATTTTAGAGTAGAGGTCCTCGAAGACCCCAGTAAAGTGACCGACGACATCCTATCAGCGTTAAACAATAAATTTACACGCATTTAACTCGAATTCATGTCGTATGTTTTGGGACTGCTCACAGATTTTAACATTCTATTTCAATCTGAGAGACCTCTTTTGTACATTCTTAAACCGGAATTGCAAAAACTTATCAAAACTGTGGCAAGCAATTACATAAAAATCAATTATTGCAAATCCATCAACCCTTTGAACATTGAATATTCGAATCCTGGAAATTTTGTCACTTTGGAAAAAGTATACTTGGGAGTAGCCGCACAAAGTTCAATAAACGAACTGAAACAAGTAGCCCAACCACCAATGGAACAAATCCAGACATTCCAAAAAAGTTGCTTATCATTTTATATTGAGCTGGTTGGTCAAATTATTAAAAGATTTGATTTCACAGACCCACTTTTTGATGTGATCGAAAAAATCGTAGATCCACGAAAAGCTCAGGCGAACGATCATCAAGTTTTGTATGATGTTATTGCACGCTTTCCAAACTTATCAGCTCAGATAAATATTCAAGATTTGCACACGGAATGGACGAGCCATGCGCTGTTGGACTCTGTTGATTGTGAAACAGGAAATGCCGAAGAGTATTGGAGAACCATATTTAAAATTAAAAATGCTTCAAATAACCGAGCATTCCCCAATTTAAGAAAAGTTGTGAACTTGCTTTTCGTTTTGCCTTTTTCAAATGCCTGCGTGGAACGTATTTTCAGTCAACTGAAACTTATAAAGACTGATAACAGAAACCGTCTAAATACAAACACAATATCGTCATTAATGGCTGTGAAAGCATCTGTTAAAGATGCAGTTACATTTGAGCCAACAAAAACTATGTTGGATAGGAAAATAAAATACTAACCACTAATTAAAGGTGCTGGGAAATTTATATTTATTTTTTGCATGTTTTAATATTGGATTTCAAATGCATAGGCAACTTACACCTATTTTTTTTTTTAAATGCGTCTAGAAAAATGTATTTGTGTTGTAAAATGGAGTCTAAATTTATTTTTTATTTTCATTTTTATCTTTTTATTTATATTTTATAATACTTTTATTTCAGGAAAACATGATTTTAAATTTATGAGGAAAAAAATTTTGTGGAATCAATTATTTATCAACCAAAATGCAGAGCAATAAAACAGTACTCAATAGGTAGGTATAAATATTTTTATATTACTAAAAGGCGCAGAACTTTTTTTACAGGCTTATTTCTAATGGCAACATTTGGTTTCAGATGGCAACATTTAAACATACAAATGGCAACCTGGGCTGAGTAGACTCTGGCAACACTGGTTGAGAGAAGGAAAAAAAAACAAATTTTAAAAGCGCGCAACGAGCATTTGTAGCGGTTTGCATATCTACTTTTTATTAAGAATATCTATCATTTATTTTTGAATAAAACAATCTTTGCAATGGCTGAACCCCTTTTTAATATATTTGGTGACCATTTCGCGAGACAAACTACAAAGAGCATCGCGCGGCAGCCTCTGACACATATTAGTAACGGTAAGCTTCGCTTGAAAGTTTGTAGTAGGTATCAAAGCAAACATAATAAAGGTACTAGGTATTCTGTACTGTTCAAATTATCTTTTTTCTGTAGAAAATATTGGGAAAACCGTGTCAAGTGGACCAGTGAAACCGAACGAATCAGTCAAGAAGATTGGTGATGTAAAAAAGTCCTTTCTATCTAACACCGGGAAAGCTCTACAGAATACGCCCATTAGACAGGTGTTTACGCCGCGGGCCATTAACGCTGGACTTATTTATAACGACGGGGACGACGAAGGATCAATGCACGAGTTAAAGTTTACTAAACCCAAGTACAACTATGGTAGGTAATAAGAATTAAGCAAAATAAAATCTTGTATGTGTGTAAAAAGCTCTAATTCATACTATCATTTTGTTCCAAAAAGTACTAGTTTAACACTTATGCCAGCAACTATCTTCCGTTTCTTTTAAATTGCAAATGTAAACAATGCTGAATAGGGATGGCTCTAATGCTTCCAAATATGTAGCATTTATTCACCATACAATAACAGATTAATTTCAGTGAATCTTTTTTTTTGTTTACATTGAATCTGAACATTATAACATACATTATTACAACAACATAAACATATATCATAATTCCTAAATTATTCAGTAATTTCGGCTGTATTAAAATGGTTTTTATAACTTAAAATAACAGGCAAATGGCCCACCACACATTCCCACCACTGCAACTCTTGTGTAGCGAGGATCGACAGCAGTAACCAACACAAAAACCCTTTGATATGATCTCAGGGGTGCCCAAGGGACATAATAAATCTTCGGTCTTGGGTCCCGCAACGAAATTTGTTTTTATAACTTGTACAAATTTACAGATAATTACCACACTGATGCTCTGGACTATATTCCCAGTTTTGGACTGAAGATGTCTCCAATGAAACCACCACCCACAACTCCACCTCCAGAGCAGAAGGCTTTTGATATGGAGTTTGATTGCTCTTATGAAGATGACTTTTTCACAGGTAAAATAAAACAATTTTATCTATGGATGCTTTTAAACACTGTCAATCCTGCCCCGTGGTAAGTTCTCAAATAACTTGTGTGAGGGATACCAGACAATGGAAATATATATTTAATTTTTTTATTATATAATACACATGCATGACCGAGGCACAAAACTTTGTTCCATGGTGGGATTCAAACCTGCAACTTCTGGCTTGGGTTAGCGCCAAGCGCTAACCCAGTGGTTAGCGCTTGGATCAGTATCCACAGAGGTTGACATTCTTCCTCTTTTGCCTTTGTTTAGGGGAGCTACAAAGTATAATATTTTTTGTCTGTAGTTTATCTATTCCATAACCAATCATAGGCATTACTTATTAACTACCAACAAAAAACCTGAAAAACTGGGCATTAATGGTTTGGTTTTATTATTGCTTTTATCAATATTTAATTCAATATTGTTGTTTCAGATGATTTCTCCTGTGACAGTATTCCAGACTTTGAAATTGATATTCCAGATGCATAAGATTATTAATAGTTTTTGGTTTTTTATATTTTGTAGGAAGTTTTAGTTCTCTTGTAATTTTTTGATATTTAACTCTTTACCAATGTTGTTAAAAAATCCAGTGATTTCCCTCTAAAATATTAAAATGTAAATATACTGACTGACTGATGTAGTAAGTTTTGTAAAGTGCAAAACCATTACCAAATGTGATAGACAAAAGTATTATTGTACAAAAACTTATAGTTACATTAAACATTTTGGTGAATTAGAAAGTTCTTTATTTATATACATATTTTGTAAAATAAAACCAGCCAAGTGCGAGTCGGACAATCGCAAAAGGGTTCTGTAATATCTATCTATAAAAACTGCAAAAACATCACATTTATTGTATGGGACCCCATAAATACTTATTTTTAAGAATTTGTTATAGCGGCAACAGAAATACATGGTCTGTGAAAATTACAACTGTCTATCAAGGTTCATGATATACAGCCTGGTGACTGACAGCGGAGTCTTAGTAATAGGGCCCCATTTTCCTTTTTTAATATAGAACCCTAAAATTAGGATATAAAATTAATTTCTCTGCGCCACAAGATCCAAAATCACTGAAAACAGTAGTAAAGTGGGAGATTCCTTTAGTTGCCTTACAGTAGCATAAATAAATCTAAAATGTAATTATTGATAAAATCATTACACAGTACGTACATAATATTATTATTTAACACACATTACAATATACAACTTATGTTACTCTCATTTATACCACCGCTATAAGCGATACAACTATTATGTTAAATATTTCTTGCCAAGTAATTGCACTTTCTTCTCAAAAGCTGGGAATGTGATCAGTGTGTCTTCTTTATAAAACGGATTCAGTAATAATTTAATGTATGTTTCGTAAACATCGGTGAAGAAATTCTTGATGCCATCTTCATTTCGAGCGTCGTGGACCATTACAAATCTCATCTGAAAAAAAATTTAATAAAAGCAGTTGGGGCCAAAATTTGTGTATATGACTATTTAAAAGCATTCTAGATAAAAATTTGTATGTAGTTTTCTAATACCATATTTATAACAGAAAAAATAAAAAAGTTGATGAATTCATCATCTGTTATTGGATGATTTATACACTATTCTCCGAGCAAAGTATCCCTTCTTGAAATACTGTAGTGCCTGGGACAGTTGGTTTTTAAATGGTTGCCCAAGCACATACGGTATTCTCAGAACACAGTCGGCCTAGTCCAGAGGAATGACTGGTCAATACATCTGGGGCCAACTATGTGCGGGTTTCCTCCACCGTTAGAGCGTCCATATAATGTACTTGAGATCTGAAAAAGTCTCATTGGTACACCCCACAACCTGGGAAGCGATCCTGCACTCTCACCAGTGCAAATCAAATGGCCTACCCGCTAGGCCGCGGAGCTCTTATATAGTGTTAAAAGCATACAGTCGATTTGTGAACCTTTCAGAAATCGGTTGATAATGTATAATACCTGACTAGCGGTCACAAAGGCAGAGACAAACCACTGATTGAACTTATCTACCGACTTGAGATACATGTTCGTGACTTTCCACATGTGCTCATCGACTAAATCTAATGCTGCATGAGCAATAAACTGGTTAAGGTGACGGTTGTCTTCTTTCTGTAACAAACAGATAGGTCAGTATTGCAGATAAACTTTTACCTAAATACTTTGCTTGCAAATGCCTAATTATGGGTGTTTACATATGTAATTTATTTATTACCAGATGTTGCCTGTTACTTCGTACGCGCAAAATGAATCTTGCGGGAATCATGGATTTTGTAAAACCGGTATAAAGTAGCCTATGTGTCTAGCCCGTTGTCTAGTCTATATCTGAGACAAATTGGTTAAAATCGGTCCAGTAGTTTCCAAAAATTTCGGACCATGCCCACATTGTTTAGGGGGGAGGGTCGAACACCGCTGTACCACTCCCCCCTCTAGGAGAGCCCCGGTTTAGAAATTATTAATGATTAAAGTTTTGAGGTCTAATTTATAATATTAAGTTTAAGAGTATAGATCTCGAGACCTCACCTTAACTTCTTTAGTGACGGGTATAAAATCCATTTCGAATATTGGATTGTCCAAATGTCCCACAATCACGAAGTAGTAGGTTCCAGCCATTGCTTTCGTAATATTCTTTCAAAGATAAATAAATAAAAAATTCTTTAATTTCACTATAATAATTACTACGTACAAGAAATTTAATTGATTTGTACTGTAAAAGCTTAATAAAAGGTATATAAGATTTATTTATTCATAAGAAAAAGTTTTATTAAAAGATACAAATTGTAATAAATTGTAATGTTTAGATTTTTTCAACTTTCGAGTTTTGACATATTTTGACTTTTATCCAATGTCACTCGTCATTAGTTTTTTTTTTTAGTATGGTGGAAGGTATTAAGCGACTGCCAGTGTCAAGTTGAAAAGGTGGCATCATTTTCATAAAAGCTTTCAACACCGTTTTTCTAAATTGTCAAGTCCAAAGTCTAGTCAAAATCAATCGCCCCAAGCGATAAACGACATATGACGTCAGGCGCCGCCCTTCAAATCTGACGTATGACCTAGGTTACCTAGGTACGCTAAAATGAAGATTTCGACGAAAATTCGTATGAGTGTACTAGCTTATATTAGTATATTCGGAATCTACGTAAAATTTGCTTGAATAAGTATTTAATATAATCTAAAAAAATGAGAAAGTCGAATTATTCTAATAAGAATATCGCAAAAGTTTGTAAAATTACACCTTTGTCGTCGAATAAATCATTTAAAAAACAATTTAAGACGCTAGACACATTTTAAATAGACTAATTATATTAAAAACAAGTTATTTTATTATTATAAATTAGACACAATGTCTTCTGCTTAAGAAAATTGCAAAAAAATATAGTGTAAAGCGAATGCGTTATTTCAAAAATAATCAATGTAAGAGACGCAAGTTCAAAAGCCTTTTTGGACCTGATTATCCACATAAAATGTACTTTTTGTAGTCGCATATTAAACCTTACCTAATATAGAGTTTCTTGTTAAAAAAATCATGTATATTAAGTGGCCGATCATAATAAATCTTAAAATAAAATAAAAAACGGTAAAAATTCCACTGTTACGTAACAGGCTGATAACTATTTAACGGTTTGATGTTTATACATATGACCTGTTTTGTCAAAAACTACACAAAATATATAACCAAAATAAATAAATACACGTTTCTTAGGCTTTTCTAGACTTATTAAAAATTGTTTGAAAAACTGATAAAATTTCATAGTTATGTAATAATTTCTTAACAAAAAATCTTTGGAGTCATCTTTCGTCAAATTTTTTAAAATATTTTTGTAAGACATAAAAATTAACTTAATTGACTATTTTACATAATAATATTAGTCATCTTTCGTCAATTTTTTGAAATGTTTTTGTTAGGCATAAAAATTAACTTAATTGAGTATTTTACATAAAAAAATTACTACGTTTAATTATAGATTTTAAATTAAAAGTATTTTTTTTTTATTTATAGTTATATCTATCATATAGTTTTTATGTTTTAGTATGTTCTTTATACGAAAATAAAAAATTGGGTTGTATGTAGAAAAAAAAAACCGACTTTTAGGCGACTCCGCAGTTGTATGTTCATTAGTAATACAAATTTTTGCAGCCATTTTGCTTTGAAAATGCCGGGCGTCCCGACACCGTACAACGGTTACTTGCAAACATCGTATTATTATTTTTTTATTTTATGATTTATTTATAACACTAACTAGTTCTTTTATTATAGTAAAACAATCGTTAATAATATTTTCTATTATTAGAAGTTAAATATTACCAGAAATATTCATAGTTTATTATAATACAAAACTGTTTTTGTAACGGTTATTATTTGGGTAGGTATATGGACGCAACTAAATTATAAAATACAAGTTCATAATAGCAAAACTATGACGAAAATTGATATTACCTTTATTTTAGATAAAATTAGCTACTTACCAAAAGCATTCTTAACAAAATTGCACTTCACAACACACTGTAATCCAGTCGCGAAGTATACTAAACAATGAAAGCAATTTGAAACCACTTAAGTTGTCTATATCTTTTTATATTTGTTAGGATTATAAATGTGTGTATTATAGATTTGTCATCCTTTTCATTAGCTTCAATATTAAATACATTAAAAAGACACCACCATATCGCACATCTAGTACTACAATGACGCAAATGCAGAATTTTGTGATATTGAGTTAATAATGCCATAATTTTCCAAAGTAGTATTTACTTACTGTGCTAAAGTGACGCACCTTTATTTCAACAACTTGGTGCTAGATGGCGTGAATGTCATTATTGCATTGGTACAAAAAGTGACGTGGCTTGGCTGCAAGAATGTCCTATTGGTCAGTTGCGCGGGGCCCCTCACAGTGGTAGGACATGTCTTGGTGCTATATAGACGCTCAGGTAATTATAACAAAAAAAATTACTACTTTTAATAGAACAATGTCACTAATGTGTTTTGAGTCAATATAGCACTAAAATATCTTGTATTTTGAGGACTCTAATGACGTAAGTGTACTTTATGCCATTGAAGCACTAGACACTTTGTCATATTTAAAGCTACTACGACGTTATTATCTTAACTGGCATTATAGCACTAGAAGTAGTCTTTAATTATGAAAGAAACAACGGCTTGACAATACTTTATGTTTATGTAGCACTATAAAATGACAATTTTTATTGTATTTAAGGACAAAAATAATTTTGTATGTATAGGTATTTATTTACTATATACAAGTATTTCTTTCCACTCATTATTCATTTATTACTAAGGGCTGTGAGTCTCGTCAAGCGGACGGTAGGTACGCCTACTGAGAGATACTACGGTATCTCAGCATAAGCTGCTTTTACTTATAAATCTCTAGCACTGACAGGCAAAATTGACTTGACACGGTTAGCCGTGTCTATTACTAGTTAATAATTACTAAAACGCTTACAGACATTCTGATATTTTTAAAAAAATATTTATTATATTTTGTCGCTTTATTCTTTCATATAAGTTAGTTAAATAGGTAGTCCTTTTATTATACAGTGACATTCGAACAAAGTTCGTTTCATCTTCTACCATACTTATTTTTGTCGATTACTTTCTATTTTTAGTAAATTTAATTATATTTAACAAGATAACATCATGGCAAATAGACGCAATATTAGAATGGTTGAAAAGGCTATTAAAGGATACATCCCTGCACCTTTTTCCAAAAATACAAAGGACAACAAAACGTCAGATTCAGATGTCGAATCAGTTTATTTCGCCGACAAAAATGTAGGCGCATCTCGGAATTTTGTACCTACAAAAAAATGCTTAGCATCTAAAAAGTCGGTGAAATGGACAGGTAAGTAAAAAACTATAAATAATAACCTGTGCTTGTTGTGGTTACGTGTGTGCGTGCTTTTATTAGTTATTATATTACAGATGATGATTACAAAAATTCAACCACAGATGAAAATACATCGCTAAAAAGGCTAAGTGTCTTGTGTTTTGAAGACATGTCTCAGCTGATATGGAATGATTCGTGTGTCTTTAATAATTACAAACTAGTTGAGCAAGTCGGCTGTGCAGAAAAGGAAGGCTCATCAGTAAATAACAATGAACATAAGCAAGTGATATCAGAAGAAAAGGAAGACTAATCGAAAAATAATAATGAACAAGAGCAAGTGAGATCTGGAAAAAAAGAAGACTTATCGGAAAATAATAATGAACAGGTGCAGGTGAGATCTGGAGCGGAAAAGGAAGACTTATCGGAAAATAATTATGAATATGACCAAGTGAGATGTGAAGAAAAGGAGAATGTCGCGGAAAATAATAGTGAACAAGAGAAAGTTGGTTGTGAAGAAAATGAAGATTTCTCGGGAACTGATAGCGATGATGATTTCGTACCAAATAAAACAAGAAAATGTAAGCTTGCCTTGTCTATATTATCGTCCAGTTCTTACTCTAGTTCATCTGGATCATCTAAAGGCTCGTCGTCTAGCTCCTTCTCAGAGTCATCTACTGGTTCTTTTGGTTCTGGTGTGATTCCAACGGATAGACGTGGAAAACATTTCAAGAAGAAGCAAGACCCAGAGGTGGCGCAATCAGTGCGAGACATCAACTCTATTCCGCGAGTCGAAAGTCATTATATCAGGGCTAACTCTTCCCGCGAATATATTAATGGTGGTCTTGCTATTGCTGAAATGCATAGGCACTATAAACAAAAGAGGGAATTAGAAAATAAAGTTGCAGCCAAATATGAATACTATGCTTATATTTTTAACACTGAATTTAATATCTCATTCTTTATTTTCAAAGAAGACCAATGTGACGAATGCGAGGCGTAAAAAAATGCTGTTGCTCAAGAGAAACAAGCAGTGGAAGAAAAATATAAGGAACAACAAAAGCAGAAAGTGTTGAGTAGTAAAGAAAAGCAGAAGGATATAAAAGTTTGTGAAAAGCGTAACTCAAAAGATATTGTTTCTATTTATGACTTGCAGGATATAATGCCGGTGCCATTAGGAGAGACCTCAGCTTTTTTTATAAATCCAAGTTAAATTGCTATCACTTCACGGTACCTTACTATACTTTTGTACTGTGTTACTACTTATTTATACTTTTTGTAATTTGTAAACGTTATGGTACATTTTGATTTAATAGTGTCTTAAAGTTAAACCTATCACTCTATTTTACAGGTCACTGACGTCAAAAATAAAGGCACTACTTTGTTTCTTTTGGCACGAAGGATTAGGAAACCATGGTGCAATTGAAATCGGGACGTGCGTTTATAAATTTCTAGAAAATGTACATATCTATCACTTACAGTTTATTTGCACTTATTTCTCATTTTTCTCATTTGCTTTCATTTTATTGTCTACAGATTCATGCTTGCCATGTATTACTACTCTGTATCAACATTGAATATTAACTATGTATCTCATAAGTTCCTAATTCGCGGGCACAGCCAGAATGAAGGAGATAATTCCCACTCCCTCATGGAGAAAGCCATTAAACAGGCTAAAAAATCAGGTCCAATCTATGTACAATGCCAGTACGCTCAATTGATACGCAGCGCAAAAAAAACTGGAAAGGCTTTTAAAGTGGAGGAACTCAATTATGACAATTTTATCGATATCAAGGCTCTGGCCTGCCTATATCCTCAATATAGGCATTAATTTAGCAAAATACATTGATGGAAATACAGTGAAACATAATTATCCAAACTGACGTGACATTGAAACCAGCTTACACTTCCAAAATAAATATTGATGAGCGAAAAAAGAAAGATTTATCTCAACTGTTTATGATTCTATTTTTTAAATTTGCTATTATAGATACTAAAATTATGTCACTCAAGTTGATTTTGATAGGTGCTATGCTCAAAAAGTTTGTTTTACAATACTTATCGAAAATTGGCTATCTCTTTGTTTTGATACTATTTTGCAGTTCCTGCTCTATGTAAGTTAAATAAAAGTCAACATAAAATATTTCTATTCCATAGTTTTTATTATTCATTTTATTATTTTTGTCTATGTCATACGATGTGTACTTCTTTAGACTTTAAGACGTTTGTACTATGATAGTAGTACTATTATCTTTACTATTACTATTTCTATACTCTTTGAGCCTTCTAGGTACTCTGCCTGGTGGGGATGACCTGGGAGATTTCTTTTTTTTGTAGCATTTTAAGTTTTGGAGTAGTTATTATTTTTTTAGTACTTACCTACTTTTATGGTACAATTGATTTTGTTATCATAACTGATAAAATGTATATCATATTGTAGTATTAGTGAGTTTAATAAACGTTTATTTTTAAGTCCTCAATTTCGGAGAAGCAATAATCAAAAACCTATTATCTAGGATAGTAAATATTCGAAGGCTGATGAAACAAAGTTCCTATTTAATTGTTTGGAAAGATTTTATTACAAGTAAGTTTCTCTATCACAATAACACAATAACAATGTTAAATTACGATAACGACGAAATTACGATTGGTTCTCAAATGAGAATCTTAAAAACATTTATTTATTTTTTATTATATAATATAATTAAGAATTATGTTACATTTAGGTATAAAACTACCTGTGATTTATATACGAATGAAAAACTAAATGAAAAAGGCTGTTTGAAGCAATTTCGGTGTGATTACGATAAAAGTTCTTATAATGAATACTTAGAGAATAAGACAGAAAATAATAGTTTAATTCTGTGATTTTCGTGCCATTAAGTTGTAACTTAAACTAAGAAAAAAGTAAAAAAGTTAGATTTTTGTACTTAATAATAAATAAAAAAACTCAAATAAAATTGGGTTTTATTAGAACAATAAATGACAAAATAACACTGAAAAAAAATCATCTTTGATGCAACAATGACACAATTGTTATTCATATTATTATTTTTTGTATTATTAAATATAAACATTATAATTTTTTGTTTCTTTTATCTATAGTAGGTATAGGTAATTAAATAAAGTTTAACATTAGTCAATTTTCTTTCAAATTTAACAACAAACATACTTGCAATTGTGTTTGTAACAATTTTAAAATCTTAAAATCACTCTTCTGTAAAATTAACAAATCGACAGTTGCGTCATTGTAGTTCTAGAGGTGCGATATATTTTTTGTACGTAATTTAATTGGTTTTTGGTACTATTACCCAACCCATTGAAGGAGTATTTCAATTAAAAACTTAAGAATTATAAATAAAGTTGATTTAAAAATATTTATTTTTGTTTTTTAATTTCTACTGATGAAAACACCTCGCAGTATCCTCCGGCAAGGATGTGACGACACAAACACACTAAGCACAGATAATCAACCAACATGTCGAATGTGTTATTGGGAGGTTTTAAAAAGTGTATTTTTAAAATATTTTTTTGTAGGTTTTTAGTTTTCAAAATATATTTTCTTTTATATTTTTTAGTGTTTAATGAAACAATTAAGAAGCTTTTATGTCATAAATAAAAACAAGGTCAAGTAGCCTAATAAGGGACACCGATGTCGGCGACGGTGGTCGGGTTTCTTGAAACGCTGCCCTATTATGAACTTCAACTGACAAGTGGGAATGGACTTCATTTTGACGTTTGAACTTTTTAAAACACTTTCAAAAGTTAAAATGTGAATATTTTGACATAAGAACTTTTTAAATACCTGCGTGCGCGTAACTGAGTGTGATGGATGAGTCTGACCTTGATGCTGACTTGTAGGCAAAATTATTTATTGATTGACACTTAGCCGCCGTTGCCACGAGCGTTGTTTGTGGTTGCGATAGAAAAAACTGCACTGCAAATCGAACTCTGCGCTAATACAATAGAGGTGAAAATCGTGTATAGCTGTCAAATCTGAATTTCATATCCAAGTTATCAATTTTTATTAAAAGTTGGTAATAATATACACTTTCTTATCGTCGGTATACATGATGCCTATTATGACGGGCGACCTTAGTACCGGTGTTGGATTTGCAGGCTGGACCGTGAGTATGATGCTTATCGTAACCGTACGTTGTGGTTGAAAGAAAAAAGCTACAATTCTAAATTTAAATTCTTCGAAATCACCTAATTTATATTATTAAAACTTTACACCAAAAACTTATAAATTTGTAATATTTTTACATCATAATCTTACATTATGGACAAAAACTCCTTATTAATACGAATAGAAAATTTAAGAATCTGGAAATCAAGCAACTGGGTAAAATACAACACTAAAATGTCTGAAGCATTTTTAAGATTACACTTTGATCAGCTTTTAATTACATCCGAAAACAAAATTTTAGAATCAATAAATTTGTGTTCTAAATTGAAAGGTGTATTTAAACGAGACTACGTTATACTTATCGTAAATATAGCCGGTAACCAGGTATGTATGTTTAAAAAGTAAAGATGAATATTTTATATAACATAAATAACTTACAAACTAACGTTTTTAAGATCCGTAAAATAAAGTTTCAAATGAAGGGAAATGTGGAGCAAAATCTTAAAGAATTAGCTAAGAAGTTCCCATTAGTTGCTTACAATAACATTTCTTCAAGTTGCAATACACCAAATACTAAGTTTCAAAGTACGGAAGATATTTTAAACGATTTAATAGAAAAAGAAGGTATATAATGCTTTTATTACAATTATTTATTATAATCCAAAACTTATTTTTTTTAAATAATATCTATTGAATTAAATGTTTACTACTTTATATACCTACAAAATATTATTATAGCTGGATTTTACTAAACTGGTTGTTTTTTGCAGTTAAGTTGCCGCCGTTACCACCTTCGCCAGCGTTGGATCATCTTGTAAAACTGTGTATTCTTGACCCCCTATTCCCACAAACTGTGATGCAAATCCAACGTGCTATTAAAAAGGAAATGGGTCATCATAATTAACTTTATTATTATTTATTTATTTAATTCAATACATAAGTATTATTTAATTCAATACATAAGTCAATTCAGTTTAAATTAATTTTTTTTTTTTTTAATTTATTCATGACCATGGATACAAAGTCCTTCAGTCGGATACATTTTGATTAAATTAAATTACCTCCATTATATTACCATTAGTTAAGAAAAGCCTTAAATCAATAAGTTCATTACCCACTTACTGCAGTAAAGAAAAAACCTCAACTGACAAATTTAAAAATAAACAACTGTCAAAATAACCGTTGAAAATTTATAAATTTTAACAAAGTAAATTCATTGCCTTCGGATTTTGTGTAAACGAATTTATTAAGACTAACGTCATGTTACCTAGTAGATATTCAGTACAGTCGTCAAATATACGCAAGTCGAGGTATGTATTCGTTGTATCTTTTGTGTAGTAAAAAAGGACTTTCATATATTTTTAGTTTTGTTTGAAGTTAAAAGGTTCTGTTAACATTAACAATTTCGGTAAAGCAGTAAACTTTCGTTTGCAATAACGTTTTCTGTCTTGTATGGTGCCAGTTATTTATATAAGTACAATAACGTTTGCGTAGGCTTGAAGGTAAGGCGTCTCTGCTGCCGCTGCCGCGCCGACAGGGCTCCATCGACCGCCTGTCTACCGAAGCCCGGCGCCCCTCGGCTACGGGGCTCCGCTCCAGCAGCGCGGAGCCGCCGCGGGGAACGCTCGGAGTTCGTTTTAGCCGCGAGACTTCGGCCACTAAACTTCCAATCAACAGAGTAAGTCTCTTTTCGTTCTTGTTAAACTGTGTTACAATTACAAAATATGCTTTGCCTAATTTTTTTTAAATAGAAAGTAGTAACCTTAACAGTCAACATTGTAGTTATGAAGTTATGCACATTTATATGTTTTGGCGATAAATAATGAACTATGTGAAAATTTACTTAATCACTTCTTAGCTATGTATAAAGTCTAAAATCTTAATTACAATAATGTTTTCACAGAGATCTCGCTCACAAACAGGAGAAGCTAAATATGGACCTGTGGCCACTCCTCTCCGTAGCAATCCCTACTCAAGGCCTACTACGACGCCTGTGGTTTGTACAATTTTTTGTTGTAAAAAATATTAATTTTCACACAATAATTTTTTGTTTAAATGCATAATTTTTTTATAACAGAGGACACCCTCAAAGGATCGGGAAGCCCGTAGTTGGCTGAGTTCGCTGGAGAGGGCTCTGGCATTTGTTACTATCAAAGACCAGAGGTAAGTAATGGGACAAATTTAAAGGCCTTTAATTTCAATAATAATAATAGGTAAGCTTTAAGAGTTATTGGAAATATTTAAGTGCTGTTTTATTACTGAAAGATTAAAATATATTTTTTTTGTTTAGAAATCTTCAGAGTAGTCATTATAATACTTATAATTTTTGTATTACCAAAAGGGTTTTTTCTCTGAACCTGCTTAATATTTGATAAAAGTAATCAAGCCACTTGTTCCAAACACTTGTCTCCATCTCTCTCTCACTTAGTATTACTAATATCTGTGATTTAGGCCCATAAGTAGCGCGTCATGGCAGCGCAGCGAGATAGCGCGTGTGTCGGGGGCGCTGGCGGCGCGCGGGCAGGCGGCGGCGCTGGTGCGGCCGCTCACCATAGCGCGCTTCGTGGACATCGTGGGCGCGCTGATGGGTCCGCTCAGCACGCGCGACCACCGCCTCAACACCGACAACTACGTAGCCAAGGTAAAGTTGAGATGCTATCATTCTCATGATCAATGACCACTGACATTTACATTGCCCTGACTCCTCCTCCCTTGCCCTTCATCAATATGGCTGTAGATAGCGTAGGTATGCGAAGCAAATATGGTTGAAATAAACAGTCCGTAGTACATAATCAGAAAGATGGATTTAATCACGGTCACAGTTTATCGATATACACACACCAAGAGTTCTACAAAACAGAAGGGATGATAGAACAGAGAATGATAAGTAAGCATCACAGATGAGAGGTACATTAAATGCGGCGAAAATGTAACGCTAGGCGGCAGTAGTACCGGAAGGCGTACTGAAGAGCCCTTGCGGTGCGCGTGTCGTCGATCTACGATTGCATATTGCATCGCGCTCACATCCATAGTGGGCGTGACGTAACCGACTGTACCGGTTGTCGCTAGACCCGATATCGCTGCGCCTGCGTGCATCGAATTATCCGACTAATATTAGGTCTTTACCTATGAAATTGCCGTTTTGTATGAAAAAATTTAAACGAATTTTTTTCATGTATTTTTTATTTGTATTAGTCGAAGTAATCACCCATGCAATCAATGCATCTTTGCCAACGCAGTGGCAGTTTATTGATGCCCTTCTTAAAGAAATCAGCTGGACGGGAGGCAACAAATTCTTCAAAGGCATTTTGTACTGCCTCTCAGGTATTGAATTTTTTTCCTGCCAAGAAGTTATCCAAATTCTGGAAAAAGTAATAGTCTGTAGGTGCAAGGTCTGGTGAGTAGGGCGGATGAAGGAGAGCTTCCAACCCCAGTTCTTGCAACTTGGAGACTGTCTGCTGTGTAGTTTGAGGTCGCGCATTGTCGTGCAGGAGCAGCGGAGACGAGCGATTGACCAATGCTGGTTGGAGATGTGCCAGCTTCTCCATCATTGTGTTCAGTTCTTCACAGTACACATTTGCAGTAATACTCACTCCGTTTGGTAAGAAGCTGTGATGAATCACACTGGCGCTAGATCACCAAACAGTGACCATCACTTTTCTAGGGGTAAGTTTTCGTTTAGGGCATTGTTTAGGTGCTGAACCAGGATCCAACCAAATTGCTGAGCGCTTGCGGTTATCAAACAGAATCCATTTTTTGTCGCAGGTAACAATGCGGTTCAAAATTCTTTCATTTGTGTGTCTGTTGAGCGGTGCAAGGCACGTCTCGACGCGTACTTCGCGCTGGCGATCATTGAGTTCGTGGGGCACCCATTGTAAAAGATGTATACTTCCCTTAACTTTTTTATTGCATAAGATAAATAATAATTAATAATAATTATATTTACTTATCTATTCCTCCAAGAATATAACAAGGAACTCATTGTTTATAACAAGAGACATTGATTAGATATTTAATGGATTCCAAAAACTTATACAATGTCCCATAGTATTCCTTGTTATCTAGTTGCGCACACATATGATGCCACTGTACTTACAACACCCTCACAAGTAACCATACCTTGTTAATAAATACACCCTGTCCGCCTAGAAACGGCGCAGTAGTCGTGATAAAGCAGTAGTCTTGACTCCTTACTAGGGATCGTGTCTCCTTATTATTTAAGATAGTCAATAAGCTAAGTCTATGTAAAGTAAAACTAGTATTGTATTGTTTTTAAGGATTTTTTTTAAACAAGTCTTTTATAGATCGTGCATATAACACCATTTGTCAAGCATTTTTACCTTGCCAATTTGACACAAATGGACCAATATTGTTTTGACGCTAACGTCGAAAGCTGCTGCTAATTCAGCCGTAGATTGTGTATCATCAGCTTCCACAATCGCCTTTAATTCGTCATTGTCGACCAAAGTCTTTGGACGACCGCGAGGTTCATTTTCAGGTCGAAATTTCCAGAACGGAAGCGAGCAAATCAATAACAGGTGGTGCGTTGGTTTGTAGTGTTAGCTCCGTAAACGTCGTTGATGTTGCGTGCCGCGTTGCTGCCACGACGGTACTCATATTCCATAATTACTCGAATTTTTAACGTATCCATGATGACGAAAAAGATTGAAATGCGATGAAAATGTAACACTAATCAATAAACAAATGCCTACTTTTGGAAAAAGAATTCCATGTTTTTAAAATAAAATTAATTTGAACTTAGAATTCTTAGCCAAACAAAAATTATTTTAATTTGAAATGGCCAGTACTGCAGAACAGCAATTTCATAGGTAAAGACCTATTATTATGTAAATTATTTATTATGGACAAGTAAAGGCTTATCATTTATTATTATAAATGTGAAAGTTTCTGAGGATGGATGGATGGATGTTTCTTACTCTTTGACGCAAAAGGATTTCGATGAAATTTAGTATGCCGTATGGTAGTAGTTTAGGCTCTGTATTCTTCTTTTTTTTTATTTCTATTGTATTCTGTATTAGGTACTGTATTCCCGCGGGATACCCGATAGTATATTTACGCGGGCGGAGCCGCGGGAAACAGCTAGTATAGAATATAATGAAAGTTTGTAAGCTATTATTATCTTCTTATTTAACTTTATTAAAACCCGACGCAAAAAGAGAAGTGTTATAAGTGTAACTTACATTTTTGAAATATTTTGCCCTAAATCTGTGTAATCACTTTTGCCGAACGCTATATGAGTGACCTTTACTGTGTTTCAATTTCAGTTGCCGCACCTGCTCAAGCGGCTGCTGTACCCGGGCGCGGTGTCCAAGTCGTGGCTCAAGACCGTCAACACGCTGCACGCGTTCCCGCACGCGCTGGCGCTCATAGCGTACCTGCTGGACCTGGTCACATGTATGGTGAGTGGCTTAAAGCCTTAGGGGTCATCCGTAATTTACGTGACGTGTTTTTGAGCATTTTTTGCTGCGTCAAAAGCTTTATTGAGATGAGACTAATCATTCCAGTCAATAGAGACGAGGCCGAAGTTTTTCTGTTTCAAAAAACACAACCTTTTAGACATTAAATTTGTGTTTTTGGCAGAAAACAAATTTAACGATACCATAACAAAACAGACTATCGGACTTGTTACAACTACAATATACCTAGCAGTTGTAACATGTCCGATAACGTAATATATTTTAAAATATTAGAACATCAGCAATAGCACAAAGGGTTCTGTACAATTATATCAATATTTATGTTAACTTATTATTTTGTTACTTTTGGATGTAGTTTTCCAAGTAAGCACATTTTACAAGTTAGGCATCTATAGTTATATGAGCCGTTATAGTTTTTCTTCCAAGTTCAGCACACGGACTACCATCATGAATCATTGAGTTTTTGAGCCAGCCGTTTAGCTTTTAGACGAGGGAAAATTATTTTAACAAAATGTTGAATATCTCGCAAACGGATACCTAAATCAAAAAATCGTCTTAGCAACCTCGCAATCTTTCTAAAAGACCTATCTAATGATACCCCACACTCTGGGGTAGACGCAATTTGAGCACTTTGTCGTCGTGGTAAACACACATCCATGCAAAGTTTCATCTTTCTAGCACTAAGCGTTTGTAAGGTTAGCCGAAGACGGACGGACGGGGTGGACATGACGATACTATAAAGGTTCCGAGACGTTAACTACGGAACTCAATTTCAATGTGTGTAATTTTTCAATGTAATTACTGAAAGTAACATATCTATTTAAGATTCCGACGGTTATTGGCACTGTGCGAGCGTTAATGTTCTGTGCAGGAGATGCCGGTGCCTGATGAAGGTCTGTATATGGAGAAGGACGAGCTGTCGTGTCTGCGCCGCGACTACCTCTACAAGAGCTGGATCAGGTGATTGTTGCGTCTGTTATACACTTGGTTGCTAAAAAACAGGCTTAGTTCCATTAAAGTTTAAAAAATATTGTCTTTCATTTTGAGACCAGCCCGTATTTTTCGCAAACAAGTTCATTTCATCTTGTAAAGATGTGCCCCGGGCCCTCGTTCACTAGGAAATACAACTCTCTCTTAACACAGTAACCCCTGAATTGTCAAAGCGAGCTGATGCTGATGAAAGAACACCCTCGATCATGTCGCCTTTCGAACAAAAGAAGCCAGATCAAAATCGGTTCAATCGTTTGGGAGCTACGATGCCACGGACAGACACACAGACATACTTCAAACTTATAACACCCTTCTTTTTCGTCGGGGGTTAAAATCAGTAATATTTGCCGCCTGTATTAGTTTTAGATCTTTTAAAATATGCAACGAGTTATATATATGCAGTTCGCATTAATAGACGGACGGCCGATTACTGGAACGATAGTTATGTGACGCTCAAGTCGCATGCTGTCCTTGTCATTTCGGCTAGCAGAGACGGAGAGAGCCTGAGAATAGGAGGGCTCTTAATTTTGATTAGTATTTCAGTACTCGTGCAGGAGAGATTCAAGATGATGCTTTTACGTATATGCATATTATGAAAAAAAGTAATACTAGTATTATATTTCATGACACCAAAGCTATCTCTGTGGTAACATTTGTTTCTTATCTGCCAGGTTCCAAGAGCCGAACTTCACGTACGAGGACCTGAACAAGGAGTATCTGGAGAACCTCAACAATCTCCTGGGCAATAACGATGAGAAGATTGCCGAGCTGCAGGAGCTTGTGAAGAGTGAGTGTTTCTTGTTATGTTTCAAACTATTGCGGCGCACCAATTAGCGCCACGATCCTGAATTGCGCACATACATTTGGGCGCTAATAAAACAACATCTGAAATGCTTACAAGCGAGTCAAGGCTGTGATCAACTCGAGAGCGGACGTGTACGCAATTTTATTTTAAAATACTTAGAGCGAGTACACATTAGGCGTTTTGAAACGCGCGCTTTGCTAACGCGCGTTTTTAGAACCCCGGATTCTATTGAAGCGTACACATGCAAGCGTGTGTTACTGGGCAAGCGCGCGTTCACATTTTTTCGTTCGAACGTGCGTTGTTAGGGCGTCAGCTGCGCGCTAGGAGATACATGAGCGGCCATTTTGTTGTACATTTGATCGCGCGCTTTTGTGTAGAGTGGACGCATGTTACAGAAATGAAGATCGAGCATTTTGATACTGATTTCTTTATAGATGAAATCCAAAAGCGACCAGCTATTTGGGATATGGAATGTCCCGATTATAAGAATAAGGAGGTTAAAAAACGTAATTGGGAGGAACTGGTAGAAATTTTTTGTAAAGCTGGAGATAGTTTGGAGAAAAAGAAATTGTTGGGTAAGGTAATTATTTATTTTGAATTTTTGTTCACAATTAATGTATTACTTATATTATATTATCTTCCCAGTGAAGTTTTCCATCGTTTACAAAATAATTGGCAAATTTGTCTCTAGCAGTCCTAGCAGTCAAGCTGCCGCGTGGTATATTTTCTGGACTTATAGATTGTAAAGGTGAAAGATAAAGTGTATCTTCATATCTATAACCGTCGCGTATACGCACGTATTTATGTAGTACTGCGCATGCTTTAACTATATTTTCCGCAAACTCAATATTTACATCTATAGGTCTATGAAATATTCGCTATTTGTTGCTCAATATTCCGAAAGTGCATTCAATATACCGCCTTGCTCTCGACAATCTGTAATTAAAAACTTTTTTTGCGTGTGTGAGTTGTTTTCCACTATAAGGGCGCATCATATTTGACGTGATTCCAAAGGCTTCGTCGCCTACGAACACGTGAGGCAATGGTGTTCTATCGATGTTCGATATGGGCTTCGATTTAGGAATATTTAATTTACCATCCATCATTCTTTTATAAAAATCGGAATATTGAAAAATCGCAGAATCACTACTTTTACCGTAAGACCCGATATCAACGTATATAAAACAATAATTTGCGTCACAAACTGCTAGTAAAACTGAAGAGAAATAATTTTTATAATTAAAATAAAGCGAGCCTGTATGTTCTGGTTGTATTATTTCAATGTGCTTTCCATCAATTGCCCCGATACAGTTTGGGAAGTTGGCGTATTTCATAAAACCTTCTTCTACTTCTTTCCATTTTTCGGTAGTTATTTCAGGCATGCATATAGATTTTAATTTGCTCCACAGCACTTTGCAAACTTGTTCCACTATCTTTATAATAGTCGACTTTCCGAGATGGTATCCATAATGCAAATCTGCGAACGAACAGCCTGTGGCCAAGTATCTGTAAAAATGGCATTTATTACTTATTTCAGGTTCTACACTGACAAAGAAATGGAAAAGTATTCGAGATAATTATACGACTTTACGGCGTTTATAATGTAAAGAAAAGAGTTGGCATGCTTTTAATTATGTACATGTGTATGTTACATGTAAAATAATATTTAGCTTATTAAATTTTGAAACGATTAAAACATTATTTGGTGGCGCAGAAGATTGATATTAATTTATGTTATAACACTTTACACGGCTAATATAAGTACACTTCACAATTGTAAATGTACATAATATGTAACACTAAGGATAATAAAATAGACTTCCGTGTAAAGCCAAATGAAGAAATATACCGGTGATATTATATTAATATTGTTGTACCTACCTACCTAGTTCTGGCACTAGGTACAAGTTGTTCTCGCAAGACCTCTACATTTTATTGTTATATTATATACTTATTCTCACCACTCTTATGAATCAGGATTGTGTATGTATAACACACATATTATATTAATATAAAAATAATATATTAAAATTATGATGTTACGTTACGACGACTTTAAACAATATGCATATTATATTATATTATACTATATAATATAATATAAATGCAACAAGGACAACATTTCTCTCTCGCTCCCAGGCCACGGACGCGTACAGACGTGCCCGCTGTGCTCACGTTAAAATAATATTGTGTTAAACTGTGCGAAAACGAGACAAATAGATAGCGACAAGTATACATTTCAAAGTATCCTTTTTCATCGTTTCTGACGGTCTATTGTTCGAGTGTCCGGCCTAACTTGATCCCCGATAACACTTTGTGAAGGCGTGAATAAAGCCAACCTTACGCTGGTTACTTTTGGATACATAAACTACGGACTCAAGACTTAAACTCCAAATAACTAATATGTCTACATCAAGGACACCTCCAGGAATTAAAATACATCAGGTTTTATCCGAAAATGATATTACCAAAATTGATCCTGAAAATTGCACTACTTATATAGCGAAGAGACAGAGAAAGCCACGAATTGAACCTCAACAAAAAGCAGAAAGTACCCTTAAGGAAGAACTGTTTTCCATGTTGCATGAATGGAAGACAGAACAAGATGTAACACTAAAAAAACTATGCTCAGAAATTGCTGAACTCAAGCAACAAAACTCTAATATACAGACAATGAACATCGAAATGGAAAAAAGTATGCAATTCATCTCTAAACAATATGAACTATTAAATGATAAACTCAGAGACCTAGAACAAGAACGTAAAGACAACGTTAGATATATAGCAGAATTAGAAAACAAGATAGATGATATACAAAAAAGGACTAAGTTCACAGTCATCGAGGTTCGTAACTTACCTGTTTTGCAGGACATAAGGCAGGAGACACAACAAGACCTGTTAAACATTTTTCGAAGAATATGTGATCCTATAAAGGTAAATGTACAACCTATAGAAATCAAAGATATATATAGGATCATAAATAAAAAGGGCTCTTCTACTCTTATAATCGAATTTACATCAGTCCTAACTAAAAATAAAATACTAAACGCCGTGAAAGATTACAACAAATTAAATACAAAAAATAAAGTTTCTACTTCGTCGATTGGATTGCCAGGTGATATAAAGCCTATATTTATATCAGAAAGTTTGACCAATAAAGACCGAAAACTATTTGCAATGGCCCGCGAGGCAAGCAAGGATCTGGGATATAATTACTGCTGGTATAACAAAGGGCGCATATTTTTAAGAAAATCTGATGGAGCTTCGCGCATCGAGATAAAAAAAGACGAAGATCTAATGGCATTAAAGAAGATGTGACTCATCTATAGAACTCATCATAATAATTATTCACTTAAAATCGCAATATTAACTTTTATATTAACATATGTTATAACTCAGTATAATACTGGCCTTAACTTGTTTGTAATACAAATACCCTACGGTTTGGCCAATATACCCACATTTAATTTTTATTATAACTTACTGAATACAAATGTAACTAACAATATAATGTTTATATACCTATGTTATGTACTAATGCAACTACACTTACACACAATCAAAATACACCTATTTAACTATCACAAGTATGACACATATATAATATATTATTTTTATTTATCACGAAAATATAGAAATCAGGAATCAGAATATATACTCAACAGCAGATTTAATTTGTGTGTGAAAAATATTTCCGGTTGTCCGATGAGACGCCTGCTCGGAGATGCTTTACATATTGGTAAGAATATATTTTACTATTATTTTGACAAGTATCTGCCAAATAAATGTGTCCAGTTTTTATGCGCAATGATATTTAATATTATTAACGGTGTTTGAGTTACATGATCTTATGACCGACGTAGATACATATCTCATAGCAAAGTCGAAGTATATTCTTGTTGAAGATTGTAAAAGTGCAATATCTTCGGGCACTAATTGTCTAACCGTTCTCAGCCAGAATATACGCAGTATAAACAGTAATTTCGGTAATTTTGAGGTTTTATTGAACAGACTGGACTTTGACTGTGACATCTTGACACTCACGGAATGCTGGCTACAATCAGCTAGCGTTCCTCCCGTTATAGGATATAAACACTACTATACACAAGATAATAGTAAGCAAAATGATGGAGTAGTAGTATACATCAAGGATACACTAACCTTTGAAATTGAAGAGCCATTAGCTCATGATTGCAATTGTTTGGTAATTAAAATGGCATCAAATGAGACGGCGATTATTGTTATATACCGATCACCATCGTATACTAATATTGATCCCTTTATACACTCTTTGAACAAAATACTCACCTCGCTATCTTCATTTAAAAATATTGTACTGATTGGAGACATCAACATTGATATTAGTCCCGGTTGTTTGTCGCCGTTCGCAGATATATATCTGAATATGATGGCGTATCATGGATTACTCTCGACCCATCACTTGATCACCAGAATTGATAGTGAAACGTGTCTTGATCATGTTCTTTTAAAATCTAAAATACCTTCGACTACCTATATTATGCATACAACAATTACTGATCACAGTACAGTCCTCTTGTCTATTAACAAGCCCCCCAGGCAGAATATTGTTGTCGAAAAAATAAATAAAGTTGACATGGAGAGGGTAAAGAGTGACATTAAGGGTATTAATTTTGAACCAATTTTTCAAAGTCAAAATCCTAACACTGCCTTAACATATTTGATTGAATAAATCAAACATATTATTAACAAAAATAGTAAAAATATAGAATTGCCAACAAGAAAAAGAATTTTAAAACCCTGGATTACACCAGGTCTCCTACGATGCATTAAAAACAGAGATAACCTACACCTTAAAACAAAAAAAGACCCGAATAATGAAACATTAAAAATTATTTACAATCGCTATCGAAACTACTGTTGCAATATTTTAAAAAAACTTAAAAATAATCATGAAAAAATGCTTATTGATAATGCAAGAAATAATAACAAGAAGCTCTGGGAGACTATAAAAAACATAACAAACATGACTAAAGAAAAAAAATATTCCCAAGGAGCTTTTAACGATTTCAAATGACCCTAAGCAATCGGTTGACAGTATCAACGAGTATTTTATTAACGTGGGAAAGAATTTAGCTGAAAGTTTTCAAAGGTCTGGATTAAAAAATATTTCAAAGACTATTGATCATAACGTTAACATAAACTCCTTTGTGCTAGTGAGCACTGACACACAGGAAGTTAAAAGACTTATTAAAGCTCTTAAAACAAACTGTGCCGTAGGTATTGATTCAATATCAAACAAACTTCTAAAAGACAATGTAGAAATTCTTACACCACCACTTACACATATTTACAACCTATGCATCGACTACGGAGTATTCCCTAGTGATTTAAAGAGGTCAGAGATATGCCCAATATATAAGTCAGGCAAACGAGATCAAGTGCAAAACTATAGGCCGATTTCTATCCTCCCAGCGATGTCAAAAATACTAGAAATAATTATAAATAATAGATTAATTAATTATCTTGAACAAAACAACCTGTTATCCGACTCACAATTTGGTTTTCGACGCGGACGCTCAACAAATGATGCCGTGCACAGTGTCAACGATTATATAGCCACTAATTTAGACAAAAATTACAAATGCCTAGCAATATTTATAGACTTATCCCGCGCTTTTGATACTGTTTCCATATCCAAGCTGACAGATAGGCTGGACTCGTATGGCATAAGAGGAACTCAGCTTAAATTGTTGAAGAATTATTTGACGGGGCGTACTCAGTCGGTGAGGGTGGGTGATTATAGAAGTAATGAACTCCCCGTATGCTACGGTGTTCCCCAGGGTAGTATAATGGGTCCAACACTGTTCCTGGTTTACTTAAATGATCTCCTATCTAAGAACCATGGTGCCGGGAAGATAATATCTTATGCCGATGACACTGCTCTCGTATTTGCTGCTAAAACATGGCCACAGGTATATTCAATGGCTCAACAAGGTATAAACAGTGTGCAAATCTGGCTACAAGAAAATAGCTTAACTTTAAATGCAGAAAAAACTAAGTATACAGCATTTTCTATCGGAGAACCTTCTATTGATAATAACTTGAAAATTAAAATTCATACATGTGACAATGAGAAAGTGGATCGTTTTAGTTGTACTTGCCATACTCTTGAAAAAGTAAAGGTTATTAAATATTTGGGAGTATTGTTGGATAGTGGTCTAAACTTTAAAGATCATATAGATTTAACCACTGTAAGAGTGAGAAAATTATTCCCTATATTTAAAACATTGCGTAGCGTAGTTGATCCGGAGATACTAAAACGAATATACTACGCGCTGTGTCAATCGCTGATCATGTACTGTATATCGGTTTGGGGTGGTGCATATAAATCTAATCTTAAGAAGTTAGAAGTGGCGCAACGAACAATTTTAAAGATCTGTACTTTTAAACCATACCTCTACCCGACAAAGCAGTTATATGAGTACTGTGAGGTGCTAACGGTTCGCCAACTTTTCCTTCAATCTATCATACTAAAACAACACACCTGCCTTAAGTATCAAACTGAGCTGTTATCTAAAAGAAGAAATCTTAATGTTTGTAATGTGACACTTTTCCCTAAAACCAGTTTTATTTATAGATTCTTCATCTTTTTGGGCCCTTACTTATATAATAAAATTAATAAAATTCTGCATATATACCCCTTAAATAAGACCAAATGTAGAAATACAATTACCGTGTGGCTGTTGGGACAAACCTATGAGGATACTGAAAGCCTGATTGAAATATATGTTGTCTAGAAAATGTATGTATATACATACAATTACTAACTAATACACAACATAAATAAAAGTACACACGCACACGCACACAAACACTTACACGCACCCACGTTGCATTCACACACCACATCCTACATTATATATTTTATGTATCTTTGGGTATATGTTTAATATTTATGTATGTGTATGTGCGTGCATATATGCACGTGTGTATGTGTGTGCGCACATGTAATGAGTTTATATATATTTTTCTTTTTTCTCTTTAATTATTTTTTAGTTCTGTAGTTATAACTTATGTTTTTCTTTCCTTTAAAATAATATGAATGGTACTACACGTCTTACGTCGTCTATGATAAATTATCACTAATGTATGTGTGAGGGCCTGGTGATCTGTAACACAGATTTAATCTAGTACGGACTCCAGTCTCTCACAAAGGTTGAATATGGACCTGGACTAAGTGTGTGCTAATTTAATAAAGTGTGAACATGTAAACCTTTGTGAAAGAAAAAATAAATAAAATAAATAAATAAATTTGCGGCCCTGAAAAGGGCCTTTTTATATTATAATATTATGTACCTATAACTTCATATCAATACTACTAAACCAGTATAGTAGCCAGTAGGCGGTAGATATAGAAAAAACCCAACCACCGCCGGCAGCTACACCAGACACAGATATTATCGATAGAACACAACATCGACGATGATGACGGTTGCCGTTGTTGTTGTTGTTGTTGTTGTTGTTGTTGATGATGATAATGATGATAATTTACGTTTAGTCACGTTCGCCGCGAATTCTGCGAGCGAGCTGTATGTCCTTAGGCATGATGGTCACACGCTTAGCATGGATAGCGCACAGGTTGGTGTCTTCGAAGAGACCGACGAGGTAGGCCTCGCTTGCCTCCTGAAGGGCCATCACAGCAGAACTCTGGAAACGCAGGTCAGTCTTAAAGTCTTGAGCGATCTCACGGACTAGACGCTGGAACGGGAGCTTGCGGATAAGCAACTCGGTACTCTTCTGGTAGCGACGAATCTCACGAAGAGCCACGGTCCCGGGCCTGTAGCGATACGGCTTCTTGACACCGCCGGTGGCCGGTGCACTCTTGCGTGCAGCCTTGGTGGCCAACTGTTTACGCGGGGCCTTGCCTCCGGTGGACTTGCGAGCGGTCTGCTTCGTACGGCTAAACGTCAAAAAATTGCAAGAACAAATTGAAGGAACAAGGAAAAAACAAAAAGTAAACACCGTGGATAAAAAAATAGTTGATATTTTACGAAAAAGTTTGCACGCAAGAGAACAGGTTTAAAAAACAGCATCACTAACTATTCTTTAGTTAGTGATGCTGTTTTTTAAACCTGATGATGATAAATTATTCTGTTTGTCATTATACACTGAGCTAAAAAAAGTACCTGATAATCGACGGCTGTCAACTAAGATTGAATTGCTCAATGTTATTCAAAAAGCACAGAATCAAATATTGCCACTACAAACAAATCAGTACCAATATCAATACGCATATTCTACACCGACTTATTCCGGATACACTACTGCTAGGTCCTCAACTCCTTCACAGCAATGGTCTGCGACGCCACCACCGCCACCGCCACCACCGCCACCACCGCCACCGCCGCCACCACCACCGCCACCGCCACCGCCAACGTCGACGTGGGTGCCGTCACCGTCACCTTCCAGCAAAGATTCGGATAGCCTTGGTTTATTTGAATAAACGTACTTACCTTAACGTTATAACGAGTTTTTCTTCTGGTCCAATTGAGTCTCTTAATATTGTTGAATTACACGATATGTCAGCCTTTATAATACCCAGTAATTCATCAAATGATCGTAAAGACATTCTAAAATAATTAAAGAACTTAGGCTCGTATTGTCTTAATTTTGGATACAATGTTACAAACATTCCATGCATCAGTCTATCTCTTAGTATCGGGTGCACCCAATATTCTCTTTGCCTTTGTCGTCGTCTTCTGTAACGACGGTAGAGGAGCCACACACAAGCAATCTCTTCGACGTCCATTTTCATACTGAGCCAAAAGTATATTCGCCCTACTGACGCTCGTCGAACGCCGTGCTAAGCGCAGTGTATGCACGCGACCAACGCGCGCTCAACGCAAAGCCGAGCGCCCAATGTGTACCTGCTCTTATTGGGCAAAAGTAGCTCATATTGCTTACTGTAGTGAGTCTAATTTTCAATGTACCGTGCTGTGTAATTACGACCTTAAGCCCCCCCTTAACACACCAGCTCACCTTGTGCTCGCTGCACCAAACCTGTTAGCAGCTAATTACCAAATCGCTCTCCTTGTCACCTGGACTACGCTCGTGGATGATAGCCGTCTGTCTTATGTGTACACAAGAAGTTTATCGTTCCATAAAGACCAACAAACGAGCATAGAGGTCGTCTGACATTAAATTTTCGCTCCAGTCCGCAGTCCAGGTGGCAACGTCGTTCGATGTATCGCAACGTTGAGCGTCACGTTGATGATGACAGGAATGGATACGCGGCGTAAATTGATGACTGTAATATGTTACAGGACTCTCGGCGGAGTTGGAGGACGAGGCGGAGCGGGCGGCGCGCGCGGACGAGGCGCGACGTGCGGCGCGCCGGGACGCACGCGCGGTACGGGCTCGGGGTGGCACTCCGAGTGGTTACTTCCTTTATTAAGTACAACAAATAGTAATCACATTAAAGGACGGACCGCACTAGGCGGGACTACGCGACGCGGCACTCCATTGCGATATTATTAGTAGGGAAGTGTCGCTTCGCGTCGCTCCGTTGTCGCGTCCGTCGTTGTGCGGTCTTACCTATTATAAAAACTACTACTACCTACTAAACTGTCAGTATAAATAGGATTTATTGATTATTATTAAATTCGGGTATTAAGCGCTCGTACACAGTCGGAGCGGTTGCGCACTAAGTGCGATCCGACCCGTGAAATTTTGACCCGGTGTAGACGTAGAACTGTTTCTACAATAGTTAACGAACTAGATTCGGCTTCTGTCGTGCGCGGGTCAATGTGTTATTGCACTCGTGCGCCTCGCGTATATCCGTGAGTGCATCTAAAGATACCCTACCGATGTACGCGACGCGAGATCGCGGCCCGCGACCGAAATAGAGTCGCGAAGCCACTGCTTAGTATGAATTTATATGCATCACTAAACATTAAGCAATCCCGGCGACCCGCGACCGGTGGGCGTGGCCCGAGAACCTGATTGGCTAGTTTGCTGGTCTCGCATCGCGGTCGCACAGATCGGAAGGCTACCTTTCGATGAGAATTTTGGTAACATATAAATGTGTTGGTATTAAATAAACAGTTCGTTATCACGCACCAACGGGGTTCATCATTTTTATCAGCATCAACCTAGCAGAACAGCATCAGTATATAGCAGCAGCAGCATCTATCATCTTTATCATCTTATTTCTCTGTGTAGCTCGCTACACAGAATTCCATCGATTAGTTTTCACGGGTTTGGATCGGTCGTAGACTGCTCTCAATATATTCACAAATTTAAGAGCTTTTAAATTACGATTCTGATCTCTCGTATGTATATACTAGGTGGCGCTGCGCGGTGAGCGGGCTGCCCGGCGCGCGGTCGCGGCCGACATCGTCGCCGTCCGCGCCGCGGTCGCCGACGCCGCCGCCGCGCTGACCGCCGTGCAGCAGCAGACGGAGCGCGCGGCGGCGGCGCTGCAGGCGGTGTGCGGCGCGGTGCAGGCGCAGACCCTCACGCGCGAGCAGCGCGCTGCACTCACTGAGCAGCTCGAGTACGCACTGCAGGTACATCTCCGACACACCACCTGTTTCATTACACTAGAGATATCTGGAAAGTCGTCTCATTCTGACTAACCTAAGGGGGTTAATCAAAATATCTTACATCTTTGTCTAATACGTTGGAAAAGTCATTTGACAGACAAACGAATACTGAAACGCTTATCAAAATTAGAGCTATCTTATGGCTGTCTCTCTGCTATCCGAAATGATGAGAGCAGAATGTGACGTGAGAGTTACATAATTTCAACTATCGTTTCAGTATTCGGCCGAAAGACAGCAACGTTGTTTAAAGTTATCCACTGTGTAAATATTTTGGGAAAACCTGTAATTTTGTAATTTAATGAAAATGTATTGTGCGTTAGAACTCTCCTTGGACATATCCATTATCCTGACATGCTCTTGGTTAGGTTTTTATTTCTTTATTGATGCCGTGTATATGGTCCACAGGTGCTGGGTTCGAAGCGGCAGCTGTGCGACACCGTGGCGGGCGTGGTGGCGGAGCGCGAGGCGGCGCTGGCGGGCTGGCGGCGGCGCGTGCTGGACGCCTGCGTCAGCTACAAGCGCGGCCTCATACACCTCGCCGCACGCTGCCCCGACCTCGCGCCGCTCGCCATCGACGAGAAGTGAGATACAACATAGTGCATACACCGCGCATGCTTATGTCGACTTTCACGGCTTCCGCAGGTGATGGTACAGAAAAAAACCTGCATTTAATAAGATCCGCACTCTTTTCAGACGTTCCATGGAATGTAACAGGACATGTGGGGTCAATAGAGAGACGAGTATTTGTAAATTCAATTGAATTAGTTACCATTTTTGGCCACTAGGGGCGTTGCTTCGTTGCCATACAACTTATAGTTTACTTTTTCGCGTCGAGTCAAAACTCGCACTCTGTTGCCTCACTTGCTTCTAAATACCCGAAGTATGTGACGTTTTTTATCTTATTGTAACATGTTACCCGGGCTATTATTACGAATCTATTGACACCTCATTTTTATTAAAATCGGACCAGCAGTTTGGACGCTACGGTGGAACAAAGACGTACATACATAGACTGCCAAAATCATTACCCTTCCTTTTGGCTTCGCCGTAGTGTGTAAAAATACAAGTTATATTATTCTAGTACCTGTTATAAATTCATGTCTATATTATTCGCTTCAAGAAGTGTCATTATATGTCTTCAGGGAGGTGATAGAGTCCGGGTGTGCGGAGCGCGTGGGCGCGGCGGTCGAGGCGCTCCGGGCGGAGGCGGCACGGCTGAGCGAGCGGCGCGCCGCCACCGCCCGCCAGCGCACCGCGCTCGGCCGCCAGCGCGCCGCGCGCCTCGAGCACGCGCGGGCCAGGCTCGTCGAGCTGCACGCACTGGTGAGTGAATAGGACCGGCAACCGAGTAGCTTAACTATGTAGGTATATAGCGATATTGTTCTTCTAGCAACGTTGAGGAGCTAAGTAAGCTAGTAAACAAGTTTCTCAAAATTAATTACAGAAGACGTAAGTTTTCATTTTAAAAAATCGAAACCAGCGACCGGCACCGAAATCGGCGTGGGGAATTATTGATTAAAAAAAAACGATAATTGTGGTTCAGGTGGAACGTGAGAGCGCCGCGACGGAGGCGGAGGAGGCGCGCGAGTCGGCGGCGGCGGCGGCCTGGGCGGACGAGGAGCTGCAGTTGCTGGGGCGGCTGGAGCGGCTGCGGGACGACACCGCGCAGCACGAGCGCGCCGTCGCCGATCAGCGCACCTGGGAGGCGCAGGAGCAGCTGTGAGTACATGGCATATACGAGACATTAAACTTTTTGAGAATGTTTGACCAGAGGCAGTCCATATGAACAAACTGCGCATCACATACTCTGGGAGTGTGATCTCTGGCATGACGAAAGAATTGAAGTGTTGAAAAGCCTTCATTGTGTTTCTAGGGTCGTGTATTACGATGATCTCGTAGGTAGCGCGAGGAATATCCGTTGCTTTCAAACGTTCTTGTCATAATTACTATTGAAAACAATTCAATATTATTTTGTCATTATAAACAAATGCCATTTAAATTATTACATAATACATAACATCTATTTAGTTAAGTAGGCATAATAACTTATATTACTCCCGTGGTGCTTCGTTACAATTTGGCTGTCTTCCGTTTTGCTTGGGGAGGGAAACTGGAATACTTCTTCTGATTAACTCGTTGCGGGTCCCAAGACAGATTTAGCATGTCCCTTAGGCCACCCCTGAGATCATAGGGTTTATGTGGTCGGTTACGGCTGTCGATCCTGGTTACGCAGGCGTTGCAATGGTGGGAATGTGTGATGGGCCATTCTCCCGTTTACAGAAATTAAACTTGAGTCACAAACCGTGTCCTTACAAATAGGTATAGCAGAATTTAAATCCTAAAACAGTACATAACTACTATACTATATTTCATTCTAATCGTAAACAAAGAAAACAATAGAACATAATATATCCTATTACTTTAAATGTCACTTATTTACCGCGCATTAAAGAAATATAATGACACATTAATCCCATTTAATTATTTTTGTTTATGTATAGATTGTATTGTATCTGAACAGATTATAATAGTAATTAATATTTATTATTCATATAACATAATATAACCTGGTAAGACTCGATATCTTTAGAACATCATTTTTCACACCATCTTGGGATTGTGAGAAAAATAACGTGTTTCAAATGCTCTGTATCAAAATTCTCTCACAATATTTTGCCACAAGTCTAATCAGTGTAGCAGGCGAACATAATATGTTACGTATGTCGTATATATATTTCAGATGGAAGACGAAACTAACTCAACTCAAGGAGTATGTGGAGACCCAGCGTGTGGAGTCCAAGCGTCTGCTGGCCGAGGCCATCGAGAAGCGAGTGAAATTGTACTCGGACCACGTGCGAGTCTGTAGCGAGCGTCTGGATCAGCTAACTTCACAGCAGTGAGGCTAGTTCAGATAACTTCACAGCAATGACGTCAGTAATGAAGTTGTATTCAGAACATGTACTATCTAGCGAGTGGCTGGATCAGCTAACTTCACAGCAGTGAGGCTAGGTCAGCTAACTTCAAAGCAGTGACGTCAGCAATAAAGTTGTACTCAGAACACGTACTAGGCTAGCGAGCGGCTACATCAGCTAACTTCACAGCAGTCAGGCTAGGTCAGCTAACTTTACAGCAGAGGCTAGGTCAGCTAACTTTACAGCAGAGGCTAGGTCAGATAACTTCAGAGCAGTGACGTCAGCAATGATGCAAGTTAACAGCAGCAGTTAAATTTTCAAGCAGTAAATAAAAACCAAATAACAAAATTTTAGATATTTGCAGTTAGCCAGTAGAGTTAAGTTTCATTTATTATTTTATGTATCTTAATGGTGGTCATAAATTATAATCTCTATATTTTCCAAATCTGTATCTCTTAATTATAAATAAGTTAATTTTTGATTGAGAAATATTTTTTGTCAAAATATTTAACCAATTCATATAGATTGTTAATACTTATCTTATTTTGTAATATATTCTTATAAAATAAATGTTATTTCTAGAGTTTATATTTTTCAATACTTACTGAGATTGCGTTATGCATTTACCAACTCAAATAACAAGCACTAGAAATGGATTTATAGTTCGTGTTATTTGAAAAAATGTGTTGTGAGATTCGTCTCAATGAGGGTTTTTGATGTTTCTTCTGCCGCTAGGGGGCAGACCCGACTCACAAAGCGTCATCTAGTGGCGGAAGTAGTATCGTACTGTCAATAAGAATTTTTGATACTTCGACTCCAGGCGGCTCGTAGTTCAAAGTAAATAATACTTAAACGTTGGAAAAGCTACAGTAGAGACAAACACCACAGACCACAGCAACATGGATTGCGTATCCGTAAATATTTTTATTATTCTTTAAGAGGTAGGATTTTTTATTAGTAATACTATCCAGATATTTTTTTATATTCTAGAACCTACCCTAACCCCGACAATTTTATGTAATATCATGTGAAAAATGACCAGTCGGGTTTTTTGACCTAGTGTTTGACTATTTAAAAGATGAAAACAAGATAAGATCACAATAATTTATTACATTCATCTAACAACATCCTCTGTCAACGTTAGCGGCGTGGCCTCCTCTATAGCGGCACACTCCGCGCCGAAGCTCGGCTGTGCAAAGCCCACGATGTTCTTGGCAGTCTGTAGCGGTTTTGGTGGTATGGCAGGCTTGAAGCACATCTGAGACCCGTCGTATTGTGTGTAGATCTGCATTGGCGTCCTGAGAACAACATTAGATGCCATCTTTCAAAATATATTTTTCACAACACAGATACTTGTAGTGAGTAAATAGATGCCCTTATATTATAAATATAAAATGAATGTGTACTAAAAGGATTCGTAATAGAACCATAGAGAAGAAAGACGAACAGATAAACAGCTACATAGCTTTCGATTTGATTGCAATACTACAAGCATACGGTGTGTGGAAAAATTGTGGGCCATTGAAGGGAACGGCAACATTTTCAAATTTAGATCGCTTTAGATAGTTCTATGAAAACTGTTTCTCTGTTCGTAAGTATATATATTTTCTACTCGGTAATAAAACTTCGCGATCTCTTAATATCGATAATCACAACAGGTGATCATTGTGGAAAGTAGAAACTAGATACTATCCTTAAACTCCATTCCGATTCTATGTAATCTTAAATAATGTAAACAAAAAAAATTAAATTCGACCAAATTAATGTGTTATTGTTTTTTCTATTTGGTAGCGTTATAGCCGCAGCTGTCTACATTTACACAACACATTACATTTAATCGGAACGGGATTTTACACATACCCTTACTTATAAAAATATTTACAAAATGGATAAGCTATGCAATGTTATTCATGCGAGACTGCGAGACGAGATAGATGCACAGTGCCAACTGATCTTTATCTTATCCATTGTGTAAATATTTTTATTAGTAAGGAGGTTAGAGTCTATAATCATTTTTTTTTCTAATAGTTACTTAAATACACTTAAAAATAGTGTGTTTTAACAACCAAAACTTAGGATGAGAAAAAATAATTTATGTATCAGTAATTGAAACTCACCGTCCCGTCAACTCCTGCGGCCAAGTATGATTCAACAGTGCGATCGCGGCGGCGCGCACCGTGGGATGTGTACTGCGCGCCAGCACCGTCAGCTCGTGCAGGCCAGCCGCGCGCGCGCCGCAATGCTCAGCCGACGGAGAGTGCGCGTCGTACCGCCCGCACGTGCCTTCCTCTGGCTCCAGGAGAAGGGAGACTGGCTTGTGCTGGAATGGAATATATACAAAGGAACATATAGCCCGACTAGGAATAATATATAAAACCTCGCCACGTTGCGGTAATTTACACGAAACTAAACTGTAATGTCTTTATGTCAAATATTAGATTCACCCCAGCTTTTCGTAGTATTGCTGCAATAAAAATTTCCTGATCAGGCTTGTATTACAAAACATGCTCACGGCGCTCATCGGCGGGAGCCGATGGAAATATTTTAATCCTTATTTATAACCCTATTTTTACTAGCTCATCGGTTCCTGGTTCTCCTGACCCAATCTTAAGATCACGAGTAGTACTAAAATGTGGGCGAACTTGGTGCAGTCGGTAGGATCGCAGTATACACCTGCAGCAACTGGTGCAGCAGCGCCACAGCGCCGAGCGCGGCGTGCGGCGGCAGGCGCGCAGCCAGCTCCGCCAGCCGCTTGGCGAAGGCCTGCAGCACGGCGGCAGACACGCGGCGCGCGCGCCCCGTCACCTCCGCTACGCCCTCCAGCGCCATGCGCACGTCCTCCGCCGACGTCACTGAAAATCACAAATAAAAAAGAGGCATTATATTGGTTGACAACCGTGTAGTAAAATAAGTTTTTCGTTATCATTGAAATAAAGAAATGAACGTTAAAAGTTGTCAATTACACAGAGATACGACGTGTAACGTGACGTTACGCACGATGATAAATAATTGTGTGCGCGAAAGAGACGGAGTGTGTACCTGTGGCGGCGGCGGCGAACAGGCGGTCGTGGCAGGCGGTGGGGTCGACGTTGAGCGCGTCGCCGGCGCCGCGCAGCACGGCCAGCACGGTGCGCACGCAGCGCAGTCGCGCGCTGGCGGTCAGCACGCCGTCCCGTGACAGCGCCGTGAGGATCGCCACCAGCTCGCTGTAGTACTCCAGGTTGATCACGTGCGTGAATCTGCGGGTAAAGTGTTTGCGTCAAAATTGATTTGAAATGAATCTCTTCCAGGTTAACTTTAAAATGGTGGCACTTCCTCTTACACGTGAGTGATAGATTTTACTTTAGCTATCCAGTGGTGTAATTGAATGTCGATTGGCAATATTGGATAATATGTAGCTGCAACACCGAAATGTATCCTTCTATTTAAAGATAGTGACTAGTGTTCAGAGACTTTCCCGCTGCTTAGTGTTGCCCAAATGCAAAAACAAGACGAGACTTAGCCTTGTCTTGGTCTTGCGCCAATACACCTGGTCTTGGTATTGAGTTCCCAGTCTTGGTCTTGTTATTGTGCTCCCAGTCTTGGTCTTGCGAGACTTGCGAGACTCTTGGTCTCGCAAGTCTCGCATTACCTATTAAGCTTATATATTATTTTTTTAAACTCTTTATTTTATTTATTAAACTCTTATTTAGATCTTGGAACAACGTAACAGAGTAGGTACATTTTGAGCTTGAATCAACATAGCCATAGTAAAGATCAACCAAATTAATAAATGACTAAATATTTAATGAGAAATTCTAAAAATCAACTGACACCGGGTGGGGTTTGAACCCACGACTTAAGCGATCCGTGCCGATGCTCTAACCAACTGAGCTATCTACCGTGTCCCACGGGAGTCAGTCTGTTTCATAATAAACGTTTACATTAATTAATGAGCTCACATGTGCTAAAACATATTATAAACAAATTAAGCCCCCTTACTCCCGACACAATCGAGAATCGAATCAGTTCGATCTGAATAGCTTTTGATACTCCCGACACGTACACTAGCGCACGATCGTGCGGTGGCTCAATTTGTAACTAAACTGGATCGAGAAGTTCGTTAGATCGTAACATTTGGTACTCCCGACGAAATCAACCGACATAGAATCGAATGCCTGGATCGTAAACAAACGTCAAATTACACGATAGCTAAAGAGGTCTCATCTACAGTATCGAGTTTGCTTGTTTTAGTTTATTTGAACTAAATTATAAGATTTTTATTACAGTATGGCTCGGCTTTAAGCATTATTTAATGTTATTGAAGGACCTAATAGCATTGACGTTAGGGAAATGCAAAATTTACGAAGCTTCACCAGCTACAACACATTAGCAATGGACATGGATTGTCAGGAATTTCGATGCAATTATTATCGATTTTAAACCTTTACGCATTTGTTTACACATTTGGTCGCTAATTCATGTATTATATTTTCACTTAAGACAGGGATTGAGACAAACGAAGTCTACATAATATCTATATTAACTTTGTTTGTGTCAATCTGTCTTTGAATAAACAAAGTCAATAAATAGTTATAGAAAGTTGTATGTTGATGTTACTATGCTCGGGTTTTCTAAATTATTTAGACTAATTGTAAACACAACACGAATTATTAGTTATTAACCTATTTATGGCAAGTTATATAACCTATTTATGGCAAGTTATTGTTGTTAGTGAATGTGTTCTGTGCACAACACTCGACTTTTTCTGACAAATTTATTACTTATTTGGATTTTGACTACACTTTGGACTAAAATAAAAAAATACTAACAAAAAAAAGACCTATCTACAAATATGACTATCTCTAAAAATATCTACAAATAGAAAAACTTCCCCAGGTAGTTCCCACCTGGCAGAGTACATAGCAAACTGATAGCATTGCCTCGTTGGATAGCAACGGCTATCCGTTGTGCCAGGTAGTTCCCGGCTCGGGGGTCTCGGGTGGCTTCAGTAAGCTTTTTTGATATTTCTTTAAAAAACTTATGTGCGCCCGGACCCCATGCACCTAGGGTTTCCGCCCCAAACGGTTCAAATATGAGATCTCCGCTAAGGTTCTCATACTTGCGCCGTTTGAGGTTCTCTGCTTGGTTTGCTGCCGCGCCCGCCCAGTTCGAGATGCCTTGGACATGGGACGGAGCAAGAGTATCGACACAAGTAGCTTCCCACACGAGAGCCCGTCCCACACTCCGAGGAGCCAGGGTCATTACATCAGGTCTCTTGCCATCGTCGTGCGCCAGACCGGAGGGCTCCAGTATAGCTGGCACACCGGCGGTGACAAGTCCATTCGGTGGTCAAAATTTGTATTAAGAATGAGTCTTGGTCATGGTCAAAAATGCAAGAACAAGATCAAGACCGATTTTGGACAACAGTAGCTGCTACGAAAATAAATTTAAAGACTTTCAACTGACTTGGCCAGGCCGTTTAGCGCGGCGGCGAGCAGGCGCGAGTGCGGCGCGGTCTTGAGCACGCGGAAGTACACGAGGAACACCGTGCGCGTCACCTCCGCCAGCGTGCGCCGCCGCGCCGCCGCGTCCTCCGCCGCCTGCGTCTCCAGCAGCTCGCGCTCCACTTCCTTCAGTTTCTTAGCTCGCTGGAAATAGAGACGAAAGATTTGGACTGACCATGACTGACTGGCTACACAAAACCTCGACATGCTCCGGTAAATTTACGGAACTATCTTGAAATTTCATTTATATTTAATTTTATTATTATTAGAAAACCAACAGCTTATAAATGTTACAGACATAACTTAAGTATAGAAAAAAAGAAAGCCAATAACAGGTTTTCACAATTAGTAAACAAACAATTACAAACAACAAAAACAAAACACTTAAATGGTAATAAACAATTAATGTATAAATCTTTGATATTTGACCAACATATTTTTTGGGATTAAAAAAAAACACTAAAAAATTGTATATCGACTTAGCCCCGCTTCTGACGTCTCGTGTTGGGGTACAACAGGAGAAGTACAGGACAAGGTTTCAGCTTGCCTCAAACACCTGCTTTAAATTTCCTAGCAGCTCTTGGGCCATCACTAGCCAAAGAAGAAATATCTAACGTTGAAAGATGTCACCTACCTTCTTCTCCTTCTTCGACAGGTTGATGATGCGCTTCTTGTGTTTGGTGTCCTGCTTGCGCTTGTGCTGCAGGTCCGTCTGCTCGTCCAGCTGTACGTCGCGGATGTCCAGCGCCAGGAGACAGTCCAGCGCGGGCGGATGTAGCCGCTCGCCGCGGCGCTTGACCAGCTGGTTGATTAGCCGGACGATCTGTGGTTTAGGTTATCTATTGTAGCGGACTACGACCTCTTGATTGTAAGTCCTGATGTGTGTCTGAGTGGTGATGATAATAATACAGCAACAATTCTTATATTCTCCTTTATTGGTGCTTAACACTGATTACGTATTACATATGAGGTATATGCCTAACATAATATACCTACGTCTACACTATTTATAGCCTTTTGGCCAACTGAAATAAACTAACTAAATAGGCTTTACTTCATGACATCTGTCAATGTCAAAAATGACATTGACACTTACTTTTGTCAATATGCAACAAGTATCAGGGAAGATATGGAATGCACACTTGTCAGGCGTCGCAGTGCGGAGTGCCATACAGGTATGAAATTAACAGTTTTTTTACATAATGCTTTAGAATTATGATTTGCTAGATTGTTGCTCGCGACTTCGCGCTAAAGGAAACCTTTCAATTCCGCGGGAACCGTGAGTAAAAAGTTACAAACTATTATTTCCATAAAGGGTTTAATATAATTCCTATATGATTGTCCTACATGATGCCTACCACCTATTCGGAAACTAGCCCGGCGAGAAGAACTGGCGTAAGAAACTCGCTATTCAAATGCATCAAGCAGTTTCAGCGTGAAAGGCAGTCAAACAGTCAAACATAAGGTAGCCTTCCGATCTGTGCGACCGTGATGCGAGACCGGCAAACCAGTCAATCAGGTTCTCGGGCCACGCCCACCGGTCGCGGGGCGCGGGGCGCGGGGATTGTTTAATGTTTAGTGCTGCATATAAATTCATACTAAGCAGTGGTTCCGCGACTCTATTTCTGTCTCGGGGCGCGGTCTCGCGTCGCGCGTCGCGTGCATCGGAAGGAACTATAGACACAAGATTCGCATTTGTTATGCTAGTGTGATACGAGGCAAAACAGCCAGTAGGCTTAGCAGGAACATTTGACGGCGTAAACGTAACGTAATCGAGTGAGAATTGTATAAAAAACTGTCAAAATCTTGACAGCGCCCATACAAGTTTCATTCGATAACGTTTCGGCCGCTGTCAAATGTTCCCGCTAGGCCCCCAGGTCAGGTAGCATGCAACAACACTCACCGTTAGCGTAATTTCTCCTTTCCTGTCTTCTTTGATCACGGTCTCCACGCACTCCCGCACCACATCCCGCGCCGCCGGCACGCGGGAGTCGAGGTGCGGGATGAGGGCTTGTGCTATGTTGTCCGCGTAGTTGAACTGCGGCCGGGACACCAGCATGCCGCCCATGCAGCGGAGCGAGACGAGCGCCAGGCTGAGGGTGCCTTCGTCGGGTTTCCTGAGGGTAAAATAGCAATTTGATATGCGGGCTGGGTACCAGCGTGCCGCCCATGCAGCGGAGTGACACTAGGGTGAGGCTAAGTGTGTTTTCGTCAGGCTTCCTACAGAATAGTTGCATTATACATTCTAATTACATGAGGTTTCATATTTGTACTGATGATTTACTGAGTAAATCATCAGTACAAATGTCAAAATAGATCAATGACGCATAATCCGTATTCACATCCAAATAAAGTAACCCTTTTTGACATATGTGCGCATGATGCACTTCATTCTGAACGCTAATAGGGGTTAGTAGGAACAATTGTGATCAATGTATTCATCATGTTATCGAATGAGAAATGTATGAAAATCATAACAGCGCCTAATTAGCAGAATCGACCATCTGATCTATGTAAGATACTGATCTAATTCGTGTTTTTAAGATTTCGTTTTTGTTTCGAGAAAATTTAATTTTTTTGTTATATTATCTTCAAGTATGTATTCTATTTGTGTTACCACCTATTTAGAAGTTACAAGAATTTGTTAATAAGAATATCTAAAACAATATTATTATTATCACCAACAAACTGTTTCGCAGTTTGGCGATTTTGATGTTTATGAATCAATACTTATGAATAAATGGATTTAAAAAAAACCTTCAGACTATCATGCCAGTAGCTCACCGGTTGTCGCCCATCCTGCGTCGCAGCACGTTCGTAGCTTTCTCCAGCCGCTGGAGATATCGTTTGTAGAACTCCAGTAACTCCTTCTCATACTTATACAGCGCCAGAGTGTCTTTCTTCACTGAAATCAAAACATGAGTTATTATTTGCATAATCAATATCATAGAAAACATAGGTACATTATTTACTGCTAAATGTAAACACGAACAGGAGGGACTATCTCCATGAGTGTCCGTAAAAATTAAATAGGGCATGGCGCTACTGTAGCAAGGGGATAAAGCGGCAAAATTGAAACGGCTCTTAGCCTTCTTGGGTTATATTTATAAAAATATTTTCGACTATGCGAGTAATTAGAATTTTTATGACTTTCTGACTTAACTATTGAAAGCTACTAAAGTCGAAATTAAAATAACTAAACTCAACTCATTTCATTCTTAACTTCATATCGCACACCCTGCTCCGACTCTAGCGCCTCCATGGCCAGTTTTGGAACTATTATTTAGCTACTTTTGTCGGGACACTTTTTAGCGTTTCTGTCTTACAGAGTTGGTGCTCTTTAACTCTAATCTCCATGGTTTAGGGATTAAAAAATATAAAAACTATAGAAATAAAATCTAGTAAGAAAATGAATAAATGGCGATGAGATCATGGACCTCCATCAGCTGATTTAACACACGCAAGTTTTAAGTAACAAAGAGTTAAAAAACGTTTTGAAATCAGCTGTGAGGTGAATCAGCTGCACACTAATCCCTTTACTAATAAAAATATTTACACAATGGATTAGCTATACAATGATTTGTCCTTGTCTGTCACGCAACTTTTCCAACGTATAAGACAAGGACAAAACATAGTATAGTTTATCCACTGTGTAAAGTTTTTTATTAGTAAGGGGTTTAATTGACACATTGTTGGAAATTTTAAAGTGTTTACATTATAACACGCCTATTCACATTTAGGGTTTTTGTGGTTTGAATATTATATATATAATGTTTGGTAAAATCAATTACAGTAAATTTTCTTAACAATGGAAAGAAACGAAATTCGTGCGGATTAAAACCAAGCTAGACAGTGTTTTAGGTAATTCTGCTCCTGCATTGAGTACAATTCACACCTGGGTAACTGATTTTAAACGTGGAAGATAGAGCTGCGAAGACGCCCACAGGTCTGGCCGTCCAAATGAAGTCACGAATCCGGACATGATCAAAAAAATCACAAAATTGTATTGAATGATCGGCGCTTAAAGTTGCGAGAGATAGCAGAGATGGTGAGCATTTCATCTGAACGCGTTTTTAATATTTTGCACCAACATTTGGGAATGAAAAAGCTTTGCGCGCGATGGGTGCCGCGTTTGCTCACTGTAGACCAAAAGCAACGTCGAGTGGACGATTCATCGGAGTGTTTGGCGCTGTTTAACCGAGATCCTAATGAGTTTTTGCGGCGTTATGTAACAGTCGATGAAACCTGGATACATCATTATACTCCCGAGACAAAAGAACAATCTAAGCAGTGGACTGAGAGCGGAAAACCTGCGCCGACGAAAGCAAAAACGGTTTTGTCGGCCGGCAAAGTGATGGCGACTGTTTTTTGGGATGCTCGAGGGATTATTTTAGTGGATTATCTGCAAAAAAAAAAACAATAAATGGAGAGTACTACGCAAGCTTGCTGCAAAAATGAAGTGAAGAAATCCAGAAGAAACGACCACATTTGGCCAAGAAAAAATTTTGTTCCACCATGACAACGCACCTGCACACACGTCAATGGTTGCAGTCGCCAAACTCCATGAATTGTGGTTCGAATTGCTACCGCATCCACCCTATTCCCCGGATCTGGCCCCGTGCGACTTCCACTTATTCCCAAACCTGAAGAAATGGTTAGGTGGCCAGAGATTTTCATCAAATGAAGAAGTCATTGTTGCCGTGGGGTATTTTGAGGGGTTGGAGAGAACATTTTATCAAACTGGTGTAACGGCATTGGAGAAGCGCTGGACTAAATGCATCGAGGTAGAAGGAAACTACGTTGAGAAATAAATTTATTTTAAAATAGATTTTTGAAGTTTTTCTTTGTCGTTTCGGAAACTTATCAATCATCCCAGCGCTTTAGAGAGCACAATGTAACTTTATTTAATATAATATAATATTTTATTCGACATTTTTAAATTATTTTTCTGCCTTAACGTCTTTACAAAAGCAGTAGATCATATGCTCGAAATATCTATAATTGATTTTACCAAACCTTATATATCATCTACTCACATTTAACATCACTATAATCCTGTTGTCTGATCTTGTAATCCGGCAGCAGGTCCCGGAACACCTCGCCCGCCGAGATGGACGCCAGCTTCCGGACCGATAGCAGGTTGGGGCTCCCGTCACGGAGGCGCTCCTCCATCAGGTACAGGATTGGGAATAAGTTCTTAACCTGGAGATAAGGACAGAATAAAAAGAGATTTATGCCCGGTTTAATACCACGGCCTTGTAGAAAACCAGCGTGAAGTAAGTGAGGTTACCGGAGGCCCAGGTGGGGTTGGGGATTTTTCAGTTTTGAATAACTATTATAAAAATGTAGCATTGCGTCGCGTATCGTTTCGTTTTACTGTGAGCTGACCCTAATAATAATAATTTGCCCACCTTTTTCTCTGGACTCTCCAATAAGGATGAGCACAGTGCACCGATCCTCAGTTTCTCATGCTGAAGCCTGTCCCTCCTCGCGGCCAGGAGCTGCACCGTCGTGATAGTTTCAGCCTCTGGAGCTTTCTCCTTGTCGTCGTCCATGCCGGAGTCTGAACCTTCTATCTCACTGCCTTCTTCACCACTCTGTACCTCTGGACTTTCCTCCTCTTTTTCTGATTCTGACTCTGAAAAATTTGTGAAATATTTGGATTATATGATGAATATGTAACAACTCATGGCACACTTAAAACACAGAAGTTCACAAATTCTTGGATGTGTAGACAGTCAAAGGGGAAATAAAGATAATATCCTGGACTTATACACACCGGAATAAGATCCCAGATATTCTTAATAGAGATGTTCCCGATGGGGAATACTTCACTCAACACATGCTCAGTCGCTAAGACTAATTGCATGATTTGGATAAAAAGATGACGAATAGTTAGCCACTTGCAGTGGGGTGCACAGGATTATGACACTAGGCATGCGGCGAAGTTCTCGATCACAAAAACTTTTTCGTTTATAGATTTTTAGCATATCTACAGCCAAGCGACGGATATCTAAGTCGAAACCATGCCAACAGAGCAAGTCTTAGATGTACTACTATTCATGTACATCTTCTACGGCAACGCTAACAAAACAGCGATCGATCGTCGCGGCGGAAGAAATTCTAATAAGTAAAATAATAAGCATATTTTAAAATATTATAACTACTCACCAGTCAGCTTCAATTTTCACATATTAAAGGTTCCGGTTACTTGAGATTACTATATCCCGATGTAAATTACTAAATAATATGCAAGGAAAACAATATAATTTAATCTTATGTACACAACCACACAGCCAGTTATACGTTTCATAACTTTTAACATGAAATTTTCGAGTTACATTATTTTTTTGCTGGTTTAATTGTTGTAACTCGGGTATACACCTACCTTTAGACAGAATTTGAATCTTTTCACTGAATGACAATTGTGAGAACTTGTTATTTTTAAATTTTAATAAACTCACATTTTCAAAACATCACAGTCAAATAACATTTTAAAAAAATCGACTAACTCATTAGTAAAAGCTAATCACTACAATTATTATAGAAACTCAGTAATAAACTGTTAAATGTACACACTTTCAAATGTTAAAATGAAAAATCTTTAAAGAAAACTATACATAAAGGAGCGATTAAATTGTAAACAATGCTTATCACATGAAATATGCAATATGGCCCCCGCGAAACACAAAACGTTTCTTCTATTTAAACAAATAATACCTTACTAAACAAAAACGCATATTGTGCGTACATGATTCATTAGATTGGCGTCGTATTGTTTTTACTCGGATTATAGGCAACGAATATTTTCCAACAAGCCAGTTCGGCGGTTTTCGGAAGCGATCGGATAGCCGAACCATGTCTGGTCAGTTTCATACATTGGAAAATGAAGTACATGCTCAGTACGTAAAGATGTCGCTATGAGTAACATTGTGAACCATGGAAAAGTAAATCACATTAAAAGCACAATTAAACCGCCATGTAACTTGTTTTGTTTTACGTCAGTGATTTATTTACTTTTATTCTTCAAAATTTTCAATGATTACTGAATAAAATATGAATTTATAACAATATTTTATTCATATCACGCCCTCTTTTTTAAAAATTGAATTGATAAAGTACATCGGCACTACGGGACTCTTCAAATTAAATATCGTCAATTCACGATAGATGGCGGCCTAGTTAAAACGACGACGCAACGCGCAGGCGGCGCTATGGGCGCTTATTTAACAATTTATCTTTATAGCACAGAGATAATAATATACTACGTTAGTACGTAGATAATAATATACTTAGTTATGTTTGGTTATGTTCGTTCTCTGAAAATAGTGTCATTTATAATTTCCACGTAAAGTGCCATCTAGTAAGTTTTCTTAGTAAATAACATCATAGAACTCGTTGTAGTACCAAGCTCGCGCCACGGGCGCCCGAAGCCGAAGGCCATCTAATGCCGCATGAGTTACGCCTATTTAAACATGTCGGTATTCATAGGTGTGTGCGTTTGCGAAGTATGAAAATTACACATACATGCGATGATTTGTCCTGCACAAAGCTACTGTATGAGTTGCTATTTATAAAATATTAGGCGTTTTAAAGTTATTATATTTTTTTAATTAATTTATTTACTATTAATTAAAGTCATCTAAAACGGACAAACGTTTTATTAAAATATCTGTGAATGACAAGTAAAGCACTGCTTTTCTGCCTATATGGAGCCCCTGGCCACTTGCTATGAGAAAATAAATCATTCACATAAGCTGCCATTTATTACCATATCATTGGTAGATAATACAACTGTATTATAAACGCAACAAATACATAGAAGTGTATAATATATACTGTAGTATATATACACTTCTATGTATTTGTTGTGTTATTTAATTGTAAATTAAGCTGTGAACATGTTTTTTTTTTCGCATCTTGAATTTCGTAGTGAACGGACATGTTCTGCATTATAATAATGTCAGTCTGCTGTTTGTGATAGTCTGTATTATTGCTTGCAATTAAAACTTTACTTTAAGTCTAAGAGAACCAGTAGTTTCACAATATACTCGATAAGTGTCAGATACCTTATTTGCATGTTTTGCCTTTGCATTTGGAAGCAGCAACAAAACTTCAGATTAAGATATCAGACACTTATGAGAAAATTGTGCAACAAGCCTAAAATAAGTCATCTAACTTCTCGCCAAGGAAACATTAGTAAATTGTGTATGTTACCTTCACACTCTTCCGTTCTCTCCACCACTCCATCTTTAGTTTTAATAGGCAGTAGCGGTCGGAGCTTCTTGATAGGTCTCTCTGAAAGCTCCTTTTCATACTGCACCTCCATGTCACTATTTTCTGAGTCGTCTAAACTAGCGGCCCCACTGTCACTGCCAGTCTTTTGTTTTCCTTGCTTCTGTTCTTTCTCTCTAGTTCTTTTTCTCTTTAAATTCTTTCTGCAATAATACAATATTAAGACAATTATTTCTGTATTTGCTGTAAAGTTCATATACAATGATTAATATATAGTAATTTATAACTTTCTTTGGAAATTTCAATGCTCAGCATGAAAAAACTAGATTTTTTTTGTGCAAATAATACAGAGTTTGTGTCATCTGTATTACACACAGCATACACAGTCACTTATGTAATTTACTAGTTTCTGAGGTTTTTTCTCAGTAGTTTATCTATTCAATAGCGCTTTTAATGGATGACGTAAAAACATTTACCCATCAAAAGCGCTGTTGAACAGATAAACTATCTTGACTAACAACCAACAAAAAAACACAGAAACCAGGCATGTCAATGTAAATGCCAGTGGTGTGGGGTTCCTATAACTCAATTCCTATTGGTTTCATTTACCACTTACATTTTGAAGACTGTCATCCAAATCTCTACCTATTATACAGGCTAGGGCTTCCCTACGAAGGAGAACCAACCTTCGCCACAGGTACACATACTTTATCACATACATACTTTTTCTCCTCCTCCTGAGGTATGTCGGACAGCAGCTGCGGCTGACGGGCGAGTCTGCTGGTGATGTAGGCCTGCTCTTCCTCGTCCAACATGTCAGCCCACTCGTTACTGGACTCCTCACTCTCGCTACTATATTCTGGCTCGGCCTGAGTGGGCTGTCTTTGCTTCTGAATCTTAGCTCTGTGCCTCTGCAGCTTTAGTTTACCCTGTTTCTTCATTTTGTTTGTCGTTTGGTTGTTCCTCTTCACTTTACTGATACGCTGTTTCCCTTTTTTCTGTAAATTTTAGAGATAAAGAAAAATTATGGTAGGACTGTTTCATACAGTAAAAAATATTTGTGTTTGGCATATAATAAATAGTAAATCTATATACTTACAGCCATTTTTGTTGCTTTTCAAAATTATCTATTAACTGAAACACTACTTTATTTTATTTACTTTAAAATTAAAAATTACAACGTGAGTTTATAACCTCAAACACTGCCTCAACACAAACAACAAATGTGAAGTGTCAAATGTTACACTGACAGAAAATTCGAATTCGAAAAACTTAATGTTCCTCACATTAAGTTTTATGCATAGATTTAGCGTATACATCTACTATTCATCAATTTAAAAATATTTTGATTACTACTATTGTTAATTCTTTCTTTAAATTTTTTGTGTAAAAAGTGAAATACATTAATTTAATTTATACTAAATAGTTGAAGAATCTTATTTGAAATTAAATTTTGTCAAACACTTGTTTGGCATTAAATAGGTAGTGTGCGTGAAATGCAAAAATCAGGTTTTGTTTTGCTACATTTAAATTTTGAATGCAAGTTCCACTTTCTAAGTGTCAAGTCGAAAAAGTTTCAAGTTCTCGAAAGCTATTGTTTTCCACGTATATAAAAATGTTCCACTGTTTTTATGCTTTGTGAAGTAATAATAATGTGACTTTCTGTGATCGTGTTTCTTGGTTTGTTTTTAAACTATATTTACGACTATTAACTTGCTCGAAGTACATTTCGAAAGTTCTGATGATGGTGCCCCAGCAGCAGAGGCGACGTCGACGTCGCGCCGCTCTGTCTAGGGTGCCCGAGAGGCGCGTGGTGGTGGCACGGGGAGCTGGCGGCTTTGGGTTCACAATCGCCGGGCAGAGGCCGTGCGTGGTGTCAGCAGTGGCGGCGGGCGGTCCGGCGGAGTGCGCAGGGCTCCGCGCGGGAGATGCGCTGATGGCGGTGGACGGTGCGAGTGTTGCGCGGGCGCCGCATGCGTCGGTGGCGCGGCTGGTGGCGTCGGCGCAGGGGCCCATTGCGTTGAGCGTGGCGCCCCGGGAGCCCCCGCCCACGGACACAGAGGACACGGAGCCGGAGGAGCGCGCACGCACCCGCAGACGGTACCCGCCGCCCCGCCGCAGGCTACAGCAGCCGCTGGTTCATCATCCAGGTGAGGATTTTAGTGTCATTGTATTTAAAGAAGAGTTGCTACAAACTGAATATTTTCTTTTGTCTGTTGTTGAACCCATTGTCATTCAGGTTGTTACTTTTACTATTATACTCAATATACATAAAAAAGAATATGATTGACAGACTACAGGCATGACCAACCTTTGCCATGTGGCCCCTGAGCTAATTTTAAAACTCAGATCTACTACTATATATATATAAACATCTAATGGGGATTGTTTACAAACACATTCTATTGAAAAGTCTTGATATTCACGAACAAACGGTAACCGATCCTGTGTCTGTTATATTGGTTCGCCCAATATTTGCCTGGCGCCAAGAGTTAGTGGCAATATTTGGTAATGTTTGAAAAACATTGAAACATTTGGGGCTTTGTAACGTATTTTGGTTTTTTATGGTGCAAGGCACCAGCTGGTGCCTGCGACTCGTCAAAACGGAACCCTATTTTTCTAAAATGGGACCCTAAGACAAAAGTTGCCTAAGTTACTCTTTTTTTTTTTTTTTTTTTTTTATTTTTTTTTTTTTTTTTTATAACTACTCCCTATAACATCAGCTATTTGATCAGCCAATGAAAGTATGGTCAAATCGGTCCAGCCGTTTCAGAGATTAGACAGAACAAACAGGCAGACAAAATAAAATGAATAATTATTTTTTGGTGTAGACACTTTTTATACTTTAGTAATAAACATTTAATGCATTGCGGTTAATTTAAAATTACATACAGACACTTCAGTTTTATGTATTTGTATAGGTGTCACTTTGTAGAGTATTAAGTTGCTCAAAGATTTCTACATTAAGTGGTAAAAGTATTAACTGTCCATTGTTAAAACTTAAACATTATAATTTGTGTGAGAGCTCATTCTAGTAAAAGGCTAATTGGGTTATTGCCAAGTTTGAGTGAACTAAACATATATTTTATCTATAAAAAGACAGCAACATAATGCTCCCAATATAAATGTCACTTATTTATTTGGTCAGATGTAGTCTTCTTGTTTTGTATGATTTCAAAACTCAAGATAAGCTATGACATACATTTGACAGGATAAATCTTCATACAATAAAAAGTTACGCCATCTTGTTTTCACCATACTTCAAATGTCAAAAGTGGGGCCATTTAACTGGAGACACTGAAAATTATGCAAATGGAGTTGTATGAAATGTGGCACAGTTAAAGTTTATGTGAAGGAAGTTGTGTTTAAACATAAAAATTGGTCTTTCTACTACACTAGGCAACCTGTACGTCAATGTTAAAAAACTTATTAATGTACTAACACTCTGTATATTCTACTATAGTTTTTTTATGGTAACCAACCTGTAATCACTAACCCCCTTAATAATAAAAATATTTATACAACAGATAACCAATACAACATTGCTATCTTTGTCTGATATGTTGGAAAAGTCACTTGACAGACTAAGACATTTTTATTAGTAAGAAGAAGTAAATTTAATCTCATTGTTTATAAATAAATATTTCAGGATGTCACTCTGCACCGAGCACTTCTGGGGTGAATGAAATCTTACAGAACATAAGCCGAGCTCAGCTGACACCGAACCATATCGCGCGACTCGAATGTCGAGCCGTAGTCGGCTACCTCGGCACCATAGACACGCCGCAGGCAACCGCCGCCGCCGCACCCGGCAACGTGCGGACGGCGGTACGGAAGCTGCGGCAGGAAAGACGCACTGCTGCCTCCGTACTGCTCACAGTGCTACCACACGTGCTGCTACTACGGCGAGCCAACGGCCAGGTCCTCGCGCAGTACAGCCGCGAGAGAATTGTCTTCGCTGGCTGCGGATCAGAGGAAGACCGTCGATTCTTCGGTCTAGTGACGTCAGCGGAGATAGACCTGGAGAGCGTGTCCCACAGCTGTCACGTGTTCGCAGTGGACGGACGGGCGGCGGAGCACGAAGCCCATGCCGCCCGAGCGCGTGAGTTCCACGTCACCTGCACGAGGGATCCCGTGGCCGAGCGCTGCCTCGAGTTCCCACCCTCCGCAGAATATGTAGTCGGAGTGATCCGAGGCATGTACTCCCTGCCCGCCGACGACTGCACCCCCCTACAGCAAATCTCTAAACTGGTGAAGGGTGATAGTCCCGCGCTGGGCCACTTCGCCCGCAGACCGGTGATGCGGGACCGGCGCAGGCAGGAGGAGGTTCGGGTGGAGGTCGCTAACTCCCCGCAGCCGAGCAACCACAGCGAGCTAACCACCAGTAGCAACAGCGACTCCGGCATCGGCTTCCACAACGACTGCCGGAACGTCGCCGACAGGATCCTAGTGGTGGACTTCGGCCATCCGCCGCCGCCGGCACGTTACCGACAGGAGCCTCGCCGGCCGGTGGGGCTCGTCGGCTGCAACTTCGAGGACGGCTCCTTCCTGTCAAATACCACACCAGTTGTCGACGGCTTCGGAGGACAAGGCCGGCCATTGAATCTAGACGACGTGATGCTAAACGCCAACGAGATACGCCACGTCAGTACACACGAGGATCATTACAACTATAACTTGTACGGCAACGTGGCATCCACGTCCAAAACTAATGGAGTGTACGACCAAGTGTATACAGAAAATGAAGGACACTATGAATTCGTGCCCGCGCAGTTGGATGTAGACGACGTAGACAGAGTGTCTGAAGCGTTCAACTCGGTAGAAATATACGAGGAGAGGCAGCGAAGGCCAGACTATCAGTCAAATGAATCTGTAGAAAATGTGACAGTTGTGTCAGCCTTAAGCAAAGCCAGTGTAGACACAGTGTCGGCTACGAGCAAGACCAGCGCAGATACAATGTCGGTGTACTCCACCAGAAGTCACGAGGAGGCCAGGCCGGCTCTCCGGAAACATTTGCAAGCATCACTGGATGATATGCTCGTGTTGGGTCTCCGAGACCCAACTCCCGAGGACAAGGATGAGGGGAAGTTTGTACATCCAGCTAATGTGAAGTTGAAGGTAATTTTAATTTGTTCTCATATTTTGCTGTATGTAATGTAGGTTATGGGTCTATGAATGCGTCAAAATTAAAATAAACTAGAACATACAATAAAATAAGACATGGTTTAGTTATCCATGGTTTAGTTAGGAGAGGTCTTTCTGCAGGTCTCAAATGTAGAAAGTGTGAGAAATAAAAACACAAATAGCTCGTATCAGAATATATATTTGAATATTACGGTAAAATTATTAACAATTAAAGTCAAAGTACGAGTTTCCTAGAAAATCTCGTTATATTTAAAACTTAATCAATAAATTTTTATGCACATGGTAATACGAACGAAAAAAAAATCATCGCTGCGGAACAAAACGACGCGTCAATTCGAACATATCAGCGTCTAACACTCGACAATTCAAAGTTGCAGGTGAGAAAGAGAGAGAAAGGTTGCAGTACTTGCAGATGTACATAAGTACATTTTGAGACAAGTCCATAGTCCGTCATAATCGTGCATGAGCCTTTGTTTTTGTAATTATTAATTTGACACACACTTCTGCACACATTGGTTTGTTCAGTTAAGTTTCAGTTGCTGCTACTCTTTCGTGGGTTGTATACCCCAGTAAGGTACTAATAAAACTATTTACGCAACGGATAACTTAAACAACGTTGCTGTCTTTGTCTGATGCGTTGGAAATGTCACACGATAGAAAAAGATAGCAATGTTGTTGAAGTCATCCGTTGTGTAAATATTTTTATTACTAAGAGGGTAAAAGTTTGTTTTAGTTATGAGACCTAAGAAGTATAAATGCTTGACGATTGCTGAAAAAAAGAAGTTAATCGAAAAAGTAGAGGGAGATGAGAAGAAAAGTGATGTTGCAGAAGAATTTAAGATTCCTCTGAGTACTCTCTCAACCATTTGATATTTCAAACACTCGATATTTCGTAATATTTTAAGAGGGAGGGAGAGGGGAGATTCGAATTAACGAGAATTATTGACATTTTCCACGATAATTTTAGTGCATTTAAAAAGAAACTCCTAACCTACTTTGCCTTAAATGGCTCCAGCGCTAATCAGTAATTTTATATTATCTATTTTATAAGTATTAAATTCAATTGCATGAAATTTACATTAATTTTAAAATATCTAAATGAAATCTATATTTTGAAGTAACATTCAATATTTTATATGTTATTTTGTGTCTTTTGTAGTGATTCTTGTATTTAAAAATTGTATTGTGTCATTTTTATGTCATATTCAATTGTATATATTAAATTATATAATATTATTATAAAATTGTAAAATTTTTGATTGATTGTTTAAATGTATACGCTGCTGGTAACCATAAATAAATAAATAACATACAGAGGTTTAAAATGGAGTTTTGTAGATAGGTACTAATATAAAATGTGACCACATTATGTGAATCATACTATGAAACATCCACTTTTAAAGAAGTTGCTCCTACATTTACTTGTAATAATTCTATTTTGATAGTTTTCAATATGATTATTAATTTCGCACCTATAATTTTTGAGATGTTGTTGGTTATAATAAATGCTCGTCTGCAGAAATGTATGGATATGTTTTGCTGTACATGCTTGTAGCCCTTCTGACTGCTGTTCTAGGTCCGCAAGCCCAAACCCCTCAACATCATAACCAAGACCAAGCACATGTTGTCAGGCAAGCGAGACCGCTCGCTCAGCGCTAGCGCGGGCGACGTGTCCGCAGTGCCGGGAGACCCGCAGGAGCTGCAGGCGGCCGCCAGCGAACCGGATCTACGAAACCAGGTTAGTGGTTGATCTGTTGAACTTTACATAAATACAGTACTGCTATGCCAAACCACTCCCGTACACGGACAGCTCTGGCCGATGCCAACCGGTAGCGACATGACGATTGGACGAGAGACTGTAGGTATGGTATAGCTAGATATTTTAACCAACTTGAATTTATCCAAATTGTAAAAAAAAAATTGACAACATTCACAATTGACATACTCATATACATATATGTTTACAATAAAAGATGGTATGCCTCTATATTCACGCACGTGTGTGATAAACTTGGACTACCCATCCACTTAAATTTTTGCACACAACTGTTGAGGACGGTGACCGTAGCATATTGAAATGTTGAATAATTTCTTGAGTTGTAGCGCCATCTATAAGGTTTCGAGTGAACACTTACAGGTATAATACGTTCACTAGATGGCGTTCGAAGCTTGTGAAGTTGTGATTGAATAAATTCATGTGGGTCAAGTTCCTCGCTGTTTCTGCGGGATAAGTCAACTTGAAACATTTTTAATTAACTCGAATAAAAAAAAAAAGACAAATCTTTTTACTCTCAACCATGTATACCGTCTTTGGGTATTCGAGTTTCGACCGAGCGCATGACTATGCGGTAAACACAAAGTATTTATTTTTTATTGGAACGAAGTTCCTTATGGGGCGATGCGGGAGGGGTACCCTAGCCGGGAGAAAACGTCCGTAACTTAAGATTTTTATGTATAGTCTTTATTGTTTTCTTTATACCTCGAATAGAACTTAAAATTAATATTTTTATAATAAGGAACTTCGTTCCTATCCGGTGGCCCACTACACCACACGGCTTTTTTATTATACTTTATGCACACAATATGGTACAGAGGCGGCATTTTTTACCGACCAACCTTTGAGTAATGTAGGTAATATCTATTGGTTAAGCCGGTTACGTGAAACCAAAAACATTTTTATTTATAAATATAAACTAGCTTTTGCCTTATACTTCAAATTGGGCTTTTTCTTCCTAATTCATACTCGTGACACTTAAAAATAATGTGTCTTTCGATGAGGGTTTTTAAATTCGTGACATCTCACGCGCTACCAAGCGCCGCCTGGTGACAGAAAAAGAAACGAAAATTCTTATTGACCGTTTTGATTCCACTTACGGCACCAGATGACGCTTTGTATGAGTCGGATCTGCCCCCAAGCGGCAGAAAAAACATCAAAAGCCCTCAATGGTAAAAGAATTTTCAGAATCAGTTCAGTAGATCCAGAGATTACCCCATTGAACCTTACAAGATTTACCTCTTTATAATATTTATAAGTACAGTATCCCAAGCACGAACGATTGACAACAAAGTATTCGTAACGTTTCGAATACTTTGTTGTCAATTGTTCCTGCTTGGGCTACAGATTAAACATTATACGCATTTTACATCTAATAAACCGATCGCACATTACTCGGGAGTCTGGGTGCGTAAAGACACAGCTGACTCACTTCCTGCGCCGGCGCAGGGCGCTCGAGGGGGGGGGGGGGGCTGCGGGGGCTGCGGCCCCATTGAGCTCGTTAGTGGACGTGGGACGGGGGGACAATTGGGTGATCGGGTGTAGTCAGATGGACCTCTTGACCTCGCGAGAATTGGGTACGGGTGTATTCAATTGTTTGTTCTGGGGCAATTCACATTAATATCTCGTTTGGATTGACACGCTGTCCCGCGCGCACACGCACAATTTGACGCGTGTGCGAACGTTACAGCGCGGCGCGCCGACAGAAAAGAGATTATATCCCACTTAGTATTATAAATATAAAAGTTTGTGAGGATGGATGGATGGATGTTTGTTACTCCTTCACGGAAAATCTGCTAAAAATACTTTGCCCACATATTATAGTTCTATTTTATCTTTTCTCCCAGCAAAATATTTTTGCGGTGCGGGATATCGCTTACCATTAGCTAATCGGTATGCTCGTTTAGCATATATACTTATATAGTCTATAAATAGCGCCGTGTACGTTATCACGCTATCAGCTTAAGGCTATCTATATACATATATAGCCCGGACCTTCACGAGAGCGTCAATATTGATTACCAAACAGACTGACAATGTATACTGGAAAATTATTTTCACTTTTGTAGTCTACTAGATGATGACTAGATGTTGCTTGCGACTTCGTGCGCGCAAAAGTAAGTCCCACGAGAACCGTACATTTTGCTGCGATCCTTTCTCGTGTTCTAATCTATATTTGTGCCAAATTTCATCACAATCGGTCCAGTAGTTTCGGGGCTTATTCAATGCAAACAAATAAACATACAAACAAACTTTTCCACTTTATAATATTAGTATAGAGTATAGACTGTTGCCCGCGGCTCCGCCCGCGTAAATGCATTGTCCCACGGAAACACTGTACTTTTTCGGAATAAAAGTGGCCTCTGTGTTATTCCAAAGCCTAAATAAAAACCGTACTAAATTTCATCAAAATCCGTTACGTAATTTTTGCGTGAAAGAGTCTCAAACATCCATCCATCCTCTTATTCTTATAGAATATCTTGATACTTGACCGTTTCTATTGTTCGCGCCGAGCGACGTGTTTAAAGCCCAGTGATCGTTATTTGTTAGTCTGTCTGTGTATAATTTTCCAGTGTCACGATTCACGAATTCTTCTATTTTTATTATAGCTCTGTCCGCCCTGTCCGCCCGACCGTCTGTCTGTCTGTCTTCTTCTTCTATAAATATTAATAGTTGATGTATGTAGTTTAGTACATTTTTGGGCGAATAAAATACTTAATTAAAAATATATAATATAGTTTACAAAATATGAAGTGGGGATAAAATTATTTTCCTCATTTTATTTTACCTCCAAAGTGGTTTACAAGTTCGTACTAAATGCTCTTTAGGAGAAATATTTTGAGCAAAATCGGGCAGTAACTTTTGAAGTAATCTGAACCTTGAGTTACGGAACCCTCCTTAGAGATGTCCTGACATGCTCTTGGTTAGGTTATCTATTGTTAGTTGCATGTCGTGATCGGCAGCTATAATAGGCTACTTGACCTTGTTTTTATTTATGACCTAAAAGCTTCATAATTGTTTCATTACACACAGAAAAACATTATTTTGAAACCTAAAAACCTACAAAAAATATATTTTAAAAATACACTTTTTAAAACCTCCGAAAACACTATCCGCCATGTCGGTTGATATAATATTATCTATGCTGTGACGTCATACTAGTACTGTTTGTAATCTGTGCTATAGTCCGTAGTAGTAAAATGGCGGTATTACGTTCCGTTTGACGTTTTGACATAAATAACTTTTTAGGAGGCCATGAACTATTTATTTACAGAAACGTTCCGTTTCACTACTTACATACGTGTTTAGTGTGTTTGTGACGTCACATCCTTGCCGGAAGTTATTTCGAGGTGTTTTCATCAGTGGAAATTAAATAATTTTAAATGCGCGTTCGTACTCAGGAACTAAAGTCGGACAAAGTAACAATTTTCGAACTTTTTTATCAATCCAAATTTCGATCGTACTATGATGCAATTGTATTATTTTTTAAGCAATATTCCATCCGAAACATAACTGTGATTTTACTGACAAATGAAGCAAGAGAGATGATGTGGAAAATAAATGTTACTTTGGCATAATATGTTTATAGATTTCTTATGTTAACGCGAAAATTGCTTTGCAGACACAAGGTCATGCACATATGTCATATACAGAAGGACAATACGCTATAAACGTACTCAACGTTTAGCCAAAATTCTTCATACAAGAAGATGTACCGCCATCTGTTGAAAATCGATCGTTCTAAGGCCTGCAATGGCGCCCGTATCTTGAAATAACAGGCTTTATTTAGAAATTGTTATGAAATACTTTATGTACTTAAATTAAAACAATATAATTAGTGTTACCGATAATAATAAATCACGTCCATAATATTTACTAGTTTGTCGTAATTTTGCAGCCTTTTACCGATCTCTTTATTGTCAAATGTAAAACTCGAGTGCCCCATAGGGACACTTAAAGTAAGGACATTTTAGCCTCGATATGCCCTGTAATCTATCTGTCATGCTTTCATGCTAATATTGTTTTTATGAGCTCGTCTATTAATAACCTTTCTTCTATAGACAATTAACTTTATCAAAATAAATAATTTCATTTTCCTTCGTGTTTTTTGTACAAATAACACCTACAATCTACATAAGTCTACGTCTGCAGATAAGAAATACTACTTTAAGTTTTACGAATATTATCGCAGTTTATTAACATTTTTAACCGACTTCAAAAAAAAAAAAATATTTTGTATCCCGACGTTTCAGCTACTTTAAGCCGGTGGTCACGGGAGGACTGAATGACCACCGGTTGCTGAAATGTACTTTTATTTTGCAAAGTTCTAAGGCTTTTTATCGGCCGGTGAAGGTTTTGTAGGCTAGCAGCTGCAGGGCCAAGTTGCTGAATCGCGTATCGGCAACCAAACTGCCGGGGTTATCATTTATCGCCGTGTCGAATGACACTAGGGCAGCAAGCTGTCTGTCATGCTAATATTGTTTTTATGAGCTCGTCTATTAATAACCTTTCTTCTATAGACAATTCGATTATTAACAAGCTGATGGATTTAAAAAAAAAAAAAAAAAACGTTATTCCCGTGGTGCTTCCCCTTTAATTCTGACTTTTTGTCATCACAATTTTTGCTGTCTCCCGCTTTGCTTGAGGAGGGAAACTGGAATACTTCCTACTCCTCCTACAATCTTCTGATTAATTTCGTTGCGGGTTCCAAGACAGATTTAGCATGTCCCCCGGGCACCCCTGAGATCATATCAAAGGGTTTTTGCGGTTGGTTACCACTGTCTCTCCTGGCTACACAGGAGTTGCAGTGGTGGGTAAGTGTGGTGGGCCAATTGCCCGTCTTAAAAAAAATAAAGCTGATGGATTGGCCAATTTTTTATTCCAGTTTAAATTCCAGTGTTAACTATGAACTGGAATAAAAAAATAAGTACCTACATACACCTACAGTTTCTACACCAACACACCTACACATACTACCTACACCCCACCTGATACCTGCTAACAACACGGTCGGAGTGTCACTTATCGGCCACTCAACTGTACTAATATCGCTATTAAACCCCCATTGGGTTGGTGTTCAAAGTGGGTTGGGTTTTGCGAATTGAGGGTTATGTATATTTTTAATGCCAAAAAATAATATAAAATAAAATTAAAAAAAAATAAATTGGGGTGGGCGGTGGTGGCATTGACATTAATATTCGGCCATTTCCGTACACATTCGGCTGCCCTGCCCCGGGGCAGTTTGCGATGCCGAAAACGCCAATAGACACGAATACGCTGCTCGTGCTAAGCCCCCAGTTCCCATCGTTTGGCGTTTGACCCGCACTCCCTATATATACACTATCGCTACAGTACTCACTTCGGACTGCTCAGTGCTCAGACACGCCCACAGTGCCCGAGCCGCACGCGCGTATGCCGCACGCCTGCATGCGCCGCACGAGCTAACTAAACACGAGCGCTCGTCGTGTAGTACGTTCGAGCTGAAAACACGAAAAGTTCACAGTTACACCATCATCGTCATCGTGTTATCTTAGTGTTGTTCATCATCATCGTCAGCTGTTTCTAGTCGTGGTCGTGTCACATAACACTCGTCGATTGTGCCAGTGTTTAACGAAAGTTGTGAGTGCCTTCCGATGCGTTTGTCGTTGGTGATGTGATGTGTCGACTGTTGTGATGTGATGGGATGGCCAATAAGATGATGGGATACGTGATATGCGGATACGACTCGGTCGACAATCTCACGGTGAGTGAAACACCGTGCTGGCTATTGTGTATAGTTGTATACGATTGTAGTTTCGCACGTTTTTGCGTGCGCGGCGTTTCCCCATTCTCCAGTTACGTTAGTCGATTAATTGACAATTTCTTTGCAAATTACTAATTTTTTTTTTAATAAAAACTACTACACGTACCTACCTACGTACATTATATAGCCTATGTTACCCGGGCTATTATTACGAATCTGTTGGCACATAATTTATTAAAATTAATAGTTTAGGCGCTACGGTGGAACAAACATACATATATAGTGAGTATCATAAATTTCTACTTGGTATTTAATTTTTGGAATTTTGATGAATCATTATTTTTTAATGATTTTTGAAAAAGTTTTCTATGTTCCTGGATCGTGGATGTAAAATAAATATGTGTATAACATAATAAAAAAACTCTATTGTACCAGCGCAGAGTTCTATTTTCAATGCTCAGAATTTTCTACGGCCTTCCGGATTCCGGTGCATAGTCCCAGCCTAAAAGTTGCTATCAAACAAATAATGAATTGTATGTATTTCAAAAGCTTCATATTACAAATGCCTGAGAGTTAACTCAAGTGTAGGTAAAAAATACTTACTCACCTGTACAAGTATACATCTATATATACAAATAAATGATATAGAAATGCCTGTTTGTAATTTCAAATTAACCGCTTTGCTCTAAATGCATCTAGTGCAAATATTATGATAGTCCGTGCGCTGTTTCACTCACTCATGCGCGATAGACTATCTAAGTTTCCGACTCTACCGCCGGCTCGTCTCGCCGGGCTAGTTCCTGGTGGGTAGGTCACCAATCTCACCATGTAGGACAATTCAAGAATTAAAGTGTTAGATTCTAACCTATACAAATCTCTAAGGCGCTGAAATCATTGACCTAACAGAAACAGGTGATTTAAAGAAAAAGCAAAGACTTCGCCGAAATAATATCAATACAATCAGTAGTGTGAGGTCATTGACCTTAATAGCTCCTCAAATAGCGCAAATTGTAATGTAATCTAATTTAGTTTTTTTTTTTTCGAGATTTTCAATTATTTTTCTGCCTATTAATGTCTAGTCATTTGCCCAAAACATCCGTAATAGATTTTTAACAACCTATCTTTATATTTTTAATTCTACTGTACGTGTGTATGTCACTAAACTCCTCCTAAACGGCTGGACCGATTTGAATTAATTTTATTGTATGCCGTTTGGGTGGCGCCCTGGATGGTTTTTTATATTCCAGTGACGTTTGCTATTTGTTTTCATAATAACTTTCTATACTTTACCGTAAACGACGCCACGTTGTGTCGGGACTCGGGCGTATCAACTATCAACCGTCAAGGAAAATGTCGTAATTACAGCGACAGGAAACGCCTCGGCCGTGATTGTCATAGTAATCACTCTGAGCTGAGTAGTGGGTATACTTAGTCCGTTCAGAGGGAATTTTACCTCGGAGGGTCTATGAGAGTGATCCTTATGTCGTCGGCATTAAGGTCCTGTCGGAGGTAAAATAACTCTGAACGGCCTGTAGTCTCTGAGAGCTGCAGGTTCGTTGGTCTAGAAAACTCCATGATTTATTTTGTTCTTGTTTTTACCTTGATTTCGTCAAACATCGTACATATAATTTTTTAAATTAAATATATATAAGGGGGGGGGGGGGGCTTCCCCCTTAATCCTTATTAGTAAAAATATTTACACTACGGATACGCTAATCCACGTTGCTGTCTTTGTATGATAAGTCGGAATAACCACTTGACGGACAAAGACAGAAACGTGGTATCCGTGGTGTAAATATTTTTATTAATATGAGGGATGACATTTATGTAGTTATACGGCGACAAGGAGCGAGGTTGCCACTTGTTAGGTTTTGATGCGATCCTTATTGACATCCTTATTGATATGACATATTCTTTCACCTAGTTTTCTAAACGTATATTGAGAATAAACAATAGCACTATTCGGTTTAACCCACCAAACTGTGCAACAGTTGTCGGCGGGCGCAGGTCCCTTCTGGATCACCAAACGTTTACGTGCTATGCTCTTAGGTACTCAAAACGCCAAGTCTTACGTTCCTACTCCAAACAACAGCCACTAGGGCTCGTGAAATGATAGTACCATATAATAATAGTCCTACCAAAAAAGCCGCATCAACAATAAAAGGGTTATTATATTATACGTGAAGCAAACATTTTAAGTACAGTTTTACGAGAATTATGCGAACGGAGGAGTATGATATTTAGCACTATCAAAGTTTGTGTGGAGGAAAAATATTACGATAAAAGATACACGTTTCATATGACATAAGTATGACTTATGTCATATGTCACTGCACATGCGCTTGACATTCGAACTCTTACAATGAAACGTGTATCGAACAGTGGCGAGGGCCGGTTCTCCTTCATAGCGAAGCCCTAGCCTGTATAATAGGTATAGGATTTGGATGAGGACTCAAAAAGGTAAGGTATCGAATATTGTGTAATGAATAAAGTTCAATTTTGAACAGCCCTAAGATGCAAAATAACCCTTACAAAGTTCAAAACTTAAAAATTATGTGAATTATTATGGGCGAATTTCGACCACGGGCCGACCCCTAGTTTAGATTATCCCTACTAATATCATAAATGTGAATGAAAGTTTGTTACTCTTTCACGCAAAAACTTCTGAACGGATTTTGATGAAATTTAGTATTGTAGTAGTTTAGTCTCTGGATTAAAACATAGGCTACTTTTTATCCCGGAAAAGTACAGTGTTCCCGCGGGATACTCGATAATATATTTACGCGGGCGGAGCCGCGGGAAACAGCTGGTAATCTATAAATCTTCGTTTACTGGTGCCATCATGTCGTTATTGTTGAATTTATGTACAAGTATTTACAAAAATCAATCAATTATTATTTTTTATTATTGTATAAAATTAATGTTTGAATTTTTAAAGCGAGCATCCCAAAATCTAAGTCCGCTCATAAATTCTCTTTACTTTTTTTTTGTTGACACTGACGTTAGTTCCTTTCCAGTGAAAGTTATAGAAACTATAAAATTATTTTATGAACATTTAAAACGGTGTTTGGAGTCGAAAATAAAACCTTAGTTTCCCCATAGTTACAACTGAGCGATACCCAGGTGAGTGATATAGGCAGTATTTTGTTGGGCCCTGACCAAGGCTCAGCTAGCTGTATCACACGGGTACGACGGCGACGCATGTACCACACGTAACTGTGTGCTGAGTGGATTCCAGAGCGTTCTGTGACCTACATCTACTGCCTAAGTACATACGTTAAACGCCGATACGTACGGAGGACTATTGGTACTGTGGCGTTCGGAGGGTCACGCTGGTCGCTGAGCCCCAAATACACCTCTTTTACTCTCAAGTAACGTACATCAGACCTTTTGATATACGACTTTTTTTTAACAGCGGAGGATTTGCCGACACGTGACCACGAGACAAGCGGGGTTTTTCGAAATGGAGACTACAAGCAGTCAAGGATTGGCCTCTTTTTTACGAGGCCAAATGCGTTATGCATACCCCACGACCCCGGGAGAGGGTTGCAGGGTTATGTTGGGCTCCGCAGTGCTTTGCACCGATTTACCAACTAAAGCCCCTCGGTGTCCTTCTTCACGCTTTAGACGGTGCCATGGGAACTGTTGTGACTACCAACCCCTCTAACGTATTGCCTCATCGGGCATCATCTTATTATAAATGACGGCGATGCTGCCGTCTTCCTTCGCTAAGAGTTCCCCAGTTAATAATTGGCCTTGTGATTTGTTAAGCGTCATGGCGACGCGAAGGCAAGACAAATCGGGAACTGAATTCGTTTAAACTCAAGGGCATATCCGTTGGGAATTGGGATCATTCGAATACTCCGAATGAGAACTAATTCATCATTAAATTTTCCTTAAAGTGTCGTCAGTTTTATCACCAAGCGCGTTCCATTGCATAGTTTTGGTTGGTTTTGATTTCCAACCAGGGACATCCAAGGAGTTTAAAAGTTCAGTTGGATAATTAGTCACTTTGTATTCGTTTGTTACACAGTCAATAGGTTTGAATTAATGCCGAGTTCCAACGATTTGATTCTAAATGATAATGTTTTAAGTCATTAATTCACATTTTTATTCTTAACCATAATACGTACTTAAATAAACCTCGTTGGTATGGTTAGCTGGGACAAGAGGTACAAGACAATAGGTATTTTACTCTTTATATATATATATATATCCGGGCCAAGAGGAACATACTCTCTTTGCTCAAAGATCATTTTATCCCACCTGACAATAATTGCAATTTTTAAACAGGAAAAGTCTTATAATGTTCGCTGCGTGATCGAAATGTGTAATTTCTACGAAGCTTACAATTAATTGTCCTTGTTATGGCGACTTCTGCGAATTAATTGTTACATACTGAATATAAGCACCGTGTTCATAATACGTCGTGAATCTAGTGACATTTAATAGGGAATAAAGCTAGGATGGTAAGTGACCACCCCCAATGATCTCGCAATTTTTAACCACCACTCCTTTTATGCCTAATCTCTTTTCAATAAGCGACTCTAGCCTATCAATAGTCGTAGAAAGACTAGAAACACGCAAAAAAGGATTGTGACGGCCTCCCAGAGTCGCTTCTTGTTTTTGCAGCAGCTCGTATGTTGAATTCTCTGCAATTATAGTAAGAAATAAAAAAAATTATAAATTAAAAAATTAATAATTAAAAAAATTAAAATAAATAAGAAAGATTATAGTAAGAAATAAGAAATAAAAAATAAAAAAAACTAAGATGTAGTTTGCTGTCTGTGTCTGTTATATATCATTCTCGATCAATCTCGCCCGTGATCTCGTCAGTTTTAGCTACCGGAGGATTAATCTCGTAAAATGAGACGAGATATTGCGGAATCGCGATTGCATTCCCCAGGCCATTTCCGAAGCATGGCTCATAGGATTTTATTTATATTCAAATCTTCCCATGCCTTTGTCTGAAGTATCATAAAATATTTTAATTTGAAAGAATGTTTAAATATTCTTTCAAATTAAAATATTTTATGATTTAACATTATTGTAATGTTGACGTTGTAAATTTTATTAACAGAAATACCGAGTTTATTATAATGTGAAATATACTGTGTGAAACCTACTCGAAATATAGTTTGTGTAAAGAGCTAAATAATAATGATAATTGTTATACGTTTATTGCTAATTTAATTATCTTATTCAGAATTATTAACATTAAGGAAAAGTAATGTAATAAATGAGTAACTGAAGGTTATAATAACATTAGAATATAAAAGGCAAATGGGGTCTTGGGTTAGGTTTACATGCTGCCATTTTTGTGCCGAACACAATAGACGTGGGTTATAACAGGTTAAAGACGATACCTGTTATTCGTGTTACTGTTATATACAGCTTACTGTTTCGGATAACTGTTAAATAACAGTCAAATGTTGGTATTTAGTTTGGTTACTATGGTGGAAGGACGTTCAATTTGGTGGGTTCAAATCCTGATGGGTTTTTTTCATATTCTTTTCTTTATTGAACATTAAAAGATAAGCTATAAATAATACTTAACTCTATAATAATGTTTGTTGTTAGAATTCTTTTTACTCATTTAACTATAAATAAAAGGAGTTAAATTTTTTCATTTAACTCCTTACTTTAGTCTGGGTACATTGCTTTTATATAAATAAATAGTCTGCCTATCGTCAACTAAATATATTGGATTTAGGGTCATAAGAATTTCTTATGTCTCTTCAAGTCTAAATCCATTAAGTCAATATTATTCTCAGTTAAGCTTTTAATTTGATATCATAATATCATAAAAAAGCTTAAAAAATTAACTGACTACCAACCAAACTAAATTGTAGTTGCATGCAGCAGCTCTTCAGCAACTTCAGATCAATCGGTTGAGGATAACTGCTTTGAAATTAACTTGCAAAATTTTCCCTGCATACATACTTTCATACACTGCAAGTAAAAGCTTGTAAAATCATGAAATAATATTAATTTTTTTACTTCACAAAATCACACTCCCAGAATACTGACAGGGGTTTTTACCTACTATAAACTACACGCTCGTTTTATACCTACTATAAATTATTATAGTAGGTATAAAACGAGCTAAATATATACTATAAATGATATATGTAGATTAATGATTGCCAAGAATAATATTGGGAAATAAAATATATTAATTTAATGAAGTTTCATTCCTTATAGTTTTTTTATACTATGAATGTACGTAAATTGGTAGAAATTCACAATCGATTTCTACCAATTTACATAACTACATATTATATTTCTAAAAAGAGACTTTCCTTCATGCTTAAATACAGTCTTAGTGACTGTGTTCAAATCAGTCTATGTACATAATTAACTATATTTACAGTTATTTACAGTAGATTACAGTTTTTATACTCAATTACATTCTTTCATATTTTGTTGCAAAAATTGTAACTGCTAGACTTCACGCGCCCCAAAACGAGTTCTTCTTTTATTTAAAATATATCCCGCAGCAGAAAACACGCGTTCACATGGCACCGATGTTGCCATTGCGTTAAATTTTGTGCACGCAATTTTATATCGAGTGTAGGGTGTAGCTATTGAGCTTATGCAAATAATGTTTGATTTACCATCTGCCGAAGTTTTCACAGCAAAATCAAACCTCAACTTCTCAATACTTCTATAAACGTTTGCAGTAAATGTTGTTTTATAATATCATCACACTCTCATGAGTGAAATAAAGACAATTTCGTTTTTCTGTAAAGACAAAAATGTTATTCACAAACTAAAGTTTTTCATACAAAGTTTTTGTTTAATTAACTTATTGACTTACATACCTGTAAAGAAAAAAAAACATATTTAAAGCCTTTATTTCAGGTGTAGATAATTGTTTAACTCTTAACCTATTCATTGTTGAGATATTCATTAAAAGTCTGTATTATTGCTTCGTAAGTTTTAGGCTCAACTCACACTGGCACAGAGTCGAAGCGAAGCGACGCGTCATGTTTTGCACGGCGACGCGCGTGTTCGCGCGGCGACGTGCGTCTGCGCGCGACGATGCTCGTATTAGCGCGTTCGGATCACAGTGCTGGACTAGTGACTTTCGAACATTCGTGAATGGTGCTCGCTCGGCAGTATACGATGGTTGATATCGATCTTATCATGATTGCGCTAATATCAGAAGTTGAAGAGGAAGAAAGTAAAATTATATCAGAAGCTGAGAATAGGAAAATAAAACGAAAATTTTGGGTTCACGAGTTATGGAAGAAAAGACATATTCTTGGCGAATTCAAAACACTTTGTAGTAACGATTTAAGCCAGGACCCAAGATATTTTTATGATTATTATAAAATGGGCTTAGATAAATTTGAAAATTTGGTAAATATTTTGAGGCCTCACATCCAAAAGCAAGAAACAAATTTAAGAATACCAATTTCCGTTGAAGAGCGGATATCAATATGCTTGAGGTATGTACGTAAATTTTTAAGAGCTATTATTGTTATTTTTGATCGACTATGACTCGGAAAACTGTGTTCGAATTCAGCGCAAGCATAGTAATACTGGACTTGATGAACGAGCGGTACCCCTTGTGTGAGTTTGATCGAGTACGAAACGTTACTATCGCGTCTGCGTCACAGCCGAATTAGTATGGGAAATCGAACAGCGCCCCTAGCGGACGTAAGGGGAAGTTTTGATTCCGACAGACGCGATAGTAACGTTTCGTACTCGATCAAACTCACACTAGCCCCTCGGATGTGTGTGCATTTGTTATTTCAATTTGCTTTTAAATGATAGGCGGTGGTAGTACCGTAACGTACCTAGTAGTTCTGTAATTTTGCGTGAGAAGACCTTTATAACATCAGTGGATTTTTCTCGAGCGTCGTCAGAACACCCTGCCTTAGTTTCGTTACAATATGATCGACAGTTTGAGAACACAAATAGGACAAAAATAAAAGCATTTGTTTTTATTTATATAGATTTATTTATCTTGAATCATAATTTTTACGCATTATTATACAAGGTGTAAGGAACAGTTCTCCAGAAACTGATAGCATGCATATATCACATCATTTTAAGCTAAAAACTACATGACATTATTTCCGGAAAGTATAGGTAGGTATGACAAAAAATAAGTATTTATAATTTTTTGGAGAACCGTCCCACCCTGTTTACTTAGTTTAATAATTAATAAATCAGGGCATTCATCAGCCATACATAACGTCATTCACTGTAGTCATTATCGCCTTCCCTCCGTTGCCGCGTCGTCATCCCAATCGGCAATGGTATGTACGGTGAAGGTGGCAGCTCGAGATTTTCTATACGATAGCTCGAAGAAGTGCTATTTCCGAACTGATTAATGGTTGTGCAGTTGGTACTGGTTGACGTATTTGTAGAAGGAGTATAAGTGGTTGGTAGCTGTATTGTATAATAGCCGGTATTTGGCTGCATTGTATATGTGTTAACATTATAGTTAGTGGAATTAGATTGCAGCTGAAGACTTTCTGATTCGGTTCGTAGTTCTGTTGTATAGCCACTGGATGAAGAAGTATTTGCTTGCCTTGGGTTGATATTAGTTGTTTCAGGTTGAAAGGAAGCATTGGAAGCAACTTTTATTTCCGCGTCAGTTACTAAAAGTAATATCTGTCGTTTCAGTTGCGCTTGCATTTGTATTGGCATCTGTTTAACGGTTTTAGACATAGAGAGAAAAAATGTGTCTGTTGGATCTTCTTCTTTTTTCTTATTTTCCAGATATTGCGCGAATAACATTTGTGATAGTGGTTGGGACTTCTTTCGTGTAGTATCGGAATGGTTGGATAATTGTGATTCGGGTCGAGATGGCAACGCAGCGGACAAGTTGGTGTCGGTATCAGTGTTTAGGTCAGTTTCTTCGGAGCTATCTAAGTTACACGTCTGTGGTTTGTTCTGCAAGTATGGTTTTAAAAACTCCAATTCTTTTTCAAATCTTATTGGCTTATCATTTGATCTAGCAGAACCACTCTTAAATTGCCTTAATCTAATGGCCTTTTTGTAGCAATCTCGAATTCTTTTCCACCGCTTTTGACACTCCGCCTCTGAAAAAGGAACACAAAATTGTAACTTTTATTTTAATCTAATAAAATGTATTATTTACGTGTATTTTTTAAATTGTTACAGATTTCTGACTACGGCGATAAGCTTTCAAGCCTTAGGTCAAAGTTATCGAGTAGGATACAGCACTGTTTTAACAATTGTACATGAAGTTTGCGCAGCAATATGGAAATATTTACAGCCACTTGTTATGCCGAAGCCTACACAAGAATTATGGACTAAAATAGAGGAGGAATTCAGAACCATATGGAATTTCCCTAATTGTATAGGGGCAATTGACGGTAAACACGTCAATATAAGGGCTCCCTGGAATAGTGGCAGTCTCTACTTTAATTACAAAAAATATTTCAGTACTGTCTTGTTAGCCGTTGTTGACGCAAAGTACAAATTCATTATTGTTGACATTGGAGCATATGGACGTAACAGTGATAGCGGCATATTAAACAGCTCTAAATTTGGACAAAGATTACAAAATAATACGATTGATATACCGTCTAATAAAAGGTTGCCAGGTATGATAGAAGAAATGCCACATGTTTTTGTAGGAGACGAAGCATTTCCCTTGTCCGAACACATTATGAGACCATATCCTGGAAATCAGGTGTCTGACAATCATGAAAAGAAAATTTTTAATTATCGCTTAAGTCGAGCAAGGCGCCTAGTAGAAAGTGCTTTCGGAATCCTGTCACAAAAATTTGAGGTTTTTCAAAAAAAAATAAAAATGCAACCGATGCATCTTGATTCTATGGTTCTTGCATGCACATGTTTGCATAATTACATAAGAGAAAATGACGAACTCGAAAACTTGCAATTGCCAAGTAATAGTATATTACAAAATATGCGGTCAGTCGATAACCAAACTACGTCAAATGCCATGGTGATCAGAGATAAATTCAAATCTTATTTTATATCCGAGCATGGGGCAGTACCATGGCAAAACGAAATGATCACACGATGTTAAAAAAGTGGTCATAATGTTACATTATTAAACACAACTGAATACTTCATTGGATTTACATCGCGTGTACATAAAATAAAGGGTGTAAAAAAATTACCCCCAGAACCGAAAGTGGGGAAAACTACTCGTCAATACAAACATTTTTTCCCAAGAAACCATACCTGGGAAATCAAGGGTTTCCAGGATAATCGGTTTCAAAGTATATACTTGAATTGATGATATTTCATACAATTCGTGTTATTTACCCTGTTACCGATTTCGTTAGCGATTTTAAATGCTGGTAGCATGATACAAAACACGAATATGTTAATATAACAACCAAATGAGTACAAACTACGCACCTAATTATCCCTGAAAAACTTGATTTCCCAGGTATAGTTTCTTGAGGGAAAATGTTCGCATTGATAAGTAGTGTTCCCCACTTTCGGTTCTGGGTTTAATTTTTTTACACCCTTTATAACTATTGTGTATGTTATGTAAATGTAATAATAAACAGTTAGAACTTACCAGAAATTTGCATTTCACCGCTTACTTTTTGCCAGGCATTTTTCCTACAATTTTTATCACTGTAGGTTTTCGCCTTGACGTTAAACAGACATTCATATTTCTGTACTAAAAAAATTAATTTTTCATCTTCGTCCATTGTCGTATAGTTCAGCACTGTCGTCCGTCCGTAGTGGTCGGCGTCTGACGCGTCACTGCGGCCGAGTAACGCGCGGCGACTCGCGAATCCGCTCGACTCCAGCCGAGCGTCGAAGCGCGAATGCGCGCGTCAACGCGCGTCGACGTGCGCTTCCATATTTACATAGCACAAATTTGTACTTAAATAATGGAACAATAGAGATGAATATGCTATAGGCTGAAAAATATAACGCGTCGCGTCGCTTCGACTCTGTGCCAGTGTGAGTTGAGCCTTATTATATCCATATTGCAAAAATATTACAACATTTTCTAACCTTCACCACCACTCAAACCTGTTTAAAGCTGATATAAGGAATCAAAATATGTGAAAAGTAAATTATAACTCTTATCGTAAATAGAAAAAAAAAATGGAACTTTACAACATAGGTAATAATTGCGTAAAATATTAAATAATTACACGTTTTTACGTAATATTTCGTAACATACCTTAATACTATTTACATATTAATAAACTAGATTTTATAAGCTTTTTTTTGATACCAATATTTAATTATTTAGAGGGATGAGTGTATTACAATAAAGGAAAACAAGTTACCCATTCCTGCATGAATTTGATATCGCCGCTGATGACGAAATCACAGCAAGATGGCCGACCATCTAAGGGTCGGTACGCACATTTTTATTAGGATTATTTTGTTTAAGGAATAGGTTGTTTTTTATTTATTTATTAGTACATATAAAAATATGTATATAAATGATACACATATTATAAGTATATATTATTTATTAATTTCCTAAAAAAATGTAAATTTAAAAAAAATATAAATAAATCCAATGTAAATGTAAAAATGTTAAAAAAATTAATCAAATTAATCAAGGCTTGCGATAAGCCTTGAAACAGCCATCTATACATAAATTAACCTCGCACTCCTCACGCTTCCATATTGTCCTGGTCTTTTTTGGACATATCCAGCAACAGGTGTTTTTCGAACCCGTACGGATAGGGAAGTGGTTAGAGTCAACGGTCGGTCTGGCCTGCGTATTGTGTCGCGTATTACGTCTAAGAAACGTCGTCTTCACCTGTCCAGTCGTGTTGGACCTATTATTCAATCGTCGGAATTCAGTCGTCAAGTCAATTTGTCTATGTCTTCTGATCAAGTCTTCCGCCAATTCAGTACGAAACTGACGATGTGATATTTTTCGGTGAAAACTGGAAAATATCACAAAACAGTTAAATATACCGACATTGTACAATCGGCGGAAAAGTTTCTTATACCAAACCCTGTTTTTAAGTCGCTCTAAGGGTTGAGCTGATAAGAATTGGTCTTTCCTATGCTCTTCAACTCCTACCATGCTCTTGTTATAGTCAAGTACAATGTTTGGTTTGTAAGTCGGTCTGTTGTACTTGTCTAGAGTCCCGATTTGAAGATTATGGTATGTAGAGATCATACTAACTATGTTAGCGTCTCGCCATACCATAATAGTTAAATCGGAACAGTATGTAGCCTCTACTTCACCTTGTCGAAGTTCAGTTTTTGTCAAAGTCTTGACGGTATCAGGAACGAATTCCCGATTCAGTCCAAGTGTCCCGTAACAGTCTGTCTTTTATTTTTTCAAGCTCCGTAATAATAATGGACTATTATAAAAATTGTCCATTATTACAGTGTGCCCACGGTGAAGTAGTGGCTCGATTAAGTCGTAAACGATTGTCGCAGTAGCGGTCATGGGACGGTCTCCGTGATCACCACTCCTCAATTTGTCATTTGTCTCTGTATTTTGTACGTCGGTGCCATCAGTAGTCGAGGTCGGTTTGTCTTTTCCAGCGTATACGAAAAACTTCCAGAGATAGCCAGTAGATGATTCACAAAGTTCGTAGGTTTTTACCCCTACTTGTGCGGCCTTTGACGAGATTTTTTGGGCAAAATTTAATCGCCCATGCCACTTCAAAACCGATTCATCTATCGCTATCTCTTGTGAAGGCATGTATAGGCTGGAAAATTTATTGTTCAAGTAGTCAAGTACTGGTCGTATTTTACTCAGTCTAGTCGTGTCCTTGCAAGTCTGGCTGTCTACGAAGTGAAGAAAAGTTTTGAGTAGTAAAAATCTGTTATAGGACATAATTTTAGCAAAGTAAGGCATAGTACCAAAACCGTTAAAGTTGAAGTACGCCTCTTCCTCCGGTAAGGGGTATAGACCTTGTAAAATTATGATCGCTAAGAAAGTTATCATTTCGTCCCTATTTGTAGGAGACCAACGGTTAAAACGAGAATATGGAGTTACTTTGTTTTGCTCTCGCAGCAAAGCAATCTTCTGTTCTGCGTATCTGTTGGTCTCCGTACAAAGTTGGTCAATAAAAGTCACGTCGAACATCATGTCAAATATGTCGATAGCTCCAGTCTGGTCTGTCACATTAAAAGTAGGCCCTGATGTACCAGTGAATTTTTCACGTTGTCCCAAAAAAGCTGTCCTGTCCTTACTCCAAGCGAAAGTGTAACAGTCGTCGGGCACAATGTTACGAATTGCAAGGTCATTTATAGCATCCTCCCTCTGTAACACTTCCGCTTGGAATGGTGTCAAGTCACTGTCACATGCGGGTTCAGTCCCAGCATTACGCTCTTGTACAGTCGGGAGGAGATAATCGTTGTCATCAATAATGTCGTCATCGCTGTCACAAACATCGTCAGTCAGTCGCAACCACTCATCCATAACGGATTCGAAATTTTTGTCGCCAACACCTAAAAAAATGCAATATATATTTTAAGATAATAATATATACAAGACCCGTTTCTGTAAATTATATAATATATTACCAATTACTGAAGGTAGCCCTGTAATAGGTAGTGAAGTAGATGAGAAAATGGAGACTTATGCACCAATGTCTGGAGAAAAAAGTGACACAGCAAATTCAAATTCAATTTTCTGGGATTTTATTGTATAGGCGTATACATTGACCTAAACGAATTATTTACTTTACTAAGTCTTGTCACTGGTATATCAAGCTTGTGCTTATTCCTAGTATTTCTATTATGGTTGTCACATTTTTTTAAATTGATCAATGTTTTTTTTAATATTAAATAATTCTCAAATTAAATTAGTCAGATTCAGAAGAAGAGCTGATAAAACATCTTCTCTTCCTTATTGGCCTTCTCAAAACGTTTAACAAGTTAATACTGGTCGACAATCGACTAGGGGAGCTGTACGGCGAGTTAGGAACTATATCGGCCTCAGGCGTACCTATATCGCCACCTGGCCACTCTCCGTCATCTGTAATAAAAACGCTTGTAAGCAAACTCATTTACAGTCTTATTATGTCAACAACCCCTTCAAATAATATTTCTGCAGGGCAGGGTTCTGTAACAAACAAAGTAAGATGTAGTATACACCAAAATAAAAGATACTCGAAGGAGAAAGTACTAAGAATATAATATGATACTGCTAATGATGATAGTAATAGCTAACTAACCAGCAGAACGAGATACACCCGAAGCTGAGGGCTCAGCAGCTTCAAGTTCTTTGGGAAGAAGTTCTGTAACAGTAACAAGTTATGTTGTAACCCAGACTTTTTCAACCTTTTGTTGTCAACGGCACACTTTTAGTTTCAGTAAACTTTCACGGCACACCAGTAAAAAATTCGGTAGGCGTAATTAGAGGCCTTGATTTATGTGAAACGGACGTAGGGGTCCTATTGATATCCTTTAGGTAGGAAACCCTCATAACCAACCCAAAGAAAAAACGTAATTGTTTATTAATAATTATTGTGCCTAACTTTTCTTTTTTAATTGTCAAGTGTAATTGTGTTTTTTTGGAGAAAATAAACTTTATTATTATTATTATTAATTATATTAATAAGTTTTAAATAACATGATATAATCAATTAATGCGATATTTGAGCCTGGCGTGTGGAGCAAAGGCTTTTTATTCTTGGGCGATTTGTCGACAAACATACTCGAAGCTCTTCTTCAACAGATAGCAGACGTTCACGATTTTTACTTTTTATATTTGTCAATGCTGAAAATCCTTCTTCGCATAGGTAAGATGTCGAAAACGGCAAAAGGGCAATGAGAGCTTTTTTGCTTAATTCTGGATATTCTGCTGAAACATGTAACCAAAACTTATTTACATTCAATTCCTGTAATTTTAATAGCAAAGTGCGGTCATTTTGTAACTCACAAAACTGTTCTTTCTCTTCCAATTCAAAACCAACCAAGCTACTGAGTGAAATATTGAACGGGTCTCTCACCCAACCAAAATTCTCAACCTCGATATTGGGAAAGTATTTATTTATATTTTTTTCTAACAATTCTAATGAATCCCTTATCAAAGATCTCATTCTAGAATCCACATTTCTTGACGCTGTATGCGGGAACATGGACAGAGTGCCCTGGAAAATATGATTTTTCCATAGCGTTAATTTTTTTTGCGAAACCTTTTATCTGATGACGTCAGAATATTCTCATTTCGTCCCTGCATACCTGCATTTAATTTGTTAAGATGTTCAAATAAATCTGCCAAGTACGCCAATTTTGTGCACCATGTATCGTCGCTGAATAAATTAACAAACTCTGATGACTCCAATGTGAGGAATAATAATAACTCTTCCTTAAGTTCATACACGCGGGACAAAATACGTCCTCTTGAGAGCCATCTCCCCTCGGTGTGAAGAAGCAACGTGTAGTGGGCTGCATCCATGTCTTGGCAAATTTGTTTAAATAATCTAGATTTCAATGGACGACTCTTAATGAAATTTATAACCCTTACTACATCTTCCAACACAGTTTTAAAATCATTCGGTAGAGTTTTTGATACCAATGCTTCCATATGAATAAAGCAGTTGGTCAGCACAATATTTGGATTTCTTTCTTGCACCAAAGTACGAGTAACAAACCCTTTTACAGAACCAGTCATTGAAGGTGCTCCATCGGTACATATTCCAATACAATCGGTCCATGATAAATCAGAGGATTTCAAATATGCATCCAAAACATTAAATATGTCTTCGCCTCTTGTTGTTTCGGGCAGTTCTTTGCAACAAAAAAAGTTTTCAATAAAGTCATCTTCAACGACCGTACGTATAAATGCCAGCAGCTGGGCCTTCCCACTTATGTCAGTTGATTCATCAACTTGTAAGGCGAATGTACGAACAATTCGTAGTTTTTCTATTACTTGTGCTTCAATATCTTCTGACATGTGTTCTAAGCGCCTGCTGATGATGTTATCTGACAGAGGAATTTTCAACACCTCCTTTTCAGCTTCAACCCCAAATAAGATCTTCACAATCTGACGACAAGCTGGCAAAACTAAATTTTCTGCAATAGTATGTGGTTTCATTTTTTTTGCTATAAGCTCCGCCACGTGATAGCTTGCCTCTTGACACTTGTCAGATATAGTCATTGTCTTGGTAAGACTTGTAGATTGCTGGGCTTGAGATTTCAGCAAACGTTGAAAGTACTGTAGGTCCTTGTCCAAGAGATGAGAATGTTTTGTAGAGAGGTGTCTCTTTAATTTGCTAGGGGACCATTGCTTCATTGGATAATTTTTGGCCGCAAACAAGACAAGAAGGGTTAGGTTCGTCTTTGTCTCCTGTCCAAGTAAACCCCAACTTTAAATAGTCTTCATGGTATTGTCGTTTAGTATTCATAACTTTTTGTTTTTTAACGACGGGTTGACTCGATGACGGTTGATCATCAGTTGACGTACGGGTTACGAATTTATCCATGTTGAAGGTCTCGTTAGAACCCAAATATACTTACACTATACACAGCGAGTTTGATATAATGCAGCGAGACCAACACAGAACAAGTGACACGAGTACAAAACTGCGCGAACGCACGACAAGTGGACGAATGAATGAACCAAATCAAGGACAAGCAGCGGCCGGCCGGCGGACGCCGCTTCAACCCCCTCCCCCCCTCCCCCGTATCCTTCGCTCCGTTACTATGACGGCGGAAAGCGCAAGCTCTACGCATCTCGTTACCACGGAATTGACGGAAGTAATTGTTTCCGTACTTTTTTGTTTTTCGAAATATTTTTTTATGATTGAATTGCAGCATTGCGGCACACTTGAAAATGTAATAATAATAATAATAATAACATTTATTCAACAAACACGCTCACACTACACTACATTATCAAGAAAGAATCGACATTAAAAACAATCACGAAAAGTTGACAAATAACAGAAATAATACGGACATTAAAAAAAAAGAGAAACATAGATATAAGAAACATATACATAATGTTAACAAACAACAAACAATAGCAAAATAACATATCATAAAAAATAAAATAAAAAAACAGGTATAAGGTAGTGCAATGCGTACAGCTGTCAAAAAGGACTCCACTCAGGTGTACGATCGCGGCATAGTACTCAACTATACCGCAATCCCTGGTATTCTGTGGATCCTCGTTATTGTCAGGCGACCGACAGATACACACTAGCAGCATCATGTAAGTCACACACAATAACAACATGGGATATACCTACATATATATAAAAGATAAGTAACGTTGCAATATATAGATAATTCCTTTACTAATTAGTTATTACCATTAAATTGGCATAGATATATTTTTATTTTAGGCCAATACAATTATCACGGAAACACCCAAATGCGTAATATGAAACATGTACGCGGCACACCGGTTGAAAAAGCCTGTTGTAATCTATATTGCACAGCAAAGTTCTTCTAAAACGAGTGTTTGAAAATAACAATCTTACCGAAAGAACGGGACGGCCCAGAAGTAGGGGCCTCTACTCCGGAAGGCATTCCAGAGGTCGATGCCACGACAGTTGGTTCTTTAGGGTTAAATTATGTAAAAAAAAACAAGTAAAGATATAGAATAAATAAAACAATAAAGTAACTACTTATTCATTCTACACCATCTTACCGATAAGCTGTTCAGGAGACGGACTGACCATAACGCCGGGCTGCCGTTCTGGGGAAATCTTTCTGAAAATAAATAAACAACAAAATCACTGCACTTGCATGTTCTGAAAAATAAAATAATTTAAGCGTTACTGCAAAGAATTATAAAGTAAGTGAATTGTAAAATCGCTTTCCGTTATTATAAGAACCAAAAACTAGAAGGATAGGACTAGGAAGGAATTTACTTGGTTTGCCGTTTGCGTGGTGGTGCATCTGGCAAAAGCATCCGCTCCAGATGAGCTTCCCGCTTTCTAGAGATCAATTCTTGGCGAGTAGCTTTCGGTAGCGCCGCTATTCGACGCTGCGTCATTTGTCTTTCTATCCTTATCTGGTGTAGAGGGTCTTCCGAAGCGGCACTGCAAACAATTATGTAGTTGCACAACATCAGAGATAAATTAAAATAAACTGGATTATTAATAGGTATTAATATCTGTTAAGTATGACCAAAAGACACGTACACTTGTACGCTCCGTCGCCCACGCCCTCGGCCACGCCCTCTCCCGCGACCTCGTCCACCTCCTCGTCCTCGAATTGCTTCTGTCAGACCTAAATTTTCATCTCCACCTTGTCCTCCACCTAAATTTTGACTCGCAGACCTAAAATGCAATCCTGACTTAGATTTTGATCTCGGTTACACTTAGTTAGAACAGGCAAAAGCTGAAGCTTTGAACACATGAAAAAGAACCACGACTATAAAAAAAAAACAAGCAGCCGAATATAGAACCTCCTCCTTTTTTTTGAAAGTCGGATAAATAGGAATTATTTTCTTCAACTCCATAACCACATTATTAAATAATAGGTACATACTTATAATAATATGATATTAACAGATTGTAGGTATTAAACCTACAATCGGTTAATATCATAATTTTTTGCATATAAAATAAACAATTATATCATATGTATTAATTATACATATATGCCATGCTTGCATGAAAATCCAATACAGCATCGAAAAAATCATTTTATCCACAAGCACAATTTCCCGTTTGTACGTACCCTTATTTCAATACTTATCGTAAACGTTACGGGCGGCTATGGTCGCCCATGTCTAAATCCGGAGAATTCAATAATAAAAATATGTAATCCTTTCTTGTTTTGCTATATTTATTTCATTTAAATATACACATATAATAATGATGACCTATTTTTTCAATTACAAGAAGTATTTTACTACATTAAACATTATATCATACAAAAACTTAACGAAAAACCGACAAACAACGGCAAAGTTTTTGCTTGTCGATTTTAACTCATTTATAAGCATCTTATTAGACTGTGGATGCTTATAATTTGTAGATATTCTGAAATAATGAATCTTCAGGATTATTTCAATATATAACACCTAATACAATCGTATAATAAATACATTTTTACTTACATTTTAAAGGCGGCACTCACAAACACTTCAAAACTTTTCAACGCACTTGACTCTAGTGTTTGTAAACAATTTTTTTCATAATGATGGTGTCGCCCGACGTACTGTTTTACCAACCCAAAAGACGGGTAATTTAATAAAGAACCATCTAGCGAAACACTTGTGTACCTCTTGAACACTACCACAGATAAAAACACGTTTAAGTGGAGCGAATCATCTGGGCTGCTCTAGTCGCCCGGACGTTTGAGTGGGTAACGAGGAATGCAGAGAAAGAGAGCGATGTGTCACAGGGACACAGGCAATAATCAACATTTTTAATGCTGTGAAGTTTTCACAGCATTAAAAATGTTTACATATCACAATACACTATAAGACGTTCCATACACGGTATAACGTAATATTAAAATACGTTATACCGTGTGGCTTCGCTGCCACATGGAAAGTCGAAGTTTTGCCCCCGGGGCCAAAAGTGTTTTTTTGTTTAATTGATTTTAAAAGTGATTGGTTATGATTATTATTACATTTATTTATTATATTTATGTATTTTACTGTATTTCGAAGAGGTGAAAAACTGCACCGCACCGGTGCGTGCTTGGCACTGGGAATGGAATGGACATTCCCAGTGCCGAACACACCCGTGCGTTGTCAGTTTTTGTCATGGTTTATAGTTTATTAGGAATAAAACACAGTTATTTGTTATATAAATCAAATATAATAAAAACTAGCACTATTTTTAGAATAATCTACAAAAAGAAACATTTGGAAAAAGGAAATATAAAACTAAAACACTTTCGAAATGGCATTAGGTACATTTTGGTATTGAAATAAATCAAATAAAGTAAAAACTTTCATTATTGTTACGATACTTATAAACAATAAAATAAACATTTTCAAAAAGGTAACAAAACTAAATTCTTTCTAATTGAACATTACCTAGACATGGCATTACACTTTGGTATTGATATAAGTCGAATATAATAAAAACTTGCAAACTATAAAATAAACATTTTCAAAAAGGAATAAGTTTGTTTCAGTTCACGTTAGTTACACACAGTTCACGTTACAGTTATATCCAGTACACTTTTTAGTTATACATCAAGTTCTAAGTGATAATTGTCAAAACATGACACACAAAGTCCAGGTTTGTCAGGACATGTGTCACAAAACCACGGAGAGTCAGTACGTTTTTTATTTTTAGTGCACTGGCGGCATGTTTTACGTTTGAGTCGCCCATTGGCAGTAGTTTCAGTAGCTTTTTTTATTTGATGACGGAGGAAATGCCGACTTCTATCAGGTGGTAAATTTTGAGGGAGAAGAGCATTTATTACACTCAATCGGTAATCGTATAGAGACATTTTACGTCGCCCTGAATATTTGTTGAACATCTTCATAGAGTTCAAGAGAAGTAATTGAAAAGTGTGGATGGCTACCTTTAGATACCACCGTAAAGTTTTTCGTTCGCAAGGATAAAATGCCAAAAGTTAGTCTTGCCTATCTACTCCTGACATATAATCATTGTATTTTGCAATAGCCTCTGGCTTTTGTGTGATTTGGCCACGTTTATTTGCAACTGGAACCATTCTGTTTTCATATTGTGTAGTAATGTAGGGCACAATACGTTTGTGTTTCCACACGCCAACGTGAACTCCTTCTCTAAACATTGAATCATTTTCTCCTCTTTTAAATTTTTTATTCATAAGTTCAGAAGGATTTTCTTTCAGATTTTTGCGTAGAGTGCCCGTGCAGTACGTCTTCTTATCAAGTAACTTCTTGGCTAAACCGAAACTGTTATAAAAATTGTCCATTTATAACTCATGACCACTATTTATTTTTTCATGAAGTAGATCCATGACAACTTTTTCTGCGTGGCCGTTCCCTGCTACTTCTGAGTCTTTCCCACCTGCATACACTCGAAATTTTAAAACCAAGCCATCTGGTTCTGTCAGCATGTAAAGTTTGATGCCGTATTTGTGGTGTTTGTTTTTTATAAATTGACGAAAGCTCAGTCGCCCTCTCCACAGCACCATACTTTCATCTAGAGATAATTGTGCTGCCGGATAATAGCATTCAACCATTTTATTGTTGAAATAATCAATGATACTTCTTATCTTGAATAACGGGTCCTCACTTTCCATCTCCGAGGTAAAATGTAGACACCTCATTATAAGAAGAAATCTATTTCTGCTCATTTGCTGAGCAAAAATCGGTATAGAAAACAGTCTATCCTTTTTCCAGTAATCATTGAGACGACTCAGAAGTATAGTCCCCATGTGGAATAAGAGGCCTAGAAAAATTCTCATCTCAGAGACAGTCACATCTTTCCAAGAGTTGATTCTCGAGTAATCTCTACCTCTATTTGGTTCCTCCTCGTTTCGTGGCCGTTTATGAGTACCTAATAATCTTTGAGCCTGGGCATTTGTTTCACTACAAATCAGGGTAAACAAATCGTCATTGAAAAAAATATTAAAATAATCAATAGGCTCGACTCCCATTACTTCGCCATAAAATTCATTAGATTTCGTCTTAATCTTGAGCTATGGGCGAGGATGTTCGAGGTTCCGGAGGGCGTAATTCTATATTGTAAACTTGCACCTCACCTTCACTTTCAGACGCTGACTCCTCATCACTAGACTGATAGTCGTCTTCCGATTAATCAGCGAACAATTCTTCCTCTATATCACTGTCGCTTAAAATCGTAAACAATTGTTTTCGCTTTCTATTAGTACCTGAAGTTCCTTCACCGGGATCAATTCTTATTGATTTTATTTAGTCCACACAAACACAACCGTTCAACTTATCAAAAAACCAAAAACACGTTACGAAAGTTCGGAATTTCAAGCACAGTGCCACTACAAAAACAACGTCTCTCGCCCTATGCCGGCAGCGTACTGAGTGTAGGAAATTTCCAAGACGCTAGCCCGCACCGGTGCGTGGCCGGCACCCCGCGCCACACTCCCTACCCCGCACCGGTGCGTGCTCGGCAGCGAAGCTGTTAATCTTCCATTTTCTTACATATCCTCAGACAACGTACATTCTAAAATCTTTTATTCACTGTCAAACGTGACATCTATGATATTCTGTGGTTTACGCGGCAAAATTTGAAATGGAGATAATCGATAACATTAATGTTATAATTTTCTTTTCAAAAATATTACATATTTATATTATTTAACATGCACAACAACCACTACTATTTTGTGAGTACAACTCGACAAATAAATTTTGAACTGGGTATTAGTAGCACTGGGTCTCCTTCAGAACTGGCGACTTCATCAGAGGATTCAGACGTGTCACCAGATACATTGATTAAGAACTTATCTAATTCCACATCCAATAGTCTGTCCGATTCAAAATACTTATCTTCTATTTTTTCTACATGCTCACACACATTAAGACATTCCCCAACAGTTATAGTGCCAAAAGCCGTCTTAGTGATTTGTTCTATTTCACCCGGAGCTTGGCGGTCATTTTTTTCTGCGATTCGCCTTTTTACAATTGCCAATATCTTTTCAATGGGATTTAAGTCACAGTGATAAGGCGGTAAGTGTAATACCTCATGTCCATATTCTTTTAATAATTGCTCTATTTCATATTCAGAATCTTTTTGTTCCTAACAATCAATTCAAATAACTGAGGTTTGGTCCAACAAACTTCAAATTCAATTTCATTTTTCTTCAGCCACTCTTGAAGGTCCGCTTTTACATTGCCCATTGTAGGCGCCTTGTTTATCTGAGTGCAATGGTATGGTGCATTATCCATTACCACAATGCTATTCTAAGGTAGATTTGGTACAATTTTTTCCTTCATCCACCGAATAAAGTTCGTGGAATTCATGTCATCATGATAGTCAGTAGACTTCGATTTAGATCTGAATAGCAGAAGCCCGTTTTCAATAAACACAGCTTTGCCTCTTGCATGGGCTATGATCCACCTAGTACCAGCACTATCAGAAGTGAGAAGACCAGGTTCTTTCTCAGACTGCCAACATTTTTGCTGGTGGTATGATGCATGAATATAAGTTTCGTCGAGATAAATGACTAGTCGGTTTTCCTCCTGACGATTTTTACGCAGCCTCAATACATATCTTGCTCTCCAAGCAGCTATATCAAAGCGTTCCATTAACACTTTTCACTTTGACTGGCACTTTTTATATTCGTAGCCCATTGTATCTAAAATTTTTCTTAACGATGTCCTGCCATATTTAAAATCAATATCAGTTTTTAATTGCAACCATAGTTTATTAATGGTAGGAATCTCCTTTTTCACCACATAAAACGAGTGAATGATATGCCTTATTGCGCACTTATCAAAATCGTCTAAATCATCAATAACTTTCTTTCGATTCCTTGATTTTCCCGGGGTCACAATTTTTGATGATGAGGCTGCTGCAATATTTCCCTCTTGAGTTATTTGTGTTCCAGTACGTTCAGAAACCTCTGTAACAAAATAACAACAATGGTTAATATTAAACACTTGATACAACTTTTAGCCTAGACTTCACTCTCCGGACCTCGAAATGACCCAAACTACTAACAATCGGTAAAAAAGTCAAATTCTGAAAAAATACTAATTCTATAAAGTAAGCGTAACGGCAAACGCCTCCGCTAACAATTATATAAACACGTTTAGTAATTACGACAAACCTATTTATAAAGAAATTAAGTACCCAATAGAAATCCCAAAAGTTGGAAAGTTTTGTTCTAATGTCAACACTAAAAATTACCTGTCTACTAACACGTAATAACGCGTGCTCTAACTCGGAACTCGGAAAGCGGCACTGTTAGCTTATTATTAGCTCGCTCTTCTTCACAAGCACGTTTCACCTTCAAGATAATATCTCGTCCAGCACTTTTTATCACTTTTGGCATAATGATGTCGATTATTTTAGTTGAAAAGGAATAAAAACTCACCACGGATCACCTGACGTCAACAACAACATGGCGGCCCGACGATTAGTTCCGATGTCAGCCGCGCGCAAAGTTATCGTGCGCGCACTCTAGTGCTTATGGGATTTCTTCTTGATTGACAACAACCTGAATTTTTTACTAAAAAAATACTAATTACTTCTCGTTCCGGCAAGTAGTAGAAGCTTAAGTGTAAGAGATACATACATGTGCCATTCGTTTTTGCATATGGAGTCGTATATGTAGCAGAGATACATGATCGTACTAGTTTCGCTATTGGTATCCGTTTCACAGTGAATGGCGGTAACACGTACGCTGTACGCAGGGTAGTTATTTTTTACTTGTGACGACATACTCCTATAATGAGTTATTCTGTTATATTATATAACTTACATACTTACATAAGACTACATAAGACATGCTCCTATAGTGAGTTATTCTGTTATATAACTCTGAATATCGAATGTTATGTGTTATTTTTAAATAACACATATATAATATTTTTTACTTATTTATATTATTTATGTATATTCAAGGCATGTTAGATTTTTTATGCTGAAATAAATCTGTACACTTAAATATTTAGATCGATACTTCTAACAAATATGGAACACGGCGGAGGTACATCATATAATATGCAGTATAATAAACATAAATAACCAGAAACAGAAAGGTTCAAACCAAATAGTGACCTTGAGTTTCTCAGTAGATCACTGACTTCAAAACTCAATATAAGAGTGGAACAGCAGTGAAGCAAAGGGGAGCAGAGTAGTAAGGTATAACGCGAAGAAAATGTAAACTGTGGATAACATAATGAATTTCCACGCGGGCGGAGTCGCGGGCAGCAGCTAGTAAGTAAAAAAGACTATTACTATTTGTTTTGTTGAAGTTACGAACTTCATTAGAAAAATGAGCATATAAAAACCTACTTCAAATATTATTCAACTATGCGGTGACAACCCTATCCAAAATAATATAAAATTGAATAACTCCGATGCCCCGCCTCATTTGGATCCCATTTTTTTTGGGTTATAAATATCAATAAAAAGAATATTTCAGTCTTAGTTTCAAATCCAAATATGAAATAACATGGCGTTAAAAAAATTAAAACATAAATTTACAAAATCAGTCATAAATACGTTATCTTGAACAAATAAAGCCTGGATGTTTTTCGCTATCGTAGGGCTTTTAAGACACTATTTAGACCAATTAATAAAATCTTAAAAGAATATCAAACTTTTGAGCTATAACTGTTTCTATGTTTTTTCTGGAAACCATAGAATTTTTTTCAAGTACTAATTTACATTCTTCTATACGAAATGGGCAGTCGGGTGTTCTCGTCCTGCATTTATAATCACAAATCCTATAAAATGAAGTAATAAAAACGGCATGCCCAATGTTTTGGACAAAAAATAGACTGTGCGACGTTCAGTTGTTTAGATCAGAAACTGTTTATTATGTTTACAACGGTTTATTAGTGAAAGCAAATCGTAAAATTATCGTATCGGTCATTATTACAATAAATATGTAATCGTAATTGAAAAATGTTAAGCAATTGTGCAGTTCTAACAAAACGAAAAAATAAATTATTTTATGCCCGCCGTTACAAGGTTACGTTGTTGAATTTTGATGAATTGTCAAATGTTACCTATTAAAATGACTCCACTTTAAGTGCAATAAATCTCCAGACAAATGAATCATCTAATTCAAGTGTATCAATGAAGTTGGCGGTGTAATATTAAAGAGAATTATCACTTGAATCTAGTAACTTATCTTTCTTATCTAATCACTTATGCAACAGGTGTAGCTCTTGTATTCTGGGCACGCTTGGGGCGTGCTTCCGTAATTCGTAATAAGTTTCCTGTCTAATCGTCATAATGAGGCTTTATCACGGTTTCATATTTCCTCTTTTATCCTGTTCTATGCATATTTTTGATTGGTCTATGATCAAAACTTAAGTCATAAGCATCTAATACAAAATTAATACCATATTACATATTCTATAAGGCTAAAGTTTTGTTATTTTTTTAATGTTTTATTTCTAAGGCAATAATAATTTTATTGTTTTTTTTCTAATATCAATCACTTCCGATATCTGCTCCGCATTTAAACCAAATCTAATGCCTACACACGAGTGTGACAATCCCTCTCTGTCCCACCGGTGTGAGATCATATCGCTCCGTCTCCTTCAGGGCTTTGCCCCCGGCGCGTGCTCAGTGGTTAACCGATTCTCGACGGTTGTTTTGACCAAATTGTAGCAAATGGGTCATTTGCGCATTACTGATGTTGAGAATTTTTTTATACCTACTAACTTAACGTACTTCCTCGTGGAGATGGTTCCGGAATACATAAGAGTATTAACTTGTCCGCAAAAAGTTTACCTGCAGTCTTGTTTGGTTATTTAATAACCTTTTTAACTTTAGAAATGGTTAAATAGCCAAAAAATTGATTTAATGAGATAACTAATGGCTAGGTTAGTTGGGATTTTTTTGGCGTATGCGCATTAAGGCTGCGCTTGTCGGTTTTTACCCGACTACGGTGAAGCCAAAAGGAAGGGTAATGATTTTGGCAGTCTATGTATGTATGTATGTTTGTTCCCTCGTAGCGTCTAAACTACTGGTCCGCTTTTAATAAATGAGGTGTCAATAGATTCGTAATGATGCCGCGGGTAACATAGGCTATATATTTTTTTTTCAAAATTATGTGTTTCGAAAATTAAAACCTCAGATTCTAACATCTAAAAAAATTAGATCGAGATAATTATCACATGTTTGGTATCAAAAGAAAGGTCTTGGCAAGCACACTACAAATATTTACATAATTTGTATATAATATATTATATCATATTGTTTAAGTCAAAATATACGTTTAAAATACAATTCGTACAATATTTGTCCAATTTTCTAACATTACGTATAATAAGACTATAAATATATAATTTATATATTATGTTCCTTCATAACATTATATTTTATTTTATAAAGATAATTTTTTATAGGCAATACATAACAAATTAAAAAAATTAAATAACACCCATATTGTCAAGCAGTGAACGAGCTGATGATGATGAATTATAGCTAAGACCACTCTTAATTAAGTATGTCAGCTTTCAAACAAAAAAAACTAGATCATAATCGGTTAATAGGTTCATCCGATTTTAATAAGAAAATGAAGATGAAATCAATTACTAGCACTTTTATTACTCACTCGTTCGATAGATGTCACTATACGAGTCTTAAATTTTCTGAATCGCGGTATCGTTGTGTTTAGAAGTTTATGATATATTCCATTATTAATTTTTTTTTCAAAACAAATTATTTTGTAAGATCAAAATACGATTAAAAGTGAATAAATGATATAATTGAATTGGTGAAATGAATGAATTTTGAATGATCTCTATTGCGATTATTGAATATAAATTATAAATAGTTATATTTTATAAATCGTTCTTCGAGTTCGAATCTAGTCGTAATTTACTGTGTATGCTATGGTTAGTTCATTTTAATATCAGTTTTTCAGTTACTTTATTACCTATAAATATTTATGTAAAAAAATTTGCCCGCTTGTGGATAATTTGTAAAAAAAATAGTTAGATTGGGAAAGGGAAAAATATTAGGTCTTTACCTATGAAATTGCCGTCTTTTATGAAAAATTTTAAATGAATTTTTTTCATGTATTTTTTATTTGTATTAATCGAAGTAATCACCCATGCAATCAATGCATCTTTGCCAACGCAGTGGCAGTTTATTGATGCCCTTCTTAAAGAAATCAGCTGGACGGGAGGCAACAAATTCTTCAAAGGCATTTTGTACGCCTCTCGGTTATTGAATTTTTTTCCCGCCAAGAAGTTATCCAAATTCTGGAAAATGTAGTAGGCGCAAGGTCTGGTGAGTAGGGCGGATGACGGAGAGCTTCCAACCCCAGTTCTTGCAACTTGGAGACCGTCTGTTGTGCAGTATGAGGTCGCGCGTTGTCGTGCAGGAGCAGCGGAGACGAGCGATTGACCATTGACCAATGCTGGTTGGAGATGTGCCAGCTTCTCCATCATTGTGTTCAGTTCTTCACAGTACACATCTGCAGTAATGCTCACCCCGTTTGGTAAGAAGCTGTGATGAATCACACCGGCGCTAGACCACCAAACAGTGACCATCACTTTTCTAGGGGTAAGTTTTCGTTTAGGGCATTGTTTAGGTTAACAGGTTGCTGAACTACTACTAACTAACTTCTACCCCTCGTGGCAACAATCGACAAGCATTAGAAGCACGTAGATGGAAGGAATGACAGATACATTTCATCAAAAATAAATTTGGTATATCTTTTGCAAATAGGGCAGCTAAAGAAAGATGTCCAAATATTATTGGCTCCATCGGACGCATATTATTATACGCATATTCTCTTTATAGGGAATATTCTCTTTTTCGAAAAAATCTTTGCAGGATTGATGCAAGGCAATGGCGGTACAATCTGTTACAGGTATCAAACACAAGAAAATATCTTGAACATCAAAATTTACTGCAGTTCTTACAACAAGAGCCATATTATGTTTAATAGTCGATCGATCTGTGCTCTCATCAACTATTAATGAGAATTTTTCTTTTCGCAATCGGTCTACTAATTCTTCATAAGAAACTTTTCCAGTGACATTAGTTATTATTGCATGTGCTTTTGTTCTTCCAAAAGTGATTTGTTTTGCTAGTTCCGAATCTGGACAAATTGACTGCACAAGATTCTTTAGATCATCTAAAAAACATAATAATCATATTGATTATCACTAATTCGTCGCAATAATAATAATAATAATAACACAATAAAATGAATAAGAAATCGATGTAAAAAAGTAATAAATCATAATTACCAGCGATGTTGAATGGGAGGTTATTTTTGGTTAAAAAACATGCCATTTTTATTTCTGCTGACTTGATTTTCTCTTCAAAAGACATTGATGTCGACTGACTAAATACACTGGTAATAGGCGGATGGTATACTACACCTGGGAAGTAAAAGAAAATTATAAAATCTAAGACAAACAGTGTAAATCAAGTGTAGCAATCAGAATATTTCAGCAGTAGGTAGTTTTGAGAAAGAAACGAACACCAACACACCTTTAACATTATTTAGGTGTTTTAAACTTTTAACATGCTTATTTAGAAGGAATTTTCCTCCACCACACTTTAAATCGCATCCACATGCCTTACAGTGAAAATAATCATTTTTCTTACGACTTGCTTTAAACCCAACCTGCATATTCTGCTTCTTTTTCCCATAGTTGAGTATATTTTTGATTGTAATGCTTCTTTTTTAATTTACGAGGAGGAGAATTTTCCTCGTTTTCACTTTCACTTTCACTCATTTTGATAGTGTTCAATTGAAACGTTTTAGAAATCACAATCTGTTATTTGTTAATTGGATCGCGTTAGATATAGAGTGTAAACACAGATACGAGGGCGGCACTGAAAATTTCGGGAATCAAGGAAGTGACACAACATTACTATTTAAAAATGTATTTATTGCTTTTCGAAGTATTCTCCGCGAAATTTGACACATTTTTCCATACGATGGAACCAATCATTGAAGCAATCATTCCATTCGGAAGTTGGGGTCTCCAAAATGGCCGTTTTGTAGGCGTCCACAGCTTCTTCAGGTGATGAAAATCTCTGACCTGCGTGGTTTATTTTTTATTTTAGGGAAAGTATAGAAATCATTAGGGCTTAGGTCGGGGCTGTACGGCGGATGGTCTAATAATTCTATGATTTCTTGCTCTAAAAACTCTTTTGTTCTGTGCGCGGTGTGAGAACTCGCATTGTCGTGATGGAGGATGATGCGGCGGTTGCAGTTCTCTTTACGGAGTTCAGAAACGATCTGTGGCAAACAAATGTTAGCATACCATTCTGCATTAACCGTTATTTGTCCCTCAAGAGGAATAGTCGCAACATGACCGGTTTTGGAGACAAACGTGGCCACCATTTTTTTTGCAACACTCCGTGAACGAACAATTTTTGTTGGCTTTAACTCATTTTCGAACACCCAAACTCGTGATTGGTTTTTTGTTTCGGGTTCGTACGCGTATATCCAGGATTCGTCACCTGATACGATGTTGTATACAGCATTTGAGGATCCTGCGTGGAATCTTTCGAGAGTTCTGACGCACCAAGTAACGCGAGCCGCTTTTTGCTCTTCACAGAGCAAATGCGGTATCCATCGGGAAAACAACTTTTTTACACCTAATTGTTCATGCAAGATTATTTGTATTTGACTCATGCCAATGTCTAAAGTTGCCTGAATTTCGTGGTATGTAACATGTCGATCTTCCTCAATCAGCTTACGCACAGCATCAACGTTTTCTTGGGTGACAGCAGTTTTTGGACGACCTTGACGGGGATCATCACCGAGCTTGACACGTCTACGTTGAAATTCAGCAAACCAGTGATAAATTGTGGTTTTGGATGGGGCTTCATCACCAAATGCAGAAATCATCCGGTCAACACACTGTTTTTGTGTTAAACCACTTCGAAAGTCATAATAAATCATCGCTCTAGAATTTTCTCGAGTCAATTCCATTTTCTCAACGACTAAACAAGTTTGACAAGACCTTGTGACAAGACCGAGAATCTTTTTTTAAATAAATAAACGGTATTCGATTTTTAAAACCAAGGAGTTTTAAATTAAAAAGATTTTAATATGACAGGAACAGTGGAAATATTCCATTCCCGATACTTTTAGTGCAGCCCTCGTATGTAGAAATCGTATGTACTATGTAGAAAGAGTTTTAAGATCTAACGCCGCCATGATGTTTGCTATTTTTTTTTTATTAAGCCGCCATGATATGACCTGTACATCAACCTGTAACGCCCTCTATTTTCAAGTAAATTCGATGAATCCATCAAAGGGTAAAAAAGCAAGAGAAAGATTATGAAAAAAAAATATATATAGTTTCAATATTATTTTCATGGAGGTTTGATTTGAACTTTTTGAAAACTTCAAAAGTTGGTAGATTTTTGCTACAAAGTGGTAGGTTTGACTACGACACTAAAAGTTGGTAGATCTACCGAAAAGTTGGTAGAGTTGGCAGCACTGCGAACGACGTCCCGCGCCCGGCGCGAGAGTAATGGAGACGAAGATTGTATACGTGACGTGTGTAAGAGCGAGAGGCGAGAGCAATGTACTCGTTCGGGCCGACAAAATGAACACGTTACGATTTGAAACGTTTTTGTTGTATACCCACGATGTAGAAATATTTATCAATGCAACATTGTTATACATAAAAATAAACACATTAAAAGGAAATATTCGTTTCTTTATCTACTAGCAGTTTTTTTTATGTAGAAAGAAAGATTTAGAAAAAATAAGCTATACTTACAGCCTTTGACCACTTTTTTATTCGTCTAAAGTGTAATACTTATAGCTTAAATTTCCAAAATCTTTACTAATTTCATTTTGATACATAAAGTTAATTGTTTCATAAAACAACTAAAAAAGTTAATTGCAAGGTGCAATTAAAAGTTCAATTGACGAGGCTAAAACCAGAGTGATCTAGGGCACAAAAGTATGTTTCTGAGAAAATTAAGGAAACGCGTTAAGTGTTGTCATAGGAAATATATGAGCTTCATATTATAATTTTTTTGTTTAATTTACTTCTAATGAGTTTTAAATAAAAGTGGAACAAGTTTTCTCAATTTTTTTTAATTTAATAAAGCGGATATTTTTAGTTTTACAAAAAAAAATCACTTAGATCAGTATGGCATTTCACAAATTTTAATAATGTGTTAAAAGGTAATTGTTAACTTTCATATCATAAGAAAAACCATGTCTTAATCATCGCCAAACAAAGAAGGCAATACATCATCTTGTGCTTCCTGATTGCCTCTTCTTCTTGTAACATGTGGTAATGTCAAGTAAAACTGATGATGGATGGGAGGAACGAATTTTAGAATTTTCCTTATGTCTTGCATTTTTTGATATGATATTAGCCGAGTTTCGGGGGCTTTTTCCGGTATATAATTCTTGAGATTTACAAAAAATAATTCGGAATCTATGTCATTAGGTTGCAAATCAACCGTTTCAAATATTTCCGTGTAATCATCATTGTATCTGATTAAACTTGAACCTTTGGTAAATATTATCATCCGCATCTTAGAAATTTTCGCACCTTCTCTTAGTACAGTCTGATAATCTTTGAATAGTCCTGTAAGGCTTTCAAAATCCAGAAACTTATTTTTCATATCTCACTGCAAAAGGATTGTGCTTTCTGCAGTCACGGACGAGTTTCATATAATCTTCTGGTGTGTAGACATCGTCTTCTTTTTTAGTTCTCGACTTATAAAAGAGAAGTCAGTATCATTAGGCAGGTAAGTATGGCCACTAACGAGATAGTGATCGTTGATCATGTTGATCGTTTCTAGATGTGGCGATTTCTTAAGCAGAAACATCATAAAGTGCAAAACATTCCAGTTTCTGTTTTGACCGGAGCAACAGTCACTAAAAAAACACAGGGATTTGATGTTATCCCAACCGGAATCTTCTAGAAAGTAGTGCAGTGAGGACATAATTTCTTGAGATCCTCTGGCTCCACAATGTTCTGGCAACATACTCATTACGACTTTTTCTCCTTCCTTTGCATAAGCGTGAATCCCAAAGTTCAGCATTTGCAGTTGTCTTAAATAATAAACCTCACCGGTGTTCAAATTAGGAACAGGCAGGGTTCGTTCCAGGTCAAGAGTAGCGACTAATAACGATTCGTCAGTTTTGACTTTACCTTTATATTCATTTAATATGTTTCGTACTTTACCTGCAAGTGTAATATGATCATCTTTTTGCACTCTTAGAGCTAAGCATTTTTCTGGGTCTCGTTCCGCTTTTATTGAGATTTCGACCATATCACAGGTTTTACAAGTATCTGCTTTTGGGATATAGAAGTGTAAGTTGAACTCTGTTGTAAATAGTTTGACGTAGGAACACTTTTTCAATATTTCTTTACCTTCTTCCTCACATTTTTCTTTAAAAAGTTCATACATTTTGTTCATTGAAAGGTCCGGTCGTAAATATTGACGTGTTGATCGTCTTTCTCCATAGTGAGATACATATTTCGTGAAACTGTTCATGTGGTCCCTAATCCATGTCAACTTTTCATCAGATAGCTTGTTAGCAGGTACATGTCGTCCCCTTTTGTCCCTTTCTGCTATGCCAGAAACAGATTTTTTATTACGTAATGCATAATCTAATCTCTTGTTAGATATTTGTAGGACTTTTAAAAAGAAATCTTTGCATATTCTTTTGTCCAACAGCATGAATTGCCGTACATATTTAATGCGGCTAGGATTTTGAGTAGGACGTCTTTTTTTACGACGGTTAGGTTCTAAAGTCTTAATGACGCTGCATAGCCACGTTGTTTGGGCGTCCCATGAAGTGAGCTGGTAATACATTTTGTGTACTGCTTCTTGATTTTCAGATGAAACCTGCTCACTACATTTGAACCTGCAGTTGCAAAAAACTGGTGTAAATATTTTAGCCGGGACAACATTACCTCGGACGTTGCGATATTCTTGGCCTGCAGTTCTTTTTCGCTTCCTTACATTCTTCACCCAACTGTCGAAATTTCGAACCCTTTTTCTTCCTCTTACAGGTTCTACGGAATCTGTATGGTTTACTTCCCCTAAATTACCAACAGCATTTTCTGGATTTGTTCTGTTTTCTTCATTATCTGTGAGAAACAACCATAAGCAAAGCTATAACTCAAGCCCAAGCCAGATGCAAAGTGATGCAAAAAAATTGCTATTGTAACCAAACTGCAAATTACTCAATAAAAGCAAAATCTCTCCAGTCCTTAATATTCAACAACAATACATACCTTCATTGTCTTCTAATTCTGTAGAACTTTCTTGATTTTGCTCTGGATGATAAGAAGAATGATCACTTGAAAAATCTTGTGTTGAAGCTGATGAAGATGGCTCCGGTGATGGTTGTAATGCCATATTCAGTAATCTTCTAGCTCTGCTTCTCCTATCCATTGTTTAAGTTTACGTAAAACCCTTTCAGTTAAAAGATTTATTAATAAAAACAAAAAACAAACGATAACTGCAAGTGCATGCGATCAATAACATCAGCTGATTTTGATTTTTTGACGTAGTGTGTTTGTGTTGCCAGTTAGAAAATTATTTATGGTTTTTGGAACAAAATTAAAGTAAAAAAAATAGTTAACTATATTTCCAGGATATTATATAAACTGATATATTAAATAAAATGACGCAATAATGACATTCACGATTAATTTATTATTCTTTATTGCACTTAGATTACTTTGGTTTTTCATAAACGCTAACAACTCTACTAGTAAACTTGCGACCACAGTGATCTACATGCGTCTCATTACTTAGATCAGTCTGGCATCTTTCCAATTCGCAAACTGCACCAATTCTATAGTGAGATGTTGTGATTTCTCAAGGAACAGAGTACTGGCAAACGCATAGATCAGTGTGGCATGAAAGAATTTAGATTTTTCTATGCAATAGTGTAACAAACTCAATATTGGTAGAAATGTCACTTGCGATTAATTTAATTGCAATTACTTTTTTAATCAATTAACAAGATAATTGACAAATAAACTGATTAATGCCCAACACTGACTCAAACTAAGCCACGAAAACGTATTTTACCGTGTTGAATAGTTATATATAGTTATTTTGCATTATTTTAGGATAAAAAATAAAATTGTAGTTTATTACTTAACATTTATTTAGAAAAATAAAATTGAACATAGCGAGTTTTGTAAAAGTATTAATAACATAGACATATTTGCAATTGAATCGAATTAACATAGACAGTTTTGAAACAGTTACACATGTAAGTCATAAATCAAAATATTTTTATCCTATAATTAAAATCACTTTCTTTTTCATTATACTCTTATAGATCTACTTCTTCTTCCATTAAAGTTTCTTCAGAATCTGTTTCTTCTAAATTACTTTCATTTTTGTCTTCTTGAAGAAACTTGTAATACTTAAGACTTTCATATGAAGCCCCCAGTCTTTTCCAAAATGTTTGAGTAATAAGTTTAGCACGTCTTTTAATTTTGCTTCTTTTATAGGAACTCCAATATTCTTAAAAGTAGGTTCAACATTTTCGTATGATTTTCCTCTTTTACATACATTCCCGTAATTAACTATTTCAGATATATAATTAGGTTCACCTTTAATTGCAATTTTATTATTTTTGTCCCTTCTCAAAAAGAATCTGTTTGAAGCATTGAACTGAAAATGCCAAGAACCAGGTGGTTTCAGTACATTTGTGACGCTTGTCTTCCAGTCATAAAACTGGAAGTCACTCCCGAGTCTTAAAACAGTCCCATATTTTTTGAAAACATCAAAGTAGACCTCTGGCTCTACAATGACTTCCAACGGCCGTATCTCTCTTTCTATATTTCCGAATATACGGTCTGGTGGCAGAAAGGAATGCCCGACTATTGGAAATATAACTGTAACTTTTTTGATATGACTCGGAGCTTTCATTTTTAACCAATAAGTCAACATTCCCACAACTATAGAATTTTTATTTTGGCCCCCACAACCATCGCAAAATAATTTAATATGATCAACGGTACTTTCAACATTGGTATTTAACAGTCGATGATATAATGCTGAAGCAATCTGATTGGATCCTTTTAAGGCCTCGGTTTCGAGCCATGTGTATATAAATGTATTTGAAAGGTTTTGAGGGCCACGTGAGGGTCCTTGACATATTGTTAAATTATATGTATAAAGTTGTCGGCTAAAGTAAGCTCTTTGATCAGGCACTTTTGGCAAAACCAAATTTTTTGGCAATCAAAGGATAAGATTATTTCGTTTTCATTTTGTGTTTCGAGGCTGGTATAAAAGCATTTGGCCCTTAAGAGCCATTTCACAAAAATAATACGCGCGAGATTAGGTAAAAACTCCGTTACTGTTTATGTGTGCGTGTGACACTCCCATCACGCAACGTAAGCTGTGTAAAGCGCATCTATACAATCTTGAGCCGTGATCGTAATAAGAGTAGGCTAGTTTCCTACTTTAATATTATAAGTTTTTTTTTGTTCTAATTAAAAGCATACCTAAGTGCGATTAAATTCACAGAATAAACTGCACATCAAAAATTAATATTTTCGCAGATACACCATTAGTGTGTATTAAAAAATCAAACTTTTTTAACATTGTCAGTGTAAAAAACCTACATAATTAGTTTACTCGCATCAAAATTTGCAATATAATTATTATGGTAAGTACGAGTATAAACATGAACACACAAATTTCGAAGATAATATGAGCAAATATGTTTTGCACCCTACCAATTTCCTACAATTTAGTATGGAGTGTTTTAAGGTGATTGCGGAATTTCGCAAACGAATAGCCGTACCTTCGAAAATATAAAGTTTTGGGATGCAGTATTTTCTGAGAATTTACTTACACTTAGGGGTACTTGTCATTAAAACAATAAAAAAAATTAGGAAACTAGCCCTTAGACAAGATATGAATTTTAAATATTAAAAATTCATATATCATAATATATTTTAATAATTATTTATGCAAAGGTCTCGACTAATAATAAAACACAAATAGGTGGATGTAATGTAAAACATATAATTGCAAAATAAAAAAGGCACATAGTATATAAAATCAAGTAATACTGTTGATAACTGCCAACAAAAACTTATTTTTTTTTTAATCTATAGATTTTAAATACTAAATAAATATTTGCCGTAAAGGCATTGATCTTGCCTTTCTTGGATCTATGATTTCCGGCAATAAGCAGTCTTGGTAAAAACGAATCAATTTAGGTAACATGTTTTCCTGCCAAAAACTATCATCTTTTTCCACTCTTACAGTTTTTAAAGGAAAATCAGGACCAGTCCACACAGCAAATATACATACGTCTTTTTTGGCTATGTGCAACTGGCCCTGTACCTGGTAGTACCAGTCGTGATTTTTATTCATCTCTACTTCAGATTCACTGTTCGCTGTAACGCGGTATCAGGATCAATTCCAAAAAGTGAACTTGGACATTTCACTTCCACTAATCCTTCACTGCACAACCCATCTGGTGTAGCCCCCAAATAAAAATATTCTTCGTCGATAAAAAGTCCACATTTTTCTATATTTGTGTTTTCCTGAACACTTAGTTGTGCAAGGGCCTTTGCTTCACTATCCCTACCGTGTTTTATAGAAGTAATGTGGTCGAGGCTATACGAATAAAGAAGCGATTTAACGAGGGGAGCAGAGTTTTGATTTGCTCGTCTTTTGCAAATTTTAGCAAATGAGGACGCAGTCAGAATGCACCTTCTCAGTTCAAGCCACAAGGAGCTTTCCGTTTGTAAAACGGTAGCTCTCTCAATCTCATCCCGTTTCGACGCCTGTTCTTTTAAACTTTTTAAAAACAGTTGTTTTCCTTGCTCATAATCCTCAGCTTCCATATCAGGTCTTTCACATGAACTTCCATAATGAGCATCAACAGGATTGAAAATAATTTTTTTTTCGAAAAGTACCTGCTCGAGCTGTCACTTCTCGGCTTTTTTTTTGCATATCTTGGTTTATTATGGTTTCTAATAATTTTAAGGATTTTCCTGGACTAGCGTGACAATTTGTTTTATAAAATGTATATTGTGGCATACCGGTATTAAATGATACCACTGCAGCATAACATCTTGTAGTATAGGAATCTTTGAGGGAAAAATTTACACGTTTCCCACCTACCATCTTAGCTACAATGCTATTAAATTGTTCTGCGCGATTATTAGTGTAAGAATGCAAAAGACTGCGAGAATGGTAGGCGAGTTGAGATGCGTTTTTTTTCAGCTTCAGCATTAATGTTGGTATTTGTGGAACTAGATTAGGCTCTTTTTTTCGTTCATCGGTGCAGTAATAACTTTGGCAATTTGAATGATCTCCAAAAATATGATGTGTGCTATTTAAAATATCTTTTTGCAGGTTCTGAATTTTATCACAATTTAATCCACTGTCCTGTTGTCTCTCTTTAATAGCAGCGCGAACAGCAGTACGCAGCCTTCTTAGTCTTTCCGTATTTAAAAGTTTACGTTCTACAAGGGGAACAACAGTATCTTTTTGTAGTAACAAATTTTTTCCGTTATAATTACGTAGCAAATTATTTGTACATTCAATTTTTTGTATAGGGATATCTGGGTATGGTCGACTCTCCAATATACTTTTATACGTACTTGAATCGCCATCTGCAATTAGGGTGTTGTAAATCAAATTTCTGTCTTTAATGGAATTTTTAAAACCTTCAACTAATATGGCTTGCTCCATGCTGGTTGAAGAGCCTGAATGATTTTTAGTGCATTTGTGAGCTTTTGCTGGCTCACCTTTTTTGCTTGCTCGGACACAAATTACACAATATTTATTGCGAACTCCAATGTGTAGCACTTTACCACTGTGTTCTCCGATTATGGCTGCAACACCAGAAAGGGCAGAATAGTTATTTTTATACGAGCGTTTGCTCCAACACGCATCCGCTTCGACTGGTATCATTGCTATGCCTGCATTATTAATATCACCACGTGATTTTGCTGCTTCAATTTCTTGTTTCGCTGCATTTATCATTGTTTCTTCGGCGGCAGTTTTCCACATGTTGGAAACAGCATCGTGTTTCTTACTATATAATCGAAATGCCAGTGTAGGCAAATCCATTGATGCAATAATTTCATTTAGGTTTGATAAACCAATTCCCGTAATTATTGAACCTGATACAGCTCCTGCATTGATATCCAGTCTTGCTTTACTTGTGCCAGTGTCTGTAGTATTTAGGACAAAGATAGTTCCACACATAGTACACTTTAAGTCAAATTTAGATACGAGCCCCATCTGTTTTTCTTGGACAATTTTGATAAAGCTTAATTTGCAATCAAATTTCTCGCTATGCTGGCTAATATTTATTAATTGGCTCCAAAAGAATTGAAAATCAATTATCCTTCTGCCATCCACCAAATAGTCGCCCTAAAAAACAGGTAACAATGAAGACTCATTCATTAAATTGCATCTTAAAGTATTATATGAAACTATAAAAATATATTTACGTTTGAGTCTGAAAGGGTCATTGATTCATCTGGGTCTTCTAGATATGTTGCAACATGTTCATTCTCCTATAAAAGACATTATTTATTAATAATTATTAAATAAAATTTAATTTTAATCTAGGATTGTGAAAATATTACATACAACTTCAGTTGCCGAATTTGTAAAGTCATTTGCACGGCTTGTACTGGGCACTGCGTCGGAATTGAAATTGCTACCCTCTTCTAGGCGATTCAGACGATTTCTCATCCTAAAACAAAAATAAACCTAAGCATTTATAACTATAAATTAAAAAAAATCCCCGACAAAAATATGAATCTCCATTTTATGGTGGCGGCCATCTTGAATTTGAAATTTATCATAGTGTATTTATTTATATTCTAATCAATAAAAAGTCAAGACCTCTCATTTAATACCTACATTGAGGGGGTCTTGAAAAAAATATGTTCTCCGCCATTTTGTGGCGGCGGCCACCTTGGGCCAATTTTTATCCAACAAAGCTAAGAAAATTTCCGACTAATTTACCCGGGGTTTAAAAAGACCCGGTTGATGGAAATAGGCTCGCCCCATTTACATCATACCTTACGCAGAGTAGTGTGTATCTCTATACACCCCTTCTATTTTTAGCCTACCCCATCGGAGATACAGGCGTGATGCTAAGCTTGGCAAAATATCTAATATGCTAGTGTCGCTATAGCGTTATAATAAGCAAATATGTTGTCCCGACCTCTTAGTAATATTCGTGCAAAATTTGAAGTATATCCATTAAGTACTTTCTGAGATTAGCCCGGACAAACATACAGACAAACAGACAAAAATTCCAAAAACTATATTTCGGGCTTCGATATCGATTGTAAATCACGCCTCAACTTGTATTCTTTTATAGAATATTCAATGTACAGTTTTGACATTCCTACGATTGTATTATACAGGGTGGCCAAAAAGTCGTGGATCAAACGAAACAGGGAGATAAAGGAGGTAATTTCCAACAAAAAATCTTTCTCCAGCATGGCTATAACTTCATTGCACGAAAAGATATGAACTATTTTTGTTTTTTCAATGAAAGTACCGAGTTTTTTTACAATTTAATCAGTAAAAAGTTAAAATGATTAAAAATAATAAAAAAAAAGCTGTTGTATTATGACTCGATTTTGTATCAATACTACAAAAAATGTATTGCAGCTCTTGGTATCAAACTTAACGAGCAATTAATGTTTTTCCGTAAATTTTGATGCGTTTCAAAAAATTACTTCTCACTTTTAGAGCACCATTTGAAAAAAAAACGTATTACGGAAAGATGACCCTGTATTATAAAAACTTGCCGGATTAATGCTGATTAAAATGAGGTACAACACTTTACCTTTTGATCCTTAGTTTTGGTTTTATAATCTTTTTTCATATCAAGGTGCAAATTTCATTAAATGAGCCTTATTTTTAAATTTAACGATTTATCTTTTCTAGGAAACGAAAGGGTCATACAATACAAACAACTCTGTAAAAACACTTAAAGCAAGCGTGAGTAGCCGGTGATTTAAAACTTAAATTACAATATTTATTAAATATTATGCGGAAAAATTCATACTTCACCGGTCTATTTTGTAGTGTTATTGTTGTATGAATAATATAACTTTTTAATATTTAGGTCACTGCTCAGATATTGTACAGTAGATCTACCTCTCGTATAGTGAGTTTCTACAGATTTAAGACCCTTAATGTATGACTTGACAGATTCTGTGCGACCCGAATACTGTTGAGATCTTCTATCTCCACCTCTTCTTTCTTTTGGCATTTCCCTGGTAGTTAAATGGCTTTTACAAATTATTTGTATTCTATCTTTCGATATTCCCAGAACTGTGGTCATTGCTTTTTGGCATACTTTCTTTAATTTGTTGGTGCGTTTACCACCAGTAGTTGTTTCGTGCTTCGGTATAAAATAACATATTGTTTGAGTCTTTTTATTACGATCTCTTTTTGGAGTTTGTGCTGTACAATATTTTAATAAAAATGTATCTTGAGCAATTTTGTTTGATGATCCATAAAAGTGTCTATGAAATTTACTATAGTCCTGAACCGATAACTCGTTACATTTATAGCACTGCTTCGAGTTTCCATGCACGCATTCTGGTATATTTGGTGGCCACTTGGCCATATGTCTGCAACAAAATAGTTAAAACAAAATTAAATTGGTTACTTATTTATAGGAAAAATCTCAAAAAGGGCATAACAAACAAAAGATATCTGAGTATATTACGATTATCATTCCTACTAACCAAAAATCGATTCTTCGATTAATCGATTTCAGATCGCCATCCCTAGCTACGACCTCTTGGTTTTTACATATCCTTCTTACGTTTGAAACAGGTAACTGTCTTTGTTACCTCGTATGTTGATGTAAACATTATATGCATTGAAATGCAGCAATTGGTCAGGTTCTTGTGACTCTATTTTAACTTTGGAATCATCTTTCACAACAAATCTGTTTCCATCTGAATCATAGTGAATTGGTGCATCTTCTTCAAAATAAGTGCAGGACCAATCAAGTGTACAAGCATCATGAAACGAAGTTGACCACTTGCGATCTTTAAATTCATATTGCCTTCCCTCAACCCACGTAAATGTATTGTTAGAATAACATGTATTTGCAGTTGAGCCCGAACAATCGCCATTTGGGGGACTTAACGTTAGGTACGTTAGGTTCTACATTTATTGTTTTTATACCATAAAAGTGCTTCTTCCTTGTCTAGTAATAACTTTTCTCCAAAATTTTTCTCCACGACTACCCATGTTTTTTCTCTACCCATTACTGCTATTTTAACAGATGAAGCATATTATGACATAATATGCTTCTTCATCTGTATATTTCACATAAATATACAATATACATTGTATATTTCACCTTTCACATCAGTTTTTTGTATTGCCTCACTAGTAACATTATCAATGTTGATCTTTATAAAGTTGTTACATAAATAGCTACACTTTCTTCCTGTGTCTGATGTTTACTTGTGTTTGAATATGTTCCAAAAATAAATAAAGTAATGAGAAAACAAATTATGGGTAATTCTCATTTTTGATACAAAAAAGTTGTAAAAAATCCTAAACGTCTTTTTGAGCAATTTGATGGTTGATTCTATTAGTTTTAGTCTTGTTCTAGATCAGAAAAATATTCTCCGAGCTTGCAGCCTCCTATATATAGAGAAATAAGGGGTTTTAAAAAAAGTGCCCTCCATGGTAGTGACTTAAGTTCCATGGAAATGACATTCCATATAATAAGTGAATCCATGGCTGTGACATAAAACAAGGAGGTGACTTTTCTTAAAAGTAAAATGCAATTTTTATTTAAAAAATCAACTTTATTGTCATTACTGACTAAAATATGTAAACTAATATCACAAATTGACTTCTATTTAAATGTATTTGTGTAATTACTTAAAAAAGAAACTTATTTATTTTTATAAAATTTACTTTTACACAGTAGGTAGCCTGAGATCTTAATTATCACAGTCTCAAAAAAGTCTTACTGGTTTCAATAACAAAATATTCTTACACTAAAAAAACAAAAAAACAAAATAAAAATTTTTTGGCTTCAGCCCGAGCTTAAATAACAAATCACTTTGTCTACCAAGCGTTCTTTACTTTTGTGAAAACACTTGCACAGCTTAGTTTAGTTTTAGACCTATTCTTAATAATTATTGCAGTCTTAGTAATTTCTTATCGTAATTAGAAGAAAACATTTGTACTTAGATATAAAATCAACAATATTGACTTTAGCTTGACCTAAAAACGGTTTCTAGAGTACATTACTATATTTTTCAATGTCGACATTATTAAAAAGCAATTCACCTCGCCTACCAGGTGTAGGTTCGATCAAAATTGCAACAACGTCATTACACGGAACAGGAAATATATCCTCAGGTTCTATCCAACAAAAAATAGTGTGTTTGCTTATAACCCTTATTTTTTTCGTGAACTTGACTTTAGGTTCTATGCCTTCGAATCCAATTATTTGACCAACAAAATGCTGCTCCGTCTTCTTTGACAAAAATCTTGTAACTACCCACATTCCTTCCTTTAGAAGAGCTGCGGAATGTGCATTGCCAGATTGTTGTTCTTCAGTTATAGACTCCGGAACTGTGGACAAATCGGTCTCGTAACTGGAACCACTATTATTGGTGGCTTCAGATGCCATACCATTTTCCTGGATAGTAATAGGGGGATCATTGGTGAAATCGTAGAATCCAGTCCCCAACTTATGATGAATGCAAACTTCTCCAGGTCTGCAAGTAAGGCATGTCAACGTTCGCAAGAAGACTGTTACTATGCGATAAGTCCCATGTAATCTGATGAATTTTCATAGTTCCAGAGATGCTCTTTCCTGGTTCCGGCAATAATTTATCCATTGCATCTATCTGTGTTTCATTCACGACAAACATTGTAACGTTGTTTACATTTTTTTCCAGGTATTTAACGAAGCTAACAAAATCTGGGATGTCTTCGCCTTGAGCAACTATGCGATCTGCTGTACGTTTTATAACTGCTCCTACGCCATCCATAGGCCCCTTGCCATGTCCAGCCTCACTAAAACTCCATGTTGCAGTTTTGAGTCGATACAGCTGCGTTATATGTTGTGTAAACAAATAAAACGCCTTCTTATTTCTGTACTGAGCTGTTGGTCCGTCACTTAAGACGTGTAATGAGTCCATAGAATGTAAGGTATGTGGTCAAGAATTTTTTGCATGTGAACAAAAACTGCACTGGCATCGTGACGCAAACATTCTGAAAATGTACAAAAAGATACACATTTTATCATTTGAGTATCTGGACATTTGTAGTAATAGACACCGGTATGTAGATTTATCTGCTGCTTTGACGCTCCAAAATGAACAGCTTGAATTTCGTTTGCATATTTACAGCAGTAATTTTCCGAAAAGTCCACTTGCATAAAAATGTCTCCTATATTAAGATTGGACTTCAATGCGGTAGTAGCCTTATATTGATGGGTTATATTATATTCGTGAACCATAAACTTATCTAAAGCATCAAGAAACTTTAATATCAATTTCTTTTTCTGTATATTAAATTCAGCCTTCACAGTTCTGCGTATTTCCTTTTCTTTGCCCTGTATTAGTATCTTTTCTTTTATCACTGTCCATAACTTGTATGTAGTTTCAGTTGAATCATCAAATTCTCTTATCATTGGTACTCTATTCTTACATATCTCGCATTTTCGTAGCATACAAGCTTCTTTATTCATGTCGCAAACTATTGTTTTGCAGAGTTCCCTTAAGTTCTGACCAGAAATAATATCTAGGCATTTTAGTTTGTCAGACATTAGAGCTGTATATTTTCATGAACGACGCATAAACATGTATCCCTTTCAGAAATTTTTCTTGGTACAACCCAAAAGGGTCTTAATTTACAAAAAGTAGCAAGACTAATTTTTATTGACTCCTGTTCAGATTGGTATTTCTTATAAAGGTTTACCATGGTATCAGCCAAATATCTCTTCTGCTTCTTGAGTTTGTTTTTGACCACGCAGTCCTTTTTTCCTGGACACATTTTACTGTTGTCATCTCTTTCTAGGAAGTCCGTTACAGCTGTGCGAATCATTTTCACCTTTGATGTTTTATTTATATAAAGCGGGCTCTTCTTCTTTTTAGTGATATTTTTACGTTTTTTGGCGCCTTCTCTCAGTAGTTTAACCTGTAAAGTATGTACTTTCTGTTTCAACACCTGTAGCTGTTTCTTTTGTTTACTAATGATCAAACTTGCTTGCTCACGAGTTTGCCTTGCGTGTTTAAGACCTGTCATCTTTTGTCGACTTTGACAAACAGCACGTGAAGAGCTTGATCCATCCTCTCCAGCAACAAATACAGGTGCAGATCTAGGTGACCGTGTTGGGGTTGTAATTTCTCGCAAACCAGCTTCATTTTCTTTAGATAAATTCATTAATATCGAGAGAGATCTGCTAAGACTATGTGCTTCGTGTCATCTGTTGTGTCAGGTGTGTTTTCCCTGAGGTGTGCCAATAAAGTTTTGTTACGTTTCTGTTTCAATCTACTTCTAGCTTTACGCTCTTTCCACGCTTTGCGCTGGTTCCGGTGCTCTCTGGGTGTCATATCACTGACAAGTTTTATTTGCTGCTTTTGTTTTTTTTTCAGAGTATCGAGCTCTATCTTTAGCTTTAGAGGCCTCATATAAAGCAGCGTCAGCTTTAATACGTGCTCTCCGTTTTCGTTCGCATTCACGTTTTTGCAGACGTATCTCTTCCGCAGTCTTTCGGACTTTCTTTGGTTTGACCATCTAAAACAAAATAATAATAACAATGCAAAATACCCGCAAACCACAGCCATTCGTAAGTAAAACTCACTTCCATGGATCCATGGTCACTTCCATGGGTGATTTTTTATCCACGGATCCATGGATGTGACGCCCATGGAAGTGACTTTTTGTTACTTAAATGTTCAAACATAACCTCCAAATCAAGCATGGTTATACAAATTTTGAAATTTCAAAAGGTTTGCCAAGCGTTTTTCGATATAAAAACACATTCGAAACACAAGACTAAAGTTTATAATTTAACTGTACATACCTTTGACAGTAACCACAGTAGTGACTACTTATGCTCGACGAGTTGTCAGAATAACAACTAAAGATACAATTTTCTGATAACGCTTACGTCGCCGGTAAAATCTGACAACTGAAGTAAAATGGCGCGGGTGTTTTTTTTTAGCCGTGCGACGTTTCTTTCTACGCGAATTATTTGCCATTTAAAAAACTATCGTGACATCATCCATGGAGGTGACTAAAAAAATCGATCACAATGTTTTTAAAAGTATTACATATGAGTATATTAAGGTTTTGACCGTAGTTTTTTTTTATTTATATAGTTTATTTAACCTGGTTTATGATGGCATTCGGAAAATATTGTTATTCTAGTGATATATTTAGTTATCAATTTAAAACCGTATATAAAAATAGAGTGATCACACACATAGAAGGGACATTTTTGACTATTTCATGATCAAAAAATTTATAAGGCTACTGTAAATTGAAAATGCTTCTTTATGGAATATATATAATTTTATTAATATTTAAGGAAAATAAAAATAAAAGTTGATACTTATGTACCATCACTGGGAAAAATGATGATCACACGCTTTTTTTGGAAAAATGAGAATTACCCTTATAGAGTTTCTAAATTCCTAATTAAATAAATTAAATCATCTGATACTGCGGTTGACATTGACAATTATATTTCATAGTACTGTTGACATTATGCAACAAAGATAAGTGAATTTTTACCAACAGTGAAATGTAACATTCACCTTCAAGATGCAGGAGTCTACAAGCTCGACTGTGACTGCGGTCTCTCCTATATAGGGCAAACTGAAAGATCCATCAAGACCCGCGTAAAGGAACACATCGCAGATGTTAAACACCGTTGCAACAATAAATCTGCAATTTGTGAACACACACTAGATCATCCTCGCCATTACATAAGATTTGATAAGCCACAAGTACTGGCAACGGAACGCGAACAACGGAACGATACGCGAGGAGGATATAGAAATTAAAAAGTACCCTAAATTTAACCGAGAAGATGGCTGGGTGCTGCCACCTAGTTGGGATCCAATAATTAACAAAATAAAATGTAATTTGAAATCCACGCGGCTTCAAGATACTGTTAGTATGTTTTGCGTGGATCGGAACACAAATAATAATTGAAGAATCTTCGGGTAGTTTAAACAACTTCAACAAATAGGACAATTGACACCTCAGTCCTCCCGTGATCACGGCTGCTGGAAAGTAGCCGAAACGTCGGGAAAAAGAAAAGTGCACCGCGACACCACCCGTAAGTGTTTAAAACAATATTCCCAAGATCTTTCGATCTGTTTCAGACAGATCTTCTTCTCTTGATAGTCCACCGCCTGTGCCAGAAGCATCGCGCCGCCTAGCAGCAGCTCTTGACTTGGCTTGTGTTTTATTTAGAAAATTCAAAATTTGGAAAATTTATATGCAAGTATAAACAAAGTTGTTTTGTAAAGAATACTTACTCGTTTGCACCGTTGACTACTTTTATTAGCTCCCGACCCATGAGCGTTCAATTTTTGGGCAAGATCGTTCCACTCTCTGTCAATGCTCTCTTTCGACCTTGCCCCGAGACCAACACCTTTGGCTAATGATGATAATCAGCCAAGTGGTCCAACAGTTCTTCTATCTGTGAGTTGGAGACTCTGTGTTCCATTTTAATCTAAAACAATTGCAATTATATTAAATTGTACGTCAATATACCTAAAAGAAACGACCTCGATGAAAACAAATCGCTAGAATCGATAGAATCTATAATACTCACTTGTTGCCTTGGTGCATACGTAGTTATGTTATTTCGAGTGCTTTTCCAGACCCACTTAATAAACTTTTTCTCGCCACTCTGGCCCATTTTTATACATTTATACATAATCAGCCTGCGGGACGACCTTTACGTACGGCGGCAGCCAGCGACTGAGACGCAAGACGCGAAGCATAAACTACGCGTATGGGCATCGCAATAAGATTCTTTTTTGCATAGCATTATTTTCTATATTCATGTAGAAGACCGAACAAATTTAATTTCGCAAGGTATTTTCTCAACATCTTTTGAAATATTGTACAAGTAATAAAGTGTTCGGTGAAAATATAATGATTTTTTAACTCAGGAAATATTTTTTTTTTAAAAGTGTACGGTTCAGACCCTGTCAAGAATTGTGTACTTTATGCATTTTGTAATTAAACTCTGACTAGGTAGACTGGGTGACGGGAAATGACAAAGTAGGCTTGGACCTCGCCTTAAGTCGAAACTAGGAATGCTTTTTGTCACAAGGCGTACTTTGATATCACTCGATGTAAAAATTTTTTGGGCGATAATGATACTAAGCATATTTCCTCCTACATAAAGTCGAGTCACATTTACTTTGAGCTTTCATAAAGTTCTGAAATGGGAGTCTTCGCCTTTCATGTAAAGGGTAAATTGTGTACTCTTCAAAGACATAGGTATGTAAATCTTTTTGAAAAGTAAGTTAAGTGACAATTATTGCGCGACTACTAGTTACTGATCGCTTAACAACCATTTTCCGTAAATACGGTGTTACCAACAAAAGAGTTAGCTCTTTCGGCACTATTAAACTCGATGGCCATCCTATTACAGCTGCAATATTTTTTACGTCATTTTGAAAAATAAGCTTTGCATATTTTCTTTTAATTTGGCCATAAATAAACTTAATTATTTTCTATGTAAACAATTTTACTTTAGACTTGACATTTTTATTTTATCGATTTTAGTGGTTCAATTGGATGATATTTAATCAATTTGGTAGGATCAGCATGCTTCGAATCTTTGCTATCTGTTTACGTTTCAACTGATCCATTTTAATGACCTTGATAACTTTTCAAGGTCTTCCCCAAGCGGCACGGGCCTATAATTTATATTATGAGGAAATTATATAATGATCAGTCGGGTGGCGACGTCACAGGACGTCCGAATGGCCCTCGTAAGAGGACCATGAGCAATTGGCCTTGACGACAGCGTCCCTCCCCCTCGGGTCAGGAGCGGCCATTGTTAATGGACACTAATCGACCGCTCATTGATGAGTGAAACGACATGGCGGCGGGCGTGGGCTGTGGCACTGGATGGGTGGCCGTTTTATGAATGTTTGGAATGTTTTCGTTTTGTATATAAATTAGGTAATCTTTTTAGATTGATCTCCAGGTTTTGGAGGTTTTCCATAATTATTTTTTAAATTATTTTTCCATAATTTTATCAATTTGTATCAGTAGCTGATTCAATAATAGCAACTTTGTGTCTAGTTCTGCCTGTACGGATGATAAGTTATCATTAAGTAAGGTTATCAGTGATAAAGTTATGGCTCTTTCTGAGAGTTAATTTTTAACCCCCGACGCAAAAAGAGGGATGTTCTAAGTTTGATGTCGACGATCTTTAATGATAGATCGCCCGACGATTTGTCCTACTGGAAGCTCTTCTGGAAGGACGTCCTTATGTCCTGCCGGAAGATAGTAATGAGTCCTGCTAGCAGTACGTAATTTGTATGAAATTACGATTGGTCCTTTCAGCAGTACTGTGACCTTGAACATTATGAGTGTACTAATCAGAAGTCAGAAACCTTTGGCCAGTTTTCAATAGAATATGAATATAATAGAATGCCATGTTGAATATGATATGCAAAACAGTTTCTACCAGTTTGTGGTGAACAAAGTACACACTTTTTTCCACATGCAATGCAATAAAAACTAGCCTTTTGCTGCCTTTTGTAAATTCTTGAGCATATAATGCACTTTCTTTGGACTCTTTGTCGACTGTCGTCTTTAGACAAAGCCTGCAATATATGCTAACCTCCTAAAGCTGGTTGATGATTTGAAGGCTGGTTCTCTTTTTGTTCATTGGCATCACATCTGTAATTATTATTTAGGAGCTGCAAGCTCAACTGTTCCGTGAACTGCTTATGTGTTACTTGCTCGTGTTTATTTTTTAAGAAATAGTTAAATGCTAAGAAGGCATTAGTTTCTATAATACCAAAAATCGAAGCATATATGCGATGCACCCAATTCTGCGTTCGCCACACTTCCTCTATGGATAAACCACCTTGACGAACATGATTGTTAATGTCGATGGCAGGAGCACCGTCAAAATACTGTTCCACGATTTGAGTTCTAGGTATTTCTTTAACAGTACTGGCTCCAAATCCATCATATCGTGTTTTGCACGCTGGTGCTCCCGGCAGTGTAGTACCACATGTAAAAACAAAATTATGAATCTTTCGATCTCTCCAGGCTGTGGCAAATACTTCAATATCCTCCAATTCTGTTTTCGCAGTAATGGTAGATCCTTTTCCTGGTGGACAATTTTCCTGAAGTTGTTTAAGCGGAAATTTCGCATGGGCAGTTTTAACAATTCCAATGAAGAACAACCCTTTTTTACGCAATTCGGTTGCTGTTTTTACAGACGCAAACCATGAATCACCAACAACTATACGACCATTACCGTGCCAGGGATCCGTCAGTCTCAGAGTAGTTGCTGTGCCAGCACCTAGCTGTCTTTGCCATTTTTTTCTGCCATGCTGGCCTTGCCTTCATTGATTTCTAGACATAACATTATCCTAGTGCTACTGTCGGCCAAAGTTTTAGCCTCACAACCAACTCCTTTAGGCTTACGTTTAATTTTAATGACACTTGGCATTCCCTTTTCAAAATAATTACCCCGACCATACCAAGCGAACATAGATTCGTCGACGGTAAGTTTGTACGAAGGAGTCAATGCACTAAGCCACCGTTTATTGACCATATCAATGAGAGGTCGTACCAAAAACCATCGATCATCATCTACATGTTGGTGCGTAAATGACAAATTCATTAAAATTTCTTCAAAACGGTGCTTGCTCATATCAAATCTCGTTCCAAATGCAGGTGGTGGAAAAACTCTGGTTTCATCGGTAGACCAATAGTCTCGCCTTTCTGGTAAAATATTAATACACATGGCGTATAATACCCCAAAAAATTTTAAAAGTTCTTGTCCTTTTATAAAGTTTCGTCCTAATCTTGCATTGGTATAGCGTAATATATCGTCAATTCTGTCCAACGGGAAGAATATTAGCCAGACATCAATTTCTCGGATATTCACACTGTTTAGATCGATATGTAGTCGTGGCTTGTACTTTATGTCTTTGTAATTATCAATGGTGATATCTATTTTCATTAGCCAGTCAACATTTATACCACCAGACGTCACTGTCACTATTGATTGACTAAATTCCATAGAAGGCGGAGTTGGAACAATAGTATTAGTTTCTTCATCTGACTCTGAATCAGAAGACGACGACGAAGACGACATTTCTAGCTCCTGGGCTTCGGCGTCTTCAAGCTGAAGCCGTATAACGCTTTCGCGACATGAAAATAATAAAGGAATTTAAATGAGTGGTCGTGTGTACTTAACAACACGTTTAACCCATAAATCTAAACAGAATACGGTATTTGACTACATGCAAAAATACTGATTTTATTATACTTAAAATACTTATTGGTCATTGTTACATAATAAATATATGAAGAAAAAAGATAATAGGTATATTTTTCAAATTAATTAATGGCTTTATAAGATTCCAAAAACTAGCAAAAGTTCGAATACGTAATTTGAATAAAATATTAATAATTTTAGCTTAATAGCTACTTACTTATATTAAATGTAACATATTTAAAATTATTACCTATTAGTATGTACATACCTAAACGCGTTACCTAATAACTAAGATATCAGTATTTTTGCTCAAACAATAAAAATGGCAGTCAAATATTTATTCTATGTTTTATCATCATCGTGTTTAACCTCCACAAAATATCGTAAATAAAATTGTAATATCTAAGTAAAAAAACATACCAGTCTCGTCATTTGCAGGATTTATCATCTCAACCCCAATTATTGAACACTTCTCGTCAATATCCCACCGCACGAAAACTTTATTATTATTTAGATTTCTGACTACAACGCCGAATAATTCACAGTCTTTATAATTATCTCCAAAATGTTGACGACTCCATGCGTTGTCGGTGCCTGGCGCATCGAAATAGGTCGCGCGAGCGCGGACGCGCTGCCCCCGTATATACTAATGCGCCATCGCGACTCAACTGAAGGTATGTTGTGCCAAGCAAATCGTTTCTTTATAGTAAGAAAGGGATAGATATACTCCATTTTTTCGTGCAAGTTTGAATTTTGTACTGCATATAATTAAGAAAATATGATCTAAAAAAGTTGCGTCCTTCCGGAAGGACCAAAAGTCCTGCTAGCAGGACTCTGGGCGATCTATCATTAAGATTTGTATAGTGCAACGTCTCTCTCTTTGTAAATAATTTGGTTAGTATAAAAATTATTTTTGATTAAGATCGCAAATTGCCACTTACTCCTAGACTTTGATATGTCAAACTTTGTGACTGAATTGGAAACCAGCCGATTTGATCCGTGACACTTTCTGCCGATTAATTTATCATCAAATTCTATAAATGTTTTTTTGAAGGTCGCATTCTTTGCGAAATCTTCTATAATGGGCATAAGCCCATGCTACCATTTGGCATTTACTAATAATTCATTCGCAACATGATTCTAGCCTCGACTCGAATTTTAATAGAATTTAGCGAAACGCCCGTACAGTTTGGATCTTGTAGAACAAAAGTAACATTGGGATTTTGACCATAGGTGGAAGGTGCCTTGGATTCGTCTTGATTCAAAGTGTGCAGATTGGATGCAGATGTTTGTTTTATTTTAACATTATCCAACTACCATTATAAATGTGAATGTTTGTGAGGATGGATGTATAGATAGATGATTTTTACTCTTTCACGCTACACACATAGGCTGCTTTTTATCCCGAAAATGTACAGTATTCCCGTGTGATAGTATATTTACGCGGGTGGAGCCGCGGGCAAAAGCTAATTAAACATAAATAAACAAATGAAATATCAAAAAGTGCCGATTTTATCGGAAATAATATTGCTCTACTTCAATTTCCTCATGTAAGCGACATCTGTCCTGTTCCAGTATTCCAATAGGCAATCTTTTCGCTCCATATACCCGTCAGCTCCATTTAACTCGCGGTCGTTGAACTTATTAATTCGCCCCGAAATACATTCGCCCAATAAAGTGGCACACTAAACTATAAATTCGTATTATGACACTAGCTGACGCCCGCCACTTCGTTTGCGTAAAAATAACGGAAACGGAACCCTAAAATAAAAGTAGCCTGAGTTAAACCTTATAAGATCTGCCAGGGAAAGTCCCGTGAAAATCGGTCTAGCCGTTTCAGAGATTATCCGGAACCGGATCCGGTTCCGAAGTGATTCATTAATGCCTCATCCACGACTCGTGGATGAGGCACGTGGTCCACGAGGAGGCTGGTGCATTTTAACAATTTTAGAATCTGGACAACATTCTTTTATCAAATCTGTCAAATGGTCAATGATAAATTATGTTCTGCAACAAATGCTGCCAATTTTATCTCCGCTCTTGTAACTACTCTTTCATTATCATACTTGGATGCTTTTGAGAAATAATTCTTCAGGTTCTTAATTTTAGATTTCATTATTTTAACTTGAATATGCGCAGTTGTTACGTGACGGCGTAATGTAGATGTTTCACAACTTAAAATAGTATCACATAACTCACATGATGTTTTGTATTCATTGCTGGCAAAACAGGTGCAATCCACCTTTATAGAAATCATCTTTTTCCCATTCGCTCCTATATTTCTGAGAGTAATGTTTTCTTATCGCAGGAATTTTCTTTTTGGGCGTAGACGGTTCTCCTTACCACTTTCGGAATTTCGTTTCGAATCCAAACTTCCTTAATTTAAGGCATTTAAACAACCGAACAAATTCGTAAACATTATTTTTCAGTAACATCTGCTAGATGTAAATGAAATTAGTTTTTTGTTGCCTTTGACCACCGCGCGTATGAGAAAAAATGAGATGCAAGATTTCCCGCCTCGGGATTCCCCCAACCAAAACGTACTGTGTTGTGTGTGACACTTTTCAAGTTCGGATACACGAGTGCACAATAACATGATTGCCATAATTAAGTACATTGCCAGCTTAAAATAAATTTTGTTCATTAAATGATTGATGACTATCTTGAAGAGGTGCGGTAAAATTGAGTTGACAGGGCGAGTACGACATTGTGACAAAATCATTTTTTGTTATAAGCCGTAGAATATGCTACGGCTTTGGGATAACTGGCCGAAAATTATCTAGTTTTTCAATCAAAAAGCCGTAGAACACGGTAATTGCCGTAGCATTGGCAACACTGATGTGCTGTGACGTGATCGCATCGAGCGCCAGCCTGGTGGAATCCCGAATCCCTGGTCGAATTGCGCCCTTACTTTGAAATTAAATATCTCGGAAACTACACGACGTATCGTAATATTTTTTCACTCATATTTTTTATTTTCAACCGAGTTTACGGGGAGCTAAAAAATTTTGTGAACATTATTCATTGACACAATTTGTTACGTTACTGATGTCAGATCGAGGTTCTTATTGTGAGGTTAGCGGGAACAATTGACAACTACGTATTCGTAACGTTATCGAAAGAGAATTATATGACTATTATGATAGCGGCCATACAAATTAAGAATACGTAGTTGTCAATTGTTTATGCTACCGAATACAATATGCCAGATAACTTTATATTTAGGTACAGCCTCCACATTACATTAAACTACAATAAGTCCTAACTACTAATATTATAAATGTGAAAGTTTGTGAGGATGGATGGATGTTTTACTCTTTCACGCAAAAACTATGGATTGTGATGAAATTTGGTATGGTACTAGTTTAGGCTCTGGATTAAAACATAAGCTACTTTTCATCCCGGAAAAGTACAGTATTCCTGCGGGATACTCGATAGTATATTTACGCGGGTGGAGCCGCGGGAAACAGCTAAGTATTACATACATACAAACAATTATTGTGAAGCTTACCGTCTAAACTCCACGCAATTGTCCTCATCTGTACGAGTGTAATTGATTCATACAATTGTGGTATGTATGACGCGCCAGCTGACTCAGTGGCTCCACCCATCTGTCAAATAGACTAAATACGGACTGATTGGGGTTACAGGGATCTAAAAATAATCTCGTTTTTTATTTTCTTGATGTTTTATGTCGAAGTAAGGAATAATGTGAATTACATACGTCGCATCAGTGTTAATTTGTTCTATATACCAATTGGTAGAGAAGAAGAGGCATTTATGTATGGAGCCCGTCGCCACCACTGTAGCACTACAAGACATGTATCAAATGAAAGGACTTGAAAAGTGTGTAATTTTATTGTATGACAAAAAATCTCTAAACCATGGGAGAAAAAAGTTCATGAAGATTAAGGGTTAAAAAAAAAAGTAAAAAAATATATCCTGTATTATTGCACCATTTCATAGTGTTGCTAGTAAGGAACAATATCTGGGAAGTAATGGTATACGGCAAACTTCAGGAAAATGTTGTATTTCCTTAAAATGCCTCATATTTTTGAAGAAATGTATGGGAAAATAATAAAATGCTAAAAATAAGCTCTATCCTCGCAGACAATAACAAACACAAACCCACCACGTTCCGAATTTCCAAACAACTCAAAAATTAACCAAACTTCCAATTGGACTGCCAATTATTGATAGATTGTTGCACCACTTAAGCAAAAACATATTTTATTAATATGTTTATTTTATTAAAATATTAAAAATGCGCAGTTGCTTACGGATAAAACCGTAATGACATTTTTCGTTATATTATAATAAAACGAACTGGAATTCATCATATACAAGATTGTCTCGTTTAATGATAGAACGTCCAAGCCCTGGTCCTGCTGGAAGGATCTTCTGGAAGGACAATCGTAGGGACGTGAGTCCTGCCAGCAGTACGCAATATTTTGTGGACTTTATATGGATATCAGAGGCTGTCCTTCTAGCAGTACTTGGCTTTCATGCGTAATAAAATTAGGCAGGGGTGACAAACATTCTGCATTTTAGTAAAAGTATCATGAAATAGACGCAGGTGCTTCTTGAGATTACGGAGTAGAAAAATAAACAAGAATATGAAAGGAACTTAGCAAAATTTTTATTTTTTAAAAAAACGTTACGCACGAATTCCAAGGGTGATGTGGTGTGTGAAGCAGATTCTTCCTGTCATCGGAGAGCATATAACACATCGCGGACCACATGTCCTGCAAAAATAGCTCGCTTTCTGCTGTTTCTTGTGGACTCTGGAACAAACTATACATTTGCGTTGAACTCTCTTTCTGTCATCTGATTTTGACAAGGCTTCAAGAATGTGTTCTCCGCTATGAGCGACGTTCTCATGTCGTGGTGGCTCATTCTCTTGTAGGTTATCAGCGTCATTTTTAGTCAGAGCTAATACCAGGTTGGTTATAAACCATCTGTGAGTCACCTGGTCATGTTCCGCGCGGAAGAAATGATTAAAAACCAAATACGCATTTGTTTCTAAAATGCCCAGAACTGAGGCATATATTCTATGTTCCCATTTTTGTGTGCCCCAAGCTTTCTCTAATGCCAATCCGTCCTGCCTGATGTGGTTATGAATATCTATAGCTGCAGCACCATCAAAATATTGCTGGACTAATTTAAGCCTAGGGACTTCTCTGAAAAAATAAATTCCCTTCATCGTCCCACCTTCTTTTGCGTAATGGTAGGCCTGGCAGTATCGTTTCACAAGTGGCAACAAATGTATGAGTTTTTTTGTCTTTCCAGGCACAGGCAATGAGCTGTACTGAGTTTTTTTCCGCTGTACTTACAACAGATGCCCCCTTGTGCGTCGGACACTTTGCAACCATCTCCGATACTGGATAGAAACTGTGTGCTGTCTTTACCAGTCCAAGGAAATATAATCCAAATTTGAATAACTCCACAGCTGTTTTGACCGAAGCAAACCATGAGTCTCCAACTATAACTCTTCCAGAACCATGCCACGGCTCTGTCAATCTCAAAGTAGTTGCAGTTCCAGCGCCAAATTCTCTTTGCCATTTCTTTGTACTCATTGCTTCTTTACCCTCATTAATTTCCAATCTGATCATAATGTTTGTATTACTATCACACGCTGTTTTTACTTCACAACCTAATCCTTTTGGTTTTCTTTTAATTTTCATAACTGCTGGCATCCCGTTTTTGAAGTACGCACCTCTTGCATACAAGGCGAACATGGATTCATCTACTGTTATTTTTGAACCAGGACGGATGGTATTTTTTAGTTTATCGTTCACCATCATTACTAGTGTTCTGGTGTTACGCCATTTGTCAGAATCATCAAGGTCTGACGGTTGTGTGAAGCGCAGTGCCATTTGAATGATCTCAAATCTTTGGCGACTCAGTCCAAAATTTGCAGGGGGAAATATTCCATCAGAGGTCGTATTCCAGTAGGATCTTCGGTCTGGCAGTTCTTGAAGAGTCATAGCATATAATATACCAAAAAAAATGAAATCTTGGGGAAACGAAGAGTCTGGACTATGTAACTAAGTTTCTCTCTGGGAAATACCATAAAAAATGCATCTTTGACACTTTGTGTGGACTCCAGTGGTACTAGCAAAGTAGATTTGAAATAGCCTTGTTGTCGTTGATCGACACGTATTGCTTCATGAAAAGTCCAGGTGACTCCCTTCACAACGGTTGTATTTCCAGCAGAAGAATTCGTTACGCTGCTCATACTCGGAGTCGGATGGATGAACAGTTGTCTCGTCATCTTCACTCGAAGATAAATAACCCGATTCAGATGATGCTGAAAATAAAATTATATTAGTGATCAATAGATGCAATGGGGTGCAGGGAGCAGTGAATTTGTTCCCATACAAAAAGTTGCTCATATTCATGGGTAGATTCCCCTCCTAAAATTTGGCCAGTGCCTAAAAAATCACCTTATATCACACATACAAACACACAGACATAAACACGTAAAAAAATACTCCTATAATTATATTGAAAACCGCCACTTGTACGACCTATATGGGCAATTTCATGGTCAGACTATAAACTTTACTTAGTTTTCGACTGTACATTTGAGTAAATTTTGTGATGAAACAAAAATATGCAATCCAAAAAAAATGTTGTCAACTCATGCATATAACAGAAACGAACAGGCGACCAACTATTATTTTTTAATGTAACGTAACGTACAATGCAAAGCTATGAATAAAATAATAATAACAGTACTTACAATTTTCTTCATTGGTATTTGCTTCCAATAAATTATCGTTTTCGATATCAGCAATCAGAACTCCAATGGGCACCAATGAAATTTTTTTGTCAATTTCCCAATATACTCTCGCATAGTTGTTTTCTACCTTTCTTACAGTACCCCAACAATAACTAATATCGTAGTTATCATCAAAATGCTTGCGACTCCAGGTGTACTGGCCATCATGTTCGTCGAAATATGTAGCTTTGACGCGAACGCGGACTCCACGTGTTATACTCGCCGCCATTTTGGCCAGACTGATCGTAGAAACACAATTCAAAAACTTGCTGAATCTGAAAGAGACGCACTATGCATGTAAGTTGATTGCGTGCTGCTGGAAGGCTTAGAAAGCCTCATATAACGAAAAACGTCGCGTCCTAGCGGTAGTACGAAAAGTCCTGCTAGCAGGACTCTGGACGTTCTATCATTAAAGTATAAGATATACAAAACATTCAACCAAGGCACTTGCCGATGAAATGGCGACTTTTGTAATAAAGATCTTTGAAAAGCTTCAGTTTGGCACAAGACAAAGTTGTTTCAATCCTATTCTCTAATGTTCTCAAAAATTCTCTCTGGCGAGAAGAATCAATATTCTGCCTGTTTTGAGATTTGATTTTACTCATGTCTACAAATTCTGGGCCAAATGGGTACAATCCTCCAGCTCGAAATCCATTTTTGATTGTCTCAACAGTAAGATTTTCGATGACTGTGTTCAAAACTGGAGCAAATTGCTGTTTTTTAAGAACTTGTCCTAAATTTTGTGTTTTCCAGGTCTTTACCACTACTCGCCATGACAACTTCAAAGGCCTGAAAACAGCCAAATGCATTGGTTTTAATACGTGTGTAGAATTTGGATTGAGTGCTATGACCTCAATACCATTGTCAGAGCAGAAATTAGATAGGTGCAAAGTCAAATGTGACTTGTGTCCATCCAAAAAAATTCTGAATGAAAAAAAATCTGAAATTGATGACGGTAACCTTGCATAATTAAAAACAACCAGAGTAGATGCGAGCTCTCTTGCTGCATTTCCAGTTACCAGAACTGTTAAATTTTCCTTATCATCGCCTGAAGAAGCGTATACATTTTATCGCCCTTTTTAGCAAGAACACGTCCTAATTTTGGATTTTAAAAAAACGTGCTCACGTCGGTATTGAAAATCCTTTGAGGATTTTTCAGTATTCCAATTAGTCCTCTTTCTTTCAAATCAGTTTCAACTTCCGATAACCATTCTCAATGTCATCTTGAGTAACACTATCCCTGCATTATGCATACATTTTAAGCAGTACGTTCAGCAATCGTAGGGTGTCGTTTCATAAACGAGGAATACCATTTTTTAGCCTGGTCTTTTATTAATGAAAGGAGTCTCCTGCTTTTTGTCGACTATTTCACGTTGAACACTATCTAATAATTCCTAATTGGTTATTGGAATATGTTTATTTGGCATATATTTTATCCAATATTCTCGTCTAGAATGTTTTCTTCTTCCTTCGACAAAGTGGTACTGGGTCCCATTGGACACTCTACGGGACTTTTTCCTGTGATTTTATTATGCAATGTAATTCTAGGCACGTTAAATCTTTTGGCTGCGTCAGATATTTTTGCGCCTTTTCTTACAGCTTCGATTCGCCTAAAAAATATACACCTCAACAAATGGGCTGGCCATTTGTTGAGGTGTATATTTTTTAGGCGCCATTTCTAAAATAAAATGAAAATGTCTGTATTATTTTACTTTAATGTCCATAACTGGATTTCTATGCAATACCGAATAATGGACACAGGAATAATGGTCCATTACTTGTAGGCATCAATATGTTTATAATTATCAACAAGCTTTTAATTAAGGAATTGAAAAAGGAGTAAAATCTCAATAAACAATTTAAAAAAACAAGTTTGGTCATTTGTCCATTATTGCAACTATTCAACTTCAGTGGCACCAGCAATAAACATTGACAAAATAACGTGAAATGTAACCTCTGAAGAGTAAAAGCACAGTAGGTACGTCTTTATCATGATTTCATCGTCAATCCAAACAACAAAATAGATTTTGTTTCAAATAGAGCAACAATAAATGAACAAGTAAACTTTCTACATACCTCACTAACCATTTCCGTAACAAAAGCCACTAATATATTATATTTTCAATAACACGAGCACCAATTTCCCTCATGCCATTTTTAGTGTTATAAAACGGAAGTGACTGAAACGTCAAACTTTGGCAGCTCGACGACTTTTGTCGATGGTAAAGTGTTGCCAATATAATAAAATTGATTCCCGCCCTTATTCTAGCAGATTTGTGTCCTTGTCCATCGCCGGTGCCTTTACCTGATAATGTTTTTTTTTTTAATGTATTCTTTATTAGACTCACCAACACGGAACACCACACAAATACATTATATATACTTAGTCTGGCCATAAATACTGTTACTATTAAAAATAAACAAAATATTACATTTTAATTTGGAATCTGTCACTTTCATATGATTGTTCATTGGGTTTTCTCATTTTGGCGCCAATATATTGTACAATATTTTGCGATATTAAAATGGAGTGGGTTGATAAAGAGAACCGAATCGCTGTGATTGCATTACACAAAGTAGCCAAATGCAATTTTTAAAACCCTCCATACGCTTGGTATTAGTAAAATGTTTGTGCACCGGGCTATTAATAGGTACAATGAGACTTCCTCTGTTTGAGACAGAAAAAGATCTGGCCGTCCACGTAGTGTTCGTACGAAAAAGGTGGTCAAAGCAATAAGGGAAAGAATTCGAAGAAATCCTGTCCGAAAGCAAAAGATTTTATCTCGGGAGATGAAGATAGCACCTAGAACCATGTCGCGTATTTTAAAAGATGACTTAGGACTTGCAGCCTATAAGAGACGTACTGGTCATTTCTTAACTGATAATTTAAAAAAGAATAGGGTGGTAAAATCGAAACAACTATTGAAACAGTACGCAAAGGGAGGTCACAGAAAAATTTTGTATACGGATGAGAATTTTTTTAAAATTGAGCAACATTTTAACAAACAAAATAACCGTATTTATGCTCAAATCTCTAAGGAAACTTCCCAATTAGTCGACAGAGTGCAACGTGGGCACTATCCGACTTCAGTGATGGTTTGATGGGGTATTAGCTATGAAGGAGTGACTGAGCCATACTTTTGTGAACAAGGTATCAAAACATCGGCACAAGTGTATCAAGATACCATTCTTGTGTGTGTTGTCTTCAGTGAAGCCCCTTAACAACACCATGTTCAATAACCAAGAATGGTCCTTCCAGCAAGACTCGGCGCCGGGTCATAAAGCTCGGTCTACGCAGTCTTGGTTGGAAACGAACGTTTCGGACTTCATCAGAGCTGACGACTGGCCGTCGTCTAGTCCCGATCTTAATCCGCTGGATTATGATTTATGGTCAGTTTTAGAGAGTACGGCTTGCTCTAAACGCCATGATAATTTCTTCCTAAAACAATCCGTACGATCGGCAGTGAATAATTTATGGAAATACTAGGTATTTAACATTTATAAGATATCCTACTAATATTATAAATGGGAAAAATGGTGAGGATGGATGGATGTTTGTTACTCTTTCACGCAAAAACTACTGAACGGATTTCGATGAAATTTGGTATGGTAGTAGTTTAGGCTCTGAATTAAAACATAGACTTTTTGTCTCGAAAAAGTCCAGTGTCTTCGAGGGATACTGTATTTACGCCGGCGGAGCCGCGGGCAACAGCTAGTAGTTTATAAGGAGGAGGAGGAGTCTTTAGGAGTGGTTGGTTCTTCCAAACAATTAAAAAAATGTCCTGTATTTATCCTAGTAATCGTGACTACACCCTAAGGGCCTTCGCCTACGGCGACTTTTTGTAGTGATGCAGTAGCGCATTCGTATCGATACAGTCGCAATGCAGTCGCTAGCTGTGTGCCCTCGTCCACATAAATACGCGATACTGTCGCGCTTCTGTCGCGATGCAAACGGCACAAAAATGCCTGTGATCGTCACAGTTGCAAGATGGACTCCGTTGAGGCAACATTAGTCACGTTGTCTTTGGCGCTGCTAGGCCAAGTACGTAAGCAGCCGAAGCGAAAGCAGCGTCAATATTGGATTCACCCATTTACCAAAGAAATATTACTTGGCGGACATTATGTGACAACGTTTAAAATATCGATACAGTCGCAATGCTGTAGCGCGTTAGAAGCTCGTTGGCATCCCTTCTGGAGCACGTTACAAATGCGAGTAACGCGCGTTAGTAGCATTGCTGTCTATCGTTTACGAACGCGAGACAGTATCACTACAAAATTCGCCGTGGGCGAGGGGGCCTAAGAACCCGTAAATCCGTAATTTTATATTTCTAACTGTTCGGGTTATGTTGGTGTTTACTAGGTATACAGCTACAGCCATTTCCTCCAACTGTTCATATGAAATATTTTGTTTACTCTGATCATCCCATAGACTTTTTCTTATCAACGCACGTGGCACCTGTCAGATACCTTCCGCACAGGAAACAGAAGTGGCCCAAGGTCTGCTCTGAACCGTAACTTAATTACAAGATTCATCAGATAACGATTCAGTTAGATACACTCTACTAACTATAACAGTGTTAGTTTCGGGTTAACCAACAACTTTTCCATTAATTTAGGGTTCGTAAACAATAATTCTATGGTTTATTTTAATAAAAAACCGGCCAAGTGCGATAGGGACTCGGGCACCGAGGGTTTCGTACAAAGTGGCAAAAAAGCACGTTTGTTGTATGGGGAGCCCGCCTTAAATATTTATTTTATTTTTATTCTGTTTAAATACATCAATTCGTATTTATTGTAAAAATTCGTCATACATCAATTCTGTTTAAAGACATCAAAAAAAATTCAATTGTCTAGCTATCACGCTTCACGATATAAAGCCTGGTGACAGACGGACGGACATACCGACAGACAGCGAAATCTCAGTAATAGGGTCCCGTTTTTACTCTTTTGGTACGGAACCCTAAAAACTATAATGTAAAATGTTACTATTAAGTTAAAAATTAAAGTCCAAGTTATAGTTTATAACACATGGAAAATTGTACTTTGTAATTGTACTTTGTAAGTAAATAAAAAGCAAGCTTCACGCGGGAAACAGAGCGGGAACAAGTTTGAAACAATGAAAATATGTGGCTTAATATTATAGTTTGATAGTTAATTTTTTTTCGAATGTAATGTTACTAAGATTGCATGATTTCTAACTTTATTAGACATAGATTTTATTTTATTTATCCAGCGAAACTAAAAGCTATACTTAGTTGTATAACAAATTGAAACAAGAAGCGATTTAAAAGTTTTTAACCGCAGTTTTAATTTTGTGTGTTAATCACTGCCCGGTAGCTATTAACCGCACTCTAAGGGCTTATGTTTCGATCCCGTCCGATATAAATAAAAGGTTTAATAACCTCCTCTTTGGAAGTCGATTAAAAATCGTCTGTCTACTTCAGTAACAGTCTGCAGGTCCACCGCCTGTTTTTTTTTTGCCTTTAAACGGCTTTTGTACTGGTTGTAATGCCTACTTCCACTCTTGTGGCGTTTTCGGAAGTTGTGGCGCACTCAGCCCAAAGCCCCAATATGGAGAGAGTGTTATTCTTGGAGTCTCCATGCTACGATCAGTGCATGTAAACACGAGATTTTGGCTTCAGGGCTCTCATGTTTCGATGCCACTACTAGCAGTTACTGACATAGTTTTGCCAACAAGTGACAACTGCCCGGGCCCGGTAGCTAAGGGGCAAAGGCTAACATTTTTTGTTAAAAAAATTCATGCGTCAGTCAGTAATAAAATTATAACCGTGTAAGAAAAACCATATTTTTAAAATTATTTTCCTTGTACTAATTGTATTAATAAGTGCAGTAGTTTAAAATGCAAATTGGGATTCGTATAAGATATATTCTTTAGTTTGGGTGGGTTGTACCGAACTGAACCCTGAGCCCAAAAGAGGTGCTTACTTTCAACCGTAATTTTAAGCGCTACATGTGCTTACGCTTTTGTATTAGTGGTTTTTAAACAGAACACCAATTCTCGTAATTAATTTACACTTTCTTGAATTATAAATTAATCGTCTTGGTATCATGAACCGACGTTTGGAGTTTGGACCAGGTCAAAACAGGTTTGACGTTTATGAGAATACCATTTTGCAGTTTTAACATATCGGCATTCGGGACTGGATCGTAACTGTATTAGCAGACTCGACCTTCAGACATTTTACTTAACTATAACCTGTTATTATTTATTACTTCATACCGATGAACAAAAAATATAAAATAAATACCTACAAAACTGTTCCTCACTTTGTCTGCAGGATCAATGTTACAAAACTTAATATTATAGACAGAGTGTAAAAACAAAATTAACAAGATACAACATTAATAATACTAATACTTAATACAAAATGAGATATTGTAATAACAAATAAAGCGAAATAAAATTATAGTAACGATTAGATTAATGTTTTTAGGTGGTGGGGGATGTACAATAAGGTAATAAACTAATAAGGTGTTTGTAAATGTTTTTTTTTGAAGGCTTTTGTTTTAGTCTCGTGTCGGATATCGTTGGGCAAGCTATTTAATACATAATTATGGTATCCTTTTATTTAAACTTCGGTCCCCAAAGTAGTTAAAACCTCTGGGTACCTTATATTTATTCAGTAATTCTAGAATCTAGGTTCTGGATATTATTATGGTTGTGATTGTTAGTTGTGTACGAGACGACTTGTCCGGTGTACACATAACTGTTACACAACCCGCGGGGCAACCGCTCATGCACTGAGATCCCAGGCCCGCCAGACTCCCCTTATATTCTTACTGGTAAAATGTATATCATGTTGTAGTATTAGTGTGTACAATGAACGTGTGCATACCAGCTAGCTCGTGCGGTGGGCCAATTTCTAGGTGTTATTTTGTTAAACAGTGTTATTTATGCCCAATGCGTCGGATATTTTTGGTGCGTCTGCACACACTGACATAAATAAGTCTGTCTGTGTGCACTTTTTACAATTTCATAACATCGAGGTTATGAAATTGTAAACATTTTAAATCATTCCCCTGATGACCAAATCCATATGTCATGTGACTCAGAGCATAAATTTATTTATCAGAACAGAAATAACAGAATATTTGTCTCAAGGCTGACAGTTAGGGATTCACCAATACATTTTTATTATCTGTATTTACACGACTTGACAATTCTTAAAAATCGATCCAGGTCCCTTAGCGAATTAACAACATAAAATCGCTATCGAAGTGTAAAAAAAGGTAAAATGTATGGGATTGACAAGTTTCGTCGCTCAGTAACGTGGTTACTCCATACATTTTATTAATTTTTAACTTTGTTATCGTTTAGATATTGTACATTCACTTAAGCCCTCTCGAGCGTGCCATGACATGTCCGCTGCCGCCGACGATGGCGTCCTGTATGATGACATTAATTAGAGCACTAGAGTTAAATTGTCTAGTCTAAACTTTTCTTTTTATGAAATGAACCAGTAATCGAGCAGACGGAGCGCCTGATAGTAAGCGATTACCGCCGCCCATGGACACTCGCAACACCAGAGGATTTATACTTGTAACTCATCTGGTGTCGCGACTTGCGTTCCTGGTCCTTAAAATCCCCAATCCTTGGGCCATGGGCCTCCGGTAACCTCACTCACTCGGCAAAAAACTGAGTTTTCTGTGAGGTCGTGGTATATATCCGCTCGAGCCGGCTCATTTGTGCCGAAGCGTGGCTGCCCCACAGTCTCACACACACAACTTAACTCGCTAAAAGGATGGGATGATATAATCCGGAACCCGGAGGGCAGGCATAGCGCTGAAAATAGAACTTTGCGCTAATACAATAAAGCTGAAAATCGAACACGCGAGTGTCAAGTCAAATGTCAATATCAAATCTCGACTCAGCCTTACGGATGCCGGACAATATAGTCCCGGCCAAACTCGCCACTAGAGACAAAGTCGAAGTAGCTAAACAAAATATAATAATATTTTAAAACCACCTTTAAACCCACCTCTTTATATTTATCTCTTTGGGTGTTTCCCTCTATCTGGTCCAGAGGACTGTGGATCCTACACTTATTATTATGTACGGAAAACGAAGTTTCCCGAAAGACATTAAAGAACGTAGAACGGGCTGTAACACTTAGGAAAACACTCGTATACGAGTATGAGTCCCGAGTTCATTCGTTGCAAGTTCGCAGTGAGACATCAGTGTAAATGTCACAATTGATCAATGACGCATAAGCTGTGTTCAGATGAACCAATTGAAGAAAGTCATTGTGACATTTGCACAAACGACTCACTGCAAGCTTAACGCGAATGGACTATAGGGCTTTAACACTCCGGAAAAACGCCACAGAGGTTGTGACCGGAGGCGTAGCGCTTCAGTGAGTTACAACAGGTGCACGTGTGTGGGGAGGTCGCCCTCGGCAGTCGGCCCTACTCATTCAGTAAGTGAGTGCGTGCGCGCGCGTGCAGCCGTGCGCCATGTTGTGTCCGAGCGGCGCGGTCGCGGCCATGGACAGAGCGTATATGTCGCTGCGGGCGAGAAAACCGCAGAAGTCCACGGTTAGTGACATCATTGTTGGGGCAAATTCGGTGAAGAATGGCCATGTAAGAGCCAAATGGATCACATCGAAGTGTGAAAGAATCTATTTAACATGTCAGCTCTATATTGGTCTGTGAAATATGTTTTTTTTTACTGTTGATGGTTCGGTTTATTCATAGTTCAATCCCAAAAATTTTAACCCCCGTCCTTATAACGACGCTACATAGGAAGGGGGGTTTAAAATATAGGGGTTGAACACGGAATAAACTGATGGTACAAAAGTTTGTTTACACTTCAATCGTCATATTTCTTCATCGAATTTGTCGTACTCTTAACATAATATAAGCTACATTATCGTAATTACAAGTGTCTATGGAAGTGTTGTAAATGTGTTTTGCGCGAATGTTTGGAAGTTTCTGTAAAGTGTCTCCTTACTACCCGGGGATTATATCCATCTGGGAGTTGGTTGGTGGTTCTATTTTGCGCCAGTACTTTCAGCGCCGTTTCATCCCCTAACCCACAGTTTGTGTGCTACTATTTACCATTGCGATTTGCGTTGGATGGGACAAGAACCTATTCTATTTACCTTACAACGACATATTTTCATATACATGTAAGGGTTTCATTCTTCATATTCAGATGAGAATTCTCAAGCAGTAGTTTTCTCAATAAATGTTTTGCCGTCATTTATTTTTATATTACGTCAACAGAGAAAAACGAACAACAGATTTGCATTTTCTATGAAATTTTTTAACGCAAATCATGCACGCGTGACGCCTTTTTGCTTAATTTCGCACTTAGCTATTTCTATAATTTTCAAATTATTTTAGCTCTGATTTTACCTAATATCTTAATAAAATTTCTATCTCGATCTCTTTCTTTCATTCATTGTTAGAACGGGATAGATTGATTGTCAGCGTTAAACGTCGTTTTAATACGTTGGTGCAATTTGAGCTTAATCAATTGCAACGATAAGGTACGGTTAAATTTTGTGGAATATTGAAACTCGTTAATGGAATATTATTCTGCGAATTTGACATGTAACGCCACGATTAGTTATCACCACGAGGAGTGACCCAAAGATCCCCAAACGAGGGGTTAGGTGACATCGAGATAAGTCGCTGATACAGACGGTTCAGTTTTATATCTTCCAAACGTGGATAGTAATTTAGTTTTATAACAAATTACCGATAAAAGAACAAGTAGGTCCAAACGCCCAAATTCTCAAAGAAAATAAAGATGCATTGGAGTCTTGAGAACTTGGTCGTAAGAAATCGAGTTTTTTTTTTCGCTCAAATATAATAAAGCGTCTAATAATTAATGTACCTTAAAAAAAATACAATCATCACATTAAGTTTACATTAAAATAAAAATATGCTCTTTTAACATATGTCCAAGAAAATTATAAAAGAGTTTTCCTAGTGTAAAGCTGTTGATAATGAAGCAGATGATGACCTGATGCATATTGCCGACTCTAGCACGGTAAACAAATCGCTTCATACTTATGCCGAGCGAGTTAGTGCGGTGGGATAGAATTGTGCACCTAATGGCCGTAGACATAAGACATATGCTCTAGAGAAATTAGCTGTGAGTAATTGACGACAGTCATTGTTAGTGGAATTTGTTCAATGTTACCATTACACGTATCCGTTTTGCAGAACAACAATAAATACCTAAGCATGCATTAGATTCTACATAGATAATGTAAATAATAAAAACAAAATTAAAAAATTTTATTAAAATCTAATTGTCAAGCAGTGAGCGAGCCGATCATCCATCATGACAGCTTCTAAACAAAAAAAAAATTATATAAAAGTCGGTTCATCTGGGAGCTAGTTGGGTTTGCACGAAGGAGACAGACACACGTCACACACACGCAGACAGACACGTGAAACTTATAACACCCTTTCTGTTTTCGTGGGAGGTTAAAAACGTTTAAGGGGCAGCAAAAATTGTTCCTTTAGTTCAAAATATTATATTCTTGGCGATTCTCAATGATAAGATGTTAGATCAGTCACTTGATTAAATACTTCAGTGTAATATAAACAACAAACCTAAGCTAACCTAACTTAATATCCCTTGCCCAAACCAAATTAAATAATTAATCTATTTTGTCTTTATAAAAATTACACGCTTACTTGCTTCTTGTCAGTATTTACTTCTTCTTTAATTTTAATAATTTCGAATGATTGTTGTGATTACGTAGGATCCATACAACTTTAGCGTTGACGTTTTTTTACTGTCGTATCATCAGTACGTATCCTAAAATAGATCTTCATAATTTTTATTCAAATTAGAATTTATTTTTGGTAAGTACGTACGTTGCTGAATGAATATTAATTTAATTGTGTTGAGTTAAGCAATATTTTCATTTTCGTAACGTCGCGCGTTTGTGTCGATTGTACTGAATCGTGACCTGAAAACACATTGTTTTAAACAATGTGATAATTTATTGTTGTTACGTACTACCAAACGTGATAAATGTGAATGTTAACTCCGGGTGTTGATCGGAAAACTCGGAAAGTTACGGTACAAATAACAGTTTAAGGACAGCAACGCACTTGCGACTCCTATAGTGTTGCTCCTCGGTTGTCCACGGGCGTCGATAATCGCTTACCATCGGACGATCCGTCTGGTCGTTTACCCTCTATCATAGAAATACTACTAACCTAACTCCTAATGTCGCTGACAATCGTTGTTTTTTACTATGGATGTGACAGACGATATGGAAAACGAAGTTTCCCGAAAGATATTTAGGCTAGAACTATATGATCCGGAACCTGATAGGCCAGTTTCTCTGGCCTACAGAGCGTTGAAAATAGAACTCTTCGCTAATACAATAGATCTGAAAATCGAACACACATTGTGTCAAGTCAAATTCCAATGTCAAATCTGATAACTCGACACACGTGTGTTCAATTTTCAACTCGTATTGCAATCGTATAATTCCAGAATTCTATTTTCAAAGCTCGAAATTTTCTCCGGCCTTCCGGATTCCGGGCAAAATAGTCCCTATAAATATTAATATTCGAATATTAATTACAGCTTTAGAATGTGGCTGCACTGTAACTGAATTTGTTTTGTTAGAGCTTTAGTAAGTAGTCCAGAGTCCAGTATTTTGACTTGGCATTAGTCCTTCGAAAGGCTCAAAATCACACTGCGCAGGTTTGAATTTGAAATTGCCGAATAATGCGAGCCGTTGGGGTCAGGTGGGCCCGCACCTGCGACGCCCCGCGCGTCACGCCCGCCTGCGCACCCCTGTGTCGGCGCGAGCGCAGCCCAAAGTTCAGATTCTCATATGTATATTCATTATTTCTATATAAGGCTTACTATCTTTATTCACGATTGTGACTGCTTCGATCTTGTAACTATAGCAACTTATAGTCCAAAATGGTACACCGGGTCTGACGTCGACCGTACAGTAAAACTACTTTTTTAATATCCCTCTGCAATCATCGTTTTCTATGAGAGCGACAGACGATGTATGGAAATCGACGATTCCCGAAAGACATTAAGAGTGTCATTGTACTGTACCTGGCTTTATTGGCACGGGACACAATAAGTCTACAGCCGTAACAGTCCGTATGTCGTTGGCACGAAGGTCCTGTCAGAGGTAAAATATCTCCGAACGGACTGTACCCGCGGCAAAACCTCATTCGAGTAATGAATGCCATACAATACAACAATCTAATCCATAGCTTATTCATCACTGTGAATACTCCTCCTGTCATCTCTCGTCGTTTATTTTGTGTTTTGGAATGAATCGTATTGTGTCTGGTTACCGTTTTCCTGTTCCACTAGTGAATGTCCATATCCTTTTGTCAAGATACTCGAATGTTCGTTAAATGTCGGTCGCGTAAGTTCTATATAATATGCACCTAGTTCAAAACAAAATATAGTTTATTCAATTTTTTATTGGCTTTTCGGAAAGCTATGGAAACATTGTTCCTGTAATTTAGCATAATATGTATGTATATCTTTTATTATCTACGATCAACCATTGGCAATAAAAAAATGAGATCTTGAAGGATTTAAACGGTAATATTTTCTTTAGGTGCGTTCTTCAATTAGGCACCTAATTGTGACAGCAATAAACGAACGTCATTTTTTACTCCTGTAATTTTATAATTTACCAATCGAATACTGTATTTTTGCGTTTTCAGTCCATATTTATGTTTTATTTTTCGTTTATTATAAATACGAGTAATTTTGATTTAAGACAAATGCATTTCTATCATAAACGTACTAACAGCTTTAAATAAATATACCTACTTTAGAGACTTCTTGGAGAGTGGGACGGGCTCTTGTATGGGACGCTACTTGCGTCGATACACTTGCTCCGTCCCATGTCCAGGGCACCTCGAGTTCTGCAGGTGCGGCCGCCAATCAGGCGGAAAACCTCAAGCGGCGCAAATATGAGAACCTTAGTAGGGATCTCATATTTGAACCGTTTGGGATTGAAACCTTAGGTACATGGGGTCTGGGTGCGCACAAACTTTTCGGAGAAATCTCCAAAAAACTCATTGAGGCCACCCGAGACCCCAGAGCCGGCACCTACCTGGCCCAGAGAATAAGTATCGCAATCCAGCGAGGAAACTCTTTGAGCCTTCTAGGTACTCTGCCTGGTGGGGATGACCTGGGAGATTTCTTTTTTTTGTAGCATTTTAAGTTTTGGAGTAGTTATTATTTTTTTAGTACTTACCTACTTTTATAGTACAATTGATTTTGTTATCATAACTGATTAAATGTATATCATATTGTAGTATTAGTGAGTTTAATAAAAGTAGAGCCTTAAAAAATAAATATACCTACTTCACTATATTTGATGGATATGTACTTACATGAAGCGTAATGATGACTGTTCAACGTAGGTTAGCGTGAAGTGGGTGTCTGCGGGGATCAACGTCTCAGACGGGATTAGCGGTATAGCCGCCAGCCGCCATCACTGACTGATGCAGAACAGTAGGACACAGGTCCAGTGATAATTGCACGAGTATTGTCAGATAATGCACAACGACAGATTGGGTACTTGCAAAGTCCAAACTTTATTCACTAAATCAAAATACAATTATTTCTTTCATAACGATAATATAATTAATGGAAGTGGCGAACAGATTTACTTTTAAGTTTACAACAACTGCCTTTCACATCAATACCATTTGTTATCAAAATAAATAGTTTGTTGACATTAGGTGTTGCGCGTCGGGTGCTAGCCGCTAGGTGGAGCAGCTCGAATCGATACGACGATCAGTAAAAAATCAATGTCCGGTTACAAATCCGGCCAAGTGCGAGTCGGATTCGCGCACTTAGGGTTCCGTAACATTATCTCTAAAAACGGCAAAAAAACACGTTTGTTGTATGCGCGCCCCTTAAATATTTATTTTATTCTGATTTTAGTATTATATTGTTATAGCGGCAACAGAAACACATCACCTGTGAAAATTTCAACTGCCTAGCTATCACGGTTCATGAGATACAGCCTGGTGATAGGCGGACAGCGGAGTTAAATACTCCGCTGTCCGCGAATAGGGTCCCGTTTTACTCTTTGGGTATAGAACCTTAATAACGACTCCGTGCTATTTAAAAATGCTGTTTACACACTTTTGGCCCAGGCTGCCCCCTGGAAACATGCATTTATTATAATCAGTAGTGCCATATATTAAAATCAAAAAAGTTTTATTTCCATATAAGTTACAATGCAACGTTTATGGAATACTCCCTACTTATAATAATTTGTGTTATTAAATTGGTATTTATTGTTGTAATGTGATGTCAGATATTTTAATATACTTAAATCAAATTCATTACATTATAATTCATTATTTAAATGTCATATATTCATTTAATGTGTGAAAGCAATTATTTAAGAGCCAATTTGTTATTTCTCTTTTAAAATTATTTCCATTTAAAGTTTTAAAATGGCCGGGTAACTTATTAAAAATGATAATGGCGTTGATGTACACATTTTTCTTATAGACATCAAAGCGGCACTGTGGCAGATACAATTTATACAAATGTCTTGGTTTAGCACTTCTATTATTAACATCAGCATTTTTTGGAAAGTAGTGCGGATGTTGCTTTACAAATAGACTTATCCATAGACTTCTTAATACTATAAGCTGATTTATCAGAATTTTCATAAAAATCTAATAGTTTCATTTGGATCCCTTCATTTACTGAATATAATATTGCACCACGAGAGGAAACAGTTTAATGCATCTGTCTGAAGACAGGAAAACACATCATCATTTAAATCATTAATTATGACACTTTCCACAGAATATAGACCAAACACTGCCGTTACTAAAGCTTCCATTTTAGTTGTTGCCAAGTGTATTTTATTGGCTATTGTAAGATAAATTATGCTTCACAGTATGAAAAGTCAATTCTAATTCCGCTGCTGTAATATTCTCATCATCAGTAGATCCTGGACACCTTGACGTAGTATTTGTAAGGAAATTTACTAACGAACCAGATGTTTTCTTCATTTCAGTTTTCATCTTATGCTTCAGAGTATTTTGATGTTGCTTAATCCATAGAAAGAAATAAACAGAAACTTAAACTCCACCACCATGTCGAACCCTCACCGTTTTCAAAATAATACTGAATCATTAAATTCCTATTCTCCAATTGTATGATAGGTGTTGAAATATTAAATATTATAATTTTATCTAAATACAATTGTGATGTTTTTTTTTTTTTAATTAATTTTTTAAAATATTATTATAACAAAGAAGATTATTTTTAAAATAACAATAATTTTATATATTCTGATATTACAATAATTAAAGAATATTAAATTATCATCTAAACTATATTATATAAGTTATTGTCTAAATGAAAAAAGGGCTATAGGCAAAGAACTGAATGTAGGTCGAGGCTGCGGGTAGAGTACCTAAGGGGCTGGCAACCATTGCCTCGCTGTATGGCCAAACTGATACGTTGGCCGAGGTAAGCGGCAGCCTTAGAGTCATTCGTTTAATTAATTATTAAAATAATTAATTATAATTCAATTAACACATTGAATTTGATATATTGAAACTAATTTTCCATGCTCATAAGTCATGCCGTGGTACTCAAAAAATAATGTGAAATTGTAAATGCAAACTAAATATCAAATATGGCGAAACTGTAACTGTTTTGACAACTTTTCAATGCAAGTACTGGCATACCACCATATACAAAGTGATGACTTTCTTCTTTTTATCAATATGTAAAAAAACTAATGAATTGTTACGTAGCTTTAACAATACATATCTGCACACTTTAACAAATTTACACACCTGTCAAATGTCAGCTGAACCGATTGTAAAATTCACGCCGCAAGTAATACTTCTATCTTGCATTATTTTCATTTTAAGAACACTTGTTATCCAGTTGTATTGTTTTCCCACTCAGGTTTATATTTTTGTAAGACGGGTCATTTTAGCCTTTTTTAAGAATTACTGGTGTATCAATCCAATCCAATCCATTCATCAGAATCGTCATTCTAAGCATTACTATTTACTTTGAATGGATTTTTTATTATAAACAAAAACAAGGGACAATTATTGTATACAATTTCGTCGATAGTGACATACGTCTGCGATTATGTTAATGATTCTTTAGGTGACATAATAAAATGTTTGTACAACTTTGTAGTTTTCGGTTGATGTTAATTAATGTGGAACAGATCGTGTATGTTGGCTCAATTTAACCAATAGTTTTTGTCGAACGATTGGCATTAGCTCATGACTATGTAACTGGCGTTACATGCGCGGTTTCATCACAGCTTTCACTAGCACAGCTCCGAACGTGGAACCACTGATAAGCCTAGCCCGATGACGAGTTTATTTTTCTGCATATACCGAGGATACTAATTAATTAGAAACTCGACTAGATCGGTGTGGGGCTAGCACGAACAATTGACAGGTACGTGTTCGTACGCGTTGACAGAAAAACCCGGTAGGGCTCTACTTATTATTATCTCTTTTGTAATGTGTACCCAAAGTTCGCGGCGTCTTAATATTGATATATTCATTTGGTATTTTTTATATTCCGAGTCTTGGGTCGGTACCCTAGTCTAAACATTTTTTTTCTCTCTTGTAAGTAAACTAAACAACTCGTATTAATGTTCATTAATTTACATCAAAAGCTGATTTTATATAATTTATAAATTAATAGGTAATGGCCGTATTTTCGTCAACCGACCACACGAAATGATGCGTTTAGTTTCGCTGACTATGACTTACGTTGACTATGGACTATACGCCAGGACTATACGCCAGTCGCCAGCACCGCACATGTCTGTACGCCGGCTGTATTTGGCCGCAATGACGTCACAATGGTTTTCCGTCCATTGACGGTGCTGTCCAGCCGTGTACCACGGTAGCGTCGCGTAGACACATCGTCTATGTGATGTATCCTCACGTCTGTTAATGGTGGGTGGTAGACGGTTGTAACGCAAAATAATTTCGATCTTGTCTTTCCAATTAGTTCCTACGTTTTTGAGGACTTTTTACACCCTTCCCCCGGTGAGATGTCGTTAGATTTGGTCGGTATTTTATATTCAGTGTAAAATGTGTTATTACTTTTAAGATCAGTATTCGAGATTGTTCAGATCGTAATCGAAATTAGTAAAAGGGAAATCCTACACAAGATTAATAAAGTCCGTGCATAGACTATTGCGCGGTATCCGTGGTGACTATTGGTTTTAGACACCGGTATAGTCATGTCACATGGGATTGTCAGTAAATCATCTTCAATTTTACTCCAACTGAGCTTCTCTAATATTTTGTCATTTGCGCACAGAAACTGAGTAGCTTCTCCGCTGGTCCCACGGATGTCAATTTATTTATCAAATTCTTGATTAAAGCCCTGGTCTTGCCCCGGTCGGTGTGCTGATGTCGCTTGTGTAATGTTTACGGTCCGCTGTCGCTCGTGACGGAGGCGATAATAGAACTGTCGTGAGGAGTATGGCGCGCTATACAGTCGACGTAGTTTTCCGATGTGGATTAATAACAAATACATACTTTATACTTGTCGAAGATGTATCACGGTCTCACCTCTGGATCATTTTTATGGTTTCATAGTACCCAAGGAACCCTTATCAACAATATAAACAACATTTACTTATTTTGCATCAATTTAGTGCAAAAATCTCTATCGTCACATCAAAGTAGATGGGACGTTAAGCCTTTCTGTTTCTGCTTAAATTATATCCGTCTAGGTAATTACCTTCTACTGGGTGATAACACTAAGGTTTTGACGGTGACGCAGATGAATGAGCACCAGAGTCATATTTAAACCGCATTATATATCGATGTTGCTTAATACGGTTACAGGCCGCTGTTTACTCTCGCAAATTATATTTTTAAATATTTTTCTCGCGCGTCCTCGTTTGCAGTAGTGGTTTAGTGGTCGCCTTCGCCATTGTGTATCAAGGCTGTGTCACGATGGTAAAAGACTAACTGGATTGCCGGATTGTTTGCAGAGTTTAAGTTTATCGCATCTATCTGCAGGAATATTGTAGGAAATAGATCAAAGTCGTTGGGCCATGCGAGATTTACAAGCTCCTGTAAAAAAAATTATGCTGGCAGCCCTCTATTTGTATTGCCAAATTTGTCGTTCAAGTATTGTATAAATATAAAGTAATGTAAATATAAGTATAAATACCGGGAACTCGTATTATAATCTGTCTTATTTTTTTGCACATTCTTTGCGAATACCTTTTGCTAGTAACTTTGTTCGTGTCGTATAAGAATCCATCTATCTAGCCTGGATGTATACAGCATACATCCAGGCTAGGTGGACGGATCCCTGGCTTCATGCCATAGAAATTCAATCCTACTTTAAAAATATATTTTGCCTGTGTGGCAAATATTTTTGTTGATAGAATTGATGGACGTACCATGCATCCAGTAAATAATCGATAGCTAATATCCCATCACCTTACTATCAGCTGATAATCTTGTGGTGGATAGCGGATTACGGCGCTCATTCACATATCTCCGCCCACGTATCTATTTATGTGTGTAACGTCATAAACACGTAATAGGTATTGCTAGGATTACTGGTCGGTCCTCGGTTATTAGAACAGTTAACATTCTTACCTCTGCGCATTATGCGTTAATTTCCAAATAGTTTCAGTTAGAAGATACAAAGATAATATATCAAACCACTTGAGTTCCTAGTTCCTTTAGCTTCCTTGCGATATAATTAATTTTCGTCTGTAACAAATAAGCGACCGGTGCTATGGCAGTCGTAGGCCGCCATTACTAATTGTCTGTATCTTTTTCCGTGAAGTCGCAAGGCTTTATGTATCTGAGTACCTTCACCACTATGTACACCACAACTGTATTGAGTTCAATATCTCATTGATCTACTGCTATAAGGCATGAAGGGCCAATATCCAGGTTAGGTGGTACCACCAAAACAGTAATGGTATCTAGTGCGTCACGAATACCAAAGCCATACTGGTATCAGAATAATCGCTGACTAATATCAGATATGGTCCAGGTGCACGCACATACCGACTGTATCATTATAATGGTTGCTTTTATTTTTATTCCTTTCAATTGAACCAAAATACATGTAATTCAAATTGGTGAGTTTCTCTGTTGGGTAATACATTTTGGGATAAAAGCATTAGAAATTTTAACGTCCCAGCGGTACGACTTTATTATTTCTGTTATATAAACACAGAGAGCTCCATGGCCTAGTGGGTAGACCGTTTGATTCGCACTCGAGAGGGTGCAGATTCGATTCCCAGGTTGTGGCGTGTACCAATGATACTTTTTCAGATCTCAAGTACATTATACGGACGCTCTAAAGGTGAAGGAAAAACGCCCCAGACGTATTGACCAGTCATTCCTCTGGACTAGGATGACTATCTTGTGAGAATGCCGTATGTGCTTGGGCAACCATACGATATTTAAAAACCAACTGTCCCGGGCACTGCAGTATTTCAAGAGTGGTTACTTCGCTCGGAGAATACTGTATAAATCATCCAATAACGGATGAAAAGGCCTAAGTTTATATAAACACAAAAGTATACATTATAAACAAAAGGGCATATAAACAATTTTACTCTAATAACTAGTAATATTTGAAACCTAATCGTAGTGCGTCGCCTACAACCGTCTTGGTAATCGCAGATTAGAATCTCAATCAATACTCACCTATACTGCCGATTGTTCATCAACATTGTAACTTTACGTTTTTACTATTTTCATGAATATGTTCATGCAAATACTAATTTGCATGAATATGTTCTAGTAGTAAGTAGTAATATACATGTTGTTGTGCATATTTTACTGTACGTGTAGATTACATAAGTGTAATTACTGCGGCGCACGCGCAGTTAGCAGTTAACCGGTTTATTGGCGGTTCAACTTTAACTGTAACATACGGTAATGTACCTTTAGCGCCCTTTAGCCCTCCGATTAGTTTTACCACCACTTCAGTCGGAGGTCAGGTTGAGACCCTTACTTCAGTACCTAATACAATAACGAGCTGCAACCAAAACGTTGGTCCCTACATTATATAATATTAATCATGTAGGGAGGTGAGACATACATTTGAAATATTTTACAATACAAAGTAACTTGAAGTCTAAAGTATACTTTGTTTCTCAAAGTATTGTGTGAGTGTAAGTGCTCAAGTTAAGATATTTTCTGTGTTAAATAATGGTTTTGTCCTTGAAGTGTCTAAAATAGTTTTGGTAATCGTCAAATATATTCTCGGAAGCTATATTTACATTTTCTAAAATACAAATAACTTTTTCCGCTGAAAATATTTGTAGATTTTTTCCATTGATCGATGTATAATCAATATTTAGCGTTGAAGTATGTAACAGAAATCGGCATTACGCACTTACTGCTACAGCTGTGAACAAAAAATAATAATCGACCCAAAGTCCAAAACAGCAAGTTTTTGTAGGTTTCCCGCACCCGTCCCACTTAATGTAGGACCGATAATAATCGGCGCGATACTAAATCTGCGAGTTCCATTTCTTACCAAATGTTTGTAACTGAAGGTGCATAATGCTCTGGCATTCACAATGTTGTCATTATCTATTTAATAATAATAATTTTCATTTAAAACTTTTGCATTAGTAATACATGTATACATAATATGAGTATTGAGATACATTTAAAATTAATCAGTTTTACACAGAAATCATCTTGAGTTTCTTTGGCGCTGCCTGCAGAAGGCTGGGCCTGTCCTGCAGCTCGCCAATTGGGTCACCAAATATTTGTATGGAGATTTTCAATGTGTATAGTTATTGTTACCTGTGGACAGTTACTGACAGCCAAACTTCGTACAGCAAAATGTACTCTACGCATTCGGATATACATTTCAAATTAATTTAACAAGTGTGTTCAGTGTGATAGCTAATGCGTGTAGTCAGCAGTTCAGTGACAAGGAACAGTGGGCTGCTATCAGCCGTCACTATCGCGCGCGTCTCTCGCGAGTTCAGTCAGTGCCGCTGTATATAGTGTGTGTGGAGTGTGATGTGCTACAGACATGGCGCGTCTGGCGACTTCTGCCGCGCAGCTCTACCAGAGGCTCCAGGATCTGTATCCGATACTGCATCTGCCCAATAAACAGGTTACTTTTTCGGAAGGGATTTGATAAAAAAAATGTTTTAGTTCATTTATCACAGTCGGTCGAACTTTACCACTGAATAAAAATTTGATAGAGCCCTGAAAACTGCCGCGAGAGGATCGACGAGCTAATATCCGATCATCGTTATGTTTATGTTTACAATGACATAATATATATATATATATATATATATATATATATATATATATATATATATATATATATAATTATATAGTTTCAAATTATTTAATATAATATATTATTCGCACATTTTATAAATTTTATATGGATCATGGATGGACCTGGGTCATGGATGTGTATTAATATTAAAATATTAATACACATCCATGACCCAGGAACACAGAAAACTTTTTGTTTCTCCGGCAGAATTCGAACCCGTTCGGCTTGAGCGCCGCGGCGACGCGACGGGCTAAGCACTCAGCCACAGAGGTCATCAATGCACAGTTAATAAATTCATTAAAAATGAGCAAAAAGCAAATTATGATGAAGAAATCTATACGAAAAAGGTTTGAATTCGAAGAAGAACAATAAAGAACACTACCTGATTATGCAATTTTTTTTAATAATTGCGGTCTGCATGTAAATGACATACCGGTCTTTGTTTGGAACATAAAAAGAACAAATAAAAGAATGTTCTTCACAGATAATTTAAATACCTGTCATTTAGTACCAATAGACAATATACTTCAAAAATTCGCATGCAAACGGGGAAACTTTATAAACACTTAAAACACACTTCTCTGGTGATGCGAGTGTCCGTACTTCTATAAGCGGTAAACGCTTACCAACAGACGATGATCTTGCTCGTTTAACGGGCTTATTCCATAAAATATTTATATAATTTAAAGCCGGCAACACACACGCGACTCCTCTGGCGTAGCGAGTTAAACGCTTACCAACAGACGATGATCTTGCTCGTTTAACGGGCTTATTCCATAAAATATTTATATAATTTAAAGCCGGCAACACACACGCGACTCCTCTGGCGTAGCGAGTTAAACGCTTACCAACAGAAGATCATCTTGCTCGTTTGTAGGTCTCATTCTACAAAGAGTGACTAGGTGTGAACGGACCATTTTATAATACGCTACGGATTGAAGAGTAGAGTTGTTTGATAGTTGACCGAAAAAGATTATGTAGAGATGTAGACTAGAGATTTCGTGCGTTTTCAATTATCACATAGCTAGTTAGAATCTTAAAATAGATCTGTTGACACCAATCATAGTAATGATATGTCATCTGCGAATAATGTCTATGTCCAATACTGCCTACTTATAAGTAGGCAGTATTGAAATAAGGTTAATATAAAATAAGAGTAACAGTGGACATAATACTGATGAGCCTTGCGAAACACCAAAATCATTCAATAAGTTTTTAAAATTCACTCTGACCAATTCTTTATTTGTGTTGATTTGTTCAATTACTGTGTATTGTGTTCTATTTTCAAGAATATAATATGCAAGTCCTCTTACTCCAATTGTGCTTAATTTCGACAATAGTAATTTATGTGAAACAAAATCGAAGGCCTCGGACATATCGATAAATACATCTACACACAGTGGCCTATCATCAATACAGATTGCAGTTAATGATTTTGATAATTTAGATCGACTCATATTATGTGCTCGCTACTTTGTGACCGCACTGTGACCGCACTGACAATGGACGCTATGTAGGACGTTTCACGATGGTCTATCCACTTACTTGTCTGTCGTCCACTAGCTGTCAAGTGACAGATTGGTTTAGTGTCGTTTTAAAAAACGGACACACGGCACTATTTAAATACTTCATGAATTACACTTAAAAATAATTTATTTGAGCAATAAACGGTTCACATTACAATATTTAAAAAAATACCGATTTACTAGCTAAAATACTAACTAGTTAAAATAACTAAATTCTAAAAAAAAAACAAAAAAGTTATTGTTTAAATGAAAAACAAAAAAGGGCTACTACAGGTAAAAAACTGAATCTAGGTCGGTGGTTTGGGGTGCAATACCTAGGAGGCTGGCAGCATTGCCTCGCTGTATGGCCAAACCGATACGTTGGCCGAGGTGAGCGCCATTTATTTTTAACTTAAAAGAGTTCTCACTAGGTGCTAGTATTACAAATATAAAGTTTTTGTACAATAAAAATATTCTAACTTTACATGCCAGCTGTTCTACTAAGTTTATACTACTTGGGTTGTCGCTCTAACTCAATGACGTTAAACCTCAGTCTACCATTACTAATTTGCTCATCGAGTATCCGCGCGTGTGATTTCACACTGATACGTATGTCCATATTCGGGCGGCATGAGCGACAAACATTTAACTCTCTCTCGTGACAGACTGTCGTGCCGGTGCATTCGGGTTTCTAATTGTGTCATCGTCATTGAAATGTGCATGCATGCATTGTTACGGATGCGAAAAATTGCGAATGCGGCATACGAACTATTAGAGGGCAACACACATGAAGCCAGCTTCCATGGTATGATATTGCCCACCCCGCAGTTTTCCGTACCGGGTTCGAATGGTACGGGAACCGTGCTGAGCCAGATACACTTTTATTATTCATATATTTTGAGATCAAAAGTCAAAACTAAATCCTAATTTTAAGCCTATATGAAAAACTTTGCATAATAATCTAGTTTAAATAATTACTGAATTTATATTTCATAGACAATAATATTGCAAATTCCTCAGTCTCCCACCTTAGGGCTTAGTGGAAAATATTATATTAACCCAAGTTGTATAAATAATTATTATCAGCTTTCCAAGTAATTGTAATTTGTAATTGTAAATATAAGTAATTGTTAAAAAGTCATTGTGTCCCAGAAATGATAATGCAACCCATCAGGTATCAACCACCTTAACAATAGTTTGTTTCCGGTTGCATGGTTGACTTCCGGTTATCTCACCAGCTTCCGGTCAACACACCGACTGTCACACACGGCGCCCGAGCGACGGGTGCTTTGCCTGTAAATGGGCATGGATGGACAAAATTAATAACCTTGAGGCAGTTTGATCACACAATACATGACAAAATATGTTTCGTAAATATATTTATTTTGCTTTGTTAAAATTAGAGGCAGACTAATATTGTGAGCATCGGAAGCGGTGTTTCTGCCAGCAAACCAATAAAACTAGCAGACATCCAGACTTATCCACATAAATAAATCTATACGACTTTGTCCTCTGTAATAATTATAGCTGGTTAAACATTTTGCTGTGTTCGCAAATACTTTCGCTTAATGAATCTGCTATTCAAATTCAATTATTTAATTCAGATTTAAAATCCATAGTATGTTAGTAACAGTACAATTTAATTAATGAATTTCAATATACATTTTAATATATTATATAAAATAAATTAATCATAAGTGGGGGAAACGAGCTGCCGGGGCAAGGAGCTGCATCCAATGCCTTAACAGCTGAGAGTCCCATCGACTACTCAACGCATTTAGGAGTCTGTTCGGACTGTTTCTTACGCGCGACCACAGCGAGGCGCTTCGCTTCCTTATGATCGCGTAGAAACAATCTGTATTTGCCTCCGCAAACATGGTGGAAGCACTGCAAAAACGCGACAGACCAAACAGCATCCTGAATATGTTATTGTATTGCACTCGTAGTGCTATGTACAGGCTTGAGAGGCCTAAATTAAAGATGTTTACAGGTCGACGTTCTGCTAGGAGTTTCTTTGGGTTTGCCTTCTAAATAAGAACTTAATTTAGTAAAACCCTATTTATTCATGGATAATACATAGATAATACACGGATTTTATTATAAAGATCTCCTTGGGCAAAACCAACATGATCGACGACTGAAGACCAACTGACTCGAACCTAGAACCAGACTAAACAAAGGATGTGCTGACTCGGCACCACATCAGCCGCAGCCCACACCCTTTTTTTTAATTATCCAAGCCAAAATTTATATTTTATATTACTTATATATTTTTATATATTTTTTTATTCATCATCCGCTACTACAGGGGCTTATACGTTGATGGCTTATATTATGTTGACATGGAACATAACAGTTCGTTTATTAACTGCTATTTAAATATAACGTAACCAGCTTATGCCCCCGTAAATAAAGTATCCCACGGGATTTTTTCGTCATAAAAAGTAGCCTATGTTTTAATCCAGAGCCTAAACTATTACCATACAAAATTTCATCTTATCATCATCAATTTCATCAGAAGCTCAATTCTCGTGTTTAAAGTAGAGTTTCATTTTACTTTGATTGTATTAAAAGTGAAGCGACTTGTTATCATAAACTGATTTTGTGATGTTTGAATCAATCAAGAGGCGTTTGACGCTGGTTTAACGTTTACGAAAATACCGTTTGGCAGTTTTAGCGTATCGGAACTTGATTGTAATTGTATTATTGTAGGTTTTATTTAGCAGAATTGACCCCCAGGTGACAGGCGTTTGTTCGATTTATGTCGGAACGTAATTAAATAAGCATTAATAAATAATGCGGTTTTGCGCTGAATATTGAATTGTCTTTCCATAATTATTTTTTCCATGATTCAGGAACACAGAAAACTTTTTGTCCCCTGGCAGGATTCGAACCCGCGACATCCGGCTTGATAGCGCCAACGCGCTAACCACTGACTGTGAGTCATAAGTGCAAATGACAAAATTGACCAATAACACATAAGCCGTGTCCAAATGGACCAATTGAAGTAAGCCCTTTTGACATTCGCACTGATGATATTATACTGCAAAGTTAAGGGTCAATTCACACCGAAACGAAACGATACGAACATAGCGCTGCATTTTTAAAATAGCTATTTAAAATTTAACTTTATTCATTACACGAGAAGATACATGTTTCATTGTAAAAGTTCGAATGTCAGGTTGCACCGCGCTGCACCGCGCTGCACCGCGCTGTACAGACTGATGTCATATGAAACGTGTATGTTTTTGTGTAGTGAATGAAACTCAATTTCGAGTAGTTATCTTAAAAATGCAGCGCCACGTATTGTCGCGGTGTGAACTGACCCTAACGCGAATAGACTACAATGGTAGAGTTGAATAGAGCTGTTAGTAGGTATTAGAAACAAACATAGTAAAGAAAGTCTTTCTCGGAGCAGCGCGGCGGCGGCGGGCGGCGTCGGGCGGCGTCGGGCGGCGTCGCTCCCACGCCGCACGCGAACCGCTACTGCCTGCAGATACCGTACGGGCTCTGTCCATGGCGTTGTGTAGGGTTCGCTCATTTTTGGTTTCCAATTTTTTATATCTAATTAACACCATGACTTAATTAATTCATTTCTTCAATATATATTCAGCAAAGTTTAGTACCTACGAAATAGAAAAAATATTTATTTTCGGAAAATACACAATAAATATTGTCCTACACTGGCCTGCAAAAAAAGTAAAAAAAATATCTCCTTTATGTTTTCATGCGTGATATCAAACGAAGATTTAGGTGTTGGAACAAAGCTAGCATAGCTAGTGACTATCGGGCGGCACACTTAAACTGCCCTACTTTTGGGGTTGGTTTGTGGCAGTCGAGGTTTGACATTTGTCATCTTGACATTTTGACATTTGCTTACCGTAGTTTATTCAGTACGCATTTATTTGACAAACCCTTCTGAAATCGAGACGGCGCAACTTTTTCTTGCATTCAGATTTTTTCTGTCTAATTTACGTTGTAGCCCATCGTTGATATGGTTTTATAATTGTAGATAAGGAGCATTTGTTTAGCAACCAACATTATGTTCCTCGCTATAGTCTATTCGTGTTAACATAACGAATCATCCAATGGACATAATATGGCAAAGTGGCTTCACAGTGTTCTTAACGCTAATTGACTATAGTCCAGTGGCGTGGGGTTCCTGTAACTCCATTCCTGTCGGCTGCACTTACCACTTACCTTTTGGAGACCCTCATCCAAACCTCTACCTACTATACAGGCTACTGCTTCCCTGTGAAGGAGAACTACCCTTCGCGCACTGTTATAGACACTAGTTTTTATCGTTTAGAACTATGTATGGGTAATTATTTAAACACCACGCCATTACGTGTTTTGTTAGTTGTGCCTCATGACCAGGAAACTGGATCATCTCCTGTGATCTGGTACCAAGTAACTCTCGACACTGTTCAGTGCCCGAGTAAAACTGTCCTCGTGCATGTCCTGGCCACAACAACAGACATGATTCTTTAGCACGTGTTTACCTAGTGCTACAATTCGGTAAGTAGTTAGCGGCTATTGTCACAAGTGCTCCATTGTCGCGGCTCGTGCGCAGTGACGTCACAACATGGCGGCGATACTTGTGTCAGTCACTCAGTCACTCAGCCCTCAGGTGCATTATGTTTATATGTGTGTAAATAGGTATCGGCTATTATTAATGGATGCTTGTCAATAAGATCATGAGATCAAGTCAGAAATGTATCAATCATCATAATGGACCCTCAATTTTCGTCTTATCCCGCTTACAGCTTAGTTACTTTTTACCTAATGTCCACTAGGTGGTGGACAAAGTGTGGGAGACATCGGGAGTAGTGTCCCCACTAGTAAGGCACTCTCCTCAATGTAAGGATTAGGCATTTCAGTATTTCTGCAAGTGGGCAGAGTGTATCAATATAAAAGCGATAATATACATAACGCGTGCTACATTTGTAGATAGTTATCTCACACCAAACAGCTGTAAAGATAGCAGAATCCCCTAATACCCCTAATACCTAATACTAAAATCTATTGTCATACGTTGTGTTTGTGTACAAATGTCACGCCTTCGCTTATGTAGTTATCGCAAGGCCGATACTAAATTACTTAGATCGAGGCGATGTTGATATACCCACATATGAACGAAACGAAATTGCTAGAAGGATGTTTGATCAATAGACTCAAATATATCTTCTTCTTCTTCTTATGTTTATATACTTATAGGATTGCAATTCTTTGTCTCGCTAAAACTCGAGAACGGCTGGACCGATTTGGAAAATTTTGATCTTGAAATAATTTTCTAAATTCAGTGAAGGTTCATTTTGTGCTCCTTAATTATTATCTTCCTACCTGGGAGATTCTTGTTAAAATTATTAAGATGGCAACGAAGATCCAGGCTTATATTTTGAAGATACGAATAGACGCCGAAATGATATTAGCATATTCAGATTTAGCATCATGGAAGAGTTTTTGAAACCCACTTCCATCAGATGTGCATCAGAAGGATCCAAACGCACTGCTGTCAAATAGAGCACAACAAATGTTGAACATTTTCATTAATTTGTGCAAGTCACATATTAAAGTATTATCTTATCGCGCGGTTAAATTTCTCTCTATACATTTCTATCGTCACAAACAATATGGTATTTGCTTGTATTTTTTTATTACATAAATAAATAAGGCTCTGAAAAATAAGGCGGTTTAAAAATGGATTAGTATACTAAAAATCAAAATTTTCTAAGACATTGCGGATTGTTTAAAGCACTTTTGTGAGTCTCGTGGAAACGCCACATTTAAAAGTCGTACTAGTAAGTGACGTCACACGCTTGTAAGTTGCTGCGAAATGTATGGCCATATGCATAAAGTGTCTGGTATCTCGTAATCTTACGCGTTTATGTTGATATATACCATAGTGAATCTATTTGTATTTGATGTCAGTAAACTAAATATGTAGGTTTTGTACACTAACGTTTTAAAAAAATATTTCAACTTTTTTGTGACTTCGAAATGCATAAATCCTAATTGTTTTTACTTTTATCATGTTGTAATACCTAATTATTTCTAAATTTATTAAAAAAAAAATTACATGTAGGAAAATACCCAATTGAAAGCTCAAACAGATTCATTTTTTTAGGCTGGGACTATACAATATATATTATAATCCGGAATCCGGACATAGCGATAGTATAATGCATATTATCACTCTACAGTCGACAGTTTAGGTCAAAAGTCAAAACACAATAAAAATAATAATTGGTGTTTTAAATAGGTGTGTTTGACTTATGTGTCTAATATTTACTTTAATTTATTATATTCAGAAATATTGAGGTATCATTATTAGTTTATAAAAAATTATGTGTAGTTTTGTAATGAGATAAATCTGAAAGTTAATAAAAAAAAATGCTATGCTATTAAAAAAAAAACTTACATGTTTATAAACATTCACTATACACTTACATAGTAAGGACTACGGATACACGAATGTAGGCAGAAATTTCGGAGATTTTAGCAATTATGTTCCTGCGACCCTTGTATTTCACATTTTCAATATAACTTTGAGAACACGCGACGTCATGGATTCCGGCGACTATTGTATTTTCACGGGACTTGCGAAATTCTGTAAACAAATCGCTGTACCTGTGATAATATTGTTCATTGAATGTAATGTTTCTTCTGTGTACTCACTCATATTGTAGAGTACTATTCATTGACCCCCCTTACTAATGAAAATATTTACACAACGTACTATCGTGTGACGTTTCCAACGTATCAGACAAAAACAGCAACGTTGTTTGAGTTATCCGGTGTGTAAATAGTTTCATTAGTTAAGGAGGTTAATCAATAAAAATACAATTACATATTAATAACATAAAATACAATTAAACATTTTAGAGATTGCATTATATGTCGATAATTGGAGAAAAAACAATTCGAGATCGCATCAGTCGGATGGACTGAAGCGATTCGTTCCAGTGTTGCCAGCACTGTTTTTGCGAAACTGCTAAACTCGCGTCGGTTTCTACTAAAAACTAATAAACTAATACTGAAAACTATAAAAAAGCTACTAAACTTAGGAATCCGTAAAGCACCCAAAAATCCACGGCATTTTAGGTTTTGTTATATTAAAAAAATATTATATTGAATGTTAGCATAAATTTTACCGTTAAATTAAAATATGCAAGGAAATATTACGTATATAATAATTAAACGGGTAGTTTTAAGCAAATTACGGACGAATGTATTATTATGATAGGTGTATTTTTTTGTGCCTAACCTAGACCATTTTGCATAATATGATTACTGTCTGGCTCTTTCTTACTAAAACACTACTCACTAAATTCCTACTAAGGAAGGAGGGAATAAAATACTTAATTTAGTAGTAAAACTTTTTAAAATAACTAAGTTGGCAACATTAATTATGGACTGTACGGATGGACTGAACGGACCATGTGTGGACAAATCGTTTCAGTTCTCGTCAGAGCCGCGGCCGTGCGGGAGTGTATTGTGTACAAGCGTGGTGAGTTTTCGCGGTGTTTAATTATTACACAATTATTAAACACGACCGTAGCTCGCGGCAAATCAGAACGAACAGATGCGATTTTGCAGTGCTCGAATCCGTTCAGGCCGAACTGACGTCAGTTGGGTCGGCTGCGATTTTTTCCGTGTATGTGCTCGAATTCGTTCAGGCCGAACTGACGTCAGTCTAACTGAAACGATTGGCCTCTCGTCTGTGGAGGCCTATATAGTTCCGTGCGCCCTCTACGATTATTATCTTTGCGTAATGTTTTTAATAGAAAATAAAATATTTACTTAGGCTTGTATGCTACGAAATAAATAACTTTCGTACTTCCCGTGTTGTGTTTGCAAAATTATTTCAACATTTTAATAGTAATTTACACGTGTCAAATGCATTTTTCATATTATTATGAATAATAAAGAGGCGACCTTTGTTTTTCTATTTTTCTGTACCTATACATATTCGAAGTTATCCTCGACGGTACAAGAAAACACAACAATTAGATTTTAATAATATTAAAAACTTGAATTTTAATAAAATCTAATTACTAGACCTCCATTCTTAGCATTGACGTTTCTTTGTTTGAACCGTATGGTGGTATTGACATAATATGTAACGATTAAAACATTGATTGTTTTTGTTTTGAACAATGCATATTTAATATAAGACGTATGACGTCAAGTGTTCAAAAGAATATTTTTGTCTCACAAAACCTTTTATTTTCGTACTGTCATTTTGATCTTTGTCTTCGATGCGGTTTTGAGCTGAATAAGGCTGGGGCTATATGATCCGGAATCCGGAAGGCCGAGGCAAATTCAGAACATTGAAAATAGAACTCTGCGATAATACAATAGAGCTGAAAATCACATATTTATAAACATTCACTATATAGCATAGTAAGTGCGAACACACAAGTGTCGAGTCAAATGTCAATGTCATATATGACAGCTCGACACTCGACACATCGATTTTCAACTCTATTGTACCGGTGTTGACCGGGCGCGCCGAACGTACGGCCAAAAGTACGCAAACGCTACCTTGTCGAATAAATTAAGGATTGTTTGAAGCACTTTTGTGATTGTCCAGAAGAAGTCTTGTGGTAACGTTTTCGCGTCTATGTTCATACTAGCTTTTGCCCGCGGCTCCTCCCGCGTGAATACAGTATCCCACGGAAACACTACTTTTTCGGGATAAATAATAAAAAGCAGCCTATGTGTTAATCCAGAGCTCAAACTACTACCATTTTAATGACAGTATCGACTGCCGTATTACGATACATTATGTGCCATTGCATGTAGTAGATAAGGGTATGTGGTTAGACCGCTCTTTAATGTGGTCTAGGCACATAAAGAGTTACATGGAAAAGTTCAAAACTTCTTAAATATTCTAAAAGTACTAGCTGGGTCGGGATGGGGAGTTCATCAATTCATTCCAAGTTCACAGATATTAACATGGATTCACGGCTATGTTTAGGTTAACTCGACTTAAGTGGCATAGTAAAGTACGAATTGCCTAATGTCACTACAGCAAAGAGAAATTACGACACTACAATTCTCCATGAAAGCTGCTCCTAGAATCCATCTTGAAAATAAATGTGCAAATTTAAAAAAAAAAATCTACCGATGGATCCAAAGAAAATAACTCATCGATGGGGTCCGCATTTTTTGATAGTCAAATTGGCCTTAATGCTAAATTTCAAATCTCATATTACGAGTATAACATATCTATCACACCTTGAGTTAATAGCGATTTCGGAGGTCCTGACTTACGCTAAATCTATTGATTTTAATAATTTTGTCATCTTAACCGACTTCAAAAGTTCGCTTCAGCTTTTGATTCGCTGTACAACATGTGTAATAAATTCACCAATAAAAAGTATTTGAGATTAAAACATTGATTTTTGAATAATGTCTTATACGGAGCAAGTAATCCTCCAATCGATCCCCTCACATATTGAGCTGGCAGAAAATGAGGAGGTAGATGTGTTGGCGAGACAAGCTTGTAGTGAGACATTGTACAGTGAACACATTGCCCTTCTTCACTGATTGTTTTTACTTAATACGGGATTATTGTTACAACCTATGGAAAGTTCATTTTGACGAGCGATCTGTGGAGAAGGGTATATGGTATAGGACAGGATCTGTTTGTCTGTACGTTTGTACGCGCTAATCTCAGAATCTACTAAACGTATTTTGATGAAATTTGGTATGGTAGTAGTTTAGACTCTGGATTAACACATAGTCCACTTTTTATTGCGGAAAATGTACAGTTCCCATGATATTTGTTTTTGCGCGTACGAAGTCAACGGCTTAACCGATTTGAATGCGGTTTTCACTAATGCGTTTTGATTACTCCACTCCACTTAAAATTTAATTAACCGACTTCCAAAAAAGAATAAACATTCGGCTGTTTATATTTTTTTATGTTAAACGATTACTCCACCGCCTGTGGACCGATTTTCAAATCTCTTTTTTCGCTGTAAAGGGTATAATCCCTGATTGGTCATTTTGACACCAACGTGGTGACCTGATGATGGGATCCATGAGGAATCGAGGGAACTCCTCGAAATTTATATGGACAGTGGTTACATATAGTGATTTTGACTTTTTCTGAAGTAGTCCAGGCATATACTACCAAAAAATAAACATTTTTCACCAAGGTATACCCTGGATCCAAAAGTACTGAACAGAACTCCTGAGTCGTTAAAGATACATATTTGGGGATTTCGGTCTTTTACAGCAACACGTATATCTTTGAATATTAATTACTCTGCCGTTTGTCGAAGCATTTTCAAAATTCTTTTGTTGTTGTAAATAATATAATTCGCTCGCGGCAAACCAGAATGCGATTTTTCCGTGTATGTGCTCGAATCGTTCAGGCCGAAGCGACATCAGTTCTAACTGAAACGATCGGCCTCTCGTCCGTGGGATCCTTAAGACCCCGCCAAGATGAGATATTTTACATGAGTAAATCCAATACTGTGGAACGGATTTTCCTCAATCTCTTTACAAAGGTAGGAATTATTCTCACATATTATAGTTAATAGACGATAATTTGTAAACTCTCACGCCATTGTCCATCTGCTACTGGAAATGTTCGCGACTTTTCCACTGAATTATTATTATTTAATTGTATGTATAAAAAGGAATAAGAATAAAATGTAAGTCAGTCGTGAGTCCTGTTTGTATGAAGATAGGTTTTGTTTGCAGGATTTTTAATGGGCGGGCTGTAAGGTGTACTCGGGTAGACAAAATATTCAGTACCTTGTATTTGCTGGATAGATTGAACTGCGAGAGTGATGCCGACACTAGACGTTGCGAAGTTGTCGAGGCTGGCGCGTGATGTTGCAAGTGATTATTCGTATCTTATACGTTTTGTAATAGGTACTATCGCACTCATTCTCAAACGCTTCCAAATGTACGAGGCTCTCGAGTCATATGCTGTCCTGCGACCTCGTGATTGTGCCGACCGGAGACCGTCGGAGCCTGTGCTATATGTGCCCCTAGACTTTTGTCAGAAACAAATAATTTACTAAACATATTCCCCTCTACTAGAAATACTATTTAAACAGTGGACAAGCTATACAATGTTTTGTCCTTGTCTATTAAGCTACTTTTCTCACGTATCAGACAAGGACAAAACATTGTATAGCTTAAACACTATGAATATTTTTATTACAATTGAGGGGGATAATATACAAAATACAAATAAGGATGTAAGACGATATTAAATATATATTGATAGGCTATATGATATATAGCACTTTGTGGCATAGAAATCGAATAGAAAGAGTGAAACTTTATATCTAGATCCGTTGGAAAACGTACGACATTCGACGTAGTAGTTGCGCGTATCAGTTTCACACATTTACTTTGTATTAACTTCTCGGAACTCGATGAAAATAAATAGGTTATTTATAGCGCTAAATGTATTCAGGCATTTGCATATACATATATTATGTTATGTATAAACTATGTAAAGGCGGCTTGTTTTCACTGAGGTTTGTCGAAAAATCCCCATTTCCGGTACGACGCACAGACTGGTATTTGATCCTAAAACATGGTCAAAATCGATTTTTTTAAAGTTTACTTTGCACCCTCCAAGCCATTTTTTCTAAGAACTAGGAGAACCGGTCCAGGTAATAACATAAAGATAAACCTAGTACCCCCACCCAAACGTGCCGAGTGCTCAGTCGGAAGTTACCGTTCGCCTACAGTGTACGTGTGATTGTTCGATGCGCTCTGATTTCATTACTTTGAAATATATTTTTTTCAAAATTATACAATTTTGTGCTGTTTTTTACCATGGATTCTGAACAACCAGGTATGTACTTTATTTGGAACTTTATTTTTGCAACTTATCATCTGTCCTTTATTATTTATAACCTTGAAAATAAAACTCTATAAAATTGCTTTAAAATCTACATTTTTTAAGTTCTAAATGAGTTTTAATATGTTTCTAAGCATTTCTAAGCCAAAATTTTATGTGTATATAATAGAAAGGACATTGTAGATTATTATTCAGTTTGAAACAGTCACCCCAAACCACCCTTATTTTTTTTATTATATTTTTCGTAAAGCCATCCCGCAGCTCATTAAATAAAATTTTGTTTATATTTTGTATTTTTTTGTTTTAGCTTCTTCTGGATTGAAGGTTATGACTAGAAATGAATTATTTAATATAATGAAACGCTCTGGTGCCTCAACTTTTAATGAAAAAATATTATTTATGGAGCAAGAAGTGCTTAATCAATATGAAGGCAATGATCAAAATATTGCTGAAATCAAACAAAAGTTGTCAATTATAAGACATCAATTCAAACAGCGATGGTCAGCCGCTCATAATACAAAGGGCAGGTTCCTAGAACGCAACAACGGCTGGCTTCAAGGAAGCATATCGCTGCCGAAAACAGGTAAAAAACACCACGTTTCTATTCTCCCGTAAAAAATACCACGATACTATTCCCCTTTTGATTACATTCTGTGATTACTGTACCTTATGATCTAGTTTCGTCATTATTTTAATTTTTATCAAGCTTTATTTTATTTATTACAGTAGTTACAGATAAAAGAAAAATATATAATAAAATAGATTTTTTTGTTACAGGAGTTAGTCCCGGCCGACCTCAAAAGTCATTTTCAGACTTGAGTGAAAGAAGTAAAAGACGTAAAACTGAAGAACTAAGAGGTGCTGGCACAGATGAGCTGACATATGCCACACAAATGAGGTTACGAGAGACTGGAAAAGTGGACGCTTCGAAAATTGTCAAGGATTTAACGAAAAGTCCTACAAGAGCGAGGAAATATGCAGTTGCAATAAAAAAAAAGACATCTGAAAGAAATGAGGAATCACGAGAAGATAAACATTTACGTGCGTTTTTCATGTATACTGAAGCGGGATTTACTCAAAACCAGTATGAAATAGTGCGAGATAGTAATCCTAGTTTCTATCCATGTTATTCTATTCTACAAAAGCTTAAGAAAGAGTGCTATCCGGATATTCATCGTATCACTGAAACATGCGCCGAAGTAACAGTGCAAAGTCTTATGGATCACACAGCACAACGACTTCTCATGCATCTTGGAGAGGTTGATTTAAATCAGCAGCTAAATTCAGCCGAAAAACAGTCCTTAGTGCTTATAAGCAAATGGGGCTGCGATGGATCCCAGCAGATGGAATTTAAAATGAAATTTGTAAATGAAGCCGATTCTGATGCCAATATATTTCAAAGTTCCATGGTTCCGCTTCAGCTAGTTTACGGACCAGAGAGAAAGATCTTGTGGCAAAACCCTACACCGTCTTCGCCACGGTATTGTCGCCCAATTAGAATAAGGTTCGTCAAAGAAACAACCGATATAACCAACGAGGAAATAGCCATTATCAAAACCCAAATTTCAGAGCTAACTAAAACCCGAGTTAATGATTTTAGTATCGGGCATAAATTGCTTTTCACCATGGTGGATGGCAAGGTTTGCAATGCAGCCACGCACACAAAATCAACCATGAGGTGCTATTTATGTGGCGCCACGTCAGCACAGTTTAACAACTTGGACAATATGATGCCATGTAAAAAAAAGAACATGGAGTTCGGGTTGTCATTATTACATGCTCGCGTCCGATTTTTTGAGAGCATGTTGCACGTGGCTTATAAGCTACCAGTAAAAAAATGGAACGTACGTCTTACAGCTGAAGAAACAGATTTAGTGCAACGTAAGAAAAAAGAAATTCAGGATAAGTTCCGGGAGCAACTTGGTTTGTTGGTGGACATACCAAAAGCCAATTTTGGCAACACCATTGATGGGAATACCAGTAGGCGTTTTTTTGATAACCATGAAATATCGGCGAACATCACTGGCATAGATCAAAATTTAATCTACCGATTAAAAATTATATTAGATACATTATGTTCCGGTTTGCAAATTAACGTAGAAGCATTTAAAATATACTGCGACGAGACTGCAAAGCTTTACGTTTCATTATATAAGTTTTACCCCATGTCCCCAACTTTACATAAAGTTTTACGTCATGGAGCTGAAGTCGTAGCTGAAGCTATTCTCCCAATTGGACAGTTATCGGAAGAAGCGGCAGAAGCCAGGAATAAGCATATAAGGATGTTCCGCCTCGACCACTCTCAGAAATTTTCACGCGTCGAATGCAATGCTGATGTGTTAAACAGGCTTCTTTTGACCTCGGACCCTTTTTTGGCGGGCCTAAGAAAGATGAAGAACAAAAAAAAAACTGCGTTTTCACCTGATGTGTTAGGCTTATTGTTAGAAAGTAATAATTTTAATATAAGTTTTGATGATGATAATGATGACGAAGTAATTGATGAATAAATTAACTTTTCCTATTACAAATGATTTTTATTTAATTTATTTTGGCTAGTATTGCATAAATACACTATTTACCGGTCATTTAAAGAATAAAATATTTTTGACCAACTATTAAGACCAAATACCAGTCTGTGCGACGGTACCGCCATGGAGTACAATGCTCCGTAATAAAATATTTTTTATTAAGGAGAGAGCTGTAAATCAAAACCTAATACACCTTTAACACATGTAAAACTATTTATATTTTATACTTTATTAATAATCTATTTTCATCTTTTTTTTTGCAATTCTATGCTTGCCAGTTTGTTTGAGGACGGTTTGCCAAATTTCATGCGAGCCCAGGGGCGCTTGCTCGCATTGTATACCCTCATGAGGTAGGGATACATTTCGAGCGTTCGTACGGTGTCTTCGATATTCTTGATCTTCGAAACGTCAAATAATATTTCCTCTTTATAATATTAGTGTAGATGTCCAATATTTAAATTGTGTACAATAGGGGAGCATGCAATTGTTTTAAATCAGCAATATTCTTATATTTATCGAAATAAATATGAACCGCAAATGCAAAAAGTACAGTAATCAGCTTTTGTAAATTAAAAAGTTACAGAGCTAAAATTGATTAAAAAAACGACGATTTTTTTGCTATGGTTGAAAAACGTAAATTACTGTTCCTTCCTTATGTTATTTGTGTCATTTTTGTTATTACAATTATATGTATACATAAACGCAGTATTTAAGTTAATACAATCAAATTTGTATTTATCTTCATACATTTTCAACAGTTGTGACGTCACTCGTGCATTTTTTTGTATAGAGCGTTTTTAATAATCTGTATTTTTTTTTATTATTATTTTAATAATAACAGATGTCGCTTTTGTGATGACTGTATTTCGTCAACGGTTGATAAATATGCAAAGACAATATTTCACTGGCTTATATTGTACTTTTCTAAAAGCCAATAAAAATACTAATCATGTTTCCCATTAGCTGTGAAACAATTAGATCATGCAGAGTAATTACGAGCTGCAAATACTGTGATAACTTGACAAATGAACTGCCGGCTTGATGTATAGATGATGTATTGCTGATAGTCCCCTTCTACGTAGCAGCTGATTCATTGTTTACTACTGATAGATGGTTGGATTCGTCATAACCGATCACTAACGTCCCCAGTACTGGGGCTCGGGTCTCTCCACAGTGTGATGAGGTTCAAGCTGTAATTCCACCACGGTACGCTAGTGCCAGTTCGTAGTCTTTACGGGCTTTACCAGAAGCCCAATTCTCTTGACTATTTTCGATACAATCTCGGTTCGGTGGACGCGCTGATTCATTCGCATGCTGTCATAATATAGTGCACGCGCGAGCAGGACTGCCTGAAAATCCAAACGAGATTTAACCGATAATAGTTACGAGAATAGTCTCACAGATTTTAAATGCCTGCGAAAATCGTTAGTCTTCGCAGACACGCATTCCTTTACCGTTTAATAGTCTTTATAATGCTCTTTGCAAAAATCTCGCCACAAATTGGGATTAAACTACAATCATAATATCAACACGAGACATATATTATTACTTGTTACTTCCACTAAGAGCTGTCCTTCCTACTCAGGGACGTAACATATATGTTTTTTCTGGAGTAAATAATTGTGTCACCCACTGTATAGTTCTGACATCATGATGGGCCTGAATTAATGACACTGTTCCACTCAGAAATAGGCGCCAGGCGTCACTGTCGCCAAGTGTGTCGGGTTATATTAGCTCGGAGTTCTGTAGCCTAATTAATTTTATGAATGATTAGCTGGTGTCCGACAGACAAACATTTTAAAAATTGATTATTTATTGTAAATACAGTATTTAAATTTCATGTGCAATTTAATGAAAAGCTATTAATTTAATAATACAAACCGATAGATAGCACATCTTGCGATTTGGGAATAAGGCAATCATGGTTGTAAGAAGACTGCTAAGTTCTATCCTTTCAACTCTATCTCACTTTTTAGGTAGGACCTGTAGCGACAACAACAGCTGACCTTTCATAAGATCTAAGTAACTCCAGAACTTAAAGTTGAAAAATATATTTGATAATTTAAACTGGGAAAATAATTTACTGCTTAAATAAACTAGTTAAGCCAAAAAAAAAATGAAATCGAAAAAATCTAGTATTTCTGACTTTACATCGCTGAAAAGGTAATTGACACAGCTGATTTCAATTTATATAATCAGCTGTGATATGCAATGATAGCTGTAAGGTCAATGACCACACAGCTAACTGGTCGGACAATGTTGTAAAGAGTGCAAAGTAATTATATTTTCTATAAACAAACGCATTTTATAATTAGTACATGAGCAGGAAATCATGTGCTCAAAGTTTCTGTAATTGATTAAAAAATAATAATATAAAGTTTTGGAGTCCTTTACGTGAATTGAATAAAAGTATTCAAGCCAAAGCCTTTCCAAAAAGCACCATACACCGAAATTGTCGCGTTCATTGTGGTACAGAACTCTGCGACGTGCGTCAGCGCCCACGCGTACAATCGGGGATGTCCTTATTGGCCGCCGCGCGCTTCCACTGGGACCACTGCCAGGCGTGTAGGGACGTCATACGTGTGGTCTAAGTGCAGGCGGAGAGTAGATTCTTGGTGCGGTAGTCATTATTATACCGAGAATTATCTACGTTCATCCATCTAGCCATATTCACTGGGCGCTATATGAATTCTCTGAGAAGTATTCGTACGATCATAGATCTATATTAGCTGTTATGGTCGTCCAACTTTTTAAGTGTATAACAGTGGCGTAGGGTTCCCATACTCCATTCACATCGGCGTCAGTAACCACTTGCCTTTTGAAAACCCTCATCCAAATCCAAGCTTTCACCACTGGTTCAAGTCAACTATAGTACCTCATCAAGTCACTCGACGTTATTATTTTCGGGCACTTCACAGAGAATCTTCATCGATCTAGTGATCAATCGTCGCGTGACGATTGTCTCTTAGTGTGCCTTAACACTCTTCGTGCAGAAGTACAGTCCAAGCCGCTGTCACATTTTTCCACATTCTGCTGACGATCCTTCAGGATATACAGCAATACATGTCAAAAAGTAAAATGTCAAAGCCCTTATGCGTAGACGAAATTGCAAGAGACCGACGTAGGCGAATTGTTGCAAACGTTCTGCCGTCGTGCTCTTGAGGATTCGGTATACGTAGACCTCTTGACGACTTCAATATAAATATCTCACTAGTCACTACACTTCCCTCCCCTCGAATGATATTTCATGATTTCTACAACTACTCACTTGCGGACTAATTAATTAATGGATGCACTTATTTTTTATTTGTCAAACCAAGCTTATGTTAACGCAAACAATTTTTAGAATAATCGTTTAAGGTTGCAAACCTTAAACGATTATTCCGAAAATCTCTTTTTGTTTACCACTGTCACTGCCCGTCGTATATTCATTCCACTTGTCTACTGAGACTCTAAAGCTAGCTATTTGCGATCAAACATCTAAATAAAATACAATTTGACTTATGTACTCAAAACTTTATATAATTTATCTTTCCACAAGTGACATAATGTTTTTCCTTTTTCCCCAAATTGCATTTTACTATTTATAAATAGGTTGTAACACATTAAATTTCACTTCAACACCTAGAAGCCCTGAATTCTCACTGAGGCCATACGTTCAGAGTGCTATTGACTTGACCCTGACACAATATGTGGAGTGTCCATCAATACATTTCGGCCCCGATCAAATAGGTCAGATAATGGATATCTCTGATCTAAAGATAAAATATCGATTCCAGGCCATTGCCAAGTTTGCTTATGTTCATTGAAGGTGAATTTTTGAAATAATAATTGTCTATGTATTTGTGGGAATTAATAATCTTCTAAGGCCCACTTGCGGAGATCTGAGTTTAAATTAAATATTATGTTGTCTTTCTCGTTCTTCGTATTTATGAAAGAGAGTCATCATATTTTAACCCAGGGCAAACTTTAACCCAGATCTGCGCAAGTGGGCCTTAGACTAGTGAATTTTGCCAAACAGCTAACTAGCTTTGTATATTACAACCTAATCCTCCTCATATCGAGGGTAAACCCTAGCAGTTCCGGCAGTGGGAATGTTAATGATTGCTTACTAAGATCTTCTTGAAGTCCTTAATCACTTTAAAGATCCAAACTACGTCTGACTCCAAAAAATGCGGTCTCGCCCAAAATGTTAAGCATAGAAATAGTATTCAATTCTCAATCACAGTCCATAAAATTGTGGTTGCGGTAGGTTTTCGCTTGTGGTTTGGGCCGCGCGTCACCGGAAGGCGGTGTATTGTCATTGTAATTCGCACTGAATCGGAAACGCTCCCGCCAGTTCAGTCGTCGTCTTGGCGCTGACACTGGGCGCGCGTCCTGACGCAGTTACAGTTTACTGCACAAGTGTATCGCGTACGTTACTGACCAAGTGTCGTTTACATTACTGTAGTGTCGCGTGGTTTACTGAACCTCGTTTATGCCCTCAGAAACCGGGCATTACCACCTACCTCCACCACCGTTTACCTCGTACTTTACTGTTGAAGTGTATATCTAGTACCTTTTATTACCGCGCATATACTCTCCAAGTGTTAACTAGTTCAGTGAAAAATACACTTGTACTATCAAAGTGTGATTTAAATATTTCAAGTGTAATAAATGTTTTTGTAATAAATTACTAAGTATCCAAGTGTGTGGCGTGATAACAGGACAAGGTTATATTCGTTTAGACATGGTCGTGTGGTACATACCGGAGTGGAAGGAGGTATTGTACTTCTGGTTATAGATTATTAAATCCAGTAGCAATGTGAAAAAGATACATAAATGTCGTAGGATAATTGAAAAATTTTGATATTTGCGAAAATCCTAGAACTATTGCAAAGAATCGGATTATTTGATTCTGACATAAAATTTCGCCATCTTCCTGACAATTTTCAGGATCTTGGCAATATGGTAAACTTGAGTACTGTTTGGCTGTTGCAAAGAGTTTGTTTGGAGCACTTTACTGATTGGTTTTTTTGGATTTGGATGGATTTACTTTATTCTGATTGGTCAAAAATCAGCAAGGTATAGTTCTACATATTTTAGACGTCCAATTAGCGCGCATGACAAGCGTTAGAGATTTTTCGCTATCAGGATGATAGCGAAACACAGCGAGTACAGTCGATTTTTTTGCGAAGATCCTGAAAATTGTCAGGAAGCTGGCGAAAATTTACCTCAGAATCGAATAATCCGGCTCTTTGCAATAATCTCTAGGATTTTCGCATAGATCCTACGTTTCCAATTATCCTACGACACGTTACATTTGTGACTGCAACTAGGTACAAAATTGTATGTTCCAAATCATCAATGTATGGGATTTGACATAAGTCATCGCTAAGTGACATGTCGCTTGCGAATGCGATGCCTTATGTCAAATCCCATACATTTTACAATTTAATTAATATTATATCTAGCAATATCTCGCGAAAAAATACCCACAACCTGCAAGCAAATCTGTGAGTGCACGCATAAGCATGCGCAAAGCTCCTCCCTCCTCCCACACTGCTCATGCGTACACTCAGAAAAAAGATCGTGCAAACACCACCACCACACAAGCTACAATGTCAGCAAGATCATCCTCAGGAAGTGGACCTGCGAACTAAGTTTGTTAGTCATTAACGAACTTTGTTCGCAGGTCCACTTCCTGAGGATGCTCCGGGTTCGGGGCGAAACGTGCGTCGAGTTTTGCAACCTGCATGGTGGTGTGGGGCCTTGCACGATCTTGCTGACATTGTTGCTTGTGTGGTGGTGGTGTTTATGTTATTTCTGAGTGTACGCATAAGCAGTGTGGGAGGAGGGAGGAGCTTTGCGCATGCTTATGCGTGCACTCACACATTTGCTTGCAGGTTGTGGGTATTTTTTGGCGGGATATTGCTAGATATAATATTAATTAAATTGTATGCTATGAATTTCCGCAATGTCACGCCTTATTCTATTAACCCATACATTTTGTTTGCGAACTTCGCCGAAGGCCCTGATAACAGGATACACATATTGAATCTTGCGATTGGTTCGCCGTTCGGGGGTAGTAAGCGATAGACGCACATACTGTCGTACAACTACATATATAATAATATATGATCGTGAACACTCTGTACCACTTTTGAACCTTATTTCGACGTTGTTGACTGGGGTTGTCCGTGACGCGTCGACGCTACATGGCTTTTGCAAGTCCTACTTAAGCCATCACTTATGTTTTTTTTTACATCTTACAATGTCTTTCGTAATTCATAATCTATGCGGCTATTTACTATTCTATTCGAATGTATTAATATGTATAATAGGAAAGAAAGAAAATATAATAATGTATTTAAAATTAGACCAAATTCGAAATCAAGCCAATTAAAATTTAATTTAGTTTGTATCTAAAAATATACATAATCTAAATAACTAAACAATTTACTCGTTTTTGTATACATAATGGCTCAAGAAAGTCGATAAACTTACAAATAGCAACACGAACACATTATTATAACGGATTATATCAAACTTTAAACAATTAAGTACATAGTTATTCGGATGCGTGTATCCGGATGCGCAATTTGTAGCAGAAAATGTAACAATTGTAAAAAATGTTGTAACTGGAACATTTTCATGATTTCTAATGTTTACGTCTAAGTCTACCGGCCGAGTACGGAAACGCTGTCTCTGTCTCTGCTAGTCGAAATGACAAGGACTGCATGCGACTTGAGCGTCACTTAATTTAACTATCGTTAATGGACGCTGATAAGCAATAATGTGTCAACCCACTAGATCGGCATTTTCAGAAAATCGTGTTTAATCAAATTTATTCTATAGAGAATTTCAACTATGTGTCAAAAGTTTTTATTAGTTTTTCAGCGCCTACTGAATGATTTAATTCACTTACACAATTTTTATTTTATAGTTTATCGCTTGAGAAAGCAATTAGAATCAACATCTTAATTTTAGCAGTTTTGTTGGTTGACACAGTATTGCTTATCAGTGTCCGTTTTACAATATTCGGGTAAGGTTAAAAGAAATCAATCATTTTTGACCAATTAGCTCTATCTTATGGCGCATGAATGTGTTAGGGTCAGTTCACACCGAAACGAGACGATAGCCATTCAAAATTGATCTCTATACACGTTTAATGGCAAGAGTTCGAATGTCAAACTGCACCGCTCTGCATAGCCCGGCGCCGCTCTTGCATGAAACGTGTTTTCTTGTGTACTAAATAAAGTTCAATTTTAAATCACAATTTTTAAAATGCAGCACCGCGTCTGGTACCTGTCTCGTTTCGGTACCAGCGGGATCCGCGAACAGCCGCGCGCACCGCGGCCGTAAAATGCACCGGGAGTTGTGCTTTAATTTTTTACATACATATCTGCATTGTACAGAATTTGCGGGCCCGCAGCCGCGGCGGGCGCGGGCGAAAACCGCTCCGTGAGTTCCTAGCCTAACTATGTAAAGCAACATCTGTATATTTTTTATCGGAAATATCAGATATTATGAAACAATAAACGGCGATACAATCTACACCACCGCGGTGTTATCGTATACGCTACACACTATACACAACGAAGTTTACACTGGCACTAGATAGTTCACGTCTGGGGGGCTTTCCCTGTCTCCGGACTCCGCCCCGCTGACGGGTGACGGGTGACGAGTGACGGGTGACGACACCACGAGGCTCGTGACTGAATATCACACGCCGCGCTCCGCCGTACGGATGCGTTGTATCATTTCGGATACTGTTTCTAGATACGACTCATCTCTAGAGATCTTCTTGTATTTTGCTAGATGTTGCCTGCGACTTTGTGCGCGCAGAAGTTAATCTCGTGGAAACCGTACATTTTCCGCGATAAAAAGTAGCCCGTGGTCTACTCTATATTGGTCCAGTAGTTTCGGAGTCCATTCGATGCAAAAAAAACTAACCTTCGGAGGGTGATTATAATGATGGTGTGTATGGTTACAGAGCGACCAGGGCTCGCCGTTCCGGCGCTGGACTACAGGCAGCGGCGCCGGCAGCAGCTACCGCCACCACGACCACCGCCAGGTCTTCGCGAAGGTACCACCACCCATCATTACCGACATTACGCCCTGAGTAACGAGTCTCGTCTCACGTAGACAAGTCTGCCTTAAGACTATAACGAAAAGATTTAAGACAGTTCTGTTTGTATTAGACGGTTTTGTCTACGAGAAGGTTTGTTTCGACTTCCAAGTGTCAATACAGGGTAGCCGGGAGATTGACCTCAAAAAAAAATTTGGTCCCTCGTGTCGTGGGGTAACCGAACCCATGAATGTTCCGCGAAATTTCGTAGTTTTACAACCCATGATCCGCGAGAACGGATCGCGCAAAATTAGTTTAAATTAAACTAAATAAATAAAACCTCAAAATGTTTAAATATTAGCTTTTCTGCAGTAATTTTCGGTTAGTTAACAAACTAATTAGCCTTAGGAATGATAAAATGGTCAAAAAAAATTGGTAATGAGATGGGTAATTTTAAGAATTTTCCACCTCGCTGTCTTTGAAAGCCGACTATAGGCAAAATAGCTCATTAAATATTACTTTTTTTTTTTTAAATAATTATGAAAGGTGAGAGACTAGCTAATTTTTGACGCCTATTAAGAAGCCAAGAAGTCACCTATTTCGATTTTTAATTTAAAGTTGAAAATTTCAGTCAACATTCACCGAACGTAAATTTTTCATTTTAGCCCAACATTTCCCTAACTTTCATCAAAGTTATGAACCTGATTATTTTATGCATAAAAGTACAACTCAATAAGATTCAGTTGCAAAAAAAAATTTCGAAGTCGAAAATTCTCAAAAATTCAGAAAGAAAATCATAACTCGAAAACTATGAAAATTCGCTGTTCAAAAAAAATATCTGCTGTTTCCTACAAAAGGGCTACTACATAGCACTTACTAGGAAACAGCTGTTTTTTTTTTAAAGTACGAAAGTTGATACCATAGCAAAAGTTGGCATATATTCCAGAGTATATTAACTCTTGAACGTTTGATCACTGACTGAAAATCCGGATATTTCGGGCACATGATCTACTGCTTATGTAAAGACGTTTAGGCAATAAATATGTACACATTTTATCAGTAAGAATATAAGGGCGGACTAGCGGGCCTCGGATCTCAGACCACTCTATAGAACGATCAAAACTGATTGCACTCTATAAAGTTACTGTACAATATACATTTCAACATAACCACAAGTGTACAAAATATTAACATGTTTACTCATGACTGTGTACTGTATAATTTACAATGCGTGCACGCGTGTATGTCGCCAGCTACACATCGAATGCGTCGCCGACAATAATTGTTCCGTCAGGATAACATCGGCCGGAGCGGCGCGGCGCGGCCAGTGAGTCAGTGCGTTCACCCCGCCCGAATTACACTCCGTTCAGAGTTACTTTACCTCTGACAGGACCTTTGTGCCGACGACACAAGGATCACTAAGGAACTCCGAGGTAGAATAACTCTGAACGGAGTGTACATATACTGCACTTCCCGGGGGAGTGGTTATGAGTCACTCGACAGCTGATGTCAGTTTGTGTCAGAATTTCATATTGGTATAGTAGGTATAGAAATAAATATAAGATATTTTTTAAACGAGTTACCTTCTAATAACTCGTCTCTTGGAGTTTGTTCACTGGGTTCAATTTGTCACATGAAATATAACGATCTTTGTTTCCAGCAAATGAGCGAAGGCGCCCAGGCCCTCTCTACCAACGGTGGTGTGGCGCGCTGGTCCCTGGGATTGGAGCAGCTGCTGGCGGACCCGGCCGGTGCAGCCGCCTTCGCGCACTTCCTGGACAAGGAGTTCGCCGCTGAGAATATACGGTGAGAAGCATACAGAACCTCACTACTTGGGGCTCTCCATACCTGATTTGATGCTGTCTCCAGCATTTTTTTACATTGATAGCCTCACAAAACTAGCTAATAACGTACAATTAGAACTTATGATTACTTCCTTACATTATATCCTATAACCACAATATAAATAGTGTACAGTAGACCATCTTCACACTAGACCGCCCGAATCGGCGCACGCACATATGCGCGTCGATTACACGGCCGCTAACGAAACCTCAAATAGTGAAAAAGTATTTAACGTGACACGCCGCGCGCCGCCAAGACTTGTACTGCATTGAACGACTAATGAGTTTGTTAGTTGTGCCGCGACGCCAGCCAGTACCAGACCTAGCCCGCTAGGGCTGGAACTGGCTGGCTGGTGGCTCTCAATCGTCGGTAAAAATTTCAAGGACATGGCTGAGTTCTGCTCCTGTACATTATTTATATTGTGCTATAATACTACAGCTTCTACTCTCTTCTGAATAATTTGGTTTTCGTTTCCAATTAGTTGGGTTGGGTTCCCGGGAGATTAGATGCCCGTTCACCAGGCAACCCAAAAAAGGTTCTGACCTCCCTCTCGCCCTCTTATAGGTTCTGGCGTTCGTGCGAGCAGTACCGGCAGTCGGACGGCGCGACGCGGCGTGCCCTCGCCTCCGACATCTGGGCGCGCCACCTCGCAGACCGCGCGCCTGAGCCCGTGAACGTGGACGCTGCAGCGCGCCGCGCCGCCGAGCCCGCCGAGCACGCCGAGCCGCCGGCTGATCTGTTCAACCAGGTGAGGATGATGCGTCTCTCTCGCACTCGTGCGGTACGCCGGTCGGACGCCGCCGTACGCTGCCTCGCCGAGCTGCATGTTGATAGTGCGTCTGTTCATGTGAGGATAGTGCGTCACTCTCGCTCAACAGTTAGCTATATCAGTATCTCTCTTTCGCACACCTCGCGGCGAGGCCCGTCAACGTAGACTATCCGCGACCGAGCACGCCGAGCCGTCCGCTGACCTGATATTTCCTAATTAACTACAGCATTCTATCGTAGCTTAGAGCTCGTCTGGTTTTTTGGCTAAATGGTGTGCCACATTTTTTGGCGGCTGTTATGTATTCTACTGGGATAAAGTTACACAATGCACCGACCCTGTGCTCTATTCACAGGCCCAGAAGCAGATCTTCAACGTGATGAAGTTCGACAGCTACCCGCGCTTCCTGCGGTCCGCCGTGCACGCCGAGTGCGCGCGCGCCGACCTGCGCGGCCAGCCGCCGCCGTACGCGCCGCTCGCCGCCGCCGACGCGGACGCTAGCAAGGTCAGTGCCACTGCGAGCAGAGCATATCGTAACATTCGTAGCCGTGTCTTTACTTCAATGATTTTCTTTAAACATTTAATTTTGATGTAATTTGTTTTTCTACGGTCCACTTGTGCAGTGCTGGGTTAAAGTTAACTCTAGTTTAAAATATCATGCCTTCTCTTTCATAAATGCAAAGAACGAGAGAGATGACATGATAATTGATACTTTAACCCATATTTGCACAAGTGGGCCTTAGTACTTATACTCTGTAATTCTAGTCATGTCTTTTCTGCCAATTATATTCATACTAAAATATCAACAAAACATGTTACAGCTTAAGAAGTCCGCATCGAACGCGTCGGAGCGGCGTCGCAGCGGCGGCGCGTCGCTGCTGCCGTGGCGTAGTCGCGCCGCGTCGCGAGACCGCGCGCCCGCCCCCGCCCCCGCGCCCGCGCCGCCCGCCGAGCCGCAAGTTACTGATGTGAGTATGCACTATGCACGCATGTATGTACAGAATATATGCCCAGTCTCCGAAAGGCCCAGTGTGCAACATTCGACCTTATTATTGTTGCAATAAGGTCCGAAATGGTACACTGCGGGTGTACGATATGTACGGCACGTTACCTGAATACCTCCGCAAGTGCGCACGAGCTGACATAATGGTAAACATGCATAGTTTTTTTATTGGCTTTTCGAAAAGTACATAATAAGCCAGGAAATATCGTCTTTGCAATGGCATATTTACGATGAACCGTTGACGAAATATAGTCGTCACAAAAGTGAGATCGTTGGAGAGCATTAAAAACGCTCCATACAAAAAATTATGCACAAGTGACGTTACAACAGTTGAAAATGTATGAAGATAAATACAAAGTTGATTTTATTAACTTAACCACTGAGTTAATATACTTAGTCTGGCCATAAATACTGTTACAATTAAAAATAAACAAAATATTACATTTGAATTTGGAATCTGTCATTTTTATATGATTGTTCATTGACTTTTCTCATTTTGGCGCCAAAACATTGTACAATATTTTGCGATATTAAAATGGAGTGGGGTGATAAAGAGAACCGAATCGCTGTGATTGCATTACACAAAGTAGGTATGGAGCCAAATACAATAATTTTTAAAACTCTCCATACGCTGGTATTAGTAAAATGTTTGTGTAACGGGCTAGTAATAGGTACAATGAGACCTCCTCTGTTTGTGACAGAAAAAGATTTGGCCGTCCACGTAGTGTTCGTACGAAAAAGGGGGTCAAAGCAGTAAGGGAAAGAATTCGAAGAAATCCTGTCCGAAAGCAAAAGATTTTATCTCGGGAGATGAAGATAGCACCTAGAACCATGTCGCGTATTTTAAAATATGACTTAGAACTTGCAGCCTATAAGAGACGTACTACTGGTCATTCCTTAACTGATAATTTTAAAAAGAATAGGGTGGTAAAATCGAAACAACTTTTGAAGCGGTACGCAAAGGGAGGTCACAGAAATATGTTGTTTACGGATGAGAAATTTTTTACAATTGAGCAACATTTTAAGAATCAAAATGACCGTATTCATGCTCAAAGCTCTAAGGAAGCTTCCCAATTAGTCGACAGAGTGCAACGTGGGCACTATCCGACTTCAGTGATGGTTTGGTTGGGTATTAGCTATGAAGGAGTGACTGAGACATACTTTTGTGAACAAGGTATCAAAACATCGGCACAAGTGTATCAAGATACCATTCTTGTGTGTGTTGTCTTCAGTGAAGCCCCTTAACAACACCATGTTCAATAACTAAGAATGGTCCTTCCAGCAAGACTCGGCGCCGGGTCATAAAGCTCGGTCTACGCAGTTTTGGTTGGAAACGAACGTTTCGGACTTCATCAGAGCTGAAGACTGGCCATCGTCTAGTCCCGATCTTAATCCGCTGGATTATGATTTATGGTCGGTTTTAGAGAGTACGGCTTGCTCTAAACGCCATGATAATTTGGAGTCCCCAAAACAATCCGTACGATTGGCATTGAAGAATTTTCCCATGGAAAGAGTGTGTGCTAATTGATAGCTGGCCTCAACGTTTAAAGGACTGTATTGCAGCCAATGGAGACCACTTCGAATAAGCTTTTTATATTTTTAATTGTTTTATATTTATGTATTAAACTAACACACTGTAAAAGTAATAAATGTTATTTGCAATAGATTTTTTTTTCTTTATTTCAGTATTTATGGCAAGACTAGGTATATCATTGTTGAAACAAAAAATGTTACAAATGACATAAGGATTTGATCAGTAATTTTCGTTTTTCAATCATAGCAAAAAAACGTCTTTTTTGCCCTTTTTAATCCTGTAACTTTGTAATTTAGCAACTGATTACTGTATTTACGGTCCAAATTATTTTGCCTTTCGGAAAGTATAAGATTTGTGCTGATTTAAAACAAACGCACGTGGGTACACACTCAATAGGGATATTATGCACGCACGTAAGTTATGTACAAGCATTCGTATACGCACATGCACACGATTGTACCCCTGAACGTACACGGACGCACTCACCCGTACAGTGTATACGTGTGCACCCATAAACGCACCCACTTGCGTACGTACGCTCGACTCGTTTACGTACAAAACACACGCTATCGTTAATGTCTGGGCTTCATTCATGATTTTGAACACTAGAATTAGAATATGTCTATTTTATCATCACACAGCACACATCAAAATACAAAGGAGGAACTTAAAACATTTGACACAAACAATTTTCATACAAGAGAGAAAATGTTACGCCATCTGATTTCAAAATATTTTGTCAAATAAATGCGGACTGAGTACCTACTGACTAAACTGCGGAAAGCAAAATTCAAAATGTCAAGATGGCAAATGGCAAAACTCGACTGCCTCAAACACACCAAAAGTAGTTTAGTGTGGACACTTTTTGCCTCGACATGCCTCGTCTATAATACAGAATATATTAGGTCTTTACCTATGAAATTGCCGTTTTGTATGAAAAAATTTAAACGAATTTTTTTTCATGTATTTTTTATTTGTATTAATCGAAGTAATCACCCATGCAATCAATGCATCTTTGCCAACGCAGTGGCAGTTTATTGATGCCCTTCTTAAAGAAATCAGCTGGACGGGAGGCAACAAATTCTTCAAAGGCATTTTGTACTGCCTCTCGGGTATTGAATTTTTTCCCGCCAAGATGTTATCTAAATTCTGGAAAAATAGTAGTCTGTAGGCGTAAGGTCTGGTGAGTAGGGCGGATGACGGAGAGCTTCCAACCCCAGTTCTTGCAACTTGGAGATCGTCTGCTGTGCAGTATGAGGTCTCGCGTTGTCGTGCAGGATCAGCGGAGACGAGCGATTGACCAATGCTGGTTGGAGATGTGCCAGCTTCTCCATCATTGTGTTCAGTTCTTCACAGTATACATCTGCAGTAATGCTCACCCCGATTCGTAAGAAGCTGTGATGAATCACACCGGCGCTAGATCACCAAACAGTGACCATCACTTTTCTAGGGGTAAGTTTTCGTTTAGGGCATTGTTTAGGTGCTGAACCAGGATCCAACAAACTTGCTGAGCGCTTGCGGTTATCAAACAGAATCCATTTCTCATCGCAGGTAACAATGCGGTTCAAAATTCCTTCATTTGTGTGTCTGTTGAGCAGTGCAAGGCACGTCTCGACGCGTACTTCGCGCTGGCGATCATTGAGTTCGTGGGGCACCCATTTTTCAAGCTTTTTTACCTTGCCAATTTGACGCAAGTGGACCAATATTGTTTTGACGCTAACGTCGAAAGCTGCTGCTAATTCAGCCGTAGATTGTGTATCATCAGCTTCCACAATCGCCTTTAATTCGTCATTGTCGACCAAAGTCTTGGACGACAGCGAGGTTCATTTTTCAGGTCGAAATTTCCAGAACGGAAGCGAGCAAACCAATAACAGTTGGTGCGTTGGTTTGTAGTGTTAGCTCCGTAAACGTCGTTGATGTTGCGTGCCGCTTGTGCCGCGTTGCTGCCACGACGGTACTCATATTCCATAATTACTCGAATTTTTAACGTTTCCATGATGACGAAAAAGATTGAAATGCGATGAAAATGTAACACTAATCAATAAACAAATGACTACTTTTGGAAAAAGGAATTTTGTGTTTTTAAAATAAAATTAATTTAAAATTAGAATTCTTAGCCGAACAAAAATTATTTTGATTTGAAATGGCCAGTACTGCAGAACGGCAATTTCTAGGTAAAGACCTATTACATGTCTATGGTCTGGGCATATTTGTTTCCATCGTTCATAAATTCAATAATGTTTATAAGGGACACTACATATAAAAATATAAAAATGTTTTTGTCAATATTTTAATGATGATATCTCAAACGTGATTGAAAGTTAAAACATAGTTAGTACATAGTAAGTATTAAATTACCTTCTTTAGTATTTACGCCGCGTCGCGTTAACTGACGTGGCGTGGCGTTTGCCGACGTGGCTCATTTGCAGCACAAGCACAGCTCAGTACACACAAATAGACGCCCACCCCAAACACCCGCAATTCGCTATGCGTGTTTCATCAGCTTACTGTCAATATAGGTATAGATTACAATATAAATTAGACCAAATGCTTAATTAAACTTAAAAACAATGGACTCGTAAGCTCGCCTAGGGTCTTCAAAATCGTACATGTGTGTCGAATAGCTTATTGGGACGTATTGTCGCTGCTTTCTTTATATGGAGCGGCAGAGACAAAACATGAAAATAATCTATCTGGCACAAATACAAATATTTACTATCCAAAATGTCTTTTACCAGTTTAACCCAGAATCCCCTCACACCGGGCAATGCCTGTCCCTCCGGAACTTATCAGTAGGTAGTGAAACAGGCTATATAAAATATCTTAAGTTTTAATAAAACGTAAATTTTCTATGCCCTGGTTTGTTATTCAGCTGCAAAATAAATATTTGAGTAGTCAGATAGTGTAATGAATAAAGTAATCAATGCTCTTCAAACACAGTCCAGGTGCGTTCGCAGGGTGACTACACAAAACTCAACAGCCTCCGCTAACAACACGCTAATACTAGAACAAATGTCGTGATTTACAGACAGAAATAGACATCGCGCAATATAACCACACATACAACGCAACACAATAAAATATATTATCGTCTCTAAATTGATGTTTACTGCTTGTTAGTTATAACCCACACACCTAACGTAACACTCTGTGTAAGATATGGCGTCTTATAATAATTTTGATAACACGTGATTTATTATGCTAAATGTTTATGTTACAATATTATTACGTAACATTATGATTATATTATAATTAATCTATGGACGCTTCACACCACGTCATTCTGGCCGCGTGCTAAATATCCGAAGAACTCGTGTTACGGGGACCAGACAACGGGAAGTATATTTAATACTTTTATACTATACATATGTCATATACATATGATTATTTTAACGTACTTAATTCACATCCATGACCCGGGAACACATTAAAACTATTTTATGTTCCTTCGGCGGGATTTGAACCCGCGACCCTCGCTTGAGCGTCATGCACTCGACCACAAGGTCACAACATCTGCGCTTGATGGCGCTTTTTGTTACTACCTTTTAATCGTTCACGGTGATGTTTGGATCCGAGTCGCTAGGTGGCGCTTTTTAACATTGTATACGTAATAATAAGACGTCGCTTCACAGGTGGTAATGTCGGGCGCGCTGTGCCGCGTGGTGCTGCCGGACGGCGCGACGTCGGTGGTGGGCGTGTCGGCCGCGCTGCCGGTCGGCCGTCTGGTGGAGCGGCTGCTGGCGCGGCGCCGCCTTCCCGCGCGGGCCTACGACGTGCTCCTTGCCGACGCTGGGCCGGGTGAGCCCCGTGCGGTGCCCACGACCGCGCCGTCGTCGGCGCTCGGCGGCCGAACTGCTGCGGTCGAGAGGCGAGCGGTCCTGCGGCTGCAGCTGGGCGCCCGCGCGTTGCTGGTCCGCTGCCGGCCCGCGCGCCGCCTCCGCCACGTGCTGCGGCCGGTGCTCGCACGCTACTGCCCCGGTGCGACCGCGCGCGTGTCGCTCGACGGACGTGTCGTCCATCTGGATACACCGGCCTCAGAATTGGACGGCGCGCGCCTCGTGCTCACCCTGGACACGACAGATGTGGCCGCAGCGACAGTAGCCGATACAGATGATGACTTATCAGATCTGGCGCTGAGACTGCAGGATGAAGATGATGACGTACGTATACGCTCGCGTTGTACGCACACACGCAAACAACTTTACGTGTACGCAGTACGCACTCGCTAACACCACGTCCACACACCTACATACGCACAAACACAGCTCACATAATGTTAATTTTTTCCACAATTTTTTTATTTATAATTCATTTAAAATAATATTCATATTTCTAGGTGAGCACACACAGCAGCGTGTCGGGCGTGTCAGGTGGGTCGGTGTCGTGGCCCCCCGCGCCCGCGCCGGACCGCGTGCGCGCCGCGCTGCGCCCCGGCCCCGCGCTGCACAACCATCCGCCAGGTAATGCAGATAAAGCTCTAAGACTAGCCTTTATGGCCTGGATTGTACATTTTTTCTTTCTTTCCTTTCTAAATATTTCGTCTGTCGTCTTCCAGATTTCCTGGAAAACCTTCGCGAGACGCAGCGGCAGCGGCTGTCGGCGCGCACGCCGCCGCCCCTCCCACCCAAGCCGCCGCGCGCCGCCCCGACGCTCGTGTGACTCCGCCCCCCGACTTCCGCCCCCACACAGCGCGGGTAGGACATTCCAGCACGGTGCTCGCACGATGAGAGAGACTTAAAGAATAGTAGGAGCGCAGTTTCCACGCGATATGAGTGAAACATTCAAGATTTCATGTGGTTGTCTCTTTTCAAAGATTTGGTTCGATGTTCTGCTGATAGATAGCGCTAAACGCCAACGAACTTAAATCACAACGATAACTATATAACGACATGGATACTATGAAAAGTTATAAAGAAATCAATCGTAAGAAATATGAATCTATGGTGAGACTCGGATGTACCAGGTTGATACCAAATATGTAGAGTACGCATGTGGAGATTGGAGGCTGGTCAAATTACACGATATTCTCATGTGAAAATGTGTGTAAAGTGCCTCAATATATTGATTTAAATAATTGTAGATATTTAAAAAAATTCAAATAATATCAAATGACTTCAGTAAAACCACATAAGTATAATGTTTATCAGGAGTCGTCGTCGTCGTTTATCATACATTGTCCGTCACTTCCATAGAAAAATGAAGATGGATGGTGGCTGTACTGTACCTAACTTTTGATAGCGAAGATTGCCCTCCAAATTACAAATTATCTATGATATATTACGATTTTCATAGACAAAAGCAAATTTTGTAAATTATTCCAAAAAGTAAAAAGGATATAAAAAAAAAGGTAAAGGATTTAAAAAGGCATATACTTTTTGTAAATATAATCATGATATTATTAATTTAATAAAGTGAAAAATATGTTTCAAGCTCTTTTATAAATTGTAAATAGATATTTTTTATAAAATTTTATTATTAGTTTAAGAATAGAATGTATACAATATATGCTTTTTCTACTACTACTGATTTACATTTTTACGACTTTAGTGTGGGTGCTTTTTCTAAGCTCGGACCTAAAATAGATTTTCCAAGGTAGTTGCTATGACAAATGAGAGAGTTCCGGGCCCCCGGGCCCCACTTCTCGTACCTTGAATCTCGATTCGTTTAACGCGCTGACTGGTTCGCATTGGCGTCAAATCATGCGCGCGCGAGCGGGACAGACTGACAATCGAACCAAGATTCGATGTGCGAGAATTGGGGCCCATAAAGTATGTTTGTTACTCAGTAACTCTTGAACGTTGAAAAATACTTAGGGCGAAGTTTGTGACAGAGATCGATCGAAGCATTACCTATGTTTCCTCTTACTATAAAATATAATCAAAAATAATCTCATATAAAACATACTTTGTTCATTACGAACTGGTAACCAAGGTTCTAATATGATCTAGTAATATATTGCACACTGTATGTAATATAATATTTATAAAAATCTTTTCTAAGTGTGTGTAAGTGTACCTTAATGTAAAAAAAAACCCTAGAAAATAAATAGTTAACATATAATTGTCATTAGAATAAAGATGCATCCATATAAAACATTCCTTTTGGCTTTCGGATAGTGATTACACTATCTTTGTTATTTATTATAAAAAATAATATATATAATTAAAAAAAAATTATATGTGCGACCTTTTAAATGAATTAAATTTTGATGTTGAAAATACCAGATTATAATTAATATTTAGGCAGGCGACTACTTAAAATGTACATTTTGGTTAAATGGCTCTATATTTTTAACAATTTTGCATTGAACAAAATTTTAACTCTACTTAAGTCTTCCATAATTTAGAGGCCACAAAAAAAATCAATGAAAGATATAATTTGCAAGTATTAACAAAAAAGTCAAAATAACATTAAAATATAAAGGTGAGAAATATCTCTTCGCTATGATTGTCTATGGGCCTGATATAGATAGATATACATATATTCCAAAGTGTGTGAGTGAGATGGCAACTACGTCTTGTGTCGTCATTACTTGTAATTTATTGTTATCAGCTCAAGAATAAACTTTAAACTTGTTTCTTTAATTATTATTGTCGTTTTATTTTAATACATTTATACAGTACCACATACCTCACAGATGCTTGCAATTTTTTTTCAGATATAATTTCGGAGTTAAAGTACATACTACTTACTTTTTCTTTACGAAATAAGGGAAATAAGATAAGAAAAATGTTTATTTTGAAAATAAATGATTAGATGAATGACAACTGCCGCCCGTGGTCAGCTGCAGCAATAGAGATGGAAAATACCACTCGTGGGAATGTTTAACGTAGGCGAAGATACCCGGCCGCCGCGCGGCTGCTGTACGAAGGCCCAGCGCCTGTTTTCATTCATACCAAATTGAGCTTTATCAACTAGGCCACAACATCCGGCAACACTCCTCTAACATCTCTATTGGTGCAGCTGACCACAGACAGCAGTTGTCATTCATCTAATCATTTATTTTCAAAATAAACGTTTTTCTTATCTTATTTCCATTATTTCATAAATAAAAGGAACTTCACAAGAGGATAAATTGAAAGACCAAAATCTATATACCATTCATATTATTTTAATTCGCCTCAATTGCTGGTGTTGCCTTTTCTTCTGGAGTCTCAGGTGGAACTACTTTGGTTAGCTTGGATGGCTCTTTCGGTGGAGCCCAGTCTGGTATGATCTTGTCATGGACCCTCCATGTGCCGTAGAGATTGGACAGATGTTTCTCAAACACTACATATTCTAGTACATCCTTGGCAAGGATCTCGCTGCCATGGAGAAGACGGCCAAAGCGATCATACACTGCCAATTGCTGTCGAGTGTGAAAACGGACGGTCACCTGAAAGCAATTTACTATTATTGAACATCAATATTGAAAGCTAATCAAATAAAAAAAAATAACAGCCATTCTTAACTGAAGACACTAAAATATTTTTCTTTTGAATGGCAAATTTGCAAGTTTAGCTTTTGGTGTTATGCATTTTTTGATCAACTTTTAAATTGAGAAGACTATTGTCATAATATAAATTTCTAGATACAAGATTAAAAAATCTACTATGAAAAGTATTTCAAATTTCAATATTGCTTGTTCACCTGTCCAAAAATATTCTCCTTGCTGATAACATCAGTACACCTCGCATGAACGACTCGTGGCGGCTCCAGTGAGTCCAAAAACTTCCATCTGATAGTCTTCGAGAAGGAGTTGTGTCTAAACTCTGGGTAGGCTTTCTCTGTGACATACGTTCTTAACTCATGCTTATTACCATTCGCTAAACTTTCATGTGCCTTTACATAAATATCTTGTGCTCTCAGACAAAATTCCTTAGCATCGAAATCTTCCTCATAAGATTTGATCTTTCTCACCGCCATCATAGATTTGGATTTCTTCTCCAGCAATTGCACAGTTTGCTTGGCTCTTGTGGTAGACACAAGAGATGCTTTGCCATCACCCTCCGGTGGAACATACGGCTCGAATACACCACCTGAAGAAAATAATTAAAGCAAATTGCTGTACAGTGTAGATGATGATGATGATGATTATGTGTCACTGTCTGCTGATACACCGGGTGTTTTTAGTGCATTTTGAGTTTATTACTATGGAAATAAGGTACCAAAATTTTATTCAGACAACTTATGCAAAGAATATATGATATGAAACTAACATAACTTAGGTTAAATATTCAAACAACTTAGGTTAAAATAAATAGTATACCAGTAGCCGAGATATAGAAGGGCCGTTCCTGCCATGGTCTCGGCGGTAGAACTCCCCTCTCCTTCATCTTCTGCTTGATTTTCTCCTGCGGCATAGCATTGACGTCCTCATTAAAGTCCGGAAGTTGGAACTTTAAATATTTCTTGGCTCTGTCCTTCTTGAATTTAGGGTTCCAATGCTTTGATGTAGTAGTCCGGTAAGATTGAAGAAACGGCAGTGGTGGGGCCAATCGGAACGAGGAAAGCTGAAAAAATTTACGTGTATTTAAATATATAAAACAAATTTCAAATCAACAAATATATAAATTCAATTCTTTACCAACTAGTCACATGAAAATTTATTCTTATTAAAATTAAATAACATCAAAACTATATTCACCATAACAGCAATACATTTTGCCATCCTTCTTTTAAATTTGTATTTCCTAACTGTGTACAATCCCTTATTTTGTCATTACTTTAGTCATTACGTAGATATAAGTATACAAATTAAATTTTAATAGAAATATATGTATTTATTTCTTCCGCTAAAAATCTATAACCTCAATTAAATTGTGTCAAAATGGTTATTAGAGCTGTCAACTGTCAAGTATCCATTGTTTTTTTTATTTATATATGGCATCGGCTTATAACCATTTGCCAGTATCAAGTTAAAAAGGCGGGCAATAGAACTTTCATTTCAATTTTCAACAAGTCATTTCATTTTCAAAGTCCAAATAAATAGTCAGTGCAGTCCGTGAGTCATGTCAGTCGATTCAATAAAGTGGTAGAACCTTTACTGAAAGTTCGAAGGGAGTTTTGGCGGACAACACAAAACAGCACGTTTTTAGAAGTTACACTTGTGCACGTTAACGAATATTTAATGGTTAATATTTTACCCAATATAACACATTAAGAATTGAAATAACACAAATTTATGGAGGAACTCTGCACTGCGTTATTACAATAGAGGTGAAAATCAAAATGTCATGTGTCAAATCATCAAATGTCAGATTTGACCGCTGTACACAATTTTTAGCTCTAGTAATATATATTTTTTTAATTATTTATTTATACTAATAATTATAACTTGTATCTGCATTAGGTATATGAAGTCATTGCATGAGTCATTCCCTGCACTGTACGCCATCAGCTTTTCACTGAACATTTGCTCCATCACTCTGACGTTCGCAACTCCTATTACAGGGGAGGCTATGCCAAAAGAAGAAGAATAGAAGATTTTTAGCTCTTTTGTAATAATGCACAGTTCTATTTACTTAACATCTATGCTTCTATTTACTGTGCTGTTTTTACCCACGACCGACGGAACGTGGAAGGTGTATGTCAATAGTGACAGCCATTTTTATCTCTACTAATCCGCTTTGTTGACAAGCTCATGGAGAATAGAGGTAAGGAGGACAATCACTCTAAGGCAGAAAAGCTAAAAAGCGTCCGACAAAAGAAATTAAATAATAGTTCCAAAACTGGCCATTATGGCGCTAGAGTGGCAAGGGTGTGTGATATGAAGTTAGCAATAAGAGATGAAGTAAAGTGAGTTAAGTTGAGTTATTTAAAATTTTTGACGACTTTAGTATATTAAAAGTAGTTAATTCAGTAAATCATGAAAATTCTAATTACTCGTATAGTCGAAAATATTTTTATATATAAAACCGAAGAAGATGCTAAGATTTAATTATCCGTTTAAATTTTGCCGCTTTACTCCCGTCTGCGTCTGTAGCGCCCCCTATTTAACGCTATTTTACGGATACTTTTCATGTATGGAGATGGTACTCCTTACTTCTATTCTCCATGGACAGGCTGCTTAATTTGCAGGCTGTACGGTGGACCGTGAGTGCCTATGGCGTTTTACTTACGGTCCAGCCTGCAAATCCAACACCATACAAGTCCGCTTCAAGGCTGCATTTGCAAGCTGAACCGTGAGTACGGCGTTTTAGGCGCCTTACCTTTATCATCTTATAAAATTTTTGCCTACAAGTCATCTTCAAGGGTGCAATATTGTATTTGCAGTGAGTTAGGCGTTCAAGATGAAATACTTTCCAAGTACTGGCAGCAGACATCTAAAATGGAAAATAAAAAACTTATTTGTCTATGGTTGCAATATTAATTTTGAGTCAAAAAACCCTCTTTCAAATTATAATTTTATTTTTGAAATTTGTTTTCACTATTAAATTACAGTGTGGAGATTTTAAAATTTATTATATTTATTAGGTAACACAATATTGATATTTATAACAAAATAAAATATTTCGATATATCGTGTTATAAAATCATTTTTTCCCAATCAGTATATTATTCAGATTTTTGTTTACTTTGTTTTTTCAATTTATATAAAACTCATCAGTACTTTTTTCAACTTGAACCTAAATATAAAATCTTTTTATTCACAATTAAGTTCATTTTAATTAAAATCTCATTAAAATCGATATTGTAGTGAGCCCCAATTGTACCGGATATCCTGTGGCTCCATACACGTTGTCTTTACCTCGCGAAGGGACAGAGACCGTAGCTGCGTTTCTATCTTTTCTGAACAAGCGCAGTCCGAGGGAACTCGCAAAAGGAGTAAAAGGCTCCTACATAACCTGTAACTACGTAAGTATTGTTGCACACTAGCGTAGTTTGCGCATGCTTTACACATCTCGGTCCATTCTGCGCTGATTTTGATTAAATCACGCGATATTCGTACTCTGCTGAGTCATACGTGTAATAACTATATTAAACCTTACTGGGGGACACTAGTCTGTGTTCTCTCGGCAGTTTTACTCGCCCATCTAGTAAGTTTGACCAATATCGAAGGTAATCTTCCATTGGAAATACGTTTTATCATTAGTTTAGTGGCGGGTGGTGCGGGTTCAACAACCCTCGCTAGACCCTTGCGGGCCTTCCTAATACCTAATTGCCACGTGTGTTTTGTTTCAGCAATATATTGTATGAGTCAGAAGGTAGAAAAACCAGTATTATCGGGTCAACGGATCAAGACCAGAAAAAGAGGTGAGTGTTATGTATACGTTTGACATTTCGGTAACTGCAGCATGTTATATGCAGAAACAAAAGAAAGTCGATTGCCCGTAGCTTAAGTGGGTCAAGTGCAGTGATTGATCAGCCGGAGCGGAAGTATCGGTGCCAAATACTCGCCTAATGCCTGTGTACTTAACTATGTATACATAATTTACAGAACCACAAATCACAATACATAAGACTGTCACTATAAATACAGTGTATGCAACCACATTTCTCATCTTTTCACTGTTAAACATTACTCGAAAATTAAATTCAACCAAATGAATGTGTCATTGTATTTCAAAAATTTTGCCTTTGTACAAAATGTTTTTCTCATTCTAAGTCATAATTGTTAACCTCTATATTGTGTGTACTTAAAGAGTTAAATTTAAAAATATATTGCATAGAATCGAAACGGACTATACACTGATCTAAATATTGTAAACAAGAAAAATAAATAAATCCCTGGTTTTTCCTTTGTAAAGTTTAGTGTCTTGTGACATGCTAATTTGTGAAACTTTAGAAGTCATGTTTTATTTATCAGTAATATTTTAACATTGTTCATTTTGTTTTTGTTTTTATTAGATACACCTCAATTATCATACATCTTAAGTTTTAAGATCAAGTTGAAACTTGAAAAATAGCTGGACTTATCTAAACAGGAAATAATTACTTCAAAACGACAGTGTCTACACTCATGAAGTTGTTACAGTCAAAATTATTTGGTAAAGCGCATATTCCGCTGCATTAATTTCAGACTGACCAAGTCCTAAATGATTCAGTATGTAACTAAATTCAGTCAAGTGAAATAACATTGATGGATCAACACTAGATGGATCTTTTGGGACACTGGACCAGATAAACTCCGAGTTTATGTAAAAACTCCAGAAACTGGGCATAAGATTTGTTACAATCTGTTACATACTATGCCATTATGTCATATTCCTTAAAGCTTTTGGAAATAGCGAGCGGAGTTTCAGAATCCATTCTGAGTTCCATCTAATAGTCGGAAAATGCGTCTTTTAAAAATTTTTACATTTCTGAATTATAGCAAAACAAATAACTGTTTTGTTTTGCTATAATTCGGTAATGTGACTTTAAAAAAAGTTTAAAAAAAAAAGTTTGTTACTTTGAGAGAGAAATAGAGCTTTAAACCATTTTAAATAAGAAAAATAATAATTTTCTATAGTTTGACCAGGTTGATCAGCTAAGTTAGACTTAGTTTTATATTGTCATTTGTCTTCATTCGGAAATGCAATTTACACAAGTTGACAAACCAAAAGCTAACCATCAAATTAATAGATAAACTACAGACAAATTCACTTTGCAAACCGGCCATAAGTCTTCATTATCATGTCTTTCTCAGTATGTTATAGCTACTGTAACACAAAAATAATAATATTTAAAAATAATAATAACGCAACAATATTATAGTATTTGCAAATCAAAAATTATATTAAATATAGGAAGCAGTATGTAGTGTGTATTTAATATTAATTGCTTAAGATAAATGGTATTCACATAGTATTGTTTGTGCATGATATACAAATATGTTACAATAGTTCCTACATACTTGTTTTTATTTTATTTCTTGTGTCAAGGGACGGAGACAAAACATGTAAATAAGCTTATCTGACACTTATCTGTAGATTGAGCAAACGGGCCCAAATAATGTTACACTTTAAAGAAAAAGTCGTAAACATAAAGACTTAAGTTTTTTATGTTATTATATACACACATAGGTCAAACAACATGGTACTAATTGATAGTCTCATATCATTATGAAAACTTGATACATTGACTTGCCTTGCTTCAATTTTATTGCCAAAAAATTTTGGGCGATTCTCATTAGAAAGCCTTAAAGAAGTTTGACAAATCTACTTTAATATTTTAATAATTCTTCTGTAAGTAGAATATTTTTACATTTAATTATATTATACCCACTAAGGGCTAGGGTATAAAATATGTTAAAGAAGCTCTTAAAGGATGTGGTATTATGGTATTGTATAATGCTTGCTTACTGAAAGTGATATGAAATATGAAGAAATTTTAAGAGATTTTCTTAAATTAAAAGTAAACTTCAATCTTTATTAGCATAACCAAGTAGGTACCAAACAATATCAAAAAGATTGACAGGACAAACTAAGTAGCCTTGTTCAGGCTCTTGGTAAAAATAAAACATTTTAATTTTTATGCTTAGTATTAAATATATTAGATCTATACCTATGAAATTGACGTTTTGTATGAAAAAATTTAAACGAATTTTTTTCATGTATTTTTTGTTTGTATTAATCGAAGTAATCACCCATGCAATCAATGCATCTTTGCCAACGCAGTGGCAGTTTATTGATGCCCTTCTTAAAGAAATCACCTGGACGGGAGGCAACAAATTCTTCAAAGGCATTTTGTACTGCCTCTCGGGTATTTAATTTTTTTCCCGCCAAGAAGTTATCCAAATTCTGGAAAAAGTAGTAGTCTGTAGGCGCAAGGTCTGGTGAGTTGGGCGGATGACGGAGAGATTCCAACTCCAGTTCTTGCAACTTGGAGACCGTCTGCTGTAATATGAGGTCGCGCGTTGTCGTGCAGGAGCAGCGGAGACGAGCGATTGACCAATGCTGGCTGCAGTAATGCTCACCCCGTTTGGTAAGAAACTGTGATGAATCACACCGGCGCTAGACCACCAAACAGTAACCATCAGTTTTCTAGGGGTAAGTTTTCGTTTAGGGCATTGTTGAGGTGCTGAACCAGGATCCAACCAACTTGCTGAGCGCTTGCGGTTATCAAACAGAATCCATTTTTCATCGCAGGTAACAATGCTGTTCAAAATTCCTTCGTTTGTGTGTCTGTTGAGCAGTGCAAGGCACGTCTCGACGCGTACTTCGCGCTGGCGATCATTGAGTTCGTGGGGCACCCATTTGTCAAGCTTTTTTACCTTGCCAATTTGACGCAAATGGACCAATATTGTTTTGACGCTAACGTCGAAAACTGATGCTAATTCAGCCGTAGATTGTGTATCATCAGCTTCCACAATCGCCTTTAATTCGTCATTGTCGACCAAAGTCTTCGGACGACAGCGAGGTTCATTTTTCAGGTCGTAATTTCCAGAACGGAAGCGAGCAAACCAATAACAGGTGGTGCGTTGGTTTGTAGTGTTAGCTCCGTAAACGTCGTTGATGTTGCGTGCCGCGTTGCTGCCACGACGGTACACATATTCCATAATTACTCGAATTTTTAACGTATCCATGATGACGAAAAAGATTGAAATGCGATGAAAATGTAACACTAATCAATAAACAAATGACTACTTTTGGAAAAAAAATTCAGTGTTTTTAAAATAAAATTAATTTGAAATTAGAATTCTTAGCCAAACAAAAGTTATTTTGATTTGAAAAGGCCAGTACTGCAGAACTGCAATTTCATAGGTAAAGACCTATTACTTCCCATTGTCTGGTCCCCTTAACGATTATGTTTATCTTCACCCAGAAATACATAAGGTATCCAAGGTGTTAAAAAACCGACCAAGTGCGACTTGGACTCGTGCACTGAGTGTTCCATACCAATATCTAAGTATAATTTATTTATTTTTGAAGTGATATATTCACACAAATAAATATTCTGTGAAAATGTCAACTGGTTATCACGGTTCATGAGGAGCCTGGTGACAGACGAAGACACAGCGAAGTCTTACTAATGGGGTCCCGTTTTTACTCTTTGGGTATGGAACTTTTAAAATAACATTTGTTCGAAATACGTTACTACTGGCCAACAATTAAACTTATTTTGATGAGATTTGTGTAGTAGTTTAAGCACTGGATTAACACAGGCCACTTTTTATCGCGAAATAGTATAGTGTTTCCATGGGATAATGTATTTACGCTGGTGTAGTCTACTATAAACCTCCGTTACATTTTTAATCCGAGTCAAGAATACAATTTGTAACATTTAACACTGTTCTGCGTAGAACATAAATGAGATTAATATTCTTCAGTCAAATGACCTCTGTCGTCTGTGCAAAGGCTACCGATTGTCAATACTTACATAATGTATACGACGTAGATTGAATGTAGGAATACTGTAAGGCAGGGACAATATGCTCCGGAATCCGGAATGCCGGTGGAAATTCAGAGCACTGAATATAGAACTCTGCGCTAATACAATAGAGTTGAAAATTGATTTCGATCGAGCTGCCATATTTGACAATGACATTTGTCTCGACACTCGTGTGTTCGATTTTCAACTCTATTGTAAACTAGCGCTGAGTTCTATTTTCAATGCTCAGAATTTTGTACATCCCTCAATCCAGATTCAAATAGGAGCTGAAAATCCGAAAAACACGAGTGCCGAGTCAAATGTCAATGTCATAATATGACATCTCAACGCTTCGATTTTCAACCCTATTGTATTAGCTCGAGTGTTCTATTTTCCCGGGCTCGCCGGATTCCGGATCACACTATAGTCCCAGCCTTATAGTACCAGCCTTATGATTTGGCAAACGATTCGCAACACCAGAGTTACAAGTAACCAACGCGACGCTGGGTTTCAGCGAGGCCGTGGGGTGAATTGATCTATTCTTGCATCTGTTCGTGCCCCTAAGTTTCAAATATTTTCATCGTTTTGTAATGGTATAGCGTGATTTATTGTTCATGGTTGTATTGTCATTGAGCGCACGTTTTCCATGGTGACAACTGACATATAAATAGATGAGGAAAACCTGCGTCGTCCTCGCCACGTCTAGACTCTAGAAACATCGACCACTTGACTCCTTTTTATTGAATTGCATTCTGATTCTAAAGCTCCAACTACACTCATCAGTCACCAGACTCATAGGTATAGAAAAATTGTACTGTTGACTGCAAAGAAACAAAGTGTTAATATTCAAATCATTTTATTTAATTTCAATTAATTACATTACTTGGCCATACAGCGAGGCAATGCTGCCAGCCTCTCATAGGTACTCTACCCGCAGCCTACTTTTTACCTATAGCCCTTTTGTATTTTTCATTTAGACAAAAACTTAGATACAGTTTAGATAATAATTTTGTTATTTTAACTAGTTTTTAAATCGGTATTTTTTAAATATTGTAATGTTAACCTTTTATGTTAATGCTTAAATAAATTAGTTTGCCATTATGATATTATGAATGCTACACATAGTTATGGTACAAACTCAGACCAAATAAAAAAGTGAAGACAGAGCTTTGTCAAACAAAAACTGAGGCCTGCTTTTTAAGTATGTAGTGCGGGTGTGCCTATGCATTGCAGACATCAAAAACCACACACCGTGACAGCACGCCCTACAAGGTTAAAGGCGTAGTTTCGTTGCATGTGTGTGCGTGACACGGCAAGGCGTAATTTAGACCGGACTATCAAGATTGTAGAATTGATATATTTGCACTTAATTAGAGCCAGCACGGCAGTATCTTGCCGTGCCGGTGTCGAACAGTGCCACAGCAAATCGCGGCTCATCCTCGGACCGTCCGTCCCTTGGCCGACTCCGATTACTGGCCGCGATACACTTGTGCTGGAATACAGCTATTCGTTCTGCAGAATATACCTATAATACTTCGAATATAGCTATACGTCTTGCAGGTTATAAAAACATTGCTAAGAAAAAGTACTTGCAAGAGAATGTAATAAATGTCGGTTCTATATTTTAGTTTGAAATTAGTGAAAAGTGAAAACTGTTTCAATAAAAATGTCTTTATGAAAGCATAAACAGATTTTTGTGTGCATAAGTAAATTAAGCCTAAAATAGAATGCGAATAGCTCTTTAATCGCTAAGTGGAGATCGGTGACGTCATAATATTGTAATAAGCCTTATCGGGGATATATTCTGGGTAATTAATACAAATGTCTAGTAAGATTTATAACAGTATTATCTATGTGGCCGAAGTAAATGAACCAGTTGGCAAATACCTCTGACCTCAATAATTCCGCGAACGTTTGCCGCTGTCCTCGCTTATGTATTCCGACGCGTTTTGGACGTGGATTTAGTCTTATCCGGGATTTACACGAGTGACAGCCGCACGGCGAAAATCGACAGTATAAAATATGGCAACTTAGTTAGTTGCGACCTTGGCGATTTGCCATTAGGACGGTCAATTGTCATCGTGCGGTAAAATATCGTTCGGCCTTAGTCTTTAGTGTAAATACATAGATTTCCCTAATATATAGACGGTAAATAAAACTGTAAAGCGATAGTATACTTAGCCTAAACCTACTCAAAACTCTTAACTATTTTATTTTTTTTATTTTCATAAAGGTTAATAAATAACGCTCATAGAATTATCCCACATGACGCCTACCACGTGCACCGGTTCGGAAACTAGCGCGGCGAGAAGAACCGGCGTAAGCAACCGAGGCCGGCCACCTTTTAGTAAAAATACTAGCTTTTGCCCGCAGCTCCTCCCGTTTAAATACAGTATCCCACGGGAACACCGTGCTTATTCGGGATAATATAGACATTATTATATTATCCATCCATCCTCACAATTATTGTAATAGTAGTAGGATGGAAAATTGTTCGGAAATGGACGCGCTACTTAATCTTCTTCCTTGTCATTCTGCCAAACTTTGTGCGGACGGAGAGTTTTTCTCCCTACTCGCCGTGAAGAATTTAACAACAATTTGTGCGGCATCGAATTAGTTGCCATTGCTTGTCACTAGGGGCGCTGTTTCGATGCAGTTTCGATGCAGATACGAACTGCAGTTAACGTCTTCACGGCGAGCAGGGACCAAACTCTCACACAGCACACTGTAACAATGACAGTCCCCAAATTTGACTGGCGTGTGCGAATTCGCCCGTTAGTTTGTCTACTTAAAGTTTAAATAATATGACAACACGAATGTGAACGTAAACCAACAAAAACTATCGTCTACAATATACACGGAAGCTTATTAAAATTAATTATTTAAACATTATAGAACCGTAAAATGAACGGTAATCTTATGGCGTGCGTTACTGACTTATTGTCAACGTATTAAGGTCGATTTTTGTGTGTGAAAGTGTAGCTAGGTATAGGCGCTTGGTTTCTCGCAGCTGCTAAGTACAGAAGCTGGGTGGGACACGTGACGGCGGCGTGTTAGCGCCATATTGGGACAGGAAAACGTGTTGACTGTTGAAATAAGCTTAATTAAGTCTATACTTGTATTGTTCAGTAATTTCGAACAACCAGTAAGGTAAATTTTGAATACCCAATGTACTATCAGGGAATCTAATTCATTTGCTGTTGTTGTCATGTAGGGACTGCATGCCGTCATAGTAATACTAATAAACTGTGAGAACACTCGTCCTGTTTATGGATTAGTTTCCGTTATAGTACATACACTCGTATATACTTATAGAATCGATTTAGTTACAAGACCACCATCGCACTTGTAACTTCACCGGTATTGCGGTTGTGTACAGGCTGCGGTTACCAACAGGCGATCAGTCTGCTCTTTCGCAGGTCTTACTCCATAAAAAAATTTTTCTTATACTTATTCTAACTTCATCATACTCTTTTCAAAGTAAAACATGATATGGTACGGCATCGGAATTCCGCCTCAGTTTGTTTGTACAATAAATGAGCATATTTTAACTGTTAGTTAAATGGCTTGTTAGTTCAATACTGCGATTGTGTAGCGACTAGCGGTTCTCTAATGCGGTTATAATAAGCTGGGATTATTTTAAATTGTGTCATGAATATGATTCAGAAACGTTCATATTGAGATAAGTTTATTAACAATAGTTAAGTTAACTTTAAGTTTTGATATGTTCAAGCGTTCCCATATCATGTAATGCTTATTTTTTTTTTTATTAATCGCTATTGTCCAATGACCTTTGACTTGATTGACAATGATTTTTCACTTTTCCTTATATCATTCCAGATGAGAAAGAGAAGTACGACCCGAACGGGTTCCGCGACGCGCTGGTCGCGGGGCTCGAGCGTGCGGGCGGAGACCTCGACGCCGCGTACAAGTTCCTAGACGCCGCCGGCTCCAAGCTCGACTACCGCCGCTATGGCGAGGTCATATTCGACGTGCTCATCGCGGGCGGCCTGCTGCGTGAGTATACCGCTCCCGTGACGCCTCTAATGGTGCGGATGAAAACTAGCTTCCTACATTGGAGCTGAGAGCAACGACACCGGTGCGGCTAGAAGAAGGCGAAGGATCGCCACTGGGTGCCCTGTTTCTACCATTCAGAGTACTATGGTAGTTACTTGCTAATAACAACTAGTAAGTGTCGGATAGCTTATTTGCATGTTTTATCTCTGTCGTACGATATAAAATAAGCAGCGACAAAACTTCCGAATAAGCAACCCGACACTTGTTAGGTTGTAAAACTGGCCCTTAGTCCTAAATAGGTTTTCAAGCCCCCAATAGTATTTAAAATATTTTATAGTAGTGAAATAATACTAGAAATTATCTAACATGATGAGAAAACTGGCTAGAGTCCTGAACACTCGTGTGGATAAACTCTCGTTCGTTCTACATCTGACGCTACACGCCTACACCGACAGCACACTGTCACCGCACACATACGACTCACGTGTGACTGTTACAGTGCCCGGCGGCTCGGTGTCCATGGACGGAGAAACCCCCAAGACCAACACCTGCATCTTCAACGCCAACGAAGATATGGACACCATGCGAAACTTCGAACAGGTATGTCCAGAAAATTATATCTAATGTAGTTTCAGTTGTTATGAAAGTTTGATTAAAATTAACTAAAATTTGTATCGTCAAATTTTGATGCATTAAATTGTAATGAGAAATTCTTTGTTTAGAATTTAGACTGATGATAAAACAGGGACTATGTAGACAATAATTTTATATTATCATGCTGAATATGTTTATCTAAATATTTGTGAAATATGTTATACTACAATAGAAATATTTTACTATTTTAAGATAATGCTTAATGCTCTATACTATAATAATTCTATAAATTATAAAGATGAAAAATTCGTTTGCTTGCATTGCAACAGGCTCTGAAATTACTTTTGCACAGATTTATCGTAGACCATTGGGAATGACAGGCACATGTAAATTGTATTTACAGTGGCAAAATATAAAGTTCTATACATAAATGTAATAAGATGTTCCTAAATGATGAAAACATGGCTAGAGTCCTGAATGTACATGTGGACAAAACCCTTTCGTTCAACTTACACTGACCACCGTCCTCACACTGTCTCCGCAAACGAGATGAGGCCATGTACCAACGGTGTACTCTGTTCCAGATATTCCTGAAGCTGATGAGGCGCTATAAATATTTGGAAAAGATGTTTGAAGAGGAGATGAAGAAAGTTAGTAAGAATTTTATATGCTTAATCTAATTTGTATACACGGTCACTTGGTTACATAAACCGGCCGAGTGCGAGTAGGACTCGCGCATGGAAGGTCCTCTGCCAAATGGTCTTTATTACTAACACTGACCTGCAAAAGTAAGTATTATGCATAATTTTAATTTTTTCTAAATTATAGAAGTTAGAGATTTTACATAAAAAACGTTTTGTACCAAGTTTTGTCAGCTTTCTCAAAATAGGAAGCTTATAAAATTTGCTATAAATCGTTTTTGAAACTTAAATTTTAAAAGTGTAGTAAATTCTTAGTTTTGTGGGCCAGTATATTTGAGGAGCTCCTTTTCAAAACCCAACAATTTGTTTTTTTTTCACAATCAGAGAAAATAGTTAAATAACTTCTTTTTTTTTTTCGATTTCCATAAGGAATAATCTATTTTTGACGAAATCATTAATTTTAATATTTTTTTCTAGTGTTATTAAGAAGTTATAGTCCAATTTTATTTTCGCAGAGTGTAAATTTGAATGTTACCAAAAAAAAGTCCGTTTCATCACAAGTGGAAGACAAGTTTTGAAAAGAAGCTCCTCATTTATTTTAGTAAATAGAAGTTTTATATTTGAATACATGACAAAAGTACATAAAGTTTGGTTACTCATTGCTAATATCCCACTTGCGCAGATCTAGGTTAAAGTTAATACTGGGTTACATGTCATGTAATCTCTCTCGTTCTTCGTATTTATGAAAGAGAAGACATGATATTTTAACCCAGGGTTAACTTTTACCCAGATCTGCGCAAGTGTCCCTCGTAGTTCGAAATTAACGTTTGACAATGTTTTCTGCAGGTTCTTGTGTACATCAAGGGCTTTGAACCCCAAAACCGCATCAAACTCGCGCGGATGGTGGCACTCTGGATAGGTGAGTTGACATTGGAGTTATTTTAGACCAGTAGGATCCGAAATTTTCTCTCTTACCTGCCTCCCTAGGATAATTGCGTGTCGACGTGACGCAAGGAGGGCTGCTATTCACACACATACGCTATTTTATACATATCATGTTATACTTAGCTTACATATGCACTTAATTAGAGCCAGCACGGCAGTATCTTGCCGTGCCGGTGTCGAACAGTGCCACAGCAAATCGCGGCTCATCCTCGGACCGTCCGTCCCCTGGCCGACTTCGATCACTGGCAGCGATACATTTTACTAATATATAGTAAAACAAAAACAGATTGTAAATACCAATGTTTTACGATTAATGGTATGTACTTGATTGACGATTAAATAACAAGTAACTGCATACAAGTGAACATTATTTCATAAATAGTAATATTATACAGAAATTTCAAGTCTTAAGATTTTTTGCTGGGTTTCGCCGTGCTTAAACGAAGTCCTGTGAGTGCTCGTTTGCTTACACTGCCTTATCACAGTCGAGGCTGTGTCTGACCGTCGTCTGCTTGCACCCGCAGGTAACGGGTGCGTGCCGCCGTCGGTGCTACTGGTGCTGGTGAACGAGCACCTGGTGAAGGACAACCTGGCGCTAGACTTCGTGCTGGAGGTGTTCGTCACCGTCAAGCAGGAGCGCGGCGTCGCCTCGCTCGTCACCGCGCTCAAGCGCGGCCAGCTGGAGGGCAGGTACGCTATACCCTTCAGTAGAAGAGTTAATTTCTACATGCATAAGTAAGCTGGCTTGACTATAGGAATAACCTGACAGAAAACCTGGTGTGAAAGGAGCTCGAAAATACTCTATTATAAAGTCATTCAGTATTACAGCTGGCCTGTTCGTTTTGAGTGTAGACTGTAGCCCTCTTGTTAATAAAAATGTTTACACCACGGATACGCTTAAGTCTTTATCTGTCAAGTGGTTTTTCCAACGTATCAGGGGGTAGAAGTATTACAATTCCAAACTAGTATATACTATTGATCGAAGTCTTAGCCTTATGGAAACCAGCAGGAAAGGGCTATAAAATACCGGCAACGTTTTGGTAATAAAGGTGTTACCGGCTTCCACCTCCCGCTATGGGAGATGGTGTATGTCTCTACCGGTGATCAACAAGCGTACAAAGGTTTTATGGGAAAATGTAAGAAGTATAAGTAGCTTCAAACATATGGCGTTATATCCAAAATCGTGTCGCGATGCGACCTTGAAATTTCTCTTGCAACGCCGCTTAAAAAGTTTCCACTTCAAAAATGGTGCATGGATATAAATGTTTTTATAATAGTCTAGTGAACAAATACACATGAAGCTACTACAAAGAAATTAAAATGTATAACTCTAATGCCTTGTGCTAAATGAGATTTAATTTGTAAAGTTGACTGGCTTTTCCCAAATATATGCAAGGCAGTTTCGTAACATTGAAACCGCGCTTTCGCATTTGGGACAGAACAACGCGCCACTGTACTGGCTCACTGTTATGTTGCCGTGTAGTCATATGTGCCGCTACAGATATCAACCATGTAATATGTATTGTATCATATTGTTATTTGCATAAAGTCATTAAAAAATAAAAATACTATATTATATCCTTACTATAATATTATAAATGTGAAAGTGAGTTTGTTTGTTTCTCTTTCACTTAAAAACTACTTTACCGATCATCATGAATGTGCCAAATGCACAGATATAAATCTCCCAAAGTCGCGGGAAACATCTAGTAAATAATAAAAGTGTACTGATCCAATTCAATCTGAATGTAAACAAAGAAACAATACCGCGCTATAATGCTATCAATTCACTTATTCACCAAGCATTAGAGTAATACAGTGATACAGTCATCTGGTCGAATTAAACCTTTGCGTTTACGTTTAGATAAAATTGGATATGATAAGATTATACAAAGCACTCTGTTACTACCGCAAACAGATCTGTTTTTAGCAAAACCACTCTTTCTATATTGTATCGCGAATTAATATTATGTTCGTGTTAGCATAGTTTCAATATGAGACCAAAAAAGTGTTACGATGTCACCAACACTGTACTAATCAGTATTTCCAATGCAGGCTCCTCGACTTCCTGCCGCTGAACCGACGCGGGGAGGAGGCGCTGGCAGGAGCTCTAGCTGCACGCGGCCTCTCGGAACTGCTGAAGCTGCACCGCGCGCAGGCCGAGCAGGAGGCGCGACGGACGCTCACGTCGGCGCTGCGGGACGAGCTGGACGACGACCGCGCGCCCAAGGACCTGGTGCCCGAGCTGCGGGACCTGGCCGTCAAGCTCGCGGTGCCCGACCACGAGGTGGTCGCTATTGTGAGTATCGAACTCTCACAATATTATGTTGGAGGGTTTCACACAGAAGTTTTGGCATATTTGCGGACGACTGCTGGGCTGACAAAGAGTTGTCGCGAGCCTCTCCAGATACTAAGTGGTGCGCCATCTTGAGTAGGCTCCTGTGTATAATTTGGTTTTTTATGATGTTATTCGCTACAAAATATACATTATTCTTATAATATAAAATTAGAATCGTAAAAGAATTTCCGAAATTGGTTCAGTAGTTTTTGAATTTACATTATTATCAAACTTAACAATATTAGATTAGATTTGTTTAGTTGGTGACCACACGATTTCACGGCTGGCAATTAGCTGACGATACGGCATACGCAGACTGCAACAAGCAAACATTCCAACTCTTAGTAAATAAAAAAAGTCTACCTCAGCCATACAAATATTGTTACAGTACCCGGGTTTTGAAAATTCGGCTAGTGTCGGCATTTTAGAGTAAAGCATTTTCACTTATGGGAATTAATTATGTCACATTGGTATTGTCAAACACTAGATGATTCTTACTGATGTGAGCGTCAGGACCCCTGGCCCAATAGAGATATTGATATTTAGATAGAGACGAGCTCTGTGGCTCAGTGGTTCAGCGAGTTGGTCCACAAGCCGGGGGTCGCTGCTTCGAATCCCGCCGAAGCAAAAATAGTTTTTCTGTGTTCCTGGGTCATGGATGTGTATTAAATATGTGTATAATATAGTAAAAATCTTAAATATATGTATAGTACTAAAGTATTAAATTTACATGTGTAAAATTTAATAGATCCACTATAAAAAAAAAAATCGTTTATAAACAATTTCTGGTACCCCAAAAAAAACTTTAAAATAATATATGTAGGTACTAAAAAGTTACAAAATATTCACAAAGAGAAAAATCAGTTGTGTTGTCTCGAGGTATGAAAAACAGAGGTGGTCCAGACATCCTGACGTCAGAATGTCTGACCACTTTCTTTACGCGATTTTTCGCTAACTATCGAGGTACTAAAAATTGAAGCAAGGTACTAAATAGCACCAAAAACGTTGTTATTTTGGGATATATTTTAAGCATCAATATCTCTATTGGTCCAGGCGTCCTGACGCTCACTTACTGATCGATCATCTTTTATCAATGACCAATTTGTATTCCATATGGAATACAAATTTAATAGTATTATATTATATTTTATAATATGCTTACTACCGTGCTGATGTAGATATATAATGTTCTTATTTATTTCACTTTTTTTAATTTACAATCTACTGCCCTTTGCAGTATAAATGTTCAAAGTCTACCTCATATGATGAAACTTGATGACGAGTCGGAGTGTAGTGACGTCACGACGCGCGCGTGCTCGGCCGCGAGTATTTCGCCCCGAGTGGCGCGCGCGGCGTCTGTCACTGCACCATGGCGATTTGGCAATCTGATCTCATCACGCACACCTGTATATACCCGCGTATACTTTTGTATGCTAATGGGGAACGTTCCCCAGATCTGGTACTGCGTGATGTCGCGCGGGGAGTGGAACAAGAAGGAGGAGCTGCTCGCGGAGCAGGCGGCGAAGTACCTGCGCCAGTACACGCCGCTCTTCGCCGCGTTCTGCCAGTCCGCTAAGGCAGAGATCGCGCTGCTCTCTAAGGTACACTTTGTACTACATAATATTATATTATACTTCATTGGCATTAAATTGCAACGAGTCAACAGTCCAAATGTCAAAATTGACCAATAACGCTTCGTTATTCACCACTAACGTTCATATTCACCAATCGAAGTAAGCCATTCAATCAGTGCGGACTGCAGACGCGTCATTACGACGGTCAATTCTGAGATTCGCTGATTACAGCGAATCTCAGCACTGCAATCATCGAGCTAATAAAGTATACTGTGATATATTTTGTTAGGTACACTCATAATACCTATTTGGGAGCGTTCAGTATTAGGTAACGCAATTAGGGGGATTGCAGGCCTTGTGTTTTTAAATGATTACTATTAGAGCTAGCATCCACTTGAGACACGACAGTCTACTGCATTACACAATATGTGAAGATGCACATGCACACAACAAAAATGTGTTTCGAGGCAATTTGAAATTTTGATCAAGTGTTAGTTTAATGTTTAAGGAGTTGGAGGAAAATAAAGCCAAAACATTTAGTCGGGGCTTTAACCTTTACATTCCAGTGTAAAAATGAATTTGAAATATACTGGCTCTCAAATTCATGATTTTATGACATCTATCGGTCATTTTATGAGCTATATATCTTAATATTATCAACGTATAGTAGACTCGATTGCCTTAAACATATTTTTTGGGATAAAAAAAAAAACACTTTTCAAAAATTTGTATATTGAATTAGCCCCGATTCTGACCAGCCAGTCCTGCAGTCTCGTGTTGTCTTGTATATAAGTTTCAGCTTGCCTCATGCGCTCCATCTATTGATACAAAACGTCTCATAGACGAAACTGCCTAGGAGCGACACCATCGTGGGTGTTTTAGTTGTAAGACAGGCTCATCTATGAGAGACAAATCTGTCTTAGTCGTAGTGTCGACTGTCCCAAGTGAGAGCGCTCACTTAAGCGCCCTATTAACGGTCGAATACTAAAACATACTTTTGCCACTTGTGTAACTAATAACATTTTCTCAGTTTAGTTTCTAGGCCATGCTTCTGTAGGTAACTTATGAAGCAAATCTTAAATTCCGTACGAATGTAGTTAAGAACGGCGATGTATTCGGCTGTTATTTGCATGTAAAATGTCACTTAAACTTAGGATGGATAGTTTGTTCGTGTACCTTTAAAAGCTACCGAATTAGCTTCATGTCGATATCACTTTCTCCTCAATATGATGAAACTTGATGACGAGTCGGAGTGTGGTGACATGCCGACGCGCGCGTGCTCGGCCGCGAGTATTTCGCCCCGAGTGGCGCGCGCGGCGTCTGTCACTGCACCATGTCGACATGGCAATCTGATTTTTACGAGTATACCAGTGGAGAGCGCATGCGGTCTCGGTCACTATGCAATATGCATTTATGCTTATAGCTGGCTGATTTTCGGCTAGTCGAGCAATCGTCAAACTACGCGCGAATTGCCGATGCTCGCTCCACTTTACTCGTTGTATATTGTCCCACCTGCCCTCCAGTAATCGACAATCTCTTGCCGCCCTATTCAAGTGGTATCTCAAATATTTTCCAGGTCCAGGAGTACTGCTACGAGAATATGAGCTTCATGAAGGCGTTCAGCAAGCTGGTGCTGATGCTGTACAAGACCAATGTGCTGTCCGAGGAGGTGATTCTCAAGTGGTACCGCGAGCCCAACTCCAGCAAGGGCAAGGTCATGTTCCTCGACCAGATGAAGAAGTTCGTGGAGTGGCTGCAGAGCGCCGAGGAGGGTGAGCTCACTGCCATAGTATACCTTCAAAAACAGACACACAACACTATTGTACGCACGAGCGTAAAAAAGGGGTTCAAATAGAGAAGTGAGCGCGCTGTTAATTGTACGGCAGCGCTTTAAAAACGCTCGTGTAAACAGATAGCTGGATATACGGATATCTGTTTACATTTGCGCGTTGTAAAAGCCCTCGTACGTATAGCACATTCTGTATTTAGCGAGTTACTTAAAATCTTAGAAACCGTTAAAATTCTAGAGACGCTTCAGTATTCGATCGGAAGTTTTTCGAAAGACCGAAGGATCTAAAGATAATTAATTTGTTAGAAAAGTACCCACTAAAAATTTACATACTAGACTCTTAGTCTGTCGTGCGTTGCCGACACCGACTTTAAAATAGGAGGAGGTTTATGCAATAGGTTCATTTAAATCACATTTTGTGAAGGCCATATTATGTGCATAAAGAGTCGACAGGTTTTAAATTAAAATGTGTTTAATTTCAGAATCCGAGAGCGGCGAGGAGGAGGATTAGATTTAAGTACAGCAAGTGAGACTGAACCCGCGCCGCCCGCCGCATAATATCCCCCGACAGAGGGCCGGCGCCGCCCGCACCACCACCAACCACCACCAACCACCACCAACCACCACCAACCACCACCACCACCAACCACCACCACCACCAACCACCACCACCACCAACCACCACCACCACCACCACCACCACCAGTACCAGTAGACCAGCCCGTGTAGACCGTCGCCGCTACGTTACCACGCGCCGAGACGTCACCACGCGCCGCGGGGGCGTCACCGTATACCCGTCGCCGCGACGTCACCACGCGCCGCGGGGCGTCACCGTATACCCGTCGCCGCGACAGTACCACGCCGCGGGGGGCGTCACCGTATACCCGTCGCCGCGACGTCACCACGCGCCGCGGGGCGTCACCGTATACCCGTCGCCGCGACAGTACCACGCCGCGGGGGGCGTCACCGTATACCCGTCGCCGCGACGTCACCACGCGCCGCGGGGCGTCACCGTATACCCGTCGCCGCGACGTCACCACGCGCCGCGGGGACGTCACCGCATACACCACACTGTCACCGTACCCCGACGAATAAACAGTTATGATCAATGTAACAGCGCCCGTGCCGCGAGCGCCATTTCTACGTCTGTATATTTATTATTCATTTCTAAACAAAAGAACATGTTGATGAAATACAATATTTTTTATTCAAATTTTTTTTAGTAAAATTCAAATAAACGGTGGCAACACTGAGCTATTGTTTCATTTACTTCCTGAGGTGCAATAAATACGTTAAATGTTAAACTCGTCTTTTATTTCAATTAATTAGAAGAAGACCAATTAATTAGCAAGTTTTAAAATAATTGGGAATTGTTGCTATAAGTCAGTTTTGCGATAATTGTAAACTGGAACGATAGTTATTAAGTGACGCTCTAGTCACATGCTGTCCTTGTCGTTGCGGCTAGGAGAGACGGCGACAGCCTGTGAAGGGCCAGCGCAGACGGAGAGGAGCGCAGCGGAGAGGATGTTATTAACGCACTCGAAAATCAACATTAAAATTATTAAAATAAAGTGCATACATGTTTGAACCTGACAAAAAATGCTCGCGCGTCCTCGAAGATACGCCCGATATAAAATAGAAAATGCCCGAGACCGCGCGAGGGCTATCCTCTCTGTCTGCGCTGACCCTAAGAGGGCATTTTTGATATATGTACGCAAAACACGCTGGTAATCCACAAAATAATGTGTATAGTCACAAGGCAACTTAAAAGGACATGATTGTAATTCGTAATTAGTAATATTTACGATACACCACAAAAAATAATTTAGAACGACACATTTATACGCGTCGAGCCACGCACACCAGTGTGCCATGGACGAGTATACATAATGTCAATGTTGAGATTTGTATAGATGTTAGTCTATTTAATTAGAAGTAAGTTTTTAGTGTACATGTGGAACGTGAGGGACCTACCTGAACTTCCCCAAAATATGCATTATAAATTTTAGTAGAAGTCTTTAAAAAATTGTAGACCAAATCGGGGAATTTGTAAAATGATAGTTTATAAACTACAAACCCCGGAGTGTGGTCCCTCGGTTAACACACCGCTATTTTCCAGATCAAAAGAAAAGTATGTGGAAAATTATGGTTTTTTCACCACAGAAATTTAGTAAAACTTTTTACAAATTTATCGAATACATAGCATCAGAAATAAAAAAATCTATAACCACCGAAGTGTGGCCCTTCAGTTCACACAAAAGTGACATATTCATTTGTTCTACAATTTTTTTTTACTTCTACTAAAATTTGCTGAACTTATTTTGGGGAAATTCAGGTCCCTCGGTACACACACGTACACAGTTTTTATGTGTAAATATGTTATTGGCATCTTGTGACAAAAATTGCACGTACATTCAGCAAAGTCCCTACACGACAAAAAGGAAGTGAACGCATCGACTGCAGACGTGGTTGAAGTCCGTATTTACGCGTGAGCGTGTGCACGCAATTCATCAGCAGCCAGCGGTTTTGGCTTGTTCGATTGTACCTATACATCTAGCCCTCGTACTTTGTGCCGCGGTTATTAATATGAGGGAACTACACTCGCGTTATGAATGGACTCACAGAGGGTCATCAGTGCGAATGTCAAAATAACAATGATGAATATATCATATTATATAAGGTCTAGAAAAACCAAATACGGATATTTCGGGCACATGATTTACTGCTCATGTTAAGACGTTTAGGCAGACAAATAATGGCCCTACTCGAATAAAATATTATTTCTTTATATGGGCGAGTTTGCGTTTAGCGGAGAGTCAATCATAATATATGAGATGATTTTTTTACTTTGAGTATGACAAATATTTTTTTTGCCTAAACGTCTTAACACAAGCAGTGAATCATGTGCCCGAAGTATCCGTAATTGATTTTCGGAGACGTTATATATAAAATCAATTACGGATATTTTGGGCATATGATCTAGTGCTTATGTAAAGACGCTTAGGCAGAAAAAAAAAAATATACAAAATAAAATTGCATTGCGCTGTATAAGGCGTCATTAACTTTCACAGAAACAGCAGACTTTAAAGCGAAAGCAAAGTCTATACCTAAATAACATCAATTCAATCATTTGATTTGAAATTATTTTATTTGTGTGGAGAGTGAAAACAACTATATACCGTATTTTAAAGATTAGGAAATAATTGTTAACAAACTAGGTAAAAGCCCTTACAACTGTATTTCTATATTGAATAGACTCAAAACACTCGAACAGGCATTGTCTGTTGAATACACAGATTGTACCCTAAACCTTTAGAAAAATTTAACAATTCCAACAATAGCGTTTCCAGGTTCTGTGTTCAAAACTAGCCAGTTACAACAACTACAATTAAATATTTTATGTAAGTAAAGACCATAAAGCCTTTGTATTTGTCTATTTAAATACATAATAGATATATATTTTACTATATAATACTTATCTATTGTTATGAATCTTTAGTTATATAACTTCCAAAAATGCGAAATACTTAACTACTTATTTACCTGTGCAAAAATGTATAGTATCATGAGATGTAAATAAATTATTTGGTTACAATTCCTGACCAATCTATCCACGCCAAGGAATTTAAACGTTGAGAGGAAAAATTTAAATATTTAGCAGGCTAACTATTTGATAAACGTTAATTTTCTCTCCTAAGTTAATAAAATACCTAATATGTTTTTTTTGTCTTTCGTTTTTGTCGCTGTGTAAGAAGCTAAATTCAAAGATAGCTTCTTACACAACGTAAGTAAAATAGACAAGATTTTTTGAACTGAATAAAGCGTAAGTAAATTCCGGTTTGGCCCTCAGCTGCGTTTTAGTGAAAAGGTTCTTACAAACAACAGGAAATGCGAATGAATAGCGCAATTCGCAAGATTCACCATTTTGTTATTTAACTGGTTTATAGCAGTTAGTAAGGGCTTCTCCGTTTGGCACGGGAATATTCAGGCATGCAAATTTCTTCTGCTTCAATTTAATGTACAAAGTACGGAATGTAATCATAACAATAATATTATAAGAATAGAAATTAAAAATTAAAAAGAAATTAAAGAAAATAAAAAAAATTACTTATAAAAAGTTAATTAATAAAACATCATCCAGTGGACCAAATTGTAAATCTAAGCCATTCTCGAATCCACTTGAACACACAATTTTTTTTATCAAAAACGGTCCAGCTGTTTAGAAGGAGTCAAAAACACACGAACAGAAGAGTTATATGTATAACCTATATGTATAAATATAATTATATGTTTATATTATAAATACCTCAGTATTTGCTCAGATTATAAAAGAAAAGTTTGTTTTATAATCTAAACCTATTTCCCTAATGAAATAAAATAATAACAAGGAATTAAGAATTTTAAAATGTTTACTAAATCAGTCGTCGCTTTATTTAGGTTCTTTGGGATTTGGTTGGTTGGTTTGGTAAGCAGCTAGCAGTTATGAAATGAGCATGGGAGCAGATTGACGTGGTGTCAAAACTAAATATCTAGTTACCACTTACAAGGCAGCTGGAACTCATGGAAGTTCATTAGTATATAATATATAAATCATTAGGTTTCGACCGGTGACGTAAAATGTAAATATGCAAGTAGGTACCTGAGTAGTCTCCTTCATAGGGAAGCCCTAGCCTGTATAATAGGTAGGGATTTGGATGGGGGTCTTCAAAATGTAAGTGGCAAGTGAAGCCGATAGGAATGGAGTTGTAGGAACCCCACGCCACTGCTGTGTGAATACTTAACTACTAACGAGATGATAATATTATATTATTAAACTATTTGAATGACTTTTCCTGCACGTGTATCAATACAACAACTTTTATACACATGTTTGCATCGTCTATATTTTTAACCGACTTTTAAAAAACAGCGATTAAACCTAAAGTTCGGCCTTGGATATTTTTGAACCCCGACGAAAACACAAGAGTGTTATAGGTTTAACGTGTATGTCTGTGTGTCTGTCCGTAGCATCGTAGCTCCCAAACGTATGAACCGATTTTGGTCTAGTTTTTTCGTTTGAAAGTCGAGATGATCGAGAGTGTTCTTAGCTATAATCGATAATCATCAGCTCGCACACCACTTGACAATTCAGGGGTTACGTGAAACTTTTAATTATATAAGTAGACTAGCTTTTCCCGCGGCTCCGCCCGCGTAAATATAGTATCGGGTATCCCATCCATCGGGAACACTGTACTTTTTCGGGGTAGAAAGAAGCCTATGTTTTAATCCACAGCTTAAACTACTAACATACCAAATTTCATCAAAATCCGTTGAAAAATCCGTAAAACGAATCTTGCAACTACTTAACTATACTGTAGGTATACAGACCGAAAAGGATACGTCATTTTCATGGTAATAAGTCCGCAGCCCAAGTACGCACTACGCGCTACGCAGTAACTAGCAGAACATACCCGAGGGTTGAGTTTCCGGGGCATTGACGACTGGTTCTATTGTGTATTCCCCCTGGAGCCCAAGGCCAGAGTCCAAGGTCAGGTCAGGTGAGGGTTGGCTTTGCCAAGGCCGAGGGGTCCTGTAACCGTTATTACATACATCTGGGACAATTAAAACTGTCAGACAATAATATTTGCGAAACCCTGTAAAAGTGTGTGTATGTCACCGTAAAATTGTAAATACCGTTAAATTGTAATAAAATAACTAGCGAGATTATAAAATGTCGACAGATTGTGAAATAAACATTCAGCGCGCGAATTGCGTTCCGTTTTCGATTTTATTGAAATTTGGACTGGACTGGACTCATTATAAAACACACACTGAGCGTATATTTTACTATACTTTAATATTTAAAGTTTTATTATAAGTACCTAATACTTTACACACTATGCAATGCCGGACGCAATTTTGGGCGAAAGGAAGAAGCTTGATAATGTTACCACAGACAATACAACCATAGAAGGAATATCATATGACAAATTGTGTGTTCCTCTCTCAACAGGTTTGACGAGTTTGAGTTCATTTATATTATAATATAACGAAAAATAATGCGTAAAATTGTAAGCAGAATTTTTATTTCACATTCTGTCTACGTTTTATAATCTCGCTAGTTATAATAAAATCTCGTTAGATTGTATTATAACTATATAAATACTATAATTGATCTACAAATTGACAAATATATAATTTGAGTTGAAAATTAGCTTACCATCAAGCGATGGTAAGCTAATGCGTCACAACGGTGACATGTACACTAGAGACCTTTTGAAGAATTTATACCGGGAAAGGTGCAGGCGGATCACTTGATGGTAAGCTAATTTTCAACTCAAATTATATGTTTGTCAATTTGTATATCAATTATAGTATTAGCACAAAGTTCTATTTTCAATGCTCAGGATTTTCTACGGCCTTCCGGATTCCGGTGCATATAGTCCCAGCCTTAGGTTGCTCCATTCAGTGGAACCACAGCGGGTGAAACAATAGGCATGTTGCCTAAAATTTTTTTTGTCTATTCGATGTATATCTTAAGAAATAACGAAGATACAAACAATTACTTATAAAGTTACAGAAACAGAGCGATATATCGGCCTGTGACGTCACATGTAATACCATTAATACATTTGTCATTACAAAATGTATGGCGGATGTAACTCGTGACGTAACAAATCGTTTTGCGAGAAAGAGATGGGCAATAGTTTTTATTTGCTTAAAATTGTTAATCGCGTCAATCTAAATACCTATTTCTTTTAGATTTATGTATCTTTAATCGACAATTTTAAAATTTAATTTATAAAAATGTTATATTTCAAACAAGGCAACTAATAACCCTATTCGCGCCGGTTTTCTGTGAGAGAAATTACTTAACCATCATCGTTGTGGGGATGTAGTGCTGTATGCGTGTCTTAAATTTTTAAACATCTTCTATTACGATTTTTAGGGTTCCGTATCCGAAAGGTAAAAACGGGACACTTCGCTGTCTGTCCCTCTGTACCCAGGCTGTATCTCCTTAACCGTGATAGCTAGACAGTTGAAATTTTCACAGATGATACATTTATGTTGCCGCTTTAACAGCAAATACTGAAAACAGAATACAATAACAGCAAAAGTGTTTCTTTTTGCCGTTTTGTGTACGATTCCTACTCGCACTCGGTTTTCTATGAGCTGATTTTGTCTGTAGCAGAGGCGGATTAAACGTTGAGAGCGCCGTAGGCAAGCATCTCATCGGCGCGGCGCCCCTATAATAAAAAATAACTCTTACTACAGTTTGACCGAAACCGCTGTATCGCGCCTTAGGAAAACGCGGTGAGATGGGGGCCAAGGAATAAAGATATGTCGAATAAAGTTTACATGAGATCGATATTGTCGGACAGATCATACGATTTGGGTTTACAATATTTTAAAGGTTTAAGGTACGACTGGCATGTAAACCACAAAATTATGAAATTCCCTATATAATTATTTCTGGCTTTAGACGCCAGTCGTATGAATTAAATTATTGAACAGGATAAAAAAGGAATTAAATCAGTGTATCTAATATTTCATTTATATAATTGACTAACTTTATTATACAATAGTTACTGCAACCTCGATAGTACATATAGTGGGCTAGGTGTATGCCGTAAGCTCGGAAGGTCCCAGATTTCTTTCACGGTCGGGCGAATTTGGAAAAACTAACGTCGTGAATTGTCCGGTGCTTTAATTAATTTTAAGAACTTATTAATACTTGGTAAATATAAAAAATAAAGTTCCGAAATATTTATTTTGTGGGAATAGTGGAAAGATCCAAGGGGAGATCTCCGACTATATGTGAGATGTTCACGTATATTATACGTTACGTATATTACGTTATATTATACGCGATGCATTGAATCCATTTATTTACAGAATGACAACAAAGAGTTGATATCACAAGGAATACCAATATAAAAAATATAATACATAAAAAGGTTTATTGCTATGTACAATGTACATCACACCATCACACTAAACAAACAATAATTCTAACAATGTTAAACTAGTAACCTATAAAAAAAAACAAATTAAAAGCCAAATCTATCTATTGGACTTGTCAGAGGTTTGGGTCTGTGTAAGAGGACAGGTGGAACAGAGAGTGGTGGTTCCGCTACAACTGGATCGCTACTCGCGGTAGTTGGTGGCTCCACTACCACTGGGTACGGTACTCTCGCCTGCTGCGAGATGGCCTTACCTACAAGAGCCTAGAGAGGTCCCCGGTATATCCGTCGGTTCAAAAAGTCCCGCAGCTGGCTTGATTTGGTCCACGTGCCTTTTAACTGCCCGCACTGGTCCATGGAGGTCGAGGACGTTGTGAACTACATCCGTAAGAAGACATCCCTCGCCTTAAGGGTCGAGCGTCTGGAGTCTCGCCACAAGGTCAACTTCAGTTCCTTTGTGGTGATAGTACCGACGCTTCTACTATCGACCTTCGAGGTGGAATATTTCTGGCCGACGGGTGTGGTTTACCGGGGGAGACTCCGGAACGAAGCGCGCATCGTGTCGCCGACAACATGTGACAAAGTGTAGTTTTTAAGTATATAATATGTATGTTAGTCTGTAAGGTATTTATAATATGGGCCTATACCTACAGCCTGACAAAGTTATTTATTATTATTACTAAGCGGACCCTGACCCGTATCAACCTAGTGCCGAGAACCTACTTATTTGATTTACCTTCTTGAACTATATACAAGTTTAAAAAATCACATTTACTGTACAAAACTAATTTTACCTATAGGCTCCTTTATTTTCCCTAAGTTTTAGTTCGCTAGGATAAATTTTACAATTCATAAACAGTCTGTCATATGTCTCCTTGTTTATACATGAAATTGCACTCAGTGTGTCAATTTCCATAATTAAATATTCTGAAATGAGCGAGTTCTAATTGAATAACTGAATACCTCCTCACTGTCACTACTAGCAGTGCTGTTGTCTCTTATGGCTCCATCCAAACTATTAAAGCTAGTAGAAGTTCTCTTGCGCGGTTGCGCGGACACATTCATTTTGAGGTGACCTTCCTTATCACATATTTTGCAAACGTAAGATTTAATTTAATTTTTGCAAAATTCCAGGTTATGTTTATAATCACAAATATAAAAATTATTATTATCCATAAATCTAGAATCTTTAGCATCTTTTCTATAAGAGACCTTAGCATCTTTTTTAACTATATTTCCACGGGATCCAATATTGGAAAGTTTACTTATAGAGTACATAAAGGCCGATGTTTGTGGTATCCCATGACTGCTAACTACAAAAGCCACATTCGATTCTGCCGTTTCCGTTGCTAATGCAATGTTAAAGGCTCGATCAAAGGAACGTCCACCTCTGTGAATAGCCTCTGTCTGATACTTTCGCTTTTTACCCCACATACAAATTGATCCCTTAAGTTTTCCGTTAGAGAACCATTAATAAATTTATAATTGTTTGACAATCTCTTTAAATCGGCTATAAAATCTGTAATATTTTCTCACAATCTCGATAAGTTCTGAATACTGTACGCCCCTTTGTACCCTCGCGCCCCTAGGCACATGCCTAGTTTGCCTTAAGGATAATCCGCCTCTGGTCTGTAGTCTGTACCGTGTAGTGTGTACGGGTAGTGTGTGTGTAGGTACACGGTAAAACTTTAAACGTCCCCAGACCGTGCATAACACAACTGCTATGCACGGTCTGTGGGGACGTTTAAAGTTAGACATACAATCCGCCGTTTTTCTTTATATTTATGTCTTAAGGGAGAGTTGTGTTATATAGGTATGTATGAATAATGGTTGGATGGTCTGTCTGTACTGCGTGTAAAATTTGTATATGAAGTTGGTTTGCGGGCGATCTATATGGACAGTTTGTATGTTGATGGCTTGGTACGCCGCGCCTGTGTTGTATGTAATTTGAGTATGTATGAAGGATGGTTGTCTGCCTGTATGTATGTATGTATATGTACGTAATGTGTTGTATGTGATGTGTGACTGCGGCGCGGGGGGCGGGTGTCCAGGTGCGCTATTCATCTCGTACCTTTTGGATTTACGCAGCTGCTCGGATTTAAATAGGGTTGGCGACTTTCTTTAAATCGCTTGAAATATATTTTTTTCCTACAAGTACTGTTATAAATGTTAAAGTTAAAACGAAGATTGTCATAATTAGCAACATGGTTTTACTGTAATTAAATATAACTAGAGGTCGTCCTGTAGTCGAAATTCGACCATAATTCATGTTTCAATTTTAAAGTTTCAACATTTTTGGATTTCTTTTGCCTCTTAGATACGCAATAAAAATATGTAAATATTGTTTATGGATTGTGAAAGAAAGATTGACACTCGACATTGACAGTTGTGTCAAACCGACTGTAATATAAACGAACATGCTAGTGTGAGTGAGGTGTGTGTTTTTATTATTTTTATAAATTTTATGTATTTCTAAGCGTTATTTTTTTTAATATTAGCTTTCGGCAGGCCTTCCCCGACTTAAACTTTAAATGTGGCAAATTTCACACTGATCTCGATTCTCGTAAAACCGTACTTGATATTTTTGCTTCATGTATGAATATTATGATAGTGATGTACCCTGACGTCACAAGTCACAAGTCGACACAGCTACAATCTTGTATTTGATTAAACCTGCTTCTTGTGACGAGTCTCTCTTAATAGATTACCTGAGAATATTAAATACATAATTTACATTTTGTAGATTGATTTTATTCAAATTTCAACTATTATTATTCCCTTTAAGCAAATAGATAAGTGCCTACTGCTTTATAGGTTAATTAATCAAGTTTGAAACGGATACTTTAGTTCTTTATTGGTAATCCCTGATTTGAAGTTTAAAATAAACAAATAAGTACAATATCGACAAAGTCCTTTGCGCTACGACGCTTCAAAATATTTAAACACAAAGGAAGTGACCGCAACGACTGCAGAATTCAGACGTAGTTGAACTGCGTACGTACACGTGTTTATTGTGTGCGTGCGCGCGATTCAACGGCGCTGTTAAGCTGTTATTATAAGAGATAATCTTATGCCTGGTCGAGCGGCAAATCGGTCGATGGTACCTACTAAAAAGCTACTAGCTACTATATTAGTTCCTCATAAATTCCATCACTAAACTACCTACCACAGATGTCAGGAACGTTCTAAGTCCGTGATTAAATTTGATATGCCCGAAGGCTGTAAGTCGTAACTTTGAAGTGATAAATAAAATTACTTGTTTATTTTATGTTTGGTGTGTGGCTGTGTGCGTTCCGTTACGCGGTAGAGGTGTTAACGGTCTCAGTGATATTTACTTAATTCACTATTTGGTTTATTGTACCTGTATCAACTGTCTATTTATCTAGACTATTTATTCTATTAGAGGTCGCACTGTAGTCGACATTCTCCATTTAAAAATTAAAAAAAAAAAATATGTAAAAGTGACAGATCGACAAACGACAACGTGTGACAAAATCGTATCTATCAAACGCCCGGCAGTGTGTGTTAATAATGTAAGATAGTGTGTGTTGTTGGTATTTTTATTAATTTTATGTATTTCTAAGCATTATTATAACAAATATTAGCTTCCTGCATGCATTCCTCCACGTAAACTTTAACTGTGCCAAATATCATACGTCGTAACACGCAAGTACGTTGTAACACTGTACTAAGTTTTTACTTCGTGTGTTTATTATAATATGTTTATTAAGATAATTCTTTCTTCATCAAAATAACAACTTGGTTCTAAGAGAGCTCGCACTGAGGCTCAAAAGTGGAGTATCCATAAAAATGTCTACTTAATATTATTATTTATTTTTAAAATCTCCTTTGTAGCAGCCCTAGCCTGTACTGAACATTTCAATTCACATTAAATAACACTCAGCGCGCATTTGTTCACTCACTCGCTCACTCATCAAGTCTCATCACCTGTCTCGCTCTAGAGGACATAAGTACCTTCGACTAGATTAGGTAACGGATTTCAACGGGTATCCTGACAGGTGACAAAAGACTCAAGTCTTAGGGTATGTTGCACAATCTACCGATAGGTAAGTGTCAGATATTTGCACGTTTTGTCTCTGTCGCTCGTTATAAAGTAATTAGTAACAACATAACTTCAGAGATATGTAAATCCGAATATTGATCGGATAAGTAGTTTTTACGTGAAAGCGTAATAGCCAAACAAACAAACTCACATTGACAGTACATTCACCCCAAGTAGCACAAAACTGCTGTATAAGATGACATATAAAGAGTATACCAGTACACTATAACTGCAATAGATGAACATTACTCTTTCGCCTGTATATTAACGCTATTACGCGCCACAGATACCACACACTGTAAAGCTGCAAGCGCAGCGTAGAGCTAGAATACATAGAACTGTAAGGTGCAATAAAGCATTTTCGTGGACATTAACTCAGCTATATTCTGAATTGAAGGCCACAAGTGTACTCCCATTCCCCAGACCGCTTGCATTTTAAGAATGAACATGTGAGCTACTATAACGCAATCAGTTCTCCTGTGACTTTAGTTAATGCGTCTTGCTGCATATAGTAGAACTTTAGCAGTGTTAATTCAGCTTGTTACACGCAATCGTATAACAGCGCTTCAATAGCCCACATGGCCACTATGGGTGTACTCTTATGATGCTAAATTACAGCACACAGCTATTAGGCCTTTACCTATGAAATTGCCGTTTTGTATGAAAAACTTTAAACGATTTTTTTTCATGTATTTTTTATTTGTATTAATCGAAGTAATCATCCATACAATCAATGCCACCGCAGTGGCAGTATATTGATGCCCTTCTTAAAGAAATCAGCTGGACGGGAGGCAACAAATTCTTCAAAGGCATTTTGTACTGCCTCTCAGGCATTTTGTACTGCCTCTCGGGTATTGATTTTTTTTCCCGCCAAGAAGTTATCAAAATTCTGGAAATAGTAGTAGTCTGTAGGCGCAAGGTCTAGTGAGTAGGGCGGATGACAGAGAGCTTCCAACCCCAGTTCTTGCAACTTGGAGACCGTCTGCTGTGCAGTATGAGGTCGCGTCGTGCAGGAGCAGCGGAGACGAGCGATGGACCAATGCTGGTTGGAGATGTGCCAGTTTCTCCATCATTGTGTTCAGTTCTTCACAGTACACATCTGCAGTAATGCTCACCCCGTTTGGTAAGAAGCTGTGATGAATCACACCGGCGCTAGACCACCAAACAGTGAACATCACTTTTCTAGGGGTAAGTTTTCGTTTAGGGCATTGTTTAGGTGCTGAACCAGGATCCAACCAACTTGCTGAGCGCTTGCGGTTATCAAACAGAATCCATTTCTCATCGCAGGTAACAATGCGGTTCAAAATTCCTTCATTTGTGTGTCTGTTGAGCAGTGCAAGTCACGTCTCGACGCGTACTTCGCGCTGGCGATCATTGAGTTCGTGGGGCACCCATTTGTCAAGCTTTTTACCTTGCCAATTTGACGCAAATGGCAAAAAAAAAAAATTAAAGGCGATTGTGGACGTCAGCTTCCACAATCGCCTTTAATTCATCATTGTCGACCAAAGTCTTCGGACGACCGCGAGGTTCATTTTTCAGGTCGAAATTTCCAGAACGGAAGCGAGCAAACCAATAACAGGTGGTGCGTTGGTTTGTAGTGTTAGCTACGTAAACGTCGTTGATGTTTGCCGCTTGTGCCGCCTTGCTGCCACGACGGTACTCGTGGAATATGAATATGAATTCCATAATTACTTGAATTTTTAACGTATCCATGATGACGAAAAAGATTGAAATGCGATGAAAATGTAACACTAATTAATAAACAAATGACTACTTTTGGAAAAAGAATTCCATGTTTTTAAAATAAAATTAATTTGAAATTAGAATTAACATAAATTATTTTGATTTGAAATGGCTAGTACCGCAGGACGGCAATTTCATAGGTAAATACCTATTATAAATTAGCTCATGTGTCACTCATTATTCCCATTACAGCTGAAATCATGTACTTTAAAGACTTAATTATTCAGCGCCGTGTAGTTATTAAATATCCAGTTAATTCGTCCGTCATATATTAGCATATAATATAGTACGGATATTGTGATATATATTCGGAAATGTGTTTTGATTGGAATGGTCACTTCTTTTGTGTTTAAATATTTTGAGGCGTTCTAGTGCAAAGGAAAATATTTAGAAACTGGTCGAGCAGCAACTTTGTCGATATTGTACATAGAATTGTGTACAATGTACATGATCTAAGCACACGTTACTTTTTCAAGTGTATAAAATTTAATTATACACAACACCCGACCCGACGTGGCGAGAAGGTGTCGTGTTGTAGAGTGTTTTGTTGACCGACCTTTCTGTTCGCCGACTTGTGTAAACATTCACTTGAAACATTTGTAATTATAACTATATTAATCGTAATATTTTTGTATAACAAAACTGCTAAATACTTCTAATATTCCGCGTCAGCATAGCGGCTAGCACAATCTGTCACCGCGAGAAATCTCCCGTCGCGTCGCGTCTTCAAATATCGTATTCTCAATTATTATGACAGGAGGGCAGTCTGTCAAAGTTGTGAAAACGATTATCAGCTATACTAATATAACAAAGAGGAATGATTTGTTTGTGTGTTTGCATTGTATAGTCTCCCAAATGACTAAGCCGATTATAATGAAATTTGGCACAGATATAGAGTGAACCACGGGGAAGGACCTAGGCTACTATTTATCGCTTCAAAATGTACGGTCCCAGCGGGATTTAGTTTTGCGCGCGCGAAGTCGCGTTTTAGCGGGGACGTGAAAGTGTGACGATGTTTTTTTGTATGTCTTCCATAAATTTGTGTTATTTCGGTTCTTATTGTGTAATATTTAAACTTAAAATAGCGTGCTATTTTGTGTTCTCTCCAAAATTCCCTAGGAAGTTTCAGTAAAGCATCTACCACTTTACTGAACCGACTGACTTCAGACTTGACTCATTGACTGCACTGACGATTTATTTGAACTTTGACTAGACTAGATTAGACTAAACTTTTTTTTATATATAACAATAAAATTTTAAGTCAAGCTTAAAATTTTATTGTTATATATAAAAAAAAGTTGATTTAAAACAACGGTGTTGAAAATTGCAACGCGGAGTTTATTTTCCCGCCTTTTTACTTTTGATATTGGCAATGGTTTAATGCTATACCGCCATAAAAAAAATTACTCTGTGACAGTAAGTGTTCGCACAGCGGTTTTTTTCGCGCGGATAATATTCCGCTGTCCCCATCGCTATTCGCGTCACACCCACACTCACGCATGCCGGTCACACTACCAGAACTTGGCGAATAACGCGTCGCCACTCCAATATATACAGGTACACAATTTCTAATCACCAAGGACCAAAGAGCGATTCTTTCACATAAACTTTTGGGTTTTCCATGGCAATTGAACCAGCTGCTCTAAAAATTAATAGGTGCTTTCACCCAAATTCTACATTTGGCCAGGCATAAGATGCGATGAATACGAGAATACTAACAAAAACGGACAAAAAACCCAATTGTGAGGACTGAGGACACAGGACACCGCGCGTATTGAGAGCACAGAGGGTGAGCATGTTGCAGGGAGTTGGTGGGACTTGTCCTAGTATTGAGAAGTCTTCATCACTATACTAAGATCTATTTATATCAGGAAAATACTTACACTTTTTTAAAGTTTTCTTTTAAAGCTTCAAGCAAAAATGCGTAATAGTGTAGAAAGTTTTTACTAGGTAAACATTTATCAATCAATAATTAAAAACAATAATAATAAAATATAATTATTATTATTATATTTTGGTTGCTAGTTGTTTAGCGAGCTTGCTTTGCTATGTTAATTGGTAATTAAATAACTCGCACAAGGGCACACAGAAGATCCTAGTATTATAAAACTATCAAATATCTATAGAAATCATATTAATATTTTTAGATACAATCGTAAAATTTCTAAAGTAAGTAAAGCAATTTGGTAAAAGTGTTTATTACTTATATTAATTTATTAAACTAGCAGCTAACCGCGGTTCCGCGCGCGTAAATACAGTATCCCACGGGAACATTATGCTTTTCGGGATAAAAAGTAGCCTATGTGCTAAACCAGAAGGTCGATTTTGGTAACTAAATCCTGCAATAATACAGCTACGATACAGTCCCGATCGCGATATGTTAAAACTACAAATGGTATGCACATAAACGCCAAAGCAACGTCAAACCCGTTTGATTGGTCCAAACCCCACAAATTAGTTTATGATATCAAGACGATTCATTTATAATTCAATCAAAGTAAAATGAAAGTCTAAGTTAATTACGAAAATTGGGATTCTGACCTTAAAATACTACCATACCAAATTCGTTTAGTAGTTTTTGCGTGAGAGTAACAAACATCCATCCATCCATAAATCTACCCTCACAAACTTTCACATTTATAATAGTAGGAAGATTTAATTAACCTTTTAGGCTGTAAACGGAACCCTTATAATATCAGCTATCTGCCAGTAAAAGTCCGGTCAAAATCGGTCCAGATGTTTCAGAGATTACCCTGTCTAATCTCTGAAACAGCTGGACAGATTAAACAGATAGACAGACAGATGGATGGACAGACAACAAAAAAATTGATGGAAAGACAAAACAACAAACAAAGACAGAAAAAAAAGAATGATTTTTCGGTGTAGGTTCCGTATATACTATCATATTCATACGAGGGCGGCACTGAAAATTTCGGGAATCAAGGAAGTGACACAACATTACTATTTAAAAATGTATTTATTGCTTTTCGAAGTGTTCTCCGCGAAATTTGACACATTTTTCCATACGATGGAACCAATCATTGAAGCAACCATTCCATTCGGAAGTTGGGGTCTCCAAAATTGCCGTTTTGTAGGCGTCCACAGCTTCTTCAGGTGATGAAAATCTCTGACCACGCAATTTATTCTTTATTTTAGGGAAAGTATAGAAATCATTAGGGCTTAGGTCGGGGCTGTACGGCGGATGGTCTAATAATTCTGATTTCTTGCTCTAAAAACTCTTTTGTTCTGTGCGCGGTGTGAGAACTCGCATTGTCGTAATGGAGGATGATGCGGCGGTCGCAGTTCTCTTTACGGAGTTCAGAAACGACCTGTGGCAAACAAATGTTAGCATACCATTCTGCATTAACCGTTCTTTGTCCCTCAAGAGGAATAGTCGCAACATGGCCGGTTTTGGAGACAAACGTGGCCACCATTTTTTTTGCAACACTCCGTGAACAAACAATTTTTGTTGGTTTTAACTCATTTTCGAACACCCAAACTCGTGACTGGTTTTTTGTTTCGGGTTCGTACGCGTATATCCAGGATTCGTCACCTGATACGATGTTGTATACAGCATTTGAGGATCCTGCGTGGAATCTTTCGAGAGTTCTGACGCACCAAGTAACGCGAGCCGGTTTTTGCTCTTCACAGAGCAAATGCGGCATCCATCGGGAAAACAACTTTTTTACACCTAATTGTTCATGCAAGATTATTTGTATTTGACTCATGCCAATGTCTAAAGTTGCCTGAATTTCGCGGTATGTCACATGTCGATCTTCCTCAATCAGCTTACGCACAGCATCAACGTTTTCTTGGGTGACTGCAGTTTTTGGACGACCTTGACGGGGATCATCACTGAGCTTGCCACGTCCACGTTGAAATTCAGCAAACCAGCGATAAATTGTGGTTTTGGATGGGGCTTCATCACCAAATGCAGAAATCGTCCGGTCAACACACTGTTTTTGTGTTACACCACTTCGAAAGTCATAATAAATCATCGCTCTAGAATTTTCGCGAGTCAATTCCATTTTCTCAACGACTAAACAAGTTTGACAAGACCTTGTGACAAGACCGAGAATCTTTTTTAAAATAAATAAACGGTATTCGATTTTTAAAACCAAGCGAGTTTTAAATAAAAAGATTTTTATATGACAGGAACAGTGGAAATATTCCATTCCCGATACTTTTAGTGCAGCCCTTGTATAGTGCAAAGCTATTAATTTGGAATTATAAACAGACACTTTTATTTATTTGTAAAGATGTCCATACGAATGCGTAAATGCTGGTCGTACTACACCCCGGAAACCTGACAAAGGGATGTTTTTTACCTCCGCCTGCAGAACCGAACAAAGCCGCCGGTAGCAGCGGGGTCGGTACCACTGAGGTAGTTGGTACAAATTATTCGAGCAAGAGATTACCACTACTTCTTTGAATTATTAAAAAAAACATTGTAGTATTATAGACTATCCCCCTTACTAATTTAAAAAAGATTTACACAACGGATAACGATAAACAACGTTGCTGTCTTTGTCTGTTATGTGACTTTTCCAACGCATCAGACAAAGACAGCAACTTTGTTTAAGTTATTCGTTGTGTAAATCTTTATATTTTTTACATTAAATAACAAACAATCAGCCGTAGCCGAATATTCAGAGCACTGAAAATTGAACTCTGCGCTAATACAATAGAGCTGAAAACGAACGAAAGAAGTGTCGAGTCGAGTCAAATGTTAACGTCATATTTGACAGCTCGACACCCGACACTTAGATTGTCTACTCAATTGTACTAGCGCAGAGTTCTATTTTGAGTGCTCTGAATTTTCCCGGGCCTTACAGATTCCGGACAGTATAGTCCCAGCCTAAGCCGAACGCTATCTATAATATTGTATCAGGGTTTATGTATGCAGTATTCGAAGTTCGATGTATCCGGCATACGGATTTCAAACATTTCATTAATTTTTTTCCTTGTATACATACCGCTGAATTCATACCAATGCAAACTCCTGTATCTTAATCTTACTAATATTATAAATGTGAAAGTTTGTGAGGATGGATGGATTTTGTTACTCTTTCCCGCAAAAACTACTAAACGGATTTTCATGAGATTTGGTAAGGTAGTAGTTTGTACTCTGGTTTAAAACATAGGCTACATTTTATCCCGAAAAAGTACACTGTTCCCGTGGGATACTGTGTTTACGCGGGCGGAGCCGCGGGCAACAGCGAGTAGCCAATATTGGTGAATTGATATCAAAACTCGCAACAAGCACAGAGTGCGCGCGCCATCAACATGTATATTAGGTACCTACGTGGCATGTCGAGGCTAAGTGTCCACATTTTGAGTGCCCTACTGGAACATTCGAATAAAATTGTAAATAATACTTACATAATATTCATTGTTGTCTGCCGCGGGCCTACATCATTACACAGGCCTACTATAACGCGTAGTTCGACCTTTTATAACATAGTTCGTACGATATTCACTAGATGGCGACACAGGTTCATTGTATGAAGGAAATTTTTGGCTCAGGCTGGGACTATATGATCCGGAATCCGGCGGTCCCGGTAAAATTCAGAGCACTAAAAATAGAACTCTGCGATAATACAATAGAGTTGAAAATTGAAGTGTCGAGTGTCGAGCTGTCATATATGACATTGACATTTGACTCGACACTTGTGTGTCCGATTTTCAGCTCTATTGTATGAGGGCAGAGCCTCCTTCCAATGCTCCAATGCTCTGAATTTTCCCCGGCCTTCTGTATTCCGGATCATTTATAGTCCCAGCCTGAAGGATACAATGGCAGGTATCCTTGTGTAATGTGTACAAATGTGTATAAATCTATGGCGCGCGCGGACCGGTCCCATCCGGGGCGACCGTTACCTCGCTCACTAGCGCTGCCCCGCGGCTGTGCTCGCGCATGCGTAGGTAGGTGGAAGCTTCAAATGTATATATTTAAATATCTATGGACGCTTCACACCACGTCAATGTGGTGCCGTGCTAAATGTCCGAAGAACTTGTGTTACAGGTACCAGACAACGGGAAGTATATTTAATACTTTTATGATACTATCCAAGGAACACAGAAAACTTTGTTGTGCGGGATTCGAACCCGCGACCTCCGGATTCAGTGCCATCGCGCTAACCACTGAGCCACAGAGGCCGTCATAACCTATTACAGGTGGTAGATGTGGTTGCCAGTTGGTATTATGTACCTATTTGCGCGGATTGCGTTCCGTTTTACAATTTGACGAGTTTCAGTTCGTTATAATATTATAATATAATGAAAAATAATGCGTAAAATTGTAAGCAGAATATTTATTTGACAATCTGTCGACATTTTCTCTAGTTGTAGTTATAGTACCTACAATCAAGCGGTATTTACAATTTTACGGTGACATCCTACTACTTTACTCGTTTGTTACTCTCTCACGCAAAAACTACTGAACGGATTTCGATGAAATTTGGTGTGGTTGTAGTTTAAAGCTCTGGATTAAAACATAACATTATGTTTAACAAATACCTAGTAAATCTCTATATATGCCAATTAAAACTCAAATTATAAAATCAATGCAAATGTGTAGCTCATCCTGAATGTTTTGTAGATGTTTAATATCGTCATGTCACTAGGTTTATATTATATTATATTATTATTATTGTAGCTAGTTTATTTTGTTGTAGATATTTGCATGCCAAAATTGGCAAAACATGTAATTCCCCATTCAATTTGTAACACATCAATTCATCATGCTTTATGCGAATCGGGAGCTTTTTCGCTGTTTACTTTATATAGAGCGACATTATATACAGCGAGACAAAACATGCAAATAAGCCATCTGACGCGTATCAGTGGATTCTGAAACAGGCCCCTGACGGCCGAATACTTTAACGGTAGTTAAACTAAGTGTCGCTCAAGTCACATGCCGTCCTTGTCGTTTCGGCTAGCAGAGACAGCGACAGCCTGTGAATAGGAGGGCTCCGTTTCAGTATTCCGTTAGTCTTTCAACACTAAACCTCAGCATGGTCGCCAGCACGTTTTCCAGTTTCGCTAGGGGCGTGGCGTGACAACTGACAGCTGATGGTAAGTGCCGAGTGCTGACGTGTGTGAGATCAATGTACGCGCGTTGATGTCAGATTTATAATATAGTATGTATATGTATAGCGAGCTGTGAAAGTTGAGGTCACAGGTTCGATCACTGAATATATTATATACCTAGTCTTGCCATAAATACTTAAACAAAAAAAAATCTATTGCAAATAACATTTATTACTTTTACAGTGTGTTAGTTTAATACATAAATATAAAACAATTTAAAATATAAAAAGCTTATTCGAAGTGGAGTTCGAGAGAGTGGAGAGAAGGAGAAGAGAAGAGAAAACGTTGAGGCCAGTTATCAATAGAAGCACGCACTCTTTCCATGGGAAAATTCTTCGCTGCCAATCGTACGGATTGTTTTAGAGACTCCAAATTACTCTCTAAAACTGACCATAAATCATAATCCAGCGGATTAAGATCGGGATTAGACGACGGCCAGTCTTCAGCTCTGATGAAGTCCGAAACGTTCGTTTCCAACCAAGACTTGCGTAGACCGAGCTTTATGACCCGGCGCCGAGTCTTGCTGGAAGGACCATTCTTGGTTATTGAACATGGTGTTGTTAAGGGGCTTCACTACCTTCTCAAGAATGGTATCTTGATACACTTGTGACTTTTTCACAAAAGTATGGCTCAGTCACTCCTTCATAGCTGATACCCCACCAAACCATCACTGAAGTCGGATATTGCCCACGTTGCACTCTGTCGACTAATTGGGAAGCTTCCTTAGAGCTTTGAGCATGAATACGGTCATTTTGTTTGTTAAAATGTTGCTCAATTGTAAAAATTATCTCATCCGTAAACAAAAATTTTCTGTGACCTCCCTTTGCGTACAGCTTGAGTACCTAGTTGTTTCGATTTTACCACCCTATTCATTTTTAAATTATCAGTTAAGAAATTACCAGTACGTCTTGTACGTACGTCGGTTTTCTTTAGCACCCCACCCCATTTTAATATCGCAAAATATTGTACAATGTATTGGCGCCAAAATGAGAAAACACAAAATATGAACAATCATATAAAAATAACAGATTCAAAATTCAATTGTAATATTTTATTTATTTTTAATTGTAACAGTATTTATGGCGAGACTAAGTATCTATATCCACTCGACTGTGCTTCGGCACGAATTAGCCTGCTCGAACGGGTACCGACCACGGTTTCATAGAAAACCGGCGTGGAATAATGCTTCAGCGCGAGTAAGTGAGGGTCTACCGGTCTACCGGAGACCAAAGGGAGGTTGAGAGGTATAAGGACCGGGAACTCGCATGTAACTCCTCTGGTGTTATGAATATCCGTGGCCGGCAATCGCTTACCAGCTGGCAAAGTTTGCCGTTATTCCACCAAAAAATATTGCAAAATCAAAATACTGCCTTGAACCTTATTCCGTACTTTGAAAACGCATGTTTGTCAGGGCCCGTGAATCAGGTGGACGTCTGCTCGTTACACAGCGTGTGGAGTGGACGGCTGCAATCTGGTGGCGCAGCTGCCGCTACAGATGTCCACAGTCAACGCAGATCGGCTTTCCGCGGGACGATAACAAAACGCCCTTTATAACTACATATATCGATACTAATATTATAGAGGTAAAGTTTGTGAGCTTGTAGGGGGTAATCTCTGGATCTACTGAACCGATTTTGAAAATTCTTTTACCAATAGAAGGCTACGTCACTTGAGAGTGACATAGGCTATATGGACGGATGGATGGATGTTTGTTACTCTTTCACGCAATAGCTACTGAACGGATGTCGATGAAATTTGGTATGGTAGTAGTTTAAGCTCTGGATTAAACCAAAGGTTACTTTTGTCCCAAAAAAACACAGTATTGCCGTGGGATACTATATGTACACGGGCGGAGCCGCAGGCAACAGCTAGTTTTTAAATAAGGGTCTATATTAAAAAAATATTTTTATATAAAAAAAATACATAAACAGACAACGCAAATTATATCGCCTATCTTACGCGTATTATTACGAATCTATTGACACCTCATTATTTAAAATCGGATCAGTAGTTTAGGCGCTACGACGGAACATACGTATACATCATAAATAGACTGCCAAAATCATTACCCTTCCTTTTGGCTTCGCCGTAGTCGGGTAAATGTACATGCCTAATTTATAGTTGACGACCTCTATGGCTCAGTGGTTGAGCGTGTTGGTGCTCAAGCCGGGGGTCGCGGGTTCGAATCCCGCCCAAGGAACAAAAAGTTTTATGTGTTCCTGGGTCATGGATGTGTATTAAATTTGTGTATAATATAATAAAAATCTTAAATATATGTATAGTATAAGAAATATTAAATATATTTCCGTTGTCTGGTACCTGTAACACAAGTTCTTCGAGAACTTACCACGGGACCAGATTGACGTGGTGTGAAGCGTGCATAGATATTAATTATTATATTATTAGATATTATTATAGTTAAATGATTCTTATTTCCAGTTAGATATAACATCTTGATAATCTTAATTCTTAACTACAATATATGCATTTGTTTTAAATCTGCAAAAGTTGTATATTTTCCGAAAGGCAAGATAAAATATACGGACCGAAAAATGCAATATAATACTACTGTAATCCTAATTCTAATACTTATGTTATTTGTGACATTTTTCTTAAAACAATAATTTACATAAAACACAGTAGTTAAGTTAATTAAATCAGTGACCACAGTGACCAGTGACGTCATTTGTCATGCATTTTTTGTATGGGGCGTTTTTAATGTTCTCCAACGATCTCACTTTTGTGATTTGATTGACAGTATTTCGTCAACGGTTGATCGTAGATATGCAATTATTACAATTACTATTCAAATTCTTTATTCACACACACGCATAGAAACATATACAAAGACATAATCAATACATAATTAAATAATATACAATCACGTCCCAAACTAGGCGTATCAAACAACGGATATATATTTTATACAATACACGCATAATTTCATACTAATAACAATATACAAAATAATAATATTATACAATATTAATAAACACCACCACGCCTATCTAGTCCCGTGCTAAGTTTAACTTGTGTTAAACATGTAAAATCGAAAATAAAGCTACGGAACCCACAATTTTTAATTCGCTCGCACTTTATAAAAAATGTTTACTTACAAGGATAATATTTGATTAAAGTGATTATAGTAATATGTTTTTGATTGAACTGAAGTAATCAACACCTGTTGGGTAAGTCAATACCGAGGCCGGCCGTAGTTTATCTGTCCTGGAAGACCTCGGCCACCACAGCCTACCTCAGGCTGCCACAGCCTACAGTTAACAGTATACATAAAGGGTTAAAGTAATTAGTAGTATCATCATCATCACTAACATTCATCTATAATATATCTGATACAAATAAATAACATTGAAGTGTCTGTTTGTAATTTTAAATTAGCAGCTAGTTTCACTAAATGCATATTATGAAAAACGGTAGTTAAAATATAAAAACAATTTCTAAAATTGTTGTCGGTCTGTTTGTTCCGGATAATCTCTGAAACGGCTGGACCGATGTTCGCGGATATTTCACTGGTAGATAGCTAATGTTATAAGGACTAACTTAAAGGCTACTTTTATCTTAGGGTTCCGTTTTCGTTAGTTCCACGCAAACGGAGTTGCGGGCACCAGCTGGCATCTGCCGACCGCGGCTGTGTATCACGCTCCATCAGGTGCGGTGCGCGAGTCGGGTTATCGAAATACCCTCATTATCATTTATATACCCCGATGCAAAAAGAGGCGTGTTATAAGTTTGACTCCCAAACGGATGAACCGATTTTGATCTAGTTTTTTTTTGTTTGAAAGCTGATATTATGATCTAGTGTTCTTATCTATAATTCACCATCGTCAGCTCGCTCGGGGGTTACAACACGGGACAAGTCGGACAGCCGGCTGAAATTTTTGCAACGATAACGCATAAAATGCAGATTCTCTTTTAATACAATATCTTCGTTTTAATGTTAACTACTTAATTGATTTTAAGTTGGCTACTTTGTCCGATAGTTCAAAAAGCAGCGGTAGAAACACAAGTCTCACGAGTTACACATAAAATATTATGTAGGCACATATAACATATTACTAAGTAATTATTATTATTACTTTGTATTGTCAACCTATCAAGTATGAACAGAGTTTATACGTTTCTAATTTTTATTAATTATATTATTCAGCTTTTACAACTTACCTCCAACTTCTCAATTCAGCCCTTACATTCATCGGAAAGTTTTTTGGTTCTGAACATCACCTGAAAAAAAAACGAACTGTCATGCTCGGTTGAATAATGAATGGCATGTAGAAGAGTTTTGCCGGGGAATTCAATGGGTGATGTTTGGATTTTGCATTTCTTTCATAAATACGTGTTATTTCGGTTCATAATGTGTAATATTGGTAGAATATTAACCATTAAATATTCGTTAACGTGCACAAGTGTGGGCAAGTGGTACAACTTCTAAAAACGTGCTATTTTGAGTTTCCCTCCAAAACTCCCTAGGAACTTTCAGTAAAGATTCTACCACTTTACTGAATCGACTGACATGACTAATGAACTGCACTAACTATTTATTTGGAGTTTGACTAGACTTTAGACTTGACAATTTAGGAATACGGTGTTGAAAATTGAAACGAAAGTTCTATTTCCCGCCTTTTTTAACTTAACACTGGCAAATGGTTATAAGCCGATGCCATTATATATAAATAAAAAAAATGGCATGTAAAAAACTAATATTTGTCTTATTAATTACCCGGTTCTCATTTTGAACATGGAATAATTGCAATTTTTGTAAAAAGAAAACTACAACCCGACTACTTAAATCATTAACTTCAGCGTCTTCAGCTACCCGGGCTGTTATTAACTATTACGAATCTATTGACACCTTATTTATTAATAAAATCCGACCAGTGGTTTAGGCGCCAAGGTATGAGTATAGGTACTCGTATATATAGACTGCCGAAATCATAATTACCCTTCTTTTGGCTTCGCCGTAGTCGGATAAAAACAAAAAACAGCTTAGGTAATTTTAATATGACGTAGCCTGTAAGTAGGTACCACTTATATCAGATATGAATTGTGAAAATCAAAAATAATTTCTACATCTTACATCAGAATAAAAACCATTGTTCGTCCACAATTTAAGAAAGTGCCATATTATATTACGACGATTCTACTCATTTGGTATCGTACACTACCGACATAGACATTGTAAAAGTATTCCCCATACAGGCTTTGTGAGTTGAGTCTACCTATTCTCCCTTCCGGGTCAAATGTCCCTCTCCTCCCGACTCTCGTACCGAAAAGTAGTAAGTTATTTAAAAAAAAAGAATTTAATGTGTCATCTTAATCCAGTACTAAGTATTACCATACCATCTGGAGTGCTCGCGCCCGGTGCTGCAGCCTCCCACACTCCCTGGTAATTACTACCTGCTTGCCGCGATTGATGTGGGGCTTCCAGGATATGTGTCAACGCCCTTGCTGCAGTAGCAGCGGACCAGCCGTAGCTGGGTAGAAAGAACGGCAAAACCTGAAACAGAGTAAGAGCTATCACAATCTTCTATGGTGTCGGGTAGCTTAATATTCGAAAGTTTTGTCGCTGCTTACTTTATATCGAGTGACGGGGACAAAACATGCAAATAATCTGACACGTATCAGTAGATTGTGAAACAGGTCCTCGGTGAATAACATTATTTAGGTACCTGTGCAGGAAAGATAGAGGTAATAACAAAAACGCATTTAAAAACGTTAGCACTTATTGAGTTTCAAAACTCACCCACTTTTAATGCTGATTTTATTGATGGCTAATCAAAGCGCCCATTACAATTAAATGGAGTTATCTATAGACAATATGTTGTCACAAAAAAGGCTTGATATTTAATGGAAAGCAAAATAAAAGTTGTAAACGGCAGCTGCGCGGACAGCTGTTCGGCACGCGCCATGTTGCAAGACGCCATGTTTATAATTCTTTGTTCGAAGATTTGAATTTTTTTTTTTTAATTCGAATAAAATTGCCTTTTAAATGTGCCAGGTCACCTATTAAGGCTATTCGTTCACGGTTAATTTACAGAATTAAGTCAAGACAGCTTTCTGGAAAACTTGGCTACGATTTACGAAGATTACAAGTTGTACGTTGACAGATTGTATTAAGCTATGTCTAATGTCGCCTACGTATTATGTACCTACCAGACATACTTTACCTAGGCATTCTGATCGAAACGTTAAACAAAAAGACAATATAGTCATAATGCTACCACTTTAAATGTCACTTATTTACCGTACACAAATGCAATCAAATGTCACAATAATTTGGTAGAATGTCATCTTTTTGTTTACGTTTTAAGGTTTGGAATAAATTATATGGAGGACTATAGCATAATCCTCTGGGCACACTGTGGAAAGCCCTAGCATGAGGGCTGTAGCCTGTAAGTGATCAAAGATAATGATGATTAACAAAACTCCTCACTACACAAATGACAATGTTGCCCGGACAGTGTACCGTAGGTACCGAAGTGAGTATATTATTTATAATCTATGATAATTTATCGCGCACATAGCCTAAACATCCTGTCACCCACGCCGGAGATAAAGAATTGCTGCTTGCGAATTCTCCAGGTGACATGATGAGGACAGTGGAACATCTACTATAGATTGTAATATTATTTACTAATTAGTTACTTCCACTATATTTATCGTGCACTAGATACGCGTCAAATAAAAAAAGGCAGCGCAATGTTGTCGTAAATGTTATTATAGTATTTATATAGCTACCTACTAGGTGTTGCCCACGACTTCGTGCGTGCAAAAGTTAATCTTGCGGAAACTGTACATTTTTCTGCAACAAAAAGTAGCCTATGTCCTTCCCCGTGGACTACTCTTTATCCATGCCAAACTTCATCAAAATCGGTCCAGTTGTTTTGGATTCTTTCCGATGCAAAGAAAAAAACTTTTCCTCCTCTTTATAATATTATTATTCGCGACTTCGTGCGCGTAATGGGAAATCTCGAAGGGAACCGTACATTTTCCCGCAATAAAAAGTAGATTATGTCCTTCCCCGTGGTCTATTCTATATTTTTGCCAAACTTCATGAAAATCGGTCCAGTAGTTTCGGAGTCTTTTCAATGCAAACAAACAAACCGTTCTTCTTTATTATATTAGTATTCATAGTAATAGAGTAATTATTTAGTAATATATGTGGTAATAGTATACTGTATGTATAGACAGTCCATTCAGATATATTTTACCCCTGAGAGGACCTTACCAGTTACCAACGACAATATGGATCACTCTCACACAAACTCCACAGTAAAATAAGTGTGAACGGGCTCTGGCGGTTTTCTGTGACGCCTTGGTATCCCTCTGGATATGGTTATTTTTTGTATATTTGATTATTATTGTTAAAATACTAGCTGGCGCCTGCAACTTCGTTTGCGTGGAACTAACGGAAACGGACACCTACTTTTTTACATGGAACCCTAAGTTAAAAGTACCTAGGCTTACTCCTTACAACATCAGCTGTCTGCCAGTGAAAGTGCGGTCAAAATCGGTCCAGCCGTTTCAGACATTAGCCGGAACAAAGAGACAAACAAACAAAAATTTTAATATTAGTTTTGTTGGTGTAGGTAATAAATACCATATTATACCAATAGGTTTCATTACATATGAAATTGGGGTTTTGTAAGGAGGAACATAAAGTCGATTTTTTTTAAACATCAACAATATATTTATTTAATCAAAGTATACACCATTGCTATCTATGCATTTTTGCCATCTCATAGGTAGTTCATTTATTCCTTTACTAAAAAAAACATTCGGGCAGGAATCAATAAAATCTTTGAAGGCGCTTTGGACTGCCCCATCGGAGTTGAATTTATTCCCTTGCAAGAAGTTATCCAAATTTGGAAAAAAATGGTAATCTGTTGGAGCATGGTCCGGGGAGTACGGTGGATGTCTTAGATATTCCAATTGAAGCTCCTCTAATTTGGTAGCCGCCTGTTGTGCAGTGTGTGGGTCTAGCGTTGTCCTGAAGCAGCAGTGGCCTAGAGCGAATGACCAACCTAGGTTGTTTAGCCGCTAGCTTTTCCATCATGATTTGCAGTTGCTAGCAATAGACATCTGCCGTAATCGTCTGGCCAGATTTAAGAAAGCTATAGTGAACGACACCGGCACTAGTCCACCAAACGCTCACAAGTAACTTTTTTTGAGTCAATTTTCGCTTGGGGCAGGCTTTGGCTAGTTCGCCAGGGTTCAGCCATTGCGATGAGTATTTCCGATTATCGTACAGGATCCACTTTTCATCACAGGTAATGATTAGATTTAAAATCCCTTCATTATTGTGCCGGTTGAGTAATGTAACCCAGCAGTCGAAGCGCGTTTGTCGGTTTGCTGCACTCAATTCATGAGGTTCAAACCCACCTTTTAAGCTTTTTCACCTTCCCGATTTGCTTCAAGTGGATTAAAACAGTTTTATCACTAACACCGCAGCCTGCAGCTACTCGGACGTGGTTTGCGATGGATCCGCTTCCACAATAGCCTTCAATTCTTCATTATCAACTTTGGTCTCCGGCCGTCCACGGGACTTGTTCTGCAGGTCGAAATTTCCAGAACGAAAACATTGGAACCAAAAACGCAGTGTGTTTTCTTTTGCGACACCGCCGCCATACACATCATTAATCCTTCGAGCTGTTTCTGCAGCACTGGTGCCACGGTGGAACTCGTACTCGAAAATAATACGATATTTCAAGTATTCCATTTTGTAAACAGAGTGACGCAAAGAAAAAACAGAAAGAGGAAAAAATAAATGAATTACGGTTTTCAAAACACAAATGCATTAGTAAATAGCGGTATAAATTTGAAATTGGAATTCCTAACCAAAGAAGATATATTTGAGGTCAAAGTACGACAAAACGCCAATTTCATATGTAAGGCCCTAATACTAATTGATTTGAAACTAGAAACAGATACTTACTTCAATTTTATTTACTTTTAGTTACTTTTTTTTCTCCAAATTAACTGTCACATGGCTTTTACCTTAATTCGTTATTGCCTGTCTTGCGGTGTTGCCAACTTTGGATGTTCCCCCAACTCCTCAAACGTTTAGAATTTAGACGACACCACAAACATACGCTTTCTTCCATTCTTAATATAAATTTTGACCACCGCTCATGGACCCAAGCAACGCTTCCGGTAAGGTTCGGTAGCCTTACCGGCTTTCTTGTCCTCAGTCCACGCAAACCACGCAGTGATTTTGTAAATAATAGAGCGCTCATCCTGCCCCTTAATTATTCCTTTTGTGGACGAGGCCAAGGATGCCTGGGACATTGCTAGTGCCAAGAGCAATGCGCCCGAGAACACATTTTCCCAAAAGCTTTGGGACTTGCCCGTCTGCAGACTGGTACAGAATAGACTTTTTAACACGTCTTCCAGTCCTGCAGAGCGGGCTCGTCTTTTGGCTGTGGAGAAGTGGGAGTGTCGGGCGTTTGGCTGCAGGCACTACCATCAGTCAATACTAGAACATTGCTTGGCCGCAATACAACTTGGCCAGCTACTGCCCTGCGTCTTGGTGCCCTATGTCGTCCCTCATCACTCATCAGTGTGTTTGCGGCGCGAACGTAGACAGCCACGGTCACCACGCGCGTGCGCCATCAAACGGCGCAAGTATGAGAACCCTAGCGGAGACCTCATATTTGAACCATTTGGGGTGGTAACCCTAGGCGGATGAGGTCCGGGCGCATATTAGCTTGTTAAAGAAATATCAAAAAAGCTTACTGAAGCCACTCGAGACCCCCGAGCCGGGAACTACCTGGCACAACGGATAGCCGTTGCTATCCAACGAGGCAGTGCTATCAGTTTGCTATGTACTCTGCCAGGTGGGGACGACCTGGGGAAGAGTTTCTATTTATAGATATTTTTTATTATATTTAGTCATATTTGTAGATAAGTCTTCTATTTTTTAGTATTCATTTTTAATTTGGTTTAGTCTTTTATAGATGCAAAGAGAACAACAGAAAACGTTTTTAGGGAGTTACATTTTCCTATAAGGAAACTTTTTGAGGTCAAGCTTAGGGGATAGACCGTAGGTCAATAATGAATAATGGGTCCTTGAATTGTATAATTAGGTACAATTCAGAAGGTAAATAATCCATTCACATATAAGGACGCCATCAGGAAAACAACCTTTCCTGTTCGTGTGTGACATTTTTAAAGATGGCGTCTGTAGCTTAGGCGAAACTCGGCTCGTCTGGAGTTTAGTGACGAATTGTGTGTGGACTGTGGAGTGTGGATTGTGGATGGATATTTCCTTTGTTATATTTTGTGATATAGGTAATAGGGGGTAAACGAGCTGTCTGATCACCTGATGGAAAGCGACTACCACCACCAGAGGAGTCACAGGAGTCACCAGTGTGTCGGCCCATCAAAAAAAGAATAAGTAGGTACTTATCTCTTTTCTTGAAAGACTAAAATTATTAACTATTATTAACCCCGACGCTAAAAGAGGGGTGTTAAATGTTTGACGTGTCTGTCTGTCCATGGCATCGTAGCTCCCAAATGGATGAACCGATTTTGATCGAGTTTTTTTTGTTACAAAAAGATACACGTTTCATATCAGTCATACACTGCATAGTGCACATGCGCTGTGCAGCGCGGTGCAACTTAACATTCGAACTCTTACAACGACACGTGTATCTTCTTGTGTAAAGAATAAAGTTCAATTTTGAATAGCAATCTTTAAAAATGCAGCACCGAGTCGCGTATCGTTTCATTTCGGCGTCAATTGACCCTAAGGAGTAACGCACGATACCAAAAGTAGTGAGTGCGTTGCCGTCTATAGACAATTGTTATTTGTTGTGCAATTTTCATTTTCTTTCTAGTAATTAATAAGTTTCTACTTTCTTTAACTAAAAAGTTAATAACCATTAACTGCAATTTGTGAGTTACTTTATTAGTTATTACATATCTACCTACTAAATATAAAATTTACTGTTACACGCTCGTAAGTCGTAACGAGTCAATAAAATTATTACTTAGTATAAAAATATAGGGGAGACTGGGGACACTTATCTCCCCTTTTGTTACTCAACTCAAATTTCCTACATATACTGTCCTATTTGAAGAAAATTTATCTGGCTAAAAGCATCTGCAACCACCAACAGAATATCAGTGAGAAAGTACTAATTTACCTAAAAAACTAATGAAAGGAAATTTAACTAATTCATATGACAACTTCATCCGAGGCCCCATACAATTACTATGCAAATTAAGTTAAATTAATAAAAAAAAATATTAAATAAATACCGACTGAGTAATAGCTGAAAAAAAGAAAACAAGAAAGTCCAGTAATTTACTTTTGTTATAAAATATTATTAAATAATTGAAAATTATTGAAAACGAAAACATTATATTTAAGGGTAAAGGGACATACATCCAAAATATAGTTTCTAATTAATGTTTTATGTTTAATCAGAATAAAAATAAAAGTTGATTGCAACAAAAATCATTTTTCGTCCACCATTTAAGAAAGTGCCATATCTGACTATTCTACTCACTTTGAAAAGTTTACTGGTATCGTTACATACTTAATTATACCACTCAATACAAATAGCTACCGACATAGCCACTGTAAAAGTAGGTATTGCCCATACAGGCTCTGTAAATTAAGTTTACGGTGTACCTAGTCATTATGGATCAAATGTCCCCTCTCTTACCGTATCAATTAATATTTTAGCTAATTATTTTTACGGCTTGATAATGTTCCCTTAACATTAAATATGACGTTAAATTCTTCAGGTAAACTTGTATAATTTCAGTTCGCGATAGAAATTTGTATATAAATTTGGAATCACATCAAGGTAAGTAAAATAGTTATAATTTTATAGCTAGACATCGCTTTAATGGTTCTGAAATATTTCTCCGCGTGGGAAAGCTTGTGTAAATAAATTCTGACTTATTGACCATTATTATTTTTTAGTCAACCTAATAGGATCTTTTATACACTACATAATAAACCTATGAAATTGCCGTTCTGCAGTACTGGTCATTTCAAATCAAAATAATTTTTGTTTGGCTAAGAATTCTAATTTCAAATTAATTTTATTTTAAAAACATGGAATTCTTTTTCCAAAAGTAGTCATTTGTTTATTGATTAGTGTTACATTTTCATCGCTTTCAATCTTTTTCGTCATCATGGATACGTTAAAAATTCGAGTAATTATGGAATATGAGTACCGTCGTGGCAGCAACGCGGCACAAGCGGCACGCAACATCAACGACGTTTACGGAGCTAACACTACAAACCAACGCACCACCTGTTATTGGTTTGCTCGCTTCCGTTCTGGAAATTTCGACCTGAAAAATGAACCTCGCGGTCGTCCGAAGACTTTGGTCGACAATAACTTAGCAGCGGAATTAGCAGCAGCTTTCGACGTTAGCGTCAAAACAATATTGGTACATTTGCGTCAAATTGGCAAGGTAAAAAAGCTTGACAAATGGGTGCCCCACGAACTCAATGATCGCCAGCGCGAAGTACGCGTCGAGACGTACCTTGCACTGCTCAATAGACACACAAATGAAGGAATTTTGAACAGCATTGTTACCTGCGATGAAAAATGGATTCTGTTTAATAACCGCAAGCGCTCAGCAAGTTGGTTGGATCCTGGTTCAGCACCTAAACAATGCCCTAAACGAAAACTTACCCCTAGGAAAGTGATGGTCACTGTTTGGTGGTCTAGCGCCGGTGTGATTCATCACGTCTTCTTACCAAACGGGGTGAGCATTACTGCAGATGTGTACTGTGAAGAACTGAACACAACGATGGAGAAGCTGGCACATCTCCAACCAGCATTGGTCAATCGCTCGTCTCCGCTGCTCCTGCACGACAACGCGCGACCTCATACTGCACAGCAGACGGTCTCCAAGTTGCAAGAACTGAGGTTGGAAGCTCTCCGTCATCCGCCCTACTCACCAGACCTTGCACCTACAGACTACTACTTTTTCCAGAATTTGGATTTGGAAAAATTTTTGAAAAAGGATTTTGGAAAAAAATTCAATACCCGAGAGGCAGTACTTACAAAATGCCATTGAAGAATTTGTTGCCTCCCGTCCAGCTGATTTCTTTAAGAAGGGCATCAAACAACTGCCACTGCGTTGGCAAAGATGCATTGATTGCATCTGGTGATTACTTCGATTAATACAAATAAAAAATACATGAAAAAAATTCATTTAAATTTTTTCATACAAACGGCAATTTCATAGGTACACCTAATATAATAACAAGTGAAGAGTTTATCGAATAAAGTTAGGCGAAGACTTGTTCGGTAATCGGCAATTTGAAGACATAAGAGTTAAGACAATACAGTGTTTGCACATTACGCGATACGATAGCCGATATCGGACCAGAAGACGCTCTTATCTTGTCGGCATAAGAACGTTTTCACATCGATCATGTAATGACAAAGACAGGTATATGTTTCAATACAAAAAAAATATAGCTGCCTCTCACATTATCGCGCACGATATCGGATATCGTTATCGCGTAATGTGAAAACGCTCAATAAACAGTCTGACAGTCATGTAATTACACATTGGAGACTTCATAGAGTTCATAGATATATTCATAGTTTTGATTCTTTTAACTTTACTTTAGTTCAAGCTACAATAATCTAAGCAAGTACATAATAATCTACACTTTTAACCAAACTAATTCTTCGCTAGCCGTATGCAGTCTGAAACTCTGAAGCCTCTTCTCCATGGCCGTTGAAACACCAATTATTATAATACAATGATAAATTAATTTCCGCTATCTTTCTCCATAATTTATATGTACATAATTAGGAATGTGCATATATTATTAAAATATATTTTATTGCCCCGATAAACTTAGTTTTCCTGTTAGTTTAGACTAGCTTTGTTACGGAGATAATGTTTTTTTTTTGCATTTCCAAATACTCATTTGAACAAACTATTGATAACTTTAAATTAATTAATGGCTAAAATTAGATAATTGTTATTCGAAGATAACCTACTTACTGTGCACATATATATTTTTTAAAATTACTGTCGAAGGCAGGTCAAAATTGAGCCCTGAGGTCACTGCGACCCAAGTGGGTCTATTGTGACTCCTTCGCGTTATAGTACCTGTCCCAGGCCTATGCTGCTCATAAACTGAACGATGTGGTTGGGGTTGGTGCTACGAATTTCCTCTGTGATGGAGTATTCGTGCTGTCAAAGGTACCTGTTTCTATTCTGTTGAGTGCTGGACAGTCGAGGAGAAGGTAAAGGGGTGTCTCGTCCTTCTCCCCGCAGAATCTGCAAGTCGTTGTGTCACCAACTCCTATTGTGTTGAGGTGTTTGTAGAGCTTGCAGTGCCCAGTTAGGGTTCTGGTAAGGACTATTAGTTGATTCCTACTCATTGAAAGCGCCAGTTCCGCACGACTTTTGGTAAAGGCCGGGATTAACGCTTTGGAATGCACAAGGCCCGGGATTGCAGCCCATTGCTTTATGCTTTGGGCTACGGCCCCATTCCTTGAGTGCTCTCTCTGGTTCTGGTCCGTTAATGAGACATTCGGCCCCTAGCCTAGCCAGCTCATCTGCGGTTTCATTGCTGGGGATATTGCTGTGGCCCGGAACCCATACCAGGCGGATATTGTTGTCACGGCCTAGCATGTTTAGCGTCTGGGCCTAAGGCCATGGTGATAATAGAGTATGTTACCTGCCAATCCAAGGCCCATCACCGTGTTTCCGTTGATCCACGGCTCCTCCCGATCGAGCTCCGAATGAACTTCTGGCAGAGCATGTCGGTGGCGGCCTTTGCGTGCCTTAAATTGACTTGTATTACTTTAATTTTTTTTTTGTGTAGTGTCCTTGTGTGGTGTCTAAAGTATTTGTGTAATTGTAAGTATGGGTGCGTATGTGATTGTGTGTGTCTGTGTTAGTCTATCTGCTGTAGGTTGGGTACCCGAAGCAGGGGATTCCGCGCAGCTTTACGACTGGAATGCTCTTGCGCGTGAGGGTAGCTGGGTTGGCTTCCTCACAGCGCAAGCGCATCCAGCGCTGCCGCGCTCGCGTCCACCTCGGGACTGGCCTGGCCTTCCCCTGCCCGTAGTTGCCCCCTGTAGAGGAACCCGAGGCCTGGGGCCGATCTGGGCAGTCAGGTGTCCAACCCTGCATGGGTATGCCCATGTATGTATGTGTGGTGTGCTGGGTTGGGCAGATACAGTGGCTGGTGTTGAGCCGCTGATGCCCGACCGGGCTGGTGCCGTGCCTCCGCACCCTATTGAGCTCATTAGGAGCGCTGGCTTCCGACCCTTTTGGTGTGTGTGCGTGTGTGTGTGCGAGGTGTTGGGCTGGGCGGTTACAATGGCTGGTGTTGTGCCACTACTACCCGCTCGAGGTGTTACCGTACCTGCAGACCCCGTAGGGTACGGCAGGAGCGCCGGCTTATGGCCCTTCAGGCGAAGCTGAATTCGGTTAAACCGAAGAAGTTCCGCTCGGAGAGTGGCTTAATTGCGGTTTCGTTGAAGGAAAAGTTTGACCTTTTCCATCGACCTTCTTAGCAACCACTCTCCATCGCGGGATCCCCATATCCCCGTTCTGCGAAGTCAGTCGCCTGAGGATGCCCACCTCGTCCACCTCTAGGTCACCACCACAGCCTTAAATGGCCTCGGCTAAGCCGATTTCCATCGCCTCCGTGGAGCATAAGGCTTCCAATTCGGCAATAAGAATGTCTTGGTTTTTTCCAGTATCCATTCGATTTCCCACGGTTCGAAATAAAAGGTCCACCCCCACAGAGCCCCGCTTGCGAGGGTAAGGCTATTACACTTCGAGGTCGCCTGGTATCAAGGGTCCTCCGTTAGCGGCTGACTTCCTCTAGCCACGCATCCTTCGGCACGGGTGGGATAACACCGGTTGGATTGGGTTTTTGTTGTTAAGTTGAGGTCGGGTCCGGGTCAGAGGAATATTGCCCTAACCCAGACCCGACCACAACACAACCCGGACCGATGACCCCGACTCCGACAGAAACTTTCTACCGACATTCGAGAGGGGATGGCGCACCCAGCACCCCGCCAAGCACTGTATTAACACATCTAGAAATTTTAAAACTGACCTAAAAGAAGGTGCTTTGGCGGCTGTAGACAGGCTCTACCAAATCATAAAATTATTAGAGACCGAACTCACCATCGTAAAGGCAGGATCCGGCGGAGGGCTGGGGAGGGACCCTTTACATCCCCCCCAGCCACCCGTGAGCACGATGAATGCAGAGGATGATGCGACGCTGAACCTGCAAAATAAAAATGTATTAATGGAACAAGGTATGAATGAGGGAGTGAAAGAGATGATGGAGAAGATGAATGAAATGACGGGATGTATGGAAGGGAACAGAAGGATGATGGAAAAATTGACTTCGCTCCTGGAGAACGCCGCAACTGTCGCCAAACCGGCGAGTTATGCTAGTGTTGTCTCGACAGGGCTCGTTGAGCGAACCCCCGAGACAAGGGCACTGCACTCGGTTGTGGTGTCCTCCAAGGACGCGCAGGATTCGGGAGAGGAGCTTTTGGATAAGATAAGGAAGACAGTAGATGCAAAGGATGGATGGGTAAAAGTTGAGAGGACTAGGAAAGTCAAAAACAGAAGGGTAGTCGTCGGCTGTGCGAGTGAGGAAGAAAGAAATAAGGTGAAGGAAAGACTGAGAAAGAATGAGGGATTAGTGGTAGAGGATGTAAGGAACAAGAGCCCCCTGTTGGCCTTTAGGGATGTAATGAAGTGCGACAATGCCGACTTCGAAACCGCGTTCAACAATCAGAACGCGGCAATCCTTGAAGGCCTTGAGGGGGAAGAGAGGAATGTGAAAGTTGTGTATGGGATGAAAGCAAGGAACCCCCTACAGAACCACCTAGTGGTTAGAGTGAGCCCACAAGTGTGGAAGCGATTTATGAATGTAGGATATGCCCATATAGGTATGGGTAGAGTGAAAGTTGAGGACCATAGTCCCCTGGTGCAGTGCTTCCGCTGCCTCGGGTATGGGCACACGAGGAAAGTGTGTAGAGAGGAGAAGGATAGATGCAGTCACTGCGCAGGTCCTCACATGAGGACCGTTTGCGAAAAGTGGCTGCGGAGAGAGGTGCCTCAGTGCATAAATTGCACTAAGGTCAAGAGAGGCAGTGTGGAGCACAGTGCCCTGGATAGAGAGTGTGCAGAGAGGAAGAGGTGGGACGCTCTAGCCAGATCGGCGGTATCGTATTGCTAAGGTTGTCCCCGGTGAGTACTTCCAGTACAAAATATTGCAGGCCAACCTCCAGCGGAGCCAAATCGCCACAAGGGAGTTATTACTCGAGGCCACCAAGCGTAAGGCTAGCGTAGCGCTGCTGCAGGAGCCATACATAGGTGGGGCGCGGAGTATGAGGACATACAACGGGGTGAGGGTCTACCAGAGCGATGGGGAAGAGGGTGGTGTTGTCAAGGCGTGTGTTGTGGTATTCGACGACACTTTGGACGTCGAGCTACACACACGCCTCAGCAACAACAACATAGTTGTGACCACCCTCCGAACCAAAGCCTGGGAGACGGTTGTAGTGTCCTTCTACTTCGAGCCCGACAAGCCTGTAGGGCCCTACCTGGACCATCTTATGCAGATAGGGAGAGAGTTGGGATCTGATAAGATGGTCCTGGGAGGCGACGCGAACGCAAAAAGCCCGTGGTGGGGTGGCGACGCGGAAGACCCGCGAGGAAGGGATGTGTCTGCGGTACTGGAAGCAATGAGTCTACATATACTCAACACTGGAGACACCCCAACTTTCGATACCGTCAGAGGGGGGAAAAGGTACTCCAGCTACGTGGATGTGACAGCGTGCTCCGACGACCTGCTGGACCGAGTGGGCGACTGGAGAGTTGAAGAGGGACTGACGAGCTCGGACCACAACGGCATATCATTTGGCATCAGACAACAGAAATCCACAGGCACAAACATAATACGTACCACACGCATGTTTAACACACAGAAGGCAAACTGGGCTCAGTTTCGTGAGAAACTGACCCAGCTGATGTCGAACAGACAATTGACTGTACAGGACATGGAAACAATACACAGCACACAACAAATAGAAGAAGCAATAGACAGATACACGGAAGCCATAACACAGACATGCAGAGACACCATGCCGACCAAAAAACACACACAGAGATTCACCTTGTCGTGGTGGAATGATGAGCTCGTGCAGATGAAGAAGGAGGTCGCCACGAGGAAACGCAGGATCCGTAACGCTGCGCCTGATCGCAGAAACCGCGTAGTTGGATTCTACCTAGAAGCGAAAGAGAGGTATGAAAAGGCTGTTAAGGATGCGCAGGTTGAAAGTTGGAAGGAGTTTTGCCGGAAACAGGATAGGGAGGGGGTCTGGGAGGGCATCTACAGGGTGTTGAGCAGAGTCAGAGGGAGGGAGGAGGATCTGCCCCTTACGAGGGACGGTGAAACCCTCGACGCCCGAAGCTCCGCAGAATGGCTGGCGGAGACATTCTACCCCCGGGACCAGGAAAGTGATGAAAGAGAGGAACATCGGCGGACGCGCCGGCGGGCGGAGTCCTTGGACTCCGAACCGCCGACGGGTCCGGACGACCCTCCTTTCATCATGGAGGAGTTGAAGAGAGCCGTAAGGTCCTTCAACCCCAAAAAGGCCCCCGGGGCGGATGGACTCACGTCAGACATCTGCCAACACGCTGTGGAATGTGACCCGGAATGGTTCCTTGCTCTGCTGAATAGGTGCCTCACCGTCGCCTGCTTCCCCAAACAGTGGAAGCGGGCGACTGTGGTGGTGCTAAGGAAGCCGGGCAAGGAATCGTACCGGGTACCAAAAGCCTATCGCCCGATCGGCCTCTTGCCTGTTCTCGGCAAAATCTTCGAGAAGATGCTGGTCGCCCGACTTAGGTTCTACCTGCTGCCCAAGATCAGCCCTAACCAGTATGGCTTTATGCCCCAAAGGAGCACCGAAGACGCCCTCTATAGGTTGGTGGGCCACAACAGAAAGCAGAGGGAGGAGAAGAAACTTTCTGTTGTGGTCTCGCTGGATATAGAGGGGGCCTTCGATAGTGCTTGGTGGCCGGCCATAAAGGTTAGGCTGGCTGAGGTTGGGTGTCCGGGGAACCTGAGGCGGCTGATCAGCAGCTATCTGAGTGAAAGAGAAGTGAATGTGAGATATGCTGGAATGGAAGTGAGCAGGGAGACCAACAAGGGGTGCGTGCAGGGGTCCATAGGTGGACCGATCCTGTGGGACCTCTTGTTGGACCCCCTGCTATGGATGTTAGAGGAGATGGACGTGTTCTGTCAGGCTTTCGCCGACGACTTAGTGTTGGTGTTTGAAGGGGACACCGCTCTTCAAATAGAGTTGAAGGCCAATGGGGTACTGGATAAAATAAATAAGTGGGGGGAGTCGAACAAATTGAAGTTCGCCCCCCACAAAACATGCGCTCTATTAAGCACACGCAAACGCAAATACGACGTCCCTCGACTCGCAATGGGGGGGGTGTTCCTTAAATACTACGATGAGATTAAAGTGTTGGGACTGACCATAGACAGCGGACTAACTTTTAATGCCCACGTGAGTAACATGAGTAAAAAAGCTATAGCACGATACAAACAACTAGCGAAAGCGGCTAGAGTAGGCTGGGGGCTTAACCCCCAGATAGTCAAGATTATATATATGGCCGTGATAGAGCCGACTATTCTGTATGCATCGGCAGCGTGGGCACCCACCGTGGAAAAGATGGGGGTCCAGAAAAGGCTCAACTCCGTCCAACGGGGTTTTGCCCAGAAGATCTGCAGAGCATACCGGACCGTCTCCCTGAACTCTGCAATGCTGTTGGCTGGGATACTCCCACTTGATCTCAGGATACTCGAAGCTTCGAGGCTCTATGAGATCAAAAAGGGGGTACCTCACCCGGTGTTGAGGGACAGGGAGGTGGAACGAAATGCTCCAGCGGTCGAGGACCCACATCCGGCAGAGCAGGAAGAGCTGAGGTTCGGGTTGGTAGACGAGGACTCTTATGCGGACGTGGTTAACAGCCACGTCCATAGGATCTATACTGACGGCAGCAAGATTGAGGGTCGAGTCGGAGCCGCACTCTCCGTATGGGAGGGTGAGGCCGAGACAAAGGCCGTCAAGCTTGCGTTGCCGTCGTATTGCACCGTCTACCAAGCCGAGCTTCTAGCGCTCCATAGAGCTGTAGACATAGCCTGCAAGAGTGGAATGGAGAAGGTCGGTATCCTTAGCGATTCCAGATCGGCCCTCCAGGCTGTCACCCTTAGTTCCCCTCATCCCCTGGCAGTGCAAACAAGGGCGGCCCTCCGAAAAACTGCTTTGCAGAGGCGGGAGGTCTCCCTGTTTTGGATCAAGGCGCACGCAGGGTTGAGAGGGAATGAGAGGGTTGACGAGTTAGCCAGGGGGGCCGCGCTGGGATTGAAAAGGAAACCCGACTACGATCTGTGTCCTGTTTCATTCGTCAAGCGTATCTTAAGAGAGGATACGGTTGAGGAATGGGACAGGAGATACGAAGTGGGAGGGACGGCTGGAACCACGAAGCTCTTTTTCCCAAGCGCTGCTGCTGCATACAAGATAGTCAACAAAATAGACATTACGCACCACACCACACAGATACTGACTGGACACGGCGGGTTCGCCTTCTACTTGAACAGATTCAAGTTGAAGGAGGACCCGTCGTGCTCATGTCAGCCAGGAGTTGAGGAGACGGTTCCTCACCTGTTACTCGAGTGCCCAATTTTTGCTAACAGTAGATACGATACTGAGCAAAAATTGGGCATATCGATTACGGGTGAGAGCCTGTCTTCTATCCTGGGGGGAAAGAAGAGGGAAATTTTTCTCTCTTTCTGTAAAAATATTGTGGAATCTGTAAATAGAAAAAATTGTGATATTTTGGTGTGATATTTAGTATAGGCTCTAGATTATTTTATTGTGATATTAGGTTAGTCTCTACACTGTGCCGTCGTTTTATTGTTGATTGTTATTAGTTGTAATTATTGTAGTTAATTTTATTGAATTATTATTATTGATTTATACTGTAGATAATTATTTAAATTGAATTTATTGAATTAGAAAATTTTAAACAATTGTTATTTTATATCTCGCCGACTTTTATAAAAAAGGTAAAAATTTTTGACGAGTACATTATATATACTGACAAATTGTAAGAATTGTAAGACTATTGTAAGAATGAAAAATCGTTGTAAATAGTAAATAAGAAATTGTAAAATATTAGATATAAGATTGAAAAAGAAAATAATTAAACTGATAAACAAACAGCCCTGATTATGTTAGGGGGAGGGAATAAAAAAAAAAAAAAAAAAAAAAAAAAAAAAAAAAAAAAAGCACCCCGCCAAGACTGAGTTGCATAGTAGCTCCGTCCTGGAAGGTAGGCCGAGCCCACACCCCCGCCCCCAAACGACAGTAGCGTCACAGTCAGAATCTAGGTCAGCCGGTCCGCCTGTCGATCGGCCACTCGCTTGCCACATCCGCTCTCGCTAGATGTTTCAAGCGAGTGTTGCCCGGAGACACCGTCACGGTTACTTCTCCAGAAACCAGAATGCTGCCTACACACAGATTTATTCCATTAGTCAGCAGCACCGAAAGACTGGAGAAGTATTCGTGCACACTTGGAGGAGACCGGAACCATATGTGCACATATAAAAGATAAAAAAAATGTTGGCCTTTTTTTTTTTTTATTAAATAAGGGGGCAAACGAGCAAACGGGTCACCTGATGGTAAGAAACTACCGTCGCCCATGGACACTCGCAACATCAGAAGAGCTGCAGGTGCGTTGCCGGCCTTTTAAGAGGGAATACGCTCTCTTCTTGAAGGTTTGCAGGTCGTATAGGTCCGGAAATACTGCTGGTGACAGTTCGTTCCAGAGTTTTACAGTGCGCGGCAGAAAGTTACGCGAAAAGCGCACGGTGGAAGACTGCCACTCGTCAAGGTGATGAGGATGGTATGTTTTTCGCGTGGGACGACGATGGCCTCATCTGTCGATTATTTAAATTTAAAAATTTACATACGTACTTACATATTAAAATTAATATTTAGTGTAAGTACATAATAAAATAGTAATCGTTTTTCCTTTTTTCGATTTTATTATAAAACGTGAAAAAGGATAAATGAAGAATATTCCCCAACAGACAGTGGTGACCTACAAATAATAAGCAAATTCATTTGTAAGTGGATAAGTGTTGATGATTATAACGTTATAAGTAGTCAAAACTGAGCAAAAATTTTATTGGAACGAACACTTTGAGCTTTCTTGGAAATACGGTATAAGCGAGGCCATTACTGCGTTATTTAAAAATCAACTTTAACGCTACCTACAATTAAGTTGAAAATGAACTGGGCTTGTAATCAACTTAACAGTTAGATCTTTTGTTCTAAAATGTGGCGGCTGATTTTTGATTTTTTTTAAATCTAGGTTTTACAACAGAATCAAAACGTGGTAACGTGTGAATTGTGATAGGTAGGTTTGCGCGTCAGGATATTATAGATAATTACGATAATATTATAAAGTCAACTTACAATAATATTATTGTATAAAGGAAAGATTTGTTTTATTGTATCATGTTATTCATGTATGCAATATGTTTGTTTGTGTTCAAGACTCCGAAGTCACTGCACCAAGTTTGATGAAAATTGGCAAAAACGTAGAACAGACCACGGGGAAGGACTGGAAGGAAGGAGCCTTTTTATCGAGAAAAATGCAAGGTTCTCGCGGGATTTTCTTTTGCACGTACGAAGTCGCAGGAAACATCTTTAATGACGAAAGATTAATTGATTGTTTCATATTTGTTTGTTGTTTGCAATAAATAGGCTCCGAAGGTACTGGACCGATTTTGAAGAAAATTGGCACAGATATCGAGTAGACCACGGGGTTGGACATAGGCTACTTTTTATATATTATATTTTAATATTTTTATTTTTATGTACGGCTCCCAGGGGATATTCTTTTGCGCTCACGAAGCCACGGGCAACATCTATTAATAATAAAATAAAACAAGCCTATTTTGGTTGTCAATAAAATGAAAATTAAGACTCACTTGTGCAGATCTGGGTTAAAATTAACCCTGGGTTGAAATATTATGCCTTCTCTTTCATAAATACGAATAACGAGAGAGATAACATGATATTAAATGGGTTAACTTTAACCCAGCTCTGCACAAGTGGAGTAGCAGTACGTACGTTACGTAGTAACAAGTGACAATTTAATAATCTGTGGCCTTAGTAACTTAAATATTATGTTGAACGATGCACACATTATTTAACATGATATTAGTAAAGCTTTATATATCTTAAACCTATCGAGAAGGTCATTCAAATGCACATTACACACTTTTAATACTTTTTGTCTCGAGGGATGATGACTAAACTACATCTAAACTATTTAGTTTCATTAATATACTCAGAAATATTGAGGCATTACTACCTACTTGGTGAATGTAAAAAAAATTAATATTTTATGTGTAGTTTAGTAATTAGAAACACACATCTAAAAAGTACAAAAAAGTTGTCTTTTTTTTGCTAAATTAGTAAACAAAACCTACAAAAAAAAAATATAGTAAGTATGAACTTAAATGCACAAATATCAGAGATATTTACAAATATGTCGTGCGGCCGTATACTTCATACACTTTAACCTAGGCGTGACGTCACAGCTAGGTACGACTTTAGTATGGAGCGTTTTCACGAGACTTGCGAAATTTTGTATACAAATCGCTGTACCTTTGAAAATATTGACTTTTGATATACTATTTCTTCTGAGAAGTTACTCATATTTAAGAGTATTATTCATTTATGCAATAAAAAAATGTCATCTAGCCTAGTACATGCGTCCATCAATCTAACACATGCGTTTCTCAAGCGAACCTTGGGGTTACGTAGAAACATTTATAATCATCATCAGGGTCCCACTCCCGCCAAAACTGTTTCATAATAGCTGTTAATTAATAATTTTACATTTAGAAATAGCGCTTTTTTTATTTGACACGCATTCCCATTTGCCATCATCTAGGTATGCAATTGATGGAAAACCGTATCACTAGAAGAGCTACCTAATACCTTCTTTCTTGTCTCCACCGGCTCCAGACCTCTGCACCCGAATAAAATATCCTTATAAAGGGGAGAGCCGTTCATCACTGAAACGTTATGCTAAAATCCAAATAAAATGTCACAATTACGAAGAGATCGTTCGGGAATCGGGATGATGTATCCGGAATATTCCAGAACATAACCGAAGCATTTCTTACCTGAGGTACAAAATGAATGGTTACCTGAGACTTGAGAGATTACAAGTTTACAACCCTCTGCAAACGACGCGCAGGGCGCATGTTGCTGCAAAAAAAACTAAACAATTGCAAAGTAAACTTACTAGGAATTTTAATTTTGAGTAAAACGAAACTCGACAAAGGTCCTCGGACAAAAGATGATGGAATACTATATTGAACAAAAGAGCATTGACAATAATTGAATTTTCAATAATATGATTTGTAAAGCGAGCTGCCAAATTTTAAAATATTTTTGCACGTTGCCAAAGAAATAGAAATTATTCAAAGAATTAATTAGTTCCTAGCAGGTAGGGAACCATATATTTTTTAAACCTTTAATTTCATTCATAGAAAACATTTAAGAGTGTTATGTTTTTGTGTGTATTCCATCAGGTATTCGTAGTAGTTAGGAAAGCGTACAAATAAAGAATACAAAACTAAAGAACTACATTTGACAGAACAAATCTTCACACAAGAAAAAGTTACGCCATCTCGATTTCACCATACCTCGAATATCAGCCGTCTTAATTTCACCATACCCCAAAATCCAAATGTAAAAATGGCCCCAAAAAATCCAAAAGTCGGACCATTTAAGTGGGGACAGTTTTAGTCTCGACATAGAAATATCTATAATATATAGGTACCGTCATTTTTAATATCATGTTCAAACTTCAAAGCTCAAAGGATAAATTCGCCTGCTGAGTGCTGATGGAGAATTTTTGCAATTAAAAAAGCTTATAATCTGAACTACTTATGTACCAACTTATGTATTTAATTATTATATTTAATCATCGTTTGTTTTCTAACGCCTGAATGATGAATTCCTGATTGTACAAAACATTTGTACCTACAAGTGGCCTACAAATATGCAACCGTGTTCGTGAATTAAATTTTCTCATTTTCAAATAATATTACCTTTCAACCTGAGAACCCTATGAATTTACATATGACATGACGACGACATGTCACCCAAAATCCGGCCAAGTGCGAGTTGGACTCGCGCACGGAGGGTCTCGATTCCCGAACTAAACGGTAAAAGTAGTTAAGACGTTGCTTTGCGGAAATCCAGAGCATACAATTTGAATCAATAATATTTCTAGCCTCTATCTAGCAATATCCCGCGAAAAAATACCCACATGCAAGCTATACTCAATACTCACATGTGTGAGTGCACGCATAAGCATGCGTAAGCACATCCCTCCTTGCTAGATATACTTAATTATAATCTAGAATCTAGATACTAATATTATAAAGAGGAAAAGTTTATTTGTTTGTGTGTTTGCATCGAATAAGGCTTCTTAACTACTGGACCGATTTGGCACAAATATACAGTAGACTACGTGGGCCTAGCCTACTTTTGATCGCGGAAAAATGTACGACGTTCTGGGAGATTAACTTTTGGACGCACGAAGTCGCGAGCAATCTCGAATATTATTTAAATTAGTAGCGTGTTCCAACATACAAGACCAATTTTATGTTACCAGTTAAAACGACATATTAATTACCTTCATAAGGAAATAAATTATTACAAAAATACCCTATTTACCAATACGGCGAAGCCAATAGGTAGGGTAAAGATTTTGGCAGTCTATGTATGTATGTATGTTTGTTTGTTCCACTGCAGCGCCACCGGCGCGGGCGGGGTCCGATTTAATAATTAATGAGGTGTCAACTGTCAATAGACTCGTAATAAATAATTATAGTCCGGCTAACATACGGTAAGGTTATGGTTTTTTATAAAAATTGTAGTTATTTACAGATATAATTTAGAAAATTTCCTAATTTTGCCTGTTAAACGGAACTCCCGTTGTAGCCTATCGAGCCGATTCGAGCTTTTTCGTCAGAAACAAAATTTATGGTCACGGTGGTGGCGAGTTGGTGACACCGCATTTCTTCAATGCCTTTATTTTTAATAAAATATTAATTTACTCTGTACTAAAATCCTACTGCTTCCTATAGCTACTCGTATCCTACAACTATTATAAATGTGAAAGTTTGTAAAATGAATGGATGAACGAATTGTGATGGAATTGAGTAAGTATGTTAGTTTTACTATATTATAGTTTTCTCATCTGAGGTCGCTTAGACGCAGGTATTATTTTTCAGTTTCGGTTAATGAAGGTAGCTAAGTAATTTTTTATTTGTAACCACAAAGATCTACTTATTAATTATTATTTTAAAGCGATGGAACATTGCCCATTTAACAAAAATGTGAATTAGTAACATGAACAATTATCACACGCCCGGTGCGGGGTGTCCCGTCCCAATTATTTGTTCACGTGACTTAATCGCAAAAGGTGTCTGAAGTGTCCTGAGATGTCTGTCTAGCGGTAGCGACGATGAGACAGACATCAATAAATTATTAAAATTAACTATGAAGAAAAGTAACCCTCTCTTATGTTTCTTTATATTTCAATATGGAACCCTAAAAATGGATTGCAATTCCAATGTCTCGCTAAAACTCGAGAACGGCTGGACCGATTTGGCTTATTCTGGTCTTGAAATAATTGTTGAAGTTCAGGGAAGGTTTAAACGGTAATATGGTCTCCAGTCACCAGTCTCCGGTGTCCCTTGACTGTCAAATATTTAAAGGTGCGGTCAGTTGATCTAACTCTAGATTGCAAAACATTTCTATTTCAGAAAAATCAGTCGGCCCCAGTAGGTTGTAACTTGTAGGTGTAGTTATTGGTGTTGAAATTGTATGTGGGCAGGATGGTGGGTAGGTTCTAGGTAGGTGAGTAGGTGTAGTATCAGGTGTAGGGGTAGTTATTGGTGTTGAAATTGTATGTGGGCAGGATGGTGGGTAGGTTCTAGGTAGGTGAGTAGGTGTAGTATCAGGTGTAGGGGTAGTTATTGGTGTTGAAATTGTATGTGGGCAGGATGGTGGGTAGGTTCTAGGTAGGTGAGTAGGTGTAGTATCAGGTGTAGGGGTAGTTATTGGTGTTGAAATTGTATGTGGGCAGGATGGTGGGTAGGTTCTAGGTAGGTGATTAGGTGTAGTATCAGGTGTAGGGGTAGTTATTGGTGTTGAAATTGTATGTGGGCAGGATGGTGGGTAGGTTCTAGGTAGGTGAGTAGGTGTAGTATCAGGTGTAGGGGTAGTTATTGGTGTTGAAATTGTATGTGGGCAGGATGGTGGGTAGGTTCTAGGTAGGTGAGTAGGTGTAGTATCAGGTGTAGGGGTAGTTATTGGTGTTGAAATTGTATGTGGGCAGGATGGTGGGTAGGTTCTAGGTAGGTGATTAGGTGTAGTATCAGGTGTAGGGGTAGTTATTGGTGTTGAAATTGTATGTGGGCAGGATGGTGGGTAGGTTCTAGGTAGGTGAGTAGGTGTAGTATCAGGTGTAGGGGTAGTTATTGGTGTTGAAATTGTATGTGGGCAGGATGGTGGGTAGGTTCTAGGTAGGTGAGTAGGTGTAGTATCAGGTGTAGGGGTAGTTATTTTGATATTCACGTTCATAATTTAGATAGAACAACGTGAGTGGGAGTTCGGGCCAGCTAATGCTAATTATGGTATTTCTGCAGTAAAATTAATTTAAACAATACATTTTATTTTTAATACGGTAAAAACGCTATATGAAGTCATCAATTATAACGGCAAACCGTGTATTACGGCAAGTTGAGTACTGTCATGGTACATTACATATTTCGATATCGGTTACAACGACTTCCCGATATTACGACTATAATCTAACGTTTCTGCAATGTCGTTATAATATAAAGTTAAGTCTTGCAATAAATATTTATTCATTTACCCCCTTACCAATAAAGCTATTTACACAACGGATAACTTAAACAACGTTTCTGTCTTTGTCTGATACGTTGGAAATGTCATTTGATAGAAAAAGATAGCAACGTTGTGTAAGTTATGCGTTGTGTAAATATTTTTATTTGTAAGGGGGGTACATATTTATAACAGATTTTCACTGTATGTAGTACATAATATTATGTGTATACTTACTGTATAACTATATATTTTTAATATAAAACTATAACCAGACTACGTAAATTATATACCTAGCTTATGTTACCCGGGCTGTTATTACGAATCGATTGACACCTCGATTATTAAAATCGTATCAGTCGTCAGTAGAACATGCATGCACACATACGAGTACATACACTGGCAAAATCATCACCCTTCCTTTTGGCTTCGCCGTAGTCGGGTAAAAATATGAGAAGTAACGATCGAATTTCTCTGTGCGGAGAACTAGCTCTGTGCCCCGCTGCCCCCAGGACGCAGGTACGAGGTGGAATCAGGATGGACGGTTTGTATAGAATTTCGAATAGTGGGGTTGCAACATTCAAAATTACAATTACCCTTGAAGATATTTAGTTTTTTTATTCTTCTTTTTTTTTAAAGCTGCATGAGTTGTAACTTGTAGGCTACGTTTTATTAACAACTAGCTGTTGCTCGCGGCTCCGCCCGCGTAAATATATTATCCCTCGGGAACACTTTCCGGGATAAAAAGTAGCCTATGTTTTAATCCAGAGCCTAAACTACTACCATACCAAATTTCATCGAAAGAGTAACAAACATCCATCCATCCTTACAAACTTTCACATTTATAATATTAGTAGGATTATTTATATTTGTTATTAAAAATATTATGCAAATCTTATTGATAGTTTACACGTTCAGAGCGTTAGGGGATCTAAAGGATCACTTATCCTCCCAATCTTTATAATTTTAATGATGTTATCGGCGCATCTGTCAGTCTGGATTTCGGCCTAGATATAGAAATGCGCCCCCTCGCATAAAAATGACGAAAACTGCCTAATTTTGTATAAAAGATGTATATAACATTTATGTTGTTAGAATATGTACGATATAAACTAACATCCGTTACACAGGGTAAAAGAATGATAACTTGGTATATGGATATATACCAAGTTATTATTCTTTTACCCTAAAATACTTTGTAATCCTAAGGCTAGGAAAGTACACGCGAATAATTCGTGTGATAATTAAAAATAAATCATTCATTCCAATTTCTTATATTCTACGTAAAAATTGATAGTTTTACAATAATCAATTAAAAAACAAAAAAATCACACTTTTTTATACAATAAGCTTTTTAGATAACAACATAGGGCCCGTCTGTTGATATGCCGCCAGTAGGTGGCGGATTTCTGTTGCGTATTTTAGTTACATTCATGCAAAATATAATCGAAGATATATAATTTTAATACTATATTTACGTATTTAGTTACATGTAATCTTTGGCTCTTATTTTAGCATTTTTTAATGCATATAATTTAATATGCAGGTGAAAGGCGTGCAAAATGGCTGCCGTTGTTTTATAAAATTATGAATATAAAGTTATTTATAGGTAGTTTTATAAAGTTATGAATTAGATATTGTTTATTCGATGGATAGGTTATGCGATTCGCGATATAATGGATACCTATTTATTTTTCGTATTTTCTCTTAATCCATTTGTCATATTTGCGTGCTAAGCAATCTATAGATAACGTAATCGATGATCTATAATCCACAGAAATTTCATGCATATATTATTTTTTGAACTATTCATGCTTTGAGATATTAATATGCTCAAATGGAGATATTCTAGGTCTCATACGCACTGCAGTTAAGCACAGTTACGAGTTCTTATAGGTCTCAAATGCACTGTCCACAAGTCTACTAAAAATGGCCCCGCGCTTAACGTGTTAACAGGTATTTCGTATGAATTTAAGTAAAAATTCAAATACTTACATGATTATTAAATGCATTACAATATGTATTTCATTAATCCTATTTTCACTACATATTAATTTAACTGTTGCAACTCTATTACTGCGTCTTGTTTTTAAACTGAATTGTCCTGATTGTTCTAACTTCAAATCCTACTTTATTAAATTCATGCTTTCTTTAAAGAAAATCATTTTAGGAGATATTTTAGGTCTCATACGCACTGTAGTTAAGCACGGTTACGAGTTCTTATAGGTCTCAAACGGACTGTCCACAATTCTACTAAAAATGGCCCCGCGCTTAACGTGTTAACAGGTATTTCGTATGAATTTAAGTAAAAAATATTTATGATTTAATGAAATTCATTAATTACATAAAGTTATTTCTCAAGTTAAATAAAAAGTTACACATATTTTATTTAGATGTCTGTTATTTACATAGGTGAAAAAAGGTAGTCACATAAATATGTATTTAGCTGTTTAGTACATATTTGTGTTAGAAAGCCTATTAATTTTATTAATAGACTATAAAGAAGGTATGAATGTTTGAATAAATTGAAATGTTTTTATTGCCAGCCCGGGTGATTTTAAATCTTAGCAAAAAAGCCCGTCCTCAATAAAATAATAAAACTCGTAACTTGTTATTCGACGCGGTCGCTCGGCGGTATGTGCTGCGATATGTTTTCTATATTCCACTTTCCTTTGTCTCGGGCGGCGGGCCATATTCAATGTCGGCTTAACCTTAGACACGAATATTATAACCGGAGCCATGCGACATGTAACCTCGTTCTCCGGGCTCGGCGGACAGCCGCACACGGTACAGAGCTGATATGTCAAGGATTACAACTTTTACCGATTACATGCGGTCTCATAATTTCCCACGTATCGGGGAGGATTCGCGCAACCGGGCGGCCGGGAAGTAGGAACCGCTTCCCAGAACGATAAAGGGACACGCGGGCGGCGGGGGGGTGGCACGACAGCTGCGCGCGCGACTCTTCCCCGCACCGGCGCACTCCAGCGCGACTCGCCGCGCGCGCCGGACGGGCGTAATCGCGAACGTGCGCGATGTGTAGACTACGCAACTCGACTCCACGCGCCAGGGCGCGGCACAGCAGCATCGAGGGGCCCGGCTGGCTAGGCGGGGACCGGCGCTATATTCTGTAGTACGCGATATTGCACCAGTCCCGGCCTATCCAACCGGGCCCGGCCTGCGACTACAGCATCCGCGGGCGATCCCGTTAGCCGGCCGGTCGTTCACAGCGGTGGCCACGCATAGGACGTGATTCGGTGTAACTGTTGTGATACTATCAAATTGCACCAATCCCGGCCTACATGAGGCCCCGCGGTGTTGTGTTGTGGACTCACGTGGCACCGGCAGCGGTGGTGCAGTGTTCAGGAGGTATTCAGGGTATGTGCGGGTAGGACGCGAGCGCCAGGTACCGTCAGTTTTGTGTGAATTATTCGTTTTGGTGTGACTGAATCGATGTGGACGGGCGAGCGGACCGGTTTTCGCCGTAAATTGTATCATACATCTATATAAGTATATTATATATGTAGCACCACTGAAACGAAGGACATCCTCGACTTTATAATGTTTGACACAACTATAGCACCATATGCTAATCACGCACTGAACAGCTGGTGTCTTTGTTTTTTATTTGTAATCGGCACACTCGATTGCCCACTGGTATGTTATATGCATTAGATATCCCGGGCCATTGTTCTTGTATATTTCGCGTACTGAGTAGTATTAAGATCGTGAATCAAGCGGAACGATGAATCATCAAGTTAAGACTAACCGTTATGATTTAAATGACTTCAGCTGTCACTGCGCTTGCGAGTTGCGGTACACGCATACCTAGCCCGACCGTTGGCGCCAAAACGGTAAAATAAACTCGTTTTGTTTATCTGTGGTCAAATTATGAAATATCAAATGTCTTTCCGGCCAGGGCGAACAACGACGACCGTTGCAAGACGTCAAGGTTTAGCGTAAATACATCGATAGCCGATGTTTGCTCAAGATAATAATGTAGCATTGGACCGGAAAATAGAAGTAACTGATAGGCTATTTTTGAAAACATTTATGGCATAATTTTTTCAGAAATCATAAAATCTAGACAAAACGAGTCTCTGACTGACAAGACGGATGTTTAAATTAGGGTTGCCAACCGCCCTGTTCCCCCAGGACATGTCCTAGTTTTTGCAGTGTCCTGGATGGGTAGTATAGTTTTTAAGCAGCTTCCTGGGTTTGTAAAGCGCCCTGCTATAGCGGTTATGTATTTTAACACACTTACAATTTTTCATTCTAATTTAATTTTATTCAAATACTTACATGATTATTAAATGCATTACAATATGTATTATTAAATTTGAAGTTGGCAACCCAAGTTTAACAATCAACCGATTCCAGGTACATTTTGAAAATTTGGCTTCTAACAGCCTTCTGTTAGAAGCCAAATTCAATTAAACTTACGTTACTTGCAAAGTTGGGCCAGTAAAGGGCCAGTAAAATTGCACAACGGCTTTGCGGCCACTTAATTGATAATATGGCCACAAAGCCTTTAGCCGACGTGTCAAAATTTTTTACACAAATTCAAAATTAAAAAGTTAAAAACTACTACGTAAGCCTATAATATAGTATATAACTCGGGTCCGGGATTGGTAATAATACGAATCTTTTGAGACCTCATTCATTAAAATTGGATCAAACAAACATACATACATACATAGACTGCCAAAACCATTACCCTTCTTTTTGGCTTCGCCGTAGTCGGGTAAAAGAGACTTGGAAACCGACTTTACCTCAAAAACCATTAGGAAAGTACATAATATAATATTATGTACTTATCAAAGACATTTAAATAAAAAATATCTGCTTGTAGACGCCTAATCTCTAAAGAACTTATCTATCTCGGTTCAAAATGACTCAATTATGTTATTCATAATGTCTTCTACATTACATTATAATGTAGAACGCCACATCCACAGAAATTTACATAAAAATGCTTTAAAAAGAACGCAATTTTACTGTACTTACCGATGTATCGATTCTGCCTTTAGGGCTCCGTAGTTATGGTTTCGCCGTAGTATGGTTTCGCCATGTCCGTTCGTCCGTCCGTCTTCGGCTTAGCGTCCAAACGGTTAGTGCTTGAAAGATGAAACTTTGCAAGGATATGTGTATTTACCTCGTCGACAAAGTGCTAAAGTAATATCACGAAATATATATTTTTTGGGTATCTCCCCTACACTACCCTCTCCCTCTACCCCATAGTGTGGGGTATCATTAGACAAGTCTTTTCAAAACATTGAGAAGTTGCTAAGTCGATTTTTTCACTTAGGTATAGGTAGGTAAGTTCCGTTTGCGAGATATTCAACTTTAAAGCGCATTTTCTTGTCAAAATAAGGCGTCCCTCCCCCTCTTAAAACTAAACGACTGGCTCGAAAAATCTGAAAAAACTCACGATGGTATTCCATGTGATGGCTGATGAACTTTGATGGAAAACTATAACGGCATAAATAGCTTTGTTAGTTCTGGATTTACAGATACAAGTACAATGTAAAATGCGCTTACTTGGGAACTTCGTACAAAAATACCGAAATATGTATTATGTAAACATGTATAAAATATTGGTAAGTATAATAAAATTCAAAATAAATAAAATACGTTTATTTCAGACCCATAAAATAGTCACTAAAGATATATTAGTAGTGTTAGTAACAAAATAAACTTATTCTATTTTAGTATTGTTAGTAATGACATAATGGTACGGAAACCTACGTTCGCTAGTCCGACTCGCGCTTGGCCGGTTTTTTCTTCAAAGTTCTTCCTGGCCCACGTGGTCATTTTTACCATGTTCCAAAAAAAGGATGAGGTTTTACTTCCGAAAGTATTTTGTTCGAAATATATAGTTTTGTAATTCTCTTACATTGCAAACCCAAAATGGAAGATAATCTTGCACATCTTCTATTTACATAGTATTATGTTAATATTTGTATGTAAATTAGTGTTGATTATTAATCGAGAGCAGTAGACTTTGACTTGTAATTATAAATTTAAATAGTCAATAGTCTGTACCTACTCTGTAGCATTTAAGATAAAAACGAAATAAAAAAAAAAAAAAATTTTAAAATCTAGTAGGGTGTTTGTTAGGTTTCAGAACTTTTAGTCGTTACAGTTTCTCAAATACGCCTACATTTTACAATTTACTTAACCCCTGAACATTTAACCTATCCCCCAAAATCGGGAAATTGTCCAAGTTGGCAACACTGATCAGTCGTCACTTACTTCACCAAATCTATGGAACGATAGTTAAATTAAGTGACGCTTAAGTCTCATGCTGTCCTTGTCATTTCGGCTAGGAGAGACAGCGAGAGCCTGTGAATAGGAGGGCTTCGTAATTTTGATTACCATTTCAGTACTCGGTCGTAGGAGCGTTTTCCCATTATCCGATCCGCAGGCTGATTCTGTGTCTTGCAACAGCTATGCGACAGGCGTGAATTGTATAATATCGTAGCGAACAATTAGGGAACTAAAAATGAAATCGATTCTCTTTGTAACAACAAAAATCAGAAAACGCTCTTATGACGTCGGAAAAAGTCGTTTTCCCGTGACATTAAACAAACATCTACCTGTCTTCGTCATTATCGGTCCGATATAGAATATCTGAGTGGAAAACGCTCTAACTCTATCGTAACATTAGGGCAGCTCACAGTGTGTTGCCAGGTGCGATTTGATTGAAATCGGTAAAAAATATATCTAAAAAATAATATTAGGTCTTTACCTATGAAATTGCCGTTTTGAATGAAAAAAATTAAACTATTTTTTTCATGAATTTTTTATTTGTATTAATCGAAGTAATCGCCAATGCAATCAATGCATCTTCGCCAACGCAGTGGCAGTTTATTGATGCCCTTCTTAAAGAAATCAGCTGGACGGGAGGAAACAAATTCTTCAAAGGCATTTTGTACTGCCTCTCGGGTATTGAACTTTTTTCCCACCAAGAAGTTATCCAAATTCTGGATAAAGTAGTAGTCTCTAGGCGCAAGGTCTGGTGAGTAGAGCGGATGACGGAGAGCTTCCAACCCCAGTTCTTGCAACTTGGAGACCGTCTGCTGTGCAGTAAGATGTCGCGCGTTGTCGTGCAGGAGCAGCGGAGACGAGCGATTGACCAATGCTGGTTGGAGATATGCCAGCTGCTCCATCATTGTGTTCAGTTCTTCACAGTACACATCTGCAGTAATGCTCACCCCGATTTGTAAGAAGCTGTGATGAATCACACCGGCGCTAGACCACCAAACAGTGACCATCACTTTTCTACGAGTAAGTTTTCGTTTAGGGCATTGTTTAGGTGCTGAACCAGGATCCAACCAACTTGCTGAGCGCTTGCGGTTATCAGACAGAATCCATTTTTCATTGCTGGTAACAATGCGGTTCAAAATTCCATAATTTGTGTGTCTGTTGAGCAGTGCAAGGCACGTCTCGACGCATACTTCGCGCTGGCGATCATTGAGTTCGTGGGGCACCCATTTGTCAAGCTTTTTTACCTTGCCAATTTGACGCAAATGGACCCAATATTGTTTTGATGCTAACGTCGAAAGCTGCTGCTAATTCAGCCGTAGATTGTGTATCATCAGCTTCCACAATCGCCTTTAATTAGTTATTGTCGACCAAAGTCTTCGGACGACCGCGAGGTTCATTTTTCAGGTCGAAATTTCCAGAACGGAAGCGAGCAAACCAATAACAGGTGGTGCGTTGGTTTGTAGTGTTAGCTCCGTAAACGTCGTTGATGTTGCGTGCCGCTTGTGCCGCGTTGCTGCCACGACGGTACTCATATTCCATAATTACTCGAATTTTTAACGTATCCATGATGACGAAAAAGATTGAAAGCGATGAAAATGTAACACTAATCAATAAACAAATGACTACTTTTGGAAAAAGAATTCCATGTTTTTAAAATAAAATTAATTTGAAATTAGAATTCTTAGCCAAACAAAAATTATTTTGATTTGAAATGGCCAGTACTGCAGAACGGCAATTTCATAGGTAAAGACCTATTTTATACTAATATATAAAAAATAAATCGGTACTGCCAAAAAACTGCACTTATACTTTCTTAACTCAAAACGGAACGCATGTAAAATATTATTTGTCAGTTCGCTAGGTAGCAGTAGCGAAGGCCGGTTCTCCTTTATAGGGAAGCCCTAGCCTGGATAATAGGTACGAATTTGGATGTGGGTCTTAAGGTAAGTGGTAGGTGAAGCTGATAGGCATGGAGTTTTAGCCTAAAACTTTTAGGAACCCCACGCCACTGCTAGGTATGCTATACGTGTAGAAACTAGAATATATTTTAGTTAATGCGAGCTAGCAGAGCGAGCGAGTAATTTTTTTTTCTAATTTTACTGGTTAAATATTGTTAAGAAAATCACTATCTGAACGACTATATACTTGGAAAAATAAACTATAGCGCTAAATAGAACACAGGTACTAAATATATATAGAGGTGTAAAAGTAACGAAAAAAAGCGTACCCGTATGTATTCGTTACTATAACAATTAGTAATCGTTACGTTACTCGTTACTTCTGATACCTCATAACATGCTATGTTATGTTAGAGCAACGAATCAAGTCGTATTGCGGACGCGTATAGTATGATGGCGCGGTGTCGCGATATTCGTAATTTGTAGAAAACAGACTTATACATTACATACCAAGCTGCATAAGGTGCATTTTTTCACTTTTCTGTATTTTGAACCAGACTTGTGTTTAAGTTATTCTAAATTTAGTTTGATTTTATGTGTAAAGTATAGAACTACAAGTGAACTGTTGACGGAATCTGTGTAGGCACCCATACTACGAAAAATGCGAGTAACGAAATGTGTTCGTGTGTAACGTTTCGTTACTCGGTAGTAGATGGCGCACCCGTTACTCAGTACCGAATACATCCGGTTTGCTACACTACTGCTCTATAAATATACTTTGTATGTAAAGAGCGAGCGAGATTTTTTTTTTCTCATTTTCTTGGTTAAATTTTGATCAATTCCAATAATATAAATCTTAAAAAAAAAACAAAAGAGTATAACAGAAGTTTACCAAATGTTAAATTATGTACTGTATATTAAAACTTAAAGCGAGCGAGCCTTTTTGTGAGAGAGAGAGCAAAAACTTTTTTATCCTTTTTTGCAGTAGTCATTTTGCAATCAAATCTGTTAAACCTTAAAGGAAAGAAAAAGATTATAGAAGCAAAAATAAATGTTTAGGAAATGCCACCGTGCTGCATAACTATATATAACTACAAGCTACAGTCTACGTAGCCTCCAGTGACGGCCCGTTTCAATAGCCTATTTACTAATAACTATTTGTTAAAAACGTCACATTTGTATCGCAAAAAACCGGCAAATGACTGAATGACGACGTTTTTAACAAATAGTTATTGGTAGGTAGGTTATTGAGACCGGCCGTTAATACGCTACTGCTGCACGGGGTCATGATATAGTAGGATTGCCAACCCCAAATTAAAATAACCAGGATTTGAAGTTAAAAAACCAGGACAATTCTATTTAAAAAACAGGACGCAGTAATGGAGTTGCAACAGTTACTTTGATAAGTTAAATGTAATACATGTAATGCTAATAATAATATGTTTCACCAAAGTATTTGAATAAAATTAAATTACAAAGAAAAATCGTATAAGTGGCGCGCGAATTTTAAAAATCGTATAAGTGGCGTGCGAATTTTAAAAATCGTATAAGTGGCGCGCGAATTTTAAAAATCGTATAAGTGGCGTGCTAATTTTAAAAATCGTATAAGTGGCGCGCGAATTTTAAAAATCGTACAAGTGGCGCGCGAATTTTAAAATACACGACTTTGTCAGGGCGATATAAAAACCCAGTACGCTGCTTTGAAAGTATCCAGGACAGCCCAGGACACTGTAAAAACCAGGACATGTCCTGGGAAAACAGGACGGTTGGCGATCCTATGCTATAGTTACTTCTTTATTCAAAATTACGTCTCGTCTTCGTCGGACCAAATTAAGAAAGATGGCCTCGTTAAATATCTTTCTGTAATTGCCGCATTTGCTATTTTGATTATTCTGATTTATCGGGACATTTAGCATCCCGATCAGGTGCAAATCGGGATACCTGGCAATCCTAGCTCACACCGTAGAGACGCGACGCGGCGCGCACTTTAAAGATCGCGATTCAAAATTGAACTTTATTCACTATTTACGGTGCAGCTCGAAATTCGACACTTACAAGCATCTACAGTACAGTCCCTTCAGAGTTATTTATTTACCCCGGAGTTTGATATGAGAGTCAGAGAGTGATCCGTATATCGTGGGCATAAAGGTCCTGTCAGAGGAAAAATAACTCGGAACGGACTGTAGTAATGACACAGATTAAAGAAATAGATAAACAGCTACATAGTTAGCTTTCGGTTTGATTGTACTACTTCAAGCATACGGCGTGTCCACGATTGTGTGGAAAGATTGTGGGCCGTTGAATGGGAACGGCAAAATTTTCAAATTTGGATCGATTTGGATCGTTCTATGAAATTTGTTTTTGAAAATTATTACATTAAAAGAAAAGTTTTCAAAACTAAAGATAGGCTATGAAGTACATGTGACAGAACAAATCTTCTTACAAGAAAAAGCTACGCCATCTCTGTTTTCACCATATCTCAAATGTCAGCCGTCTTGATTTCACCAAATCATCAAATGTCAAAATGGCCCCAAAAGCTCTAAAACTGTCTCCACTTACATAGTGGAGACAGTTTTTGCCTCAACATGCCTCGTCTATATATTATATACGTCTATGTATAATTATTATTTTTGGTTTTCGTAACGTGAAACCGACATCTATCATTTATCTGTTAGGATATTGCGTTTCCAAACAAAGTAGTTATTTAAATTTCGCTACGTAATTGACATCACAGCTAATAGATGTCTCATTTCCGCAAACTGCCACTAAGGCATTTATTGAACAATATGTTAGGTTATATTTAGTCAATTATCTTTTATCCCCCGAGTTTGATGTATAATATTATTTCATTTTTGTTCCTATGTTCAAAAAGTATAGCTTACAATAAACATTTCTTGTGGCCACGTATTTTAATTACCAGGCAGTGAATGTATGGCGACTTGCCGGTCTCCTTTCATCAAAATAGGTCCGGAAATTCGTAGCATATACAATGAAGACAATCAAAATTCACAGGCTGTGTCTCTGCTAGCTGAAATGACAAGGACAGCATGTGACTTGAGCGTCACTTAATTTAATTATCGTTCCAGTATTCGGCCGTTTGATGCCACTGGCCATCTACTGATAGACCACTTTACTCCATCTGACATAGACATAAAAGTTTTCCGTAAGAGATCTATTGAAGGAATACCTCAAACGTAATTTACATTAATTCTTGTGAAATCGTTGAACCGAGTTAATTAGTTTAGCTTCCGCATTCCCGAGGCCGGTTGTGGTCTTGTGACATCTTGTTTTTGGTGTCTATCGGCGGAACACTTAAACGCTACTTAAATTAAAGAGGTCTTCATCATCCTGTCGGGCAGAGATTGTCGGCCAAATGGGGTAATAAAGAGGTTTTACTTCTGCGACATGGCGAAAATCTACTGTCTAAATGGCAATTTTGACAGTGGAACTGCTATTCACACGGTCGATTTCGCCATGCGAGGCGAAATCGAGCTGCTTTATATTTATATATATTTATTTATATCTGGTATATTTATATCTGGGGATATGAACTAGGATAGCAAAAAGCGTGGTTAGCTATTAGTGGACAGGTGATATTTTCAGAGAAAACTTAATACACTAATCCACTCACTGATAAAAATATTTACACAACGGATAACTTAAACAACATCGCTGTCTTTGTCTGTCAAGTGACTTTCCAATGTATCAGACAAAGACAGCAACGTTTTATAAGTTATCCGTTGTGTAAATATTTTTATTAGTATTGTTGTTATTAAAGTACATAAGGAAGCCATCACAAGCTTCAGTTCGATCGCTAACATCGTATTTGATCGATCTATAACAGGTGGCGCTACTTTTTCCGTGTACAAAGATTTGGGTAATGTGTTTAAAATTTGGGTGTATGCAATAGTATGTCCTCATAAGCCTATGGGGTAACCTAAACCACTGGCTTTACAGTCTCTGCTTGGCAGACGAGGACCGCGTGTGACTTCAGAGCCTCTTAATTTTAATAGCACTTCAACATTCAGTCGTATAACATAAACAGGTTTGTGTGTAAGTTTAGCAAATCCTGGTACCAGATTCACGTGGCGTGAGATGTGACTTGTGGGTCGTGTCGTGATATTGTGTGCCGTATTCGCGTTATCCGAACTTACCGGAAGGTAACGGGATTAATCTGTGTCACGGATTCGGTAACGTTATATGCCGTAGTCTGAGATGTTCGGGTTACATGGTATGCGTCTTTTGCTGACAGCTGGCGGTACGGACGCGGCATAAAACCACTGTGTTTGGCGGAAAAAAGCGCTTGACAACGTTTGTTAGCGCTGAAAAAACAGTTGTCGCTCAGGGGCCAGGACACGTTTACTAACTTCAATAGCACTAACAAAATCCGCCATTTTGCTTATATAATTTGTTTGTTTTTTTTTATTTTAATTAAAGTATTATTAAAATTAACAATAATGTCAGCCCAAAATATAGTGAAATATATCTGTATACATAATAAATATATAAATTGATTTGAATACTTTATAAACAATATTAAGTAACACAATATAACAAAATAACATTAACACAATACCTATAACATAACATTAAGTTAGGTTAGGTTCCCCGGTTAACGCTAACTTAGCGTCCGAGAGGAAAATAGCATTTAGCAGTTGACAGCGCTTACCGCAGCAATCGCCACTTTGCTTACGAGCGCATCCGAGCGCTTTTTTCCGCCAAACACAGACAGCTATTGATTTCAAAACTAAGGATGGGCTAAAGCCTATGAGTTATTTTATTTTATTCTTCACGTAGACATTAACTAAGACACATTTGAAAGTTATAACAAAACATTGGCGTTATGAACTTTTGACGTACATTTGACAGAAAAAATCTTCATACAAGAAAGTTACACCATCTTGATTTGGGTTGGGCGACTGTCCGGGGCGCCGGATAAAAAGGGGCGCCACAGACGTACTTTTCTATCCCTTGCACACTGAGTGACACCTACATTCTCGTAAATTCTCTAACAGATGATGCATGAGCTATACCAGGGCTGGCCAAAACTCTTTTTACTGTGACGCCTCTGGATAATGTCTACGACTGATAATGTTGGAAAGCCCTGATCAACACAAAATAATTTCCACGCTTCTCATCTGCCAGACGTCACGCGACGGCTCGCTTGTTGTTTACAGGGCATCGTCTCAACAGTGAAAACAGTCGTTGTCAAGGTCCTCTCCACTGCGACGCGCGGTCGTGTGACGCTCTAATGACGATTGCAGGGCTGGTGGCGAGAAAGTGAGTACGGCAAGCAAACGAGCAGACGGATAGTCTCATGGTATGGTGAATGGTGAGGCGTTCACTTGCCAGTCTTTGCAGCAAAGTATCAAGGTAATTCAAAAGTCAAACCCAGGTGTTACTGCTTAGTTACCAGATTCAGTACGAAGGCCTTATTGATGTCTCTCGGAAATCTTCGTTTTTTTTTCAAGTTAAAAAGGGGATAACAAGTTGCCTGTGTTAATCCAGAGCCTAAAGTACTACCATACCAATTTTCATCAAAATCAGTCCAGTAGTTTCGCGTCATCAAACATCCATCCATCCTCACAAACTTTCACATTTATAATAGTAGTGGGATGCTCTGTTCTGTTCAGACTTCAGGTTAGTTGCATTATGTGTTCTATTGTTCTCTGTGCTTACGTTTCGATTTAACTGGATCTGAACGGCGTATAGCGCGTCTTGAGTCCGTCCGCGTGTCTACTTTATTATCATCATCATCATATATATTAGTTCGTGAATCGTGAAGCAAGAACTTTCAGTACACTTTGGTAAGTAGCCTATTCTGGTGAATAGGCTACTTGACTCATATTTAATTTCATACATTGAAGGATCATTTCCTTTAGTACTTGGCTTAGGAAAACATATTCTAGCGATATCATAAATTAAAAACTTAAGATTGATAAATAAAGTTGATTTAAAAATATGTATTTATTTTAAGTTACTTCCGGCAAGGATGTGACGTCACAAACACTAAACACATAACTACGTAGTAGTGAAACTGAACGTGGTTCTCTAAATAGTTATGACAATAGCTGTTCATGACATCTTTTAAAGTATTTATGTCAAAACGTCAAACGGAACACTAGCACAGTCACACACAAATAGTACTAGTAGTATGACGTCACATCACAGATAATCTATCGACCAATATGGCGAATAGTGTTGGCGGTTTTTAAAAAGTGTATTTTTTAAATATTTTATGTAGGTTTTTAGGTTTCAAAATAATGTAATATTATTGTTTTTGTGTAATGGAACAATTATGATGCGTTTAGGACGTAAATAAAAACAAGGTTAATTAGTATAGCCTATTGTGGGAACAGATGAGAATGATATTTGGCACATTTAAAGTTCATGTGGAGGAAGGTGTGCAAAAAGCTACCTAGTTTGACGAAATTGGGTTCATTTTGTCGCAGTTTCTTAACCTTTTAAAGAAAGAATCTACAAAGTTGACCATTATCAACATTCAAACAAATATTGTACAGGTAATTTTTATAATGTTTATTTCATTAATTCAACAAGTTGTATTTAAACGATTGAAATAATAAAATACTTGCACATTAAAATAAAAATTGTAAATTAAATATTGGTTTCTCAAAAAAAGTTCACAAGAAAAACATAAAGGTTTCTTTAAAATTTTAACAAACGAGTGTGCATCTTACCTGAAATATCCTATGTATCTATGTAAGTACCGTGAGAGAGCCATACTTCGGCACGAATGGGAAGGCTGGACCGAAGAAATACCATGGCTTACATAAAACCGGCGTGAAAACGCGGCAACGCACTTGCCACTTCGCTGATTTTGTGTCTCGCCGAGTGAGTTTAGACTTTAGAGTATCAGGGATTCCCCTAGTGTTGCGGGTGTCCATGGGCTGTAATCTCTTACCATCAGGCGTCATCCGTCTGCTCGTTTTCCTGTCTTGGTCCAATAACATATTACAATCTAACGGAAATGCCATTGCATCTCATTTCAAGACCAATAATTAATCAGCTTATATAGATGATGCTACTTTATTGAATCAATAAACTAATTCCCACGGATTTCACCGGAAACCAAAGATATTGCACGAAAACAACTCTCTGTCTATTTAAACGCTTCTTAAATCAGGAGCCACTTAAGTGACATCCTTGATCTGCCAAGCAGAGAGCGACAGCTAGTGATCAAAGGGACCTTACCCAATAAGAAGCGTTTAAGAAGCTGTTTGGCTTTCATTGATAAGTTAAATTAAATTTGATATGACGTGGCGTGTCACGTGTTTGTTTGTTACTGTAACTGGTTTGTTAGCGGGCCTCTGACCCAGAACATCAATAGTGGCAACAGATGTGTGTGTGCCGTGTGGAACGAGAGACCTAGCTGAATTTCCCTAAAATAAAACATAGAATATTATAGTAGAAGTCTAAAAAGAAATGTAGCAAAAGTTTTGGAATTTGTAGAAAACTAACTTGTTATCTGAAAACTACAGCCCTTATAGTGTGGTCCCTCCGTAGTCCGTCCACACAAAAGCACAGATTACTAACGGCCCGTTTCAATAACCTATCTACCAACAACTATTTGTTAAAAACGTCAAATTTGTATCGCATGAAACCGGCAAATGATTGAATGCCGAGTTCTAACCAATTATTATTGGTAGATAGGTTATTGAAACCGGCCGTTAATAGTTAGTAGGTACCAAGAGTGACAAATTAATATCACGAAATTATTATTATAATTCTACGTAGACTTTTACCCCCTTACTAATAAACATATTTACACAATGGATAAGCTATACAATGTTTTGTCCTTCACAGCAAGCTACTTTGCCAACGTATCAGACAAGGACAAAACGTTAACGATCTGTCAACGGAATTTGTCTGAAACGTTGGAAAAGTCGCTTGACAGACAAGGACAAACCATTGTATAGCCTATCCATTGTGTAAATATTTTTATTAGTATGGGGGTAAGTAGATAATTCGATTGGACTGATTTTGATGAAATTTGGCACAGATGTAAAGTAGACCATAGGGAAGGACATAGGCTACTTTTATCGCAGAAAAATGCGCGGTTCTCGTGGGATTTCTTTTGCAAAGTCGCAGGCAACGTCTGGTATACAATAAACATGTCAATCAATGCTTGTTACTGCACTTACGGCCGGTTTCAATAACTAATATTTAATTTATATTGCTGATAATGTACAAGGTTGGTTTAAATACTCTGACGGCCCGTTTCAATAACCTATCTACCAATAACTATTTCTTAAAAACGTCACATTTGTATCGCAAATAAACCGGCAAATGATCGAATGACGAGTTCTAACCAATTATTATTGGTAGATAGGTAATTGCAGTAACAAGCATTGATTGACATGTTTATTATATTATATATATATATATATATATATATATATATATATATATATATATATATATATATATACTTTTATCGCAGATATATATATATATATATATATATATATATATACTTTTATCGCAGAAAAATGCGCGGTTCTCGTGGGATTTCTTTTGCAAAGTCGCAGGCAACGTCTGGTATGGAGAGAGAGAGGGAGAGATAGCTTTTTTGCATGTTCTGTCTCTGTCGTTCCATAGTTCCATATAAAGTAAGCAACGAATACACATAATTCCATATAAACAGAACTTCCGAATAAGCTATCCGACACATATGGAGCAGCTGCTCTCCAAAACAGTAATTGAATTTTAAGTATTTATGCCTATCTCTAAATAGTAAACAAATGTTTCTTTGTACTACTTTGTAATTTAGTAATCCTTCTAATGTTTAGTTGTTTTAGTAAAAGGAAAGTGTTGTGTGTTGTGTTATCAGCCAGTTATTTATTAGTTCGGACCACGACGTGAAAGTGTTCCCACAACATAGGCCGGGGGACGGCTGCGGCAAATGTAACTGAGCTTGTCACAGTTTTGTAACACATTTTACGAATCAAATCAACAACGTAACTTTACGTGGCCTGGGAGGGAGGAGGGACAAATATCACGGCCTCACAGAAAACCGGCGTGCAATAACGCTTGCGTTGTGTTTCGCCGCGAAAATATAAGACTACTTGAAAGCGACGCAGATACAGTTTTTATTTTATAATATTAACTTGCAGGGGGGCATCTTATAACCTGCAAGGCTACTTCTGTGTACCTATGTATCTTGACTTTTGTTATATTACATTTTAAAAGAACAACTATTTTTACACCTTTTTGCTAAATATTGGCCCGCGTGAGTTTCTTACGCCGGTTCTTCCCGCCGGTTTAGCTCCCGAAAAGGTGGTAGGTCAACAAGTAGGAGAATTATGAATGAATTTTAAATAAAAAAAATAAAAAAATGTTTTATTTTATTTAGAAGGGGTCAAGGGATTATGACTTTGTTACTCGTGATTAGTATCTGTCGTATTCTTCCATAGGATAGACTCATTTCTGCGGTGGTCATGCAGCATGCTACGCCCGCATGTGTCATCGTGAACAAAGTTTATAAACATTCAGCTCTCAGCCTATATCCACAACAATGGCGCCTGAGCAGGCACTCAGGTTTTTGAATATTATATTTCACATCACCACACGTTTGTAATTTAAATAGTATGTAATGTTAGTGTAAAATATGACTTACATATTGTAGCGGTGCGTGCCACTATTTCGAAATTATTTTGCAGGTATCTTGAGAATTTCTTCGTCTCGCTCTTGACTCTTGGCATTGCAGCGTTCTGTAAAGAAAAAAACCGGCTAAGTGCGAATCGGAATCACGCAGGAAGGGTTCCGTACCATTATCTATACAACTATTAAAAATGCGATCGTGGAGCACATAGAATTTCGTACATTGCTCTTTCACTCGCGAGCGAAAGTGAAACTTCATTTATCATTTAAAAACATAAATACTCTCAACGCGCCTAAAGGTTTCACTTCAATAATTCCTAGACAGCTAAGCGTTTATGTAATCGACGTCACATGTAGTATTGCATACAATCACTTATTTACATGACAATAGCTTACAGCACGCCCCATATGGCCGGTGGCCCAAATGTTGAAAAACAAAGACTGCTCGTCTCTAAAGCTATGGCAAAGTTCATGTAATGTTTCTTTGTTCAAACTCCAGGACACGGCCAGTTCCACCGAGACGCGATGCGACGAGACGCAGCGCTGCATTTTAAAGATAACGTTTAAAAATTAAACTTTATGCACTACACAAGAAGATAATGAATGAATAAATGAATTAAATACTTCTTATTGTGCACACATATTTTTACAATTTGAAACTGAACTACAATCTATACTATTAAACAGTGTAGAACACAATGGCGGCCTTAATACTATTTAGTAAATTCTTCCAGGCAACCACGGGTGGAGGACAGTAATAAAGTTAGATAAACGTGAATGTTCAAAATAAATACCTACCTGTTAGCGTAGATATTTTGATATAATATACAGGGTGTCCCGTAAATCGACGTCAAGCCGTAAACCCGTGATAGGCCAAGTTACAATAGTTATCAGAAAAATTAAAAACAAATCCAAGTAATGTGTCTCAAAAAATACAAAGCTTTAAAAAAAAATCGAAAAATCGACATCTTGTGGTGGTTTTTTAGTTCCCGGCACTACAAATTTCTAATTTTTTTGTATTTTTTTTTGTATGTAATCCTGAATAATGCTTTAGTAAACTTGTGCCTAAGATTTAAATCAAACGACTCCGACTTGAAAGGAAATGAGGCTTTTTTCCCATAACAATGATTCGAATTTAATAGTTTGCTCGACTTTAACTGACTGTACTGAAAAAAAAATGTACTACGCTTGTTTGGCAGGTAATTTTAAAAGTTGGCGCAGTTAATAAGGATTCCAAAATGGTATGACACTTTCTAGAATGTTTCTTAAATTTTGGACAATATTGATTTTTGTAAAAGAAGTCAGTTTTCGACAAGTTTTCTTACTTACTTAAAAGGATTCAAGTGTACTTTGGACAAGGACTTTCTTCTAAGTGATATTCTGATTTGGATGAGACGGACAGAAACATTCAATGAGTGTAAGAGAGACAGATATTGACGCCACAAGTACGCGAGACGGGTAGACACAATGCTACTAGTGTAAGCGAGACAATGTCGCTATTGTCCATGTTCCCGACGTACAGCACACAAAATACAATAGATCAGTACGTTAGTCTACTTCGTTTACTGCGCACACCGTATTCGTTCGTCTTGATTTCGTACATACCACTTTTTGCTTTGTTTATTGGACTCGATTGCTTGTGATTTGGATTTGGACTGTTTAGTTTCTCTTTCAACGACCTTTGCTTTCTCCTGGACTATCGTTGATCGTGTGATTGTGTAGTACCACCATGTATGTCGGTGTACACCGCACAGGAATATGCCAACATGCATCTCATTTATGGTGAATGCCGATGCAATGCTATGTATTTTTTAAGACACATTACTTGGATTTTAAAAAAAAAAAATCTGATAACTATTGTAACTTGGCCTATCACGGGTTTACGGCTTGACGTCGATTTACGGGACAGCCTGTATAAACAGATACATACACACAAATACATCCCTACTAATATTATAAATGTGAATGTAAGTTTGTTTGTTACTCTTTCACGCAAAAACTACTGAACGGTTTTCGATGAAATTTGGTATGGTAGTAGTTTAGGCTCTGGACTAAAACAGAGGCTACTTTTTGTCCCGAAAAAGTACAGTGTTCCCGAGGGACACTGTATTTACGCGAGCGCTGCCGCGGGCAACAGCTAGTATTATAATAAGTAAGAACATAATATTATAAGGATGTAACATTAATTTTAAGATAACAACTACAAAAAAATAATTATAATACAATTTAATTCTTATTTAAATTATTAATATAAATTTAAATAATAATACAATTTAATTTATTTAAAAAATCTCATTAGCAATGGAAAGAAAGTGTTCATTGACCAATGCCTCAAACCAACTGAGTGTTTTTGTCACTTACGTCTATTGGTAAAGCGTTCCAAAGTTTTATCCCGGTGATTGCAAAGGAAGAGCTGTAGTATTTTGTGTGATGTGTGGTGTTCCAAAAGAAGATTTTAAACTGATCGTAAATCTTTGATTTCTGCTCGTCGAAATAGAAATTTTTCTTTCAAGTAAGAAGGTAAATATGGGTCGTGTATGATGGAATATACGAGTGAGAGTATGCGAGCATCCCGACGAAGGCGAATAGGCAGCCACCTGAGCTTGGTGGGAAATTCGGAAATGTGGTCGTATTTTGCGAAAATGAATCTCGTTGAAAGGTTTTGAAGCCGCTCAAGTTTATTGAGCTGATCTTCGGTCAGATTTACAAAACAAGTGTCTGCATAATCGAGCGTGGAAAGAAACAAAGATTCAGCGATCTTGATTTTTGTGGGGATTGGAAGAAGAAAACGTAGACGGGATAGGGAGTGCCAAGTTGCATAATTTTTTCTATTTATCTCTTTAATATGTTGCGTCCATGATAAAGTTTCGTTGAGATAAACTCCTAAATTTTTCACAGTTTTACTAAAGGGAACAATGATACACGATTATTTATAAGTTTTTTTATAATTTTTGCCTGCGAGTTCGCTTTGATTTGTCATTATTGCCAGACTGCACGGTCAGGATGCGCCTTTACTAAATGTTATGAAGCATGAACTCCAGGGGCCTTTATATACAGTGTACTTGCTAAGAAGCTTCGAGAAACGTAAGTAGGTATGTATGTGAATTGTCTTGTCTCCTAATTCTCGGTCTCGTGAAAACTCGACTCGAGAGAGACGTCTTGTCGTAAGTCTGGATGCCGTAATCACCTGAAACAAAGACATTAAATTGTTTGTCAAAATTTAACAATTGCTATATTCCATCACGGCCACTAATTATTATCATTTATCATTGATGTTAATGTTAACAGCACAATATGCCATAATATTCCCAATCCAAATCCAAAAAAAAAGTCTGTTTGTTTACATATCAATGATGAAATGTGTCGTTTCCCGAGTATATATTATATATTAGTACTTGGAGCTACAAACTCAAACTAATACTTTACCCGTTTCGGTTTTCCACTTGCACTGGCAGTACAACAATCAACAATGTTCCCGCACAATATTAGTACACTGCACAAGACTACACAGATCTAGTTCCGGAGACATAATATTATGGTCTAGAAAGACCTGGAAGTAGGTATGGAAGTTTTGGTGCGTTGAATAATGAATTACATCAATAATTTTATTTTCACTTTGCTAGTAATAAATATTTTCTACTAATGTAACAGGTCATGGCTGATCGTACATCTATAGTCTATACTAACATTATAAAGAGGAAATATTTGTTTGTTTGTATGTCTGTTTGCATTGAATGGGCTCCGAAACCACCGGGCATATTTTGATGAAATTTAGCACTGATATAGAGTAGACCACGGGAAAGGACATACTACTACCACTACTTTTTATCGCTGGAAAATGTGCTGTCCTGCGGGATTTACTTTTCGCATACGAAGTCGCGGGAAACTATATAGTACATAGTAAAATTAATGTTACAGATATTGAGAAAGGCATTAATTTTCATTATATATTATCTAACATAAAAAATAATTAAAACCATATACTTAGTTATTTTATAATCGTCTCTTAAACTTTTTTGATAAATTATTTAAAAACCTCAGACCGATTATGAAGTAAAAACTATAAAACAGCGCCACCTATGAGTGTTTGAATAAAAATATTTGCACCATTTTGCCAATAGATGCCGCTTTTAAGCTCGCTACCATTAAACAATTTTGCGGGAGGAGACCAGGGACACTTGATCCTTTTGGGAGACTAGGAACACCGTACACTCAATTTACAGAGCCTGTATGGGTAATACCTACTTTTACAGTGGCTATGTCGGTAGTATACGGTAGTATACCGGCAAACTTTTTCAAACGAGTAGAATCAGTATGGCACTTTTTAAAATGGTGGACGATAAATAATGTTTGACGCAATCAACTTTTATTTTATTAGTTTTTATTCTGATTAAACAGTTATGTAGAAAATATATTTAAATATTTAAAGCTAGCCACATACGTAAGGTTAGCCTGCACAGTTACACTTGTCGGCTGTCTGGTAAGTTTGAGCTGATTTACCTTATGGAACCGTGCACAGTTGTGCAACGTACATGCTACGGTTTACATAAACAGACTAAAATGTCGGGTATACTTGTACGTGGTTATGTTTTTTTTTTGTTCGAAACTTACAGCTATTTTTACATTTCAATTTAACTAGTTACTAACTACAAGCCATTTATAAGTTTTCATAAATAGAAATATTCTGGCCAGCATAAGATGTGTATGAATATAAAACGAATCCTTATCCATTTTATGACTTTTGGCAAATTTAAATAAAAGTGACAATCATAATCAACTTGAACACAAACTGTGTTGGCACTTGGCCGTGACCTGGCCGAGCCGAGACTTCATGCGAGCAAAAAGAAATAACGCGGGAACCGTAGTTTCGGAGCCTATTCAATGCAAACGAACAAACAAATCTTTCCTCTGTATAATATTAGTATAGATCATATATCTAAATAGTATAGATTTGTTTATAGTTTATACCATTAAAACTACTTCCAGGTACACATGGTTTTTGGGGAGACTTGATCCCCCTGGATCAAGTCTCCTCAGTTTCCCCTTCACTTCGATCGTCAGTCTTTAATAAAAAGAATTCGTCTTAATATTTTTCCAGTGACCGACATTGAAATTGCTGCCACAGAAAGAAAACGAATGATAACAAAACATAGACATTTTTCTGCCTACTCTAACTAAAACTTATACCTACTTGATTCGATTTCGCGCGTCGTCTTATCATCTCAGAAGGAATACAACAATAAGGTTTACGTTGTGGCCATAAGAGTGAATTTGCTATAGTAAGTTTCAAATCGACGCTCCAATGCGCTTCGACTTTCCCCTGTATTGACCCCGGGTCTTGGCGCGGTGCGGAATGCGCGCGAAGCGACGCGAAGGGGGGATCAGTCGACGGCACGCCGTCAAGCATACGGTATCTTCATTGCTGTCTATTGTGTATATGTTCAGAAACATGGATATAGACGAAAAGTTGATCCGTTTGGTAAAACAACACCAATGTTTGTACAATATACAAGCCAAAGAATACGTCGACAAGAAATCTAAATACAGGGCTTGGGTGCAAATTAGTCAAGAAATGAACTTAACAAGTAAGTTATACACTGTTTATAGATTATAGACTAGTAGCACTTGCACTAGAAAAACATGAAATTCCAGTCATAGTTATTTTTTGTCATGGAGTAAGTACACTTTACAAAGTAATAAATAAAATGTGCTAAAAATTCACGTGAATGAAGTTTTCGAGGGTCGTCATGGCAAGATGGCAGCGCAGCGGCGCGCGGTACCAGTAATTTTAAGCTTTATCCTGATTGTAATAAGACACAGTATCGTCGCAGCAAACATTAGAATATTATGTGTACTGTGGTAACTGGTATCGTGTGGTAACTGGTAAGTTGGTAACGCGCCGCTCGTCGGACTGCTCGCGGCGCCGCGCAACTATGTCAAGTTAAAGCGATTCCATGTTTTTCATGATAAAAAATTCGTGGCTGCTAATCCGGTAGAAGTGGGCAATAAATATAATTTTGTATATTGTTCAACGGTTTAAATAGGGATGTTGCCTAGTGTGGAATCGTGTAAAAGAAATAGGTATTTAGATTGGCGCGATTAAAAATTATAAGCAAATAAAAAATATTGCCCATCTCTTTTTAGCAAAACGATTTGATACGTCACAAGTTGCACCCGACATTCATTTTGTAATGACAAATGTATGGCGGGTGCGACTCGTGACGTCACAGGCCGATATATCGCTCTCTTTCATATTGTAAATTTAAATTGTTTGTATCTTCGTTATTTTTTAAGATATACGAAAATGGGTTCTAGATTGTTTATTATCATCTTTTCTAACATCGAATAGACGAAAACAAATTTTTAGGCAACATGCCTATTAATATTAAATCCGTAAAACTAAACATTTTAAAAATAATACAAAATATAAAATTTCAGGGAATAGACGCCATCTATGATTGTATGAAAATAATTGCAACATATTACCAATAGATGTCGCTTTTAAATTATAAATGTAAAGGCAATTTTGTAAAAACCGGTCCAATTTTCATAGGTACAACTTTAAGTTAAAATCTAATAAATTTTAATATTAATTTATATATTTTCAGTAAGCGAATGTACCAAAAAGTGGAAAATACTCCGGGACTGCTACAGAAAAGCGGTGAGAGTGCGGCAGCAGATGCTCAGCGCCGGCAGAACGTGCAGAAGACCGATCAAATACGAAAAGAATCTAAAGTTCCTCGTTCCTTATCTAGTAGACCGAAAACCACCCCAAAAGAAAGATAAAACCGAAGATACGGATGACCCGCAAAGTCTGGACTGGAACGAAAAGATCACGCGGTTATACAGGCATTATACTGACGCGAAAAAGCTGGAGAACCCCATCGATAGTTTTTTTCTCACTATGAGTAGCAAAGTTAAAATGATGCCCAAAAAAATACAGGCAGAAATAGAGCGAGATATATTCAGAATAGTCAATCAGGCTGAAATGAAGCTAGCTTATGGTAATTGTAATACTAGCGCCATCGACCTACACGAGTATACGCCAACTGTTGGTAGTGATCCTAGTTCAAGTGGTTTAGAAGTAGAGTGCACGCCTGTTTATATGTCCAATACTTACTCCATGCCGTTGTCTACACAAATAAAAGAAGAAATTTTTGATGAATAATAAACTTACGTTCTTATTAAAACCTTCTTCGAAATACAATATTGTTTTCGCAATTTGTAAAATGATACTAAGGGTGACATACGCAATTGCTAGCACTGCACCGAATTATCAGGACCCTGAACAAATAGAAAATTTTTTGTTTCCACTTAATACCTCGTACGTATAATCGTCAGTACATGATCATGTCTCACACACCTATGTACACCACTACACATGTGTGTTCAATAATTACTTGTGTAAATAGTAAGTATTTACATTATATTTATAATTTAAGTATTTTATTGTTAATTGTGAAGCGACGACTGGACGGCGTATGGTTAAACTTGTACAAGTTTATATTGCGCCGAAATGTAATGTTTTTGTATTTTTTATTGATAAATAAAGGGAAAAAAAAACAAAATAAAAATGTAATGTTTCTGTAATCTAATGCCGGCGACACCACACTTTTCAATTTAAAAACAGCAGCATTCATGTAAACGAGTGTTGGTGTCCTAACAGTTGGATTTTTTTTTGTCAAGTTCCTTGTGTTGGATTGTAAGCTCACGTGTTTTCATTATATGCTATTTTTGACCTTTTACATATTTTTTCACTGAAACTTTTGGCTTGTCTCCTATCTGAGATGTTTTATTGTACTAATCTAATAAAAGGGAGTTAAGTTATAGTAAAATCAATGGTAAGACATATGGTGCTGACATCTGGGTCCAATATTTTGCAAATACCAATTTATTAGCACTAGTGGGCTAATATGGAATAAATGAAGGTTACATCAAATACTTGTTTTAAAAACTCTTTACGTTGCATAGTATTTATATAGGCGATCAAGTCTCCCTTATATGGGGACACTTTGTACAAATCTGTGTCTTTAGTTTCAGCAGGTAAATTAGTACTTATTTTGACTGATATTCTGTTGGTTGTTGAAGATTCTTGAAGCTATAAACTCCACGTTTTTTAAATAGGATCCATATGTAAAAAATAAGGGGAAAAACAAAAGGGGAGATCAAGTGTGATCAAGAGACACTTGACACTCAATATTATTTTTATCATAGTCATTTTCTTTGATTCTTCACTAAGACCATAGACTTAAGAATATTAGTGGAATTCAAAATAATTAAAAAATACTGCATTAAAACTCGGAATACCTATATATATATATATATATATATATATATATATATATATATATATACCAAGCATAATGAGACAGACTTGGCTAATTTATAAGAATTACGGTTACATTTTTTTAAAGAACCGATTATTAATAAACTTTGATTATCAGGCATAGAAATTATCCTCTGAACATTGTTTTATTTCATATTAACTACCTCATTTCATTACCACTATCACAGTGCTGATAATTGGGTAGCCCGGTGCTAAAAATTGGCGATGAGGGTGTAAATAAATGGTGACAGGGTAATTTTTAAGTTATGCTTATGTTTATAAAATGTGGATGAACATAAAACTATTTTATGAAATAAAAATCAAGCATTTATTAAAAAAAGTATTTTCCTCTGTAAAAATCGGGGTTAAATGAGGAATATCTCTTAAAGTGCTGATAATTGGTGCTTGATGTTTACTTTTTGAGCACCAAAACATTTTCTCTGTTTTGGCGGAGATGTTGGGTGACGATGTTGTTTTTGTATTTCTTTCATAAATTTGTGTTATGTCGGTTCTTAATGTGTAATATTAGTAGAATATTAATCATTCGTTAACGTGCACAAGTGTGGGCAAGTAGTACAACTTAAAAAAGCGCCAGTAAAGCGTATACCGCCAATATATATAAAACAAAAACATTTTGTTTATGTCAAATTTACCATATAATAATATTAAACCTCGATTTATAATCTCACTCAGTAAAGTAACATTTCATTCACTTCACTTGTAAATTGTAATGTATCGCTGTTATCAGAGTTCAGTAGAAAGACAAACAAAGCCTTGTAAAATGTGTATATTTTATAACTTAATCATAATAAATATATTACATACACCTAATTATTTATGTATCGTCTTGTAGTTCTCATTCTCGATGCTGCGACGCTGTCGAAAACCCATCTCGAGCAGATCTCTCCTTTGTTAATTCCTATTGTGATGTCGGCGCCCTCTTGGTTTCCGCCATTTTGCGTTAACCCGCCATTTTGAATAATACCATAATTTAACCCTCCATTTTTGGCAAAACAATTTTGTGTTCCACCAATTTGGGTCTTGATTCCTTGCGTTAACGCGCTATTTTTACGACAACATGGCTTATCCGTCACGACTGCGCCACACATGGTCAGTAGTTGCAATATGGCGTCCCTCTGCTCCGCGTCTTGTGTGATATGGACCTTCATACCGCGGAATACATTGTAGGCGTATTCGTGATTCATACGCCCCAGTGCTGAGCGCTCCACGCGCGCTTTCTGTAAAAATATTAAAATTATTATAAGAAAAAAAAAACCCAATCAGTATTCTAAATAAACTTTTGGATTAGTTTCGAAAGGCAGATTAGTTTTATACTATTAAATGCCTGTTTCACAATCGTTTAATAATTTGTCGCTGCTTACTTGATATCGAGCGACAGAGACAAAAAAAGCAAATATATAGATAGCTATTTGACACATCATATTTTGAAAAGATTGTGAAACAGGCCCTAAACCTCTGATTATAATAATCAAAAGCATGTATTTTTACTCTAGAAAGATACCACCAACTAAATACTAACTTTATTTATAAGCCTTTATTTATATAATAATTACTAACAATTTTATAATCCGGCTGTACTAAGAATAAGAGTAATCAGACCATTATAAGCATAATATTAAGCAAAGGAGAAATATTCTATCAATTTTAAAATGTTGTTTGATAGACACATACAGGAAGTGCCAACACGTGCAACTGGGAAGGACATACTGTTACAAGAAGCATAGAACGAAAACATATCGTAACAGTAAGGTAAAATTCTTTGAAATCTGCTCGTAAAAACTAAAAATATTATTTTGAAAAGACCTACGACGACTCAAGCGCAAGTAAAAAGGATAAAATAATTTGAAGCCCCCGACTTGAATAATATTTGTGTAACGAGATAGGATAAACATAAAAAGCTATTTTATAAGTTGATCTCTCATGGAGTCGGTCATATAAACAATTCTACTACTATTATAAATGTGAAAGATTGTGAGGATGGATGGATGGATTGATTTAAATAAACCAAACAGGTAAACTGTATGCAGCTATAAATATTTGACAGTCAAGTGGCAAATTGAACATAGCGAACAGTTCGTTTGGGAAACATCCAACATCAGTTTTAGAATTTATCTGGCAATTTTTCCAATATTTTATTGTATTATTATTAATAAAATAAGTAATTTTCATATAAATGTAAAAAGCTTTTTCATAAGAGGATCAGTCGCGGAGTCTGTCATAAAAACAATCCTACTACTATTATAAATGTGAAAGTTTGTGAGGGTGGATAGATGGATGTTTGTTACTCTTTAACACAAAAACTACTGAACGGATTTTGATGAAATTTGGTATGGTAGTAATTTGAGCTCTGGATTAACACAGACTACTTTTTATCCCGAAAAAGTACAGTGTTCCCGTGGGATACCGAACCGATTTGGATGAAAAATGGTGGGGAGGTAGCTTAGAACCAGGAGACGGACATAGGATACTTTTTATCCCGTTCCCGTGGGACGTGACATAAATTGGTGGACGTGGTTTATCAAAACGCAACTGACAGCTAAACGTAATGTTGTCTATGGTTATCCAGTTGGACGTCGCGTCACTTTGACAGCTCGGCAGAGCAAGCGTCGCAGTAGTTTTCCGCCATAAAAAAAACGCGCTGTCTCCCGCGGTTCTTTTTCCAAGATTATATTGTTATAATGTTTAATAAAACCTATGCATGTTATGTATATTTAAAAAATATAATAAATTCCGTAATTACGAAATAATAATTGAATCAGAGATGTATGATTATAACAAATTACAGATAGTAGATTCAGTACTAACTGACGCGTGTCCACTTGAACGTAAACATTATGTATGGTTGAAAATTTGACAATTAGAAATTTTGAAGTTGACCGGCTGATGTGTTTGTTTCGGGTTTCTATTAGCTTATTGTGCCGATATTATCATTAACAATGCCGCGACCAAGACGATCGAATATTATGTCAAAACCTATTATACACATTTTAAAACTATATATTTTATCAATTTATATTCATAATTACAGAAGCTAGGAGAGCGGACAGACAGACGGACGAACAGAGCGAAACTATAAGGGTTCCTTAAGTATTACAGAACCCTAAAATGGATTGAAATTTCAATGGCTCGCTAAAACTCGAGAACGGCTGGACTGATTTGGCTAATTTTGGTCTTGAAATAATTGTAGAAGTTCAGGGAAGGTTTAAACGGTAAGAAATATTGGAAAAATTGTGAAGAAAATACCTACACCTACGTGTAGGTTGGAGGTGTATGTTTAGTTATTTATTTATTCCAGTTCATAGTTGAGACAGCACAACATGTGTCGGGACATCTAGTAATAAATAATTATAAATAATGATTTGACTTCACTGTAATGATAGATTTTTCATATGTCTATCACTTCTATACAAAAAGATTACCGAGCGACATTAACATGATGGGCGTACTGAACACATTAGTGTAGGATTTTTTTTTTAGTATGCACTTAGCTTAATCCATAAACAAATAACTTTATTTAGTCTGTGTATAGTCTATGATATGATCTGATATCTATGGTTAATCCTGGTCTATGGCTCTCTCTCGCACGACGCCATAACGAAAGAAACTGCTGTGTAATTTTGGGTGATAAAATACATTTTGTAACGAGCAAAAATAAGTGTTTATCTTGGTCCTCCCCTATATAATTCTCGCCCGGGATAGGAGGTCTAAGTGTCGAGCAATAAATTTTTGAAGATTACGACGATTTACGACGCAACGAGAAAAGACGTAATTCACCGACACACGACGCGACCGGCCGGCATAACCTCCACACGACGTCGACGCGAGGTTTTGGCGGTAAGAAGGGTGAAGACGACGAAATCATGGCAGAGAGCAGCAAAAATAACGAGGGAGCCACTACGGGTAATACATGGAACTCGATGGAATCCTTGCCGAAATTCACCGGCGACGATATGACATACTCATCGGTAAGATGGTGCCAAGATGTCGACGACAACGCCGAGATATTTGGGTGGACATCTCAACAAAAACTTATTATAGCCCGTCGATGTTTGTCGGGAACGGCAGAATTGTGGCTGAAAACGGAGAAAACATTTCGTACCTACGATGAACTGAAAGCCGCGATCATTCGAGAATTTCCGGAATCTGTTAATAGCAAGCAGATGCATGAAGTAATGAGCACGCGAAAAAAACGAAGCAACGAATCATACTACCAGTACATGCTCGTGATGAAAGAATTGGGCAAACGGGCGAAATTTCCAGACTACGTGGCTATACAATACATTATCGATGGTATCGAAGATTACGAGTCCAACAAGCTTTTGTTCTACGGTGTTACAACGTACGCAACTCTAAAAGAGAAGCTAACCCTATACGAGAGTTTCAAGCAAAAAACAAGCAAGAAGTTCAAGAACATTCCACAGCGGCGAGAAGACAAAGAATTCACGGCGAGGTCTTCGTCTCTGCGCTGCTATAACTGCGGGGAAAAGGGCCATGCATCGAATAAATGTGGTAACGGCGTGAAATGTTTCAGGTGCAACGAGTTCGGGCATATCGGAAAAGATTGCAGGAATGTACCTAAGAACAAAGGTCATAAACATGGCGGGAGCGGGAACGGAGCAATTTCAAATCGTCAATCCATCATGGCGGTGACCGGAGAAGGTGAACGAGAACGGAAACGTGTGAGTCTCGATTGTTATTCCGAGGATCCGGTGAGTGAGCAAGTCAACATCACTAACTTCACTCCGCAGATGTGTCAATGTCAGTCTGACACCTGTCAGTGTCAACGAATTCTAAATGTCAACAAAGACTTAATATGTCCGTCGTCAGTAAACAATTGTGTTAAGAATGTTAAAATATGTAATTCTTTGGTAAAATGCTTAGTCGATACAGGCAGCGAGGTAAATTTAATAACTTATGATTTGTTTTCTAAGCTAAAGTGTGAATATATACCAGAAAAAATGTCTCTGACTGGTTTAGGTTCTTGTAAAGTGTTTTCAATTGGAAAGTTGAACATTGATTTGGTTGTAGACCAACACACTTACAACATTTGTTTTTATATTGTCCCCACTAATGCTGTACCATACAATATAATATTGGGTCAGCCATTTTTAGTAAACACTATTACAGTAATTAATAAAGGTTGTGTCGTAGTAAGGCCATTATGCTATGACAGCACATATTTGCAGAATATATGTTTATATTCCAGCTTGAATGATGAGCGTCCGTTAGTTCAAGATATTATTAACAAATATAAACCTCTGAAAATCAAAGATGCACCCATTAAGTTGAAAATTGTTTTAAAAGATGATATACCAATTGCGCAGCGTCCAAGAAGATTGGCTTTAACAGAAGAAAAGATTGTTCAAGAACAGATCAATGAGTGGTTAGTAAAAAACATTATTCAACCAAGTTTTTCTGAGTATGCAAGGTTTTAGTAAAGAAAAAAGATGGGGGAACCCGAGTGTGTGTAGATTATAGAAAAATTAATCAAAAGATGGTAAAGGATGAATATCCTCTTCCTATCATAGATGATCATATTGATAAATTAAGTAATGTGAAATTCCATAGCACTTTAGATTTAAAAAATGGGTTTTTCCATTTGCCGATTGAAGAAGATTCTATTAAGTACACAGCATTTGTTACGAGCAACCCGGAAGGACAATACGAGTTCTTGAAAGCTCCATTTGGTTTATCTGTGTGTCTGAAGTACTTTACCAGGTATATAAATATCATTTTTTCAGATTTGATAAGACGAGAGATAATTCTGATATTCATCGATGACTTAATTATCTTATTCGACAATGAAAAAAAAGGTATTGTAAGACTCCAAGAAGTATTGAAAGTGGCAGCTGAATATGGATTGGAAATAAATTGGAAAAAATCGCAGATATTACGAACATCCGTTGAATATTTAGGCCACAATATTTCCAATGGAACAGTAAGACCTTTCACGGAAAAGATTAAGGCAGTCAAGAACTATCCAGTACCTAAGAATATTAAGGAAGTACATAGTTTTATTGGTCTCACCTCATATTTCAGAAAATTTATTCAAAATTATGCACTGATTGCAAAGCCATTAAGCGATTTGCTAAAGAAGTCTGGTGAATTTATTTTTGGAGAAGAGCATATGAAGGCATTTGAAGAATTAAAAAATAGACTGTGCTGTGATCCAGTTTTAAAGATTTTTGATATCCACTTAGATACTGAACTTCACACGGATGCATCAAAATATGGCTATGCAGCTGTGTTAATGCAGAGAGATTCTTATGATGGTAAGCTACATCCAGTACATTATATGAGTAGGAAAACTACTGAACCTCAGCAGAAGTGCAGCAGCTATGAGCTGGAAGCCTTAGCAGTTATGGAAGGAGTTAAAAAATTTAGAAGATATCTTTTGGGAATAAAATTTAAAATTGTTACGGATTGTCAAGCATTTCAAAAAACTTTGAACAAGAGAGATGTGCCAGCTAAAATTGCTCGTTGGGTACTCTACCTATAGGATTTTGATTACTCTATAGAACATAAAGCAGGTGATAAGATGCAGGATGTGGATGCTCTTAGTAGAAACATATGCTTGGTGAATGTAGAGCTTCACGCTAGAATTAAGAAGGCTCAAGATGAAGATGATAAATTGAGAACCATAAAGGAATTTTAAAAGAAAAAGATTATGAAGATTATTTTTTAGAAAATGATGTAATTTACAAAGGCGTGGAAAAGAAATTAGCAGTTCCTGAAATAATGGACTTAGAAATTATTAAAAGAGCTCATGGTATGGGACATTTTGGATATAAGAAGGTGAAGGATATAGTTGAAAAAGAATACTTTATTCCTAACTTAGAAACTAAATTACAAAGAATAATTTCGACCTGTGTACCTTGTATACTAGCCAATAGAAAATTGGGCAAGAAAGAAGGACTCTTAAATCCAATTTGTAAAGGAGAATTGCCATTTGATACTCTTCACAGTGATCATTTAGGTCCGCTAGATGCCACGAAGAAAATGTATAATTACATTCTTAGTATTGTTGATGGCTTTACCAAATTTGTATGGATATATCCAGTGAAATCAGTGACAGCAAAAGAAACTGTTGAAAAACAAAAGTTGCACCAAAAGGACTATGGTAACCCAAGAAGAATAATAACCGATAGAGGCACAGCTTTTACAGGGAAAGAGTTTGAGGAATATTGCCAGGAGGAACGAATTGAACATTTAACTATTACCACTGGAATACCTCGAGGAAATGGTCAAGTTGAACGCCTGAATCGTGTTATCATTTCGACGCTAACAAAGATGTGCATTGAAGAACCTGGCCACTGGTACAAGTATGTTAGCAATCTTCAACGTGTTATCAATGGTACTTATCAGAGATCTATAAACACAACTCCGTTCGAACTGTTAACCGGAGTAAAAATAAAGTGAAAAGAAGACATGGACATTTTAGAGTTTTTAGAAGAAGAAAACAGGATAGATTTTATGCAGAAACGAGATGAAATAAGAAAAGAAGCTAAATCCCAAATATTCAGAATTCAAGAAGAAAACAGAAGGAATTATGATAAAAAACGAAAAGAAGGAGCTAAGTACAAAGAAGGTGATCTTGTAGCTATCCAGCGAACTCAGTTCGGTAATGCCTTAAAACTGAAACCGAAATATTTTGGGCCATACCGAGTGGAAAAAGATCTTGGAAAGGACAGATATGAAGTTGAAAAAATTGATAGAGGTAAGGAAGGTCCTATTAATACCACTACTGCTGTAGATTTTATGAAAAGATGGCCTTAGTTTGATATTTACTGTTTTTTAAGATAATGTTTTTTTTATATTCTAAAAGTTAAAGGTTGATGTATGGTATTGTGTTAATTAGTAGTTAAGCTTATTAATTTGTTACTTTAAAACAAAAAACGTATCTTTTAGTAAGAATATAGAGTTTAAAGATTATAGTTGTAAAGGTATGTTAAGATGTTTTTCTTTTGTATAAGATTTTTGGGTATAGGGAAACAAGATAATTAAGTTAAAACTAAGTTAATTTTGCTATGTTATACCATTGTAGGTTTATTGCAGATGTATTGTAAGCAAGTTGTACCATTCTAGATTTATTGTAATTATTATAATACAAAATGTAATCAGTCTGGGGACAGACTGACAGGTAGGATAGCCGAGTTGTAGGATTTTTTTTTTAGTATGCACTTAGCTTAATCCATAAACAAATAACTTTATTTAGTCTGTGTATAGTCTATGATATGATCTGATATCTATGGTTAATCCTGGTCTATGGCTCTCTCTCGCACGACGCCATAACGAAAGAAACTGCTGTGTAATTTTGGGTGATAAAATACATTTTGTAACGAGCAAAAATAAGTGTTTATCTTGGACCTCCCCTATATTAGTATTATAACCTCACCTGAGAAATCTTCATCATATGCCTCACTTCGTACCCCACATGGTGTATCCATCCATTCTGTCTCACGGAGTCCATGACCCAGGCCGCTCGCAGCACTCTGCAGCCCCGCGCCGCTCCCAGCAGAGCGTTCACGGTGCGAGGCTTCTCCGGACTCATTATTGCTCCGCTCTGGGTCAAATCTGACCTTGGGTCATTTCTATGTACCACTGCACCACTTATCGGGGTCAGTTTTTGTGGTTGGCTCGATTCAGACCTCAGATTTCTCTTTTCTGCCTCACTTTGGCTCAAATCTGAATTTTCATTCCTTTTTTCAGCTTCATTTATTCTTGTTACGGGCTTTCTAAACATAGATTCTAAATTTGCCATCAAATCATCTCTTACTTTGCATCGGTTCAAAGAATTTATTTCGCATACACCAGATATATTAATTTCTTGATTTTCCATGTTAATATTCAATTGTTGAGTAAACATATCGGCCAGTAAGCTCTCCGGGCACTGAGTGGAGCATGAACCTAGGACCACGCAGTCAGTTTTCTTGTCCACTTTACTCTGCACCACTCCCTTCAAATACTTGATCGCTTTGGTTACAATACGTCTCTCTGTACGCGACATGCCTGTTACAACCTGAAAATTATATAAAAAAAAAATTATAAATATATTATAGGTGTTTCAAATGAATTGAATTGTGTCGAAAGTCTTGTTATAACTTTAACAGTGTTATAAATAACTACACCTACATCTGCACCTACCACCCTACACGGTGTCCGGACGTATTTTTTTAAATAAACCAAACAGGTCAGCTGAATGCAGCTATACATATTTGACAGTCAAGTGACAAATTGAACACTGTGAACAGTTAGATAAGATAAGCCTTCCCTTCCCTTCCCAACAATAGTATGTACATTTCATAAATACATTAAAATATTATTGATATGTTTCATTTTGTTTTGTTAGGTTGTCTTAAGACATAGGCCTCATCCCGATTATGACATTTAATCCTGTCTCTGCAATCCCTTCTCCGGTTCTTTGGTAGGTCATCTTACCACCGTTTGTGTTGCCTTCCTCTTTTCCGCTTTCCGTCCCTCGGATACCATTCAGTCAAATCCTTGGTCGATTTTCCTTTGTCAGATCTCATCAAGTGGCCTGTCCAGCGCCATTTAAGTGATCTCGCTGTTTTTAGTTACATCTGTTACTTTAGTTGTCTTTGAGTTTTCATCTATCCCTTAACTTTACGCCTAACATACTTCTTTCCATACCATGTTGACATACTTTTAGTTTTTGGTCGTTACTTTCTGTGAGACCCCAAGTTAGGCATACGTATGTTAGCACTGGGAGGATACGTGTTTTGAATACTTTTGCCTTTTCAGATATTGGTATTGTTTCAGTGAACATTTAGGAAAAGTCGAATGTCGTTTTTAGAATTTATCTCGCAAGTTTTCCAATATGTTGTATCACAAGTATTCAATATCATAATCTGGACAAAATTTAATAGGTGACATGTTGTATATTTCTGGAACGAGAATCGAATACTGATTATGCTCTCCGAATATCTATTTTGTTTTGAAGACATGGTGTACGAATCTGTTGAAAAACTTCCTCTGCTAATGTCGGATATCGACCAACAATACAAATGAAGTCAATCTTACTACTATTACAGGTCGCGGACGAGAGCTAGTTATTTATATATATCCTCTGTACAGATCCAATTTCATATTTTTGTAAACAGATGACAATAGCACACTTCAATGCTACCAATTTAAATGTCACTTATTCACCGCGTAATAAAGAAACGCCACGACACATTAATATAGTCCAATTTAATATATTTTATGTTTATATTGCAAATATTCGACGATGATGATGATGATGGCCACATGATGTCGTAGAATAAAAAAAAAAATTTTTCATCCCCACTTCACATATTGTATGAATATACTCTATGATCCCAAAAGCGAGATCTATACAAAGTCTTTAACTACACCAAATTTCATCAATTTATATTCATATCCTTGTAAACTAACACACATGCGACATCGGCCGATTCTCTCCAAACTCACTCACACGTCTAACTACCGACAAAATTCATTTTTTATTCGCTCTATTAATTCATTCAACCACTCTCTTGATCGGTCGGCAGATGGCTTAGAAGTACTCTGTCTAAAAACTGGTATTCAAAAACCGATCATAGTTCTTTGTAATTTAAGTAATAGTTAAACATTAATTTATTTTTGTTTAAGTCTATAACCTATATGCGAAAACAATGTAATTGTGTATCTTTTTAGCAATGTAGATTTTTATATTGTCAATTAATTACCGTTTTGTTTTCCTGTTAAATAAAATAATAAAATAATTACAGAAGTTAGAAGCGCGGACGGACAGACAGACAGACAGACAGACAGGGCGAAACTATTAGGGCTCCTTGAGTATTACGGAACCCCAAAACATATTAAATTGTATCTGAACAAAGGTTAACAGCACACGTTACTTCGGGCAAGAACTAGGAAACACGGAACACTCACAATCCTCATAAGTTTCTCCTTGTCCTTGGGCTTGTCTGCGGGCGTGCGCGCGAGCAGCCTTCTGGCCATCCGCTCAGCTGTGGCCAGCTCCTTCCTCTGCCGGGGAGTCATTTTGGTCTGCTTTTTGGGTGCGGGGGTTTCGTCTTCCTCTGGAATAATTAAATACGAATTACTATATTACATTAAGTAACCTACCCAAGAGCATATCTGGACATGCGTAGGGAGGGTTCCGTAAATATCAACGCGCAATAGGTCTCTTTGAATAACTTCAAAAGTTATTGTCCAATATTGCTCAAAATAATTTTACTAAAGAGTTTCATTGGGTAAAAATATCCACAACACATTTATGGCCTGTATCTAATAAGTGTTGAATAGCTTATTCGGAAGTTTTGTCGCTGCTTATTTAATATCGAGCGACAGAGACTTAACATGCAAAAAAGCTTTCTGACGTTTAATAATAGATTGTGAACTAGGCCCTACGACTGTCAACGCTTTTGCAGCTTCTCTGTTGTTGAGCAAAATCACTTACCAAGGGGTGAGCGCTCTTGTAGACGTTCTGCTGTTGCGGGCTTACATAGGCAGAGATCGCTTCCCATGTGGCAAGCAATGGCAACTAATGCGATGCCACACAAATTGTTGTTAAATTCTTCACGGCGAGTAGGGACAATAACTCGCCGGCACACCGTCACACATAGAGCCTTAGGCTGGGACTTGAATATGATGCGGAATCTGTAAGGCCGGGGAAAATTTGCAGCACTGCAAATAGAACTCCGCACTAATACAATAGAGCTGAAAATCGAACACACAAGAGTCGAGTCAAATGTCAATGTCATATATGACAGGCCGACACTTCGATTTTCAACTCTATTGTTTGAGCGCAGAGTTCTACTTTCAGTGCTCTGAATTTTCCCGGGGCCGCCGGATTCCGGATCATATAGTCCCCAGCCTTAGTATAATATAACCGATGAACTAACCGGACTCAGCGTCAGTGGTCCCATCAGGCTCCTTGTTGGTGAACAGCTTCCTGCGGGACTTGGCCAGCTGCTCCGGCGTCGTGGACATGGGCAGAGCTCTGCGGGGCGCCGTGTTCACGCGCACCTCCTCGCCTGGAAGTTGTGATGGCATGTAAAATATTGTCTAAGGGTCAGATCACACCACGACGGTACGCGGCGCTGCCTTTTTTAAGATACACATCTCATACGGCATCAGTCATACACTGCACATGCGCGGTGCAACCGGACATTACAACTCTTACAATGAAACGTGTATCTTCTTGTGTACTGAATAAAATTGAATTTTGAATAGGTATTTTAAAAAGCGCAGCGCCATATTCGTATAGATTCGTTTCGGTGTAAATGGACCCTTATGCAGGAGTTTCCAACCTGGGGTGTAATATAAATTAAACTTTATTTTATATATTATTTTTTATCACAGATATGAATCGTGTGTAATTCGCTGTTAAACAAGTGTCAACAAATCACAGTGTGTTTTTTTGTAATAAAAATGTCACAGTAAATGAAAGTATTATTTATAATCCAAATCAAATAAAGGGTAGGTGCCATTTGTACTCATTAAAATAACCAGCCAAGCGTTCAGGTAACCTAACCTAATCTTTTTAATGAGTAGAAATAGTTTTTTACTACAGAAGAATAGACACAATTACACGATTGTCCAGCTGAGTGGCCATGAGTCCAGTCCATCCCACCGCACACCCTAGCGGGTATGCACACATTCATTGTACACAGTGTGTACTACACACTAATACTACAATATGAAATACGTACTATCAGTAAGAACATAAGGGGAGTCTGGCGGGCCTGGGATCTCAGTCCATTAGCACTGTAGACGTATTTTGACGTTTACCTGGAGTATCACAAGATGTGTCCTTGGCTTCCTCTCTGGATGTGTCCCGCGAGGTGTCCTGCGACGTGGAGGTCTCGTCCGATATCCTCAGCCGCTTGGCAGCCTCCGGGCTGTCGGACAGCAGGTTGGCCAGCGATATGTTCTCCCGGTCTGCTCGTATCTGAAAAACAATATAAGGGGATGTAAATAAATAAAGTTATAATTATTAAAAAAATCAGATTTTTTTTCAGCCTATAAGGGACGGGACAAAAAACGAGTAAAAAATTACAGGATTACAGTTTTTTACTTGGGACAAAAAATAACAAAATTAATTAGTGACTTTATGTCAGAGTGAGCGAGCGAGTTTTAGCATAATATTTTGTATTAGTTCCAGCGCGCACCCAAAAGTACTCGGAAGTCACGCACATGAATATGTGATCAGCACATATTTATGTGCGTGACTTCCGAGTACTTTTAACCCTAAATCGCTCGATTTACGGAACAGCGTTTATCCCGGCCGCGGCGGGACGTTTTGAAATATATACCTAAAATACCTACTGGACGTCCTGGGAAATATGTCGTCGTATACGTCTGGCATCACTAATTCTAACTGAATAGATGTGGCCTGCGACTCCATACGCGCAAACAGAAATTTCAAGGGAACCGTACATTATGCCGCGATAAAAAGTAGCCTATATCCTCCCCTGTAGTTTACTGTCTATCTTTGTCAAATTTCATCGAAATTGGTCCAGTAATTTCGGAGCCTATTGAATGCAAACATACAAACAATCAATCACCACTTTGTAATAGTGTAGATAAGTGAGAAATGTGTTAGGATGTTTTTAAATATAATTGTCATTATTCAATGACAATTATATTTAAAGGAGTTCATTACATTTTCTTGCGAACATTTAGGTGGTATCACGACTTTACCAGCATCCGCTTGAGCGTGGCAGGCGAGGGCAGGTCGGAGGGCCGCGGCGGTGCGGGGAACAGGCGCTCGGGGAGGCGCCTCCCCCCCGCGCACCCCTCCACCCACAGCGGGGACACCACGTGGCAGGCCAGAGCGCGGGCGCGCGCGCGCACCGAGCGGCAGCCACCTGGAAATTGTGCCAGGAAAGGTATGCAATCTTATGCATTATAATGATCCTTTCCACGCCTGACGCTTCACACTACGTCAATCTGGCCCCGTGCTAAGTATCCGAAGAACTTGTGTTTCTTCCATTGTCTGGTACCTGTAGGTACCAGACAATGGAAATATATTTAATACTTTTATACTAATACATATATTTAAGATCTTTATTTTGACATGTTTATTATCAAAACTTTAAAAGTCAAAACTTTTACAGGTTGAAAACTTCGCTAGGCTAACTTTGTTTATTTGCCTATTTATATTTATTATTATTACTGATTACGGTCGAGCAGCTTTTGGCTGATATGATCATATCTCACAATGTTGGAATTGTGTTTTTTGATGTTTTCAATGTCATTTATACTGCCTTTTTGACAGCAGCCGGTGGTCAAGTTTGTTTTTGAAAAAGTCAACAGTCACTGCAGAGACAACATCATCGGGCAGCATGTATTGCTAAAAAAGTTATGAGCCGCTAGAGAGTTTGCCGGGTCTTGTTCCAGTATTTAAAACCATAAAACATGTCCAGGCATAGGTTTCCGTTTCCATTACTTCAAAGCAAACTAAGTTGCTGGCAAGCGCGAATTAAAAGTAATCCTTACAGATATATAAATGAAAATACATTTCAGTACCTTGCGACCATACTAGATGAGTAACAAGGGGGCTCCACGTCGGCACGACCGTCGCGCCGAGCGCAGACAGAGCAGCCCGCATGGCCAGCGCCCGGGACTCCGCGCCCACGTCCACCAGCACCACCACACCACGGAGAATGTCACTTGTTGCTAGCAGCTGAAATCATTCAATCATTTGTTTGAGAATATCTAACTGAATATTACAGTGTAACTATGCATAATGCTTTACTTATTTTTAAGTGCTAAATACACCTAATGTTTTTAGGGTTCCGTAATACATAAGGAACCCTTATAGTTGCACTCTGTCCGTCCGTCTGTCTGTCTGTCTGCCTGTCCTGCTTCTAGCTTCTGTAATTATGAATATAAATGGATGAAATTTAGTATAGTCGTAGATTGTGTACAGATCTCGGATTTGGCATCAAATAATAATAATAATTTTATATTTTAGAGGTGGCTCTCCATACATGTGAAGTGGGGATGAAAAAAATTTTTTCATTCTACCCCTTCGTGTGGGGTATGTTAAACTAAAGGCAAGGTTTCATTCATGACTTTTTTACAAAGTCGACATTTCTATACTATAAGAGACATGCTAAAAACTCTTTACGAAAATTATTTTGAATGAAATTGGATATTATATTTTAAAAAATAATAAACTGTGTGCGAATTTTTGCCACTACTGGCAGTTAAGAAGTTAACAATTTGTTATAGCTAAAGCTTGCTATAGAATCAATGATTTTATTGATGATTGCACACCTTGGGAAAAAGATGGCCACCTGCAAGGCTGCTTCTATGTACTATATCATAATATATGTATCCTAACTTCTGTTTTATTATATAGATTAAGTAAGAGTTTACATATTACGTAAGCAAAATACTTTTGCTAACCGGCTGTTTTTAGGGTTCCAATTCTACTTTATGGAACTCTTATAGTTTTGGTCTGTCAGTCCATCCAACCACCCATCTGTCCTCCCTTGATAATGTTGGTCATTATGAATATAAAAAGCCAATTTTGGATTGCGTATATATTTTTGCCATTGTAAAATTATTATAATTTTGTATTTTACAGATGGCTCCTCATACATGTGAAGTGGGGATGAATTTTTTTTCATTCTACTCCATTGTATGGATATTGTTAAATAGGTATTTTAAATAAAGGCAAGGTTTCATACATGACTAACTTATAATGTGTTCATTTTCGAGTAATTGACTTTTAAAATGAATTTTTGTAGATCAATTAGAATATTGTAGATTTTTTCAAACAAAAACTTTCCATCATTTTGCTAAAAGATGTCCTTGTGCGAGTTTCTTACCGGTTCTTCTTGCCGGGATAGTTCCCGAACCGATGTTAGGCATCACATAGCGACTGTTTAAACTAGATTTTATAAAACCTTTTTATATATATTTTTCTATTGATTTTAAATTGTGACAGATTGAAAGATTTTAGTTGAAGTTTTTATTATTATTGTTCAAGTAGAGTTTTAGATGAGAAAAATATAATAATATGAGATTTATGAGTTTTAATAATATATAATATATGGCTGAGCTAATTTTGTTCAGCGACAATTCCGTGAGTGTTAATTAATAACCTATAAAGGAGATAAGTATAACTTTTGATCTGATTTGATCATACCTGTGAACTAATTTGCGAATTTTCTTTGTCAGGAACCCGTTTAGTTCTTGTTCTTGTTCTTTCTTGAAATATCCTTTTACCACCGTTAGTATTTTGCTGTTTCTTTGTGAGTACATTTTTCTGACTGGATGTTATTGGTTCTTCATTTATTTCTTTAAGAGCGGACCATTCCTCCCTTAACCGTAATCTTTCAGCAATAGCTGAGCGTCTCTGTAACATTTACACTTGCATTTACCACTCTGTATAAAATTTAAATTTTCAAATCTATTGATTTAGAATAAAGTTACAAAGTTAGGAAGGGTATTAAAATAAGAATAATCATTTATTAACATAATATTCATATATTTACCAGGCCAGCTGCACTTCTATTTTCCATAACGACTTAGTTATTTTAGGTGTATTACTTATAACAAAAATACACAACACACGTACCTATAAAGAACTATTAAATTAGCAAAATTCAAATATTTATATTAAACTGTATAAAATTCCATGCAAAATAATTTATAAACTGAAAGAAAACACGTAACAAAAACTCTTATTGTTCTTCTTCTTTTAAAAATGGCTCCTTAGTGAATCGCCAATGTCAGAGTGTGTTAGCGGAGACTGCCTTATGAGTAGGTTTTATAAAAAAACAAGGGTACGGTGAACTGAAGGAAGTCTGTTGGAAGATCTCTAACCTAGAACAAGCACAAACATTTAGGGTTAGTACCACATACCTTACAATTTTTTTTTTTTAGTAATAATAATAAAAAAAAATATATGTACACAAAATTTAAATAAAAGGAGTATTTACAAAACATAGAGCAGATTTAAAATTGATACGGCGGGGAAATGTAGGAGGTAGAATGGTAGGAGGGAGGTTATCATACAGTGACGCTTGGTTTTTGGAGGTAGGATACTCCACTTTGGAGGTACTTGTCGAGGCAGTTTGGGTAGAGAGTAAAACTCGATCTACAGTTGTGAAATGAATAATCTATTTACAAAATGTACACGTATTTATAGAAAAAAGATACATAATTATTATTATTATGCAAGAAATCATAAACTTAAAAATTGCTTCTGATTGGCTGTTTGTTTACGAACTTAGAAGGTCGATTCTTATTGGATGTCGTATATATAGTGCCGATCTTAGAAAACTTCGATAGCGCGATTCAGGATTGTGCCACTAATTGGTCCGCCACATCACTCCCCCCCCCGAAGACCGGAGGGCGAATCTTGAGTCTTCTGTTTTGAGTCGCCAGTGCCAGAGAGTCCCAGTGAGTCGGAACTGTGCTGCTGCTGCACGGGCTCCAGTGAGTCGGAGTGCTGCCGTGCGGGGCCGATGCTACGTGCTGACGAGAACATCTCTCTACTTGCTGACCGGTCGTTGTAGTGAGAGTGCCCTATGAAGCCGATGAGGGTTCGACCAGGCCGCGGTGCGTTGAGGCTGGTGGTCGAGGTACCCGATGAGGCTGAAGCTGGCTGGCGTGGTGCGGAGGGGTGGGGAATGATGATGTCCAGAAGGAGGCGTGTTCTGTCGAGGGTCACCAATGTGGGAATATGGTTGCAAGCCCCAAAGGGAGATCTCCGACCAAGCGAGGTGCTATGCTCGGTGAGGCCGAAGCCCACTTGTATGAATTTCAGATGTCGTATATATAGTGCCAATCTTAAAAAACTTCGATAGCGCGATTCAGGATTGTGGCACTAATTGGTCCGCCACAGGTTATTTGGACAAGAGAAGAAGATATGGTCTAGAGTGCCCTCATCTAGGCCACACTCGCACAAAGAGCTATCCCTTACCCTAATATTAGCAAGAAAAACAGGTGTGCAGCAACGTCCCAGTCTCCTTCGGCAAATAATTGAACACACTGTTTTACTTGCTTGTTTGTATTTAAAAAACCATAGTCTAACAGGTATGTCATTTTGAATATCAAAATAGTGTTTTCCCTTGTTTGTACTAGTTTTGGCCCACTAATTATTGTGCCACCTGATATTCATGTGAATCTTAGCTAGGGGAATTAAATCCTGGCGATAAACCTTATATTGACTAGTCACACCTAATGATATAGCGTCTTTAGCATAGGAATCCATACTCTCGTTGCCAGTGATTCTACTATGTCCTGGTATCCAAGCCAGAACTACTTGGATACTTTTTGTGTGACACTCAAAGAGAAGCTGTCTTATTTTCAGGATTAAGGGAAATTTACATTTAGAGCGGAACTGATTAGAGTTAATGGCCTCCAGGGCACTTCTGGAGTCCGAAAGTGTGATGGATTTGTTGAGGTGATGGGACTCAACCAAAGTAAGTGCCTCCAAGATACCCAGACTTTCCCCTGTAAATACTGATGAATATGGAGGTAATTTGAAGTTTAAAATCACATTAACTTTCGGAATCCATACGGCCACTCCAACACAGCTACTCTCCAAAAATTTAGAGGCATCCGTAAAAATAAGCAACCAATCCTTGAAATGTTGATTAATGATATGTTGAAACTGAGTGTTAGCCCACAACAGGGCCCTTATCATTTGCAAAATTTAGAAGCACTTTTGGAAAGAAGGTAAGTGCATTACAGGAAGTGGAAAAAAGAGAACTGAGTCTACACTGGAAAATAGAGCAAGGGCACCGCAACCTGTGTTGCGGAAACGTGAAAAATATTAGAAAAATTTGGGGGGAAAATACTAAAAATGATGATTGAATTTTCCCACACTAACTGTTATTATATTATTAGGTGCGTTCAGTTTAACCGTTTGATTTATTTTGTAAAATAAAATACAGCATTATTTAATAACGTACATACCTGCCAATTAATCTTCATACGTTAAAAGTAATACTTACGTATTATTCAACGGGAGAAGTTTATTAAGCTCCACGAAAAAAACTTCCGTACCCATAGATGATAAGTACTACTACTGAAATCCGTACCTACCTATATATTTGAAAATTTTGACATTTCACGAACAAGTCAAAAGTCAAAACATGTCCCTAATTTTTTTTTCAATCTTATTAATAATAATCAAGTGAACACAAAAATCATTCGCCATTCAGCCTTTGTTAAAAAAATCTGTACACTGGCTCCATACAACATTTTAAAATAATAATTTCTTATTATGGAATGGTATGGTACCTATAAAATAAATGGACATTTCATAAATTAATTATTTTAACACTTATATTACTAAAAAAATCCACAGTTCACGCAAATCAACTGGAAGTTTGCACTTCAAACAGGCTTTTCATCGAGAATCCCTCCTTCAGTGGTTCTATGGCCAGACCCAGGTAGCTGCTGTAAACTGGCTGTTTGTCTTCTTTTCCAGTGAGCTGCGACGCGAGGTAAAGCGCCGGGCCCATCTCGCCGCGAGGTTCCCCGATTTCCTCTAGTTCTTCTATATCGGATTGTATAGGTTTTGGTACCTGAAAAATGTTAATATGATTACTACTCTTGAACTTTTGGTATAAGACTGACAAATGAGCAGTCGTGAGGCACCTGATTTATAAGATTATCGCCACTTATAATATTTGAAGCCGGCCTAATGTTATTTCATAACAGCGCGACTAAACAGATTTTGGTTATATTCGGCCACAAAATTATGGCCGAAATATTGAAGGCTTAGTCTACTTGACTATAAGGCCGGGAACTATATTGTCCGGAATCCGAAAGCCGGGGAAAATTCAGAGCACTGAAAATAGAACTCCGCGCTAATACAATGGAGCTGAAAATCGAACACACAAACAAGTATCGAGTCAAATGTCAATGCCATATATTACATTTCAACGGCGCCGGATCCGCCGGATTCCGGATCATATAATCCCAACTCCCAGCTATCAGACCCAGGCTTAGGCTAAATACTACACAATTCGTAGGTTATTATTCACTATTATACTCAAAACCTCGAGATATGAGTTACGAGTTACTCGATTATATCAACTTTACCTGTGAACAATATAGTCATTAAAATTAGGTTTAAAAAGTAAACAAAGATAATGAATATTAACATTGTTGCTGGAAAATGAAGAAAAACTACTTCATTTAGTATGCAATAAAATGACTTAAGAGATTTTTAGTGTCGCCCTGGGATTCCGCGGATGAGACTTAAATTTTTTATAAATAACTTTTCTCTACACATTTACAATAAAAACCAACTAAGTTTAATGGTACGAAAGACGTTTGTTAGGTAACTGCTAATAAACATTACATAATTGATTCGTTTTTGACGCCGAAATGTCCATAGCTTGGAAGAAGAATGAAGAAGAACTAAAATGGAAGCCGTAAAGCAGCTATCTGTCTCACAAGACGAATGGGAAAAATCTACAAGAGTAAAAGAGAATGGCATGTCTTTTCGTATTTTTCTAAGGTTGTCACGCTTGTGAAGTCCATTTTTTACGACGTTGGAATTTACGGCTCTGGAATTTGTGGCACTCATAATAAGTTAGCATGTGGGATAAGGAATGAATTAGAAGGAGAAGTTACTCATATTTAAGAGTATCTACTTTTCATTTAAGCAATAAAAATTCCAATCAACTAGCCTGTTACACCTACGGAACCCTCTTCAATTGTGAATTTCTCACCTGGCACACTTTAGCGTTCCTTACAATTTGAGACAATACTGGCTGCTCATAACGAAGCATTCACGATTTAGATGAAAAGACTCGGGCTAATGCTTTGCGATTGTTTTCACTTCTATTTGTGACATCCTCATCCATCCTCATCACTTAAGTGTATTAAAGATTGTTCTGAAGTTTTGGCGGGGATGTGAATGTGTGACGATGTTGTTTATGTTTGTTTTCTCCCATAAACTTGTGTTATTTCGGTTTATAATGTGTAATACTGGTAGAATATTAACCATTAGATATTCGTTAACGTGCACAAGTGTGGGCAAGAGGTACGTACAACTACAAAATGCCTGCTATTTTGTGCTCCTTCCAAAACTCCCTAGACGGTTTCAGTAAAGCGTCTACCACTGAATCGACTGACTTGACCTTAGAGCATCCAACCAAAGACTTGACTCATGGACTGCTGACGATTTGGTTGGACTTTGACTAGACTATAGACTCTACAATTTAGAAAAAATTGCGTTGAAAACCTACACGAAAATTCTGTTCCCCGCCTTTTAAACTTCACATTGGCAATGGTTTTTGATACTATACCAAAAGTATGTTATTTATTTGTATTATATAAAAAGTGTATTAAATTCATTGCTTTTCTCATAAATTCATACCGTGGGACTGTCATCGCATATTTTGTAACTCCTCTGCTGTTGAGCAAAATCGCATACCAACAGGCGAGCGCTCTTGTGGACGCTCTGCTGTTGCGGGTTTACATAGGCAGAAATTGCCTACCATCAGACGATCCGTGTGTTCGTTTCCATTAAAAAGAATTAAGTGGTCTACATAATGCTCATCAATTTGCAGTCAAACTTCACGACTGTCGGCTCTGAGGGTTACGGCCGTCGTAAAACAACGGGAATTTACCTTGTATGAAGTAGGAGTTATACTCGATAGGGAAAAGTTTGCGCATGAAAACATAATTTTACAACTATGGCGCATAAAATATGTAAAATCGATATTGTTCAGTGTGATTTAAAGTTAATTACATGATACCTATTTAATATTTAAAAACCTAACATAAATAATTATGCTTTAATATTGATTTCTTAAGTACAAAGAATAGCATTAGAAGCCAACGGCCATTATAAACCAAAATTTGTTTATTTGCAAAGGTTTTAATAGTTATCTGGCGACTTTTAGTAGGTTCGAACTTAGGCTGGGGCCTGGGACTGTAATATGATCCGGCATCCGACGGGCCCGGGAAAATTCAAAGCACTGAAAATATAACTCTGAACTAATACAGTAGAGTTGAAAATCGAACACGCAAGTGTCGAGACAAAATATGTCAATGTCTTAGCTCGACACTCGACACTTTGATTTTAAACTGTATTGTCTTAGCGCTGAGTTTTATTTTCAGTGCTCTGAATTTTCCCAGGCTCGCCGGATTCCGAATCATGTAGTCCCAGCCTTAGGCCCCCTTGCGCAGATGTAGGTTTAAGATAACCCTGGGTTAATAATAATGTTATCTATTTCCTTCTTCGTATGTATGAAAGAGAAGGCATGTTATTTTAATTCTCGGTATTTAAAGTAGACTTTCTTTTACTTTGATTGTATTACAAGTGAAGTGACTTGTTATCATAAACTGATTTACTGACGTTTGGATCAATCACGAGAATACCGGTTTGACAGTTTTAGCGCGTCGGGAGTCGGGACTTGATTGTAATTGTATTATTGCAGGTTTTATTTAGCAGATTTGATCCTCAGGTCTGCGCAAGTGTGTACATAACAGGTTAATATCATAGATTTTAATGTTCATGTTGTAATATAATCCAAAAATTCCTGTTATTATCATTTTTGACCAATTTCGTAAAGTGAAATTTTTTGTAAAGTGTAAAGCGATTGTAAAGTGGCAGAATCATGCAATAATCTCAAAGTAAACTATAGTTGTGTAATAGATGAAGCAAATAAGTAAATAAAAAAGGGAAATAGTGTGTATTGAGGAGAGGATAAATATTTTTTATCTGTTATTGATGGGTAAGTAAATATCTCTGTTGTCGCTTTCGGGACACGTTTTGGCGGAAATGGAGATAGTGCCTTAGTGAAATCTCGTTAAAATAGCGACAAATAAGTAATAATATTGCAACAATAAATGGAAAATATCCCATAAGATCATAACTAGGCCTATTCCAGCCTGTTGCCTAAAAATTTTCTTTCGTCAATTCGATGTTAGACAACATGTTAATAAACAATCTAGAACCCATTTTCGTATATCTTAAAAAATAACGAAGACACAAACAATTTAAATTTACAATATGAAAGAGAGCGATATATCGGCCTGTGACGTCACGAGTTGCACCCGCCATACATTTGTCATTACACAATGTATGACCGTTGCAACTTGTGACGTAACAAATCGTTTTGCGAGAAAGAGATTGGCAATATTTTTTATTTGCTTATAATTTTTAATCGCGTCAATGTAAATACCTATTTCTTTTAGATTTATGTATCTTTAATCAACAATTTTAAAATTTAATTTATAAAAATGCCATATTCCAGACTAGGCAACATCCCTATGGAATAGGTCACACGCTTTGGGTAGTTTTTTTTTACAATTTCAATTGAAAAAAATGTCCTAATGAAAGTTCGATATTTGAAATTAGATTTTTTTTTCGAAAAACAAAAAGCTTACAACTCGCTTACAAGTTACTGGCTTTTACTGCCTAAATAAACCTAAATATTTCTTTGTTCAAATATTGCAGATATTTTGAATGTTTTGGAATAAAATAAAGATGCCAAGTACATTAACATCTTTAGCATTTGCGTACATAGCATAAATATATCACCGATATATCAACGAGCCTTTAGTCACCACAAAATTCAAAACATAATATGAGGCTTAAAAACCGTGTAGGGTAACTACAGCACCTATTTTTCTAGTTATTTATCTAAGTACAGAGTGCTAAGTGTGAGTTTTTCTTTTCGCATTAGACCGTGAGCGCGTTTACGCGCCAAATGCGCTCACGATCGAATGCTAAAAGAAAAACTCACACTTAGCACACAGTACGATAATTTCTCGTGCTCGTGGATAACTTGGTTGTGGTTTCTGTGCAAGTTTGACTCACTGTAAACGCGGTGGATTTTCAAAATGGTTTTTAGGCTAAGAATTCACAGAGCTATTTTAAGTCTCGCCCGCCGCGATTGCGGGCCCGCTGCTTCTGTAGAATGCAAATGTTTGCGGGTTATCGCTGCCCCGGCGGCGGGCCGCGATCACCCGCAGCCTCGGCGATTGGCGCCCGCGGCGCGATCGTTTGCGGGTGATCGCTGCCCCGGCGGCGGGCCGCGATCACCCGCAGCCTCGGCGATTGGCACCCGCGCGCTCTGCGTTCGATTGGCGGACGAAAATCGCAACCGCGGCGACTTGTAATTGCCCAACTAACCGGTCTCCGGTGAGTTTTGAAATAAAATCGCACTGCCACGCAGCGGGCGCGACTGAAAATCGCCCCGTAAGTTCCTGGCCTTACCCGACTACGGCGAAGCCAAAAGGAGGGGGTAAAGCTTTTGGTAGTCTATGTATGTATGTATGTTCCACCGTAGCACCTAAACTACTAATACTACTACCTAACTGATCCGATTTTAATGAATAAAGTGTCAATAGATTCGTATTCACTGTACTGTGTCCATCTTTAGCACCTCTTCATCAGTATTGAAAAAATTCTACCCTCATTCTACCACCAGGACTATTCGTTTTAGTCTAGAACTCAGCTACTGCACCCTACCTCTGTCCCCCAGTTCATCTCAATCCCCAGGTTGGGTTTCTCAGTATAAGCCAGGTGCAGCGTCTGCAGCTCCAGCGCCAGCGCCTTGAGACGCTCGCGAGGATCAGCCCGGAAGCCCAACACGTAACCACCAGACGCAGCGTGGGTTACGATCACCAGAGCATCACCGAACTTGGAGTCGCGGATTGAGATCTGTAAAAATGATTGGTAATATATAGCCAATAGGGAATATGTACTATCGAACAAGCTGCCGCTCGACCAGGCACAAGTAGAAAATCGCTTATCAGCGCCGTCGGATCGTGCGCTAATACACATACTTACGTGTAAATGTGTAGTTTAACCACGTCTGCAGTCTTTGCGGTCACTTTCTTTGTGTATAAATAAGGTGATGGGTCCTAGTGCAAGGAAATGATTAGAAACTGGTCGAGCAGGAACTTTGTCGATATTACGTATTTTTATCTTTATTTCAATAGAAGCCCAAATCTTGTAACTACTTATGATCATAATCCCGTTTCGGTCCGTGCGGTGTCGCATTCACACACGCGTCTCGCGCGTGAGCGAGTGAGACAGCGCGCGGACCGAAACAGGATTACGATCACAAATAGTTACAAGGATTGGGCATCAGATCTATCTTTTTAGGGTTCCGTAATACATATGGCACCCTTATAGTTACGCTCTGTCCGTTCGTCTGTCCGTCTGTCTGTCCGCGCTTCTAGCTTCTGTAAATATTAATATAAATGGATAAAATTTGGTATAGTTATATATTGTGTATAGATCACGGTTTTGGAATCGGAATATAAAATAATAATAATTTTAAATTTTTGTTTGTCTGTCCGCTATCTGTCTGTCTGTTTGTTCCGGATAATTTCAGGCCGGTTTCAGATATTAGCCGGAACAAACAGACAGTCAGATAGCGGACAGACAAACAAAAATTTAAAAATTGAATTTTTTGGAATATTAAATTATTATTATTTTATATTCCGATTCCAAAACCGAGATCTATACACAATATATAACTATACCAAATTAACGGCTGGACCGATTTTGACCGGACTTTCACTGGCGATATCTGTTGTAATAAGGCGTAACTACGTCTGCTTTCATCTTAGGTGTTCTGTTTAAAAATTAGGGGTTCGATTTCGTTAGTTTTATGCAAATGAAGTCATCGCGGGCGCCAGCTAGTCACTTCCTAAAATAATATTTCTCACACTTTCAATAGTAATATACGGCATGGAGATGTTGAAGGCGTCATTCAGGTCCGCGAACCAGACCACGCGCACTGTGGTCACCACCAGGCGCCCCAGGTTGCCGGACTCGGAGGACAGGTTCCAGATGCCGGACTCTTGTAGGCAGATCTAGAATGGTTTTAATGAAAAATCTCCAGTTAGCGGCGTAAAGATAGCGTTGGTTCTTTTCTACTGTTGACTTCTTTAAAGTTTCCACAAAACAATCTCTGTCCAAAACTAGAAAGAAAGAAGCTTAGACTGACACTTCCATTTTTAACTCCATCCTATTAACGCAGAGTTCTATTTTCAGTGCTCCGAATTTTCCCGGTCCGCCGGATTCCGAATCATGTAATCCCAGCTTTATGATAAGTTTATTCCGGAATGGCTGATAGGAGCCATCGATTTAGAATTGATTTTACGATATGAGAATTAATTATAGAGCAGAATTATGGACTCATTGCGAGTTCGTGTGTACAACTTGAATGTCGATGGAATTACCTTCTCCAGAGGCAGCATACGTAGCTGCTTGTTGTGCACAAAAGCACCACGCAGCTTCAGCTCTCTGTACATCTTGGAACCGGCGTATGCCCTGAAATTTATCTAAAAAATATAATCTGACAGTAAGCCGAAATTCGCGCCAATATTCTAGCCAAAATCCGTGAAAAAGATTGCCTGTATATTAGACCTACGCATATTAGGACGACCAATTTGTGTTATTAGGGAAATTTTTATGTTGGGTTTGAACTTCTAACGGCCGCCCTCAGAGACATTTAATGCTTACTTAAGGAGCTACTTTAGTACGCATTAAATGTCTCTGAGTGCGAGTGGACAAGAACAGCGCAGTGCAGAGCAGAGTGGAAAGATATGGAGAGACCTTTGCCATATCTGGGCAAACATACGAAGTAGTTGCTGTCATTGATTCAGCAGAATGAATTAAGGATAATATAATAATAATAATATATAATTGAACGCTGTTATGCAATAGTCTGTCAACCCTCTAAATCGCCATTTTGAGAAAATCGTGTTTAATTATATTATAAATAACTATGCGTCAAAAGTTTTTATCAGTTTTTCAGTACTAAAATGATTTAATTCACTTATCACTATTTTGAAGTTTATCGCCTGAGAAAGCGATTAGTATCAACATCTTGATTTTAGTAATTTTGTGGCTTGACACAGTATCGCTTATCAGCGTTCAATTATTATAAGGAGCTACTTAGTACAGACTTTAACATAAAATCAATACAGTTTATGTTATAATCTATATTAAGTGAATCCTTGAGTAAGCATTAAATGTCTCTGAGTGCGGCCGTGAGTCTCTCAACTAATGGAGGGAGGGAGCAAACGCCTTCTGACTAGGCGGTACAGGCTACAGCAGGCGAGCAGTCTGCCTCACCTGTGCACGCCGATGACGGAGGTGTAGTGGCGCACGCAGTTGGGCGCCAGGTTGGTGAACACGAACTCGTACTGGTTGCCGCCGCAGCCCGCCAGCAGCTGCAGCGCCTGCGTGGTGCCGCGTAGACCGGAGCTGACGGTCCGCGTAGTCGTGGTCACCACGCAGCCGATGCCGATGGCTGGAGAAGATATAAGAATTCTTTTATCACCATAGTGACTGCCGTTCTGAGCAGGCAAGCGATTATTATTGCCCATTGAATACCGAGTACCGACTGATGATTTTATGCAACCTCACTTCGAAGAGCATAAAACAAGCGATGTTTCAGTTATAATACCATGCCAGTCTGGTCAACCTGGGCCCCAGTTCTCGTACCTCGAATCTCGGTTCAGTTGTCATTCTGTCCCGCTTACGCGCACATGATTTGCCTCCTAAGCGAATGAATCAGCGCCATAACCTAACCTTTTAGTCAAGTTGCCATCGCTAATTACGACGACGAATTTCGGAAACAAAAATGTATGGTATTAGACATAAGCATCGCTAAGTGACTTGTGCATCCCTTTGTCACATAACGATTATAATGTCAAATCCCATATATTTTTGTTTTCGAACTTCGTCTTCGTAGTTAGCAATGGCAACTTGGCTAAAGCCTCTGGTTCATTGGCACCGCAGAATGATTATTAATGGATGGATGATTAATGAATTTTTACTTATTAATAAATAGGCTGTCTGCTAGCTTTATTTCAGCCGTCTTTCTTCGAAAGCACTCACCAAAGGAACTGCTCCGGTATAACTCTAATGTCCCGTTTCAATAACCTATCTACCAATAACTATTTGTTAGAAACGTCAAACTTGTATCCCAAAAAACCGTCAAATGATTGAATGGCGACGTATTAACTAATAGTTATAGATATATAGGTTATTGAAACGGGCCGTAAAGCAAAGACTTCAAAACTAAAGATAAGCTATGGCGTACATTTGACAGAACAAATCTTCATACAAGAAAAAATTACGCCATCTTGTTTTCACCATACCTCAGATGTCGGCCATCTTGATTTCACCATACCTCGAATGTCAGCCATCTTGATTTCATCATACCTCAAATGTCGGCTATTTTGATTTCACCATACCTCAAATGTCAAAATGGCCCATACAACTCCAAAAGTGGGGCGGGGCTATTTAAGTGTGGAAAGTTTTTGCCTCAACATGCCACGTCTATAATGAATACGTCTATGCTCTAAAGTCATCATGTACCGGCATTTCTTCATCGGAAACGTCCATTCCTTTACAGTGATTGAGCATTTACTATGGGTCTGCTTTATATAATTATAATAGCTGCCCAGACCGATTTCGGTGACGGTGGCCGGTTTCATTGGAACCAGACCAGCTACGCAGGGGTTATTTTGTAGTGCCCAAGTGTGTGCGCAGTACATAAGAGCACTCCCTCTTCGTTTACTCTCGTATCCCAGTGGGACGGATGACCGACACGACTGGCGAGAGATCAGGCGCAGGACCGAAATTTTACATGCTCATCCGACGCACGGATCATCTTTCTTGTCAGACAATCAGATGATCAGCCTGCATTGTCCTAACCAAACTTGGAAACAACATTTTTTGTTGTTCCAACGCGGGAATCGAACTCACGACCACCGAGTCGAGAGCCAAGCTCTAAACCACTGGACCACGGAGGCTGCTAGGCTTTATATAAGATGGCCTGCTTACATAGGTTGATCCTGGGCGACTTGAGCGAGTGCCATATGACGCGCAGGCTGGTCACCACCATGCGGCCTTTGCAGCCGCTGTTGCCCTTCGTGTCTTCTATGGGCTCGATGCGGTCGAAGATCTTCTCTCCTGGCCGCAGTTTCAGGTACCTGGAATTGGTTAGACATAATGTGCACTCTGTTACTTCAGATCCAAAAAAAGTGTAAATGTGAACAAAGAGAACGATAGAATAATGCTGCCAATTTTCACTTATTTGCCGTGAAAATCAAATAATAGACTGAGATCCCAGGCGCGCCTAACTACTCTTATATTCTTACTGATAAAATGTATATCATATTGTTGTATTAGTTTGTACAATGAACGTATGCATACCCGCTAGTTTGTGCGGTGGGCAAACTCTTTGGTATAGGGCGCGAAAGGTACAAAAAATTGCAGTTTTCATAAACATAAAAAATGCTAAATCATCCATGTAGAAATAAAAATCATTAAAGTTCTAACCTTTATATCTCTGTCCATACTAAGTTAAGAGAAAAATCACCCAATTTCTAAATCCCAAAAATAAGATTGTCAATATCTTAATATGTACAATATCTTGCAAATAAATTATTTCTTTATTTATCAGAATGGAAGTAGTGAGTATAATTTTCCGCAATGAGGGTTTTTGATATTTTTTCTGCCGCTAGGGGGCAGACCCAACTCACACAAAGCGTTATCTGGAGGCATAAGTCATATCAAAAACGGTCAATAAGAATCTTCGATTCTTTTTCTGTCACCAGGCGGTGCTTGGTAGCACGATGGTCCTTATCGTGTCAAAAAGCGGTCAGATGTCACGAATTTAAAAACCCTCATTTTACACCTTGTACCTAAAAATTGGCCCACTGCACAAACTCGCGGGCATACGTTCATTGTACACACTCATACTACAATATGATATACATTTTATCTGTAAGAATATAAGGGGAGTCTGGCGGGCCTGGGATCTCAGTACATAAGTTTATTACAAAGTAAATAAGTGACATTTAATTCGGTAGCATTATACGTGTATACGTTTATTTTAAATTGGATCGGAACGTAGTATACTAGCATATAGTATATAACATGTACAAAAGGCTACTTGACTCATATTTAATTTCATATATTGAAGGATCATTTCCTTTGGTACTTGGCTCAGGGTAACGTATTCTAGCGATATCATAAATTAAAAACTTAAGATTGATAAATAAAGTTGATTTAAAAAAATTGTATTTTTGTTTTTTAATTTCTACTGATGAAAATACCTCGAACTAACTTCCGGCAAGGATGTGACGACACAAACACACTAAACACATATTATGTAGTAGTGAAACGGAACGTGTTTTTGTAAATGAATAGTTCATGACATCATATAAAGTCATTATTTATGTATTTTGTTTCCTCAAACTCCATGCTATATTGAATTAGCTCAAAATGGTTTTCCTGTATTCTTTTCCATGTTTGTTCTAAAATATTTAACTTTATATTTACATAATTTACATTTATGTCGAAACGTCAAATGGAACGTCACATCGCCATTTTACTGCTACGGACTATAGCACAGATTACAAATAGTACTAGTATGACGTCACAGCACAGATAATCTATCAACCAACATGGCAAGTAGTGTTTTCAGCTGTGTTTACAAAGTATATTTTAAAATATTTTATTTGTAGGATTTTAGGTTTCAAAATAATGTAATGTAATTTTTTTGTGTAATGAAACAATTATGAAGCGTTGAGGACATAAATAAAAACAAGGTCAAGAAGCCTATTGTAATGTATACAGGGTACTCACTCGAAGGGCAGGTCGAACAGGACCTCCTTGTCCGCCCATATTAGGCCCTTCTTGGACTTAGGCATGTTGACTGTGGAGTGTGGTTGCAACGCGTTGCCATGGCGACGCCGAGGGTTGCCATCTGGAATGTACTACAACCACTATTATCGAATGTAGTATTTTTACGGTATGTCCCATAGATGTATGAAAAAGAGGGTATGTTCTTAATTTGTAATAATTAACACAAACAATGAACATTAAAAATTGTAGGTTCTAACTTCTAGTGGTTTGAATTGTGTTCTAAGTTTTACTTTGGAGTTTAGGTATGTTTATTTAATAGAGCTGTTAAAGAGCAAACCGGATGTATTCGGTACTGAGTAGCGGGTGCACCACGGGTGTATCGAGTAACGAAACGTAACACTCGAATACATTTCGTTACTCGCATTTTTCGTAGTATACCAACACTGATTCCGTCAACAGTTCACTTGTAAATTTGGAATAACTTAAACACAAGTCTGATTCAAAATACGGAAAAGTGAAAAAATGCGCAGCTTGGTAGGTAATGTAATGTATAATAAGTCTGTTTTCTACAAATTTCGAATGTTGCGACACCGCGACATCATACTATACGCGTCCGCAATACGACTTGATTCGTTGCTCTAACATAACATAACATGGCATGTTATGAGGTATCAGAATTCAGAAGTAACGAGTACGTAACTATACTATAGGAACGAGTACTAATTGTTATAGTAACGAATACATACGGGTACGCTTTTTTTCGTTACTTTTAACACCTCTATTATTTAGTTATTATTTGCTTTATAGCTCGCACCCACGAGAGTTTGTTTGTGGTCGCGACAGAAAAAACTCCACTGTAAATAGAACTCTGCGCTAATACAATACAGCTGAAAATCGAAGTGTCAAGTGTCAGTTTTGACAGCTGTGAATTTTAAATTTTTGTGATGGTAGAGTCTCTCTTTAATAATAAAAAAAATGAATTTTCCCAAGAAGAATGGATTAAAAAGTTAAATTAAATAATAATCAATATAGGTATAGGATTTCTCCTATATTCGAGACGATTATAATATACAATTTATTTGAAACTGTGAAAATATGTCATGTATAAGTGCTGGTGCTCTCAAGTTCCTCCATTTTGAGTCTGACAAACGAAAGTTGAACCTAAGAAATAAAAAAAAAGTCAAGCCTAAATCCTATGAAAACGTTCAAATAACCAGATGAGTTTCTTGATAATTATTTACTAACATGATAAATAAAATGTGAAATAAATGTTATTTATCCTTTCAAGCAAAAACCATTGAATTTTGTTAACATTTTGGTTTGTCAAATTGACCTTCAAAAGGTCGTATAGAGTTGTCAAGTTCTTTAACTTGTTTGTAAATAACCCAGGTTCAGTTTGCCAGATTCTAGGGCTGGGACTATATTCTCCGGAATCCGGAAGGCCGAGGGAAAAACAGAGCACTGAAAATAGAACTCTCCGCTAATACGATACAGCTAAAAATCGAACATAATACGAGGGCGGCACTGAAAATTTCGGGAATCAAGGAAGTGACACAACATTACTATTTAAAAATGTATTTATTGCTTTTCGAAGTATTCTCCGCGAAATTTGACACCTTTTTCCATACGATGGAACCAATCATTGAAGCAACCATTCCATTCGGAAGTTGGGGTCTCCAAAATGGCCGTTTTGTAGGCGTCCACAGCTTCTTCAGGTGATGAAAATCTCTGACCACGCAATTTATTCTTTATTTTAGGGAAAGTATAGAAATCATTAGGGCTTAGGTCGGGGCTGTACGGCGGATGGTCTAATAATTCTATGATTTCTTGCTCCAAAAACTCTTTTGTTCTGTGCGCGGTGTGAAAACTCGCATTGTCGTGATGGACGATGATGCGGCGGTTGCAGTTCTCTTTACGGAGTTCAGAAACGACCTGTGGCAAACAAATGTTAGCATACCATTCTGCATTAACCGTTCTTTGTCCCTCAAGAGGAATAGTCGCAACATGGCCGGTTTTGGAGACAAACGTGGCCACCATTTTTTTGCAACACTCCGTGAACGAACAATTTTTGTTGGCTTTAACTCATTTTCGAACACCCAAACTCGTGACTGGTTTTTTGTTTCGGGTTCGTACGCGTATATCCAGGATTCGTCACCTGATACGATGTTGTATACAGCATTTGAGGATCCTGCGTGGAATCTTTCGAGAGTTCTGACGCACCAAGTAACGCGAGCCGCTTTTTGCTCTTTACAGAGCAAATGCGGTATCCATCGGGAAAACAACTTTTTTACACCTAATTGTTCATGCAAGATTATTTGTATTTGACTCATGCCAATGTCTAAAGTTGCCTGAATTTCGCGGTATGTCACATGTCGATCTTCCTCAATCAGCTTACGCACAGCATCAGCGTTTTCTTGGGTGACTGCAGTTTTTGGACGACCTTGACGGGGATCATCACTGAGCTTGACACGTCCACGTTGAAATTCAACAAACCAGCGATAAATTGTGGTTTTGGATGGGGCTTCATCACCAAATGCAGAAATCATCCGGTCAACACACTGTTTTTGTGTTAAACCACTTCGAAAGTCATAATAAATCATCGCTCTAGAATTTTCTCGAGTCAATTCCATTTTCTCAACGACTAAACAAGTTTGACAAGACCTTGTGACAAGACCGAGAATCTTTTTTTAAATAAATAAACGGTATTCGATTTTTAAAACCAAGGAGTTTTAAATTAAAAAGATTTTAATATGACAGGAACAGTGGAAATATTCCATTCCCGATACTTTTAGTGCAGCCCTTGTATGACAGCTCGACATTCGACACTTCTGTAGCGGGCTGCGACCTCTTGATGTGTAAGTCTTCTTACGCTTGAGTGGTGATGATAATAATACAGCAGCAATTCTTATATTCACCTTTATTGGTGCTTAACACAGATACGTATTACATATGAGAGATGCCTAACACAGATACGTCTACAGTCTACACTGAGAATAGCCTTTTACTTATCTAAAATAAACCTAACTAAATAGGCTTTACTTCATGACATCTGTCAATATGACATTGACAATTACATCTCATAAACTTACTGTTGTCGTTATGCAACAACTTCGATTTTAAACTTTATTGTTTTAGTGCAGAGTAAAGTAGCCTAAGTTAAGTTTAAAGTTTTTCCAATAGATCTGTATCTAGCAAGTAGCAACCCTACTGCTCTATAACCAAGTGGCAACCCTGAAAGTTCTGTAGGGGTGCTACAAACTTGCTATGTTAGAACGTTGGTCTTTTGTGAACTTCAATTTAGTGTTTTAATCGTTATTAGCTGTACCTTGTAAGTTATAAGTGAGTGGTAGTTATGAAGTTGTCGCGAAAGGCTGAACTTGCTTTTGCATGCAGCTTCGCTGGATAGTATCTCCGATCAAACTTTGCACGACCGCTTCATATTTTTAGCGTCAGTTCACACCGAGGCCCGACACGGAGTCTATGAATATAATATATTTAGTACTAATGTAAAAATTCAATAGACTTACACGAACGACAGCTCGCTATGTGTGCGTGGCTAGACGTGTGCGGGGGTAGCGCACGGCGAACGGGACGTAAGTTTTTCCAAGCCACGGCTCTCGTGTCGTGTCGTGCTTTGACATAATCTTCTTATATATAAAAGTGGATTGCGATTCCAATGTCTCGCTAAAATTCGAGAACGGCTGGACCGATGTGGCTAACTTCGGTCTTGAATTAATTGTGGGAGTTTTGAACGGTGAGAAACATTGGAGGTGTAGGTAATTATTTATTCCAGTTGATATCCCAGACAGAACAACGTGTGTCGGGACAGCCAGTTGACAGTATAATTCCATTTATGAAAAATTTGTCTGACGCTATGACGCCACGCTGGAAATTATTTCGGTGTCAACCTACGTCAACATGGCTGACATTCGCCGGTGCTCGAGCTGTCGTTTGTAGAGAGTGTCGCCTCTGTGGCGGCGCAGCCTTTGTACTCCACTACGGCGAGGCCAAAAGGAAGGGTAATGGTTTTGGCAGTCTATGTATGTATGTGTGTGCGATCGTAGCGTCATAACTAGTGATCCGATTTTAATGAATGAGGTGTCAATATATTCGTAATATTTGCCCGTAACTAGGCTAATTTGCGTAGTCGGGTTATAGTTTTTAACTTTTGATGATTATCAAAACAATGAATACTAATAACCAGCCTAGTGCACTCTCACTAGGCTGGTTATTAGTACACGGAAACGAGCGCGAAGGGTTCTGTTATATCGCAAGTTGCATGAGTTCATATGTATAGTAAAATTGCTGAGTTTCCCATTGCATTATAGCGAATGCAATAGGAAACCTATATTCTTTCCGTTTAATAAAACATAGTGTTTTTAGTCAGATTGAATTGGACTTCCGTCGGGTGCAGGTCTTTCTCTAAGTTCTTTTTATAATATATTTTCGTGTGTCAATTAAAAAGGTTTTTTTTAAGAACCAAATCCTGAATCACCCCGTAATAGTGGTGTCAGAAGTGGGATACCAGTGTTGATTAATCCGCTTTCGTTCCACTGGTATTCCATAACGGTTTGCGAATAAAACTGTGCTGAAAAAAATAACTCTATGAACCAATTCGAAAAAAAAATCTCCGGAGTGTGATCTTGAACAGTGTCCAAATCATTTCTGTGTCCACTTCGTCAAACTCTTGTGCATACTGAGTCTTACTTCGTAAGCCTGCAGACCAGTCCTGTGTCCTGCTTCCCGACATCTTGCTCGTGCAAAATACGCACAGCCGCTACCTAACTTCGCAACCGCAATCGTTGATTCCTGCTACCGTCGCTGCTGAAGGCATCTCCGTTTCTGCCGCCGTTCTGCCGCCGTTTCTGCCGCCGTTCCTGCTGCCGTTCCTGCCGCCGTTCTGCTGCTGTTCCTGTTGTTCCTGACATTGGTTGTGTTACCGCCGCGCCGCTACCTGCTACTAACTCGTCGTTGCTGTAATGCAGCTCAAGTTCCTGGTGATCCTGTCAACCCTGTGAGTAAAACATATTATTATTTGTTGTTGCTACATTTCAGCTATTTTTAATTGAGTGTCTTTCAATATACCATATATACTAATTTTCTCACCAATCTCTAATCCTTCACGTATATAAGTAATTATCCACAAATATCGAATAAATTATATACATACATACCGTCCTTATCTAGGTATTCTTTAAATTTCTTTTACAATGTCGACCGAAAGCAAGAAAAGCTGTGAGAAGACACAAAATTTTACTTAGCGAACAATTTCCCATTAATGTATTATGTAATTTTATTAGTCCCTATAAAGGCGATCGTGAAACTCTAACCGCTTTTCTTACTAATTGCCAAAACGCCTTGGACAATCTCAAAAAACATTGTTAAATAAATATATTTTATCACGTCTAGAGGGAAAAGACGCCAAATTACTTGTTCCAATAAAATTTTCGACGATTTTAACCAGTTAAAATGTTTCCTGAAGCAAAATTTTGGTGAAAGAAAGCATTACAATCACTTATTGCTAGATCTACAGACGTGTAAGCAACAACTAAATGAATCTGTCTCACAATTTGCGCTTCGTGTTGAAAGCTGTCTTTCTGATTTACAGTCCGAAATCTATAATTCCGAATCTTTAAAAAAAGATATTTCTGGTCGAATCGCTATGACAGAGGATTTAGCGTTATTTTCATTTTCCTTACGGCTTCATCCGCGAAAAGTAATAATGTTAGGTGTAGAAATCCTAAATCTCTTAATGATGCAATCAATATTGCCCTCGAAGAGGAAAAGATACAAAATCTTTTATATAAAACTACCAAATCTAAATGTAAAACCTGTGGAAAATCAGGACATACGGAATCGGAATGTTATAGTGTTGGGAGGCGCTCACATCCGCCACGTGATTTTTCGAAGCCTCAAAATCCAACATCTTTCAATTTTAATAATAATCAATCCGATTCCCACGTTTTCTGCAAATATTGCAAAAAGAGTGGCCACGACATAAAAGAATGTCGTAGAAGGAAATATAATCATGAAAAGCGTAATTCGTATAATCATTCTAATAATTATAACAAGTCCGCGAACGCGCATCATATTTCTTACGAGCCGCCGTCGCCACCGTCACCGACACCTTATGAAGTTTCATGTGAAAATGTCCGCGACTGTGATTTAAACTAACTGATCGGATTACGAAAAAGTGCCGTTATTTTCTGACTAATTTAGGCACACTAAAATTTTCCACAAAATCTATTTCGTCAAAATCTACAAATTCGAATCTCAAATCAAATAATTCATCTCAACACATTCCTTCAGGAACCTCTGTATCGTTGAGTCATATTTCTAAATCATTTGACCACACGGGTAACCAGCCTCAAACAAGTGCCAATATTTCTAAATCATTGGACCACACGGCTAACCAGCCCCAAATAAGTGCCAATATCTCTAAATCATTGGACCACACGGGTAACCAGCCCCAAACAAGTGCCAATATCTCTAAATCATTGGACCACACGGGTAACCAGCCCCAAACAAATGCCAATATCTCTAAATCATTGGACCATACGGGTAACCAGCCCCAAACAAATGCCAATATCTCTAAATCATTGGACCACACGGGTAACCGGCCCCAAACAAGTGCTAATATCTCTAAATCGTCGGACCGCCACACGGGTAGCCAGCCCCAAATAAGTGTCCAATCTTTAAAAAAATATAATAAAAATTATATTAATAATAAAAATAAAATCGAGTCTAATTTTCAAACTCCAATATATGAGATAAATTCATTCATTACAAAAATATCCTTGCCCCACATTAATTTAAAGACCGAATTATCTACGCGTCCTTTACGGTTTCTAATAGCCACTGGTGCAAGCATAAGCCTTATAAAAAAATCCAGCTTAGATCAAAAATATATTTTATCACGCGAAATAGTTAAGATAAAAGGGATCAATAATATCGAACATTGTTCTGAATCTTTAGGTACATCTCAGGTCAAATTTTATTTATCTAATAACACTTATAATTATAAATTTCATATATTTAATGATGATGTAAGTCTAGAGTATGACGGCATCATCGGTAGTTATTTTTGAGGCTATTTTAAAGCTAACATTAATTACGAATCCAAATTAATTAATATTTGCGGGAACCAAACCATGGATATGAACTATGTTCAGCCAACTTACATAATTCCTGCTCGTTCCGAAGCCGTCATCGAGTGCGCGGTATCAAATTACTCACCCGAGCGTTATCCGAACAATCAAGGATTATTATTAGATCATACTTTAAGAGATGGCATTTATTTTGCTAATTGTATTGTCACAATAAAATCTAATAAAAGAATCAACGTAACAATTTTAAACACTACTAACTCAGCTATTGAAATCAAAGATTACGCTGTAGAATTAAATCCTTTTGAACCAGAAAGTACTTCTAAAAACATATCGTCACAATTCGTCAATTCTATTTCCTATTCTAATTCAGATAGAGTGAAAAAAGTACTCGATCTTATTCGCTGCTCTCATTTAAATCACGAAGAGAAAGAAACTCTTTTAGAATGTTGCTCACATTACACTGATATATTTCACATGGAAGGTGAACATCTATCATTTACAAGTGCAATCGAACACACTATAGATTCAGGAGACGCGCCTCCTATTCACGTGAAATCATATCGTTTCCCGGAATGCCATAAGGAAGAGGTAGATTCACAAATTCCAAAAAATGCTTAACCAAAATATCATACGTCCTTCTTTTTCACCTTGGAGTGCTCCGGTATGGGTCGTTCCTAAGAAAATGGTCGCCTCAGGTAAAAAGAAGTGGCGAATAGTTATAGATTATCGTCGATTAAATGACGTCACTGTATCGGAAAATTATCCTCTACCTCTCATCACCGATATTCTAGATCAATTAGGACATTATAAATATTTTAGCACCCTCGACCTATCCAGTGGCTTCCACCAAGTCAAAATGAGTTCAAAGGACGCCTCAAAAACGGGATTTACTATAAACACAAATTCGAGTGTCTCTGGGCACTACGAATTCAAAAGAATGCCTTTTGGGCTAAAAAAATGAACCTTCCACATTCCAGAGACTGATGAACACAGTTCTCTCGGGTCTTCAAGGGATACATGCATATATATATCTCGATGACACGATAATTTATCGCCACGACCTTCCTAGTCATATTTCAAAACTTAAATTAGTTTTGACCGCTTACGAAAATTCAATTTAAAATTACAGCCTGACAAATGTGAATTCTTAAGGCGCGAAGTCGCTTACTTAGGCCACATAATTACAGACAAGGGTATCTGTCCAAATCCAGATAAAATCTAAAACTCAATTCCCAACACCTAAAAATCCAAAGGATATAAAATCTATTCCATAGTGTAGTGATATCATACACGCATCTAATAGCGATCCTAATATTCGAAATATTGAACACTAACTCCATACCTATTATTCAACTTCCAATGATAACCATATGTATTCACACATCTTTTGTTTATTAAATTAAATCATTTTGACGAAATGACTTACAAGGATATATTTAATGTTCTTCGTGAATATCGAGACATGATAAAATACTGGTATTCCGAAGAGAAGGAAATAGCACTATCAGATTTTACAGACCCGTTCTCTAAACTTTCGTTTCTTTTTCATACTACTTATATAAAAATTCATATTTATCATCATCATTAACAGCCATAGGACGTTCACTGCTGGACATAGGCCTCCCCCAAAGATTTCCACAACGAACGGTCCTGGGCCACCCGCAACCAACGGCGGCCCGCGACCTTCATAAGGTAATCGGTCCACCTAGAGGGAGGCCGTCCAACGCTGCGCTTTCCAGTTCGTGGTCTCCACTCTAGAACCTTTACTCCCCAGCGGTTATCAGTTCTCTGTCTCGGTCACTCCAGTTCGTCTGCGAATCTCCTCGTTATCATAATTGTATAAAGTATCCAACACCGAGCGAAATCAAACAAATCTTAGAAGATAATCATGACTCACCTCTCGCTGGGCATCCAGGTATCTCTCGTATGCTAGAAAGAATCAAATCCCAATTTTTTTTTTTTATTAAATAAAGCGAGCGAGCAAACGGGTTACCTGATGGTAAGCAACTGCCGTCGCCCATGGACACTCGCAACATCAGAAGAGCTGCAGGTGCGTTGCCGGCCTTTTAAGAGGGAATACGCTCTCTTCTTGAAGGTTTGCAGGTCGTATAGGTCCGGAAATACTGCTGGTGACAGTTCGTTCCAGAGTTTTACAGTGCGCGGCAGAAAGTTACGCGAAAAGCGCACGGTGGAAGACTGCCACTCATCAAGGTGATGAGGATGGTATGTTTTTCGCGTGAGAAGATGGCGAAAAGTTGCAGGTGGTATGATTCCGAACAATTCCTCAGAGCACTCCCCAACACAATTTTGGTGGAAAAACATGAGGCAAAACATCGAAGATTATTTAAAAAATTGTCGCTTGTGTCAAATTAATAAGCCGTTACGACAAACCAATCGGGCTCCGATGATAATAGCCTCCACAGCATCGCGACCCAACGAAAAAATCTATTTAGATCTGGTCGGTCCACTTCCTGAAACATATGAATATAAATATAAATTTTTACTTACCGTACAAGATGACCTCACTAAATTTTTACAAGCTTATCCTATGCAGTCATGTTCAGCTGAAGACACAGCTAGAACACTCGTTAATTATATTTCACACATGTGAATACCCAAAATGATCATCTCCAACCAAGGCACAAACTTTTGTTCTGACATTTTTAAGCAACTAGCAAGGTTATTCAGTATCAAACACATTTTTGCTTCACCATATCATCCCCAAACTTGTGGCGCGCTAGAAAGGAGCCACTCTACCCTCAAAGAATATTTGAGGTCCTATGTAGGCGAAAATCAAAACATATAACAATAAAACATATCAAAACCTTTACATCCCAAGCGCTATGATAGCTTATAATTCAAATGTGCATTGTACGACAGGTTAATCCCCATTAGAACTATTATTTGGCTTTAAACCCTATTTAACATCTAGCATAGAAGTCCTCGATAACAACACATATACAGATTATATTCGAGCACTAAATCATCGTCTTTATTATAGCCGTCAAAAGGCTCTACAAAATATTCAGACGTCTAAAGAAAAATCTAAAAATTATGATGATGTTCGAACAAAGCCTATTATATACAACGCTGGCGATATGGTGTATGTCCGTTGCCACCACAAGCAAAATAAGACCTTATCCCCAGTGTGGAAAGGTCCGTATAAAATAATAAAACTAAATGGTAATCATACGGCAACGCTATCAATTAATCGTAAGCACGTTAGTCATCATTTCGATGAAATAAAGCCGGCAAGTGACGACGGCATAGTGTCCTAGGTCAGTAAGTAAGTAGTAACAACAGTAAGTATAACGTAATCGTAACATAAGTTCTTTCATTCTATTTCAGATGCGCGCTGTCGCCGGTAGCTAGATCAGATTTCGTATCGCCCATCATTAGTAGTCCGGGCCTTTATTTTGATAAGCTCCTAGATCTTAAGTTTACTAATAACGACTGGAAAGTCTTAGCATATTTAGATATAAGTCATATCCAACCTAACTTAGATAAATAGAGTTTTTATTAGAAAAGCTAAATGTATTTTGTAACTCTCTTACGTCATCAAAGATACAGTCGGACTGCATTAATTCACTTTCGGCGCTGAAAAATCAGCATCTCATTAATGTTAACAAGTTTTCTTCTGTATCATATTTGCTCCATAATGATAAAACTAAAGAGCGTTTTAAAAGAGGTGTCATTGATTTAGGAGGATCTATCTTAAAAACTATCTTCGGTACATTGGACGCCGAAGACGCTGTCAAATATTCAGAAGCTATAAAAAAACATCTCGCTCATCTTATGAAAGATAATATCCATGTTATACAATCTACCATTTCATCATTTAATAATTCTATGTCGAAAGTTAACTTAAATGAAAAACATCTTTTTGAAAATATGGAAATAATACACAAAATATTAGACTCGGTTTCTAACACAAATGATAAGCTTACATTAAGAACTCAAATTAACTCCTTATCTAATTCTTTAGAAGCTATAATCCTAACGTCATCTTTCAATATCGATGACATAAACAATGCTATTTTATTTGCAAAACTTAACGTTTTACACCCGACTGTACTGAGTCCTTACCAATTATATAATAAATTAGATAAACATAGAAATAAACTTCCTAGCCATTAAGATTTGCCTGTACCATTAACGCTACAAAATATTCAGGAACTAACAGATATTTCCAAATTAATTTGTTATTATCATCAAAATAAAATAATATTCGTATTCAATATCCCTTTAGTCCCACCTCAAACCTATAGTCTTTATAATATAATACCGTTACCAGTTCCATACGATATATTGAAACCAGACACCTACATTCTAATCGAGCCAACTAGCTCATATGTAGCAGTAACAGGTGATCGCATGCTCTACTCGCTATTAAGGGACATCGACAATTGTAAACTAATCAGTGAAAAGTGTTATGTGTGTGTGCTCGCCGACTTATTTTCAGTCGTCGCCAACTCTACGTGCGAAACAACTTTATTAAGTGAAGTGTTTACTAAACTCCCTGATTCCTGTGTAGCTAAAATAATTCACGGTTCTATAGATGTATTCCACAAACTTAGTTTTAATCGATGGATTTTTGTTCAGTCAGATCCAGGGAAATGCTATATTACTTGTAAAAAGTCCGATGTAAATTCAGATGTTATATTACTGGCATCCTGACCTTACCTAAATATTGTAAAGCATTTTATAAAACATTACAGTTCACCGCAGTTGGCGAAACGCCACTCGGTAACGTAACAAACGTAGTGTCAAATTTCAACATATTACTAGACGATTGTTGTGAACGTTCAAAAATTAATAAAACATTTGCAAAACTTCCACACTCTAATTTAAAAAATATTGGCGATCTTGACTCATTACTACATGCCAGCATCCATCTTCGCTCAATGGAAGATGAGTTAAATAAATTAGAAAACCCATCTCATTTAGATACATACGGCATTCACTACATGTCTTTAAGCTTATTAAGCAGCATTATATTTATAATATATCTGATGTATAAATGTCGAAAAAACATTACTTGTAAGAAATCGCCTTGCTGTATTCAAATTTTAAATCAGTGCCATAATTCCAAATCTCGCACTAATCATCCAGCATCTCTTGTTGTCTTTAAGGATAATAGTATTAAAAATGATTCTGTGCTGGAGGAAACGTCGATTAGCACGCCAACTCCTTTAAAAAGAAATGTTGTGTTAACAATATAATAAAAGATCATGAATTTTAATGTAAATGTTAAATGATTTAAATTTTAATGCAGATATAATAATAACATACATTAATTCTCAAAATAATAATCTTAGCGTAATCTCTCATCACTTTGAGATGTGATGATCGATCTCAACGGGGGGGTTGTTATATCGCAAGTTGCATGAGTTCATATGTATAGTAAAATTGCTGAGTTTCCCATTGCATTATAGCGAATGCAATAGGAAACCTATATTCTTTCCGTTTAATAAAACATAGTGTTTTAGTCAGATTGAATTGGACTTCCGTCGGGTGCAGGTCTTTCTCTAAGTTCTTTTTATAATATATTTTCGCGTGTCAATTAAAAAGGTTTTTTTTAAAAACCAAATCCTGAATCACTCCGTAACAGTTCCGTGCCATTATGTGTACAACTATTAGTACTAACATCGAGCACTAGTATTAATATCGGGCAAAAACAGAGCCCCGTTAATTAGGATAGCTATTAAAAATGGAACTCTATTTACTACGCAAAAAGATACACGTTTCATTGCAAGAGTTTAAATTGCGAGCTGCATTGCCGCTCCTAACGTAACTCAAATAAATAAAATAAATAATTAAATTGTTTATTTGCAAGAACATTGTACAGATTGCGATATCGTTATGCTAGGTAGCTGTAGGCCACATGCTATTCAGTATATCAGGGCCTTTAGTCAAGATGCATTCGATAATTTCGACGGCAAAGTTCGAAAACAAAATGTATGGGATTTGACATAAGGCATCGCAATTGATATTATGTCACTTAGCGACTTACGTCAATGTTGCATAAATAATATATTGGCAATAAAAAGTAGAAATGTCAATCTGTCAAAATGTCAATGTCTTATTGACAGATGTCAAAAGCACAGCCTATCTAGTTAGTTTAATTTAGTTATAGCCATAAGGCATCTCTCATATGTAATACGTATCTGTGTTAAGCACCAATAAAGGAGAATATAAGAATTGCTGCTGTATTATTATGATCACCACTCAAGCGTCAGAAGGATCTGTAAGAACCGAGACGTCGCTGCCCACAACAGTCAAATCCCATACATTACATGTTTTCGAACTTCGCCGTTCTATGAAAGTTGTGTTATGTACGTATAACGTATATATTTTTATTCTGTGGTAGAAACTGTAGGTGTATGCAGGTAGTTTGTTCCAGTTTATATTGAAGCAGAACGTCTGTCGGTTTCTTTAACAATCTCCAATGAACAGGAAGAGTTGTCCAACTGTGCATAACATCGACGCGTTAATAAGATTCCCGTCGGGAGTTCGTTAATTGTGACGTCGCAGCTGTCACGGTAAAAGCTAAGTGCTATGTAATTGACGGCTTCACTTCAGTCATGTCGACTTGACGTGCTCCTGTGAGGGACTGATCGACGGGAGACGGAGAACGGTTATATTTTTAACGGTATTAAAATCAGTATCATAGCCCAATGACAGGAGCCCAGTTCACACCGCCACGCTGCGTCGCGTCTTCGTGTTAGGGTCAGCACTCAGCTCACACCGAAACGAGATGCGACGCGGCACTTTATTCTCTACACAAGAAGATACACGTTTAATTGCATGAGCTCGAATTTCGAGCTGCGCTCTTGCAATGAAACGTGTGTATTCTTGTGTAAAGACTAGAAAATAAAGTTCAATTTTGAATCGCTATAATTAAATGTAGTGTCGTGTCGCGTCGCGTCTCGCTGTGAACTGACGCTAAGCTGGCCCCATAAGTAAGTTGTCAGACTTAAACGGTCTGTTTTACACGTCACGAAGTTTGGTCGCTACTCACTTTATATCGAGCGACAGAGACAAAACATGCAAATAAGCTATCTGACACATAAGTATAGACTATGAAACAGAATCTTATCTATAAACAACCAGTACCTTACAAATACCCAGATATTTAGAAGGTTTTAAACCATGCAGTCTCGATAATTTTTTTCTGTTTTAATCCAAACTTACCTTAGGCTGGGACTATATGCTCTGGAATCCGGAACGCCGGTGAAAATTCAGAGCACTGAAAATAGAACTCTGCGCTAATACAATAGAGTTGAAAATGGAAGTTTCGAGTATCAAGCTGTTATATATGACATTGACATTTGGCTCGACACTCATGTGTTCGATTTTCAATTTCTATTGTATTAGGGCGGAGTTCTATTTTCAGTGCACTGAATTTTCTCGGGCCCACCGGATTCCGGAGCATACAGTCCCAGCCTTATACCTAACCTTCCGAAATTTACAGGCGACTCAACCGTGAAACGATCCGACGATATCCCATGCAAATAAAGGGCCAATGTGCTATACCTATACCGTTTGTAATGTAGAAGATTGAAGGTGAATATAGTAGGACACCTAAAATTTACATAATAAAGTGTACTTTTACATCAAATCGACAGAGCGCATTTTTTTTAAGTGAAACATCTTTGGCGGCGTTTAGAGTGGAATTTTAAGTTCGCGTCACGACTCACGCGATCACGTCACGATTTTGGATATAACGCTATTTGTCGGAAGCTACTTATACTTCTTACGTAACAGCTTAACTTGCTAAAGTACGGCTTAATACATAGATGGCGCTAGGTGCAGAAATTTTATTTATTTACCTTCTTTATACGGGCAACCAACAGTGATCACACAAATACAAAATCTTAAAAACTAGTATTCAGTTACATATTAATTAATGTGCCACCCACATCGTTATCCAATATATTATTACACATCAGTGGCGAAGGCTGGTTCTCCTTCATAGATTATTCCCGAAAGCCACTGAGATCGTGCGGGGTGTTGTGTTTATTATTTTACTAGCTTTTGCCCGCGACTCCGACCGTATAAATACAGTATCCCATGGGAACACTGTATATTTTCGTGATGAAAATAAGCTTATGTTATGTATTTTTTTATCCACATAAATAAAGTTGGTAAGATGTATGTGAATAAAAAAAGTGTAGAGAGCACCAGTGGCGAAGGATCTCCTTCATAGGAAAGCCCTAGCCTGTATAATAGGTAGGGATTTGGATGAGGGTCTTCAAAAGGTAAGTGAAGCCGACAGGAATGGAGGTGATACCCACCCCCCCAACCCCACGGCACTGTTACACATTGTTGTTTACTCGAAAGAGACAAAATATATAACACATACAATATATAAATATATTACATTATCAGATACAAATTAGATAATTGCTTTCAACAATAATCATAATAATTCTAGAAATTATGCTTACATAAAAATCTCGCGCATAAGGATTTGAAGAGCAATCTCAAAAATGTATATTAGATCACACCCCATGAGTGTGTGTGTGTGCGTGTGAGTGTGTGTATATGCACTCTAGCCCTACGACCGAAGTCTTTTTATTACGAATATATTTAGGCACGGTGAGAGTATTTTTTGGACTTTAAGCGACGAATGAAGTTGCAGTTATGCCACGTGTGTGCGTGCACGTCATGGCTTTTCGAATAAGGACTTGGGCTACCTTTTATCCCCGCTTATATAATATTCGACTCCATTATGACAGAATATAGATAGATGTTCTTATTACCTAAACGAAGTAGCGGGAAACAGCTAATTATGGCTCGAAGGTCGTAGATCAGAGCCATTAAAATATTTCAGTAAATGTAATGTAATTACTTTTCAGTTCTCGTCAATGTCTATTAAGCGACTTCCCGTCCGGTCTTTCGCTTCATAAACATTGTGTAGTCTTAAGAGCACTTAATGTAAGTAACAAATTATTGGACATGGGCTTTTCATTTAAATCCTACTACTATCATAAACTAGCTTTTGCCCGCGACTCCGCCCGCGTAAATACAGCATCCCACGGGAATACTGTACTTTTTGAAAGTAGCCTATGTGTTACCTTACCAAATTCCATCAAAATCCATTCAGCAGTTTTTGCGTGAAAGAGCAACAGACATCCATCCATCTTCACAAATTTTCACCTCCTACTACTATTATAAATGTGAAAGTTTGTGAGTATCGATGGATGGATGGATGTTTTTTTACTCTTTCACGCAAAAACTAAGGTTACGGTACGGTTCCCGTAGGGTACAGTATTTACGAAATAAAACTAGAACAGTAATACAATCCTTTTGAGTATCCATATTCGAGGAAAAACATTCAAGCTTACCATATCATCATAGTATCATCATCAGCTTCCTTATTGCAAGCTGATGATGATAAGTTATAGCTAAGAACACTCCCGACACGCCAGCTTTTAATAAAAATAAATTACATCAAAATCGTTTAATCCATTTGAAAGTTACGATGCCACAGACATGTCCCTCTTTTGCTTCGGCAGATAAAACTTATAAGCCGTGAAGTTTTGTGCCATGAAAAAAAACATCATTATCTGGGCCTGGCTTGACATTTGATATAGGTTATAACTAACCTGCCTTCGCTCCTCGGTTATATTATGAGAAAGATTATTTAATACAAAGCTGCGTTTCGAAGATATATTAACATTATACTTGAATATAAGCATCTTTTACTATGGGATCAACTTTCCTACTTGAAAAAAAATTTATGCCGTAGCCCGTTTGAGTTTTATATCGGACACTCATACCTTTTTATATTTATATCGGAGACTCGTATCTTCCGAGTGACATGACAAAAACTATAGTCATTACTATATTTAAAAACAAAAACGGAGACCCATCTGATAAGAATAACTCTAGGCCAATATCACTGGCCACAACAATGGCGAGGGTCCTGGATGGTCTTTTAACGCGAAATCAAACCAACACCTGTGTATCCTTGGCTCGCAATTTGGTTTGAGACCCAATCTGTCAACAGAATCGGCTATTTTGTGTCTGAAACAAACAGTCAGATATTATACTGATCGGAAAACCCCCGTATACGCGTGTTTTCTCGACCTATCGAGGGCCTTCGACCTTGTATCATATGTGGAAAATATCCACGTAAGAAAGTATATCACGTACTGCGGAAAAAGCTCATAACAGAGACTCATTGGCCGAGTGAGCTTGTATCTCTTATCAAATACTGGTATGATACGCAGATAAACATACTCGGATGGGACAACACGCATAGTCAGGGCTACAATTTAAAATGTGGTGTAAGACAGGGCGGTGTGGCTTCCCCGAGTCTGTTTTACTTAGTTGTTAACTAGTTGATTGAAGAGCTGAACAGAACTATGGTCGGCTGCTCAATTGACAGCAAAATTATAAGTAATATTAATTATGCTGATGACATGGATCCGTTGTGCCCGTCAGTTGGTGCACTGAGGAGACTTTCAGGTATATGTGAAACCTACACGCAATCATATGGGCTGAAATACAATGCCTACAAAAGTGTTGTCATGTTATGTAAAGCAGGAAGTAAAACACTCTTAAGCATTCCGCCCATTAGCTTGTGTGGGGAAGCCCTTACGAGGGTATACGAATTTAAATACCTGGGTCATATGAACTGCGGGATGATGAAGACTCGGAGAGGGAAAGAAGGGCGTTGGCAGTCCGCTGCAATATGCTGACCCGTAGATTTGCACGCTATGCTAACGATGTAGAACTGCTCCTATTTAAAACCTTTTGCCAATCTTTTTACACGTGCAGTATATGGATCAGTTACACGCGGAGGGCTTACAACGCTCTTGGAATCCAGTACAATGTCGCGCTGGGGACTCTTCTGAGAAAACCCTGGTACTGTAGTGCATCCACTATGTTTGCAGTAGAGGGAGTCGAAGATTTCTTTGCCATAGCTCGTAAAAGAACCACATCTGCTATGGACAGACTTCGTAATAGTACCGACAGTTTCCTCAAAAGTCAAAACGTTAGCTGGAAAGATTGACAATCCCATCCAAGTATACTGGACAGGTGTACACCTTAATAGAAATAAGAAGTAGGTTGTAGAATAAGTTCACTAACAAATTACTAACCCTTAGCGTCGCTGTATCTCCTATTCTAGTTTTTAAATGTCTAATACTAACCATTCTACTAATGTTTTTTTTTTGTAATTGTGGTATTGTTGTTCTGTTGATTGTGTATGGACTACTTGGTCTGAAATAAAGAGATTATTATTATTTATCGAATATAAATCACGAAAATCTCTCAGACCAAATGAAATAGTGAAGACCGAGCATCGACAAACAAAAACCGAGGCCGGTTTCTTAAGTACAATCACACGAGAATTATCTATTTTAAATTGTAAATAAATCGTTTTGCAAAATCATAAAATGATGATGTCTGACGTCGGAACGTAACACGCGTAAGGCTGAGGGCCGGCTCGCGCCCTTTAATTAAGACGAGCCCTGCAGATGCGGAGAATGGTTTCATTAACTTCACAGTTAAAACTTAACCCTTGCTGGGGAGCTTGGAAACGCGTAGCACGGGAGTAAGTAAACCTACTCTGTACATGTCTGTACAAAACTAATTCAATCCATACGTAAACCTAATACGTCAGCAAGCGCCCGAACAAGGCTAAGTTTGTCCTGTCAATGTTTTTGATATTGTGCCTACTTTGTTAAGCTAATAAAGTTTTGAAGTTTGAAAGATTAAATTTGAATTAATGTGTCATTGTATTTCTTTGTTGCACGGTAAATAAGTAGCATTACGCGTTATATCGCTCTTTTTCTTTACGTTTGGATTCAATGAGGGTGTATGACTTTTTTTCTGTCGCTAGTTGGCAGACCGAACGCACGCAAAGCGTCATCTGGCGGCGTAAGTGGTATCAAACACGGTCAATAAGAATTTTCGATTCTTTTCCTGTCACCAGGCGGCGCTTGGGAGCCCGACGGTCCTTGTCGTGTCAAAAAGCTGTCAGATGTCACGAATTTAAAAATCCTCACTTGATTAGTGGGCCTAGCAGAAACATTTGACAGCGGCGTTAACGTAACGTTATCGCATGAGAATTGTATGAAAACCTGTCAAAATCATGCCAGCGCCCATACATTTCTCATTCGATAACGTTACGTTTACGCCGCTGTCAAATGTCCCTGCTAGGCCCACTGAACCTATCTACCGGTTGTAAGTATTAACTCTTTAGCATTTATATGCCCTTAGAACGTTTATTATATTGATTGAAGTTAAGAAGGAAAACGAGCAGTTGATCCCTGATAGTGAGTGATTACCGCCAGCCATGGGCATCTGATACCAATGGTGTTCCGTCGTAGTTTCTACTCCGGTAAATTTTCTGCAATGCCAGAGGAGTTGCAAGTGAGCTGCGGTGTCTTGAATTTCTGACATCAATTTTTAAATAAGATGTTGATATGAAATCTAATCACAAGAAAGTAATTAATCTAACTTTAGGGACTAAAGATTCAAAATACGTTATTGTGTATCTTTATAGTTTTTATAGTTTTTTATCCATGTCTATATCTATATATTATATAAAAGGCAAAGAAAAGGCTAGAAATTTGAAATTTTGCACAAGTATTTCACATATGACGTAAGCATCCACTATAGAAGGATTTTTCAAAATTCAACCCCTAAGGGGGTAAAATAGGGGTAAAAGTTTATATGAAACTTTTTATTCCTTGGACATATTATTTGCATGATATTTCCTATGTATTGAGTACGGAAAAAAAAATGAACAACGTATTTCTGTTTCCAATATTCAACCCCTAAGAGAGTAAAATAGGGGATGAAAGTTTAAAATTGTTATATATAGATAAATCGTTTAACCTGTTGAGTAATAAACCTCAAAATTGACATTTCTAATGGAATGTCAGGTGTTGACAGCCCGCTGTAATTTTTTTAGTTGGACATTTTAAACCAAATTTCACGCGGGTGAACGCAGGCAAATGCTAGTTTCAACAAAGGATTAATATCAAATTTTAATTTCTCTTTTATTTGCCTACAAAACATGGAATAACTGCGAAAAGCATGACAGAAATGTGTTTTTTAATTGCTTTTAAACAAAAAAATATAAGCCGACTTCGTTTTTTACTGTTCATTTATCGTAAATATATCAGTAGTTCAGTCCAGCTGCCGCGTGCAGCGTTTTCGTGTTCTAATTTATGCAAAAGGCAGTGTTCTAGTAATGTAAAGTTATATCGAATTGTTACGAGTATTGAAAATCGACGTTCTCTCCTTTGTCAGAGAAATATAAGATACCGTTAGCATATTGCTGAAATGCAAGGTTTAGGATTTCCCTTTGTCAACTATTGCATTAATTTTAAGCTTGAAATACGAACACCGTTCATCAACCGTTACTTAACGTAAATATTTAAATTAAAGGATTTCTCTGCTTGTCACAATGACAAACATTGAAGCACGGCGTGGGACTTAGGAGCGTCTTGACTTTGGGAACCGTTTGAGTTCCGTTTAAGAAAGATCACCCAGTTACCTTAGACCAAATAAAAAAGCGAAGACAGAGTTCCGCGAACCACACAGTGAGGTCGGTCTAAACTACGCCACGCCGTGTAACGAAACTACGCCTTAAGGTCACTTCAGAATACGCTATACTATTGTGCTATATAGTATAGCAAAGAAGGACCTAATGCTATACTATATAGCATGGCGTTCACATTACGCGATATTACCGCAAGCATTTATAGTATATAGCAAGCTCAGTATGGTTGTGTCGCTCGTTTCGCTTGCGGGACGGCCGGCGGTGAGGGAGGAGGAGGAGGGGGCGTGCGATATAGCACAGTGTGAACGAGCATGAGCTACGAGTACTTACTATTCTTACTGATCAACAGAAAAGGAAAGGAAAAAAGGGAAGTGAAAATTAATATTATTAACTAGATTTAAGTATAAATACATCAATGTTTCTACAGTAAAACCATGGTGCTAATGTCCCTCGGCGGTCACGTTTTTTTACCGAAATGTCAGACGAAGATTCCCGAAAGACATTGAGTTTGTGGTCGTACTGTATAAATAGATGTATCATGTATCACATAAAAGTGGACGGCGGTAATCGCTTTCCAACAGGCGATGCGTTTGCTCGTTTCATAAGAAATTTCTCCCTAAAGCTGAAAGTTTTTTTTAATAAAATCCGCAAAAAGTGCGGAACATCTGGCTCATTATTGGCGCAAGTTCCAAGTTATGCCACCGCGGAAATTAGAAATGTAAAATTAAATATAAGTATGTTTGTTATCCTTGTCATGTTGGCTAAGGGGTCTAGTAAAGATAGGGTCTAGCTTAGAGAATCTAATTACCTACATCTTATACTATAAACGAGCAAATCTTGTATATATGTATAAGGTTTGGTAAAATTACAGATATTTTGGGTATATGATCTACTGCTTAAGTCTTTACTTAAGCAGTCGTCTGTGTAAAGTTCAAACGTGCAAGTGCAAACGTCTTTACGTTTAGGCAGAAAAATAATTGTTATACTCCAAAACTAAGGAGTGTTCCGAACGTAGGACGTACAGACAGACGAACTTGCAGAGCAAACTATAAGGGTTCCTTGTAGTACTACGTAACGATAAAAAAGTTTTTTTATTGTATTCTTCTCAAAAGTACAAAAAAATTCGGAATGTTTTCAAACTTTTCTTTCCCTATGATTCGCGTACATTAAAACCGATATGGCCTATGGAAGAAAACTGTTAATGCGCGAGTAACATCGGTTAACCATAGTTTATCTATAATTCAAACGATGACACACATAAAACTGCCATAAAAAGGGGGCCAGCTAGCGGGTCCGGGTGTGGCCCATAAATAGGGCCCAGGGGCCGCCGTGGCCCATAAATTGGGCCCGCAATCGTACCCGTTTAGGATGTCCATAACACCCGCGACTTATGGCAAAGGCTTTTCACAACATCAGCATATTTTCTCTTGCTTACATGGTCCGAATACCGTGATTCGTGAAGTCCATATTATACTAGACGCGACTCCGTACGCGCAAAAGGAAACCTCGCTAGCATAATGAGTTACGTATTTCAGTATTTTCTAAAGTTCAGCCCCTAGGAGGGTTAAAATGGGGCATGAAAGTTAAATAAACGCACATGCCAAATTCTTAATGAAAATTAAAAATTTATTCCTCATATTATGAAGGAATCCGCTAAGAAAAGATTTTTCAAAATCAACCTCCAAGGCGGTGAAATAGGGGATAAAAGTATGTATGAAATTTCGTTTGAATTGAGAACGAAAAATAATGAATTAGGTATGTATTTCAGCGTTTTCATATATTCAACCCCTTAGAGGGTAAAATAGGGGATGAAAGTTTAAAAATAATATAAAGATATCGTTTAAAAACCAATTACACGCGGGCGAAGCCGAGGGAAAATGCTAGTCTTACAATAATATAGTTACGATGGAGTCTCGATATGTTAAAACAGCAAAATGGTGTTCTCATAAACGTCACACCAACGTCAGACGCGTTTTGATTGGCCCAAAGTCCAAATTCCAATATTAGTTTATGATAACAAGAAGATTAATTTATTATAATTCATTAAAATTAAATTGAAAGTCTAAGTCATATACTATACTAGATGTTTGTAATAGAAATCCTGCGGGTACCGTACATTTTGCTGCGATAAAAGTAGCCTATGCCGTAATCCAAAGTCTAAACTTACTACTTACGACCTTACCCAGTTTCATTCAAATTCGTTTATTTGTTATTGCGTGAAAGACGAAAAAACATCCACCCATCCATCTATACATCCATCCACACATACTTTCTCATTAGTAATAGCAGTAGGACAGAATACCTCCGGTTTTCCAATAGGACTTTAACTAAATGGAGGTGTACATTTATCATTCACATCCCCAGTGGCGTGGGGTTTCCCATTACTCCATTCCTATCTTCCTATTAGCCTAACTTGCCACTCTCCTGTTGAAGACCCTCATCCAAATCCCTACCTATTATACAGGCCAGGCTTCCCTATGAAGGAGATCCTTCGCCACTGGTGCTCTCTACAAGCTTTTTTTATTCACATACATCTTACCAACTTTATTTATGTAGATAAAAAAATACATAACATAAGCTTCTTTTCATCACGAAAAAATACAGTGTTCCCATGGGATACTGTATTTATGCGGGCGGAGCCGCAGGCAAAAGCTAGTACAATAATAAACACAACACCCCCCACGATCTCAGTGGCTTTCGGGAATAGTCGTTTTTCATACATCGTCTGTCATTTACAAAAAAAAAAAACTAATATTACCGAAGGCCATTAGCAACATGGCTTTACTGTACATACCGTGTAGGTATATATGTAGTATGTTATAGATTAGGTAAAATATTGTACATATATTAATATATGTGAAGCGAAAATTTTAAGTACAGTTGTACGAGAATTGTGCGAACGGAGGAGTTTGATATTTGGCACTATTTAAGTTTATGTGGAAGGTGTGCAGAAAGCTAAAATTTTTTCAAATAATGCTTAAGGCGCGTCTCCTGCGCGTGTTTTTTTCGAAACATTACATAAAACATCGAAACATTGGGGCGTGGCTAATACACATTTGCGTAGGAATACACGATGTTTTTGTCTTCCGAGACGGACGGAAAACATTCCCCGCGGGGGTAGAGAGGGGAAGGAATGTTTCATTTCTTATTAACTGTTACACCACTCACATGACCATTAAACATAGAAATACGGAAGAAATTATTTATCAATCCCAAATCGCTCTTCTATTCGTAACTCTTGATAAATACTAAAATTACGGGTCAGTAAATATGGCCTAAGTCGAAATCTGGGGGTCTAAAAAGGCCACTTTAGATGTTTCATATTATGTTACATATATTTTTTTCCATACAAAAATCGTGAAATGGTAAAATGGCTTCATGATTCATTTGATTTCATCATATTAGAAAACATCAATTTTGACAGTTTTCAATAGAAATGCGTAAAATGGCGCACATAATATAAGTTGAAAAAAATATTTTAATCCATAATATGAAACACCTAAAGTTGCCTTTTTAGACCCCCTGTGTTTTCTCCTAGAGTCTGCATCTGCAATCGCTAAAACTGCGAGTGCTTGCGTAATCCTCATCGGAACTCATGATCTTGTCTACACAAAATGTTTTGTTTCAATCAAAAACATTTTCTATATCTGGAGACAGTTTGTGTATGAAAACAAATGTTTTTGTTTCATGTTTTCTGTGTAATGTTTCGAAAAAACATGAGCAGGAGACGCGCCTTCAGAAATACATAAATAAAAACAAAAACACCACAAACCACCTCATCTTCTTCTTCTTTTGGCATTGCCTCCCCTGTAATAGGATTTGCCAACGTCAGAGCGATGGTGCAGATCACAAACCACCTCAGATTTGTGGCACAGACTACACTGAGCTTGATAGATAATTAATTACCTTAGATTATTAGCACACTCTACACTGGGTTTGATAGATAAATGTTTTTATTTTGTCACACGTTGACGTTCGTCAATCTGTCACAAAATATACATTTTTTTTTATCTGAGAGTCAAAAGAACCCTTGTAAAACTCAACCTCAATAAAGGTTCTTTTGCCTCATGAAATATTATGGGTTTAATTTAAATCAAAATAGCGGATTATGGGCGGATTCATGTTGTATGTCTTTTTCGACATTGGAGCGCGTTAATTGTTCTTAGCGTATTTCATGTGCGTATTTCCTTCAATGTCAGCTACATTAAATCCATCTGCAAAATGTCCACGTTTCATACAGTCACGAGAAATACTTTTAAAATCCTCCACTATGATATATCATACCTGTAACCTGCGACATGTGTGCGGGCTAGCGGGGACTCCCATTATGCGGGGAGAAGTAAATTGGTAACACCGACGCCGCCATTACACAGTAATCCCCCGTTTGTCTCCGTTAGCCTGGCACGTGATTAAAAATACTATATCTGCCTCGTGGCGAACGCACTGGCAGCAAAGTTCGCGGTTTACTACAGTAGCCCACTAGCCACCAGTGCCGAAGGCTGGTTCTTCTTCATAGGGAAACCCTAGCCCGTATAATAGGTAGGGATTTGGATGAGGGTCTCCAAAAGGTAAGTGGGAAGTGCAGCCGACAGGAATGGAGTTATAGGAACCCCACGCTACTGCTGCCTATCGCCCAAACGGAATGACGTCGCACGCTTCATTGTATCTGCAGTTCGTCCACATACACCACACACATATAACTGTCAAGCTAATCAACGTGCATACATCGTTTAGAAAATCGACCAGGAAACGATTTTGCCATTTAGTTTGAAAAAAATATATTTATAAGCAAAAATTTAAATCCGACTTCCAAAGTAAAAATGCACAATAAAGTAGACTTCAAAATTATGAAGATCGAGTAGAGAAATAGTTAAAATTTTCGCCGAATTTAAAAGGGGAATTATTTAGTAAATTAGTTTTTTTATTTCATACTTTTTTGTGCATTTTTACTTTGGAAGTAGGTTTCAATTTTTTGTTTAAAAATAATATTTAATTTCTTTTTAGTTAAATTTACTATCTATATTATTATGAACACATTTATATCGGTGTACAGAACTCTGATGAGTAGTGAGTACCTATGTCATCATAATAATATATTGGTGTTTCTTGTGAAGATGGTGGTGATGATGATGATGATTACTGTAAGTGGTATGATAGAATATGCTTGCAGTTCTTTAAACAACGCCGGAATCCCCAAACATGTATCTGTAAGGAGTCAGGAGTTCTGTTCAGTACTTTTGGATCCCTGGATCCAAATATCTGGTATACCTTGGTACAATAGCTTACTTTTTGGTAGCATATGCTTGGAATACTTCAGAAAAAGTCGAAATCAGTATTCGTCCATATAAATTTCGAAGAGTTCTCTCGATATATCATTGATTATCAGGTCTCCACTTTGGTGACTAAGGGACAAATTTCGAATTATAATCTGTACAACAACAAAACAATTATGCAAATAGGTTCACATACGGTATACTAATGACTAATGTTCAAAGATATTCGTGTTGACGTAAAATACTATGAGAAGTACCTATTATATCATCATCCAGATTTATATATCAGATCCCATCATCAAGTAACCACTTTGGTGAAAACGGGATCAACTTGGGATTATAGCCTGCGCATCAAAATAATAATTTTGAAAATCGGTCCATAGACGGCGGAATTATCGTTAAATATACAAAAAAATAATTTTTGCTTCACTTTATTAGTTACAGTTTTTCATTAACTTGCATTGCGTTGGATTCTCTCTGGGCGTCTCTCGACCAAAAACAATATTGTACCGAAATACCTACTTAAGGCTTAATTATATTGAGACATTTCCGGGAACTGCTAATTATCACATAACAGTTACCTTCGACTTGTAAACTTGGCATTGTATAGCATCTTAAGGGCGCGTTTACAAATGCTTTAATAAATCCTACTAATATTATAAATGTGAAAGTTTGCGAGGATGGATGGCTGAATGGATGTTTGTTTCTCTTTTACGCAAAACCTACTGAACGGATTTCGGTGAAATTTGGTATGGTAGTAGTTTAGGCTCTGGAATAAAACAAACGAATTTTAAAATTGCCTCTTCCACAAACCAGTTCTAATTTTGCAAGAAGGTATGGCTCATTCCTCCATGCATTTGTATATAATAGGGTGGGCCGTCAATGCAGGCAGCGTCAAAGACTGCTCCGTTGAAGAAGTAAAACATAGTGTCACAAACTGGCTTCATTCCTTAGACTACGGAAAATATTTAACAGATTCTAAAAGATATTAATTAAAAAACACAAACACACAACACACACACACACACACATACACAGACAAACCCAAATTCAGAAAACTCGCACTTAACTTTTCCCCTTTTATTTATTGATTTATTTCTTTCTTTAAAAAAATTAAACAAGTCATTGTTAATTTCAAGTACTTATTATGAACATATTGAATATTGTATAAAGTGTAATGTGTTTAACAAAAATGTTGGTGACCTGCAGGGCAGGCCCAGCCTAGTGCAGGAACCAATTTAAAAACTTTTGTAGAATATGATTTAATGTGATGAAATAAATGATTTTGATTTTATTAATTTTTTTATCCCGGAAATGTACAGTATTCCTCTGGGATACCAATCACTCTATTTACGCGGGCGGAGCCGCGGGAAACAGCTGGTTTGCCGATATTGCGACCAAATGAAAGCAAATCCTACAAAAACTAACAACTGTCACAAATAGATTACTTCTTTATCTAAAATTGGTTTAAAAAATATTGGAAAAAAATATGATTATTAACTTGATAAAAGCAATTTTGCAGAACGTCTTCACCCAAAATGTACAAAAAAGCTCGTGTTTAGGAATATTTTTCTGCTCTTATATAGCTTACTTTGTTTCACCTTAAAATTTGCTTAAAATAAACCAACAACATTGAAAATTTATTTGACAAAGGATAAAAAGTGTCCTTAAAATTTTCTCGTGTTTTGCTATGATTCATGAATTTTATTAAAGCATGATTTGGATTTATTGCACACTAATGAAATGTTAGTCCGTACTAGGCCGCTGTCAAACGACACATTAGTGAACGCGCCCTTAAGGGCCTAAACCTTTAACATTCTGTATAGTTTCCTTAAGGACGCTAAACTAAGCTAACTAACCAACGCGCCCGAGCTGCCTCCTGGCGAACTTTTACAATGGTGATAATCATCATCATCATAAATATTAATATCATATAAACATAATCATAAAAAACTTGGGAGTACAGTTTTACGAGAATTGTGCCAACGGAGGAATATTAAATTTGGCAAAGTTAAAGTTTATGTGGAGAAAGGTGTGCAGAAAACTATTTCTTGACGTGATGACGTCTTATAAATCGATGAACGCTGCCAGCACGCACGAAAAATTGTCACGTTCCGCCTGAGTCACGTTCCGCCTGAGCCTAAGCGTTCGGCTTGTGATGACGTTATCACGTAAAATTATCGTCCGTAAACCGACTTAACAGACAACCATTTTTTTTGTTTAAGTTACACACACTACATCACACACACAACATCATGCGTTTGTATAATAAAAGTATCTTTCTTTCACATTTCGTAGACAATATTTACATGTTTATATGGCTTTTTATTTTTATGAGGCAAAAACCTTAAAAAAAAAGTTGAAACTCAAAAATTAAAATATGAATTATGGTCGAATTGCGACTATCAGCCGACCCCTCTAGTATATTATAAAATCTTACATACTGAATTATCTGTTATTTTTAACCCCCTATGAATAGAGGGGTGTTATAAGTTTGACGTTTCTGTCTGTCCGTGGGATTGTACCTCCCAAACGTATGATTCTATTTTGATTTAATTTTATTTATTTCACAGCTGACATGATCGAGAGTGTTCTTAGCTATAATTCATCATCATCAACTCGCGCATTGATTAATTTTGTTTATTAATAAAATATAAATAGTAAATAATGATTGTTTTATTAATATCCACTATCTTTGATGTTGCCTATGGATCCATAATGTTACTAATATTACTATTAGGCAATTATATCATCCTGACCGGCTGCCATGGTCTCACAGCGACGTGGATGAAATAACAGTTTTCTCCCGTTTCCTCTGAGCAATCGGTAATACATTAATAACTTGTCTATTAAATTGTACCTGAGCGGGAACAGAAGACCATCAGGTGCCCCATCTGCTCGTTTACCACTAAACAACAATCAGAACAAAAGCCCACAATTTCGGGCAAAGATATTCGCCAATAAAAAGTAATACGAGTCGTGTGTGGGTCGCGGAATAGACTTTAAATTAGAGTGATAACATTTATTTTTGGGGCAATTTTCACGTGTGTCCTTTTGTTATGGCAACACTAGCTTATGCCCGCAGTTTTTATAACTTTATGCAAACTCTGGGTCTCTATTAATTGTCCCTTTGACCCCAAAGGACATATATACACGTTTCGAATACGAAAAACATTATTTCGAATACGAAATAGACACGTTTCATTGCAAGAGTTCGAATTTTTGAGCTGCATCGCATTTGCTGCTAATTGCAGAGAAACGTGTGTATTTTATGTAGTGTAATGTATGTGAATAAAGTTCAATTTTGAATCTTTATCTTAAAAATGCCGCGCCACGTCGCGTCTCGGTGTGAGCTGACCCTAAAATTGCAAGAGCCCACATACACGGGCCGCGGCTTGGTTTGGTTTTGGTTTTTAAACGCTATCTCTATAATAATTTAAAACTTTCATCCCCTATTTTACCCTTTTAGGGGTTGAATATTAGAAATCGCTGAAATACGTTACTCGTTATTTTTTCCGTACCTACTCAATTCATACGAAATATCATGCAAATATGTCCTTTATTTGCACATATTTGTCCATAGTTTCATACAAACTTTTGTCCCCTATTTTTTACCCCTTGGTAAGCTTGTGTTACGGGTATAAGACATCCGATATAAACTTTTATACTACACACACTCTCACACACACATTATTTTCTATGTTTTAATTATTTTCACTCTTACACACACACTGTAGTTTATCACGTATTGTCTTTTTTCGGCGACGTGATGCGCGCTTCGTTGGGGAGCCTTTCCCTATACCTCCGGTAGATTACGTCCGACGGCCAGAACTCCTCCACCTCGAACGTCGGTAGAACATGCGTCGGTACTCTCACCACAAAGGAACTTAATTTGACCTTGTGGCGAGACTCCAGACGCTCGACCCTTACGCTGAAAGACGTCTTCTTTCGGATGTAGATGTGGAGATCAACAAGTAGGACAATTCTGAAAACATTTATTTGAAATTTATTCAGTAACAAAACTTTTTTCTATTCTTCTAGTATTTACACTTGCTCCTTAATCGGTTTGTTTGTTTATTTAATTAAGGCAAACACAATTATCTTGAGCACATGTTAATTGCAATGAAAGGGCGTACGGCCATGGCCCTACATCTTGTTTTTATCTCACCCCAGCGTCGAAAACTTATTTCTTTTATTTTCTAGATCCAACCAATATAAACACTTACGGAAATAAAGAAAATAGGATTCTCCGAAGATTTCTTATATTATATTATTAAAGTTTAAATTATAATTTAGCTACATATTTGACAAACACAAAATACCCTAGAATTTAGGTACCTATAGCATTGTGGCAAAACGCCGCTTAAAAAAAAACAAATCAAGAAGAAGGAAAATGGCGTCAAAATTTGAAAGCGTTCTATAGAAAACTACAAATGGCGCATATTGTAAAGCAGCGTACACAGTGAAACTATTACTGCATGTGACGGGCATTGTGCGCAGGTGTGGCCACCGTCTAATACCTCACGTGTAAATAGAAAACATGTCGACTTTATTTAACGCCAGAGTTCATTTTATTTGGGGACGAAATTGATTTTGATGTGAATATTACAATAATGTTGGCTATAGCCTTGGTGATGCATGCATGCATATCGTGTATGTTCGATTGATATTTACGTTTAAAATAAGACGAAGTTAGGTAAGCAAAACTTACTAACAGTATAATATATTAGCTATTAAAGTACTTATAGGATATTCAGTATTCAATGCTTAAAATCCTTTTCTCCATAAAAGGGGTTTCCATGTACCTACCTAAAAACCCTAAGCAGATAATATTTGAAAAAAGGTTCATAGAAGACAAAGTTACGCAATCTTGATTTCATTCCTAAGATCTTAAATCTTAAATCTTAGGAAAACAGGAAAAAACTGCGGAAAGCAAATGTCAAAATGTTAAGATGACATATTATATCAAACCTGGACTGCCCCAAATGACCACATAGTGGGGCAAGTGTGGACTTTCTGGCTTATGACACATAGCTGAGAGATGACGCATAAAAGCTTTTTGCTCCTCGGTAGGACCCGAACCTTACCACTTCTCATGCTTAACTACTGAGCCTTTCATTTCAACGTCTTTATTAACCCCCCCACCAGTCTGTAATAAAATTCGCACTCAATTGGCAAGCTGTTGGCTGCGTTTATTTTAATTTTACTTATTACGTCGTTTTGAATTTCGTGAGTAAATTCCGTAAGTAACTGCGTCGGGGTGTTGTTAGCGCACAGTGATATTTTCCAGGTTTTTTTCCCTGAATAGTATTTAATTTTGTGTAAAAAATTAATTCTAATGAAAATGATGCAAAAATTACTAACAATTAGTCTAGTTTGCAATTGTATAGTTGGATAAGTGAAATGGATTGGGGCATAACGTAATATTACGTGAGGCGAAAACTTCTCATACCTTTTTACGAAACAATTATGCTAATGGAGGAGTATTAAATTTGGCACAGTTAAATTTTATGTGCAGGAAGGTGTTCAGAAGGATATATTTTTTTAATAATACCTTTAAATACATAAAATTTATAAAATCAACAACATCACCCACCCCCTGACTCACGCGTTGTATAAAATGTAAATAACAATAGGTGTAATGATTGAAGGGTAATGATTTTGGCAGTCTATGTATGTATGTACTGGCTTCTGCCCGCGGATCCGCTCACGTAAATACAGTATCACACTACTATTTCGGGATAAAAAGTAGCCTATGTTTTAAGCTTAAGCTACAACCATACCGAAGGACACTGGCGAAACCTGCCTGGTTTTCCATCAAGAGCGGCCAAGTTTCGAACATATACATATGGTTTTATAGTACTTAAAAAGTTATTATAAATATATATATATATATATATATATATATATATATATATATATATATATATATATATATATATATATATATATATATATATATATGTTTAGGACTTGGGAATAAAAAGTTACGAGTCTCCGAATATCAGAGAATTCATGTGCAAAATGTGCACTTAACTGTGGTTATCGTTGTCATCCTATCTGTTTAATCTATGGTTATCATGCTGTAAATTGTCCATTTGAGGCGCAGAAGATAGATTTATTTTCAAATTTCCTAAGTGTAGGTGAGCTTTTATTCACCAGCTATTATCAGTGTCTTAGGGTGAAACTATTATTATATTATTATTCAACTTCAACTGAAATACTCCCACATTTGTTGGTAATTTCCTCACGCGGCAACACAGCACCGCGGCACCGTAATAAAAAGTAGTATTTGCGTTCGGCGATAATTTGAGCGAGCGCCCGCCTTCACAGAATCGATACCTGCTACAAGTTCAACCACAGTACAGAGGCTTCGCATTCTACCTCTAGTAAACTGGTATGGAGTACCATCTGTTCAGAACCAACTTAATCGAAACGCAAACAAAAAGAATGAATCCGACCAAATTAACATGTTGTGTCATTGTATTTGATCTGGGGCTCAGTGGTTAGCGCGTTGGGGCTCAAGCCGGAGGCCGCGGGTTCGAATCCCGCCTAGATATGAGCGCCAGTGCGTAGGTCGGCGGCGGCGCGCTGATGTTTTAGAGTCGGCGGCGGCTCGACTTCCAAAGGGGTTTTTTTTAAGATAATTTGGTCGAGAAAAAGGGAAAACCTGGAAAGTTTTCTGGTACCTTTTCAAATTGGTAGTTGTATGTCCTCTTAATTCGAATTTCAACTTTTCCACCTCGTAACATGGCCGCTGGCGTCATTATCTTGTTAAAAAGCATCATTAAACAGTTTTTTGATGCTATCTTCTTTCCGTTTCATTGTAAGTACAATTAAAAACATGTATTACAACTTTAAACTAGAGAAAGTTAACAATAAGAATATTTTATTTGCAAAAATATGGTACAATAAGATGGTATATGATGAACTCATATTTTGTCGGAATTATCGCGACGTGCAAATGTTTTGTAAAGTTAAATGTAATATAGCTAATAATAATGATTAACATCAGATTAAGGGCAAATTATTGTAAAGTTAAGATTTAGTTATAATAATCGCATGGTATGAACGATAAATTAATTAAATAAAATAAAAAATAATTAAATAAAATGTCAGTATCCGTCAAAGTTTGTTGTGTCAATATTGAAAATAATAAATGTCAAATTTTAAATGTCATATTAAGCTTTTGTCATTAATTAATTCATCAACAGTTTATTACATTTTGTTTATAACTTCAATGTTCTATTTTTAAATTGATTAAATGTCAAACTTTATAGGATACTTGGCAGTTTATTATATATGCGAATAGACATACAGTATGCATTTTTTGAAAACATTGTAAACTTTTGTTCAGAAATATATAATTGGTCTCCTTTGCTACCTCTATATTTATGATCCTTATTTTTAGGAAACAAATATGCATGCTTGTAAAGTAAGTAAAAGTTACCAACAAATCATGTCTTATCCATGTTTTTTTAAGATCAATAGTTTCGGGGTAAGAGCTCCGCCAACATGGCGCTAAGTGTTTTTAATTTCTTTAAATATCAGTGGTTTTTCGTTTTTGGCCGGAAAATCACTTCAATTTTTAATTTTATATAGCATCTCAATCACAGGGTCGCACACTCTCACAAATGACAACTCGAGCACTCGAGTAAGGCAAAATCCGGAACTATTTTGATAAAAACTGAAACTGCATCATTACATTTTTGATAAATCAGTTTCCCTGGCCACGAATCGAGCCGACTGATTCGGGACAAAAATACACACCCGTAATAATACACCATAGGATAGTGTTACTAATAAGGAACAAATTGTGGAAAGTCGCTTTTGTCTCGAGCCCCTTCTTTAGTGTGCAATACAAACTCGACTTTGTTTTACTACTGACATAAATAAATATTTCCTTAGCTAAAACTGTTATGTTGCTCAAGTCCTTTTGTCCTTCGAATAAAATTTGATAACGTCGGAGCTGGGCTACAGTTCCCGGGGGACCAGTCGGGGAGGCCCGCGTACATTACTAAATACTTGATATCTAACGAAAGAGTTTTCGTATACTCTTTTCAAATAAAATTTAATCAAAAATGTCAACAGACTTTCTAGTAACGTTCGAGTACCGTAGCGCCTAAACTACTGATCTGATTTCAATAAATTAGGTGTCAATAGGTGCGTAATAACATAGGTAATCAAGTTTTTATAAAAAAACCGCCCACGTGCGAGTCGGACTCGCGCACGAAGGGTTCGGTACCAATATCTATAATAACGGCAAAAAAATCCCGTTTGCTGTATGGGGGCTCCCCTAAAATATTTTTTAGTCTGTTTTTTTTTTAGTATTTGTTGTGTTACAGCGGCAACAGAAATATATCATCAGTGAAAATTTCAACTGTCTAGCTATCACGGTTCTTGAGATACAACGTGGCGACAGACGGGCGGACAGCGGAGTCATAGTAACAGGGTCCCGTTTTACCCTTTAGGTACGGAACCCTAAAAATTATAGTTATATTCTCTCATTACGTATGTCCGGCCCCGTAACAGATTCAAGCCAAATCTCGTGCAATTTGCACAGAAGTCGATTTCGTTCGTCGAATAATGTATTTCCATTTCCAGTTTCATATTTCTGTGAGTAGGTAAATGATTCTGTCTCTAGGAAACCGATAGATCTCTGTTGCCGATTCGGAAATGTCCTGAGGGAATATTCGTTATAAGATTTCAATAGTTAGGGAATACTCGTCTTAAGAGTTATTTGAAAATGGTCTTTTCAGACGCAAAAAGAAGGGTGTTATAAGATTGGCGTGTCTGTCTGTATGTGTACGCACTCTGTGCGTTCTGTCGGTGTGTGTGTATGTCCGTAGCATCGTAGATCCTGAACGAAAGGTCCGATTTAGATGCGTCTTTTAGGGTTCCGTAGTTAAGGTTTCGGAACTCTTATGGTTTCGTCATGTCCGTCCGTCCGTCCGTCTTCAGCTTATCGAACTTCGGCTCCAATCGGTTAGTGCTAGAAAGGTTAAACTTTGTATGAATATGTGTATTTACCACGTCGACAAAGCGCTAAAGTAAAATCACGAAAAATACTTTTTTTGGGTACCCCCTACGATCTACACGTAAAGTGGGGAAGATTTTTGTCTCTCGCGTCTACCCCATAGTGTGGGGTATCATTACATAGGTCTTTTATAAACATTGCGAAGTTGCTAAAACGATTTTTCGATTAAGTAATCCGTTTCCCAGATAATCAACTCGAAAGCGCATTTTTGTAAAAATAACCTAAAAAAAAAAACTAAACGGCCGTCTCGAAAAATCTGAAAAACATCATGATGGTAGTCCATGATAAGTTGTTAAATGCACTTTGAAAACTTCGTACAAAAATGACGAAATGTAAAATATTGGTCAAATGGTACGGAACCCGACTTGCGCGAGTCCGACTCGCGTTATACAAGATTTTCCTTTGAAAGCTGACGTAATCGAGATAGAAGACGTTCTTATCTATAATTCATCATCATCGGCTCGCTTGACCCATCGTAGCGCCTAAACTATAATGAATGAGGTGTCTTTAGATTCGTTATAATGGCCCGGGTAACATAGGCTATATTGTTTGTGTAGTCGGGTCGTAGTTTTTAACTTTTGATTATTCGTAAGCTACAGGCTACAGCTCAGCCAGTCCTGCAGACACGTGTTGGGGAACTATAGGGGAAGCAAAGGACAATAGTTCAGCTAGCCTCAAACACCTGCCCTAAATTTCCTAGTAGCTCTGCATCTATTACGAATTTCCATCCGTTATTGATTTATACAGTACTTTCCGAGCGAAGTAACCACTCTTGAAATACTGTAGTGCCTGGGATAGGCGGTTGTAAATGTCGCTTGGTTGCCCAAGCACATACGGCATTCTCACAACACAGTCAGCCTAGTCCAGAGGAATGACTGGTTGGATAATACGTCTGGGGCCAACCATGTGCGGGTTTCCTCACGATGTTTTCCCTCACCGTTGGAGCGTCCGTTTAATGTACTTGAGATCTGAAAAAGTCTCATTGGTACACGCCGCAACCTGGGAATCGAACCTGCACTCTCTCGAGTGCGAAACAAACGGTCTACCCACTAGGCCACGGAGCTCTTATTGTAATAGCCACTTTTTCAATCTTACTAATATATAATGTGAAAGTTTGTAAGGATGGATGTATGTTTGTTACTCTTTTACGCAAAAACTACTGAGAGGATTTTGATGAAATTTTGTATGGCAGTAGTTTAAACTCTGGATTAACATATAGGCTACTAGCTGTTTTTCGCGACTCCGCCCGGTTAAATACAGTATCCCACGGGAACACTGTACTTTTTCGGGATAAAAAGTATCCTATGTTTTAATCCAGAGCTTAAACTACTACCATATCAAATTTCATCGAAATCGGTTCTGTAGTTTTTGCGTGAAAGAGAAACAAACATCCATCCATCCATTCATCCATCTTACCATCCTCACAAACTTTCAACAAACAAAATTTTTAATATTAGTAGGAAGTAGGATTTTTTATCTCGAAAAAGCACAGTGTTCCCGTGGGATACTGTGTATACGCGGCAACAGATAGTCATAGTATTATATAATTCACTCAATTTGGTCAATTTAGACCTGCAGCTCTTTAACTATGTATTGTTTGAACACTTGCGATCAGGTGCTCGGCATAATTAATTTCTAATCAATTGGTTTGGTGCGTGGGCTAATAGGCGGTAATGCTGTAGGGACGAGGGATTTGCTAATCTAATAGCTCGAATCAAGCTGTGAAGCTGCTCAACATCCACATGTATGCTTATAATTGGTTATTGGTAGTCTCTTGGGAACTAGGTACTTGAGACTAGAAGAACAGAGTAGAAAAAATATATACTTACGTACAGAGAAACAGCTTTCATAGATCGAAATCGATCCTTCGACATCCCCTTCAACGGCCCACCATTTTTTCACACAGTCAAAGAATCATAAGTATTACTAACACACAGTCGTGGTATTACTAATACACACCGTATGCTTTTAGTGGTGCAATCAAATATTTCAGTTCGACTTGATTTAGTCTGTGCTAGAAGGTCGGTTCAGCTAATTAAATCTTACAATAATAAAAAGTTAAAAACCATGACCCGACTAAGCAAATTATATAGCCTATGTTACCCGGCCCATTATTGCGAATCTATTGACACCTCATTCCTCGAAATCGGATCAGCAATTTAGGCGCTACGATGGAACAAACATCCATACATACATAGACTAGTGACTACCAAAATCATTACCCTTACGAGGGCTGATTGATATGTTTCCGAAACGACAAATAAAAACTTCAAAAATCTATTTAAAATAAATTTATTTCTCAACGTAGTTTCCTTCTACCTCGATGCATTTAGTCCAGCGCTTCTCCAATGCCGTTACACCAGTTTGATAAAATGTTTTCTCCAACCCCTCAAAATACTCGTCCACGGCAACAATGACGGCAAAAATCTCTGGCCACCTAACCATTTCTTCAGGTTTGGGAATAAGTGGAAGTCGCACGGGGCCAGATCAGGGGAATAGGGTGGATGCGGTAGCAATTCGAACCGCAATTCATGGAGTTTGGCGACTGCAACCATTGACGTGTGTGCAGGTGCGTTGTCATGGTGGAACAAAATTTTTTCTTGGCCAAATGTGGTCGTTTCTTCTGGATTTCTTCACTTAATTTTTGCAGCAAGCTTGCGTAGTACTCTTCATTTATTGTTTTTCCTTTTTGCAGATAATCCACTAAAATAATCCCTCGAGCATCCCAAAAAACAGTCGCCATCACTTTGCCGGCCGACAAAACCGTTTTTGCTTTCTTCGGCGCAGGTTTTCCGCTCTCAGTCCACTGCTTAGATTGTTCTTTTGTCTCGGGAGTATATTGATGTATCCAGGTTTCATCGACTGTTACATAACCCCGCAAAAACTCATTAGGATCTCGGTTAAACAGCGCCAAACACTCCGATGAATCGTCCACTCGTCGTTGCTTTTGGTCTACAGTGAGCAAACGCGGCACCCATCGCGCGGAAAGCTTTTTCATTCCCAAATGTTGGTGCAAAATATTAAAAACGCGTTCAGATGAAATGCTCACCATCTCTGCTATCTCTCGCAACTTTAAGCGCCGATCATTCAATACAATTTTGTGAATTTTTTTGATCATGTCCGGATTCGTGACTTCATTTGGACGGCCAGACCTGTGGGCGTCTTCGCAGCTCTGTCTTCCACGTTTAAAATCAGTTACCCAGGTGTGAATTGTACTCAATGCAGGAGCAGAATTACCTAAAACACTGTCTAGCTTGGTTTTAATCTGGGTTGCTGTTTTCTCTTTTAAAACGTAAAACTTTATCACCGCACGAATTTCGTTTCTTTCCATTGTTAAGAAAATTTACGACAGAGAAAGTTCTACGTCCTCTCAAACAAATTCCATCAGTTCGATTAAATTCAAATTTGGCGTTCTATTTTCAAAAAGATGCCAGAATATAATGTAATATTCCTTTTTTGCGTATAATTTTTTTAAGTTCGTCGTTTCGGCCGGTTATCAATCAGCCCAGGTACATGAGTGTCGGAACCAACACTCATGTACGACAACAACCTCATGCACAGCTAAACGAGCCTTGTTAGACACCTTCCGACTGCTCGTAAAGGAGTGCAAAGCTCCATTCACCCTGTTTCCTGCATTCACTCTTCTTTCAATATCACTTTCACACTTTCCAACTCTTGTAAAATTTGATCCTAGATACACAAACTCAATCACCTGTTCAATTTCTTCATTTCCAATCACGATATTGCAGTCTGTCACTGCCTAATCTCTTTCAAACACCATCAGTTTCGTCTTCTTTACATTCATCTTCATTTTTTTTCTAACAAAAGCTCCACTCATAGCAGTTACCATCTCCTGCAACTCCTCGGCCGAAGACGCAAGTAATACTTGGTCATCAGCATAGAGAAAACATTTGACGAGTAGCTCATTCATTCTCAACCCACTTTCATTCTCTTTTAAATCTGTCAAGCAATTGTCCATGAACAGATTATACAGCCACGGTGACGCTACACATCCCTGTCTAACACCTTTTTGATTTGATTTTTTGATGTTTTGATTGGTCCAAACTCCAAAACCAGTTTATGATATGAAAACGATTCATTTACAATTCAGTAAAAATTAATTGAAAGTTTAAGTAAAATACGAGAGGTGGGGTCCAGGTCTCCAGCGTACACCTCTCCATCACCATCTGACCTAATTTTATAATTGGTTTCATAGTGAAATTCCCCATGTCCTTTACTTCAAAATGGCGCCGTACCGCGCTATGGTCACAACATGTGTCAGGCGCTTTGTTAAATATTTTTAACCCCCGACGCCAGAAAGAGAATTAGTTTGATGTATATATGTCTGTCTGTCCGTCGCATCGTGGCCCCTAAATGAAAGGTCCGATTTAGGTGCGTTTTTTTTGTTTGAAAGCTGACGTGTTCCAGTTATAATAGATGAGTATCATGAAGTTACCCCATTTCATACAGAAACTATAGCTACAGCGAATAAGTCTAAAGTCGGCTATACATGTTGGCCCGGTGTAGGCCAATGCGAGCAACGTAAGTAAGGTAAAGAGCAAAAAGGTAAGTAAGTATTGTAAATGTTTAAAGTAAAAGGAAAAAAGAAAAATTGTATAAAAATTAGATATAAGATATTTAAAAAATTGAAAAGAATTAAAAACAGAAAAAGAATAAAAAAGAATACAACGAGCCCTGATAATGTTAGGGGGATGAAAAAAAAAAAAAAAAAACGGCAATAAGGTAGAAGGCAAGTGCTAATGTCCACACGTTGGGCAAGTTCCTTGAATGCCAATGCAGGCGGCCAATATAAACGAGTGTTTGTTCGTCTGGGCACACATTGGCCGAGCGCAGATGAGTAAATTGACAGTTGATATGGTCACAAAAACAGACACTGGTCCGATGTGAGGCAAGTGAACACGAGTGACGGCATCCGAAGACAAGTTGCGGCAAATGTTGGCCAGGTTAGCAGGCTACACGTGTTGGCCCTGGGGGTCTAAAAAGGCCCCATATTATGTTTCATACATTTTTTTCCATACAAAAATCGTGAAATTGTAAAATGGCTACATGATTCATCTGATTTCATCATATTAGAAAACATAAATTTCGACAGTTTTCAATAGAAATGCGTAAAATGGCGCACAAAATATGAGTTGAAAAAAATATATGAAACACCTAAAGTGGCCTTTTTAGACGCCCTGGGCTTCACTCGGCCAACTAGGCGAGCGACACCGAGCGATGACAAGGCAAGGCAAATCGGCTGTCTCCACCAGTGTTCCCCAAAGTGTGTGCCGCGGCACACTGGTGTCAACTGTCAGCTGTCAACTGTCAATTGTCAACTGTCAACTGTCAGCTGTCAGCTGGTGTACCGTGGACATTAGTTGGTGTGCCTCGGGAAAATACTGTTTTTTTAAAAACTTTTTTTTTAGTAAGTAAGTAAAGGTATAATTTTTAATTTGTACCTCCAAAAACTGATTTTTAACTTGTGGTGTACCTCGAAAAATTTTTCATTTTTCTAGATGCAACTTGAACCCAAAAAGTGGTCTACATTTTGGGCTCGCCATCGCTCGGCAACCGTGGGGCCAACATGTATAGCGCTATATCATATCGACTGGAGCGACAACTGAGCGACGCCACATTTGTGCAGCACAGACTACGTACAGAGTGCAGTAGCCAGTAGGTAATGATGATCCGATCGATCTGCACACCGGCAGGGGATTAGATATCGACAGAATCGACAGTTAATACAGGGAATGAAGACAAAAAATAAAATACCGAACTTCGGAAAAATTAGGTGAAAGCTGAATTTTGAATGAACCAATAAGGTTCATGCATTTTTCCGAAGTAAAATGTTGTTATAACCTGTAATAAATGTCAATAGATACTTTAATTTAATACCTATCAAACATTTTTAGTGTACAAAGGCTGGGGTCTTCAAATTAAATACTGGATGTGCTGAATCACTTTATTTGCACAACTAGTTAGGTAGGCGGTGGGCAGACGACTAACTCTCGCAGGAGTTAATTCGCCACGCCACGAATATAGCTGACTTTACATTATGCAATTTCCGAGAATTATAACACACACTACACATTTATCTTCTTTTATTTATATATTTACAAGATTGTGCAGAATAACGGCTCGAATTGCACTAAATCATTGGCGCGCGGGGAACGTGCTTGCTGTGGCTCAGTGGTTCAGCGAGTTGGCGCTCAAGCCGGGCGTCGCGGGTCCGAATCTCGCCGAAGGAACAAAAACTTTTCTGTGTTCCTGGGTCATGGATGTGTATTAAATGTGTGTATAATATAATAAAAATCTTAAATATATGTATAGTATAAAAGTATTAAATATACTTCCCGTTTTCTGGTACCTGTAACACATGTTCTTCGGATACTTAGCACGGAGCCAGATTGACGTGGTGTGAAGCGTCCATAGATATTTATTTATTTATCATAAGAGAAGCTATAGTGCACACATTTATACCGCTTTGTAAAGCATTTTAGAAAAGGCGTCCTCAAATTACGCAAATCGACACTCAGCTCTTGGTGTTTCATGAATAAAACTAAGTATATAATATTACTGTCTGAAGTGAAGTTATCTCAATTGCTGAACAATGAAATTGTGTCGGTACGTGCTTGTTTTTTTATTTTCATTCTTCGTTTGTTTTTTACGTTACGGTCAAAGTTGCGCTAAGAATCCGATGTTTGGAGGCTCTTATCTTCTAAGCTAAGTTCAATTTTAGCACATATAAGCCCATACCGACCTAGATAAGTGCAATAAACATCGATATTACGCTAAAATTTTGGTCTACAATGTTTTACTTTCGAGTACATCACCAAGAGAGTTTGGAGAAAAAACGACTGTGCTGCCCTGAGCGTAATGGAATTTTAATTATTTAGTATGAACTTTTTAAGTTATCCTCGAATTGTCATGCAGCGAGCGCAGTGCTTGACAGTTCGAGGCTTACTAAATTTTTAAACTTGTTTTATATCGTGTAATAAGTGCTGGTTTGCTGAATTTCAACGTGGACGTGTCAAGCTCAGTGATGATCCCCGTCAAGGTCGTCCAAAAACTGCAGTCACCCAAGAAAACGTTGATGCTGTGCGTAAGCTGATTGAGGAAGATCGACATGTGACATACCTTGCAAATGAACCGACTACGAAATCACCTTTTTATTTTCGCTGAGAAAATGCGTTTAAGCATCCTACGGGGGATGGGGGTCCTACCTGCAAGTATCTAAGACTCTGCAGCGCTCGAAAAGATAGTGAATGGGCGCAACATCTACTCATTAAAAATTTGGCGGTACTCCACTCTATAGGTGGCCCTTGGCGGGCCACGGGATCGCGTGAGCTTGCACCGCTCCGCCAGCGGGCGCCTGCTACCGTAAAAGCCCTTTTGGACTGGGGTTTGGGACATTTATGGCCCCCAGGCCCCATCAGGGCACTATCAAATCCCCTGCGGGTGTGCCCTCGCAGGTGCACCGCTCATGGTTTATTTACGCGGGGCCGACAGTTGGCACATAATCTGCACCAACCCGCGGCCCGCAGCTGCGATCATGATCTAATTGCGTTACACTAATCCCTTTTAGTTCTGCTCTTTGAGCTGTTCAAATCTGTCCCACTATGTAAATAAACGGTTGAAAACGATACGCCTGATCGGAGCGATTGCCGCGGCCTATAACCGCAACACAAGTTCGTGTAAATTCCCTATAAAAAGGGAAAAAAGGTTGATAACGAGCAAAAGTTTCACCTGATGGTAAGCGATTACAACATACTCGCAACACTAGGAGAGGAGTCACAAATGCGTTCTTGTGTGGACAGGAAACTTAAACGGCGATTTAAAAATCCAAACAAAACGAAAGTAATCGTCTGTTTTCATTATTCATGTGACATATTGTTTATAGTCATTTTCCATTAATTGTGACCCTCAAAGAGTCGCGTATCTAAATAAGACAATAATGGTCGCTTCAGCCGCCTTATTAATAGCTTATTAATAAGGCGGCTGAAGTTTTGTCGTACCGATCCATAAGAAGTTTCCTAGCTTTTTCCTCGAAATGTATTTGTTTAAATCACCTGCCCTATATTATTGAAGGTTCGTCAATTTGTAAACGAAACTATTTGCCACGAGGAATGACATCCTATTTTACTGCCTTCAACTTTCCCGCGGAAAATTTCCTTGGCCAATATTTCGTATATCGTACCTGATCATTTGTTTAGGTATACAATTGCCAATTGAAAATACGATTAATAACGTACGATTGAAAACGATTGTAACGATTATATGATACGATTGAAAACAAAATGAGCTTAAAGAATGCATTATTCCTTGCAATTTAAGAAAAGAGCGTATTTGTGACTCCTCTGATGTGTTGCGACGGTGACCGCTTTCCATCAGGCGATCCGCTTTCTCGTTTACATTTCATAAAAAAATGCTACCCATCAGTAAAGTTATTTTCTTTCACTACTCAATTTACTTTCTTTTTTTTTAAATTTACACTACAAATAAAACAAAATTAAACCGACTTCCAAAGTAAAAATGCACAAAAAAGTATGAAATAATACTAATTTTCTTAATAATTCCAATTTTAAATTCGGCTAAAATTTTAACTATTTCTCTACTCAATCTTCATAATTTTGGCACCAGCCCGAACAACATCCTGATAAAACAATATTTTATAGAACTCACGTTCAAGTTGGCTGGTACCGACTTCAAAATTATTAAGGGGAATTATTTTGAAAAAGAGTTTTATTTCATACTTTTTTGTGCATTTTTACTTTGGAAGTAGGTTTAATATTTTGTTTATTAATATTGGATTGATATTAGAGTTTTTATTAACATTATGTACGCTATAAATCGCTTCACGCCAGGTTAGTACAGTACAATAAACAATATTTATATACCTCGCCTACAATTACGAGCGGCCCACCAACCTTTTTTTATGATTTAACAGTATGGCTTCAATTTATTACGTCGGATTCGACTTATTTCGCTCGAGGTCCGAGGACGATATTTTGGGCGAGGACTAACTAGTAAATACGGAGAATAGTTTATGTAAACAATGATAAATATAGTATCCCACGGGAATGCTGTACTTTTTCGGAATGAAAAATGTTTTAATACAGACCATAAACTACTACCATGCCAAGTTTCATCGAAATCCGATCAGTAGTTTTTGCGTGAAAGAGTAACAAACATCCATCCATCCATCCTCACAAACTTTCATATTTATAATAGTAGTAGGATTGGTAGATTTGTTATATAAGATAAAGACGAAGTGATGAAACTCTTTTTTTCTGTACTGTTTTTTTCTGTTTGATCTAAGGAACGCAACTCAGTAAATGACACAAAAACGCGTGACGCAGCAGCCGTGTCACGTCGCGTCTCGGTGTATATTGACCCTTAGATTCCTAATTTGTTCTATTAACAGAACCTTTGTTTGATTTTATGTTTCATTATGGCGACTATCTATTAACCGGAGCCATTGTTTTGGTGGCTCTTAAAGGCAATACAATTTCAAAATGATACTTAATTACACGATATAGGTACTCAAGTGTTTGTTTGAAAAAAAAATGTAGATAGGGCGGCGACGCACTTGTAACTCTTCTGGTTATGCAATATGCATTATGCATGGTGATCGCTTTTCATAGATCGTTTTGTCGTTTGACCGCAATTTATTCGTTTAATAAAATAAAAACCTTCATTTATTGACAGACAATTGTATATATATATATATATATATATATACAATTGTCTGTCTGTATAAAACTATCCAACGGTGGACCTCCCCTGTGACAGGCAAACAGTTTAGTGTAATAGGCCGGCAGCCGGCAGCCGGCACGCGCGATCAGCACCTATGGGAAGTGCGCGCTTTTCGCCCCGTGCAGCTATTTGTTTAGGTTCGCCTGTGATGTCCAGATAAAATTGCGTGCTATTAAGATTCCATGTCCGGGGCAGTGTTGCCGACTCTCTTATCGCGAAACTATTAATCGCGCGTCGTTTCCTACTCAAAGAGATTAGGAACTACCAAAACAGTTTACAACTTGGCAATCACTAAAACACAAAAAACACAATATTTTCGGGTTTATTATGTCGTAAATGTGATATTTTTTACAGTTAAAACAAGAAAAAAAAATTGTGGCAAATATTGTGTATGTATTTTACTAGCTTTTGCCCTCGGCTCCGCCCGCGTAAATGCCGTATCCCACGAGAACACTGTACTTTTTCGGGATAAAATGTAGCCCATTTTTTAATCCAGAGCCACCTACTACCATACCAAATTTCATCAAAATCCGTTCAGTAGTTTTCGACGAAAGTGAAAGAGTAACAAACATCCATCCATCCATCCTCACACACTTTCAGATTTATAATATTAGTAGGACGGTTGTAGAGGAGGAATATTATAATGGCAATAACAATCAGAGTCAATATTGTGCAAGTACAATTTTCAGACACTCCACCGATCTTAAGATCGAATGTAACACGTAAATGCACCAATTGAATCGACCGCTTCCTGTAACCAGCGTCGGTTCCTCTTGACGCTGGTTTTCGGTGTTGCGTCAGAGTGAATGACAGTTCACGCCTTACTTTCTCGCTGAAATTCAATCTCAAACCGTCAAAGCGCCGTCAAACACAATCAGTTAGGTGAGGTCAATGACCTTAACAGCGCCGTAAAGAGCATAATGTAATTTGATTCAGATTTTTTTTTTGGATTTTTTTTCTTCAGTATAAACGTCTTGAGAAGCAGTAGATCATCATATGTCCTAAACGCCCAACATTGATTAAGAACAACCTTATGATAAATCTATATACTGGATGTTTTCCCAGTCAGTGTCCAAACTTTCAGGAGTGAATATACTCATGAATATAAGCAACTTCTACTGTGGGATCAACTTTGCTAAAAATCAGCTGTTTCCTACAAAATGCTATCTACGCCGTATGAAATATCGGGATATTTTTATTTATATTATTATATTATAATATATAATATTATATATGTATATATATAATAAAATAAATATATATTATCCCCTTTTGTATGAAACAGCTGATATTTTTTTTTCAAGTAGGAAAGTTGATCCAATAGTAAAAGTTGCTTATATTCAAGAGTATATTCACTCCTGAAAGTTTGGATACTGACTGGAAAAACATCAAGTATATATTATGTATATATTATAATATTATAATATATGTGCATAAAAGGCAAAGCTGATTGACTGATGTATCAACATCACACAGGCCCTTAAGGCTAGAAATTTGAAATTTAGCACACGTATGTCTCATATGACGTAGGCATCCACGAAGAAATAATTTTTCAAAACTCAACCCCCAAGGGGGTAAAAACTTGTACTTATGAAACTTTTTATTCCTTGGATATATTTGCATGAAATTTCGTATGAATTGAGTACGGAAAAATATAGAGTTACATATGTCAGCGTTTTCTAAAATTCAGCCCCTAGGAGGGTATAATAGGGGATGAAAGGTGTAAATTATTATAAAGATATCGCTTAAAACCCAATTTCACCCAAATGCTAGTAATATTATATATATTCTGTGTTACAAGAGACTATCCGTTGAGATACAATTAGACCTCACAGAAATACCACAGCACGACAGTCGGTTAAATACATTTAACCGCTAAAAAGCTGAATAATGTAGCAATACGAAATAGGATCGAAATAGTAGTAGAAATTAATAAAATATTCGTTTGGTCTCCTTTTGGTACTTATATAAAACGATTCACAAAATCAAATACAGATTTAATTTACTTTAAGCAGAAAAATAATTGTGAAATTCGAAACAAAAATGTTATAGAAATACAATTAAATTGAGCTCTCTGCGACACACAGAATTTATTATCCTCACACAGCTGATTTCAATAAAAGCGTAGGCATTTTGAAATCAGCTGTGTGTCAATGGCATTAGTATCCTTGGGTTAATTAACTCATTCGGATAAAAATACACCTGTATATACAAAGACATATGCCTTATCGTAGCTTAAATTTTCAGTAGGTACCCGTGGGATATTATAGCATTCAGTAACGCCGAAACTAATTTCTTTTTGTTTACGTTTTCAACTGCATAATTTGATCTTCGTGTCATATGCATTTTGATCAAAGAAATCGGATGACTTCATCGTAATATATTTGTTAAATAAACAGGGAAAGGAGATACAGATACAAAGGAAAGAGAAAGAGACAAGAAATATATTGGATATCCAAGATCTTTGATCAAATTTTTATCCAATCTGTTTTCCCTTTCCCTTTCGTTTGTATAGTGTATCTCCTTTCCTTGTTCATTTGAATTTTGATGAATAGTATATCCAGCTTCTCGGTTAACACTATGTACAGTTGATGGCAGATCCGCTCTACCGCTTTTGAACCATGTTGCCGAGTAATAAGGGCGAAAAGATGTATACAATTAACGAGAACGGTTGGACCGATTTGGATAATTTTAGTCACGCAATTTAATTATTATTGTGGAAAGTCAGGGAAGTTTTAAACGGTGAGAAATATTAAATACTAACGGAGGTAGTTATTTATTTATTTATTCCAATTCCAGTTCATAGTTAAGACAGAACAACATGTGTCGGGCCAGCTAGTCTATAATATAAACATTACTTGTTTTTCTCTCTATATTTTTTTACCATCAACAGTTGCAGAATGTAGAGGGTAGATGAATTGATTTAAACGAGCCGGGCTGTAAAGTCGCGACTCGCCCTTGAATACAAATGTTGTTTTAATTTCTAACGTGGGGCGACTAGTACAGCGGGGGGTAGAGGCGGTGAGAAATGTCGAAGTCAATTATTTTGTGTATTACAAATATTTTAAAGCTGTACCAAACAGAAAGCTACCTACCTAATTACCTAATACCTATGTCTGTGTCAGGAGGCATTAGCGCCTTGCGTTCCAAACCGCGGAAGGATCTGTGCGGTTTGGACTGCGGGTATCTTACATAACACGTCAAAATACGTCGTAGCGCGCGGTTTAAACTGTGGAAAATGTGTCAGATCGGACTGTTCGGTTCGGAGCGCGGGTTGGAACGGAGCGTCCTATATCCCGCGGTCAGAACTGTACGTGTGAAACAACAAATATAAGCCATTTTATTTTCATTTAGTCAACACAGGCATCAGCTGACCACAGCTGACTCTCTGTGAGATTACACGAAGAGCTAGATTTATAATAAAAAAGATGAGCTGTAGAGAGTACACGTGGCAGAAGACAAACTTCATTCATCATTTATAATCCAAAAATACTCCCATCGTGCCTAAAGTATATTATTTCAAAAAAGAATATAAAAATTCAAATTTGTACATCTAGCGCCACCTGCGTATTGAGCCGTACTTTAGGAAGTTACGTTGTTACATAAGAAGTAGGTATAAGAAGATTCCGACAGATGGCGTTATATCGAAAATCTTGTCGTGACGTGACGCGACCATGAAATTTCTCGCTCAACGCCGCTAATGTAGTTTCACTTCAAAAAGACATTTTACTGACTGAAGTTAAAGTTATTTCACCCCAGAAATTGTATGAGAGTAATCCATATGTCGTCGGCATAAAAGTCCTGTCATCGGTAAAATAACTCTGAACGACTGTTACAAAGGTGTATGAAAATGGCGTTCCACTGGCTTATGGCAGGAAATACATAACACTCACAAGTCACACCTAAACACCTCTTTGTTATCGCATTCATGTTTCTTAAGGCTACGTTCCTACGAGAGTTTTGAGTGGTCGTGACAAAAAACAGCACTCTAAATAGACCTATGCACTAGTACAATAGAGCTGAAGTATTAGCGCAGATTTCTATTTACAGTGTTGTTTGTCCTCGTCGCGACCACAAAAAAAACTGTCGTGGGAACGACTGATAAAGCTCCTTTTTATATTACCAACAGTCGCGTATTTAGTGGCCACGCTCGATCGTATTTCGCGGAACCGGTGGCGTGACGGACGATGCGCGCGGCTTGTAGTTGGTACCGACTTGTAATTTGGCTCCGAAGGTAGTCTCAGGAAAAAAAATCAAACCTTCATAAATAACTCCAAGGAGCTGATTGCATAAATGTCGATTTTACTCAAACTAGAGTTCGTGTGATCGAAATACTCCCATGATATATAAGATTTGGTAAAATCAACTGCAGATACTTCGGGCATATGATCTACTGCTCATATAAAGACGTCTAGGCAAAAAAAAATACTGTCTCCGCTCGACGCAAACTCGCCCATATAAAGGCAGATTATTTTTTTCGAGTACGACAATTACTTTTCTGCCTAAACGTCTGTACATAAGCAGTAGATCATGTGCCCGAAGTATCCGGAGTTGATTTTACCGAACCTTATACATATAGTATACCAGCTGTTGCCCGCGGCTCCGCCCGCGTAAATATACAATCGGGTATTGCGCGGGAACACTGTACTTTTCCGGGAAAAGCAGCCTATGTTTTAACCCAGAGCCTATACTACTACCGTACCAAATTTCATCGAAATCCGTTCAGTAGTTTTTGCGTGAACGAGTAACAAACATCCATCCATCCTTACAAAACTTTCACATTTATAATAGTTATTAGTGGGAAATTTTTTAAGTTTCAACTTTAAAAAAGTTCTGCTCGCTCTGAGATAGGAAAAATGAAAAAAAAATAGTAAAAATAAAAAAAAATGTAAAATTTTAGACAGATGACCGATTGTTATTAGTTTGTACTTTCAATAAAACTCAATTCGCTCAATTGTTTCGTTATTTTTGTCCGAAGTTTTCCATGTGATCGCATTATTTCCAGTTAGGCCTCTGTAACTCCTAAACTAACAAAGTTATCTAAGGCTACGTTTTTTTTATGGCTGCGACAGAAAAAACTGCACTGTAAATAGAACTCTGCGCTAATACAATAATAGAGCTCAAAATCAAAGTGTCAAGTGTCAAATGTCAGGTTTTACAGCTGTACACGATTTTCAGCGCTATTGTAGGTATTAAGCCGTTATAGTTTTCATTCAAATTTGACTACTATAATTCATTTTTTCAGATTTTTCGAGCTAACCGTTTAGCTTTCAGAGGGGAGTGGGAAGCCCCATCCGCACTTTAGGGAGGGGAGGTACCCCAAAAAAAATATTTTCGTGATCTCGTGTAGATTTCGTGAAAATATTCTCTCTAGCATCTCTCTAGCACTAACCGTTTGGACGGTAAGCCGAAGACGGACGGACGGATATGACGAAACTACAAGGGTTCCCACTTCCTACGTGAACTACGGAACCCTAAAAATTGGACAGGAGTACAGAAAAGTCTTCTTCTAATGGTAAAAAACTCGCGAGCGCAGCGCTCGGGCGTAACATTTCAAATAAACCACCATTTACGTAGCTTTCATAATTAACACAACTTTATGAATAGCTCGCATGAAACATTAATTAATTCATAAACAACATTATGAACTGGTGAAACAACAGAATAAGATATATATAATAAATATATCCTTATGATAACACGTTAGATTTAACTAATTAGTTAGTTAATACGGTTAAACACGAACGCGAAATAGGTTAATAACGTGCCCATTGTTTACCCGAAAAGTTAATGCTACTTTCACTTGGAAATAGATTTTTAATGATGTCACATTTATAAATCGGGTAGATTGCAGTGGCGTAGGGTTTCTATAGCTCCATTAATATCGGCTTCACTTGCCACTTACCTTTTGAAGACCCTCATCCAAATCCCTACCTATTATACAGGCTAGGGCTTCCCTATGAAGGAGAACCAGCCTTCGCAATTGGTTATCTACCAATTTAGGGTGTTTGGTAGGACGCAGTAAATCCGTGAAATGCAGATCCGGGGAAAGACAATTTATACCCCTTTGTATGGCTGATACTGGACCGTTTCTGACATAATCGCCTAAATCTATTTTGTTCAGAAGTGTGTGATCTGTTATGGATCATTATAAAGCACTGAAAATGGTTTCAATCTTCAATGCGGCCTACGCAAATCCTACGCCCGAAGGATCATGTTTTCCTCGTAATAACAAGTATTGTTAATTAATCTAAGCACAATTTAAACTTGAAAAACATTAATTAACATATTGATCTTAATTACAAAACGTCTGTATAATCCTAATTGCACTTTGATGCACGTCCTCGTTACTACGACCATAGAATGACAAATGTTTATTGAAATAAAAATTAAAACCTGCCTAAAACTGCTCCATTCAAATTTGAAATCAAATCAAACCGTTTATTTCATCACATTAAATGATAAATCATGTTATACAATAGTAATTGTTAAATTGGTTCCTGCACAATGCTAGGTTTGTCCTGCAGGTCGCCAATCAATTTTGTTATATACAATCTATATTATTAATATTATAAAGATGTAAAGTTTGTGAGGTTGTAATCTCTGGATCTACTGAACAGATTTTGAAAATTCTTTTACCAATAGAAGAAGGCTGCGTTACTTGTGAGTGACATAGGCTATATAGATGGATGGATGCATGGATGTATGTTACTCTTTCACGCAAAAACATCCTATCGGATTTCGATGAAATTTGGTATGGTAGTAGTAGCTCTGGATTAAAACATAGAATACTTTTTATATCCCGAAAAAGTACAGTATTCCCGTGGGATACTGTAATTACGCGGGCGGAGCCGCGGGCAACAGCTATAGTATTCAATATGTTCATATGATTTGTCTTCACCCCCGGATCTATATTTCACGGATTGACGACGTTTAATAATTAATATCATATGCGCAATCATACTAATATAATAAATGTGAAAGTTTGTGAGGATGGATGGATGTTTCTTACTCTTTCACACAAAAACTGCTGAACGTATTTCGATGAAATTTGGCATGGTAGTGGTTTACGCTCTGGATTAAAACATAGGCTACTTTTTATCCCGAAAAAGTACAGCGTTACCGTGGGATACTGTAATTACGCGGGCGGAGCCGCGGGCAACAGCTAGTATAATATAATATCATATCATAAGCCGTACGTTTTGCTGAAAATCGTTTTGTCTCAATCAAGACTGTAAACTAATGTAGAGCTGTAGCAAAGCCGGATGTATTCGGTACTGAGTAACGGGTGCGCCATCTAGTACCGAGTAACGAAACGTTACACACGAAAACATTTCGTTACTCGCATTTTTCGTAGTATGGGTGAAAAGCGGAAGAGTAAAAAAACGCACCTTACGCAGCTTTGTATATAATGTGTAAGCATGTTTTCTACAAATTACGAACGTTGCGACATCGCGACATCATTCTATATGCGTATGCAATACGACTTGATTCGTTGCTCTAACATAACATAGCATGTTATGAGGTATCAGAATTCAGAACGAATTCATACGGATACGCTTTTTTTCGTTACTTTTAACACCTCCAAACTACAATAAACAAACAACTCTAAATAGGCAACAAGAAAAAGGCATCAGTTCGCTATGATGCTACCGATTTTGATGTTAAAGCAATACAGCGACACATTCACTTGGTCGCTAAAATCTGGGAGGAGGAGGAGTATAAATCTGGGAGCACGGGGGCGCCCCCGGGCCCCGCCAAGACGAGCTAAGTGAAGCGCAACTACCAGACCACCTTTTCTCGAAGCGTATCGTCGATTTTTTTAACCCTCATAACTTGGGTTCGATTTTAGGTTCGTTCTGTCTGTCCGTCCGTCCGTCTGTCTGTCTGTCCGTCCTTCTAGCTTGCTAGAATATAAATGAACGCGCTGCGCTGCTGCTGCATACAAGATAGTCAATAAAATAGACATCACACATCACACCACACAGATTCTGACCGGACACGGCGGATTCGCCTTTACTTGAACAGGTTCAAGCTGAAGGAGGATCCGTCGTGTTCGTGTCAGCCGGGAGGTGAGGAGACGGTTCCTCACCTGTTACTCGAGTGCCCCATTTTTGCTAGCAAAAGATACGATATTGAGCAAAAATTGGGCACATCGGTGACGGGTGAGCTGCCTATCATCCTGAGGGGAAAGAAGAGGGATATATTCCTCTCCTTTTGTAAGAGGATTGTGGGTGTAGTCAATAAGAAAAATTGTGATATTTTAAACTGTGATAATAATTAGTGTTAGGTTCCTTTAGCGGTAGGTTTTTCATTGTGATATTAGGTTAGTTGAACGTTGTGCTGTATTTTTATTTTTTATCTTATTTGTATCATTGTTTTTATTGACATTTTTAATATGTAATTTTAATTTGAAAAATTGAATGGTATTTTTATTTATTGTATTATTTTGAATTTTATTGTATTGGATTTTTATTGTAAATTTATGATTTTTAAAACACTGCTTTGACTGCTTTTTATATATATTTTCTGACTATTACTATTGTAATATAAAAGAATGTTTGTTATGGTATAATAATGACGAAGCAATAACCATTGTAAATATTAAAACAATCATAAAAGGAAAAGAAAAATTGTAAAAATAGATGAAGATATTTAAAAAAGAAAATAGAAAAAGATTAAAACAGACAAAAGATTAAAAAAGAAAATTAACAAGCCCTGATCATGTTAGGGGGATGGAAAAAAAATATATAAATGAACGAAATTTGGTATAGTCTATAATGTGTATAGATCTCGGTTTTGGCGTCCTAAAATAATAATAATTTTACATTTTAGGGGGGGGTTCTGCATACCTGTGAAGTGGGAATGAAAAATATTTTTTCATTCTACGTATCGTTGAGTTGGTATTTTCAAATGTAAGGTCAAGGTAAGGATAATACTCGCCTTTTTTACAAATTCAACCATTTTCGAGTAATCGGCCTCCAAAGCGGTTTACAAGTTACATCCCACCTGGTATTTCTAAACTATAGGAGATCGACACTTGTAAGTTACCAGTTACCATGCTGATGGATCGTACTATCAACTCTTATGGAAAATTATTTTGAGCGATATCGGACAATAGCTTTTGAAGATGTAATTAAAAGAAAACCTATTGCGCGTTGATAGTTACGCAACCCTCCTTAGACATTGATTTGGTTAGGTTGTTCTGTTTTCATTTAGATTACATAGATTGAATAAGAACGCAGTATAGTGGACTACGCAGGCTTATTCTAAGTGTCCTCTACCTAGACACCACTAACGCCCGAAATTAATAATCAATCTTAATCTAAAAGCTATCTGAGATCAAGATTTCAATACATTTCAACGATCCTAAGGTTGACTTCACGTCAATTCGCGTCAATTTTCGTTTGAGAGTCTAAGATCGAAGTCAATCTAGGACGTTATTAATTTTGGCCGTAAGTGGATACTTTAGTCAATAATGTAGGGGTTACTTACGCAAAAGTCTAATGATTAGTTCCACAAGAACTTTTAGCGGCATTTTATATTCAGAAGGTTAGCTCGATGGTCTATCTGTCTTTTTAGTGTTGATTGCATAATTGTTAAGGACAGCGGTCTCGAAACGTAAAACATGAGTGAATTTAAATGTGAACGAGAAACGTGTAATTAAAACAGTACATAAAACTATAATAGTGAATACTCAGTGACTATATGTATAGATTAGTATGGCATCAGTGTGTAAAAATCGTGTTATATGGTGTTTTATCAAGTGCAGGTTATTTTGCTTATATATTTTTAACTAAAGCTAATTTTAACGTGGCTTCTTTTGATTTGTGTGAATAAACATAATACCTAACGTGTAGCGTAACGATTAAGAATATATAATAAAGGGTTAAATAGTTATTAAGAAAATAATGGTAAAAATGTAGAAGATTTCTTATATGGTAAGCTTTAGATTGTAAATATCGTTTTTATAGAATAAGGTCTCTAGTATATAAGGGTTTATGTATATGGTCTCAATAATAAAGAATTTCACATAACGCGTTTTGCTTCACCTGGCTCATTAAAAATAGGGAAAATTATGGAAAATAGCCGTATAGAGAGGTAAAAGTGAGATAGCAAATCGGCCCGAAAGAGGCGTACGGGCGGGGCTCTCTATACGGCATTGCCATGAGCCAGGTAAGCAAAGCGAAAAAAGTGAAAATCGTTCTCCTCAAAAATAGTGTTTTATTATCGCCCCGGCTCTGCCCAAATCGGTGTAACCTTGCTATCTTCGAGTCTAATCTGAGCCGGCGGTTGAAACCCTGTGAATTATACAGTCCTGTACAATAATAAAGGCGATTTTGTATACTCTAGCCACAAAAACTTTTAGCACTAAGTCATAAGGGATACTCAGAACATTAGCTACAGGTTTCCCGGTAAGTGAATTCAGTGGTAGGTACAATACATGCCAGGCTGTCATTAGCGAACACCAAACTGTTTCTTTGAAACAGTTTGGTGTTCGCCAAGTCATGTTTACACCAGCATTCGCTACGATTTGTTCTATTAAACGGTGGAGTTTACTTGATTTTTGAGGGTGTAAGGGGGAAGGAAGCAGACGAATTGGCTGGAGGTTAGCGATAACGTTGCCCATGGACGTAATACCAGAAGATTAGCACATTACAGAATTTTAATTTCACATAATATTATAATGACGACGTTGTTAACAGCCTCCGTGGTCCAGTAGCTTAGAGCTTGGCACTCGACTTGGAGGTCGTGGGTTCAAATCCCGCGTTGGAGCAACAAAAAATGTCGTTACCAAGTTTGGTTAGGACAATTCAGGCTTCACCAGGTTTCATCTTCTCTTCTTCAGGCATTCATCTTCTCAGTCAGGCAATCACCAGATTGTCTGACAAGAGAGATGATGCATGCGTCGGATGAGCAAGTAAAATTTCGTACCTGCGCCTGATCTCTCGCCAGTCGTGTCTGTTATCCGTCCCACTGGGCTTCGAGAGTAAAGGTGGAGAGAGAGTGTGCTGTTGTGTACTGCGCACACACTTGGGCACTATAATACAACTCCTGCGTAGCTAGTCTGGTTTCAATGAAACCGGTCACCGTCACCGAAATAGGTGTGGGGAGCCATTATTATTATTATGACGTACAAATATTTATTAATAATGTATATTTTGTTTGTCATAATTTCTGCCTTTCACACACCATTGTTATGATGGTAGCATGTGTAAGAACTATTTATACATTGTCACCGCCATTGTAAACCACATTCCGTGAATAAATGATGATATGATTAGCGAGTGTGTGTCGAACGAAGTGTCAAGTGTCAAATGTCAGATTTGACAGCGGTAGGTAAGTACATGATTTTCAGCTAATCGCATTGGCGCCTCTGAATAAGGAAACTAATGGAACTGCCACAATAACATACAGATACTTCATTATGTATATGGTATAAAAAACGAAATGATAAAATAGTGACTTCTTTGTCTAACGTATGCAATAAAAACAAAGCAACAGTAACTTATCAATATAGCTAACATTGGCAATATTTTCGTGACGTCACGAGTGTGCCGTGTCCGCCATTTTGTGACGCTGTGTACTTACGTACTAGACCTTTAATAATCTGTGACTTACGCTTTGAACTGTCACTTCGCCTGTTGAAAAAAATATTTTTTGAAGATATTTTGAAGATTGTGCTTAAATATATTGAAAAACCTATATTTTACGATGCCTAATAAGTGCAGCATAATAAATTGGTTGTAAATTGGTGCAACATCAAGCCGAAATCGGCTAAATGTAACATTTCACCGGTAAGTTATTTTATCTTTGTTTTGTTATTTTTAGTACTTATAATTTTGTAGATATTGTATTTTAGTATTGTTTTTTCGTCGAAAACGTAATAAAATTATCAAAAGAAGTATATTAGTTATGTGTAGTTTTCATTCATAATGTAGCATTTTGGATAAGTTTTAATTGTCTTTGTTTTGACTATAGTGATGTTCTTGTAATATCGGACGACTATAATAGTATCGATATTTTTTGTTGCACTGCGCGGTATTTCATAAGTATTATTATTTTTGTTTTCAGGCTGCCACAAAATAAATACAAAAAAAGTATTTGGTTAGAGACCATCGGGAAGGAAAATTTAAGAACAGATTTAAAACATATTTACATATGTTCTTTACATTTTGATGAAAATTCATTTAACAGAACACTGGATGTCATAAGATTTAAATATGATGCAGTATCATCTCTGTTCATACAGGTGAGAATAATTTAACATGACTATTCTTTTCTCTAACCTTTAAATCGACGGAAATTAATTCTGTCCACATTGCAGTGATTATTATTTATGAAATTTATCTGTTTTTAGGAACCTTCAACCCTACACCAATCGTCTCTTACAGCTAGAGATGATAATGGAGCCAACCAACAGAATGTAGAATTGGTAAGTAAGCCCGGTACTTAATATAATTTTACCAACTTAGGACAGGCAGAATATAAATGTCGACTTGTAAAATGTTTTAATAATTATTATTTATGAACAATATGTATGCTTTCAGCAACCTTTAACACTAAAAGAATCTGCTCCTGCAACAACAGATGGTGATGCAGCCAACGATCAGAACATTGAACTAGTAAGTAATTACAGTGCACATCTAAGTTCTTACTGCTTGTGAAATTGTTATTGATACAACCAGATTTCTTAACTTTCGGTCAGTTCATTTTTGTAGTAACAGCATGTTATTAATAATTATCATTAATGCTTACTATATTTAAATGTTTAATTTCGTAACTAAAATCTAAAATATAAGTATATAATAATAGTCTATTTCAATATGGAACGGGTGTTCGGTCTCTGAATATTTACTTTATAGCTTTTATTTATATTATTAAGACTTTTACAATAAAGCTAAAACAGCATTTTCTTTTCAGGATCAAGCTCTAAAGAAATTGAAACAATTGCATATACAATTGGATCTTTGTAAAAAAACTGAGAAAATTCTTAAATTTAATTTCAATAAACCAAATTTTGAAAAATATTATTTGTATATTTTTTATTTTGTCGTCAAAAATTATGGTGAACATGGTTTTGAGACCGATTCAATCGATCATGATGCCATCAATAAATATTTATTGATGAAAAGTGTAATTAAAACATATATAGATATAAGATTTCATTATTTTGGGAAAAAATGTACCGAAAAAATATAATTTCGAAATTATTTCAACAAAATTGTCCTTTTCAGAAATGAATAATGTAAATAAATAAACATTATAATATACGAATATTCTTTTTTTTTAGCAGTAGCCCAAATTTTGATGATTATAAAATATCGAGATTGGTGATGATGATTCATCACCAATCTCGATATTTTTGAATACTAGCTTTCTCCCGCGGCTCCACCCGCATATATTTATGCGGGTGGAGCCGCGGAACTACTATATTTAGTATGGGGTATCCCACGGGAATACTATACTTTTTCGGTATAAAAAGTAGCATATATATTAATCCAGGGCCTAAACTACTACCATACCAAATTTCATCAAAATCCGTTTTGTAGTTTTTGCGTGAAAGAGTAATAAACATCCATCCATCCATCCTCACAAACTTTCACATTTATAATTCTATAAATTATATAAATATAATAGGATTGTTCTACGTGTCTGCGTCTTCGCCTCGGGCGAAGTCGCGAGCAACCTATATCACGTGGCGTTGGATAATCATTTACCATTTTACATGACATGTCGAAAGTTGGTGTCTTATATTTTACAAATTACAAGGGTATTATTACAGACGAAAGCTAGTTTACTAGCTACTCAAGTTTAAATTTTATTATGGTAATGTCACAGAGTACTTTTAGACAAAGTGGACATAAGTATAAGTAAAATATAAAGATAAGTTTCATCGATAATTTTATCGACAGATTGGCGAAAACACTCGCAGTACCAACACTATGCCGCCATGTTTAGCCGCGTAGGTATGCACGATTTTTTCGTAGGTATGGCAGTTCCATTAGTTTCCTTATTCCGAGATTGGCGCAGAGTTCTATTTGCAGTGAAGTTTTTTTTCTGTCGCGACAACAAAAAAAAAACTCTCGTGGGAACGTAGCCTACGGGCTACGAAATGGGAAGGGGCCCAAAATTCTACCTTGTCAAGTGACTGAAGAAGCAATTGTCTCTGCGTGTACAGCATTTCGAACATATCATTGTATAGTACAATAAGATGGCGATATTTTTCGGCTCACATCAGTTAGATGTGTTGTATTATATTCTGGGAAGATCCAATATTGTACTGAGAAGGAAAGTGAGGGTCTAATGGTCGTGTGGGCGCACTGCTGGCGGGAAACTGGTGTCTGATGGATAACCTACTGACCACTGTTCTGCCGAACCGGTGCAGTGGTAGGCATCATGTAGACCGACGTTCAGAAAGTGTATAAAAATACCGATTTTGGACAAAAAAATTTGACTTTGACTTTGTAAATGTGAAATTTTGTCAGGATGGATGGATGTCTGCTACTCTTTCACGGCAAAACTACTGAACGGATTTTGTTGAGGTGTGGTGTCGGTTATGTCAAAGTCGCAAAATGTCTAGATGGCCCAGTACTCGAAATAACATTAAGTAAGCCGAAAAAAAAGGTCTTAGAATAACCAGATACAAGAGTAGTAAGTATTATGTTTGATATATTACTGATGACTCACTGCAAACTTAACTTCAATAAAGTATACTTATAGTTAATTTGTCAACAGTTAAAGTTTTCGGTTATGTCGGTACCTAATTACTTTTAAAGTTAAACCCGAAAAGCTAAGTCTCGAATGTCTCAAGGACGTTTTTATTTGATATCTAAAAGGTATTAATATTACCTACTATGTATTGTAAAGTGGAAAACTGTAACGGGTCTCGCCTATGTTCGCTTAGAAATGAGATCTTTTACACCACGATATTAGTTACTTTGGTGTCGCGGGCAAGTGCAACATTTTGTGTAATGAAGCTTAAGCATATCACTGTTATGGCCTAAACTTTCGCAGTCGTAAATGAATATTCGCGTTATAACGCTGATCGCCTCCGCTCAGCTCCCCCGCCAACACTCGCGCCGCACGCCCGGAAACGGCGGTCCGAGCGGATCTCCATACATATCCATACCGCGGATCCGCGCGGCTAAATTCCGCGTCTTATTGGCTTTACTGGTTTTTATTAAATCTCGAGCCGAAAGGGAAATTGGTAGGAATTCCTATCGATTGTTTTGCATACTTGGGTGAAGTACCTTTGGAACAATGTGAAAAGGTACAGTGGTAAATATAAGACTTTTAATATTAAATAACCTGCCACAGGGGCGACACTCTCTACAAACGACAGCTCGAGAACCGGCGAATGTCAGCCATGTTGACGTAAGTTGACACCGAAATAATTTCAAACGTCCCGTCGGGAAAATCTATCATAAATATTATGAAATTATACTGTCAATTATGTCAAAGCACGAAACGACAAGCGGCCAGCCCCGTGAACGAAAGTCCTGGCTGGAAAAAACTCACGCCCCGCTCGCCTCCGCATTCGCCCAGCCACACACACATTCGTGTAAATCGGTGGATTGACGATTAAGGACGTCAGTCATTTATATTATTTGACTCTGTTCAGAATTTAGATCCAAATTAATCGAATCGTATACAAAAATATTTTATTCGAACAAATTAATGCGTATTTCTTTACTGCGCGGTAAAAAAATCTCATTTAAATTGGTAGCGCGCTGTTGTCTCTTGTCTCTTAGTTTATCTTAAGATGAAACTGGAATGGGGTATACGAACTTATTATGCTCATGGTTAAGGCTGGGACTATATTGTCCGGAATCCGGCGGGACGGGGAAAATTCAGAGCATTGGAAATAGAACTCTGCGCTAATATAATAGAGTTGAAAATTGAAGTGTCGAGCTGTTTTTTTTTGTCTCGACACTTGTGTGTTCGCCGGCCTATCGGATTCCGGACAATTTAGCCCCAGGCTTAAACCGAGATTTATTATTATAGGCTAATTTTTACTGCGCAAAATGTACAGATAGATATATTTTTATGACCAACAAGAAGTTTCCTGCGACATCGTGTGCGCAATAAGAACCTGCGGGAACCTTACATTTTGCAGCAATAAAAAGTAGCCTATGGCCTTCCCCGTCGTCTATGCCCCGTCTGTGCCGAATTTCATCAAAATCGGTACAGTAGTTTCGGAGTCTATTCAATACAAACAAACAAACAAATCTTTGCACTTTATAAAATTATTAGCAATTCTATTTGAAATAATGATTTTGAGAAATAAATATATTTATTATTATTTAATATAAAATTATAAGTAGACAAAGTCGCGCTCAAAACTAGCGCAATAATACTGTGACGAGCGAGATGACGTATGTAATAACAGTGCTGTCTTCCGTCTGTCTGGTGTCAGGGGAAAATGGGACTAAGCCCATGCGCACATGGTGTGAACTTTATTTTTCCCTTAATAAAATAGAAGTCCATTAAAACCATGTTGTTAATGGCCTTCGTTTGTCTATGTAAATGCCGCACGATGTATGAAATATGACGATTGGCGAAAAACATTGAAATTGTGGTCGCGCTTGTACGACTGCATAATACTGCCTAATGCACTTAGGGTCAATTCACGCCGAAGCGAAACGATACGCGAAATGGCGTTGCATTTTTAAGATAGCTATTCAAAATTGAACTTTATTCATCACATAAGAAGATACACGTTTCATTGTAAGAGGTCGAATGTCAAGTTGCACCGCGCTGCACAGCGCATGGGCAATATATCACTGACGTTGTTATATGAAACGTGTGTACGTTTTGTGTAGTGAATAAAGTTCAATTTTGAATAGCTATATTAAAAATGCAGCGTCGTGTATCGTCGCGGTGTGCTTTAAGGGTAAATAAAGCGCTTTTATTTATAGCCAACCTCGTTGACTGAAAATACTTTTTTAAAATCATTTATATTAGAACCTGTTTCACAATCTACTGATAAGCATATTTAAAGTTTAAACATGTTTTAATTTTAATTTTATTTTGTTAGGAAGACCAACAGCTATCAGTAATAACAATATAAAACTATTCTTATCATTAGAAAGCCAATTACAGGTCCTCACATGTAGAAACTGAATAGGTTAACGGGAGTTAAACATAGTGTACACCAATACACGCTAAATTTGACACAGTTTATAAATTATAAAGAAAGAAACAGTCACAAGTGTACAATCAACTATCGAGTGGTTAGCTTATACATATATAGCAATAGTACATTTAGGATAAAAGTTAAAAAATTTGTCTCTGTCGCTCCATTCAAAGTGAGCAGCGACAAAACTTCCGTATAAGCTATCCGATACTTATTAGAAAATTGTGAAACAGACCCTTTGTGTTACCTTTTTCCGTCTGTCCTTTTAGGGTTCTGTACACAAAGGTTAAAAACGAGACCCTATTTACCTGGATGCCACCGTCTGTCTGTCACCAGGCTGTATCTCATGAACCGTAATAGCTAGACAGGTAAATTTTCACAGATGATGTATTTATGTTGTGGCTATAACAACACATTCTAAAGACGGATTAAAATAAATATTTACGTGGGGCTCTCAGACAAGAAACGAGTTTTTTTGTTTGTTTACGGAACCTTTCGTGCTCGGGTCCGACTTGCACTTGGCCGGTTGTTTCTTCTATTTTCCAGTGTGTAAGTGTGTACGCGGGTCTATCGCCTGCTTATCCGCGTCTCTGTCACAGCCGGCGCGCTATTAGCTAGCACTGTCTCCCGGGTGCACCTGCTGTCACATGTCACACCTATTGCTGGGGGTCCTGCTTCGCCCTGTAGGGTGTTCCAGTAGATTTTTTTTTTCGTAGAATTTCGCTCGAAACGCTACGATAATTTTTAACAAAAAAATATTAAAATTTTCAAATTTCACCACAAAAAGTTGTTTCTTTCGGGAAAAAAACGAAAATATGCGAAAATTTCGAGAGTTTTTTTGTGGTCGCAGTACAATCACGTCCTTAATGTCTCGGCAATCTTCGTTTTTCTATGGAAGTGACAGACTTTGTATGAAAAACGACGATTCCCGAAAGACATTAAGAGCGTAGCGTTACTGTATTCTCCTATATTAAATGTACAGTAACAACAACAAATTAAAATAACCTTTAATAATATAGTTCACTGTATGATATCCTAAATCTTCAATATCGCATTTTTTAATTAAATCTGTCAAATCATTGTAAACGTCCAAAATTATCAGTTTGACCCAAGCAAAATTATGCAAAAAGGCGTGATCATTCTTAGCGCTTTTAACAGCTTTTGACAGTTGACAATTGCGTGTGGAACAGTTTCGAAAACTGAACGTGAACGAAAATACAACATTTTCGTTATTTCTGTTCTACTGGAACGCAGTAGGTACTAGTCGGCTGGTTTATTACAACTATAAGCGGTCGCCTTGTGGTAGGAATTCGCCCAAAATCATTCATATAATTTTAAGTATTAATGATTTTGGGCGAATTTCTACCACATGAGTACACATAGGTAAATAGGTACTATATAAGAGTTCTTTTGCCACTTATATAGAAAAAATAATAAATTAAGTAAATGATGTGACAGATTGACAACGCGTAACAAAATTGTATGTATGAAACGCGCGGTAGTGTGTGTTAATAATCTGAGGTAGTGTGTGTTGTTGTAATTTTTACTAATTTTATATATTTCTAAGCATTATAAAAAATAGCTTTCTGTTATAACTGTGCCAAATTTTGTACTCCTCCGACTGAATAGTTCTCCTGAAACTGTGCTGAAAGTTTCCGCTTCACGTATTAATATAATAATTATAACAAATTCTCTACAGCACACATTACAAATCCTACTACAAATGTGAAAGTTTGCAAGGATGGGTGGATGGATAGATGGATGTTTGTTAATCTTTCACGCAAAAACTATTTAACGGATTTTGATACGAAACTAATTCCAGTTTGAGCTCTGGATTAACACAAAGGCTACTTTTTATTCCGAAAAGCTACCTTGTTTCCGTGTGATGCTGTGTTTACTTACGCGGGCGGAGCCGCCGGCGAAAGCTAGTAATAATATAAAAGTGACGATAACCATTGAGTAGGTAACAATTGAGTATCTTTTGATGACCCCTTTCTTTATTCTTTATCTGTGAGTAAGACGTACAAAGTATCTGTGGCGCGGGCGTAGCAAGCTTTAGCCAAGGGGTCCGTATCGAAACTTCTTTGGGTAGCCCAAGTGAAGGGTAGATTTCTCACAGAAGGAGAAAATGGTAGCTTTTAATTACAATTAAAAATGTAAGAAACGCATAAATTAAATTAAAGAAATTCTGCGAAAGAGCTGAACGGGCCAGATATTCTTCGTAATTAAATACCAGCTCACATTTTACTTTTGAGTAATATATTATTAAATAAGTGAATGCAAGTTTGAAAATAAAATATAATATAGACTAGCGAATCGTTTTTTTTTTTCGCTTTGTTCGGCGAAACTTTGAGTATTTCTTTTATTCAATGGGTAACATACATCGTGATTTTACTTACATTTTATCCCAATAGAGAAACTTATCGTCGGGCCAAAATAAGCTTTCAGTTTTATCCATATTACTGATGTATGGACGGGGGCGGGGGCAGGTATCGACCTATACAAACAGACGGCTTTTACGATTTATTTAGATATCTGCACGTGAGCTACATAATATATTTGTGAATACTGGGTGATTTTTTAATAAATAGAATACTATTACGATTATAATGTGAAAGTTTGTGATGATGGATGGATGGATGTTTGTTACTCTTTCACCCAAAAGCCACTGAACGGATTTCGATGAAATTTAGTATGGTAGTTGTTTGAGTAATGATATTAAATTACTGGATGTTGTAAAACAAATATTCAGCAAATTAAAAAAAAAGAAAAAGTAAACTAAGGATGCCACAGAACTATTTCATATACTGGGTGATTTTTTATTACTGAAGTCTGAAACGGAACAAAAAAATCACCCAGTATAAGATTACAGACCATAGTGGTTTCGGTTTATTGGGATCAGCAAAGAAAATATCGAATACTAGATATTGCCCGCGACATCGTGCGCGCTAAGGGAAATCCCGCGGAAACCGTGCATTTTCCCGGGGGATTGGAGCTTTGCGGACCAGGAAAGTACAGTGCGCAACGCCAGAGTTCGACTGAGAAAACCGCACTGTAAATAGAACTCTGCGCTAGTACAATAGAGCTGACAATCGAAGTGTCAAGTATCAGATTTGACAGCTCCACACGATTTCCAGTTCTATTGTATTAGCGCACAGTGCAGTTTTTGTCCGTCGCGACCACAAAAAAACTCTCGTGGGAACGTAGCCTAACTCCTCTGACGCTGCGAGTGTCCATGGGCGGCGGTAGTCACTTACTATCAGGCGATCGTGATTTTGTTTACGTTTAAACTTAGACTCTCAAAATTTCAATTAATTATAAATGAATCGTCCTGATATCATAAGCTGATCTTGGAGTTTGGGCCAATCGAAACGCGTTTGACGTTGGTTTGACGTTTATGAGAATACCATTTTGCCGTTTTAACATATCGAGACTGCATCGAAACTGTATTATTGTAAGATTTAATTAGCAGAATCGACCTACAGACACAGAGTAGTTTATACGTGTCGTCAAGTTGAGCCCGGGTTCTCTGCGAGACCTTTGTGACACTCCAGATTATATGACGCTTTGTAAAATCAATTACTACCTCTGTGGCTCAGTGGTTGAACGCGTTGTTCAAGCTGGGGGTCGCCGGTTCGAATCCCGCCAAAAGGAACAAAAAGTGTCTCTGTGTTCCGGGTCTTGGATGTGTATTGTTGTGTGTAATGAAATAAAAATCTTAAATAAATGTATAGCATAAAGGTATCTAATATACTTCCCGTTGTGTGGTCCCCGTAATACAAGATCTTCGGAAACTTACCTACGGGACCACATAGAAGCGTCCATAGATATTATTCTTATTATAGAAAATTTGGGTATTTGATTTACTGTTATGTAAAGACATTTAGGAAGAAAAATAAAAAAAATGTATAGTAAGTATACGAAAGTTTTAGTAAAGAAAGAGGCTTAATGGCCGCAGCGGCAAAGATTCGTTTATGATACTGCTCGTGCGAACACATTTCCCTATTTACATCGTGTTTGCGGCCACTCTGGCTCGTATTAAATATCACAATATAATTGAATCAATTTGATATTGAGGGGTGTGTTATGTTGTATTGCACGTTGGTGTCGAGTTACAGGCGGGAGTGAACTTATGATAACTATCACTCGCTTGACGAGGTAAATAGAGGCCAAGATCTTACTGGCCCTCGACAATCAATGAAAATGACAGAAGATGTATGAAAAGCAAAGATTCCCGAAATACATTGCAACGTAGTTCATAGAATCAGGCGCTATTTTGCGGAAATCCATAGCATACAATTTAATTAATATTATATATAGCAATATCCCGCGAAAAAATACCCACAACCTGCAATCAAATGTGTACTCACACATTTGATTGCAGGTTGTGGGTATTTTTTTGTATTACGCATAAGCATGCGTAAAGTACCTCCCTCAGTCCCGCCTCCCACACTGCAGGTCCACTCCCTGAGGATGCTCCGGGTTCGGAGCGAAACGCGCGTCGAGTTTTGCAACCTGCATGGTGGTGTGGGGCCTTGAACAATCTTGCTAACATTGTTGCTTGTGTGGTGGTGGTGTTTGCACGATCTTGTTTCTGAGTGTACGCATAAGCAGTGTGGGAGGAGGGAGGTCCTTTACGCATGCTTATGGGTGCACTCACACATTTTCTTGCAGGTTGTGGGTATTTTGCGCGGGATATCGCTAGATATAATATTAATTAAATTGTATGCATTGGCAACGTGGTTTTTATTTGAAGTAAGTACCTTGACACACTCGCCGCAGCTCCAGCGGCGCTGCCGGATTTTGTATGGATTTTGCCGCCGCCCCGGAGCTGCGGAGATTGCTGTGTCCAGCTATCTACAGCACACACAGCCGAACCCCAATGAGGGTTTTTAAATTCGTGACATCTGACTGCTTTTTGACACGACAAGGACTATCGTGCTCCCAAGCGCCGCCTGGTGACCAATCGAAAATTCTTTTTGACTATTTCTGATACCACTTACGCCACCAGATGACTCTTTATGTGAGTTGGGTCTGCCCCCTAACGTCAGAAAAAATATCAAAAACTTCATTTTACTTTTATTGAATTATAAATGAATCGTCTTGATATAATAAACTGATTTTTGGAGTTTGTACCTATCAAAACATATTCGACGTTGCTTTGACGTTAATGAGAATACCATTTTGCAGTTTTAACACATCGGGACTGGATCGTAACTGTATTATTGCAGGATTTAATTAGCAGAATCGACCTTCTCATTACAATTGATTGAAATTGATGTTATTAAAATAATTTCGAAATCAGCTGTGAGGTGTGTATGAGCACCTGCTCTCTTGTGTTGTCAGTGACGTAAATATAGCCTAGAAATAATAGCCCAAATAATAGCCTAAACGTCTGTACTCTGTACACAAGCTGAAAATCATGGGGCCAAATTTTCTGTGATTGATTTTGCAAAATTTTATGTAAAGTATTTTTATTCGAGTACGACTACGAAATTAAATAAATCAATGGAGATCGTAGAGTTCAGTTGACGCTCACCGCTTATGTTTTGTACCGTGGTGGGGCTAAGTGGTGCGTGTATTACCCCCTCCCCCCTCTCCCCCTCCGGCGGGGTGGCGCTTGTGATAGTGATTCCAGATATCCGTCTGCAGTACTGGGCGGCTTGTATGTGTTATACTCCGTTCCTATAAAATTGAATCCTAACATAAACAAAGAGTACCATAAAAATTATGTTACCAATTTAAATTCCACTCAAATACCGTGCAATACAGAAATATTGACACATAATTTTGGTCGAAATCAATATTTTTGTTATATATGGATCCGAACGGAATTATATGCGGTATATTCGCGTTAATAAGTCAGTGAGTCATGCGTACAAATGCCAAAATTGATTGAAGCATTAATCCGTGTTCACATTGACCAATTAAAGTGAGCCATTTTGACATTTGTACATTTCTACTTCCTAACGCGAGTAGCTTATAGGTGTTTTTGATTGAGCGACACTTCGGAGTGAGGCAGTTGTTTTGACGGAAATATTATACACAAGTGTAATGCTTGATAAACAGTTTATTGCATTAAATTTACACACTTATGATAGTAGTACGCTAGAGGCGTTGTGTCGCCAGTTTATCGAGACGCGGACGAATGCCGTATATGATTTAGGCCGGTATAAATAGTCAGTACTTAAGATGCGACCCGGTCTCAAGACACGGTTCAGGCTCTGTGATTGGTTGGCTGTCAAAATTTGGACCAATCACAGAGCCGAACCGCGTCTTGAGACCGGGTCGCATCTTAAGTACTGACTATTTATACCGGCCTTAGAGTGCGTGCCTAAACCTATCGGATGCGCGCCTTACACAAGTAATTTTTGTTACTATGGTTTAAATAAGGTTTTTAACCCCCGACGAGAACAGAAGCACAGTATATGAAGGGTGTTACAAGTTTGACGTGCCTGTGTGTTTGTGTGTGTTAGTCTGTGTGTCTGAACGTGGCATCGTAGCTCCCAAACGGATGAACCGATTTTGATCTAGTTTTTTTTGTTCCAAAGCTGATACGATCGAGAGTGTTCTTAGCTCACTGTTACTTAAATATTTTGTTAATTCATTTACCTGCAAAAAACAAACTTTACACGAAGTTCTCCAAGCAACACAAGCTAACCCTGAATTTACAAAGAAAGTAAGATTTGTTTTCGAAAGAACTAACTACTAAGTAAACAGACTGAAATAGTCCCGGGCATGTGGCGTACTGGCGTTGGACTCGCTTAACAAAAACAGTCAAATCAAATAGTTAACGATTACCAACTCGAAAACGTAACATTCAACAGTTACTTATAAACAAACATGATATTTTCGTCTCAATCCAAATTCGAATCTTTAAAAGATACAGCCGACTTTGATGAATTTCATGTTTAGGATTCCGTACCCAAAGGGTAAAAACACGTTCGAAAGGGTAAAAAGACTTCGTTAATTGTCTGTCTGTCCGTCCGTCTGTCTGTCACCAGGCTGAGTCTCGTGAACCGCGATAGCTAGAACATTGAAATGTTCACAGATGATGTATTTCTGTTGTCGCTATGACAACACTCACTAAAAACAATATACAATAAACGTTTAAGATTATTTATAAGTAATGAAGAGTTTTTATCAAAGTTTTAAAACTAAATGGTATTAGACTGTTCTGCCAGTGAGGAATGTAATTTCGAATTACCTGTATTAACTGAAATGTTATTAAACTCAAATTCCTCGTCTATTAACGATTATAATTATATTCTAGCTAGATGTTTCGCGCGACTCCGTACGTGCAAAAAAACGCACGAACCGTATATTTTCCCGCGATAACAAGTAACCTAGGTCCTTCCCCGTGGTTTACTCTATTGGACTGAGATCCCAGCCCCGCCGGACTCCTCTTATATTCTTACTGATAAAATGTATGTCATACTAGCTGGTACCCGCGTAAATACAGTATCCCACGGGAACACTGTACTTTTTCGGGATAAAAAGTATGTTTTATGTTTTAATCCAGAGCCTAAACTACTACGATGCCAAATTTAATCGAAATCCGTTCAGTAGTTTTTGCGTGAAAGAGTAACAAACATCCATCCATTCATCCATCCTCACAAACTTTCACATTTATAATATTAGTAGGATTGTAGTATTAGTTGTGTACAATGAAAGTTTGTGTACCCGCCAGATAGGCGGCAGGCTAATTCTCAGGTACAGGGCGCCAAAGGTACAAAAAAATTGTACTCACTTTTCTTACAGCCTTTGAAATTATTCTAACGTATATTATAGTAGAATAATGACATTTGGATAGTATAAAGTGAAATTTACACGGATTGCTTATTTTTATGTTGCAGTTTTCATAAAAAAAAAATGGAAAATCATCCACGTAAAAATCAAAATCATTAAACTTCTAACCTATATATCTCTGTACATACTAAGTTTAGCGAAAAATAACTTGTGTTCAGTTTTATTCCTTACGTTATTCTGAATCCAAAAAATAAGATTAACACTTTATCAGAATCTAAGTAAAGTGAGTACAATTTTTTTGTACCTTTGGAGCCCTGTACCTGAGAATTGACCGACCGCACAATCTGGCGGGTATACAAACGTTCATTGTACACAACTACAATATGATACACATTTTATTAGTAAGAATATAAGGGGAGTCTGGCGGGACCGGGATCTCAGTCCATATATCTATGCCAAATTTCATGATGATCGCCTTAGTAGTTTTTACGTGAAAGCGTTACAAACAATGTCACATTCCCGTTACATATAATATTAATAGTAAGAATAAATAAACAGACAGTTAAACAGACCCTCAATATTTAGCAATATTGAGGGTCTGTTTAACTGTCTGTTACAGAGGTTACAGGAAAATAAGTTTCAGGTAGGAAATATCGCAGCCTCGCAGGATAGCCATGCTTCGGCTCTATTTGGCCGGCTCGACCGGAGTGCGGCCACGCATCATGAAGCTGAGGATTAATGGGTCCTCGAGTTTAAGAGACCCGCAACGCACTTGTGTGGCGGGTGACTTGGGACGGCGGTAGTCGCATACCATCAGGCGATCTGCTCGTTTGACGTACCAACTTATGTATTCGTAGTTCGAACCCGTTACTCACTGGACCCAAACGGTTCAAGTTAATTGACCTTTCTGGAAGTTTCCAGAAGTTGCGAACTACATCGTAATGGCCGGTCGTTAGTGCTGGACTTTTAATCTTCGAGGTAGTTGCCAGTTTTTAGGTAAACGAGCTGACGAATCGCCTGGCAGTAGGCTCATACAGCCCAGTGCCTATTAGAGATCTGAACTTACAATAACTTGTAGGTACGTTGTCGGCCTTTTAAACCTTGAACCATCGCGTCGGTATGCGGTATTGCACGCCGGATTTCTGTGAGGCCGTGTATTAGTGAGGTTACCGGAGGCCCAAGGGGGGTTGGGGATTTTAAGCACTATTTTAAGAACGCAAGTCGAACGCCAGAGGAGTTACAAGTGTAACTCCTCTGGTGCTGCGAGTGTCCATGGGCGGCGGTAATCGCTTACCATCAGGCGATCCGTCTGCTCGTTTCTAGCTTCATCTTTTAAAGAAAATATATAAAACTTTTTTTTATGACTTCTTTTATTCTTTAACTTTTCGCAGCATTACGCTATAAGCATTATATAATAAATTTTACACACTTTAATTGTAAACTGGCGTTAACTTTGATTGTTTACTCCATTACTAATTAAAATATTTACACAGTGGATAAGCTATACAATGTTTTGTCCTTGTCTGATACGTTGGAGAAGTGACAGGCAAACTAATCCGGACGGATTGTAACCCTATCTAGAGGCCATTTCACTTTTCACATTTCAGGATTCAAGTAGGAGATCATATAAAATTTGATTTTTATTCATTTAATTTATTTTCCTATAAACGCAATCTGCCGCGACGTAATTTCAACCTACGCTTTTGCCATAATTTGAAATATATTTCGCTGATTAGACGTTGAAATCAAATTCTGTAACCCGACCGCGATCGAAAGCACCCCGCTCCGAGTTATTGCGCCGGGCTGAAAGAGTTTTCAACTAGTTGGGCTTATACTACGGCAGTCGAAACGCGAAATTTCAATTTTCATTCCGACTTCAGTGCGCCCCAAACCGTCGTAGTGGGTGGACGTTGCGTCTCGATCGTGAACTTTTACGAGTGTTGTGCGTTTGTGTGGATTGTTTTTAATGGTACGTGGATAGTTATAATTTGTTAATAAGAATTGGAAAGTTTATATAATTTATTTATTATTTATATTTTATTAGTATTTATAATTTATATAGTGTTATGTATAAATTGGAATTTATTTAGCTGTAAGATCCAGAATCTAGACATGTTGACGCCACTTTTTGAACTACTAAAATATGTTACCCGCGACTTCTTTCGCGCTGAAACAAATCCCGCGGGAACACTAAATTTTGCCGGGTTAAAAAGTAGCTAATGCATGTTACAAGCTATCTGTGTGCCAAATTTTATTCAAATCTGTTTAGCCGTTTCAGCGTGAAACACACGTCACACAAACATTCGCATAATATTATTTTATAAGTGATTTAAGTATACTGTGTCTTAGGCCCGTATTAATAGTCAGTACTTAAGATGCGACCCGGTCTCAAGACACGGTTCAGGCTCTGTGATTGGTTGGCTGTCAAAATTTGGACCAATCACAGAGCCGAACCGCGTCTTGAGACCGGGTCGCATCTTAAGTACTGACTATTAATACGGGCCTTAATTGCGATGTGTAAGAGACTAGGCTGTTGCCCGCGTCTCCGCCCGCGTAAATACAGTATCCTACGGGAACACTACTTTTTCGGGATAAAAAGTTGACTACGTGTTAATCCACACACTTTACTACTACCAAACTAAACTTCATCTGTATCATAAAATCCGTTCTGTAGTTTTTGCGTGAAAGAGTAACAAACAATCAAACGTTTTTATGGAATTTATTTTTGTTCTAAGTTTGTGCGCGCTAATCTCAGAAACGGCTTAATAGATTCGAATTAGCACACATATGGTTTATAGTCTAGATTAATACAGCCTATCTCCTACCGCGTCCTTATATGGGGAAATGCCGCCGACATTAATACAATATTTGTGCTGCAGAAGTGAGCAATACGTTCAATTTACAAATTGTTCCCTTTTGAATCACTGAGAGAAAAGTTTAAAGAAAAAGGTATTCTGACAGTCGCTTCTCAATACATTTTGGATAATGTATTATATGTTAGAAATAATATTAGTAATTTTAAAACTAAAAGCGACAATCACTGTAGAAACACTAGAAATATGCACAAGCTAGACATGCCATCAGACTAAGTAAAGTAAGCAAATCCTTTAAAGGTCAATGTAACGCCTATGTACAGTAGAATCCCAGAACACGTTCAAAATCTTTCCATTAATAAATTTAAAAAGTAGTTAAAGAACGTTTGTGTGCTAAAGCTTATTATAGGGTCAATGATTTTATTGACGATCGCACACCATGGGAATAGGATGGCCACCTGCACGGCTGCTTCTATGTACTGTACGTATCTGACTTTTGTTAATATTATGTAGACTAACCCCCTTACTAATAAAAATATTTACACAACGGATAACTTAAACAACGTTGCTGGCTTTGTCTGATGCGTTGGTAAAGTCACTTAAGAGACAAAGACAGCAACGTTGTTTAAGTTATCCATTGTGCAAATATTTTTATTAGTAAGGGGGTTAGTTAAATTTTTTTTAAAGGAACTATTTTCCATCTGTTTGCTAAAAGATGGCCCCGTCAGTGTGAGCAACCATACTATAATTATAGTAGATATACTATAATTACACTCTCTTTTACTATATACTATAATGCCTTTACTATAATGTTGAAATCTACTATAATTTTTTGAATTACGTATTCAATACTAATATATAATATTTTTTTCAAAATAAATCCAAGTGGTAATAAATCCAAGCTTAGCAGTAATATTTCAATCAAAAAATTCAATCCGGCTTTATCTTTTATACAAATTAATTAAATATTAATCCCGATACAAATAATAATTAATTAAGCCAGCACTAAAATTTGAAATACCCATCGAATGCGCGCCATACCTAGATAGGACAAATCACAAGTTAAAGATATTTTTTACTCTATTAACTCTAAATAAACTCAGTTATTTCAATATTACCGAACTTACTAACTTTTATCATAATTTTTAACGATAAAATCGAATTTCACGATTTTTCCTTCTGTGTACTATAATTCTTTCGAACTTACTATAATTTTACGGCCCTGGTACTATAATGCCACTCTCCGTGGTTGCTAACACTGGGCCCCGTGCGAGTTTCTTACTTCTACAGACCTACCTATTATTATAATTAACTAGCGATCCGCCCCGTTTTCGCACGGGTGCAATTATTTCTCTTTTGTTTCTTTAATTTAAGGGCAGAGCCCTTGCCGCTGGAGCTTCCGCCACTTTTCTCTATCCTCCACCAGTACCTTCAGCTCTCTACAGGACATGACATTTACATTCTCTACAAGTTGACTAATATAGTTTTTCCTTGGCCTTCCCCTACAGCTCTTTCCTTCTAATATTGTCCTCATGAATGTGTCATGAGGCAAGTGGCAGCTCTGAAACATGACAGCTGTCACCTATGATTGTTCCGATTATTAAATATGGAGCGTTACACAAAAGAACAACTCGTTATCATTGTGAAAACCCATTACAAAAATGGGGAAAGCTACGCTAAAACCGCTCGCAAACTTCGCGTAATTTTCGATCGTGAAAGTGCATCAAACAATTCGAAGAGTGATCAATAAATTTGAGGAAACTGGGTCGATTATGGAAGGCAAGTCTCCTGTGCGTCGGCGTACCGGTCAGTCTCTCGAAAACATCGCTGCTGTAAACGAGAGTGTCGCCGAAAACCCGGGAACATCAATTCGGTATCGTTCACAACAACTCTAACTTTCGAGGAATACCACGCAGCGAATTCTTACGAAGGACCTTCACTTCATCCTTACAAGATTCAGCTGACCCAGGAGATTAAACCAGCAGACCATGCACAGCGCCGACAATTCGTTGAATGGGTGTGGGAGCAAAATGAACTGGATGCCGATTTTTGGAAATAAAATCATCTTCACCGATGAGGCGCACTTTCATTTGAACGGGTTCGTTAACAATCAAAATTGTCGAATTTGGGGCTTACAAAATCCGCACGTGATCCAGGAGAAACAAATGCATCCCCAGCGAGCCACTGTTTGGTGCGGATTCTTCGCAGGCGGCGTGATTGGGCCGTACTTCTTCGAAAATGAGGCTGGAAATGCTGCAACTGTCAACGGTTTGCGTTACCGCACCATGATAACAGAGTTCTTGTGGCCCCAATTGGTAGGACTGGACCTGGACGACATGTGGTTCCAACAGGATGGCGTGACCTGCCACACCGGCCATGAAACAATTCATTTATTGGAGGAAAAATTTCCGGACTGAATCATCTCCCGAAATTCCGATGTCAACTGGACACCGAGATCTTGCGATTTAACGCCTTGCGACTTTTTCCTTTGGGGTTTTGTTAAATCTCAGGTCTATGCGAATAAACCACGAACAATTCCCGAGCTAAAGGCCGAGATCCAACGCGTCATCGGTGAGATACAGCCGCCACTCTGTGAAAAAGTCATCGAAAATTTCATGAAAAGAGCAAGGGTCTGCCGCCAGAGCCGTGGGGGCTATATGCAGGATATTCTATACCATACTTAACGGAACATGTGTACTTTATAACGCAATAAAAATATCACCTCTCGCTCAAAAAAATATGTGTTTTTTCTTAAAATTAAATCGGGCACTCTTATTGGGACACCCTTTTATACTTCACTTAATACACAAACATCGCTCTTTGTAACATACGTTTTTAAATTCACCGAATAAGCTCGTGCATACGTAAAACTTGTAACATATCAGCAAACGTTTCAATACACGCATCAACGCTACTTGTGTGAACTAAAACACTGTAGGTACCTACACATACTACCAAAAATGCGAGTAACGAAATGTATTCGTGTGTAACGTATCGTCACTCGGTACTGGACGGCGCGCCCGTTACTCAGTACCGAGTACATCCGGTTCGCTACAGCTCTACAAAAGTCGCAATTTTTAATGGCGTTAATAATATGTAGTAATTGAAATTGACGTCTACCATTCGCCGTGAATACCCTGACATATTGCCCTGACATATTGCCCTGACATATTGCCCTGACAAGTGGGAAGCTGCAAAAAACCCAACCCTTTAGAATCGTAAAATTAAATTTTACAACGTTCAAATTATTGTCCGTAATAAATATTGTTTTTAATTTAGAGACGGACAAATGTGCTCGTATCGGACCGTCCGATCCCATCGCTGTATCAATAAGGATTGTAATAAGTTATTGCTGAAAATTGGGTTGGATTGAAAAAAAAAAATACATTGGATGAAGCACTTTTGTTTAGCTCTAGCTTTTACGTGTGGCTCCGTCGGTCTTTATCATGTATATTACTAGCTTAAGCAGCTAGCTAACAGCCCGATTCGGAGGGCGTGTGTTCGATTCCGGCATTGGTACAACAAAAAACATTTTTGTTGTACCAATGCCGGAATCGAATCGGTGCCAAGTTTGGTTAGGACAATGCAGGCTGATCACCTGATTGTCTCTCGGCAGTCGTGTTGGTTAGCCGTCCCACTGGGTTACGATAGTAAAGGAGGAGAGAGTGCTCTTGTGTACTGCGCACACACTTGGGTTCTATAAAGACGACCTCTGTGGCTCAGTGGTACAGCGCGTCGGTCCTCAAGCCGGGGGTCGCGGGTTCGAATCCCGCCGAAGGACTAAAAGTTTTTCTGTGTTCCTGGGTCATGGATGTATATTAAATATGTGTATAATATAGTAAAAATCTTAAATATATGTAGGTATAGTATAAAAGTATTAAATATACTTCCCGTTTTATGGTACCTGTAACACAAGTTCTTCGGATACTGAGCACGGGGCCAGATTGACGTGGTGTAAAGCGTCAATAGATATTTATTTATTATATTTATTAAAAAAAAAAAAAAGAACTACTCCATCCGTAGCCTACTCTATATTTCATTCACGATGATCGGATAAGTAGTTTTTACGTGAAAGTGTAACAAACAAACTTACATTCACATTTAATTACTAGATATTGCCCGCGACTTGTGGAAACCGTACTTTTACCGCAATAAAAAGTAGCCTATGTCCTTCTCCGTGGTCTACTCTATATCTCTCCCAAATTTCATCAAAATCGGTCCTGTAGCTTCGGAGCCTATTCAATGCAAGCAAACAATATGTTTGTTTATAACATTAGTGTAGAATGTAGATGTTACTAGCTGGTGGCGTGCCCGCAACATCGTTTGCGTGGAGCAATTTACAAAAACGGAACCCTTTTTATTAAACGGAACCGTAAGATAAAAGCAGCTTAACTCAAAAAATAATAACATTTCCAACCAATTTTCCACTCCGAATACAAAAGCGCTGTGGTAGATACGTTCAAGGCCGATATAACCAAAATAATAAGCGTTCTGTGTTTCCAAACAGGCGATGGCATCATTTAAATGTCCAAACTTCCGTGTTCCCAATTTGACGGAGTTTTGGTGGCTGAGGTGAATATCTGCCAAGCGGTCCCCAGACGGCAGTAACTAGTGAGGCTGTAAACACCCCCCCGGGAGCACTATAAGGGTTAGATTAAATACCATCTATCTACGGACGGGTTATTATTTTAGTCTCGGAGCCTCTTTCACAATCGCCTATTTATAAGTGTCGAATTGCTTATTCGGAAGTGTTTTTTCATGATTATAGGTCATGCTAAATTCCCTTTAAGAAAATGATTTTGAACGAAACCTTTACTGTAAACTTTTGAAATAATTAGTAAAAAGCGTATTACGCGTTGATAGTTACGGAACCCTCCAAAGACATGACCCGGCATGCTCTTGGTTAGGTTGTTAATTTTAACTTGTTTGTGATTGTACAAATTTAATGCGATATGATTAACTCGGCAAAGTCGCCTTCTAAACTCTAGCTAGGTGACTAGCAGGAACATTTGACAATTGAGAGAGAATGGGGGTTTTTAAATTCGTGACATCTGACAGCTTTTTGACACGACAAGGACCGTCGGGCTACCCAGCGCCGCCTGGTGACAGAAAAAGAATCGAAAATTCTTATTTACCGTTTTTGATACCACTTACGCCACAAGATAACCCCTAGTCCCCGCACCTTTGCCGCTACCTTTGCCAGACTTTACCAGACTGTGGTCTGCCGTGTGTTTCGCCGAGTGAGTGAGGTTACCGGAGGCCCAAGGGGGGTTGGGGATGTTAAGAACTGTGAACGCAAGTCGCAGCACCAGAGGAGTTACAAGTGTAACTCCTCTGGTGTTGCGAGTGTCCATGGGCGGCGGTAATCGCTTACCATCAGGCGATCCGGCTGCTCGATTCCTGGTTTATTTCATAAAAATAAAAATGTAATCCGTTGGAGATATAACAAAACAATGTATTGTGGAATTGTTTTTCTTTTATAGATCTACAGAAAAGTCCGGGATGACATATTATGTCTATCTTTTACTATGCAAATTCTAAATTTTTAAAAAAATTTAACATAATATTATAATAAATCATCATCATCATCGTCAGCCCGTAGTCGTCTACTGCTGGACATAGGCCTTTCCCATTTCGCGCCACCGTACCCGGTCCTCTGCCTTCCGCATCCAACCGCTTCCCGCTACTCTCTTTAGGTCGTCGGTCCACATCGCGGAAGGTCGTCCTACGGGGTGGGTTGTTCGCGGTCTCCACTCCAAAACATTTCTGCCCCATCGGCCATCGGCTGGTCGACAAATACGCCCCGCCCATTGCCACTTCAATTTGCTCATCCCGTTTTATAATAAATACTACATTATATTATGTTATGTTTTCAGAAATAGCATATAGTTAGCCACTTTCAGCATTTCATACACAATATTATTCCCTTAAGTCAATAATTTCCCTTTACATACTACAGTTTAAATAATCTTAGGAGTTAAGGTAAAATTAAAATGTTTGTGTTAGAAAATAAATTCAAGCGGTTATGAAGAAGGTTGTAAAACCATACTTCGTCTGATTTATGTAAACAGGAAGACTAAACTCGACCAAACTAATGTGACTTTGTATTTCGATTAAATTGAACGGGGCTTACGGGCCGGGCCTCCTGTATTAAAGACGTCTTAGGGCACCCATACATAATTGCGAATTCGCATCGCATCGCAAATATCTGCGAGCTCGTATATGGGCTCTAGACGCTCTATGATACAAGCTCGCGGATGCGATGCGAATTCGCAATTACGTGTGGGAGTCCTTAATGCCGTTAACTTAAGAAGTTAGCCATATTTTCCATGAAAATAGTTTAAATCCCAATTCAAAGTTTAATTTAAACTTTTTTTCACTGCTCAGTTCGCTTCGTTTCCGGCTATAAAAGTTTATTCTGCAAATCCGCGATATAAGGGCTCGACCATACGGCGCGTTGTTGTGACGATTATTTTTTGTAATTTCAATAATTTTAATTTTAAACACTTACGGATTGTGTCGCGGTGCACTTTTCTTTTTCCCAAAGTTTCGGCTACTTTCCAGCAGCCGTCGTCACGGGAGGACTGAGGTGGCAGTTGTCCTATTTGTTTAAGTTGTTCAAACTACCCGACCGTTCTTCAATTATTATTTCGATATTGAGTCGATATCGAATTATATATCCGATCCGAACAAAACATACTAACAGTATCTTGAAGCCGCGGTGTATTTGACTTAACTTTTATTTTATATTAATGGATTAATATTTTTTGTATTTTTTTTTAATGTTTAATTAAGTAAATATTGATTTTTGAATATCGGTAGTGCGATATTGTAATACAAACCAACATGTTAGAACAAGGGAAAAAGTAAACAAATTTACTCTTTTTACCTGGCACGTAATATACCCTATTTTTCCTGAAACGTGTAAATCGCCCTAGCTATTTCGCTTGTGTTATCGTAACCCGTGCGGTGTATGCGGGGCCTGAGGCTATGCTAATGGCCCTCATATTTATCCACAGTAAATCGGTCCGTCCGCGCCCTTAGCCTGCACCGTGCTCTGTATTCAGGCCCTCAGTCCGCGCCGTGTGTTTAGACTTTATGTTGCGCCGTGTGTTCCAACTCTGAGCACGTACCGCGCTGTACTTGTAGCATTTATGCTAGTGGCCCACTGTCCGCGTCGTGTGCTCGAGCCCCGACCCCCGCACTATGTGTACAGACCCTTACCTGGCCGCGCGGAGATATGCGCGGTTTGTCCAAACCCTAACGGCCGAATACTGGAACAATAGTTAAATTAAGTGACGCTCAAGTCACATGCTGTCCTTGTTATTTCGGCCAGCAGAGACAGCGACAGCCTGTGAATAAGAGGGCTCTTACTTTTAGTTATCGTTCCAGTGTTCGGCCGTTGGCCTGTACCACGCCGTTGTATCATGAACGCTACAGGCCGTCTGTCCGCGCCGTGTGTTAAAAATCATTAGAATAGAACAAAATGCATTTCTGCGCCACGAGCGTCGCGATTTCAAAGCGCTGCCGGGCCGATTTTCTGCAAAATTCCATTACTGCAGGGTTCAATTTCAACGCGTTTTTATTAGCCTTCCCGCGCGGTCAGCCTCACCCTGGCCCTTCATGTAGCGCGCCGTGTGTTCGGGCCCTAGTATGCTAATGGCAGACTGTCGGCGGCAGATACGCGGTATTACCATACATTACTTCGATCGCGGCTCACCGTTTTTGTACTGTAATTCCGATTTAAATGACTTGCACTACATAAATACAGATTCAGGTGGGTATTGTTGAAATAAATCTTATATCCTCTCTTCTCTGTTGCATACAAAAATGGATTGCAATTCCAATGTCTCGCTAAAACTCGACAAAGAATGGGCCGATTTGGGTAATTTTGGTCTTGAAATGATTGTGGAAGTTCAGGGTAGGTTAAAACAGTGTGAGATATTGGAAAAATTGCGAGAAGATTACTAAAAACGACGATTGAATTTTGCCAAACTAACTGTTCTTTATGTACCTATATTTGACAGTCGACAACAAATTTGTTTACCTGTTTGGTTCACTTCACCTACACGGTTGCAGGTGTAGATGTGAGTGTAGGTTGTAGATGTGAGTGTAGGTTGTAGATGTGAGTGTAGGTTGTAGATGTGAGTGTAGGTTGTAGATGTGAGTGTAGGTTGTAGATGTGAGTGTAGGTTGTAGATGTGAGTGTAGGTTGTAGATGTGAGTGTAGGTTGTAGATGTGAGTGTAGGTTGTAGATGTGAGTGTAGGTTGTAGATGTGAGTGTAGGTTGTAGATGTGAGTGTAGGTTGTAGATGTGAGTGTAGGTTGTAGATATGAGTGTAGGTTGTAGATGTGAGTGTAGGTTGTAGATGTGAGTGTAGGTTGTAACTGTAGGTGTAGTTATTTATTCCAGTTCATAATTAGAACAGAACAACGTGTGTCGAGACAGCTAGTAATTATATTAAATAAAAGTCTCGTTTGTGGTGTTTGATTGCAGATCACTTCCGAAACGGCTCGACCGATTTTTATGCAATTTTGCAGGTGTATTTGGTATGTATGAGAATAGGTTGTGAGCTATTTTTAATACCCCTGTGTGATAGAGGTGACCCACCCTTATATTTTTATTATTTTATGACTTGCCATTAAAATACATATAATCTTAAATTTTCACCCTTCTAACACCATTCAGAATCGTACAGTGAAACATCAACTATTGAAATTTAAAATATTGTGGTCATTGTAGACCTGCTGAATTAAAAAGATCACATTCTAATAGTATTTTGGTATGTGGTCACCACTTATTAAACGACGCGGCGCGTCTGTTATTTTCCTTTACTACTTTTCCGTATGTTGTACAATCAGACGATCCCCAGGCGCACGCGCAACGCACACCATGCGTTGGCACTGAGACTCAACTGAGATTTAGACATAAATAAGCACGTGAATCGGTCTCCGCATTCTCATGGATAAATCCCATAGGCTTATGTACTAGAGACGGGACATATCGAGGTTGGAATGTCCTTACTTCGAGTGGCCCAATCTCGAGTTGTGCATTTGACAATATATCTAGGGGTCAGTAGTAGGGGTCAGCAGTAGAATAATATAAATTGGTTGTAAGTAATTTACATATAAGGTATCCTACTAATATTATAAATGTGAATGTTTGTGAGGATGGATGGATGGATGTTTGTTACCCTTTCACGCAAAAACCACTGAACGATTTTTTTAATTAAATTTGGTATGGTAGTAGTTTAGGTTTTGCATTAAAACATAGACTACTCTTTATCCCGGAAAAGTACAATTTTCCCGCGGGATACTCGATAGTGTATTTACGCGGGCGGAGCCGCGGGAATCAGCTAGTTTCATAATAATTTCAAAATTGAAATCTTTTCGCAGGTCACAGAAGCCATAAGAAGCCTTAGTTCGATCGCTTACATCGTAGTACGATTAATCCACAACAGATGGCGTCACTTTTTTCTTGTATGCCTGTAATAGCCTTACGTATAAGTCCTACTAATATTATAAATGTGAAAGTTTGTGAGCATGTGTGTATGTATGGATGGGTGGATGTTTGTTACTCTTTCACGCAAAAACTACTGAACGGATTTCGATGAAATTTGGTATGGTAGTAGTTTGGGGTCTGGATTAAAATTTTATCCCGAAAAACTACAGTGTTCCCGTGGGATACTGTATTCACGCGGACGGAGCCGCGGGAAAAAGCTAGTCTATGATAAATTCATAAAACCACGCACACTGGCCAACAAACATCTAATGTAACGTGAAACCAACAGATCAATGTGAAATGAACAATCGGAGTCATTGCAACCGCTCCCAAGAATTCTCTCAATCCTACAATTATGCAGGAGCTCGTTACTACTAAATCTAGTAATAGGATAAGAGAATTCTCCTAAAAAAAGGATTGAAATTAGACTTTGCAGTTGATCAGAGTGAGGTTTTGCACGATCTTTGACGGTCCGTTCGTTCGGTTTTTTGCTTGCAGAATTCTTAAGTGATTACTGTTCCGTGCTAATGCTAGAATTTTCAGAAAATAATCCTACTACTACATATTATAAATGTGAATGTTTGCGAGGATGGATGGATGGATGGATGTTTGTTAAACTTTCACGCAAAAACTACTGAACGGATTTCGACGAAATTTGGTATGGTAGTAGTTTAAGCTCTGGATTAACGCATAGGCTACTTTTTATCCCGAAAAAGTACAGTGTTTCCGTGGGATTCCCGGAGTCGCGGGCAAAAGCTAGTTAAACATATTTCCACACTAATTTGTTTGTTTGTATATAGTTATACAAATATAGTTATATAGTAATAGGCTTCGAAACTACTGGACTGGCACACATATACGGGAACCACGGGGAATTACATTTTGTACTTTTGTTTAAATATAAATATGTGTTACGTGGAAAAATAATATTTTGTATTTGCAGGGCTGTGTTAGTGAGATGTGAAGACAAGATGGCGGCGCGGGCGCAGTAACAAGATGGCGGGGTGGGAGGCGCTGTGTGTGCTGGGCCTGCTGTTGGGTCTGCTGTCGGGCGCGACGACGCACGTCACTCGCCACGACACTGAGGACTTGGGTGAGTGCTGATGACAAAGGAAGTAGGAGACTATCTTAACAAAACCATCCCCAGTAAAAGCACTCTTATATATAAAGGTTCTTCGAATGAATGACAGATATTTTGGACACATGACCTACTGCTTATGTAGAGACGTTTAGGCAAAATAATAAATTAGAATTTTGTATATTAATAAATTAGAAAATTAGAAATAAATTATTCTTCCAGTTAAGTAATATAATCAGGTGTTACTTTGCGGAAATCCATATCATACAATTTAATTAATATTATAACCCGCGAAAAAAAGCGGGATATTGCTAGACTAGACATAATATTCATTGAATTGTAAATTATTCTTCTGCCCAAACGTCTTGACATAAGCAGGAGGTCAATTGACCAAAAGATCCGTAGCTGATTACGAACGACTTCATAGACTGTAGATATTTCTTAAACAGGGGTGGCATTTCACGTCAATACTTCTGTTCAGTTGTTGGGCACCGGGGTCAGAGCATGCTATCGCCCTCGCGCGCACCCGTTTTGGTGCGTGTGCCAGTTGCTGGAGCATGCGCTGGGTACCGTACTGCGAAGTGAACAGAAATAGCAACGCTTAAATTAGGCTTCTGTGGAGCTAGCAGGAACATCATCATCATGACAGCGCCCATACAAATTTCATTCGATAACGTTATGTTACGCCGCTGTCAAATGGTACTGCTGGGCCCCTCAGGTCTCCGATGCCCGTAAATACTGTCATTAATTACTAGAGTGATAAATTATTATCCAAAATCAATTATCCATCGAGAACAAGCCGATGGATTGCACGATGAAAAAAAATGAATTTTTTCTTCTACAGTTTCACGTCGTTAAAATTCTATTGACCCTTGACCAAGGTTCAGATTACACCGAGACGCAACGGGACGCGATGACGCTTGAAGATGATGTAATGATATGCAGCAATGCGTCGCGCTACACCGCGCGCAATTCCATTTTGTATCGCTATTGGATCGCGTCTCGGTGTGACTGACCTTAGAAGGAAAGTGTATGACTAAAAACTGTTGTATTTAACTCATAGTTTATACCATATTCCTTCAAGAACGTTCGTATCAGCCACTTACGGTCGAATGCTAGCCACTTAAACTTAAGTGTTACTTAAACCACAGGCCGCCACTGTCTCTGTTCAATAGACTTACAATGTCACCATGTGATTTGCGTTGAGATGAGTTCATGGCCGTAAAAACGACAATTTCGTTCTTTATTCTCATTATGTATGTCCACTGTCCAGCCCTCTAACAGATTCAGGAGCTCATGTGCCATGAGCCTCTTAACTTTAAGGAGCGTATAAGAATTTGGGCGTCTTAATATTTTTGGAAACGCAACCGCTCGGCGGTCAATCAGCCACTTTACTCCTCAATATTTGGAGAGGTTCGTCGATCAGCCACTTTAAGTCCATATTTTCGTTTGGAATCGACTTATATTCGCTCCCGCTGTATTTGTACTGTGGCGTTTTCACATTATTGCGTGGCTGTCGCAACTTCACTTCACTTCACACTTCACAGGTCGAATTGAATCCCTCGTCATCATCAGACCACATGCAGCTTCGCGGCTTATAGTATCCTACTACTGTTATAAATGGATGTTTGTAACTTTCACACAAAAACTACTTAACGGATTTCGATGTAATTTGGTCACAAAACAAAATCAGTCCAGTTATTTCGGACCCTATTCAATGCAATCAAACAAATCTTCCCTCTTTATAATACAAGTTTGAAGTGTAACTATAGATGAAATAAATCTTCGACACTGAGGCAATTGACCTCACACTATGATTCACATCACAACTGATTTAAAACGCCTTTTTTGTGTTGTTTACTAGATAAATATTTTTTTTCAACTTTCACTTTTTTTTTCACCGCCTAATCATGTCGAAATTTTTTGTAGGTAATTGATTTTACATAACGATATATATATCTGATTGCTTACGAAACATGTGATTTCCCGACATTGCCCGGTAAATAAGCGTCAGTTAACAACTTCACACAGAGACGCAACGGGGCGCGCGCTTTTTAAGAACGCGATACAAAATGAAACGTGTATCTTTTTACCCGACTGCGGCGAAGCCAAAAGGAAGGGTAATGATGATTGATGTCTACGATTTTGGCAGTCTATGTATGTGCGTATGTTTGTACCGCAAGTGACATGTAAATTGGTAGTGTAGGATCCGCTATCGCACGCGTCGTCCGCCTGGCAGCTACGTGACTGACGTCTCCCGTCACCCGATACATCCACTGTCATCTGTGGCTAGCAGTGGCGTGGGGTTCCTATAGCTCCATTCCTGTCGGCTTCACTTCCCACTTACCATTTGAAGAGCTGAGAATGAGTGAGAGAGCGAGAGAGCGAGACTGTATGATATCTATGCTTACATACACTACAGTTAGCGTTATAGTGGACAACTGTTTCTTTGTTTACGTTTAAATGAAACTGAACAGACTCAGCCCAGCAGCAGCTAAGCTTACTCCTTGATAAACAATTTCCACTGCTCCAAAGTGCTTCTGTATTTTATTACTGTAAACTTCAAACTATAAACCTCAACGATTCGTTTCGACGAAACCATAAAACAGTTTGATTGTATTGCCCAAGTCAGTCCGTCCACCACACGTTAGAATGTACTGATGAATGAATGGCACGAAGGGGCTGAGTCCACCGGAGTGCTATTATGGTCGTACGGAAAACCGACGCGACGTGAAACAGCACTTGCGTGGTTTCGTCTAAGTGGAGATTCCAAAGTTTAAAATGGATAGCAACGCCAAGAGCGTCTCATCTGGTGCTGCGGTTGTAAAAATACCAGCAGGCAGATGGATACGTCTGCTTTTGTGCAGGTTTTCCTGCAAGCGGGAGCGCTCACTTGAGTCGACTCACGACAGTTTTATGACAGACTTGTCTAAAGTCTATGTGAGACAAGTAAAACAAAACGTTTTAACCCAAAGTTTGACGTATTTCTGCCGTTATTAGACAGTTTTGTCAAAAAAAAGTTCAAGTGTTTTGTCAATCCTACCACTATTGTTAATATGAAAGTTTGTAAACATGGATCGATGGATGAATGTATGGATGGCTGGATGTTTGTGTCTCTTGCACGCCAAAACTACTGAACAGATTTTGACGAAATTTGGTATGTAGTAGTTTAGACCCTGGATTAATACAGGCAACTTTTTATCCCAGCAAAATGTACGGTTCCTGCGAGATTTCTTTTTGCGCGTACGAAGTCGCGGGCAATATCTGGTTTTATTATAAAAAACTAGCTGCGTCCCGCGGCTCCGCCCGCGTAAATATACTATAGAGTATCCCGCGGGCACACTGTACTTTTCCTGGATAAAAAGCCTATGTTTTAATCCAGAGTCTAAACTACTACTATACCAAATTTCATCAAATACCCTTCAGTAGTTTTCGCGTGAAAGCGTAACAAACAAACATACATTCACATTTATAATATTAGTGGGAATGAAGCATCAATCCACAGCCGCGCAGCACACCACGGTCAGATCCGACCGCAGAGAAATGATGCAGATGAATATTATGTCGACTGCGCGCGCCTGCTGCGATGGTCCGTATGTTGGAGCCTAATCTAAAGCCTGATAAAGATAGAAACATAATAGATGCCTTCCCTTATTGAAATCCTTTGAGGTGAAATTAATTTTAAATTTGTATGGGAGGGAGTATCTTCGGTATTTTAACGTATTCTCCGATACTATATTGGCGGGTTTCTGATTGAGTACCGATTGGACTGGTTGCGCCCGTGGTTTCGCTCGCATCTTCCTCTTTATTAATAAAATAACAATTAAAAAAAAAACTATAACATTACTACGTAAATTATACATATAATAGCCTATGTTACCCGGGCTGTTGTTACGAATACATTGACACCTCATTCATTGAAATCGGTTCAGTAGTTTAGGCGCTACGGTGGAACAAACATGAGAAAATTATACCCTTTTGGCTTAGTTGAGTAGAAAACTAGACGTTGCCCGCGACTTTGTACCCCCCGCGGGAACCGTGCATTTCGCCGCGATAAAAAGTAGCCTATGTCCTTCCCCATGGTCTACTCTATATCTGTGCCAAATTTCATCAAAATCGGTGCAGTAGTTTCGGTGCCTATTCGATGCAAACAAACAAACAAACATACAAACAAACTTTTTCTCTTTATAATATTAGTATAGACATATTAATTATTATTTAAGATTTTATTACACTACACACTTATTTAATACACCCCCATGACCCAGAAAATATTAACAATAAAATCAAAAATGACTGACTACGTAACCGTATTCTATGCGTTGCCTGACTGACACGCACTGGCCCGGTTCTTTTTGATTTGTCGATTAGTTACTGTCGTACGTAATCAATTCACGGTTCAATCACGATCAATTCACGGTTCAATCACGATCAATACACGGTTCTTTCATTACCAGTTGACCTATCACGAAGATTTCTGAAACACATGTAATACAGACGTATTTTAGTGTCCAGCGATCATTATTAAATGTTCATTGCTATATTCAGTTCTATGTCAGTTGGTCATCAGCTGATCATGTATCTTATAACCGGCTAAGTGCGAGTTGGACTCGCGCACGCGGGTATGCAGCACGCGGCAAAAAAATCACGTTTGCTCTATGGAAGCCTCACTTAAATATTTATTTTATTCTGTTTTTAGTCTTTTTTGTAATAGCGGCAGCAGAAATACATCATCTGTGAACATTTTAACTGTCTAGCTATCGCGATTCATGAGATACAGCCAGGTGAAATACAGAAGGACAGACAGACGGACACACAGGAAAAAAAAAATCTAAAAAGTAATAATCATACTAAATAAAATTACATTGCGCTCTCTAAGGCGCTGAGGTCACTAACCTCTCAGAAACAGGAAATAACATCAAAACTGTGTGAGCTCAACGACCTTAACAGCGCCGTAAAGAGCGCATTGTTATTTTATGTAGTATAATTATTTTCGAAATTTTCAATTACTTTTCTGCTTAAACGTCTTTGACATAAGCAGTAGGTCATATGCCCAAAATATCCGTAACCTTACATGTATAGAGAAAAACCTTATATGTATAAAATAACCTTATATGTATAGAGAAAAGCAATGATGTTTTATATTAAATTTAAAGTAATGCTCGGAAATCTTTTTCAATATCACAGCTACTTAAGCACTGATCCTTTGGAGCTTCCGAGCCGGTTAAGAAAATATAATACTCTGTCCTCTGTAGTCTGGAGACGGCAAAGAAAATATAATGGACTTAACAAGTTTTGTAATAAATTTTAGAGGATGTGACAGCTGTTGGAAGTACCTATAAGAATACCCAAATTTTTGTATGTACAAATTTTAATTAAAATAAATTATGTAAATACAAATTTAAAATATAAAAATTACATTTACGTGAATAACCCCCCTCCAAAAATGGGGTTATTTTTGTATAGTGTAGTTTGGGTATTCCTATACTTTCAAGTTTCAACAGATGATTGTCGGTAGAAGGAATAAACTTTTGGTGTTTGTATTTTACGTGAAATTGAAGGCAGTATCACCGGAAATGACGGTTGCGGAATCTATATATATAAAAGAAAGTCGTGTTAGTTACACTATTTATAACTCAAGAACGACTGCACCGATTTGGCTGAAAATTGGTGGATAGGTAGCTTAGAACCAGGAGACGGACACAGGATACTTCTTATCCCTTTCCCGTGGGACGTGACATAAATCGTGGTTTACAGCTAAACGTAATGTTGTCTATGGTTATCCAGTTGAACGTCGCGTCACTTTGACAGCTCGGCAGAGCAAGCGTCGCAGTAGCTTTTCCGCCATAAAAAAAACGCGCTGTCTCCCGTGGTTTTTTTTCCAACATTCTTATAATGTTAATAGAACCTATGCATGTTATGTATATTTAAAAAATATAATAAATTCCGTGATTACGAAATAGGAATTCGGAGTTTTGCCGGGGAGTTCAATGGGTGACGTTGAGAATTTGTAATATTTCATAAATTTGTGTTAATCTCGGTTCTTAATGTGTAATATTGGTAGAATATTAACCATTAAATATTCGTTAACGTGCACAAGTGTGGGAAAGTGGTACAACTTCTAGAAACGTGCTATGTGTGTTTACCGCCAAAACTCCCTAGGAACTTTCAGTAAAGCGTCTACCACTTTACTGAATCGTCTGACATGACTCATGGACTGTACTGACTATTTATTTCGACTTTGACTAGACTTTAGACTTGACGATATAGGAATACGGTGTCGAAAATTGAAACGAAAGTTCTATTTCCCGCCTTTTTTAACTTAACACTGGCAAATGGTTTAAGATAAGCCGACGCCATATATTAATAAATAAAAAAAAGAATTCAATCATCAGATTTATGATTATAACAATTAACAGATAGTAGATTCAGTACTGACGCGTGTCCACTTGAAGGTAAACATTATGTATGGTTGAAAATTTGACAATTAGAAATTTTGAAGTTGACCGGCTGATGTGTTTGTTTCGAGTTTCTATTAGCTTATTGTGCCGATATTATCATTAACAATGCCGCGACTAAGACGATCGAATAGACAGACAGACATACAGACAGACAGAGCGTAACTATAAGTGTTCCTTCAGTATTACGGAACCCTAACAATGGATTGCAATTCCAATATCTCGCTACAACTCGAGAGCGGCTGGACCGATTTGGCTAATTTTGGTCTTAAAATAATTGTGGAAGAAGAATACTGCAAAAATTACTGTAGATGAAGGTGTACATGTAGGTGTAGTTTGGAGGTGTACATGTAGGTGTAGGTTGGAGGTGTAGTTATTTATTTATTCCAGTTCATAGTTGAGACAGAACAACGTGTGTCGCGACAGCTGATAATTAGAATATTTCCTTTACGGACTTACTAAAAACTATTATGTTAATTTTCAATGGAGAATTTTTCTTTAAGTGCTGTGTACATCTGTCACTAACTATTGTGCCAGTAGGAAGTGAAACGGAACTAGAAATAAGTTATTAATGTAATTAACAACTATCTGTTGCCCGCGGCTCCGCCCGCGTAATTGCAGATCCAGCGGGAACACTGTACCTGTTTCGTAATAAAATGTATCCTATGTTTTAATACAGAGCCTAAATTTCATCAAAATCCGTTCTGCAGTTTTTGCATGAAAGAGTAACAAACATCCATAATTTCACATTTGTCCTACAATAGTAGTAGGATAAGTTATTGGTGTATATATTTATTAAAATAAAAATAAATGATATCACTTAGATCAGTAGGTTGGAGGGGTAGTTATTTATTCTATTCAGTCCAGTTCAAAGCTGAGACAGAAAGTCTTTCGGGCGAGCTAGACGGTAGTAACAATCTATTAGTTCTCAACGTTATAAAATATTATAATCCTTCCAAAAGGTCTGAAAACTAAGCTAGATTGTGTAGGCAGAGCAGACTAATGCTTTCAGGATATTACGAAACGCTGATTCGGAGATTTCGAGTGCGGGGCTCGAGCGTTCATTAGATCATCCAACTAGGGGTTTTAATTATATTAATGCATTTTTCATCGGGCTGGTTAAGTTTTTGCCGTCGTCTTTTTGGTTAGAGTCACTCGATATTCTTTATGTAACCTACTTTTTAGTAGAGTTGAGGCCTGTTTCACGATCTTCAAATAAGTATCTACTTATTAGTACTTTATAATCGTAATATTTTCTCGTTTGTCAAGTAGTAACACCTCGATATATCTGAATCCTCACTAATAATAATAGCTCCCCACACCGATGCCGGTGACGGTGGCCGGTGTCATTAAAACCTGGCCAGCTCCGCAGGAGTTGTTTTGTAGTGCCCGAGTGTGTGCAGTACACAAGAGCACTCTCTCCTCCTTTACTCTCGTAACCCAGTGGGACTGGCGAGAGATCAGGCGCAGGTCCGACTTTTTACATGCCCATCCGACGCATGGATCATCTCTCTTGTCAGACAATCAGGTGATCAGCCTGCGTTCCTCATCAGTCCTAACCAAACATGCAAACACAATTTTTTGTTGATTCAACGCGGGAATCGAACCCACGACTGAGTCCGAGTCGAGAGTTAAGCTCTAAACCACTGTACCACGGAAATCCATACTAATAATATAAATGTGAATGTGAGTTTGTTTGGGTGTTACGCTGACGTAAAACTACCGAACGGATCATCATGAAATTTGGCACAGACATAGAGTAGACCACGGGGAAGGACATACTTCTACTATTACTTTACTACTAGGCTACTTTTTATCGCGGGAAAATATAGATAAGGTTCCCGTGGGATACTGTATTTACGCGGACGGAGCCGCGGGCAAAAGCTAGTATAATTAAATAAAAAGTTAATATTTTACATATAAAGGGGGTTCCCTTAGCAATTAATGAAATCCTAAAGCCACTTCATAGGAAAACTTGAACGCTTTCTCTCTTTTCATATGCAATTTCGCATCAAAGTTAAATCAAGATTGGTTCATCATTTATTCAGTCCCTGTTAAGCGCTCTATGGAACTAATATTGTGCAGTTAAAGCTATGTAACCATTCTCAACTGTATGCCATTGATATAAAGTCCAATTCAAAGCATGCAATATGTGAGGGGTGTTTTACTTTGTATTTTTGTTGTAACGGCTAAGAAATAATTTAGTACTTGCTAGAAATGTCCTTGTATAGGAGTTTATTAAAAACTACACGTAGGCGGCCATGTTTGCACGAAACCTGCCCATCCCAAGGGAACCGTATAAATAAAATTACTTTCGAATACTATTAACATTTTTGAATATATTATTAAAGCTATTTAAATTAAGTGGCGGCAGTGGCGTAGCGAGCCTTAGGGCGAGTTCACACCGCGACGATCGACGACGAATAACTATTCAAAATTGAACTTTGTCCACTACACAAGAAGGTACACGTTTCATGACATCATACACTGCATATGCGCTGTGCAGCGCGGCGCAACATGACATGCGAACTCTTACAGAGTTATGTGTACTCGTATCTTATTGTGTAATCTAATAATTATCTTAAATATCTTAAACATGCTGCGCCATGTCGCGTATACTTTCGCTTCAGTGTGAATTAAGCCTTATGTCAATTTTTATAGCCCAAGTAAAGTTTTTCGTAAAAAGCGAAAACTGCTCGCAATTATATTACTGAAATGAGAAAAATATTCACAAAGAATATATTATTAAGTAATCGGCACATTTGACACTACAATATATACTTAAATTTCCTGTCATTGATTATTATACGCGTTTAAAATATAAGAATACAAGTTTTTTAATGATCCAGTCTAACTTGCCTTAAGCGGATAAATATAAGCCGTTCCCTAGTCGCTACGAGGCCTCAACATTATTGTGTATTATAAAAACACAAACAATCTAATTTAAGCTGAAATCTTTTTACATTATACAGGTATAAGGTATAATATATTCTCTGCAAAATATATTTGGAAGTTGCCAAGTAAAATATTGGCACAAAACAAGGCGGATTGACGTCCTCAAATTGTGTTTACCTTTGAGCGGAGTTTGAGAGTTGGAAATTAAGCCATCGGGACGTCTCATCCGCGAATGACCAGTGTTGACACCTGATGCGCCGTAGTTTTGGGGTTCCGTAATTTGCATCATTAACGGAACCTTGATTATTTCGTTGTCCGATGTGTAATGATTTTGATTTTGTTTGTTCCGACGTAGCGCCTTAACTACTGGTCCGATTTTAATAAATGAGGTTTCAATAGATTGGTGATAATAGGCCGGGTAACATAGGCTATATATTACGTAGTCGGGTTGTAGTTTTTTTTATAAAATTTGTAGTTATGGCAAATTATATTTCACTTTTGTAGGTTTATATTTACTTACAATATATAAAATATTGGCACTCGGGGCGTGCCGGCAGAAGTGAAAGCCATTGTGTGTATAACGCACAGGCAAGCGTGCGGCGCGCGAGCCGCCCGCCCCGCCCCCGCACCGCACCGGAGTCGGTAACTACTGACAGTGTCGCGAGAACATTCTTTTCGATCTCAATAAAATGCCCAACGCGCCTAGAGCTTCCTATCAGCCAAGCGTCCCGCGACGGCTAATCTGAATTCCGCTCGCCAAACCCGCAAAGGTTAGGCAATAAGAAATGTGATTACAGTCTCTCGGTCTCACGAGACGGCGACAGAGGCCCGTCCTCGGTCTACTGTATTCTGCTCACGAGCACTGCGCCTTGAATTCTTTAACTCCCGCGGGAACTTCGCCGACGGAAATAATTTAAACAGTCTTATTATTTTATAACTTTATCAAAACTTTTGTCCGTACCACCTCAGAAGCTCAATTCTCGTATTCAAAGTAGAGTTTCATTCTACTTTGATTGTATTATAAGTGAAGCGACTTGTTATCATAAATTGATTTTGTGACGTTAGGACCAATCGAAACGCTTTTGAAGCTGCTTTAACGTTTACGTGAATACCGGTTTGACAGTTTTAGCGTTTCGGGACTTGATCGTAATGTGGGTTTTTTTAATTCGTGACATCTGGTGACAGGAAAAGAGTCGAAAATTACCACTTGCGCCACCAGGTGACGCTTTGTGGGCGTCGGGTCTGCCCCCTAGCGGCAGAAAGATATCAAAAACCCTCATTGTATAATTGCAGGTTTTATTTAGCAGAATTGACCCTCAGATTCAACGTGGGGTATACTTCGTACCTCAACATTCTAGCAAATAAATATTTTATTTATTTAAGACGGCTATGCAAAATTGAACTTCCTTCACTACACAGAAAGATACACGTCTCATTGCAAGAGCGGCGCCGCCTGAGTGGCCCGGTGCCGTTCAAAATTCGAACTCTCGCAATGAAAAAGCTATCTTTTTCTGGTATTGAGTATATAAGGTTAAAATTTGAATCGCTATCTTAAAAATGCAGCGCCGCGTATCATCGCGTCTCGTTCGGTGTGAACTGACGCTTATGATAATTGTTATCTTATAAAATGCCACGCCGTGGCTCATCTTGGTGTTACCTGACCCTTAGAATTAAATTTTCGTGTTAGAAAAATAGTGTTTTCTCACTAAGCTTTTCAACCTATTAGGTAAATAATTAAATGGATTTTTAATCATAATTTTTAATAAAAGAAATTGTCTACTCTATTTCTGAGCAAAATTTAATCAAGATCGGCCCAGTTGTTTCGGAGCCTATCAAATCCTTTCTCTTTATAATAATACTAAATTTAACGCGGCTCCACCCGCGTAAATACAGTATCCCACGGGAACAGTGTACTGTTTCGGCATAAAAAGTATCTTACATGTTAATCCAGAGCTTAAACTACTACCATACCAATTTTTATCAAAATCCGACTAGTAGTTTTTACGTGAAACAGTAAAAAATCAATCCATCCATCCGCACAAACTTTCAAATGTATAACAATAAGTAAGATTATTTTTGCGTAAGTAACTCATCCTGAACGCAATCACGCCTAAACCACTGAATTTGGATGGAATTTGATACAGGAGGTGATTATACCAGGCGTTTCTAATGAAAGATAACGAATGAACGAACGAAAATGAACACCAACATATACCTTTTAGTTTATGGAAAACCTCATTAATCAAACAATTACAAATTCTTCTCATCGCATATTTTGCGCTATTTCAAAATAATATTATGCGTGCGTTTTTATTAATTAAATATGGATTAATAAAATATTATACATAAAATATTAATTTCCTGTAATTTTTTAAATACATAAATAATAAGAAAGTTTACAAAAGGAGTTTACGTTCGAGTTTACAAAAGGAGTAGTGTACGAGATAAAAATCAATATTTTCGAAGAAACTGGGGATTGTTTGACGCACTTTTGCTTTTTGTGAGTCTCGTGTAAACGCCCCATACAAAAGTCGTACAAGCAGGTGACGTCACACGCCTGTAAGTTGCTACGAGTGTATAAAATTTCTGATATCTCCGAAGTTTGCGCGTGTTCATACACACCATCATAAATCTTTTTGTGTGTAAAGTGATTATGTAGTTTAACACTTTGAAATGCATCTAAATACAAAACTACACATAAAATTTTAATTCTTTTTACTTTTCTCAAGTTGTAATATCTAATCATTATTACTGAATGCATAAGAAAAAACCAAATTTTTACATGTAGGCAAATGCCCCATTGTAATACCACGGGGTATTTATAATCAATAATAATTTTGACATGTCCCTGATTACTATTCTAAGGAACCCACAGGTACCGCGGAACCCACTTTAGACCTCGGGGAAGGACATAGACTACTTTCGCTATATGCGGATTGCAGAAAATCGACGCAAACGAAGTCGCGGCCAGTCGTTCCAGAAACAGTAGAACGAGATAATGAGTGGTAATGTTTTTTATTTCACGTCCTGTCTGTTCAATCTGAAAGGAATTTGTTCTTATTATGAACATTAAACAAAATGTACTCGCTTTAGTTCAGTAATTCTCTATTCCACGCGTCCATTAAATATTTACTAGGGCGTTCCGATTGAAAATAAGCAATTTTCAGATTTTATACGAAATAAGATCGGCGTTTTAGCCTAAAGGTCGGCTCACACCGAAACGAGGCGGGGCGCGGGGCTGCCTTTTAAAATAGTGATTCAAAATTTAACTTTATTCAGTACACATGAAGATACACGTTTGATGGCCGGAGCAGCGCCGCGCCATGCAGGGTGTTTTGTTTGACATTCGAATGCAAGTAAACATGGTATTTGGGTTTTGTTATAAAAAAAATAATTATTACAATATAGTTTGTTTCGCAAACATGATTTGATTTTCGCCAAGGAGGCCAATGGCCCTGGCCCGGAGCCGCAGGCTGCAAGGGGCGCCGAAACAGGCCTCGCGGCTGGGCGCCTTTTTAAGTTTTAACCAAGAATATTTTTACTGACGTTTAAAAATGACAAGATTGCCACTGCCTGAATGGCGCTAAGGTACGGCGTAAGTGCGGCGTAGTAATATAGGGATTTTTCAAATCTTATTTTCTATGCAAAAATTTCCGCGCTCGCGCCATTTGGTGTTCCTTGAAATACTTAATGTTTTTCTCATGTGCAGTCTTTCAGAAAGTAAAATAGGGGAAAAAATGCTCGCTTCTAAGAAGAATGTTGTTTTTATTGAACTGACATTCTGTTAATTGTTTTCATAACATATTTCGCAGTGCACGTCCTTACAGATAGGTTTTCAATTTTTTTTAATCAGTGAAGTGTTCGACAAAAAGCTAAATTTGGCAAAATCTGTTGAAATGTAAAAAAAAATGTATTAATTCAGCATAAATAATAACATATAAAATCATATTTTTTAAATTAGGATGCAATTTCAAAAGGTGGAGCGTTTATCCCGGTTATACCCTATTTTAAATTGTAATATAAACAAAGCTGAGTTAATAGCAGTTATATGTGACTGTCGGTTAGCGCTGAGTTATGTGCTGCAGGTTGGATTAACTACCGACTGGTTAAATGTAACTGCGCGCTAAAACGCGGATGACCATCGATTGCTGAACTTGTTAAATAAAATGTAATTTTCAATAAGGTACATTTTTTTTATTTTTGGCGTGGATGTGAATGTGCGACGATGTTGTTTTTGTATTTCTCCCATAAATTTGTGTTATTTCGGCTCTTAGGGCTACAGTAGTCGGCTCTTCTCTCCATACAAACGCTGTTGCCTTCTGGTGATTTACTCTAAAGTCAAACAGTGTAGGCTTGATTTGAGCGTAATATCGATTTCTATTACACTTGTCTGGGCCGGTCCGCGCTTATATTTCAAAAATTTAACTTAGTTTAGAAGATAAGAGCCTCCAAATATCGGTTTTTTAGCGCAACTTTCACCGTAAATAAAAAACAAACGAAGTATGAAAATAAAAAAAAACAAGCACGTACCGACACAGTTTGATTGTTCAGCAATTGAGATAACTTCACTTCAGACAGTAATATTATATACTTAGTTTTATTCATGAAACACCAAGAGCTGAGTGTCGATTTGCGTAATTTGAGGACGCCTTTTCTAAAAGGTATAACTTTTCAAAGCGGTATAAACGTATGCACTTTAACTTCTCATATAAGTGTAGATTACTATTTTATGGGTATATCCTTTTTTCCTCGATGTGAGGCGAAACAGCAAGCATGATCCCCGCGCGCCGCAATGAGTTCGAGCCGTTGACTAGCGCACTATTGGAGGAATATTAACCATTAAATGTTCGTTAACGTGCACAAGGTGTGCACAAGTGTGGGCAAGTGGCACAACAAAATGCATGCTGTTTTGTGTTCCCTCCAAAACTCCGTAGGAACTTTCAATAAAGCTTCTACCACTTTACTGAATCGACTGACTTGACTCATTGACTGCACTGACTTTGACTAGACTTTAGAATCGTTGATTTATAAAAACGGTGTTGAAAACATTTAAAAAAAAACCCGTTTTCCGCCTTTTTGACTCCATACCGACCGACCGCCATGATAAAAAAAAATCTTTTTTCAAACTACGCCACGATTGTAGTATAAAATCACAAATTAGGAAAGCGTTTAATTAACAAATAAGAGACTGTCTTTTTTTATTGCGACGAAGAAGTTTGTTTTTTTTCACAACTGCAAAGGATTCCTGAGATAGTAATAATATAATCGCTTGCCATCTCCGATCGGTCTGCTCGTTTGCTCCCTATAGCCTGCGATTACCTCATACCCGCAACACCTGAGAAGTTACAAGTGCGTGCGGCTGTCAATATTGAAAAACCATTCATAATTACCGATTCACGCGATTTACGGTTTCATAAAAATGAAGGTTTTACTTCGGCCGTTGGTGTTAACGGGCGCAGCCGGTTATAGTTAACTGGTAGTTAAATTAACTGGTTAATAAATATTTACCGTTCCATCGATCGGTTATAAGACTTCATCATCAGCAGGCAAGCGTACTCCGTACAAATGGAATTTCAGGTCTAAATTGACCCATCAATAATCCGGCATCAATTCCTTATATTGGGTCTCGATTGTTGAAGTCGTTATATTCCCTCATATAATGGTTTCGTTTTGAATGTATCGACCACGAAACTATTTTAATGGTAGGTATATTTATTCAATAATATTCGATAGCAAAAGTCTCGAAGTACCGGACTTTCTTGCTTTTTTCTTTTCAGTTTTTACGCGGTCGTGTTTATTTTTATTTTTTTAATTCCTTAATTTATTTAATTACCCGACTACTGCGAAGCCAAAAGGACGGGTAATGATTTGCGGTCTATGCATTTAAGACTGAAAACTCGCTTCGACATCACATTACACTTCCGACACAGAGACGACACTCTACTAAATGACAGCTCGAGCACCGGCGAATGTCAGCCGTGTTGACGTAAGCCCAAGGTTGACACCGAAATAATTTTAAACGTCGCGTCAGACAAATATATCATCAATGTCAAACCCCGAAACGACCAGCGGCCAGCCCCGTGAACGGAAGTCCTGGCTTGATAAAACGCACGCATAGCTGCGGGCTGTCATTCGTGTAAGTCTATAGAATGACGGTTCTTTGCGTTAGCAATACATATTCTTCGCTTCCGACTGGTAGCTGGTGACGATGATGACTGTAATCAGCGGTCAATACTAGCTCTAAGGCTTTGTCCTCTGACAATAGCTGTTCATTAAGAATATAATAGCAAAGAGCAAATGTACAATCTCTTCTGTTGCGTCCCTTTATCATTGACACCAGGGAAACGGGCCAGCCGGTAATCAGGTTGTCCTATTTGGTCTCGCTTCGCAACTAGACTAAGAACCGGTCGAGTGCGAGTCAGACTCGCGCACGAAGGGTTCCGTACAGAACGGCAAAAAATTGCGGCAACAGAAATCGACAACCTCCGCGGTTCAGCGGTTGAGCGCGTCGGTGCTCGAGCCGGTTGCGGGTTCGAACCCGCCGATGAAACAAAAAGTTTTTCTGTGTTCCTGGGTAATGGACTTAGAGCATTAAACCGACGTCATGAATGTGTATTAAATTTGTGTACAATATAATAAAATCTTAAATATGTATTATGTATTATCTAGCTTTTTCGCGCGACTTCGTCAAATACAAACTTTCAACCCTTATTTTACGCCCTCAGAGGGTGAACTCTAACAAACCCTGATACATGTGTTCAATGAAATGTATTCAAGGACATGAATCGCAAATTTCATCCAAATCAGTGCAGATTTAAAGATTTTACATACAAATTTTCAACCCCTATTTCATGGAATTTTTCAAAATCCCTTCTTAGTGCGCGTCTACATTGTAAATTAAAACTGCTGTTCAAATTTCACGTCTCCACCATTAGCAGTTACGGCTGTGCGAGCGTCTATACGTCAGTCAGTCAGTCAGTCAGTCAGTCAGTCAGTCAGTCAGTCAGTCAGTCAGTCAGTGGGGACATCTCCTTTTATATATTCAAACTGAAACTCAATTTTCTTATTGAAAGTAGGCTTTTAGAAAGCGCTTTTTGACGTCAAACAACTTAAACAACATAAACACATGAATATATCAGCTTAATTACATAATATGTTATTAGGACAGACTGAATAATTTGTTTCTACAGTGAGAATAATGCTCTTATCATCTGTGTCTGAATTTGACTGCAGAACGATCGGAACTTAGACGAGTTACACCCATGGATTTTTGTCTTCAATATACTCTTGTATTGTATAGTAAGCGTTCGTTTAGTTTTTAGGGGAAACTTTTAAGTTACTGTAATGATACATTTGAAGCCTCGTTTGGTAAACCATTATAAAAGCGTATACTGTTGCCAGCAAATGAGGTGTTAACTTTGTTTTGATAACTTGGTGTAGCCAGTTTATTTTTATTCCCTGTATTATAAGTGTGTATATCACTTTTTTCGTCAAGAAGATCAATATTTTTGTGGGTGTATAAAATGTTTTCATATATGCACTGTGATGCCACTGTTAGAATGCCTATATATAAAAATAAATCTCCTCGAGCATTGGTTCCCAGACTCTTTAGTTACATAGACCACTTTCAAAATTTTGCTGGATTTGGTGGACCCCCTGCATCCACATTCTACATTACTACCAAATTTCTAAATCTCGAAAAAAAAAGTGAAGATAAGATCTATCTATGGAAACTTGCGTTGTGGCTGAGTTTCAACGACGAATTAACAGTTTTCGAAAAAAAAAAGGTTAGAATTGATTGCTTGATAGGGTTAATTATTTGATAGTAAAGTATGTCCCAGTTCGGAACTATCCATTTTTTTCTCAATTTATTTATAAATTGTCTTATTGAGAAGGTTTAATTTAGGTATCATATTATTTTTTGATGCACCCCTGCTTACGATTGATTACCCCCATTACCCCCATTTTTTATCACGTCCAACGTAGACCCCCGTCGAGTCTCCGTGGACCCCTGGGGGTCCACCTGGACCACTTTGGGAATTACTGTCCTAGAGATTCTCGTGCTCTCAAACGATATATTGAGCGAACTGCCCGTTTTTGTAGAACAAAAATTGTTTCTATATGCGTAGCTTTGCCCCATAACCGTATGCCATAGGTCATAATACTGTGAAAATAATATATACAGTCATACAGTCTTACATACAATACAGTCTTGCTATATTGACATCAGTTACTTCTCTTATTTTCTTTATTGCAGACAGCTGAGCTCAGTTTACTTGCAAGAGCCGACATGTGTGGACTCCATTGTAATTTAGAATCTATTACTATCCCAAGAAATGTTGTATTATTCACAGATTTTAAACATTTCTCCATTCAAGTACGCATTCAGGTTAGAATTATGTTTTACATTGGGTAAAGTATTAATATATATAATATATAGTAGATATGTAAAATTATTGAATATATACTTCCCGTGGTCTGGTTCGTGACGTGGTGTGAAGCGAGGAGATACAGCCTGGTGACAGACGGACTGACAGACAGACAGCGAAGTCTCAGTAATAGGGTCCCGTTTTACCCTTTGGGTACGGAACCCTAAATACATCTATTGGTGCAGAGTGTGTCTGTTACACAATCAACTGATTAGTATCAGATAGCTTATTTCTATGTTTTGTCACTGTCGCTCAGTATAAAGTAAGCAGCGACAAAACTCCCGAATATCAGACACTTATTGGAAGCTTGTGAAACAGGCCCTAATTAAATTATCTTATACTTTAAACGAGACAATCTTTTATATGTATATATAATCGGAATCTCGGCAACGTCTGCAAGTGTTGCCATGAAATTTAGTATACAGGGAGTTTTGGGGGAGACAAATCGATGTAGATAGGTCTTATCCCTGAGAAACTGCGCATTTTTAAGCAACATATGTTTTTTCTTTCGTCGTGCAACAATATATCAATAATTTCGACTCTATTATGTCAGTCCGATTGACATATTGGTACGCTCGTGTATAAGTTTTGCTTAGTTCGAAAGTTTGGAATTATTAGTTTACCCAGGTATTAAATATTATTTTTGTAGCGTCTGACCTACATTACTATTATTGTTAGCGAGTTAGTGAGTTTGTATGTAAGGTCAGCTTACTCGACTTACACAGAACTTGTATCCATTGTTCTTAATGGTATTGTAAGATCGATATATTATTTACCTACCAAATATATAGTTTTTAGCTTGATTGGTATTTGGTACGTATCAAACACTAGAACTTGTCCGCAAGGTCGCGCTGAAATCCTTATATCACTCAGAAACCGCTCATTTTGCCGCTTTCGTCCTTCCCCAAGGTCCAATCTAGCCCGGTACCAAATTTCATCACACTCCGTTCAGTAGTTAAGGCTGGGACTGTTTGTTTCGAAATCCGGTACGCCGGTGAAAATTCAGAGTAGTGAAACTCTGTATTAATAGAATAGAGTTGAAAATCGAACACATGAGTGTCGAGTCAAATGTCAATGTCATATATGACAGCTCGACACACGACACTTCGATTTTCAACTACACTGTATTAGCGCAGAGTTTTATTTTCAGTGCTCTGAATTTTCCCCGGCCCGCCGGATTCCGGACCATATTATAATCTCAGCATCGAAGAGACAGACGGTACGTTCGCATGAGGTGTATACATAGTGTAAGTAATGATACTGGCTGGCTCAGCAAACGTTCTTCTTCCATGTAAATTATCAGTTATCACTCGTATAAATAACTACAAATTTTATAAAAAAAAACTATAACCCGACTACTTAAATTATATAGCCTATGTTACCCGGGCTGTTGTTACGAATCCATTGACACCTCATTCATTAAAATCGGACCAGTAGTTTAGGCGCTACGATGGAACATACATACATATATACATAGACTGCCAAAATCAACCACAACCTTTTCGCACCTACCAAAATCAACCACAACCTTTTCGCACCTACCAAATGTACACAAAGGATTTGATAAAAATTCTTCAAGCCGTTTCGGAGGATTTTGGTCACAAACACTGACACGAAAATTTTATATACCTACATTAGAAGTAATTAAACCTTTATTTCTGCAAAAGCAAGTCGATTTCCAGACGAGATTCTTCCAAGTCCTACCTGTAAGTTCCTTAACTAACTTACTTCGTACTAATCCGACAAGTACGGAAGGTTGTGAGAGTGTGGGGATGTGTGTTATTCTCTGCAGGCCTAGCATGCGCACCCTAGAAACACCGAAGAATCGTCAAAATGACAGATTGAAGAAACATTATTACCGTTCAGAGCAAAATAGTTCTTATTGTAAGGTAGCAAGGTCGACGCATCGTCGTAATGAGTAAAAACATTTCTTTTCTTCTCGAGAATGAGCTCACAAAATGGCCTCTTTTTACAGCTAAAGTAGAAACGTTTTCTTATTCCAATGTCAAAATATAGTCTGACAATAATGTCAACTGCTCCACATCATGGCGGTCCCATTTCGATCATTTTTGCAGAAGATTCCCCGGCAGCTATTTTTAAAATATGGCTATTTAGAAATGTTGATTTCTATTGACGACCTTGTTACCATGGATTAAAAACTATTTTGCAGTAAACTGTTTTGGATAGAATATTTCTTCTTTAAAATTATTTCCTCGGATCGCCATGCTAAGCCCGCTGTTCAGAACATACCCATCATGCTGCCAAGCCAAACACTTATTCACCGTGCATTCACAGACTAAAGAGGAACATATAAACAGATAGTTAAGTTAGGTTCCGATTAGATTGCACCACTACAAGCACACGGTGTGTCCACGATTGTGTGGAAAAATTGTGGGCCGTTGAAGGGGACGTCACAATTTTCAAATTATGATCGAATTGGATCGTTATATGAAAGCTGTACATAAGTATATATATCCTACTATTCCTACTTTCCTACTATATAATATTATAAATGTGACAGTTTGTGAGGATCTACGGATGTTTGTTACTCTATCACGCAAAAACTACTGAACGGATTTCGATGAAATTTGGTATGGTAAGTAGTTCAGGCTCTGGATTAAAACATAGGCTACTTTTATCGTGGAAAATTTATAAAAAAAAACTTTGGCCTTTTCATCCGTTATTGGATGATTTATACAGTACTTTCCGAGCGAAGTAACCACTCTTGAAATACTGTAGTGCCCGGGACAGTTGGTTTTTTTAAATGTCGTATCCCAAACAATCAAATTATGCTTATCAAATTAAGTGTATAAGGTCTAAACTCTTATACTTGCTATGAAAGAGCATTCATTATGTCAATGTTCCTTGTAATGGCACATTATTAGAAGATTTGGCTAATATTAACTTTACTCTTATATTATTCTTACTGGGTTAACGTTAGTAAATCCAATCAATACGGTTACATTAAGAGTTCGAAATGTGTTCTTCTTATAGAGGATAGTTACATTGCTGTTTAGCCGTATAATATTCAAAGTCATGTAAAGACTTTTAATATGGTGAATTATTCTTATAAAAGTAATGCACAAGGTACTCGTACCTACGACGCTTTGTAACTAGTAGGAGCATTTGATAAGAAGTGTATCCAACAAACGAATTCTTACATTTTATATGATCTTAATAAGAATGAAAGCAGTCCATACTCCCTTAGACAGTGATTATAAAGACATAATTCTCTATATGGTGACATGAAAAATACTTTACACAACTAGATTCGCCATTTTGAAAGCACAGCAGATTGTGTGCATTTATTACGGAGCGGAATTCATATTGAAAAAATGGATTCAAAACACTGGAAGAATTTTAAAAGGAGCGATTGACAGAAGAAAAGTAAAAAAAGGTCAACGAAAACACGGTTGGGAGCATTAGGTACACCCGCCACCTCTACTCCTATGATGTTACAAAATTACCAAGCCGATACCAACGAATCAGCCAGTGGTTCCGGAGAGGATTATTTTATAGAAAATGAGAATGAAAAGGAAATCAGCGAGGAAAAGGCTCATTTTTTGGCTATCGTGCTGCCATATTTCAAGATCCAGAGGAAGAGTGGCTCTCGAATCGGGCATTGTCTAAAGGAAGGTTGTATACTTCCATTTCAATATCTGCAGACAAACATATTATATATTATGATTATATTCTTTATTGTGTACTTACTATTATATTTCAAACTTGAAATAAGTGCACAAAAGTCAGCTTAAGTATCCCTATAAATAATAAATTTTACATAATATTATATATTGTACATACATGTAAAAAATATTTTTTTATATACGGGAGCCAGACTAGCTAGGCACGATTTCGTTCGTACGAAAGGAACCCTAACGATATGTAAAATGGCGATAAGCAACAATCGTGGCCATTATAATGTCTTCACTCTCACAGACTCCTCGTAGACGATCTGCGAATCGTTTTGCTGACACAGTAGTAACACTGTTTGTAACATGAACGTGTAACATGAACGTGTAACATGAACGTGTAACATGAACGTGTAACATGAACGTGTAACATGAACGTGTAACATGAACGTGTAACATGAACGTGTAACATGAACGTGTAACATGAACGTGTAACATGAACGTGTAACATGAACGTGTAACATGAACGTGTAACATGAACGTGTAACATGAACGTGTAACATGAACGTGTAACATGAACGTGTAACATGAACGTGTAACATGAACGTGTAACATGAACGTGTAACATGAACGTGTAACATGAACGTGTAACATGAACGTGTAACATGACTAAATAATTAGTAACGTTTTAAGCACAAAAACAGCTTAAATGCAAGGGCGGGTTGATCCTACAACACACAGCCTACCACATTTTATCATACATTTGAATACCCATACACTTTTCACAATAAACGAGCACATAAATCAGGTAAATAAACCAAACCACATAAAATAATAACTCACCGTTTACTTTTCAGTAAAATGGTTGACGTTTCTCCTTATTCGCCAAACTGTTGCGAAAATGTAAATCACTAACAAAAATATTTATAGTAGAATCATAAACAGACGGCTATAAGGGTCTACGGATTTTTAAAAGCTTTTGATTTGCCACATTGAGTTTAACTCCCTTGTATCGGGACCATATTAACCGCTTTCCATGTTTCTTTTATGTGTATTGGCTGTTTAGGAGCTTTTTTCTGGCCATTATACGTTTAACTTCCTTGTTCCTTGTCATAATATAACAGGAATAAGGAAAAAAAGCGGACAATAAAGCAACTATAAGGAGGGTTTAAGGTTATTGTCTCTATAAATCGTGGCCAAACGCACCCTTATTAGCGATGATACGGCTCCTATAAGAATATTATTTTTGGCGATATAAGCCACTGCAAGAGCAATTTTTGTTTCTTGGGATGGTTGCGCAAGCGCACACGGCATTCTCACAGCACATGGAGTCAGCCTAGTCCAGAGGAATGACTGGTCAATACGTCTGCGGCCAAACCATGTGCGGGTTTCCTCACGATGTTTTCCTTCACCGTTTAGAGCGTCCGTATGATGTAATTGACATCTGAAAAAGTATCATTGGTACAAGTCACAACCTGGGCATCGAACCTGCACTCTCTCCAGCGCGAATCAAACGGTCTACCCTAGTGGGTAGTGGGGGCCACGGAGCTCTCGAGGAAAACTTGTATTTATAGTTTAATATAGAATATTTACGCGGGCGCGGGAAACGGCTAGTATTTTCTACTCAGGTCCAGTAAAGTAATACATAATGCGTATTACTTATTGGGTCGTCCTAATAAAACACTGAAAATGGTTTCAATCTTCAATCAAAATTAATGTTTTAATTTCCTTGCAATAACAGAAGTATTCACTAATCTAAGCACGATTTAAAACTGAAAGACATTTATCGATCTTTTGTTTATCGGTTTACTTATAAAATTACTTAACACGAGAACAGTGAAAGAGGAAATGAAACACGCCTCTTCTGCGTATAAATACCGACTTGAAAACCAACCTAATGACGAGGCAAACCGACTTTTAAACATGACATGTAGCAAACGTCTCAAGCGTTTTGATATACAAAACCTTAAAGATCGTTCGTAAAACTGGAAGGAGCCTCCTACTGAGGGGTGACATGAAATGACAATAACCACAATACAACACAGAGTCAAGAGACCGATCGCTGATTTAACCACAAAAAAATACTTACAAAATGAATGTATGTATCCACCTTAATTGTAAAATTAACTAAAAAAATGCTAAAAATTGTTACTAATCGGCTCTACAAAAGCGGGCCAAATTGTCTTCACCCCGAATCTATATTGCACGGATTGACACAGATTTTTAGAATTATCTTTTTAGTGAAAATTTTGTTTTTCGCCACGAAACTTTCATGATTTTTTTTAAATAAGCAATTCGAAAACAGCACACCGGTGTTCTTCTCTAAAATTCAAAATAACTTAAGGGCCAATAAGATAAGGATGTCACTTTTATGAAGCAAAAAACACTGTTTGTTCTACCAAACATCCTGTACATTTTTGGGCACTAAAAAATCTCGTTTCAAACTGAATCCGCGTGTATACAAAAGCCTTTAGCTTACAAAATAATTAAAACTTGGCTAATCTAGTTTTTAGAATAGAATCTAGGATCTAATAGTGTCTAGTGTTATGCTAATACTAGACCATAAGACCACAATACGGTCTATTCGAGTTCATGCATAAATTTAGCTCGCGGTTATTTCAGCTCGGCGAGATATCTCTGAAATTGATACATAGCCTATGTCCTTCAAAATATAAAATGCAGAATATATATTTATCGTTTTACTCTATTACGTGAAATAAAATTATAAAATGTAGAAGAAAAACATTTGTTGTAATTACAACAAAAAGCGGCAAAGAAAGTAATTAGATTTCGAATGGCGCTTGGCAGATGTGAAACATTTTATTTTTACCCGACTACGGCGAAGCCAAAAATCCCCTCCGGATGTGTGTATGTTTGTTGCACCCTAGTGCCTAAACTACTGATCCGATTTCAATGAATGCGGTTTGAATAGATGACACAGGTAATAGGATAACGTAGTCGGGCTTAGTTTGTAACTCTTGATTATGTAGAAATCGTCTATTGTGACGTGCCGACGCGGTATATTATGTCGCGTCGCGACTCACGCGTCAACAGTTTATAACATATGGTTTTTACGTATTACTTTACTAAATTACTTTACTAAATAAACGTTTTTGAAAGTGAAAATGGCAAGGAATCGCTCCGTACAACTAAAAGTTAAGAAAATATCTCCGCGAAAGATAAGAACTTGAAGGGAAAATAAACGAAAGTTTGTTCTTAAAAGTCAACAATGTTAAAATGTTAAGGGATTTAGGATAATTTGATATTTGGTCAAATATCAAACAGAAACAAACAATTACTAACCGACTTAAAAAAATGAGGTTCTCAGTTTGACCTGTATGTTTGTATGAATGTATGTATGTTTGTCCGCGATTTTCTCAAGAAACACTGATGCTGTTTGGACGGAGTTTTTACCATTGAATAGCACATTTATCAGGGAAGCTTATTGCCATATATTGCCATGCCTGACATTTCAAGGTCAGACGAAGATCTTCGGAGATAAAGCATGGAACTCTTCAACAAGTAACACCAAGTGACGCGCGACAGTCGCTTCGATCGGTCTTTACGTTTTTTGGTCATATTTAATATTTATGTGGACGTTTGCCAATATACTTTTTACACACACACACACACACAAATAGATACGTCGAACTTATAGCACCCCTCTTTTTTCGTCGTCGGGGGTTAAAAAGAATTTTCACAAGATTAACACAGTAAATACGAAAAGATAATAAGAACTGTCCTTAATCACTGCCCGGACGTCGGCGCCGCAGTGGGCATCTGTGGGGGAAATTACCGCGCGTGACGTCGTTACTGGCGACGCCCGACGTGACGCGGCTCCGCATAAACGAGCGGAGACCCTGTTGGTAAGTGATTGTCGCTACCCACGGATAGTGGGTACCTTGCAGTTGGGGGGAATAAATAAATATGTGACCGTGCTGTCACTTCAGTCTTGTCCATTCGTGCCGAAGCTGGCGCTTCGGTAAATCAAGGTTTGTAGTATAAAAACAGCTGATTGATAATACTAGATTTTTTACCCCCGACTAAAAAAGGGGTTTTATAAAATCTTGTATATAATAATATAATCGTAATCTCGAAGAAGGCTGGAAATATTTACATAAAATTTAGTATACAGGTAGTTTTGGGGGAGAAAAATCGATCTAGCTAGGTTTTTCATCCCGGGAAAATTGCGCATTTTTATGTTAAAATTTGTTTTGTCTTTTGTTGTGTTACAATACATCAATAATTTCGACTCTTATATATCAGTCCGATTGGTAGATTGGTTAATTTCTTGCGTTGTTCGATAATTCGGAATGTGGTGGGTTCAAACCCCGGTGATAAATATACATATAAGTTAAGAGTTATTCCGTTCTTTAATTGTCAAGGCGCACGGCTCAGCTGCGTGCCGTAAGGGTCTAACCTTTTACGTTGTTGGCAAATTTGGATTCCATCTGAACTCGTCACATCAATCCGGTGACACGAATATTTTTGAGATTATAACTATTATGTTGTTATGCTTAATAATACTAATTACTACTACCTATATATAATGATCTGTATAAGCACATATAAACGTCCCGATAGGAAATCGGTGTTTTCTATATTATATTTTTATTATTAGTTGTACCCTGATACTCAATTTAAAAAAAATCGGTCGTGTTCAACTCTAAAACTACGGAACCCTAAGCCTTCGTGGTTGAAACGCTCGACTATTCTGAAACGAAGTTCTCGTGCGAATAAAAATTCATTTAAAAAAGTCTTTTGAGGACGATTGTCCAGAAAATCCGTCGATGAATAATAAAAAGTAAATAGTTTTTCATTTATAGTGAAATGCGGAATGTACAGATTGTACCTACCAGTGTTGCAACTCTAGAAAATATTTTCCCCTAAACTTATAAGTCAAAATCACCCATGAAACCATAAAGTCTTAACAGTTACCTAATAACCCCCTATTTGTATGTTTATGAATACTATCCTTACTTAATATATATATTATATATAATAATAGAAATGTGAATGCGAGTTTGTTTGTTACGCTTTCACGTAAAAACTACTAAAGGGATCATCATGAAATTTGGCACAGATATAGAGTAGGCCACGGTGAAGGACATAGGCTACTTTTTATTGTGGGAAAATATTCGGTTCCCGTGAGAAATTAGTTATCAATAATAAACATAACGTAAGCTTCTGTAATATTCTCTCATATTTATGTATCTCACATGTACATTTATTACTCCTGAAAGTTATTTTTACTGGCGATTTAGCAGTACCATAGCGAAATTAAATCGAAAACACGTTCATAAAAACCCCAAAAATGATTACCCTTAAAACTCCCTGTATTGCCTCCTACAATCTAAATATACCCCTAATTTATTTCTCCCTTAAAACATCTGTAAAGACATTTCCCCTTTTAGGCAGAATCCTCCAAGTTGGCGTCACTGAGATGTACAGATGTACCTACTGCGTAATCTGCACAGACATTTATTCACGTGAGACAGTAATTCCCGGGGCGTCTTCGGTTTACTCGCTAGTGTTGTGACCGGATTATAGTTTTTAGTGATGCGATAAGGCGCGAAGCCGCTTATAAGTTATATTGATGTGCAGAAGGATACTATTAATTGTAATTAAAACTATCGCCGGATCCCGGATCGTATAGCCCCAGCCTAAGGAGCTACTTTGTAACAGACTTTGACATAAAATCGATACAGTTTCTGTCGAAATCTATGTATTAAGTGACTCCTAAAGCAAGGATTAAATGTCTCTGAGTGCGGCCGTTATCAGGAGAAAGCTAGGTCATTTTGATTAATTTGCTATCTTTCTAATTCTTTGAGAAATGAAATAAAATGAAAAATGAAAATATTTTTTATTATGCACAATCAGCTGCTACACAAACATATTATATATTAACAATATTATATAAGAGATAGTACACAAAGGCGGCCTTATTACTAAACAGCAATTTCTTCCAGACAACCTTTGAAAGAACGGATCAAATTGCTGGAGGAGGGTATAATTGTGCTCACAGTATACACATTATATACATAAAACATAATATATTATGATACAGTAAACATAATATTCAATATTTAATGCATATACACATAAATACATACATACTAGGGCTTGATATACATAATATAAATATATACAATATTATACTTTAATAATAATATAATTTATAACACTAAATATAATTATCATTAACAATTTAAGAATCCTACAATAAGATATTATGTAATATTTAAGTTTGACACATACTAAGACAGTAGTCTTTTAGGTAAGATATAAAAATATTTGTTGATTTAGCTTGCTTTATTCGGGTAGGGAGAGAGTTCCAGATTAAGACGGATTGGACGGAGTAAGAGGAGTGGAAATACTTAGTGTGGTGGATGGGGATATCGAGAAGGAGATTTGTATAACACCGCAGCTCTTGCCTGTCGGAGCAACGGAAGCTAAAGATGTATTGCAGGTATTGAGGGCTGTTGGCATCAAATATGATGGTATAGAGGAGTGAGAGTACGCGGGCGTTACGGCGAAAACGAATCGGTAACCACTTAAGTTTGTTGCGAAACACTGAAACATGGTCGAATTTGCGCAACCCAAAGATACGTCTTAAAGACAATTTCTGAAGGCGCTCTAGTTTCGGTCAAGTTAACATCAGCGTAACCAAGGAGAGACAAGAACAGTGATTCAGCTAAGGCTACCTTTGTGGGTATCGGCAGAACATAGCGAAGTCGTTTCAGGGAGTGCCACGTTGAGTATACCTTTCTGCCTATTTCTTTCAGTTGCTGAGACCAAGAAAGATGCTCATCAAAGTGCACACCAAGATTCTTCGCTACTTTACTATATGATATTGTTGGACCATTGATGAGCACCGGAGGTAAAGTATCCCAGTCATTTCTAGAGACCAGCCCCGCGCTGCCGATTATTATTAATTGAGACTTAGCGGGGTTAATAAGTAATCCATGGTCTTTGCTCCAGTCACATATGGCCGAAAAGTCTCTGTTCATAAAACCCACCGCAATAAATTTGCAGATCGTCTGCATATAAATGGAACGAGGAAACTATATAAAAGGTGACGAAGTTAATAAAAAGGGCAAAGAGTAAAGGAGACATAACGCCGCCCTGAGGAACACCGGTAGTCTGAAAAATATTCTGAAATTTCGACTTTCTGTCGACGACCTACAAGGGAACTTCGGAGCAACTGAATCACAGAAGGTGAAAGGTGAAACGCCAGCAAACTGAGAAGGATGTCATGGTCGTTAGAGTTGAATGCATTACTAAAGTCGAGCAAAGTTAGGATGGTGAGCTTCTTGTTGTCCATGCCAGACCGAATATCATCTGCCACCTTGACTAAGGCCGTAGTAGTACTAAGTCCGGAAGCGATATTGGTAAGTACTAAGGACATTTTTGCGAGTGATGTATATAGTAAGTTGATGAAGTGTAAGTCGTTCTAGAACTTTTGATAAGAAAGGAAGAATTGATATAGGACGAAAATCAGAAATAGCTTTAGCACATAGTGTTGCATCGGTTTCGCAATTTCGTATACAATATTTCGTATACTCGTATTTATCCCAATGCTCATCGGAGTTACTTTTTTTGTATTTTGCTCTGGCAGCATGTTTGACATTAATGAGCAATTTTATTTCATTTGATAGTCATGGGGCAGGTAGATGCTTAATCCTAACGGACTTAACAGGAGCATACTTGTCGTGAAGAGATTTAAGTAAGCTATAAAACATCTCAACCTTAACATCAACTCATTGTACAGTGCTGACCAGTCAGTGCGGAGTGTGTCTTCCCTTAAGCCATCTATGTCCATGGAAGAGAAATTCCGTTGCAGAAGTGTCCTACGTTTTGGTTTATGTGTGCGAACGTTAAACGCAACATAGGTCATAGTCATAGGTCATGGTAGGAGAACATTTCCGCTGAACTCTGACCATGTTTACTGATCGAATTTGGCGAGGATACTATCATCAGACCAGGACGGACGGTAACCAGGAGATCAGTGTGTTTGGTTAAGGGGCAATAAGCTCATATTACATGATTCCAAAACAGACTTGAGATTCTTTGATCTACTATCATCTTTTAGCATACACGTATTAAAATCATCCACTATAATTGGATGAGTTTAACTGGGCTTGTACGATTCAAGTATGCTCTCAAAAGATGAAAAATAGTTGAGATGCATCGATGGGAAGTAGAACACACCCAGAAGTATTTAACTGCTAAAAAGATACCTGAATCTCAATGAGCAAATACTCAAGTGAATCCAATGGCGGGGTCTGGGCTGACGAACTAATAACAGTGAAAGAAATATCGGAGCGCAAGTAGATCGCAACACCGTCACCGACCCTTCCAATACGATCGTTACGAATTAGTTTATAACCCGGTAGACTGTAACAAGTAGACGGTAGGCAAGGCTTTAAGCCACGTCTCCGACACAAAGATGGCGTCAACATTAACTTGATCGAAGGAGGACAGCATATCAGTGTAATGAGCCGGAATGCTCTGCGCATTAATATGAACGGACTTAAAACAATTTTTGACTGTAGAACAGTTACTTAAAATGTTATCCCTTATGCGATGACAGTTTTATAAGTGCTTCATAAACTTCACGTATATGAAGCACTTATAAAACTGTCATCGCTACTTATTGAAGACATAGAAAAAAATCACCAGAAAAAGTGTGAAAACTATTATTCATGGTGTTGTGTATATGTAAAACAAAACTAATATATAATAAACAATAATATAAGAAAAAATATATATTATATACTAAAAATATATCAATATCAGCTTAAATTAAAACACCTCATGCCTACAGTGTCATAAGTTATGTACAAGCATAATATTATTTAAACATGCACTGATAAAATTTATAAACTATTACAAATCAAAAAGAAAATAAAAACAGCAAAACAAATCAAAGTAATAATAAAAAAATAAGAAAAAGAAATAAAAACAGTATCAAGCAAAGCAAGTAGCTACGTAAAACGGAATACAATCATCTGACGCCTATCTGTCGCACATTGAAACGTCAACTGAAGTTTTGCCGGGGAATTCAATGGGGGACGTTATGGATTTTACATTTCTTTCATAAATTTGTGTTATTTCGGTTCTTAATGTGTAATACTGGTAGAATATTAACCATTAAATATTCGTTAACGTGCAAAAGTGTGGGCAAGGGGTACAACTTCTAAAAAAGTGCTATTTTGTGTTACCCGCCAAAACTCCCTAGGAAATTTCAGTAAAGCTTCTATCACTTTACTGAATCGACTGACATGACTCATTGACTGCACTGACTATTTATTTGGACTTTGAATAGACTTTAGACTTGACGATTTAGAAATACGGTGTTGAAAATTGAAACGAAAGTTCTATTTCCCGCCTTTTTAACTTGAAACTGGCATATAAGCCGATGCCATATATAAATAAGAAAAAAAAAAGTCAACTGACAACTCTGACAAGTGTCGCTAAAAGCTGTCAAAGTCATCTTTGATCTTTAGAAAAAGTTTAGAAAAAATATAATACATTAAACGGATAAAGGTAACAACAAAGCAATAAACAAGATTTGTAATAACTCAAGAAACATATTTTTATACAAAATCAGACATAATATTATACTAAAATTTATGTAACAACATATATGCAATTTTTAACTACAAAAAATAATATTTTAAAGTAATTGCAGTCTTATAAATGTTTATGTTACTATCGATTTTTTAAGCCGAAACTATATAAAAACGGTTCAGTTTCCATCTGCAATACTGTAACAATTTACATACATCGTCACAGGCGTCATATTCCATTATATTACCGCGTCCAGTCGATATCGATATTGCCTAACGATATTCGACGTATCGACTATCGACTGCCTACCTATATTAGCATCGAGTCGACGTTTGCACATTTAATACACTTGTTTATTGAAGGCGACACAGGGGCGACACTCGACAAATGACAGCTCGAGCACCGGCAAATGTCAGCCATGTTGACGTAAGCCTAAGGTTGACACCGAAATAATTTCAAACGTCAGATATCAGATATCAGATATCAAACGTCGATATCATCAATGGCAAAGCACGAAACGACCAGCGGCCAGCCCCGTGAGCCATAGTCCAGGCTGGGAAAAAGTTCACCTCCGCCCGCCTCCGCATTCGCACAGCCGCGAGCTGCCATTCTTGTAAATCGGTGCAATGACGATTCTGTATTTTAGTAATATATTATATTCTTTGCCCCTAGACCACTAGTTGAAATTAGACCATAATTTATTTGTTAAGTTTTAATTTTTAACTTGATTGGGGTTCTATTGTCTCTGCGTCGGCTATACATGTTGGCCGAGCGTTGGAGAGCGATGTCCAACACCAATCGTCATCGCTCGGTGACGCTCGCCGTGCTGGCCGAGTGAAGCCCAGCGCCAACATGTAGTAGAGCTCACTTGCCGCAACTTGCCGCTCGCCGTTACTCGTGATCGCTTGCCTGATGCCTCACTTCGGACCGGTGTCGGTTTTTGTGCACAAACTAAAGGCGCTCGTCTGCGCTCGGCTAATGTGTGGGCAGCTCGACAAACACTCGTCTACATTGGCCGCCTGCATTGGCATTCAAGGAACATGTCTAACTTGTGGACATTTTAATTGTATTTTGCTGAGTCTTTTTTTACTGGAAACATTATTTAATGAATATTTTAATTGGAATTATTATTATTGTAAATTATTATTATTATATTGGAAATTATTGTATTTTACGAAAAAAAAATTTAATTGGATTTTTATTTTATTAGATTTAATTTTATTGGATTTTGTATTGGTTTTGAAACATATGCTGTGTTGACTGTAATCTATTGATTACTCCTGATTTGTCAAATAGTGTAAGAAGATTTGTAAATTGGTAAAAAGAATGTTGTATTAAGTTGATGTTATTGTATACTTTGATCTGTAAAATGATGTAAGAAAATATATAAAAAAGGAAAGAATAAAAAACAAAAAGAACATAAACAGCCCTGATAACGTTAGGGGGATGAAAAAAAAAAAAAAAAAAGTGTGGACATTAGCACTTGCCTTGTACCTTTTTGCCGACGCTCACATTGGTCTACACCGGGCCAACATGTAAAGCCGACTTTACGGCCGAATACTGAAACGACAGTTAAATTAAGTGCCGCTCAAGTCACATGCTGTCCTTGTCGTTTCGGCTAGCGGAGACAGCGAGAGCCTGTGAACAGGAGAGCTGTTTATTATTATTCGGCCGATACGCAATAAAAATATGAAAATGTTAGCGTTTTGCACACTTTCCTCCACATAAACATCAACTGTGCCAAATTATATACTCCTCCTTTTCCATAAAAGGGTATGACATTTTTGCTTCACTTATGAATATAATTTGATTGACATTCGATATATCGACTATCGACTATCTCTCCTTCCTGAGCCTATGGTATTCAATCGATATCGATGTTACATTAATTGTTTATCGATACACTATGTCATGAACCCCGTCTTTATAGGAGTCGATATCGATATCACGTTTATTGTTTATCGAAACTGACTGTATCCCTTCCCTAAGCCCTAATAGTATGAAGTAGATATCGATATTGAGTTTATTGCCGTCGATACCCCGTGGCGCCTCCCAAAACCTTCATCCACTCGTCCGTATCACGAAGTAAACACTTCAATCCGCCTCCATATACAAAATTAAGGCAAGAAAATGAGGTTGGTATAAAGATTTAAAGAAATTCGAAGATCTCTGTGGCTCAGTGTTGAGCACGTCAGTGCTCAAGTCGAAGGTCGCGGGTTCGAATCCCGCCGAAGGAACAAAACAGAGTTATACATTCCTGGGTCATGGATGTGTATTAAATATATGTATAATATAGTAAAATTCTTAAATATTTGATAAGTATAAAAGTATTAAATATATTTCCGTTGTCTGGTATAATGGTCCCGTAATACAAGTTCTTCGAGAACTTACCATGGGACCAGATTGACGTGGTGTGGAAGCGTCCATAGATATTATTATTCATGACATGAACTACCATTAGGAATTTTTTTCAGATTTAAAAATAATATGCCCCCCCCCCCTCTAAAACAAAAACAGCGCTTTAAAGTTGAATACCTCTCAATGATTTTATATCTAATGATACCCCACACTATGGGTTAATAACGCGAGAAAAAAATAAAAAAACAAACATCGAGGTAGGTACGTACCCCAAAAAAATGTTTTTTTTTCGTGGTTTTATCCTAGCACTTTGTCGACGTGGTAAATACACATATCCATGCAAAGGTTCATCCTTATAGCACTAACCGTTTGGACTTTGAGCCGAAGACGGACGGACGGACACGACGAAACCCTAAGGGTTCCGAGACGTGAACTACGGAACCCTGACGAGACCTCTTAATTCCATGGGTTTTTTATCACGGCGGTAATCACTTACCATCAGGCGGTCTTTTTTAATACCTACTACACCTACACCCAGATGCTGATGATGTACAGAGTTATTCAATTTTATTCGTGTTAGTGAGTTTTCGCTCGGCGGCGCGGACGAATTATCCATTTTTTTAATTAAATTCCCACGTGCAACAAATTGAAATAGTTTTTCACCGTATTTTGTTAATTGTTAATAATTGTCTATGTCGAAACAGTGCCGTACGCTTTTTATAGAATATTTCCCGCGACATCGGAAGTTGCAAGTGCGTTCACAATATTTTGAATCACCTATACACTTATCTATACTTATATATATTCTATACGAATATTATACAGATGAAAGATTTGATTGTTTGTATATTTGCATCGAATAGGCTCCGAAACAGCTGGACCGATGTTGATGAAATTTACCACAGACATAGAGTAGACCACGGGGACGGACAAAGGGTATTTTTTATCGCGACGTGATACACGGCTCCCGTGGGAGTTCTTTATGCGCGCGCGCAACATCTAGTGCTTAAATACAACAGGTGCAAGTTGCAACACACGCCTGCAGCAGAAGTAAAACCTTCAATTACGTATCTCGCATGCAATTCTCTGGCTGTCACTTTTAGACATGACAGGTTAGATGAGTAATCTTTTTATTGCGTAAATGAATAATACTCTTAAATATGAGTAACTTCTCAGAAGAAATAGTATATCAAAAGTCAATATTTTCAAAGGTAAATAAAATTTCGCAAGTCTCGTGAAAACGCTCCATACTAAAGTCGTACCTAGCTGTGACGTCACGCCTAGGTTAAAGTGTATGAAGTATACGGCCGCACGACATATTTGTAAATATTGTTTTAAACACTTACGGCCGTGGTCACGGGAGGACCAGTCCTCCCGTGACCACGGCTGCTGGAAAGTAGCCGAAACGTCGGGAAAAAGAAAAGTGCACCGCGACACAATCCGTAAGTGTTTAAAACAATGAACAATATTCGCGTAAACCTAAGAAATCAATATATTTGTAAATATCCCCGATATTTGTGCGACATTGATATTTGTGTGAACTTAAAGTTCATACTTACCGTAATTAATGTTTTTGTACATGATGTAAGTAAACTAATGATGTAGGTTTTGTTTACTAATTTAGCAAAAAAATTTAACTTTTTTTTACTTTTTAGATGTATCTAATTACTAAACTACACATAAAAATTACATTTTTTTACTTTTCCCAAGTAGTAAAGCCTCAATATTTCTGAGTATATTAATGAAACTAAATAGTTCAGATGTAATCATCGTCCCTATTATATATTTTGTCATTCATAGAATTCTCAAACGTGGAACTCGGGCGGGACTTTATAGACGCGTTTGCTAATTTGACATAAATTGGCTGTTTTTCGGTCGAATTTGCGACCAAATAAAACCAAATCCTACAAAACAAGTAAATGTCACAAGTAGAGTAAATATCACTCCTTATCTGTGAAATGGTTAACATAAGTAAAAAAAATATGTTTTTTTTGTATATCAAAAACAATTATCCAGAACCTCCTCACCCAAAATTTACAAAGAGTCGTGTTTAAGAACATTTTCTGCTCTTATGCACCTTACTTTTAAAAATACCTTTTAAATCAGAAAATAAATATTAAAAATTGACTTGGTAAAAGTCTCCTAGAAAATTTCGCGTGCTTTGCAATGGCAAAGCATAATGATGCATGAATCTTAATGCGTTGCAATAAGGTTTATTTTATTTGGTCACTGTCTGGATTTATTGCACAGAACATTTCTAAAGAAATGTCAGTCCGTGCTCGGTCGCTGTCAAGCAGCGCAAGTTCACAAACGCGTCCATAAAATAACATTTAAAGAAGCAGTGGCGTATCTACATCTGGGCAATGAAGTGGCCCATTTGGCCCCGCCTCCATCTGATAGTGGCCACTTTTACACGTGGCGCCCTGGCCGGGGGCCAAATAATAATTTGATACTTTACGACCGGGTTTACACGTAACACGGCACATTATTCAAATTAAGATATACGTAACAGGATTATAATATTTATATGGCAGTCCGGCTCGCGAGCTCTCACCTTATAGAAAGGGATTTTGCAATGCGTGCAGCATCAGATAAGTTTTTTCAAGTATTCGGTCTCTTTGACGACCTCGGCTCAGTGGTTGATCGCGTCGATGCTGAATCCGGACGTCGCGGTTTCGAATCCCGCCGAAGGAACAAAAAAGTTTTCTGTGTTCATGGACATGGTTCATGTAGACATTAAATAATTTCTACATGATTCATGATTCGTTTGGTTCACAATCTTTCGACATTTTACAATCTCGCTAGTTATATTTAAATTAATAAACAAATAAACGTGCACGTGCAACAATTTGTATTGTATTTCTTTCCAAATGTTGTGATTTGCTTTGGCACTGACCTCAGGTGGCGGTGGGATTTTCCCATGGATAAATGGGGTCAATCTGTAATGGGGTATATCTGTAATGGGGTCTATCTGTAAAACATTCAGCAAAATCAATTACGTGTTTTACTGCTTAAGTAAGAGACGTTCAGGCAGATAATGAAAAAAACTAAACTCGACTACGTGAATTATATTATGACTAAATGTTGCCCGCGTCTTCGTGCGCGCAAAAATAAATCCCGCGGGAACCGTACATTTTGCTGCGATAAAAAGTAGCCTATATGTTAATCCAGAGTCTAAACTACTACCATACCAAATTTCATCAAAATCCATTCAGTAGTTATTGAGTGAAAGAGAAACCCAACATCCACACGTCCATACGTCCATACATCCGTACATTCATACGGATATTATTAAAAACTTTCGCGTTTATAATATAAGGAAAGTTGTTACCCGGGCTTTTATTACGAATCTTTTGACACCTCATTCAATTAAATCGGATCAGTAGTTTAGGCTTTCTGTTGGCTTCGTCGTAGTCGGTTAAAAAATAGTCTTAAAGCACGAAGAAACGTTTATACAAATTAAAATTGCATTGTACTGTTTACGTCACTAATCAGCTATTAGGTCATTAACCTCACAGCTGATTTCATAATAATTGTAATAATATCAATTTCAACCAAATGAAATTGGCTGTGTTATTTTGAAATTTTAAAAAAGTCCTTAATTACGATTTTGCAAAACGTTTTTTTTTTATGATACACGCCTGTAGATGTGGTTAATTTTTGTTTTTCTTAGCCCTTAGGGTCTGTTTCAATATAGACTAACAAGTGTCGGATAATTTATTCGGAAGTTTCGACAAAACATGCAAATAAGCTATCCGACACTTAGCAGAATATTGTGAAACAGGCCTCAATTCTTGCAAAGACCATACCACAAATTTATTGTGCGCACTCACATGGAAAAACCAATAAATTTTTAACCCAATACAAGTAGGTATTTATTGTCCGGAATCCGTAAGGCCGGGGAAAATTCAGTGCAGTATAAGAAGAACTCTGCGCTAATACAATAGAGTTGAAAATCGAATTGTCAAGTGTCAAGCTGTCATAACTGACATTGACATTTGTGTGTTCGATTTTCAGCTCTTTTGTTAATACAAAAATTCGGAGCTCTGAATTTTCTTCTGGATTCCGGATAATATAGTCCCATCCTAATTCCTAGACAAATTGATAGAGAATTTTCGGCTATATTCTACTTCGGAGCTCCCTAGGAATCGTTAGCCAAACTCATGTCGTCGACACTTCAGGCGGCAATTAGTAACTCTAATAGCGAGCGATCAGATCCAATCAGCTGTGCTCAGCGAGGCAATGTCTTCGTTTGCTCGGCGACCATCCGACCATAGATGATCAGAGCCTCCAGCCAAGTTGCCATCGCTCATTACGACGACGAAGTTCGAAAACAAAAATGTACGGATTTGACGTAGGCATCGCTATCTCACTTAGCCCTGCTTAATATGTCAAATCCCATACATTTTGTTTTCGAAATCTGTCGTCGTAATTAGCGATGGTATTTTGGCTAAAATCTCTGCTGCATACAGTATGTGTCGTTACGAGGCAATAATATTTTAACAGCAGATAATGGCTTTCATTCATAGATGAATTATGATTATAGATGATTATATTAAAAAGAGGATTTCATTTTACTGCCAAAGGGGTCTTTTGGGATATTTTATAATATTTGCTTTTTTTTTTGATTAAGATATAAAATAAATTATTCAACAATGTAAAAAATATAATGAGATACAAAATGAGACCATTTTGATGTTATAAACAAATTAATTAATTTAGTTATAAACAAATTATTTAATTTAGTTACAAACAAATTAATTTATTTAGTTTTATTTTACGTAACCAAAACATTAAGTATTCAAATGCTTGTAGCTTAGGAGGTGAGGGGTGCGACCCATCCCAGGAGGGGTTTTTGTCGTTAAAATTAAACCTTATTATCTGCTATCAAAAACTCTTTGCCTCGAGACGACACACGATTATACATCGTGTGTCGTCTCGAGGCGTTGTAATTTGTAACGTGAGGAAAAGTTGGCACATCTGGCGAAACAGACAAATATCTAGATACAGCTACAAAGGGAGCCAAGCTTGGGCAAGCATAGGCCGGCTCGACGGGGGAATACTGCGGCCTTACAGATAACCGACGTGAAATAAGCGCGCTTACTTAGTGTTACTTAAGGCGCGTCTCCTGCTCATGTTTTATCGAAACATTACACAGAAAACATGAAACAAAAACATTTGTTTTCATACTCCAGATATAGAAAATGTTTTTGATTGAAACAAAACATTTTGTGTAGACAAGATCATGAGTTCCGATGAGGAAGACGTAAGCACTTGCAGTTTTAGCGATTGCAGATGCAGAATCTAGGAGAAAACACAGGGGGTCTAAAAAGGCAACTTTAGGTGTTTCATATTATGATTAAAATATTTTTTTCAGCTCATATTATGTGCGCCATTTTACGCATTTCTATTGAAAACTGTCAAAATTGATGTTTTCTAATGTGATGAATCATGTAGCCATTTTACCATTTCACGATTTTTGTATGGAAAAATATATGAAACACAATATGAAACACCTAAAGTGGCCTTTTCAGACCCCCAGATTTCGAGTTAGGTCATATTTACTGACCGGTAATTTTAGTATTTATCAGGAGTTACGAATAGAAGAGCGATTTGGGATTGGTAAATAATTTCCTCCGTATTTCGATGTTTAATGGTCATGTGAGTGGTGTAACAGTTGATAAGAAATGAAACGTTCTTTCCCCTCTCTACCCGCGCGGGGAATGTTTTCCGTCCGTCTTGGAAGACAAAAACATTGTGTATTCCTACGCAAATGTGTATAGCCACGCCAAAATGTTTCGGTGTTTTGTGTAATGTTTCGAAAAAAACACGCGCTGCAGTCGCGCCCTAAGATAGCATTTTATCAAGGAAGACTGATCAGACTGACAGATCAAATAAATATGGGTAGGTTATAAACTAAAATCTTAAACGAAGACTTCCGTTAAACACGAACGTGAAGTACGCGGGCAATAGTTAATGTTTTATACCAGATGAAAGTGCGCCCCAGCTCCCTGATTGAGCTAACACAGGGCCGCCATCTTTGTTAAATTTTCACAACAAAATGGCCGCGCACGTGCGAAGAAACGCACATTAAGCGTAAAATATACCCGCAAATTTAACTGATACTACACTTTTTCCACTCACCAGTTTGGTGTAAGTGAGAGCGATTACAGTATGTGCGCTTCGCTGAAGCGATGGCGGTATTTTTTCAATGTAGAATCGAACATCGAAGTAAGTTAAGTTATGACAAATCGTACAAGTATCAGTGGTCTAAACGAATGCTAATTATTAATTTTGTTCTAGGGAGAGCTCGTGTTAAATTCGGTTAATATACGTCATACCTCTTGAATATAAAAACTGTGTCAAAATCAAAATCAAAAATTCTTTATTTTCTTTACAATATATTATATAGTATTACAATATAGTGTGGGGACCTCCTTACCTCCTTTTAAGTTATATACTTGTGTTAGGAGAATCCCGCTCCTTCCTTCCGACAATTATAACTATTTTTATTAATAGATACATATATTATATTTTAATTATTATTTTTATAAATTGTAAGTTTTTTAACTATATAAAATACATTTTAACTTAGGAGTGTAACCATGCCTGTGTGTGTGTGTGTGTGTGTGTGTGTGTGTGTGTGTGTGAGTGTGTGAGTGTGAGCGTGCGTGTTTGTATGGGTGCGAGTGTGTGCTCATATTTTACTACTATGTGTTTGTAGACTGATATAATATTATACTTATTAATATTATTATCTAATAATAAAATAGGTTTTATACATAAATGTTTTAATCACTGCAATAGTAGTTCAATGTCGTAGAAAATCAAAATTTTCTATATGAAAGTGAGTAAATGTGTAGTAACCGATTGATTTTATTGTATACTCGTAATATGATAGAACGTATAGTAAATTGTTGTTTAGCAAAAGATGTACGGACCGAAGGCTGAAATATAACACAACGAGGGTTTCTTTTATTTAATATATCTGGTTCTACTTTAGTATTTTGATGTACTTTCAGTATTGTTTGTAGTATATATAGTTTTCTTACTGTTAATACATTAGCTTCTTTGTATAATTATTCTGTACTATAGAGAATTTTCTTTTTTAGCATGATTTTGAGTAACCCTCTTTGTGCTCGTTCTAAATTTAAAATGTGGGTTTTGTATGAACCTCCCCAGACCGTGATAGAATAAAGAATTACAGATTGAACTAAGGCGGTATAGATATTAGTGATGAGTTTAATATCCATAATGTTTCTGAAGTATCGAAATAGCCAGGTTAGTTTTCTTATGCGAGATGCAACAGCTGTCAGTTGTGGGATCCATGATAATTTACTGTCGAGGATTACACCTAAATATTTTGTTGAATTTACCCTTTCTATTGTTTGACATGTGCAGTTGCTAGTTATTTCATTGTTACAAAAGTGGGCAGTTATATTAAAATTACTGGGGGCTTGGGTTTAGGAATTAATAGAAAATGTTATATAATTAGTTTTATTTGTGTTCAATGTTAGTGAATTTATTCTTAGCTAGTCTATAACCTTATGAAGTCCAGTTTCCGCACATTTAAACACTGTGGGCCAACTCGTGACTTCAAAAAGTAGTGCTGTATCGTCAGCGTATGAAATAATAGTGCCATTAAACAAATTTAGATTTGTTAAGTCATTAATAAATATCAGGAATAGGGTTGGGCCAAGCGCGCTGCCTTGAGGGACGGAATATTCAGAAGTTATCATTTGGTCGCTGTGGTATTTGAATCTAATTTTACTTGTTGTGTTCTACCGGTCATGTAACTCGTCATAAGATCTAGAAAAGGGCCCCTGATTCCTATTTTTTCCATTTTACGAAGGAGAAGTGGAATATAAACTGTGTCAAACGCTTTTTTTAAGTCTAAAAAAATACAAAGTGTTTTCTTTTTAGTCTCAATACTTTTTGTAATACGCCTGACAAGATCATGTATGGCATCATCAGTACTAAGACTCTGTCGAAAACCGTATTGGTATGTTGATAAAAGATTATTTTTATTTAAATATTTTATTACACGTACATTAATAAATTTTTCAAGAATTTTTGCTATCACTGGTAACACCGATATGGGTCTATAGTTATTAATGTCATGCCTACTACCGTTCTTAAAGATTGGGTGTATTAAAGATCTCTTCAATACTTTAGGAAATGTTACACTTCTAAAGCTGGTAACACATAAGTGTGTGATAATGGGTATTAATAGGGATTTAGCCATTTTTATAAAGTTGGTGGGGATTTCATCCCAGCCAGCAGCAGATTCTGATTTGAGGCTTGATATTATTTCATTTACTTCCGAAGCGTCGGGCTCAATAGTGCCTATTGTATGCGGGCAAGTTTGATAATTCTCTTACTATTTGGTATTTTAATAAATTTTGTATTTTGTTTTAATGATTCTGATATAATTGAGGTTAGATCCATTGCCAATTTGTCTACGTTATTAATTGTAGATAAGTCATCTGTGATTTTAGATTTAAGGGATTGTTATGCTGCTGAATAATCAATATCAATTTTAGTTTTTGTCGGCTTGTGTTGTTTTAATTTAAACACAAGTTAATTTTAAAAACAAAGAGGCAGAGGCCGGGCAAAACATGCGTAACATTTCTTTGCAAGTTAATAACACCCGATTTCACTCTTTTATGCGGGCACATTAGATGTTTCACATATTATGTATTATCAAATACCAGTGTATTGTTAGACACCTCCGTGGTTCAGTGGTTTAGAGCTCGGCTATGGAGGTTGTAGGTTTGATCCCCGCGTTGTGACAACAAAAAATTTTGTTTTCGAGTTTGGTTAGGCCGATCACCTGATTGTCTGACAAGAAATATGATCCACGCGTCGGATGGTCATCTAAAAAGTCGGTCCTGCGCCTGCTCTCCCGCCAGCAGTTTATCCGTTACCGAGTTGCGAGAGTAAAGAAAGAGTGAATGCTCTTGTGTATTGCGCACACACTTGGGCTATATACAATAAGTGTCTAGCTGGACTAAACCGGAATCAGTGTGGGAGCTATTATTGTCAGTGTAATCCGCTACCTCCTGTACCTTGCCCCGGCCGCGTACGTGAATAATTGCCTGCGGGATTCGGGGGCAGCTATCTCCACGCGCACCGCCACCGCGCCTCACGCCGACACACGCACCACAACCTAACGGGCAACTATAGCACCTGTCAACACGCCGTAGGCTGGCGTGGTGGACTGCTGCCTGTCGCACTACCTATTAGTGTAGGGTACAGCCCTGCTAGGGACAAATGTGGTGTTCTCAGACCAAACAAAAAAGTTTCACCGATAGGTGTGAGATGTATCTATTGGTAAAATCAAGTATGTATATTCTTTGGAATGTATTAGGTTGGTGGAAGGTGATTGATAATCAGGGACCAACCACTTCACGATATTTATTGATAAATTAATAAGAGAAACAACTGTTAGCGACAGATTTTGGGGCGTGACTGAACTTAAATCGTACAAATAACTCATCCTACTTTGTGCCAAAATCGGGAGGGATGTTTAGATGAAGAGATTATTGTTATTGCATCTGATGACAAATACAATACATATTTGGATAGGCACAGTGGGGCCGGTCTAAACGACGCCTACGTATAATTACACAGTGTCACGCACACACATGTAACGAAACTACGCCTTTGTAAGGCAAGCTGTCGCGGTAGGGGTTTTTTATGTATGCTATGCGTAGCCACAGTCACGGAACTACATATATAAAAAACCGACCTCAGATTATGTTTTACACTTCACTTTATTATTTGGTCTAAGGTAGTGGTGAACTAAAACACGATGATGGATTATGGGGTTCAAACTGCAGCTTAAAACTGAAAATTATTGAATTATTATCTACCAAAATATAGTGGAAATCCAGACATGTAAAGACAGACGTAGTAAACATCAAATGAACTAGTTTTGCGACCAAGTTTAATGCAATTCTTTATGGTGTGAATTGTAAACTGACGCTAAATGGATAGGCTTGATGGAGACGAATATGATTTACTTTTCAATTTTGTTATGTAGTACAGTATTACCACAATACACAGATAATAAGAGTTGCACTTCATACAAACCGTCCGATTCGGCGCACGCGTACATAAGCGTCATTTACACGGCCGCTAACCAATCTTCGCTAGACAAAACTATGCAGCGTCACGCCGCCCGCCACCGATGCTGGTCGCCGCGTTGGACGAGTTGTGCCGCGGCCCGCGACACCAGCTCTGTCTTTTGAAAATTTAAAGAAATCCAGGACCTGTCGGTGCTATCTTGTCCCTATTCCCAAAAATATTTTTAATAAAACTCTTCGTAAGCATGAAATAATAATATTAATATCATAAAATTCAACAACAAGGCCTTTAGAACTGTTCGCAATAACCATGCATTCTTCGACAATCTATTTAATAAACGCATGAAATCGTTAAAAGAACATTATTTGTTTAATTCTGAAATTCGAAACTCAACCTCGAAAACTCACAATTTTTTGTTTCCATATAGGTTACGTATATAAATAACACCTTATACAGTTCTCCCACGTGACCCACCACCGGGTCGGAAACCAACCCGGCGAGAAGAAACTCGCGACTAAAACCACACATCTACAACAAAAACACATATCCGGTACAACCCTAGCGTTCCGGTCAGCCGTAGGCATAAAATTCAAGGACACGGACGAGTTACATTACCGTGTTATCTGTGCACTGTGGTATTACGTAACATAATCTATACCTACTTTTGTTTTAAACAAAAGTTAGTTCACTAACTAGCTATTACCACGAACATAATCTAGTCATTATTTACGTTTCGTCGGTCATTTTTAAGGCTGTAATGGGGCCATTAGTATAGTGACTGGTGTAGGTGGGACACACTATTACCCGTGGTTTGACAAATTATATTTTACAAATCCTACACATTTATAATAGTAATTATAAATGTGAAAATGTGTGAGGATGGATGTTTGTTAGTTTTTAATGCAAAAAATACTCAACGGATTTTGATGAAATATGGTATGGGAGTACCTAGTTTAAGCTCTGGAAACATAGGCTACTGTTTTCCCCGAAAATGTGAAGTGTTACGCGGGCAGAGCCGAGGGCAAAAGCTAGTTCCTTATAAATCTGTACGATTCATAATCAAGCCGGTTTAACTTTGTTAACACAGCCTCGCAGAGAACTAAGGGGGCAGGATAACTCCTTATAATATATTTTGTAATATTTTCTTATATTAGATATATATAAGAAAATATTTTCGTAAAATATGCATTCCTATTTGGGACGAAACTGGAGATTAAGAGTTCGTGCAGCCACGGGCGTGCATTAGTCAAATAAGATTCAACATAGGGCGACTCCTGTGGTCAAAATTCGCCCAAAAATAATTCATACCTATAATTTTTAAGTTTGAACTGATAATGAGGGCCCTTCGCCTCGATAGAAAAAAAAACATGTAAATGTTGTGAAAGACTGACAAACGTCAACGTCTGACAATATTGTATCTATCCGTACCGTACGTTAACGGTAGTGTGTGTTAATAATCTGAGGTAGTGTGTGTTAATAATCTGAAGTAGTGTGTGATTTTGTTATTTTTAATTATTAAAAGAAATTAGCTATCGGCACACCTTCCTCCACATAAACTTTAACTGTGCTAAATTCCTTGTGCCTCCGTTCGCACAATTCTCTGTGAAACTGTACCGAAAGTATTTATTAACATACAAATCTAATAATGATATATTTTGTTTTCTAGGTCGAATGTATGTTAATTTAATAAAACTGAATTAATGAGTTAAGTATAACTAGCAAGTTGTTAGTTTAGACAAGGGATAGCGAACCTTTACGTATCAGTGTGCCATTTTTCTTGGGAAATGTTTTTTTTTTTAATGAAATAAACCAGGTAAGCATCCCTGGTCTCTAGCTACTAGAATTGAACAATGGCTGTAAGGGGTTGTCTCATATTTGTTTGCCATTAAACTTTAAATAAACGTTTTAAACTTTACTTCTGGAGGTTTGGCGGGATGTGATAGTGTGACGTTGTTGTTTTTGTATTTATTCCGTAAATTTGTGTTATTTCGGTTTTTAATGTGTAATATTGGTAGAATGTTAACCAGGTAACGTGCACTAGTGTGGGCAAGTGGCACAACAAAATGGACGCTATTTTGTGTTCTCACCAAAACTCCCTAGGAAGTTTCGTCTACCACTTTACTGAATCGACTAACTTGACTCGTTGACTGCATTAACAATATATTTGTACTTTGACTAGACTATGGACTTTTGTTTCGAAAATTATTTTTCCCGGCTTTTTATTAAATGCCAGCTTATGCCCGCGCCTCCTGATGAACCTAGACCTACTCGTAATCCTTACTAATATTATAAATGTGAAAGCGTGGATGTTTGTTACGCTTTCACGCAAAAACTACTGAACGGATTTCGATGAAATTCGGTATGGTAGTAGTTTAGACTATGGATTAAAACATAGGCTACTTTTTATCCCGAAAAACTAGTGTTCCCGAGGGATACTATACTTACGCGGGCGGAGCCGCGAGCAACAGCTAGTATAGTATATATAATATATATAGCGCGCGGAGTAGCCGCATCGGTCGTCGTCGGCCGCTTGAATTTATTTTTATCGCGTGTACCTACTTTTTAACCGACTTCAGAAAAGGGGGAGGGTGCTTTTTTTTGTATGTTCAGCGACTACTCCGCCGCGGTTTATGGGCCAATTTTCGATATTCTTAATAAAATATAATATGCTGCGATATAAAGGGATCTCCTTTTCAAAGGAAAAAAAACTCTCTTTCTCATTTCGAAAGTCATAACTTCGTCGTCATTGGCTAAATACGACGACATTTCAACTCGGTTACCACCAGGCGATCCGTCTGCACGTCTCAGTCTAGTTTCAATGCCAAAAGCCCCCCTATTTTAAATTACATTCGGGAATATTGTGAACGCAAAATTCAGGCGCGTATGTGCGTAATGGAGTAGAACGAGATCAGATAACACTAATGTAGGAGGATAATGGGAGGTTTTAGTGGGTAAAGTATCGGCGACAGATCAAAATGTAGCCGGGAGTCTCACATTCCCCTGGGCCGCCCGACCCGGGAGAGTCACAAAGCCTTTTTTTTTTTTTTTGATTTCGCAGGAAATCAAAAAAAAAAAAAAGGAAAATGGGAAATGTTGATAAGACAATTTTGAACGTGTATTTTCGTCTGTATTTGAACGTGGGAGAGCGATGTTTCGGCACCAATGGACCGGCTCGACCGGATAAATACCACATAAATACGGCCTCACAGAAAACCGGCGTGAAATAACCCTTGCGCCCTTGCGTTGTGTTTCGCCGAGTGAGTGAGGTTACCGGAGGTTGCGGATTTTGAGAACCAGGAACGCAAGTGCGCATCACCAGAGGAGTTACAAGTGTCAGAGGTGTTGCGAGTGTCTATGGGTGACTGTAATCGCATCAGGCAATTCGTCTGCTCGTTTTCTTTTAATAAAAAATACATGATGAGGTTTCCGAGGTAGGCCAGAGTTGGTGGACTACTAAACCTCCGTGGTCCAGTGGTTAGAGCTTGGCTCTCGGCTCGGAGGTCGTGGGTTCGATTTCCGCATTCCCGAACAACAAAAAATGTTGTTTCAAAGTTTGGTTAGGACAATGCAGGCTGATCACCTGGCTGTCTGACAAGAAAGATGATCCATGTGTCGGATGGGCATGTGAAAAGTAAAATGTCGGACCTGCGCCTGATCTCTCGCCAGTCGTGTCGGTTATCCGTCCCACTGGGTTACGAGAGTAAAGGTAGATGACTCCTGCGTAACTGGCCTGGTTTCAATAAAATCCGCCACCGTCACCGAAAACGGTGTGGGGGAGTTATTTTATACCCTGTTCAGATCCAATTTGATCTCAACGTAAACAAAGAGCCAATATACAAATTACACTATTATACAATTTTCATTTGCCGAGCAAAGTAAAGAAAACGGGAGTGATGTGGCGGACCAATAAGCGCCACAATCCTGAATCGCGCTATCGAAGTTTTCAAAGATCGGCACTATATATACGACATCTGAAATTCATACAAGTGGGCTTCGGCCTGACCGAGCATAGCACCTCGCTCGGTCGGAGATCTCCCTCTGGGGCATCCACTCTTCCTACAGCCATAAGGCGTCTCTCATATGCAATACGTATCTGTGTTAAGCATCTCTCTCATATGCACCAATAAAGGAGAATATCACAATTGCTGCTGTATTATTATGATCACCACTCAAGCGTAAGAAGGATCTGTAAGAACCGAGACGTCGTAGTTCTCAACAGTGACGTCACTCGTGCATATTTTTTTGTATAGGGCGTTTTGCTCTCCAACGATCCCACTTTTGTGACAGGGGCGACACTCTCCACAAACGCCAGCTCGAGCACCGGCGAATGTCAGCCGTGTTGACGCAAGCCCACGTTCACTGTCGTTGGACTCGTTGGTCTTGTGGTCGACGTTGTTTATACTGTCAATTGTCCTACATGTAAAAGTTTAGCTTTTTAAAATAAACTAAGAAATATTTAGGTATTACAACTTGGTAAAAGTGAAGAGAATTAGGATTTTACGAGTATGTGTAGTTTTGTAATTATACGCATTTCAAAGTCACAAAAAAGTTGAAATAATTTATTTTTAAGCATTAGTGTATAAAACCTACATAATTAATTTACTTACATCGAATACAAAAATATTTACTATGTTATTTATCAAACATGAACGCGCAAAATTACGCGGCCATACATTTCGTAGCAACATTACTAGCGTGTGACGTCACTTACTTGTACGAGTTTTATATGGGGCGTTTTCACGAGACTCACAGAAGTGCTTCAAACAATCCGGCAATATCTTTGAAATTTTTGATTTTTAGTATTCTATTCCTTTTGTAAACTGTCTTATTTTTCAGAGCACTATTCATTTATGTAATAAAAAAAATGCAGGCAAATACCGTATTATGCCAAATCATGAAACGCCCAGCGGCCAGCCCCGGAGACGAAAGTCCTGGCTGGAAAAAACCCACGCCCCGCCCGCCTCCGCATTCGCCCAGCCGCGCACGCGCAGCCGCGAGCTGTCGTTCGTGTAAAACGGTGGAGTGACGGCTCTTTACGTTAGTACCTAAATATTATTGTATATCCTTTGCTTTTGTGATGACTGTATTTAGGTAAAGGTTGATCGTAGATATGCCATTGCAAGGACAACATTTCCCGGATTATTATGAGCCAAATGAAATTGTTATATTCAACAAATCTTTACAAACCGTCAATAATTATCTTAAGTAAAGCGCCATTTGTTGCTAACAATGATACAAAAAAAAAACATTCAGATATCCCTGTAAATAAATTTAAACCCAATCTCCCAGCAATAGGGTTTAAATTACAGTATTATGTGATCACAGAGCCGAGATACACTGAAGCCGGCTTACGCTGGTTTTCGCATTTAAAATGTTAAATAACTCGTGAACCGGTTTACTAGGTGCTTATGCGAGGAAAAAGTGAGGCTTTGTGCGGAAAAAAATGGGCAAAATCGCCTCATCGCAAGCGATTACACTCGCAAAACAAGAATTTCACCGCCTTAGGCCCCCCAGTGGGCATTTGGTTTACTAGCTGCTTATGTAAAAACCGGCCAAGTGCGAGTGGGACTCGCGTACAATACGGCAAAACGACTGTTGCATGGGAGTCCCATTAACTTTTTATTTTATTCTGATGTTGGCATTTTTTATTAAAGCGGCAATGGAAATACATCATTTGTGAAAATTTCAACTGTCTAGCTATCGCGGTTCACGAGAGCCCGGTGACAGACAAACGGATGGACGGACAGTGGAGTATTAGTAGTACGGTCCCGTTTGTACCCTTCGGTTCGGAACCCTAAAACGAGAGATCTTACAGTGCGACAGCTAGTGAGGGCGATAATAATGAGAACTCACAAAGTCAAGCTTAGTGATATCAAAGAAACAAAAAGAAAACAAGTCTCATCTCCCACCTAATAATTAGATTCTTTTGGCGCTACACTAATCACAGAAAGTAAATCAAAACAAAACTTCTGCAAAGAAATTGACTGTTGAAAACTGCAATAATCCAACCCCAGGGGAATTAGAACCCTATCACCTCGCGATACAGTTTCAATTTGACAGGAAATATGCACCATTGAATAAGCTTGGTCAATATTGACTCTGTTCCGTTGATATAAGTGTCAGTATCGCGTGAAGTTGATTGCTAGACTATTGTTTAAGCGGTTTTACGAATATACACCTTATCACGTTTATGTAAATGCAAGAGTCGCTTGAAAAGAATATTGCCTCAGTCCCGGAGGAGATATGGGCGGTAGTGCATTTGAATATAAAACTCCCGCCAGAAACGTATTGCGATGAATTGAAGATTACATTTAATGAGGTAAGTGTAGTAGGCTAGATTTATCTATGCCTAGATGAAACCTAGTGCATTTATCAAGGCGTAGGAACGAAATCGTATGATTCCTACCTATACTCTAGTCCAAGGTTTCTCAAAGTGGGGTACGCGAACCCATTCTCCAAAGGGTTCGCCATTCGTCGGTGGGGGGTTCGCGGCAAGACTTACGTAATGGCGGCTTGATGACTGGAGACTGTGTTTTCACACCTGGTCACGATAAAAACGAAATACAGAAATCGACTTCATGGCGAGTCAGAATTAATGTTGAATTTGTCCAAGACGACCTCTGTGGCTCAGTGGTTCAGGGGTCGCTGTCATCTGGAAACTTTATATTATTCATTAATCTAAAGAATAATACGTTAAATTGTAAGCAGAATATTCGGGTTCACAATCTCGCTAATACTTATATGTATATCATCTTTACAATTTTACGGTGACATATATATGGTTTGATAAAATCAACTACGGACATTTTGGGTATGTGATCTACTGCTCATATAAACACGTTTAGACAAAAAGATATTGTCACACTCAAAGTAAATAAATCATCTCATATTGGGTGAACCTCCGCTCAACGCAAACTCGCCCATATAGAGGAAGATTACAACGATCATTTTTCTGCCTAAACGTCAATACATAAGCAGTAAATCATATGCCCAAAATGTCCGTAGTTGATTTTACCGAACCTTATATAAAGAAACATTAGCACTCTATAATTCTACCAATTTATACATCACTTATATTGTCGTGTTATAATAAAATAATATATGAATTTATATAAAATATTGAAAATATGAATTTATATGAAATATTCGTTTACGTTAAAATATTAAAAAAGTAAAACTTACATTATCAAAGCAAAGATTGGACTCACAAGAAGATTTTATGATTGCGTTGCCGGTCTTTTAGATCCGCACACGTCTTGAGCTTCTTTTACGTCGGTTTTCTGTGAGGCCATGGCATCTTCCGGGTCGACCAGCCCATTTATACATTATCTACACAGAGCAACATTTATTTCGTTAAGTTTTTTACTTGGCTCGTATGCGCGAGGTGCGGGGTGCGGGGTGCGGGGTTCGATCCTGATTGGCCTACTTGTGCAACACACTAACCATCGGCTTAAGTGGATTGAACAGATTACAGATTATCGGCCACAGCCCTCAAGGTAACCCTTTGAAGGGTTGCTTTGTACCGTGCTAATAATGAAACAAACATACATATGTACGTAATAAATACAGTATCCCCCGGGAACATTGTACTTTTGCGGGAAAAAAAGTAGCCTATGTGTTATACCAGACCTCAAACTACTACCATACCAAATTTCATCAAAATCCATTCAGTGGTTTTTGCTCTAAAGAGTGACAAACATCCGTCCATCCATCCTCTTTCATATTTATAATAGCAGTAGGGTTGAATAATGTTTTGACCGCAAATTTTTTGTCAAATAACTTAATTCCTTTCTGTGTCAGCGTTATATATCAGCAGCTGTGTGTGTCAGTTACGAGTTATGGAATCGATAAACGGACCACATTAGTCAGTTAAGGTAAACTCAGTTTATATTATACTGTCACATATTGACGATCTCTGTGGCTCAGTGAGCGTGTTGGTGCTCAAGCCGGAGGTCGCGGGTTCGAACCCGCCGAAGGAACAAAAAGTTTTTCCGTGTTCGACTCATGGACGTGTATTAAATATGTGTTTATTATAAAAGTATTAAATATATTTTCATTTCCGTTGTCGGGTACCCGTAACACAAGTTCTTAGAGAACTTACCACGGGACCAGATTCATTTAGTGTGAAGCGTCCATAGATATTATTAGTATTTGTTCAGAAACAAGTTATCGAACCAATAAAGGGCCAATGTGTACGCCTATACAATAGGATCCCAGAAAACGTTCAAAACCTTTCTATTATTAAATTTTAAAAGTAGTCAAAGAACGTTTGTGCGCTGAAGCTTATTACAAAGTAAATGATTTTGTTAACGATTGCACGCCTTGGGAATAAGATGCTACCCTGCGAGGCTGTCTGTATGTATATACTTGTGTACTTTTGACTTTTTTTATATGTAACATAGATTTAAGTTTACAATTTTGCTAAAAGATGGCCCCGTGCGAGTTTCTTACGCCGGTTCTTCCCGGCTGGTTAGAGTTGAACCGGTGGTAGCTTTTTCTGTTGACTTTCCGAAAAAATCTTGTTAAGTTTAATTTGGAAATAGCGCTAATGAATAGATAAGCTAACGGCAAATTTACCTCAGAAACCGGGCTTCAGAGAGCCAATCGACAATCGGAACATCCAGTCGTACTGCGGCGGAACCGACGCCTAAACGCTTCCTGTTGGGACCCGACGACACCCGATGTGTCATCGGGTGTGGAGCATTGGGACACTAGGGTTGCTGCATCGTATTCTGGGCCTTTAGTCAAGATGCATTCGATAATTTCGACGGTTAAGTTCGAAATCATAAATGTATGGGATTTGACATAAGTCATCGCTAAGTGACGTGTCGCTTGCGAGGCCCTATGTCAAATCCCATACATTTTGTTTTCGAACTTCGTTGTCGAAATTATCGAATGCGTCTTGACAAGGCGCCCTGGTTCAGTATGCGGTTAAATTAGCTACTGTGCGTCTAAAAGTGAGCATTCTGGATCAATTAAATTCTAAGCACTAAATTATTTGCCACGACAAATACCACAGAACTTAATAATTCCTTTACGAATGCTGTTATATTAGAAACTATAACTACACCTACGAGTTCTACGACCTACCGACCTCCAGGGGCGGGCCGACTTTTTTGAAATATACCAAACAGTTAAACTGAACGCTGCTATAAATATTTGACAGTCAAGTGACAAACTGAACACAGTGAACTGTTCGTGTGGGAAAAGTCAATCGTCGTTATTAGTATTATCCCCGCAATTTTCTTAAATATTTCTCGCCGTTTAACTGAACTTCCAAAATTATTTTAAGGCCAAAATCAACCAAATCGGCCCAGCCGTTCGGGAACATTCAAGTATCGTTCAAGATTACGTAACGCAATTTTTGAAGATGTTGCACACCCCCGTGTAATGCGCCGAGACATTTTTCTGTACCACCCTCCCCCTCCTTTAAAAGTTACGTAACACCCAAGTGACAATTTTTTACCTAAAAGTCATTACAATGTGCGAAAAGTACCGGGAAAGTCGCTCAAATTCGTCTGTTATTGTTTATAGTAGCTGTGTTTATCGTTAACGATCGCTTAAAGAAATAACCTGACGATAGACATTTTTTACTTGTACTTTTTTATGTTACGTAACGCGTTCTTTGAACCCCCCCTTCGTAACGCAACGTAACGTTTCACAAGAGTAAGGGGAAATCAATATTAAATAATCAGTATTATACCGGTTTTCTGAAAAGCTGGTATCTACACGAGCTGGTGCTTTGGTTCCGAAGCACGAGTTCTCCCGGGAGAGTTTTTTATGTTTCTATCAAGTGGCAACCCTCGACCACACACACATCGATACGTAACATTCAACTCGATATTACATTTTTGCATTTGGATTTCCGTCAATTTTCAACTTTTAAGATGCGCTCCTCCTAGTGTTAGAAATCTATGTATATGAATACCTTGTGGTGAAAGTTGCGGTGTGAGTAAGTTCATATGTGGACAGACCTAGGAATATTATATTTGAACATTTTGTACGTAGAATCGTGTATAAAATTTTGGTTAAATGTCCACTAACTTTTTCCCGCCACTCCGCCCGCGTAAATATTAAATAAAGTAAAAAGTTAATGTTTTATTACAGAGTCAAAAACTACTACGATACCTCAATTTCATCGAAATCCGTTCAGTAGTTTTTGCGTGAAAGAGTAACAAACATCCATGCAACCTCACAAACTTTCAAATTTATAATATTAGTAGGTCATTATTGAATCCGCTTGATATCATAAACTGATTTTTGTAGTTCGGACCAATCAAAACGGGTTTGACGTTCACGAGAATACCATTTTGCAGTTATGAAATATCGGGACTGGACCGTAACTGTATTATTGCAGGATTTAATTAGCAGAATCGACCGTTCCGATTCAATGTGACTTTAAAGTAAACAAAGCCTAATATGAGCGGGTATAATGCTTCCAATTTAAATGTCATTTATTCATTGTGCCTTGGAAAAAGAATTTACATGGAAGGAGAACTAAAATCGAAGCCGTAAGCGGCTACCTGTCTCACAACATCAATGGCAAAAACCCATTCGAGTGAAAGGGAAAAGCAAATCCATGTTTTTTTGCTTTTTTCGATGGTTGTGTCTTTTTGTGTCGGTGTAATTACAACCTTATGTAACTCATAATAAGTATTAGCATGTGGGATAAGGAACTATCGGTCGAAGACTGGAAAGGTAGTTAAATTAAGTGACGCTGAAGTCACATGCTGTCCTTGTCACTTCGGCTAGCGGAGACAGCGAGAGCCTGCGAATAGGAGAGCTGTTAATTTGGATAAGCGCTTCAGTATTAGGCCGTAAATATGTTTCTTCTCTTACTGACTGCCGGGTATCTGTGCTATAGTTGTAAATCTAAGCAGCGTTCAATAATGAAATACAATTACAGATATTCAATTCGGTAGAATTTAACCTTTTTGTTTACGTTGAGATTAAATTGGTTTGGGATGAAGAAAACCAACAAAATTTTAAATTAGTTTCTACTCTCCGGCGTATTACTTGCGGCCGAATAGGCACTGAAACGCTAATCAAAATTATGAGCCCTCCTATTCGCAGGCTCTCTCCGTCTCTGCTAGCCGAAATGACAAGGACGGCATGTGACTTGAGCGGCACTTAATTTAACCATCGATCCAGTATTCGGCCGTTGGTAATATTTAAATATAACATGAGAAAATACATAATAAATAGGCAATTGATGGCATTTTGAGTTAAGGATAAAGATTTCAAAACTAAAGATAGGCTATGAAGTACATTTGACAGAACAAATCTTCGTACAAGAAAAAGTTGCGCCATCTTGATTTCACCATACCTCAAATGCCTCAGAAGTGGGGCCATTTAAGTGGGGACTGTTTTTGCCTCGACACGCGCTAAAATAAGGGTCCTTATTTTAGCTACAATATTGCCAGTAGGTACATCTCGAAATATACTTTTGTTTTCCCCTGAAAAAGTGGATGTAACAACATTTTAAATTAATAAAGAATCTCATTTAAAATTTAGAAAATTACACGAAACAATATTTCCTACATCAAAGGATCACTTCGCTGGCCATCTTGTTGTATTGTTTTCATGGTTTTATGTAACTTTGTGCAAAATAAATTACGGATATTTTTGGGCATGGGTATGATCTACTGCTTATGTAAAGACTTTTAAGCAGAAAAATACTAAATATAAAAAAAAAAAAAAGTATGCTTAATAAAATACAATAGGTACGCTCTTTACGCCGCTACAACGGTCATGGACTTCAAACGGCTGAGTGTATTAATAATTTTTGACTCAGTAGCTAAATCAAATTGCTTTTGCTTTCAAATCAGCTGTTTCTGTGACTGACCTCAGAGCCGCGCCTTAGAGAGCGCTATGTAATTTTATTTCGTCATAGCTGAGCCCGCAACTTCGTTTGCGTGGAACTATCAATGGAAATGGAATCCTATTATATTCAATACTAGCTTGTGCCCGCGACTTCGCCCGCGTGGAATGTGTTCTTGGAGAAAAAACTCTACTGCAATACACTTCTGTATACAATATTGAAAATGTTTTTATGGTTTCGTACCCAATGAGTAAAAACGGGAGCGTATCACCTCGACGCGACGTGCGAGACCGCTTGATATATATTTTTCGCGCTTGAATATAAATTTTACGATATATTCTAAAGATAAGATACTATAATGGTAATTAAAGGGCTACTATAATGCTTAAAGTGAGAACGTATTCAATTTGATAAGGATCATACTGTATCGCTCTAAATAGCTTGTGAAATTACCATACATAATATATACCAGTATGAACTGGGCACGGGCAGCTAGTTTTACTGAGTAAAACGCTATGGGGTGCATCCCTGCAGGATCTACATTACATGCACAATGTATTAAAGGTACTTAATTGGATAAGGATTAATTTTGTATTGCTTAAAATAGCTTCGTAAATAATCAAATATTTCTCGTAAAAAGTAAAGGATAAGAAATGTCTATTGTGGGTTATTTCCTAAGAGATAGACATATACCATCGCGGACTTTTTTGTAGATCTTTTTAAGGTGTACAATACTGTAGGACATTATTTTGATCTACCTCGTAGGGTTCAGCCAGCGTTTACAATGTAAGCGCAAAAAATGTGTTTACTTACGACATTAAAAACCTCTAAAATTATCAGTGTTTCTCTAAGTAGAGAAACATGCATATTAAAGTTAATATGCATGTTATATACATAAACACACCGGCATATTTAGCGGAACACAAAAAAAGGTCCATAATTAAAAAAATATGGTTTTATTTTAAAATCTACTTACTACACTTCTTTTGTTATTTAAAGCTTCATTTGTTTTACTTAAAATGAGATCACATTAAGAACAAATTTTGCGAGTAAAGACTATTTGTGAAAAATGGTACATTTTTGAACTTTTCATGTAACCGGGAAAAGTGAAAATTAATATTAAAATAACAATTAGTTAAATTAGAAAAATGGTGATTAATATCGCGTATTTCCTCCACGTGCTCTTATTAAAGTTTCTACCCGTCTAGGCATACTGAGAATGATGTTATCGTGTGTCTCCTGGGATAGTCTCCGCCATTCCTCAACTACGGCGATTCGCAGTTCACCCACGTTGGCAGGAGCTGGAATTCTGGACTTAACTTTTCTTTTCAGCAAGTCCCAAACGTGCTTTATTGGGTTCATATCCGGTGATCTCGCCAGCCACTCCATAACAGTGATATTCATATCATTAAGATAAGCTGAGTTACCCGAGCGGTATGCGGCCGAGCATTATCCTGCATAAAAACAAAATCATCACCGATATATGGGGCAAACGGTACGAAATTTTCTTCTAAAACTTCTCTGATATAGCGATCTGCAGTCAGACTCCCTCTGTCAATCACTACCAACTCTGTGCGAGCTCCCAAACAAATACCCGCCCAAACCATTATAGATCCACCACCGTATGCAACTGTAGTTTCAAAATTTGTCTGAATGTATCGTTCTCCTTTGCGTCTGTATATTCTTTGCCTGCCGTCAATTTGATTTAAGAGAATTCTGCACTCATCACTAAACAATACCTTACTCCATTGGTCCGCTTTCCAAAGTCGATGTTCCTGAGCAAAATTTAACCTGTTTCTACGATGATTTACCTCGAGCCTTGGAGCCTTGGCGGGATCAAACGAACCCAAACCAGCTTCTTCAAACCTTCTTCGTACCGTACGCTCACTTACGGTTACACCCCGCAACTGCTTCTAACTCATGTCGGGCTTGGACGGCCGTCAAACGTACACGAAGCCGAATGAAACGATCATCCCTACTCGAAATGCGTCTTTTTCTGCCTTGTCCAGCTCTTCTCACATAAGTACCGGTCTCCCTGAACCGTTGGATACTGCGATGGATCGTTGAAACTGGTCGACGAAGATCACTGGATATCACTCTGTAGGTTTGACCATTTCTTCGCATTTCGAGTGCCCTGGCAATCTCCGTTGGGGCTAAGTCAGGCATAATTCAGTACTCAACTCCAAAAAGATACGCGATTAAAAATAAACTAACAGAAAACAGTATTTCAATGAAATTTTAAATCAAACTCAGAAGGAAGAAATACTCGAAGTTCTCTCCAGATAAGGTGTATTTGAATAAAATTAAAAACAATTGCATAAAATGTGATGTTCAGTTGTTTTCTTAATTTGAGAATATTTATTTTTAAATTAAATGACGTATAAACCAGCCAGCAACCTTATATGATACTGATATCAAACCTTTATTTTATGTTCCGCTAAATATAATAATATGTATGTGTGTGTATAATCCTGCCTCTTCACTCTAGCTGTTAAAAAAACCGCATCAAAGTCCGTTGCGTAGTTTTAAAGATCTAAGCATACATAGGGACAAACAGAAAAAGCGACTTTCTTTTTTACTATGTAGTGATGATTACGGAATTTTAAAATTAAAGTAGCCTAAGTTACTCTTCGGTCAAAATCGGTCTAGCCGTTTCAGAGATTAGCCGGAACAAGTTGCTGCTATGCATAAGATGAAAATCGCACACATACTCACATACATACATATATATACATACATACACACACATACTCACTTGTAAAGTAGTTCAACCACGTCTGCAGTCGTAGCGGTCTCCTCCTTTGTGTTTAAATATTTTGAGACGTACTAGTACAAAGGAAAATGTTTGGAAACTGGACGAGCAGAAACTTTGTCGATATTGTATTATATATATTATATGTGGAATATTGTTCTCATCTCTGGGCAGGGGCGCCAAAATACCAACTGCTCCCTCTGGATCGTATCCAACGAAGGGCCGCTCGAATTGTTGACTGCCATAGTGTTTCAAACAGCCTGGACCCCTTGGAATTACGCCGAGATGTAGCTTCACTCTGCATCCTCTATCGGTTGTATCACGGGGAGTGCTCTGAGGAATTGTTCGGAATCATACCACCTGCAACTTTTCGCCATCGTCCCACGCGAAAAACATACATCCTCATCACCTTGATGAGTGGCAGTCTTCCACCGTGCGCTTTTCGCGTAACTTTCTGCCGCGCACTGTAAAACTCTGGAACGAACTGTCACCAGCAGTATTTCCGGACCTATACTACACCTACAGCTCCTCTGATGTTGTCTGAGCTACATACACCTGCAGCTCCTCTGATGTTGCGAGTGTCCATGGGCGATATATAAATATATATATATATATATATATATATATATATATATATATATATATATATATATATATATATATATATATATATATATATATATATTTAAAAATATATATATATAGGAAAAGTTAGAGCACTCAAAATAGAACTCCGCGCTAATACAATAGAGTTGAAAATTGAAGTGTCGAGTGTCAAGCTGTCATATATGACATTGACATTTGACTCGACACTTGTGTGTTCGGTTTTCAGCTCTATTGTATTAGCGCAGAGTTGTATTTTCTGTGCTCCGAATTTTCCCCGGCCTTACGGATTCCGCACAATATAGTCCCAGCGATTATCCCAGAAGGGATATATGTGCGTTGAGTTGCGACTGAGGCTATTTTATCTCCCCCCAATTCAACAGCTGCTAAAGCTCTTTTTTATGTACTAGATGTTGCCCGCGACGTGTGCGCTAAAGGATATCAGTATATGTCCTCATCTGTGGTCCACTCTATAACTGTGCCAAATTTCATCAAAATCGGTCCAGTAGTTTCGAATTTTATTCGATGCAAACAATCGTACAAACTTTTCCTCTTTCTTATTTAAGTATAGCTGATATATATTTAAGTGTTCTGTTGGTCGACCTAACAATAGCCTAACATATGCTACATAATTAGACCCGACTCCCGTAGACGGGAGTTTTAACTTTTTCTTATATTGAAGTAAAACTGCTTTACGCACGCTTGACTTGGGGAGTAAGCTGGTGAATGCGTGACGAGAGCGTTACGAAAAGTGTGATCGGGAAGGGCGAACGGAAGTTGAGAGGGAGATATAAGTTAGTGAAGATAGAAAGAGAGAGAGTTACGTTTCGTATATCTAAGACACTTTAATATTTGTAGAAAAATAATATATGTATATATTATGCATATATACATGTAGGTATTGTAGGTATGTGAAGCGAATATGGTCGAAATAAACAGTCCGTAGTAGACACGAAGACATACAGATTTATTAACACATATATACACGGTTTCAGTTTCTTGGAATACACACACCAGGAGATCTACAAACAGAAGGGATGTCAGAAGAGATGATAAGATAGCGTACAGATATAGGTACACTATGCAACCGAAAACATCAATCGCGGAGAAGCGCTAGCCAGCAAAAATGTGACGCGGGGCGGCAGTGGTAGCGTGAAGCGTACTGAAGAGCGCGGAGCTCTAGCGGAGCGCGAGTCGATCTAAAAGTGCACATTGCCGCGGCCGTCGCGCTCACTCGCGCTCACTCGCGCTCACTCGCCTAGCGGCGTGACGTAGCGGCGTGACGTAGCGGCGTGACGTAACCGGCCGCACCGGCTATCGCTCGAACAATAGACCCGATAACGCTGCGCTTGCGCCGTGCATAGAATTATCTACTAATAAAAACCGTTGTACATTTTTTGTCTGTTGAACATAAAAAATATTTTTATTTGTAAATATATTATTTTATGAATATGGTATTTTGTCAATAATATTAAAATCAATGTTGTACATAGTAAATAAGCTTATACATAATATAATAAAAGTTTATAGGTCACTACATACATATATACACACATATACATATATATACCCACATATAGATGGAGATAAAGAAGTTTTAATTCAGTCGTGTGGTCTAAAGCACACTCGTTTTTGAAGTAATACTCCTTTACGCACGCTTGACTTGGGGAGTAAGCTGGCGAATGCGTGACGAGAGCGTTACGAAAAGTGAGATCGGGCGAGGCGAACGGAAGTTGAGAGGGATATATAAGTTAGTGAATTAATGTAGGAGCGAGAGAGCACAGTGCGCGCACACATTTTCTTTCTCTCTTTCTCTCATAGCCAGTGCATGAAATATAAAATATATCTTTTTCCGTAGTTCGTTTGCGACATTTACTTTAGTCGTGTGGTCTAAAGCACACTCGTCTTTACATATTTTTTAATTAGCAGTCAAGCGACTTGCAGTGTTGCACAAGCATATCACCGCCAACGTCGACATCTTGCGGGCGAATGAGCAAGCGCGCGTTGTTCACTCCGGTGTAGCGAGCGGTCTGCCTAGAGTCTAGACTCTCCGACAGTCTGAAGTTCCTATTAGACTACGTGTTCTTCAGCACACTTTATTAAGAACCATCTGATTAGAGAAAATACCTTAGAGTAAATAGTATACGTTATAACTTAGTACTTATATATTTGTATGATGGTTTTTAAATTTTGTATGATCTTATCACAAATTTTAAGATTTTCACGCCCTATGGGCAGAAATTGTGTCCAAATTGTGTAATTCTACATATTGTAACAACCCTGTAACCAATTTCTGGATATAAATTGATTGATTGATTGATATAATGTACGTCCGTCGTCCGCTCGCTTAGGACGCGAGCGCAGACTGAACGGTCTAATTCCTATTACATCGCTCGATATTCAGACTGTAAGACAGCAAGCGCCCCGAGCCCGGTCTTTCTGTCTGAATAGGGTATTTGTCTGTATTTGTTTTTTTTTACATAAACTAATAGTGCTCTGAAAAATTAGACAGTTTACAAAAGGAATAGTATGCTAAAAATCAAAAAGTTATAAGATATTGCGGTTTGTTTGAAGTACTTTTGTGAGCCTCGTGAAAACACCCCATATGAAAGTCGTACTAGCTAGTGACGTCACACGCTAGTAAGTTGCTACGAAATGCATGGCCATATGCACAAAATTTCTAATTCTCTAAATAAAAATACTTCAACATAAAATCCCAATTCTCTTTACTTTTATCAAGTTGTAATACCTAATAATTTCTTAATTTATTTAAAAGAACTAAATTTTTACATGATGCCAAATACCGAATTCAGAGTAAGACAGACTAACACCCATTACACCATTATTTAGAGTAAGTCCGGTCTTAAGAACGCGCGGTCTATCAGCCGCCTATATATCGTGTGCTGAATAACGCCCAGTGTAATAGGCGCTTAACCTAACCGCACGACGGATCTAATCTGTTAAACGCTGATGGGGGGATCTCCTTCATCCTTTCTTCACAAAAATGTGCGTCGAATTCCTTCGTTTTCGCTCACAAAGAGATTATTTCAGCTATGTATGCGTTATGGTTTCGAATACAATACTATTATTTGCTTGCGAGCAAACGATTATCTGCAATACTAGAGTTGCCACGAGTGCGTTTATACCTGGAAATTGGGCCACTGGTCTGTACACAACATGCGCTGCTTCTTATTGTCTGTAAGGGTCATTTCACACCGAAACGAAACGATACGATAAATTACACAATAAGATACAAGTTTCATTGTAAGAGTTCGAATGCCAGGCTGCACCGCGCTGCACCGCGCTGCACCGCGCCGCACCGCGCTGCACCGCGCATGTGCAGTGTACGACTTATGTCAAATGAAACGTGTATGATGTTGTGTAGTGGATAAAGATCAATTTTGAATAGCTAGGTATCTTAAAAATGCAGCGCCGCGTAGCGTCGCGTCTCATCGCGGTGGGAACTGGCCCTAAGACTCACTCTAGATGGGACGGCTCGTTCGTGCCGAATTCGTGGCTAGGTTCTAATTTTATTGTTCACCACTTAAAGTTTTGCGATCATACTAATGCAGAACATGGAAAATTCACTATTTTCTGATAATGTGGGTACTATCAGGGAATCTTATTCATAAGCAGGTAGACCGTTGTCATAATTTGTTCGTATTATAATAGTATTATGACATCAAATTGACATGTCATTGTATTGTGACTGCAAGTCGTATGAATTAGAATCCCGTATAGAAACCTTGAAATAACCGTTTTTTTTTTAAATTACTTCAAAGGTTACTGCCGATTTCGTTCCAAATAATTATCCTAAAGACTTTTTAGCGTGATCTTTCAGCATGGAAACTGACAAGTTACTATCTCGTATAGTTTAGTCGACTTTGTAAAAAAGGCATGTATGCAATCTTACCTTTATTTTAAAATACCTATTCAACATACCCCACACGACGGGGCAGAATGAAAAAATATTTTTCATCCCCACTTCACATGTATGAAGAGCCACCCATAAAATGTAAAATTACTATGATTTTATGATTCCAAAATTGAACTAGTTAATGATCTGTACACAGTCATTAACTAGACCTAATTTCATCAATTTATATTCATAATTACAGATGCTAGAAGCCCGGACAGTAAGACAGACAGGCGGACAGACAGACAGACGGACGGACAGAGCGAACCTATAAGGGTTCCTTGAGTATTACGGAACCCTAAATAAAAAGCAAGCAAAGCCCCGCCCCCTGGCACGACCTGTGTGGAAAATCCAAATAAGCCTCATATTAATAAACTTCTTAACATGCAAATTCCTGATTCTGTGAGACTGTGTTTAGTAAAACGACGGACCCTTCGACATGTAAAATTCCCTTTGAAACAGAGTTGAGTTGAACTTGAGTTTCACTTCCCGAATTCACTAATCCAATTTAAAGGGACCGTTTATGAATTTGTAATGTTCAGGTTTGCTTAATTTGGCAAGAAATTTCGCTCCTGATGATAATATATCCCTCGTCTGCTATTTACTCGCGAGCAATGATTTCAAAACCAAGGATGGGCTACGACTTAAGACTACTTATGACGTGCATTTGACAGATCTCCTGAATACAAGAAAAAATGACAGCTGCTTCCCATCTGGCCACCTCCTTATCTCGCAACTCCTAATAAATTTTGATAAAAATCGGCGTGTCGTTACCATTATATTTTTGAAGTATTGGACAGCTTTCAAAATATGGAAAATTTTCTTGAATAGTATAAAATATTCTCGGGGTATTTTTAGAGGTTTGTATTTTCTTGTTTATAATTAGATTAAGCTACTAAACTAAGCTATCAATAAGCGATTTGAGAAGTCACCTGTAGAAAAGAACCTTTTGGATGTATATTTTTATGGAAAAAGGACAGAATAATATTCAGACCATTATTTTTTTATTGTTTATATAAGTTTGGGAAGAAATATTTTTGAGAGTATGAACACTGCACGAAAATCGGAATGCACTGTAAATAGTACTCTGTTTAATTACAATAGAGCTGAAAATCTAACACACGAGTGCCGTGCTGTCATTATGGTCCGCTCCAGACTGAACAAACCAGAACCGGTGCGTCGAGATCGCCAGTCCACACCGTCCAGTCCACACGCGAAATCCACAGTTAAAAGTCAATTACTTTTTTATTTTGTATCAAATCAGAAAAAAAGTTTAAATCGGAAACCTTAGTGTCTGGCAAGACTAACAAATCTTCAATGGTGAATTCTACTAACCTGCAGTAGACTGTCGTGGTGAACTATAACGGCGTCATCCGGCAAATATTAAGGAGAGATGTGGATTTTTCTTCAGTCTGTCATTTTCTAGATTCTTCGGTGTTTCCAGGGTGCACTGCTATACCTGGGCCTGCTGGTGGGAAGGAGATAAAGTTACGGCGTCTTGATATCGGAAGATTTTGTCAAATATGTGCGGACTGCTTGTACCGCGGAAAGAAAATGTTGTAATGTCAAGGTGACTAACGTCAAACGTCACCTACCCCAAACGACTCCAGAAGTGGGGAAGTGTAAGTACTTTTTGTCTCGACATGCCTCGTCTAATACCTACATAAGTGTATGCCGTATGGCTAGAGTGCCTACCATCTCGATCACATCAGCTTTCAAATAAAAAAAAATCGGTTGTCTGTAAAGTCGGTTTACTGACGATAGTTGAACGTGACAACGTCATGTTTATAGTGCGCGCGGAACTAATTGGCCGCGCCTTAGGTAGGCGTGTTGCCGCCGCGAAGTCCGGCGCCGAACTGAGTAATAACATCAAGCGCCACCGCCTCTCCGTCCCACCGCTCACATTCCTAAGGCGCGGCCAGCTGAGGTAACGGCAATGCGTCATATTTAGCGAGGTAACGCATGAGTCATGTTTTTTCGTGTGTGCAGCCGGCTCCATCGGCTTATAAGACGTTATCACGTCAAAAATAGCATAAAATTATCTCCATTCATTTGGGAGCTACAATAATACAGACAGAAATATATATGCACACAGCTTTCGAACATAGGTCCTTACATATGAAATTGGCGTTTTGTCGTACTGGCCACTTTGATATCAAATATATCTTCTTTGGTTAGGAATTCAATCCAATCCAATTCAAATTTATACCGCTATTTACTCACGCATTTGTGTTTCGAAAGCCGTAATTCATTTCTTTTTTCCTCTTTTGGTTTTTTCTTTCCGTCACTGTTTACAAAATGGAAAACTTGAAATATCGTATTATTTTCGAGTACGAGTTCCACCGTGCCACCAGTGCTGCAGAAACGGCTCGAAGGGTTAATGACGTGTATGGCGGCGGTGTCGCCGAAAACACAGTGCGTTTTTGGTTCCAACGTTTTCGTTCTGGCAATTTTGACCTGCAGAACAAGCTCCGTGGACGGCCGGGCCGGATACCAAAGTTGATAATGAAGGCTGAATTGAAGGCTATTGTGGAAGCGGATCCATCGCAAACCACGTCCGAGTTAGCTGCAGGCTGCGGCGTTAGTGATAAAACTGTTTCAATTCACTTGAAACAAATTGGTATGGTGACCTTTCAACCTCATGAATTGAGTGCAGCAAACCGACAAACGCGCGTCGACTGCTGCGTTACATTACTCAACCGGCACAATAATGAAGGGATTTTAAATCGAATCATTACCTGTGATGAAAAGTGGATCCTGTACGATAATCGGAAATACTCATCGCAATGGCTGAACCCAGGCGAACCAGCCAAAGCCTGCCCCATGCGAAAAGTGACCCAAAAAAGTTACTTGTGAGCGTTTGGTGGGCTAGTGCCGGTGTCGATCACTACAGCTTTCTTAAATCTGGCCAGACGATTACGGCAGATGTCTATTGCCAGCGACTGCAAATCATGATGGAAAAGCTAGCTTCTAAACAACCGAGGTTGGTCATTCGCTCTATGCCACTGCTGCTTCAGGACAACGCTAGACCACACACTGCACAATAGACGGCTACCAAATTAGAGTAGCTTGAATTGAAAGGAATCAATGAACTACCTATGAGATGGCAAAAGTGCATAGATAGCAATGGTAAAATACTTTGATTAAATAAACATATTATGTTAAAAAAATGGACTTTATGTTCTTCCTTTACAAAACGCCAATTTCATATGACCTAATAAATACGCACCAAAATCGAGCCATTCATTTAGGAGCTACGATGACACGGACCGACAGACACACACGAACACGTGAAACTTAAAACATCTCTCTTTTTGTGTAGGGGGTTAAAAATTGTACATTTTAACATTATCTACATTTTATTAACCTAATTAGTAATTAGGTTTAGTAACTAAGGTTTTGTTTTCAATATAATAGACCAGGAGACGTAGCAGATATATCGCCTGATGGTAAGCGGTTACGGTCGCCCATGGACGCTCGCAACACTAGAGGAGTTACAGTGCGTTCCCGGTCCTCAAAATCCCCAACCCCCCATGGGCCTCCGGTAACCTCACCCACTCGGCGAAACACACCGCAAGCGTTATTTCACGACGGATTTCTGTGAGGCCGTGGTATTTATCCGATCGAGCCGGCCTATTCGTGGCGTTAAACGGTTTTTTAGAGATTCATAGACAATACCCCTTGTATTGTCATCTATGATCGTGTTCATAGATGACAATACTCCTTGCCATCAGGCAAATGATCAGCTTATTCACCGCTTACGCGCTTATCATCAGGCGGCCCATCTGCTTTCTACCCCTTATAAAAACATAATTATAGTCCAAGAGCGCGCGCTGCAGTTTTTCGATCAACACGTTTTCTTAAAGCCTTGGGCGGGTCTTTGAAGCCATCCTATTTAGCGATAGAACGTTTATCTATACAGCCTTCACGCTGTGACAGGTGCGCAGGCTCTAAGGCACCGTATTAGTGCTACCTTAAGGTCAATATTTGATTGTTATCTTTGTCTTTGATTTTCTTTTATCTTTAAAGTGGCCTATAATAATTGGCTGTGTTTGCAATGTTGTCTTAAAAAAGTATTTTGTCAACCCACATACTCTCTAGAACTACTACAAAGACAACATTAAGTTTTGAATCAGGCTTAAAACAGATTATTCATCCACTAGGCATCAATTGACTAAGCGGTGCCCAGTACGGCGCGAACTCCGGGCTGTATGGCCGAGGTGGAGCGTGAAGTCACGCTACTGTTTGTTAGCGGGATTCGAAAATTTTAGGAATTTTTAACGCGTGCAAAATCATACACCTACTTAATATTTTTGAATGAAACAAAAACAAGTGTATACATAACAGCTTTACAGTAACAATGTTTCAAGTGATTTTACATACCTGATAACATTCTCCATAGTATAATTACTCTCTAACCGGCGTTTAGTCGGCGATGGGAATTATTAGTATGAGTGGCACGTAGCGGGCTCCTGGTCTATAACGCGCACATTATGCTGAATTATTACCGATATGTGCTTACTGCACCGGGTAGGAAGCGGGTACAGTCGGCTAGGTAAAAAGGTAATCCAGGAACTGAAACTACCTTCTCTTGGACCAAATATATGTATAGTATAATAGTGTTAAATATACTTCCCGTTGTCTGGTACTTGTAACACAAGTTCTTCGGATACTCAGCACGGGGCCAGATTGACGTGGTGTGAAGCGTCCATAGATATTTATTTATATTTAATGAATGGATAGTACAGTGTTCCCCGTGGGATGAGGTATTTATGTGTGTATTTACGTCAGTCTTTCACGTCCAAAGGGCTGAACCGATTTAAATGAAAATTGTAACGTCAGTGTTTTCTAGTTAGATCAACACAATAATATTCCGGAACTTTACAGCTGGACGATAAAATGAACAGAAGTATATTGCAGTTGCACCAGCTACAGTTATTTGATGAAACAGGTTTATGCTACGAACACTACGCACGCGTGTGATGAGCTATCTTACACATCCCTACTAATATTAGAAATGTGAATGAAAGTTTCACGTTTCACGCGAAAACTACTGAACGGATTTTGATGAAATTTGGTATGATAGTAGTTTAGACTCTGGATTATATATTTACGCGGGCGGAGTCGCGGGAAACAGCTAGTATTATATATATATATATATATATATATATATATATATATATATATATATATATAAAAGGTCTAGAAAAATCTATTACGGATATTTTGGACACATGATTTACTGCTCATGTGAAGACGTTTAGGCAGACAAATAATTGCCCTACTCGAAGAAAATATTATTTCTTTATATGGGCAAGTTTGTGTTTAGCGGAGAGTCAGCCATACATACATGAGAGGATTTTTTACTTTGAGTATGACGAATAAATATTTTTTTGCCCAATCGTCTTCACACAAGCAGCGAATCGTGTGCCCGAAGTGTCCGTTATTGATTTTCTGAGAAATTATATTATATACCGACTAAGTAAGTTATATACCTACTGCTAAGTGTGAGGATGAATGGATGGATGGATGAAAAACTATTGAACGGATTCTGATGAAGTTTGGCATGGTAGTAATTTAGGCTTTGGATTAAAGCATAGGCTACATTTTATCCCTAAAAAGCACAGTGTTTCCGTGGGATACTGTATTTACGAGGGCGGAGCCGCGGGCAAAAGCTAGTGTTAAATATTTGTCAAAAAATAAAGACCCGACATTTATGAAGCGCCGCCTCGTGGCAGAAAAAGTGTCGAAAATTCTTATTGACAGTTTTCATAATAACTTCCTCCACCAGATGGCACTTTGTGTGAGTCGGGTCTGCCCCCCAGCGGCAGATATCGAAATCCCTCATTAAATGGTAATCAGTGAATTATTTCGACTGTACTTCGTAATGTATGTGCATAAGGCAATATTCATGATCTCCGTCTTATATAGATAAGGCAGGATCACGATAAATAATGAACGAATTAATGAACGGTTTAATACGAGTATATCAATTTGTGATAATCTGAGCGCCCTGTATAAATCTTAATTTATTTTTGATTTATCTATTGCTACACTGTGTTTGTAACCCCCATTTGTGACGCAACACACACACACACACCTCTGTTATAATTTTGACGTGTCTGTTTGTCTGTTTGACATTGTAGACAAACGTATGAACCGATTTTCGTTATTATTCATCTAGTTTTTTTCTTTGAAAGCTGATGTGATTGGACTGTTCGTAGCTATAATTCATCATCATCAGCTCGCTCACTGCTTACAGACAATAGCGGGGTTACTGATTGTTAGATGTTGTCCAACTTTGTTTGCGTGGTAATATGGACCTGTGGCGGAGCAATTAGCGCCATCTGGTCAGCACCTCCGGTCTTCGGGGGGAGTGATGTGGCGGACCAATTAGCGCCACAATGCTGAATGGCGCTATCGAAGTTTTCCAATATCGGCGCTATATATACAACATCCGAAACGCATACAAGTGGGCTTCGGCCTGACCGAGAATACCATCTCGCTCGGTCGGAGGTCTCCCTTTGGGGTTTCCACGATTCCCACACTTCTCTATTTACCTAGCGGGAACCGTACATTTTCCGAAATAAATGTCAGCCTATGTGTTGATCCATACCTACTACCCGTGTGGCCAAAATATTTTCCTACAGTTTTTGTATAATGTATGTTTAAACATATCTACATTTAAACATATCTAACATACCTCGTGTTTTTAGATAGAACTTAACATTATAAGATAGAAAATATATAAATAAAATATTTTTAATTAAACCAAGGTTTAAATAAAAATCATATAATCAGTCAGCCAACGATATTGCAATATAGAATTACTTTTGTAATATATTTGCAGTTCATGACCGAACGAGCGATTGATCGAGTCGTGTGAACTGTGAACTGTGAACTGTGAACTGTGAAAGGGTTCGTTCATTAATAATTTTATCAATTTATATTCATTAAAATATTATTTTCGGCACACGGTCTCAAAAATACGTGATTTAATATACGCAACGCTTTAAGTGTTAATAAAATAAAGTTGACTTATTACCTAAAGTTTTATCTATACTAATATTATAAACAGGTAAAGTTTAGTTGGTTGCATTGAATAGGCTGACATAGGCTAATATTTTTCGCGGGAAAATGTACCGTTCCCGCGTGATTTTGTTTTGCGCGTGCGAAGTCGCGAGAAACATCTGTATTTAATGAGTACCTTATTTTGTTATTTCTACTACTTAGATTTTATTAAGTTCCACCTGTCCTTTCGTGTGCAATCACTAACGGCCGGTTTCAGTAACCTATCTACTAATAACTATTTGTTAAAAACGTCACCATTTGTATCATTCGCCGGTTTTTGGCGTTTCAATAAACTCACTCGCGCAATAAAATTACTGATTTACCTAATATTGTCGCTCATACACACAGCTGCCTGCGTGGTCGGAAGACAGCTAGTTGTGGTCGCCCTGATATAGAATTTGTAAACCAGCACATGCACGTTGGACTAATAATCGACAGCCGACTTAGCTGGCAGCCACACAAATATTACGTTTGCGCCAAATGAGGACTTATAATGGGTAAATTGGCCATTCTAAAATATAAATTACCATACAGTGCCTTGAGATTAATTCACCTGGCTCTTGCTGATTCTGCTGTCGGTTATGGAGTCAGTAGTTATGGACGGACATATATAACTTACCCAAGTGACATACCTATATGATCTCCAAGTAAGAATGCTAAAGACAATTGTACCAAAAAATTTAAAGTTAAAATACAAAAATGACCCACACGGTTCGCTTAAGTTCTGTAAAGTGATGATGGTGTTTGACAAAATTAAAACATCAATCAAAAAACTAGACCAGTTCATTTATGTGAAATTGCAAAAAAAAATAGTTTACTATTTTTAAGTCGGATAATGTATATGGTTCTAGAATGTTAAGAAACATAATACCAACAATTGCTAACAGCTTAACCCCAAAAATAAAATAAATATTATATTATAAATATTTTGCTGCCCGGGATTCGAACCCACCAACCACATTCCGAATTTTCGAGCAATACAAAAATTATACATACGCATACAAAACTGACAATCGGACTGATAAAATAGAGTCGAAATTATTGATATAATATAGTACTGTTGCACGACGAAATAAAAGATTTATAGCTAAAAAATGCGCAGTTTCTCAACGATAAAACTTACCTAGATCGATTTTTCTTCTCCAAATTGCGTGCATACTATATTTCATGGTATAATATGGTTTATATTGTCAGCCTTTTCCGATATTCCGATTATATATATTATACAAGATTGTCTCGTTTAAAGGATACACGTTTTATATGACATTAGTCATACACTGCATATGCGCTGTGCAGCGCAGTGTAACCTGACACTCGAACTCTTGCAATGAATCGTGTATCTTGTGTAGTAAAGTTCGATTTGGAATCGCTATATTTTAAATGCCGCGCCGTGTCGCGTCTAGGTGTAAGTTATTTGTTGAGCTGACGCTGACTGACGCTTAGAGTAATTTGTTAAGCTATAATCATCATGATCAAAATCTTAATTTGCTAGAATATGGTAACAAAGTTGGTATTAACCTAATTTATTATTTTTGAAGAACACGTCATATTCTGCTAAGCTCCATCTAGTGGCCCATTAGATAGATTTATTTTTTATTGGAGTATAAAGTTATTTTCTTTTTCTATAGTTCAGCAGTTTAGTAGGTACTAGGTTTATAAAAAAACCTTGCGATGTGAAATAGATCCCTCTGTACTATATTTATACTATGAAAAATAATTATTATGTTTTTGGTTTTCGTAACGTGAAAGTGACATCTATCATTTATCTGTTAGCATATTGCGTTTTCAAACAAACTAGTTATTAAATTACGTCATTGATATCACTACTAATAGATGTCGCTTTTCCGCAAACCGCCACTAGGGCAATTTATTTAACAATAGGTATGTTTATATTTAATTAATTATCTTTTATCCCCCGAGTTTGATGCATAATATTATTATTTTTTGTTCCTATGTTCATAGAGTACAACTTACAATAAATTCTTTTTGTAGCCACGTATTTTAATTACCAGGCAGTAAATGTATGGTGACTTGCCGATTTCCTTTCAGTTGTTTAAGATTTAAATACGATTTTATAATATGAAAGTGAGGTTAGGTCATAGGTACATCAATGGTAACATTTAATTATAAATAATAATATTGTAAGAAATTAATAAATTATAAGGTACATTATGCATTAAATAATAGTTCATTAAGATGCCATAAGATGAAATTGTTAAATAGAAACATGTCAAACGCAAAATATTATAAAATATAAATCGAGTCAAAATGAATCCTATCGTACAAGTATTATAAAACAGCCTCCGTGGTCCAGTGGTTTAGAGCTGGGCTCTCGACTCGGAGGTCGTGGGTTCGATTCCCGCATTGGAACAACAAAAAATGTTGTTGCCAAGTTTGGTTAGGACAATGCAGGCTGATCACCTGACAAGATGATCCATGCGTCGCATGGGCATGTAAAAAGTCGGTCCTGCGCCTGATCTCTCGCCAGTCGTGTCGGTCATCCGTCCCACTAGGATTTGAGAGTAAAGGAAGAGAGAGTGCTCCTGTGTACTGCGCACACACTTGGGCACTACAACATAACTCCTGCGTAGCTGGCCTGGTTTCAATGAAACCGGCCCCCGTCACCGAAATCGGTGTGGGGAGCTATTATTATTATTATTATTATAAAATAGAGATATTAGAACAACAATGTAAATCAGTGAAATTCATTTAAAGCAAAAATCTACTGGTTAATGTTGATTATAACGATACGTTCCTAAATAAATAAAATCATACTAAAATATCGACGGTTTCAATGGTGACCCTTAAGGTAGCCTTCTATGCGACCGCGACGCGCGACCGCCACGCGCGACCGCGACAGGGTCGCGGAGCCGCTGCTTAGTACGAATTTATATAGATCACTAAACAATCCCCGCGACCCGCAAGTTATACATAACTTGATTCGCTAGTTTGCTGGCCACGGGCATAGATCGGAAGGCTACCTCAAGATATCGGTGACAACTATTCAAAGTGACAGATTGAGCGACAGACAGACAGACCATCGCTCAACACTCGTCTCTCGCCCTTCCGTTCCGGGGTCAATGGTCACGGAGGCACGGAGGACCGAGTCTAATGGAATAATCTGTTTGTACCCGCGAAAATCAAGATCAGTTGGTTCTGGTAATGATTTATTGATATGTATTGATGAATAATTTCACGTAAGTTATAATTAAAGTAATTTATTAATTGGCTGAAATTAAAAAAATTATTGACGGGAAAAAGCTAGTTAATAATATAATTTAACTTAGGTCATTTCATAAATTTTATTAAGTCGAAATATAACGTTTCGCAGAAGCAATTAATAATTGAAATTTATATGAAAATTGTTTTGAAATCAGCTCTAATGTCAGTGTTAGTAATTTTATTACATTTTATTTTATTTTGTACTAGCTGTTTTAGCAAGGGGTTTTGTGGTTGGTTACCGCTGTCGATCCTGGCTACACAGGAGTTGCAGTGGTGGGTATGTGTGATGGGTAAATTGCCCTTAATTGACATTCAATGTCACATTGTAGATAGCTCGACACTCGACACTTCGATTTTCAACTCTATATAGAAATAGCGCATAATTATGTTTCCAATGCTCTAAATTTTCCCGGGACCGCCGGATTCCGGATCATAATGTTACGCGGGAAATAAAAAATAAAAAAAGAGTTTTTCCGTGACAATGTGTTTATTAAAGAAATAGGGGTCGTGGGCAGAAGGCCGTACGGTCTGGTCTAGCCTCTTGGTGTCTGAAGGATATCGTAGGGGGTCTAAACCACGTGGGAACTTAGCTTCGGGGTCCAGGTCTTGAGTCCAGGGGTCTGGCACGTGGCAAGAAGGCAAGAAGTTGGCGGTGCTTATGCCCGTAACGTGGTTGGCGGTGCTTGTGCCCGTAACAAAGTTGGTGGTGCTTGTGCCCGCAACGTAGTTGGCGGTGCTTGTGCCCGTAACAAAGTTCCCTGAAAATGTAGGTAGGAGTCCCGTCACACAGCCAGTGTGATTTTAACCCCAAACGATTAAAATCACGGGCTGTGTGGCCATTACAATATATTAGATGATATACAGAATAATTAAGGCATGGAAATATCCTAATATTTCAACAATGCAAGAACATAAGATGAAACTACAAAATATGATAGCACGTGGTATGGCTAATCAAATAATTGACAACAAATTTAAAATATCATTATTATAAACTTGTATCTAGAAGAAGTTGAACAATAAAATTTGGCAGGGGAAAAGGGCGCTGTCATGTCGCGACAACCCTTATATACTCCTACTGACATTTGTTTTTTTAACCGACAATTAGCGGTAATGCGTAATACAAATGCCACAATAAAGAAATATTAGAGATGAAGCTCTAGTTAGAAGCATTTGCCAATAGATGGCATGTCTAGCACAAATTAGCTATTATTAATATCAACAACTGCTAATAGATGACGCTATACGCATCGTTAACAGCTATAACAATACGTTAAAAAATGTAGCTATGCTACAATAATAATATAGTCCCAGCCTAAGGGCTCACATAAGTGAAATGCAGTGGACTTTGTTCCAGTGGCAACGATGGACGTGGACGCGGTAGTCGGTCGCCGCGCCACGCTGCCGTGCGACATCGAGCCGGCCACACACGACGACCGCGTGTACATGGTGCTGTGGTTCCGGCACGCGGGGGGCAAGCCGCTGTACAGGTAAGTGCTGGAGTCAGGAGTGTGCATCCGGGCTGAACAGTCTGTAGAACTCCATCCCTGTCGGCTTCCCTTATGGCCGTAAGCCGCTGTACATGTGAGGTCTAGAGTTATCCAGGAGTGTGAAACAGGGGCGAACGGTCCATAGAACTCCATTCCTGTCGGCTTCCCTTATGGCCGTAAGCCGCTATACGTGTGAGGTCTAGAGTCATCCAGGAGTGTGCAACCGGGGCGAACGGTCCGTAGAACGTTAGGAGTTCGATTTTTAGATTAATTGTATTACGAGTAGCGCAGAGTTATATAAATCTTCAGTGTTCTGAATTTTCCCCGGCTTTACGGATTCCGGACAATCCGGACAAATCGTTCACTCGTTTAGGTGACCGTGCGACCGTGCACGCCTGTTTACAACTCACCTAGAGTTGTAAACAGGCGTGCACGGTCGCTTGTGAACCTTATCGTCATATCCATAAGGTTGACAAGCGCTTTTAAAATTGAGAAAACAACTTTTTACCGTTTCATCGTCCGATTAGAACTGTGACGTAAATAGCCAATAACCATCAATTATTACGCTCGTTTCCGTAGCGGAAATGTTCCCGCACTCCGCAGACAAAAGCTAATGCTCTGTGTGATGTTAGTTATTGGGTTACTGTGCTGTTTATGGAAGTGGCTAGAAATATCAACAAATTCTTTAAGAGTATATATAAAGCTATACACACTGTTACCGTAGAGGCGTGCTTCGTCGCAAATGGGACCAATACGGACTGGGAGCAATGGCAAAGTGATACACCTCTCGTAGAATGATCCAAATCGATACAAACTTGAAAATTTTGACGTCCCCTTCAGCGGCCCACAGTTTTTCCACACAGTCACACACCGTATGCTTGTAGTAGTGCAATAAAATCGAAAGCTAACTATGTAGCTGTTTATCTGTTCCTCATTTTTTAAATTGTGGCTATAAGCCTGTCGCCTACTATCGAATATCATATTAAGTTAAGTTATTATATATATGTAAATATATATATATATTTTATAATTGTTGTTTTATTTATTTTATTTATTTATTTAACAATTTATTGTACACAAGAAACATTTAAAAACATTACACTTTACATGGAAAAATGACACAAAGGTTCTGCTTATTTCTAAAAAGAAATTTCTTCCAGCAGCCCTACGGAGAGAAAAGGGATAAAAGAAAGCAGATAGAACGTGCACAATTACAATTACAAATACATTTGTAATTGTAATTTTGTTTAGTGATAAATAAATCAAAAAGAGAAAGGTTTTGAGTTTAGGTTGACACGATTAATATTTTGGCCATCTCTTACACACCGCCATACATTGTGTAATGACAAATGTATGGCGGGTGCAACTCGTGACGTCACAGGCTGTGTCGTCTATTTCATATTGCAAATTTAAATCCGAACGATCTTCGTTATTTTTTAAGATTTACATAAAGGGGTTTTACATTCTTTATCATGTAGTCTTATATATAATAAGGCTATACTTCCGTTTAGCTCACCCCTCCGATTTAATTCAAAATTTGCACAGAGGTTCCTCATGTGATAGAAAACAATTCCCAATGGGTCTTTTTTGGCGGAAATTAAAAAAAAAAAATTCACTTTGTTTTTTATTTTTATTTTCAATTTTTTATAGGTTAGGTTAGGTTAGGTTCCCCGGAAGAAGAAGGGGGGGAAACGGAAGGACCCCACGAAGAAAGCCAAGCGCAAAGCTACGGCCGACGACGTGGAGCCGTCCCAGCCCATGGACGCTGAATCGTAGCGTTCAGCGAGGTGGCCGCGGTCCAGTCTTGTGGGCACTCCCTCTCATTAGGGGAGTGCTGGACACAAGCTGCCGTGTGCGCAGGAAGAGGGAACAGCGGTTGGGACTTGTGGGCGCCCCCTCTTATTAGGGGAGTGCTGGACACAAGCTGCCGTGTGCGCAGGAAGAGGGAACAGCGGTTGGGACTTGTGGGCGCCCCCTCTTATTGGGGGAGTGCTGGACACAAGCTGCCGTGTGCGCAGGAAGAGGGAAGAGCGGTTGGGACTTGTGGGCGCCCCCTCTTATTAGGGGGGTGCTGGACACAAGCAACCGTGTGTGGAGCCCGTGGGCGGCGCACCGGGAGATCGCCGCTCACCCAAAGGGCGTAGCTGAAGAGGCTCTCTTATGTCCAGATGAGTCTCCCAGCGGAGGGTGGGTAAAGCCGCATCGGAAGGAGTGCCCGTTATGGGGCCAAGCGCAGGCGGGGTCGTGGACGAACGCTTGCGCGACTCCCATGACCCCGTCCAAGCGCGAAGGAGGACATCGGGGTGTTTTAGAGGGTAGGTCTTTCGTTTCGTTAGGGAGTCCCTCATAACCCTGCGGCCCTTCCCCGGGGGCTGCGGGGTATTCGTAACAAGAATTTAACCATCGTCACAAAAAAAAAACAAAAAAAAATATTTTTTTGTTTTTTTTGTGTATTAGTATTTACGCTTTTACGTAAAAACTACTTAACCGATCGTCGTGAAGTTTGGCACAGACAGAGTAGACTACGGAGAAGTACATGGGCTACTTTTTATCGCGGGAAAATATGTTCCCGTGGGATACTGTATATATGCGGGCGTAGCCGCGGGGAAATTGCTAGTAATAATATAAATCAAAATTGTTTTAATAGCGGCACCTATTATTCGATAGCAATAACAAAATAAGGATAATAGTACATCTACTTTATGCTAGGTGGCACTTTTATTTAATTGTTTCACAAAAAAAGATCTGAGAACAAAAAAAAGATGTCCAATATTGACGAAAAATATGTATTTTGAATCAACGTTTCTATTCGTATAGACACCATCAACGATATTCGAATACAAAATGCATGTTGCTTGACATGTTACGGTCAGCACAAATGGGATTTTATATGTTTTTATATGTTTGTGGTTTTACTTCGAAAACAGTCAATAAACCTCGATACATAAGCCATTTGGTCCCTAATACACAGAAACGACAAAAAACTGTACACTTTGATGTTCCGTGTACCCGCCACCCGGGATTGAGCGCCCGGTGTAAACAAACAGTCGAATATTGACTCCGTGGACAGTGACCCATGGTTTGGAAATGACCTCAAAACTCTGACTTTAACCTTTAAGATTAAGCTCGAAAAGAAGACAAATAAAATAGATACTTATTTAATAATAAATGGGTGTATTCAAAACAAATATAGATATTCAGGGGGTGTGATAGCCTTTAATTATGTCCAGATTATTCTTAAAACTACGAATTACAATTGTTAAGGACAGCGGCCTCGTAACGAAAAACATGAGTGAATTTTAATGTGAACAATAAACGTGTAATTAAAACGGTACGTAAAACTAGAATAGTGGACACTCAGTGACTATATGTATAGATTTATATGGCATCAGTGTGGAAAAATAGTGTTAAAATGGTGTTTTATCAAGTGCGGGTTATTTTGATTATATATTTTTAACTAAAGCTAATTTTAACGTAGCTTCTTTTGATTTATATAAATAAACGTAGTACATAACGTGTAGTATAGCGCTTAAGGTTATATAATAAATGGTTAAGAAATTATTACGAAAACAGTGGTAAAAATGTACAACATTTCATATAAGTTGAACCTTAAAATGTAAATAACTTTTCTATAGAATAAGATGTTTAGTATATAAGGGTTTATATGTCTGGTTATGATAATAAAGTATTTCACACAACGCGTTTTGCTTCACCTGGCTCATGGAAAATGGGGAAAATTATGGAAAATAGCCGTATAGAGAGGTAAAAATGAAATGGAAGATCGGCCCGAAAGAGGCGTACGGGCGGGGCTCTCTATACGGCATTGCCATGAGCCAGGTAAGCGAATCGAAAAAGTGAAAAAACGTTCTCCTCAAATAAGTGTTTTATTATCGCCCCGGCTCTGCCCAAATCGGTGTAACCTTGCTATCTTCGAGTCTAATCTGAGCCGGCGGTTGAACCCCTGTGAATTTATACAGTCCTGTACAGTAGTGCGTGGTCCTTTGGCGAGCCGAATTTCAAGATCGAAGAAAAATTCGAAGTCCATATCAAGTTGAAAATAACGAAGACGGCACTTAGAAAAATTTGAACAGCTGTTGTGGACATAGAAAAATTTCCGAAGAATCAAGATAGAAATTTTTACTGAAGACTGGACTTAGAAAATTTTCGTCAGCTGTTCTGAACATAGAAAAATTTCCGAAGAATCAAGATAGAAATTTTTACTGAAGACTGGACTTAGAAAATTTTCGTCAGCTGTTCTGAACATAGAAATTTTTTGAAGATTCAAGTCAGAACATTGGAAACTTTATCAAGATTTATCAACGGGAATCAACGCCAGGGATTAGATTGGACTCAGAAGATCGGACTCGAGGATACAAGGATACACCGCTGCGAACGGAAGCAAGGATTCGCAGATTTTTCATCGGAAAAACCTCCCGAAGATTCTTGAAAGGGAAGATTATTATGGAAGATTAACATTGAAGATTAACATTGAAGATTAACATTTGAGATTAACATTTGAAGATGGTTATAACAAGAAGTCAGAGTGGGGCCGAGGAGAACCAGCAGCAACCACATCGATTTCCGGATCCGCCACGATCGCCGTCCGCTGCCGCTACAAGCCAGCCGCCGCCGACCGAGGGAAGAGCGGATCTGCTTCAAACTATTTTGAAACCGAGACCAGGTACCAGCAAGGCGCCTGCATCCTCGGAAGTACGAACCCTAGCCAGAAAGAAGGCTATTTCAATTAGATCGCGTCGATCGACAGCAAGTGTCGTCGCGCGTATGCATTACGAGGCGGAGGAGAAACTCGCCGCTCTTCGTAAGAAGGAACTGCAGATCGAAGCAGAACTTATAAAGAAGAAGCTCGCCGCTGACGTCGCCGCTGCAGAAGATGGTAGCAGCCCCGACGACGACGAGCCATCAGAACAGGTGGAGCAACGTGTCCGAGCCTGGCTAAGCGAACAGGGTCCCGAACCCGAAGAGGCTAGACAAGAGCCGACATCAATGGAAGAAAGAGAGACGCCGAAGCCAGAAGACATGCCACCGAAGGGAGCCCAGAAGACGAGGTTCGAGTGGCCGCAGCAACGCCGCCCACGCTCACCCACACCGCCCACGTCTAGGGCTAATGGAGTGGAACAACTTGCCGAAACATTGGATAAACTGCTGAACCAACGCCAGCCGCGCCACACTACGGAGTTGCCCATATTCTCGGGCGCTCCCACTGAATGGTTGCCATTCAAAGCAGCCATGGAAGACACCACTGCGTTCTACAAGCTCAAGCCGATCGAGAACTTAGCTCGTCTGAGAAGCTGCCTACGGGGAGAAGCAAGAGAAGCCGTGGCACCACTGCTGAGCGTCGCGACGCCGCCTGAACAAATTATGAAGACCTTGGAACAATGCTTCGGTCGACCCGAGGTTATGGTCGATCGCATGATGGAAGATCTGAAGAGGATACCGAGGCTCGGAGGTTCGGCGGCAGAACTCAACCGATTTGCAGTGAAGATTCAGAACATGGTAGCCATCCTGAGGAAGCTGAGGCACGGGTATCTCTTTAACCCGTTGCTCACGAGAGACATCCTCGAGAAGCTCAGCCCATACGAGAAGAGCAAGTGGTACGACTACGCAGAAGAGACGTCGCGCTTCAGGAACGAGCCCGATGTCGTCCTTCTCTCTGAATTCTTAATGAGAGAAGCGGACAGGGCGCTGCGCTACGGGTTCAGCACGGCACTGAAGAAGGAAACACCGCGTCCACCTCCTAACAAGAACGAAGCCCGAACGAGGAAGCCAGTCTTCGCGATAGCAGACGAGGGCAGGGATTCGCCGAGTCGCAGCCAGCCAAAGAGAATACGCGAGGAGTCAACGAAGTGCCCGATATGTGCCGAAGATCACGCTCTATTTCGCTGCGCTGCTTTCAAGAAACTGAGCATGCAAAAGAGATGGGACACGGTCAAAAAGGAAGGGCTGTGTTTCCGGTGCATACGAAGCAGGCACAGAAGATACAACTGCAGGGCGAAGCCGTGCGGCGTGAAGGGCTGCAACTTGCCTCATCATGCGCTGCTGCACGAAGACAGGTCCGGCGGCGCCCCACAGACAGAGGACGCCGTGATTACCGCATCGGTCACCTCCGACCGTGCGGTGAAACTTAAGATGAGAAGAATTCAAGTTGTCGGTCCACGGGGCGAAGCGGATATCTTCGCGCTGTTCGACGAGGGCTCGACAGTGACACTACTGGATGAAGACGTCGCGAAGGCTATCGGCGCAGACGGCCCACCGAAGGTGCTGAGAATGCATGGGATCAATGCCGAGAGAAGGGAAGAAAAAAGCCGACTCGTACAACTTGGCGTACGGGGTCACGACGGTACCAGATATGACGTCACTGCGAGAACCGTGGCCGGATTGAACCTACTTACTCAGTCCGTCCCGGAATCACTGTTTCGACTTGCTCACCTGCATGATCTCAAGAACGAAGAGATATGCTATGAAGACAAGAAACCCCAACTTCTCATCGGCACGGACAACTGGCAGCTCATTGTATCCAGGGAGCTGAGGATCGGCAAGAGAAACCAGCCTGCAGCCTCGAAGACGAAGCTTGGCTGGGTAATCCATGGAAGCATCCCCAGACGCCTCATAAAGCAGGAAGAACACGAGAACATCCTGCACGTGTCTACGATCGAGACCCGAGGCGAACGACTGGAGGAAATGGTGAAGAAACACTTCGAAATAGACGCACTGGGAATAGCGTCCAAGGCTAAGCTGAGCGACGAGGAGCAGCGAGCCATCGACCTCTTTGGCAGAACGGCCAAACGAACGGAAGACGGTCGATTCGAAGTGGGACTTCTGTGGCGCACGAACGGCGTCAAGCTACCTCTTAGCTACAATACTGCGCTAAAGAGGCTCAAGAACTTGGAACACAAGCTCAAGAAGAACCCCATGGACGAGGCGCGGTATCATGGACAGATGAAGAATCTCATAAGCAAGGGATATGCGGAAAAATGCGACGGGACAGAGGCCGGAAGTGACATCACATGGTACCTGCCGCACTTCCCGGTTAAAAACCCAAACAAGCCGGGCAAGTTGCGACTGGTTTTCGACGCAGCAGCGAGAACAAACGGCGTGAGCCTCAACGATCACTTGTTAGAGGGGCCTGACCTTCTGACCTCACTGCCGAAGATATTGTTCCGGTTCAGAGAGGAAGCCGTCGCTGTGAAGGCCGATATAGAGGAGATGTTTCTTCGCGTCAAGGTCAGGAAAGAAGACCAACCGGCCCAGCTGTTCCTGTGGAGAGAAGACGAAGGCGAACCGCCGTCCACATACAAGATGGTGGTAATGATCTTCGGAGCATCGTGTTCACCGTTCCTGGCACACTCAGCCCGGAATCGGAACGCGGAAGAGTTTGCCGAATCGCATCCCGAAGCTCATCGCGCTATCACCGAAGCCCACTACATGGATGACTACGTAGACAGCTATCCAGACCACCAGAAGGCCATGCAGACCGTGGAACAAGTGGACCAAATACATAGGAAAGGTGGCTTCCACTTACGAGGCTGGACGAGCAACGACCGGAGGGTGCTAGAGGGACTGCCTGAAGACCGCCTGGCCGAGGACACTACACAGCGTGTCACCAAAGACGAGCAGAAGACCTTGGGCATGCTATGGGACTCCCGAGGCGACAAACTAAGATTCAACACGTCGCTCTCCAGAGTCCATAAGGAGGTTCGCGAGCTACAGCGCGCACCGACAAAGAGAGAGGCCCTCAGCACGGTGATGAGCATCTACGACCCGCTGGGACTGCTGAGCTGCTACACGATCACCGCCAAAGTCATCCTACAAGGCTTGTGGCGTCAGAAGCTGGATTGGGACGAGTCGCTACCCGCTGAGTCAGCCCAAGATTTCGCCCGTTGGCTGACCGACATGGAGTACATCAGTCAGCTCGAGCTACCCCGGAGTTACAACGGGGGGAGTCCGACGAGAGGCCGACAGCTGCACGTGTTCTGCGACGCGAGTAAGGACGCATACGCCGCAGCCGTCTATTGGAGATTGGAACAAGAAAATGGGGAAGTACGAGTCGTGTTGGCCGCCGCCAAGGCCAAGGTGGCGCCGCTGAAGGCACAGACAATACCAAGGATGGAGCTACAGGCTGCCCTGGTCGGAGCGAGGCTGGGAAACGCAGTCGCAGCAGAACACAGGTGGAAAACGGACACGGTTTTCTACTGGATCGACGCACAAGTGGTTCTGTGTTGGATACAGAACGGCAGCCGCAAATACACACCGTACGTCGCGCATCGGCTAGGGGAGATTGCCGAGCTGACGTCCGTTCACCAGTGGAGATGGCTGAGCACGAAGAGCAACGTCGCCGACTTAGCCACCAGAACGGGCTACGTTCCGAAGAGCGACGAGGACCCTTGGTTCCGGGGGCCGGACTTCCTGCGCAGGCCGATGAACGAGTGGCCCGCGGAGAGTCCCGCTAGAATCGAAAATCAAGAAGAATACGTCGCCTTCCACACCACGGAGGCGAGCGAGCTGAGCTGTCTACCAGATGTGACGCGCTTTTCAAACTACGAGCGCCTCGTAAGATGCACGGCGATGGTCTTGCTGTTCGTCGAGAAGTGCCGAGATCGTCGGGCCCACCTCGACGTACGACACCTGGAGAGGGCCGAGAGGTTGTGGTATCAAAAATCACAACGAGACAGCTTCGCACAAGAAATCGAGAAGATGGCAAGTGGCAAGACGGTGCCTAGATGGAGCTCCTTGTACCGGCTCAACCCGGTGTACAAGGACGGGCTGCTCGTACTAGACGGAAGGATCAAAGCGGCGCAGGTGCCGGCCGAAATGAAAAACCCTATCATCCTGGATGGAAGACATCGCTTCACAAGGTTACTGGTGGCAAGGGAGCACGCCAGAGCGGGACACGGGAGCCGCGAGAGAGTCGTGAACGACCTCAGGCAGAAATTCTGGATATTGAAGCTGCGGCCGACGGTGCGTACTATCATGAGCCGATGTGCGTTCTGTCGGCTACGACGGGCACACCCGAGGACCCCGCCAACTGGAGACCTGCCAGCCGAGCGCCTGGGGGCGTTCCAGAGACCATTTTCGTACTGTGGTCTCGACTGTTTCGGCCCGATGACGGTCACCATCGGCCGACGTCACGAGAAGAGGTGGGGAGCTCTCTTCACATGTCTGACGACGCGGGCAGTCCACCTGGAGCTGGTGGCTTCGCTGTCGACGGACTCTGCACTGATGGCAATGAGAAGAATGGCTGCGCGGCGAGGATGGCCGGCAGTCATGTACAGCGACAATGGGACAAATTTTAGAGGCGCGGACGTCGAGCTGCGGCAGGCGTACGCCGAGTGGGCGCCGGCTATGGCTCAGCTGGGCCTCACTCATCGGATGCAGTGGAAGTTTACACCGCCCGGGGCGCCGAGTCAAGGAGGTGCCTGGGAAAGACTGGTGAGGTCGGTGAAAACCGCCCTGCTAGCCACGCTGAACGAGAAGTCGCCCAGGGAAGAGGTACTCCAGACACTGATGGCCGAGGCGGAGTACTCAGTGAACGCTCGACCGCTTGTGCACGTATCGGTGGACCCCAACGACCCGGAGGCGATTACACCGAATCATTTCCTCCTCGGGTCGTCCACCGGACTGCCGTACGTCGGACCGTGTGTGCCGGCGGACAAAAAAACATGGAGGGTCGCGCAAGCCCTTGCCGACGAGTTCTGGAGGCGCTGGGTGAAGGAATACCTTCCCACGCTCACACCACGCTACGGGGCCCCGCTGAGCAACCGAGTCCTTGTACCAGGGGACCTGGTTGTCGTGGTCGACCCGACGCTGCCGCGTAATACGTGGCCGCGGGGGGTCGTGCACCGAGTCTACCCCGGCCAGGACGGACAAGTGCGCTGTGCGGACGTTCGCACGCGCAGTGGCGTGTTCCGGAGGCCGACGTCGAAGCTGGCGGTGCTGGAGGAGGCGCCACAGTCGCAGTTGCGACCGCTGGCGGAGCAGACGGAGCCGGGAGCGGAGCGGACGACGCCGGGAACGGCGCCGGGCGCGGAACGAGCGTCGGAGCAGCCTACAGCGAGCACGGACAGCTCGCAGTCGCCGGAGCGGCCCGCAGCGAGTTCACACAGCTCGCATTCGCCGGAGCAGTCTGCGGCGGGCGCGGACGGCCCGCAGTCGCCGCCGGAGCAGCCTACAGCGAGCACGAGCAGCTCGCAGTCACCGGAGCAGTCCACGGCGGGATCGGCGAGCCCGCAGTCACCTGAGGAGGCTGCGTAGACCCTGGCTACTGCGCCGGGGGGAGGATGTTAAGGACAGCGGCCTCGTAACGAAAAACATGAGTGAATTTTAATGTGAACAATAAACGTGTAATTAAAACGGTACGTAAAACTAGAATAGTGGACACTCAGTGACTATATGTATAGATTTATATGGCATCAGTGTGGAAAAATAGTGTTAAAATGGTGTTTTATCAAGTGCGGGTTATTTTGATTATATATTTTTAACTAAAGCTAATTTTAACGTAGCTTCTTTTGATTTATATAAATAAACGTAGTACATAACGTGTAGTATAGCGCTTAAGGTTATATAATAAATGGTTAAGAAATTATTACGAAAACAGTGGTAAAAATGTACAACATTTCATATAAGTTGAACCTTAAAATGTAAATAACTTTTCTATAGAATAAGATGTTTAGTATATAAGGGTTTATATGTCTGGTTATGATAATAAAGTATTTCACACAACGCGTTTTGCTTCACCTGGCTCATGGAAAATGGGGAAAATTATGGAAAATAGCCGTATAGAGAGGTAAAAATGAAATGGAAGATCGGCCCGAAAGAGGCGTACGGGCGGGGCTCTCTATACGGCATTGCCATGAGCCAGGTAAGCGAATCGAAAAAGTGAAAAAACGTTCTCCTCAAATAAGTGTTTTATTATCGCCCCGGCTCTGCCCAAATCGGTGTAACCTTGCTATCTTCGAGTCTAATCTGAGCCGGCGGTTGAACCCCTGTGAATTTATACAGTCCTGTACAACAATACTAAAGAAGCGTACCGCTAATATATTAAAGTAAAATTTCTTTACGCACGCTTGACTTGGGGAGTAAGCTGGTGAATGCGTGACGAGAGCGTTACGAAAAGTGTGATCGGGCGAGGCTAACGGAAGTTGAGAGGGAGATATAAGTTAGTAAAGATAGAAAGAGAGAGAGTTACGTTTCGTATATTACTGAAGGTACAAGAGAGAGCGGTGCGAGCACACATTTTCTTTCTCTCATAGCCAGGTATGTTTGGTATATCTAAGATACAATAGTCCTGTATTGTCTGTATCACACTGCATGAGCAAGAGAGAGCAGTACGCGCGCACATTTTCTTACTCTCTTAGCCAGTACATGAAAATAGAATAGTTTTACTTCACTCGTGCGTAATGCGCACTCGTTTTGGTTTCATTTCCGCAAACGAACAAATAGCCACGACAGAAACACTCACACTCCCACCCTTGTCGCAGCGCGCTGATCTTAGGAACTACATTTGTAACCCCGAGAGAAAATAATTTTGGTAAACACTGATCGTCGGCCAAAAGCTGTCAAAATGAAAAGTACACTGAATTCAATTCCCCCAACGTAACATACGTGCTATTTGAAATGAATTAGCAATTTCATTTGGTCGAATTATCCGACTCATTAATCGGTAATATTTAAAACATTTTACAGGCTAGTTATTCAACCATAATGAGAAAGTGGGGAAACTGTATATTGAAATTGACGGTTCTTTTTACATTTTTTATTTTATTTATTCTGGTGAACCCGACTTTACTTTTTCGATTTGAATAATTCATTCTGTCTTGGGTTGTTCATTTGTCTAGGAAGGCTAGAGTTTAGGCTATAGGTATACACCACGCGTGTTCTCTTTCTACGAACCGAAGTCGCGGGTAACTGTGGGCTTAGCACGACAACAACGAAACGTATTCGTATCGTTGTCGAATAAAAAATTTAACACTCGACGAAATCAGAGCGGTGGTACAAGTTTCAAATGTCTGTCAGTGTGTCTATCCGCGGCATCGTAGCTCCCAAACGCATGAACTGATTTTGATTTTGTCTTTTTGTTTAAAAGCTGACATGATCGAGATGGTTATAATTCGTCATCAGCAGCAGCGTTCGCTGCTTGAAAATTCGGAGGTTACTTATTTTTTAATTTTGTTTATCATTCGATAAAGTTACTAATACGTTGTTGTCAATTGTTCGCGCTAAGCCCACCGTAGTGTAATGTTGTCAATTGTCGTGCAGCTCCCAATAAATAATAAGTCAAATTACTAACTAATAACGTAATATCCTACTGAATGAACATACAATATAAATTAGTGAGTCTACTAAGCCGAGCCGTGTCTGTAGGCACAGACAGACGGACAGACACCAACGATGACGGATCCTCATTATTTCACTGTGGAATGATGGTATATGCTGGGTTGCAATATCGGGCTTAGAATTTGGTATCGTTTGTGGCTTAAATATAGTAGTTTGAAGTCACGGAATAGTTTGAATGGTTTATAATCTCAGTCAGTGGAATGTGAGCCAAAACATTTCTAAACTACCATTTTGTTTCTACTAATTATAATCAACTAGAGGCCGCAATAGCAAATTCGCGCATAGTAATTCATATAATTTTTAAGTATGAACCTTATAAGGGTTCTTTTGCATCTTAGTTAGAAAAAATGTAAATATCAATTATGTACCCTTCTAATAATATAATATATATATACACAAGAGTACACAAGAGCACTCTCTCTCCTCCTTTACTCTCGTATCCCAGTGGGACTGGCGAGAGATTTTTTGTTGTTCCAATGCGGGAATCGAACCCACGACCTCTCAGAGTCGCGACCCAAGCTCTAACCACTAGACCACGGCTGTTATCCATCTAATTATATAACGTAGGTATATATATATTATTATTTTGCACAAATTAAAAATATATTTCCATCGACATAATCGGTGGCTGATGAAAAAGTAAATAATTTGGGAATAGCACGGGGTGTCCTACTAATATTATAAATGGAAAGATTGTGGGGACGGATGGATGGATGTTTGTTACTCTTTCACGCAAAAACTACAGAACGGATTTCGATGAAATTCGGTAAGGTAGTAGTTTAGGCTGTGGATTAAGACATAAGCTACTTTTCATCCTGAAAAAGTTCAGTGTTCCCTTGGGAATTGGGATGCTGTATTGACGCGGGCGGAGCCGCGGGCAACAGCTAGTTGCAACAATATTTTGTACAAATCATATTACACGAATCGGCGTGGCGACGAATTGCTCGGCCACATCGTTGGTCCTCGACACAGCAATTGCTCGCAACAATTTCACCAACGTATTGAAACTCCAATTCTCGAAATTAACTTACACTTTCATTTTCCTTTTATTGAAAATTGTAGCCCTCATCTTCGTGCGCGCAGAAGTAAATCCCGGAGAAACTGTACGTATATTGTCGCAATGAAAATAAGCCTATAAATTTGTGGCAAATTTCATCAAATCGGTCCAGTAGCTTCGAAGCCCATTCAATGCAATCAAACAAATCTTTCCTCTTTATTAATTTAGTATAGATAAATGAATCGTCTTTATATGTTACTGATTTTTGGAGTTTGGACCAATCAAACGGGTTTGACGTTTAAGAGAATAAATACCATATGACAATAGTCACCTGTAACACACTGCGCATGCGCTGTGCAGCGCGGTGCAACTCAACCTTCGAACTCTTACCTCTCCTTGTGTAATGAATAAAGTTCAATTTCGAAAAGCTATCTTTAAAATGTGTCGCGTTTCGTTTCAGTGTGAATTGACCCTTAGTTTCACATCAAAGCACAAAAGGAATTTCGGCGGTATAAACTAGTCTAGTCTAGTCGGTAGTGTCGGTGCAGCACTACTTGGGCGGCAGCGATTTCTGGTTAAGCGTTAAAAATTTAAGGTTCCATCGGAAATATTACTTTGGAGATACACGTGCTTAAGTTGTGGGAAAGTTAATGGTTTATATGGGTTCTTCATGCGCGCAAAATGAGAATCCGCGGGAACCGTAAATTATGCCGCGATGAAGTAGCCCAGGTCAGTGATCTAATCTATGATTGTGCCAAGTAACATGATGATCGGATGAGTAGTTTTTACGTTTTTTTTTTTAATTAAATGTACCAGGAAACGAGCAGTCGATCACCTGATGGTAAGCGATTACCGCCGCCCATAGACACTCGCAACAGCAGAGGAGTTGCACTCGTAACTCCTCTGGTGTGGGGACTTGCGTTCCTGGTCCTTAAAATCCCCGATCCCCCGCCTGGGCCTCCGGTAACGTGAACGTGAAAGAGAAACGACCAAACAAACAAACTCTCTAATTTCACATTTGTAACATTAGTAAGGATTACTGAGACTTCGCTGTCCGTCTGTCACCAGGCTGTATCTCATGAAATGTTCACCGATGATGTATTTATGTTGCCGCTATAAAAGCAGATACCGAAAACAAAACAAAATAAATATTTAAGGGGACATAATATCGCATACAATAAACGTGATTTTTTTGGCGTTTTCGATTAACAACAAAGTGGCCGATTTATGTAACTCCCTGTACTCGGTCATTCGGCCTCCGGGTCAGAATCCTCAATCTTGCGAGTTTCTTACGCCGGTTCTTCTCGCCGGGCTGGTTTCCAGGTAATAGTTCCAATCTAGGACAATTCTATAAGGGTTATATTATAACCTAAATAGAATTAAAAAAAAAAACCAGCTTGTGTTTGCTTGTAAACTATCTATACAAAAAATAAAATTAAAGTGTGTTTTTTTATTTTTTAAATTACAAATAAAATTAACAGTTTTTCATTAAATTCATACGAAAGTATAAACGGGAGTTGCGATAAAAAAAAAATACTTTTAACAAATCTTAAAAGTATTTTTTTTTATTAGAAAAATTTTATTAGACAAAAATTTGTCTGTCCGCCTGTCTGTTTGTTCTGGCTAATCTCTGAAATGGCTGGACCTATTTTCTTGGGAATTTTACTGGCATCTGCCATCAAAATAGGTCCAGCATAAATAGCTAAATAAATGAAAATATAGTAACTTAGGCTGCTTTTATCTTAGGGTTCCGTTTAAGAAATAGGGTTGTTTCAATATGGCTTGTGCCCGCGGCTGCGCCCGCGTTTATACAGTACCCCACGGGAACACTGTACATTTTCGAGATAAAACGTAGCCTATGTGTTGATCCAGAGCTCGAAACTACTACCATACCAAAGCGCGAAAGAGTAACAATCATCCATCCATCAATCCATCCGTCCACACAAACTTTCACATTTATAATCGTAGTAGGATTAGTACGTCAAGGAAATACATTTTAGTAGTTTACTGCAGCATAGAAGACATGCGGAACTTTATTTGTACTGGAATTAGTTTTGCGTCTGCATCGTCTAGCGTCTAGCGTTTACGGCCCGCATGCAGAGCGCCTGGTAATGGATTCGTGAGAGGGAATTAAGATGTTTTAACAAGTATGAAGCTTAATAAATAATAGCTCCCCACACGGATTCGGTGCCGGTGGCCGGTTTCATTGAAACGAGGCCAGCTACGCAGGAGTTATTTTATAGTGTCCAAGTGTGTGCGCAGTACACAAGAGCACTCTCTCCTCCTTCACTCTCGAAACCCAGTGGGACGGATGACCGACACGACTGGCGAGATCAGGCGCAGGACCGACTTGTTACATGCCCATCCGACGCATGAATCAACTTTCTTGTCAGACAATCGGGCGATCAGCCTGCATTGTGCTAACCAAACATGGAAACAACATTTTTCGTTGTTCCAACGCGGGAATCGAACCCACGACCTCCGAGTCGAGAGCCGTGAGCGAGACAGAGTATGATGCTCAACATAACACTAATTACGTAAACCCTTCCCTCTTGGGATACAGATGTCGCAGTACTCGGATTCTAAATACGGCTTCTAGACATTATGCACACATCAAAAAATCTAGGGTTTAAAAAAAACACCTTTCCATATAGCTTATTAAATAACACTCACGGATTTGCCCCTACGTGATGTCTAGCAAGAAGATGGACATTTTTTCGTCTAAAATATATATATTATATGTATTTTGGTAGAATGATGATGTAATTAAGTAATCTTTATAATATAACACAAGTTTGGATACATATAGTACATAAAAGCAGGTGGTAGGTGGCCATCTAATTCCCATGATGTGCAATCATCATTAGAATAGGCTTGATGACTAATTTTTTTACTGCATAAATGGATAGTACTCTTAAATATGAGTAACTTCTCAGAAGAAACAGTATATCACAAGTCAATATTTTCAAAGGTACAGCGATTTGTATACAAAATTTCGCAAGTCTAGTGAAAACGCTCCATACAAAAGTCGTACCTAGCTGTGACGTCACGCCTAGGTTAAAGTGTATGAAGTATACGGCCGCACGACATATTTGTAAATATCTCTGATATTTGTGCATTTAGGTTCATACTTATATATGATGTAAGTAAACTAATGATGTAGGTTTTGTTTACTAGTTTAGCAAAAAAAATAATTAACTTTTTTGTACTTTTTAGATGTATCTAATTACTAAACTACACATTACACATTACATATTACATATTTTTACATTTCCCAAGTAGTTAATGCCTCAATATATCTGAGTATAGTAATGAAACTAAATAGTTCAGATGTAGCCATCATCCCTCTTCTACTATCTAAAAATTCTGTTATTAAATTTAATGTCTTACACTATGTAAGTTTAGTTTAAGATAGTGTAAGTTGTTCTTTCTAACAGTATTGTACCTACTAGGTATTTAAAATAGTATATAGTATACTAGCTGTTGCTCGCGGCTCCGCCCGCGTAAGTATAGTATCCCTCGGGAACACTACTTTTTCGGGATAAAAAGTAGCGTATGTTTTAATCCAGAGTCTAAACTACTGCCATACCGAATTTCATCAAAATCCGTTCAGTAATTTTTGCGTGAAAGCGTAACACAAACATCCACGCTTTCACATTTATAATATTAGTAAGGATAGTAACTGGACAGACAGCGAGTCTGTACATGGAAGATAAAAAAGAAGAACTATTACATGCGGGGGGCTTTATGGTATAGAACCCAGAACAATGATTTTTAGAATTTTTGTCTGTTTGTCTGTACGTTTGTACGCGCTAATCTCAGAATCCACTGAACGGATTTTCATGAAATTTGGTATGGTAGTAGTTTAGACTCTGGATTAACACATATGTTACTTTTTATTGCGGAAAAATGTACGATGCCCGCGATATTTGTTTTTGTGCGTACGAAGTCAACGCCTGCACCGATTTGAATGAGGTTTTCACTAATACGTTTTGGTTTGCTCTACTAAAAAATTTGCGGATCATAAATATAAAAGTTATGTCAGTCTAAAGAATTATAACATATAAAATAACTGATTAGTTGAACTGCAGGCTCAGCGTGCGCATCCTCGAAACACCGAAGAACACCGAAACATTCGGACCACCATTCATTTCGAGCAAACAAAAAAGCAAAGTGAGAACCATTCGTAGCAAAATAGATCTTATTGTAAGGCAGGAAGGTCGATGCATCGTCGGTATGAGAAACATTTCTTCTCTTCCCGAGCGTTTTCTTATTCCAATGTCAAATGATTGATATGTTCTTTTTTTCTCGTATTTTTTTTTTCAATTATAAACTGGCTGAAACTTTGTAGATATTACCTAATCGTTGATGTATATTAATACCAGGAGTAATAAGTGAGATGTTCTAGGTCGTAGCGCTAACTCATGTTAAGCAACGCCGGTCAACTAGGATGGGTTTTTTTTTTTTTTTTCTGTCTCCCTAACATGATCAGGGATTGTTTTGTTCTTTTTAGTCTTTTTAATCACTTGTCTCTTTTACAAACTTAAACTTAAAACCTATTTGTGACAATTTTCGTTTTCTTTTGTTCATTCTTTACATTTTCTTAAATCAGATCTTAAAATTGTTGTGTAATTGTATTGTTTGATTTGGTACTCGTCAACATACTAATAATAATAATAGGCATATAATGATATAATTCCAGTCAAATATAATTCTAATAATATTTCCAATAATAATTCCAATAAAATAAGATAAAATAAAATAATAAAATTCACTAAAATAATTACAACCATTTAAAAATAACAACAATAAAACGACGACACAAGGTAAAAGACTAGCCTAATATCACGAAGTACACATTACAAATAGGGCCTAACTAATATCACACTAAAATATCGCAGTTTTTCTTACATACTACACCCACAAGCTTCTTGCAAAACTCGAGGAAGATATCCCTCGTTTTTCCCCCCAGGATGGAAGACAGGCTCTCACCCGTAATCGATATGCCCAATTTTTGCTCAGTATCATATCTACTGCTAGCAAAAATCGGGCACTCGAGTAACAGGTGAGGAACCGTCTCCTCAACTCCTGGCTGACATGAACACGACGGGTCCTCCTTCAACTTGAATCTGTTCAAGTAGAAGGCGAACCCACCGTGTCCAGTCAGAATCTGTGTGGTGTAGTGTGTGATGTCTATCTTGTTGACTACCTTGTATGCAGCTGCAGCGCTTGGGAAAAAGAGCTTTGTGACTCCGGCCGTCCCTCCCACTTCATATCTCCTGTCCCATTCCTCAACCGTATCCTCTCTTAAGATACGCTTGACGAATGAAACAGGACACAGATCGTAGTCAGGCTTCCTTTTCAATCGCAGCGCGGCCTCCTTGGCTAATTCGTCAACCCTCTCATTCCCTCTCAACCCTGCGTGTGCCTTAATCCAAAACAGGGAGACCTCCCGCCTCTGCGATGCAGCTTTTCGGAGGGCCTCCCTTGTTTGCATTGCCAGGGGATGAGGGGAACTAAGGGTGACTGCCTGGAGAGCCGATCTGGAATCGCTAAGGATACCGACCTTCGCCATTCCACTCTTGCAGGCTATACTTAATGCTCTCTGGAGCGCTAGAAGCTCGGCTTGGTAGACGGTACAATACGGCGGCAACGCAAGCTTGACGGCCTTCGTCTCGACCTCACCCTTCCATACGGAGAGTGCGGCTCCGACTCGACCCTCAATCTTGCTGCCGTCCGTATAGATCCTATGGACGTGGCTGTTAACCACGTCTGCATACGAGTCCTCGTCTACCAACCCGAACCTCAGCTCTGCCTGCTCTGCCGGATGTGGGTCCTCGATCGCTAGAGCCATTCGCTCCACCTCCCTGTCCTTCAACGCCGGGTGTGGTACCCCCTTCTTGATCTCATAGAGCCTCGAAGCTTCGAGTATCCAGATCAAGGGGGAGTATCCCAGCCAACAGCATTGCCGAGTTCAGGGAGACGGTCCGATATGCTCTGCAGATCTTCTGGGCAAAACCCCGCTGAACGGAGTTGAGCCTTTTCTGGACCCCCATCTTTTCCACGGTGGGTGCCCACGCTGCCGATGCATACAGAATAGTCGGCTCTATCACGGCCATATATATTGTTTTTACTATCTGGGGGTTAAGCCCCCAAACTAGGATGGGTTACCACAATCCCAAATATTTTTAAGATCAATACCTAGAATCCCAAAAGTCTATACGTCTAATACCTACTAACGTTTTCCTATTCAAGAGATTTTCGAAATAATTAAAACACGGCGACGAACATATCCTTACTTATTGTAAACGCGAAAGTTTTGTGTGAGGATGTATGAATGTTCGTTACACTTTCACGTAATAACAATGGATTTTGATGAAATTACATATGGTAGTAGTTTAGTCTCTCGATTAACACATAGGCTACTTTTTATCGCAGGAAAAAGTATGGTTCTCGCGAGATTTCTTTTTCGCGTAGGTACGAAGTAGCAGCTAATATCTGAGCCACACTAATATAAAGAGGTAAAGTTTGTTTCCTTGTGAGTTTGTGTCTTTCCAAGATTGTAAAAGGTAATCTCTGCACCTGCTTCATTCTATTTTAAAAATTCTTATACCAATAGAAAACCACATTGTTTGCGAGTGCCATAGGATATATTTAATAATAATAATAATATCTATGGACGCTTCACACCACGTCAATCTGGCCCCGAGCTAAGTATCCGAAGAACTTGTGTTACAGGTATGCCCACCAAACAACGGGAAGTATATATAATACTTTTATACTATACATATATGTATTTGAGATTTTTATTATATTACACACATATTTATTACACATCCATGACCCAGGAACACGGAAAAACTATTTTTGTTCCTTCGGCGGGATTCGAAGCTTTTGGCTTTGGGCTTGAGCACCAACGCTCTGAACCACTGAGCCACAGAGGTCGTCAATATTAACCCGATATATGATAAATCTTTTCCGTGGTAGTCGGATTTGCAAAATCAAATCGAAAAAAAAAACTAGCGAACGAAATCGTTTCTGAGAGACGATGAGAGATGAACTCGATAGAGTTTTAGAGAAATGTTGTAGAGTTTGACATTGCCTGCAAAAAATATAAATAGCGTTTTCTCCGCGGCTTCTCCCGCGTGAAATTGGGTTTTACTCGATATCTTTATAATAATACTAGCTGTTTCCCGCGGCTCCGCCCACGTAAATATACTATCGAGTATCCCGCGGGAACACTGTACTTTTCCGGGATAAAAAGTAGCCTATGTTTTAATCCAGAGCCTAGCCTACTACCATACCAAATTTCATCGACATCCGTTCAGTAGTTTTTGCGTGAAAGAGTAACAAACATCCATCCATCCTCACAAACTTTCACATTTATAATATTAGTAGCATTGTAGGATATAACTTTCATCCCATTTTACTTTCTTAGGGGTTGAATATTGCAAAACGCTAAAATACGTAACTCGTTATTTTTCCGTAACTACGCAATTCATACGAAATTTCATGCGTCCTCCAAGGAATAAAAAAATTCATACAAACTTTAATCCCTTAAGTCACCACCCAAAAAATAAACACAAATAATGTGGTATTTTCATAAGCTATTTAGACGGATACAATATTAATCCATATCTAGGGGATTATATGTAGGGGGTGTATAGAGAAGAAGAGAGAAGTGTTTTGCCACGAACACTCCCACGCGGGCGAAGATGCTGGCAAAAGCTAGTAAATAAATAATGATTATAACTGGGTTTTTGATTTTTTTTGTGACAAACAGAAATATCATAGATAAGTTTTATAACTAAACCTTTTTTTATTTGTATTTTTTGCAATAATTCGAGTTATATCAAAATAGAGATGAATTTTTGAATGCAGTACCGAAGAGACGCCGACAGCTCCCGAACAAATCCGAGCGCGTGTGACGTCATAATGTTATTTTTTACTCCAGGGTATCGCAACTGGCGATCGGAAGCATTGGCGTTCGAAATTCAAAATTATAGTCGTTTTCTTGACTTTTCAGTAGGTAGCTTTAACGTATGACGTCACCACTATGGTTACCACTATGGTTACCGATCGTAACGCGTTCATAGTCACGTGATTTTTTAAAAAAATATATCATTTTTCAATTGTTTATAATTAATCGAAAAAAAAAATTTTTTTTTTCAAGTTTCTCGCATTAAATATCAATATTATTAATAATAAAGTTAAAAATAGGTTCCCTATTTTTTCGCATAAAATCATATGTCATAATTTTAATTGGCATAGTTTAATTTGACCTTATAGTAGATTCGCATAATATTCATTTGGCATAACTTTTTTAGCATAATTTTTTTACGCATAATACATAAAGCATAATAATTGTTAAGCATATTTATTGTAAAGCATACATTTTTTTACGCATAACATTAATTAAGCATACTATTTTTATGCATACTATTAAAAAGCATAAATATATTTACGCATAATGATATTTAAGCATATTATTATATTTGCGCATGCTTGTTTGTATCATTTTTTTTTTCGCATACTAATGTAAAAATATAATATTTATACGCCGCATAATTAATTATATAAACATTATTACACAATTCGACTGCATTGTTCTAACGAGACATTATGTAGGCGCTTTACATATTGGGTAGAATGACGTTGATTATTTTATATTTTCCTACCGACATTTCACAAACCGTGTCGCTTTGTGGTAGGTATTTGATAAGTTTGTCTCGTAAACAAGTAAATATTCATCTTACAAATGGATAGTACATTGAAAACTTTAGAAAAATGGGGAATAAACCTAAATATGAACAGATTCATTTACGAGAAAAGTAGACTAATGATAAATTCTAGTGGGGTGTGCGAGTTGAGACGAAATAACAATCACAATTATAATTATCGACTGATCACGAGATTAAACTCGGACAAACAACACGAACTGCTATCTAAGAACATGCCCAGCCATAACTCTTGGGGATAGACTAAGTTTTGCTTTTGCATTAAATAACCTTTCGTATTAATTAGTTTAAACATGTTAGCGGCTTACCTACTGTTACACATGTTGTGTTCGTTATTGTTGTAATGCCTGCTTTTTATGTTTCATAAATATGCGTTTAATTACCTTAACCGTGTTTTCATTATGTCCTTCGAATTTGACAAAAAAATATGCCTACCGAGTTTATGCCAAAAAACAATTATGCTAAAGTATAGTTATGACAAAAAAAATATGCCTTACGAGTTATTAAATTAATATTGTTTTTGAGTTATGACAAAAAATATTAGTGCCTAAATGATATTTATACTACCTACTACCTACTGATAAAAAAAAACATTTTTTTGACCCTATTGACCCTATAAAAATCTTCAGCACACAAACGTTCTTTCAATACCTATTTAAATTCATTAACGGCAAGATTTTGAAGGTTTACTGGGATTCTATTGTATATTATTATAGAGATATTTGTATATTTTATCAAATATCTAACAACCCAACCAAGAGCACGTCAGGACTTAGGACATGTCTGAGAATGGTTCCGTAACTATTTGTTATCTGTGAATTACTTCAAAAGTTATAGTCCGATTTCACTAACAATAATTTTCCTAAAGATTTTTTAGCACGATCTATCAGCATGGAAACTTACTAGTTGTGAAATACCAGGGGGGAAGAGAAATTACAAACGAATGTGGAGGCCACCGCCACCGGCCACCGCCACCGGCCACATTCACCGAAATCGGGGTGGGGAGCTATTATTATTATTAGTTTTAAACGGAGATTTTTTTTAAAGAATCCTTTAAGTTTTACTCAACACACAGGTAAAAGTGTACAATATATTATAAAACTCAGACCTGTTAAGTAGCGAGTACGTGCAGAAATGTGTTGACTACAAATTCAAATTCTTGAGATACTGCGCGGAATTCGAGTTCACATGTCGCTAGAACTGGGTCGCGGGCAGACTAGATTTTTGTGAGGGGCCTCCACCAATGGCGAGGACAGACTAGACGCTTATACGGGGGCTACACTAGGAGGAAATATAATTATTGTGGTTTTGGAATTTATGGATGTTGCCCGACATCGTCTCAAGTTAAACCTGTCTATGTCGCGGGAACTGTACACTTTTGAATAAAAATTTGGCTGTGCTAGTTCATAAGCTATCTTCTTTGTAAAGGAAATCTACCTATCCCACAGAAACTGTATATTCTTACGCGATGAAGCCTTTGTGTTACGGGATACATTTCTAGCCAGATCCCAATTCTCATAATTAAGTATACTCCCATTTTTCTTTTCATGAATTATAAATGAATCGTCTTAATATCTAAAACATGGAGGGAACTCTGGAGTTTGGACCAAACAAAACGCGTTTAACGTTGGTGTGACGTTTATGAGTATACCATTTTGTTTGTTTCAACATATCGAGACTGCATCGAAATCGGCCCACAGACAGCTCAATTTAACCGAATTTAAATTATTAAAATACGAGCAGCTATCTCACATGATAAAATATTAACGTACCTAAAGTCTGCAATTATAGCCGCCGGCCGAGGTGTCGGTGTTGCCAACACTGAAAACTTTGGACGCGAGTGGGCCGGCTCGACCGGATAAATACCACGGCCTCACAGAAAACCGGCGTGAAATAACGCTTGCCGAGGCCGAGTGAGCGAGGTTACCAGGGCGGGGTTGGGGAGGTGCTGCGAGTGTCCATGGATGGCGGTAATCCTTTACCATTAGGCGGCTAATCTGATCCTTTCCTCCTGAAATTAAATATCCCGAAAGTCACAATTCACCAACCATTATTTACCCACTTGAAAATCGCCCCAGAAATAATACTTAGAAAAACTAAATTAATTGATGACCTGATGATCTCTGCGGGTAGCTCGTCGGCGCTCACGCCGTCGGAGGTCGCGGGTTCGAATCCCGCCAAATCGACAAAAAGATTTTCTTATAATCCTGTTCCTGGGTCTTGGATGTGTATTAAATACGTATAATATAATAGAAATCCTGCCACTATTATAAATATGAAAATTTGTGACGTTGGGTGGATGGTTGGATGTTTGTTACTTTTTCACGCAAAACCACTGAACGGATTTCGATGAAATTTGGTATGGTGGTAGTTTAGGCTCTGGATTAAAACATAAACTACTTTTCATCTCGAAAAAGTACATTACAAGGGAAAAAGCTAGTCTTAAATATGTGTATAGTATGAAATTATGAAATATATTTCCTGTAACACAAGTTCTTGGGATACTTAGTACAGGACCAGATTGACGTGGTGCGGAAGCGTCTATAGATATATTAATTAATTAATATTATTATTCTGTAATATTCTTAACTTATACATTACATAATTCCTTCAGGACGAGTTTGTTTTATGTTCTGACTGTGTAAATCGCTTGTCGAGACATCGCACAGTGTTATAAAAGATTTAAATTAAATTAAACGAATTAATATAAAGTACCTCGAAGTAAATAAATCTTTTTCCTATATTTTTTTTTCCCTGAATTTAGGGAGAAAACCCATGTTGTCCCTGGTAATAATATTGGCTATTCTCAAATCTAGGTCACAATGGAGACGTATATTGAAAAAGGTAGTATTCGCCAATACAGCCTTTTCAGATTATTAATGTTGCCAACTTGTGTCGCTTTCAAATCTATTTCGCCTTTTTTATATTCCCTTTACCTTTCAAATTGGTTTTAGCGTTTCTCTTTTTGTGTTTCCTTTTTGTTTTGTGTGTTTTAAGTCAAAATCCTTGTAGTTAAGTTAACGGCACCGAGTAAAAATATGTACTTACATAGTTAACGGTAATGTTGGGCTTTGATTTCGAAAGTTATACACGTAAAGACCTCCGTGGTCTAGTGGTTAGAGCTTGGCTCTCGACTCGGAGGTCGTGGGTTCGATTCCCGCATTGGAACAACATAAAATGTTATTTCCAAGTTTGGTTAGGATAATGCAGGCTGATTACCTGATTGGCTGACAAGAAAGATGATCCATGCGTCGGATGGGCATGTAAAAAGTCGGACCTGCGCCTGATCTCTCGCCAGTCGTGTCGGTTCCATCTGTCCCACTGGGTCATGTGAGTAAAGGAGGAGGGGGTGCTCTTGAGTACTGCGCACACTCTTGGACACTATACTGGCCTGGTTTCAGTGAAACATTCCACCGTCACTGAAATCGGTGTGGGAGTTAGTATTACACTCGTAAAGGTATAAAAAGCGAGCGCACTCGTAACTCCTTTGGAGTCGCGGGTAATCATGAGTAAAAAGTATATAACCCATTTTTACCCACCCCCACCTACTCCCCTCTCCACCCACGGGGGTCGTCAGTATATGCCGAGTCCCCCCTCCTCCTTTTCACGCAGTACCTACTAATCCGTCGTAGTACTAATGCGCCCGTCGCGCAAGATTTTCCCTAGAAGATGTTGACTACGTGACTAAAATCTAAACCCCCTCCCCCCACCTGATAACTAAGCGTAGTATTTGGAAGATCTAACCTCCCCTCCCCCCCAACAGGCCACGTAATATGGATATGTTTATATAATCCAAGTAATTGACGACCTCTGTGGCTCAGTGGTTCAGCGCGGTGGTGCTCAAGCCGGGGGTCGCGGGTTCGAATCCCGCCGAAGGAACAAAAAGTTTTTCCCTGTTCCCGGGTCAAAGATGTATCATAAATATGTGTATAATATAATAAAAATCTGAAATATATGTATAGTGTATATGTATTAAATCTTCCCGTTGTCTGGTACCTGTAACACAAGTTCTTCGGATTCTTAGCACGGGGCCGGATTGACGTGGTCTGAAGCGACCATAGTATTTATTAATTACTCGTAGACGCTCTACGCCGAAGCACTACGCCGTAGCGCTCTGTCGTAGAGCGTCTACGAGCTCCACCCTAAATAGATTTTACATCGACTGCTGTTGTTTTATTCATTATGAAGAAAAATATTTCATATTTTGTATAATTAATTAAATAATTTATCAATTATTATGCTATACATATGTCATATATATATATATATATATATGTGTTAATAATAATGAATTATAATATCATAAAATCATTCCGTATTTCATTTGGCAACATACTTTGGCGAGATTCTATATAGTGACTTGTGTTTTAATGAAGAAAGTCTTATTAGAACAGTGGCTTACTTAGTTATTATATTTATAATTGGTTCGCCGTTACGTTTGGCTTTAAATCTTATAATATGTGGTATACTGACATAATATTATATAAACGCGAATGTTTGTGTGTATAGATGAGTGGTTGTTTGTTACACTTTTACGAAATAACTGCTGAACAGATTTTAATGAAATTTGGTATGTTGCAGCTTAGACTCTTATAAGCACATAGGCCACTTTTAATCGCAGTTGAATGTAGCGCTTGTGTGGCGGGATTATACCACAATGTCTGCCATACACGTAACGATAAAACTGCACAGTTCGGTTAAATTTAACGGTGTAAACGGGGGTCGGCTACCTTTTGGCGGATATGCGCCCCAGGGTGAATATATAGGGATAAAGGCGGACGGCATTTGTAAGACATGATTTTATACCTAATTGATATCTATTGATATCTATTGCAGGCAGTAACTATAAATTATATTAAACGTTCAAAATTATTAATTTTATTTTTATTAAATTAATGCAGATGACAAAAAAAGTAATTAAGAAAAAATTAAATTTAAAAAACAAATATTATATAAAACGAATACCTCAAAGTACTCAAAAACAAATTTACATAAAAAAATTTAAGAAAATTTGGAGGTACGTTGGCCCGCGGCCCGCGTGTTGCCGACAACAGAAGGTCAATCCTGCTAATTAAATCCTGCAATGATGCAGTTACAGTAGTCCCGATATGTTAAAACTGCAAAGTGGTTTTCTCATAAACGTCAAACCAACGTCGAACACATTTTGATGGGTCCAAACATCAAAAATAAGTTTATGATGTCAAGACGATCAATTTATAATTCAATAAAAGTAAAATTAATGTGTAAGTAATTAGAAACACGGGGTTCTAATTTAAAACCGAACTGCACGGATTTATCGCTACGTGTGTGTATAACTGTTATACGTGTGTGTATAACTGTTATATGTGTGTGTATAATGTTATCCAATTAGAGTGGTAAGTGAGTATTTGTAATTAACAATGGCAAATAGAACTTGCAAATGTTCATTGTGCATATTCACCGACTCAAGATCCTGTGTTGGTCTAAAGGTAGCCTTCCGCGACGCGCGACCCGATACCGAAATACGGTCGCGGAGCCTCTGCTTAGTATCCTCCTACTATTATAAATATGAAAGTTTGTAAGGATGGACGCATGTATGGATGGATGTTTGTTAATCTTTCACGCAAAAACTACTGAATGGATTTCGACAAAATTTAGTATGGTAGCAGTTTAGGCTCTGGATTAAAACATAGACTACTTTCTATCCCAAAAAAGTGGGAGTATTCCCGTGGGATACCCGATACTATACTTACACGGGCGGAATTAGTTAATTTATATGGAGCACTACATAAACCCCGCGACCCTCGACGCGCGACCGGTGAGTGTGGCCAGAGAATTTGACTGGCTGGCTTTGTCGCAGTCGCGGGTCACGGCGCGGGTCGCGGTCGCAGGTCGCGGTCGCGGGTCGCGGTCGCATAGACCGGAAGACTATCTTTAGACAATCAATTGAGAAATGCGGGTACAAACTTAAGAAGTTAGGATTAAACTGTAAAACTAGCTCTCGTTCACGATTTCGTTCGGTTAAAACTAAATTGTATATTCGTTAATGCATGAGTTCATACGTTTTTGAGGAAAAAATAAATAAATCTGTTAGGAAACGTAGTTTCCATAATTCAAATTATTTCCTTTTGCCCAAATTAGTTTGCGTCAAATGACGACATTCTGTGGGAACCGTACATTATGTCGGGACATAGGCTTTGGTTAATCCTGGCTGTAAACCATCTGTATACTAAATCAGTTTATCCAGCCGTTCTTCAGTTCTTAATGGTACCTGTAACTACAACGATTAAACTTGTTTAAACTGTTTAAAATACTGTTTAACTTTATCTATAACTATAAACAGCTAAAAATGTTGTTTCCAAAACCTTCCAAATAGTAATGAAGGCAAAATAAACTGAGCTTATCTCCACGCCTCGGACAAAACGCCACCCCACTGCCTCCGGCCCATCCCACGTCTCCCGGCGCTGGACAACGTCCCACGCTCCACGACTCGCCACGCGTCCCCATGCCGTCCGACGCGACGCGTCCCCTCGCCATACATACAGTTTAAAGTTACGTACGAGAACGGAGTGTGTGATTGTGATCTGGTTGCTTATTGTTATAACCAACCAGTTCACAACACAATTATAAAACGTGCATTATTACTAGGTATTGTATTTGAAGATTTTCTTTGAATTAAAAATACACGCTTTCTAATTATTTAATTGTAGTGTATGTGAATAGAGTTAATAAATTGTCTCGAGCACTAACGCCACAGATGACAGTCGACGTGACAGTTGACGTGAGTCAGTCATCATGTCGCCGTTGTACTGGACAGGCGCGTGGCGGAGTGTTGGCGAGCCAAATCGTACTGTAATGTCATGAATCTAAGGCAGGAGCACCAAAATTTCAGCTCCTCCCTCTGGATCGCATCCAACGAAGGCGACTCGGAATGCGGTATTTGCTTTTATTATACATGTAAAAATTTAAACTAAATATAAATACATAACCCCTATACGGCGCTGTTAAAATCATTAACCTCAACAGCTGACAGTATTGATGTTATTTCTGCAAATTCTTTGCTTAAAGAGGGACTTTAAAGGCACCTGTTTCTGTGAGGTAAAGAGCGCAATGCTAAAATTTGTTTTAGTATGTATTTTTTACATGCCCATCCGACGCATGGATCATCTATCTTGTCAGACAATCAGGTGATCAGCCTGCATTGTCCTAACCAAACTTGGAAACAACATTTTCTGTTGTTCCAATGCGGGAATCGAACCCACGACCTCCGAGCCGAGAGCCAAGCTCTAACCACTAGTTGAACACCTTTAAATAGTCAACGGTTGGACAACCGCCGTTCCTGTAACTGTTGATAAAAAGTTATTTATTAGTAGCTCGTGCCCGCAACTTCGTTTGCGTGGAACTATTAATGGAGACGGAACCCTATTTTTTGTAACGGAACCCTAAGATAAAAGTGGCCGAAGATATTCCTTATTACAGCAGCTATCTGCCAGTGAAAGTCGGGTCAAAATCGGTCCGGCCGTTTTAGAAATAAGCAGATACAAAAGTTTTAAAATTGATGTTTGGTGTATGTACCGTATCAGTGGCGAAGGCTGGTCCTCCTTCATAGGGAAGCCCTAGCCTGTATAATAGGGATTTGGATGAGGGTCTTCAAAAGGTAAGTGGCAAGTGAAGCCGATAGGAATGGAGTTATTGGAACCCCACGCCACTGTACCGTATATATTATCATATGCATTTGGTGCAAAGTTGTTAATTTGAAATTACAAAAATACACTTCAATTTTATTTATATATATGTACAGATGGAATTGCAGTATCGGTATTTCGGTCACGAAATCGTTATTACGTTTGATAATACAATCATTGATCAGAGGCAAAACCGGAGGGCGATTCGACTACATGATAATTTAATTTCATTACAATCAATTCTTCGGATTGTTTACTAATCGCTTAAGTGTTTTAATGAACATAATTTAATGCAGTCTTTACCCGACTACATCGGCTACATGCATGTCTTCCGCTGCCCTAGCGGCTAAAGTACTCATCCGATTTTAATGAATGAGGTGGTAATAAATACGTAATAATAAGCTATAGTATATTTTGCGTTAGACGAGTATTTAACTTTTTTTTTTAATACAAAATTAACTTTTTTTACTTTTTATTTAACGCAAAAGTGAATTGCCCAAATATTGTAATCAATTTTTATCCCTATTATCTTATTTGGTTCGACTTTAATCCTAAATCTGATTTATATTTGAACTGATTTATTATTAACTTTAACGACCTTCATTGAAATTTCATAATTGTATTATTTGTTCGGACCTGACTTCATATTCAAGCGGGATAGTTAATTGCATAACTAAATATCTAGCCGTAGCTGATATTATATTGTGTTCTTAATTTGTTTCCATACTGATTTATTAATCTATTTTTAAGTATTTCCTGTGCCACGCAAGCGCGCCAATATCCAACCACAAGTAAAACTGATAGATAAGTAAAACCCGGACCTCCAAGATACAGGATAGCCTGTATCTTGGAGGTCCGGGTCTAGTTTGGGGTCCACCGCTATAATTTGTAATTAAATAACATTACTCAATGAGGACTACCATGTACGCTTTAATGGCGTATGTAACATTGCATGCGACGCTAAAATTATTATGATTGTAAACTGTTTATTAATGTAATGTAAAGAGAGAAATAAATAAACAATGCAATATACGTTTATTCCATGAAAAATATAACAGTGACATATTTAATAATTATCTATGCTAATACTACTTTTGCCCGCGGCTCGCCCCGCGTACATACAGTATCCCACGGGAACACTGTACTTTTTATGTATATAATGTGAGCCTATGTGTTAATCTAGAGCCTAAACTACTACCATATCAAATTTCATCAAAATCCGTTCAGTAGTTACTGCATGAAAGAGTGACAAAAAACCACCCGTCCATCAATACTCGCAAACTTTCACATTTACAATAGTAGTAGGAAATACAAAAGGAAATTAAGTACCAGCTAGGAACAATCGCGCCAGTCACACGATATTACCAACATTGTGCATATTGAACAGTAAGCCACATCAAACGTTATCGAACGTCGGAATTATTACTAACCCGATTATAAAACACCAGATTACAGAAGGACACATGACGGAGATTAAAGCGGTTTTGTGAAATAAAAACCCGTATTTTAGTTGCGGGCTATGGCGGGAATGCATTTGTGATTTTGTTGTGAAAATAAATGATTTCATTGTGCAAAATGCTATGATATTATTACTTGACTATAAGTCATGCCCCAAAATGGTCATTTCCAAGGGTCTGAACCTTAAACTACTCCATCACGGGTAGCATAACCATCGTGTAAATTGTTTCTTTCTACGGAAGAATACACAAAATGGCAAAGACGATTGGACGAGTGGATGTTTGTCAGTCTTTCACGCAAAAACTACTGCGCTGATTTTGATGAAATTTGGCACGGTAGTAGTTTATTAGGCTCTGGATTAACACATAGGCTTACATTTCATCCCGAAAAAGTACAGTCTTCCCGTGGGCTATATTATATTTCTTATTTATTAAGTATTAGGTATTTTCTTATTTATGAAATGTTACCGTTAAACGAGCAAACCGATCGCATAATAGTAAGCTTGAGAAAACCCCAAAATGCGTTGCCGGTCTTGTAAAATACCGTTCGGCCTTCGGTACTATTTGTCCCCCATTAACAATAAGACGCCTTTGTGGTCCAGAAGCTTATAGCGTGGCTCCGGAGGTCTGGGGGCGATCAACGCGTTGTAACAACAAAAAATGGCGTTTCCAAGTCAGGTTAGGACAGTGCAGGCTGATCACCTGATGTCTGACTAGAGAGACGATCCATGCGTCGGATCTCTCGCCAGTCGTGTCGGTCATACGGCCCACTAGGTTACTAGAGTTAAGGAAGAGCGAGCGCTCTTGTTTATTGCGCACAAACTTGGGCAGTAAAAAATAACGCTAACTGGGCTGGTTTCAACTAAAACGGCCACCGCCGCAGAAATCGACGTGGGAGCTATTATTATAATTCACATGGCGAAACAACTGGTTTGAAGTCGTCTGTGCTGGTTGACTGTGAGACCGTGGTATGTTAATATCTAAATAAAATAAAATAAAAATCTTTTTATTCCGAATAAAAAACAAGGTTTTCTGAACGTTAAGCAAAGAGAAAAAAAGGGATTACAATTTCCACCGGTGCGGAACCCGGCGAGAAGAACCGGCGGAAGAAACTTGCGCGGGTGCCAGCTTTTAGTTAAAAGGATAGCCAAAATTGTTCTTTTAAAAATATATGTATTATATAATACAACAAAAGCCAACAAAATATGTAAACGAAAAAAAAAATTACAATAACACCTACATTATATTACAGTACAGAAGTACATTGTTTAGTTAGTAAACTGAAATGTTTAACTTTATACTCGTAATAACCCTTTGCACACAAATGTCTTTTGTCTAAAATTTGACTGACGAAATCACCTTGTTTATCTATCTTATTATTATTATTACTTTTAATGTTTTGATATTTAAACGGGATTTAAATGTTTCGAACTGACGAGGCGCGTTTCCCTTTGTAATTCGCATAACTCAAGCCATGCGTCTATCTCACTACTATTATAAATGTGAAAGTATGTGAGGATGGATGGATGTTTGTTACTCTTGCACGCAAAAACTACTGAACGGAATTAAGGTACAGTCCGCGCACGGATTGAATGCATTCGGGACCTGAGGTGAGGCGGGCGCCGAGGGGACCCCCCACTTTTGTATACGTGTCCTATCGCATCCCTAAGCTCGGCATTCAACTCGCGCGCGGACGGTAGGTAATTGTATAATATATTGCTGTGATATGTGTATACAGTATACACATCGCGATAAATTTGGAATTAGATAAGAATTTCTGGAGAAACTTCGCCGTTTCACGAGAATTTAAAAGGAAATTTATTGAATTGTAGATAAATATAATGGAAGACTCCGGCGCGACGTACGGCGGGATTTTCTGCGCTGGAAATAAAGAGACAATCGCTTTTTGAATGGACAGCAAAATAACGAGGAAAATAAAAAGTTATTGTATACGAAATACAATAAATAAGAGAATGCGTCATGCACACGGGTGTAGTGCGTGAATACGCAGCATAATAACCTCAAAATGGCGGTGGCGGCGGTGCATACCTTCACAGCCGCGATATGCTTTACAGCCTCCACATAACGTAAAGAAACAATTCAACCTTAAGCTTGCTTGCGTAATTTTGATATATAACATAGTTGACTAGCCTTTAGCTACGGCTCCGCCCACGTGAATACAGTATCCCACGGGAATACTGTACTTTTTCGGTGTAAAAAGTAGCCTGTGTGTTATTCTAGAGTCTAGACTATTACCGTACCAAATTTAATCAATATCCGTTCTGTAGTTTTTGTGTGAAATAGTAACCAACATCCATCCATCCGTCATCGCAAACTTTTATATTTATTATAGTAATAGGATAGACGTAGCTGTGGTCTGTATACCAAGATTTTGTTGTCATTCGATTTGACACCTCGCTTCGCTATGGGACCAATTTCAATGGCGCATCCTCAGGGCTCGGAGTAACAACTGTAGCGTAGAGACTCGGCCATTAGTGAGAGAAGAAACATAATATCTCGTTCCTTATCCTAACTGCTAACACTTACTCGTATTATGAGTGCCACAAAGACGGAATTCCAACGTCGTGAAAATGGACTCCAAAGGGTCACCAACGCCGAGAAGCCGTTAGAAAAATACGAATCGGATTTCCTTTCTCTTTCACTCATAAGAGCGACCCGTGAGGGGTTTTGCCATTGACCTTTTGTGTGACAGATAGCTGCTTACGGCTTCGATTTTAGTAATTTAAATTTAGCTCCTTCTAAGTTTTACTCTTCTTCCACGTCCTACTAATATTATAAATGTGAAAGTTTGTGAGGATGGATGGATGGATGTTTGTTACTCTTTCACGCAAAAACTACTGAACGGATGTAATAATAATAATAATAATAATAATAATGGTTATTTATTTCTCTCACAATCACTTAGCACATACAGAAAAGTACAACACAAGGTAAGTAGCTAATGAACATGTGAGAGACTGGGGTCGATACTAGGTGGGTACCTGTGTTACAGATCCCCAGGCTCTCTCCCTCTCATTACAATTACAAAATACAATGTGTCTGAAGATTTACTAACTCAGTAACAATTGCCTACACAAAGAAATAAAATGTATTACAATAATAGCTAGTAGCGATATAATAAGTGTGTGTGTGCTTGTGTGTGTGTGTGTGTGTGTGTGTGTGCATGGGTGTGTTATATGTGTGCAATAAATTTAAGCTGGTCATCGTATGCCTTATATTATGTTGTATATACATATAATAATAATGATGTAAGTTATAAGTAGATAGATAGTTATCTAATAAATGTTATGAACTTTTCCGTGGCCTCATAATCTAATTCCCTTAGCCAGTCCGCAATTATTAACTTACAACGGTAACTACATTTCGGGTATATGTTTAGCAAACTATTAATTTTATTGTAAATAATAGAAGAACCTCTGAGCAAATGATGTCTTGACTTTACTTAGTTGACATATACTATTTCGTCGTTTACTACCATCGGTCAGCGTTGGGTCAAATTGTACCCGGCGGTGGATTTTTAAAGTGGAGAGCAGTATATATAATTGTCGCACAGTCAGGACGTTGCATGCTTTATACAAGGTTACTGTGGGGTATAAGAACGGAAGTTGCCAGCCAACTTTCAGAAGCATCCTCTGCGTGCGCTCCAATTTGATCATATGGGATTTAATTGCTCCACCCCAGGTGCATATGCAATATGATAGTATAGACTGACATAGAGCTAAGTAAACTGTTTTTATAATTTTTTTGCTGGCTGAGTTTCGTAAAGTCTTGAGCACAAAGACTAGTTTACGCAGTCTTGAGATTAGAGCGCTTATGTGTGAATAAAATGTCAATCTTTTATCAATTATTACACCTAGATATTTAATTTTATCGGTTTTTCGTAACCTAGAACAAGAGCAAGAGCTGGACAATGTTGAACATGAGTGTGCTATTATATTCTCATGCGGCAGGGTGGTACTAGTTGGTTGCGTGGCTTCATTTATAGTGAAGGTGATGTATCGTGTTTTGTCAACGTTCAGAGTAAGTATGTTTCTCTCTAACCATTTGGATATAACATTGAACGTAGACTGAGCATTTTCAAAGGCTTCTTCCCATCTTTTCCCTGTTAGTATAACCGCTGTATCATCCGCATAGGCAAACATCCTACCACTCAAAAGCGGTAATTGGCAGAGGTCGTTCATGTAAATTAAAAACAGCGTAGGCCCGAGAATACTACCCTGAGGAACACCGTAACTTATACTACGCTCTTCGCTACACCAATTTTCGATCTTAACCTTTTGTCGTCTGTTGGATAGGTAGCTGCTTAATAGCATAAGTGGCGTCCCCCTGATTCCGATCCTCTCTAGTTTTGATAGAAGGATTGGGACTGATACCGTGTCAAATGCTTTCGCCAAATCGAGAAATATACCAATTACTTTTTTCTTATAATCTAAATTATAAACGACATAGTCAGTAAGTTCTTGAACCGCATCATCAGTCGATTTTGATGGTGTCGATCAAACCGTTCGACCGTGTCGATCAAATCAATGTGTGTCGAACATCCACAGTCGATGTGGATGAATTTTAGTATGGTTGTAGTGTAGGCTCTAGATTAAAACATAGGCTACTTTTTATCCCGAAAAAGTACAGTGTTCCTTTGGGATACTGTATTTCCAGGCAACAGCTAGTACCTCAATAAACCAAAGCTGAAAGTGCTAACACATGATCGGATTCGGCACGGGGCGGACCATTTTGACAACTCGAAACTCGTATATTCGATTTTCAGCTCTATTGTATTAGCACAGTATACAATTTACAGTGCCGTTTTTCCGATTCCCGAAAGCCATTGAGATCGTGCAGTGTTACCAACTCGCAAAAAATAAACAAACTTACCTACTTGAAAATTGAAAATCCACCTCAATTTTTTGGTGTTAAATTAAGAATACTATAAATACTACAAAAATCAAATTAATGAAAATCTATATATAAGGTTTGGTAAAATCAACTGCGGATATTTTGAGTATATACGATCTTCTGCTCGTATAAAGACGTTTATGCAAAAAAAAATCCCAATGGGTGAATCTCCGCTACACACGCACACGCTACGTCTATACATAAGCAGTACATCATATGCCCAAAATATCCGTAGCTGATTTTACCGAACCTTATAATAGGTCTTTACCTATGAAATTGCCGTTCTGCAGTACTGGCCATTTCAAATCAAATAATTTTTGTTTGGCTAAGAATTCCAATTTCAAATTAATTTTATTTTAAAAACATGAAATTCTTTTTCCAAAAGTAGTCATTTGTTCACGAATATTGGTGATTGTTTTAAACACTTACGGATTGTGTCGCGGTGCTGCTGGAAAGTAGCCGAAACGTCGGGAAAAAGGAAAGTGCACCGCGACACAATCCGTAAGTGTTTAAAACAATCAACAATATTCGCGTAAACATAAGAAATCAATATAGGTGATAAAAGTTTAAAACCTAAGTCCACGCGGTCGAAGCCACGGGGAAATGCTAGTAAATAATAAAAATGTATGTTCTGTAATAGCTATATAGTCTTTTATTAAAATACACCTAATTCCAAAAGTTTTCATTCCACAGGTTGACTTTTCAAATCGCTTGTCGATATAACAGTTGAATAGCTTAATTTGAATAAAAACAAGAAAATAAAAATCTCCAAAAATAACCATTCAAAATCCTCCCCCCCAAGAGGGATGATTGATCTCCCAATTTTAGGGGGAAAACCCTCAAGTTTACAACCAAATCCGATCGTCAGTTAACACTATTATAACCACCACGATTTCCTAAGTAAATGAAAGTAAAAATTCAATAGTTTTATTTTGACTCTGTACACTCTCTGGACCATAGAAAATTTACCCTTAACCCGAATACGTGACGTTTTATTTACCGTGACTCTAATCAAATCGAAATTGGCCAAATCGTAAAACGGGAGTTAATATAGCAATCAGCTGATTGGCCATGTCGGAGACTTAACGAAATGGCTGGTCAACCGGTTAAGTTCGCTTTTCTATACTAAATAGGTACTATATATTAGGCAATCAATGCATCTTTGCCAACGCAGTGGCAGTTTCTTGATGCCCTTCTTAAAGAAATCAGCTGGACGGGAGGCAACAAATTCTTCAATGGCATTTTGTACTGCCACTCGGGTATTGAATTTTTTTCCCGTCAAGAAGTTATTCTGTTAAAATTCTGTTCCAAATTCTGGAAAAAGTAATAGTCTGTAGGCGCAAGGTCTGGTGAGTAGGGCGGATGACGGAGAGCTTCCAACCCCAGTTCTTGCAACTTGGAGACCGTCTGCTGTGCAGTATGAGGTCGCGCGTTGTCGTGCAGGAGCAGCGGAGACGAGCGATTGACCAATGCTGGTTGGAGATGTGCTAGCTTCTCCATCATTGTGTTCAGTTCTTCACAGTACACATCTGCAGTAATGCTCACCCCGTTTGGTAAGAAGCTGTGCTGAATCACACCGGCGCTAGACCACCAAACAGTGACCATCACTTTTCTAGGGGTAAGTTTTCGTTTAGGGCATTGTTTAGGTGCTGAACCAGGATTCAACCAACTTGCTGAGCGCTTGCGGTTATCAAACAGAATCCATTTTTCATCGCAGGTAACAATGCGGTTCAAAACTCCTTCATTTGTGTGTCTGTTGAGCGGTGCAAGGCACGTCTCGACGCGTACTTCGCGCTGGCGATCATTGAGTTCGTGGGGCACCCATTTGTCAAGCTGTTCTACCTTGCCAATTTGACGCAAATGGACCAATATTGTTTTGACGCTAACGTCGAAAGCTGCTGCTAATTCAGCCGTAGATTGTGTATCATCAGCTTCCGCAATCGCCTTTAATTCGTCATTGTCGACCAAAGTCTTCGGACGACCGCGAGGTTCAATTTTCAGGTCGAAATTTCCAGAACGGAAGCGAGCAAACCAATAACAGGTGGTGCGTTGGTTTGTAGTGTTAGCTCCGTAAACGTCGTTGATGTTGCGTGCCGCTTGTGCCGCGTTGCTGCCACGACGGTACTCATATTCCATAATTACTCGAATTTTTTACGTATCCATGATGACGAAAAAGATTGAAATGCGATGAAAATGTAACACTAATCAATAAACAAATGACTACTTTTGGAAAAAGAATTCCAATGTTTTTAAAATAAAATTAATTTGAAATTAGAATTCTTAGCCAAACAAAAATTATTTTGATTTAAAATGGCCAGTACTGCAGAACGGCAATTTCATAGGTAAAGACCTATTATTAAAAAAGAAAGCTTTGTTTGTTTGCATCGCATAGGATCCGAAACTGCTGGACCGATTTTGATGAAATTTGGCACAGATATAGAGTAGACCACGGGGAAGGCTTTTTATAACGGCGGGAATCGTACCGCGTGATTTCCTTTAGCGCGCACGAAGTCGCAGGTCTTATGATATTTTTGCCCAAGTCTTATGAGATTACTAGATGTTGATCTAGTAATCTCATAAGACTTGGGCAAAATACGACATCGAAACGACAACTATGTTAAGGGGCTGTGCGCTCGATAGAACTGACAATTGGAGTTCTTTGAAACCTTTTTTCTCAGTCATGGTCGTATTGAAAAATCTCAAAAAAATATATGTTAATCTGCATTATATTTAGCCGAGGACTGTCTTTTTACAAATTGAAATTTTTGTTTAAGTATTGATTTAAAAATATGCTAAATCCACCCTTTTTTTAAATTCAAAACCTTTTTTCTCTTCTTCTATAAGTCACACGAGTGTTAAAATTATTTTAGTATTTTAGGCAAGACAAGACTCAGGTGAAGGCCGTTTTAGCTTATGCAAATTTTGTCTCAAATAATTATAGCGATTTGTTATCCGATTTCAATACTCTCCGGTCGGCGCGATACGCCCTTGTCGTCTACAAAATTAGTACGGGACTTGACGCTCAAGGTCACTGCCGTTATACAGAGGCTTAAGTAAGCATTAAATGCGTTGGATTAACCACGTGAGTCAGTAACAAAAGGTGTCAATCCCATACATTTCATTATTTTTGAAGTGAAACTTCTATAGCGGCGTTCAGAGTGAAATTTGCCACCTGTCGGAAGGGTCACCTACTTATACTTCTTACATAATAACTTAACTTTCTAAAGTAATATATACAGATGGCTCCTGGTGTACAAATTTTATTTTTTTAAATACTTTAGGCACGATGAGAGTATTTTTAGAAGATTCCCTTCTGTCACGTGTACTCTGTACATGTGTCTGATAAAATTTACTCGTTCTACGTGAGCTGTGCATTATAGTGTTTTGCTAAATTAATTACAAAAACTTATGGGAAATGATTTACTGTTTATTTAAAGAAGTTAAGCTAAAAAAAGAATCGAAATGAAAAAAACCAGTATGAACGCGTCTACGGCGCTGTGAAGGTGATTGACCTCACACAGCTGATTTCGATTGATTAAAAATTTACAAAAATATAAAAATAATTTTTAAATAAGCTGTGAGGTCAATGAACTTAGTGTGAGGTCAATAAACTTGTAAGAGTGTATTGTAACTAAAATTTTTATAATTTTTTTCCGTCCAAACGTTTTACATAAGCAGGAAATCATGTGCCCAAAGTTTTTAGTAATTGATTTAGAAAACGTTTTATAAGCCAGATTTAGATGAAATTTGGTCAGGCTGTGGTATAGGCGCTGGATTAAAACATAGGCTACAATTTGTCCTAAAAAAGTAGTGTTCCCAGGGGATACTGTATTTAAACGGGCTGAGCTGCGGGCAAAAGCTACTAATATTACAAACTTTCCTCTTGAATCACTCTCTATTAAGAATGCGGCCAACCATGTGCGGGTTGCCTCACGATGTTTCGTTCACTTTCGCTTTAGAGCGTCCGTACTTGAGATCAGAAAAGGCCTCATTGGTACACGCCACAACCTGGGCATCGAACCTGCACTCTTTCGAGTGCGAATCAAAAGGTCTACCCACTAGGACACGAAGCTCTTAAAACACACAGTTCACAAGCGTAATTATTTTAATACTATTACTAGCTTTTGCCCGCGCTTTCGCCCGCGTGGAATAGTGGTCTTGGAGAAAAAACTTCTTCAGCAAATAACTCTACTCACTGCAATATACTTCTGTTATGTGTATACAATAGTGAAAATGTTATTAGGGTTTCGTACCCAATGGATAAAAACGGGACCCTATCACCTCGACGCGACTTGCGAGACCACTTGATATATTTTCAGGGGCGTGCGCTCCATATAGGCAGAAATGCAGTGCTTTACTTGTCATTCCTGTGAATGACAAGTAAAGCATATTTTAATAAAACGTTCGTACGTTTTAGATGACTTTAATAATTAATTAATAGTAAATAATTAATTAAAAATATATAATAACTTAAAAACGCCTAATATTTTATAAATAGCAACTCATCTCATGCCGGTGCGTGCTGCAGGACAAATCATCGCATGTATGTGTAATTTTCATACTTCGCAAACGCACACACTCATGAATATCGACATGATTATATTAGCGTGAACTCCAGCGGCAGGCGATGGCTTTCGGCTTCGGTTCGGCTATCCGATCGCTTCCAAAAACCGCCGAACTGGCTTGTCGGAAATTATTCGTTGCCTATAATCCGAGTAAAAAGAATAGTCGGAAATCTAATAACTCACGTATGCACATTAAGCATTTTTGTTTAGTAAGGTTTTATTTGTTTAAATAGAAGAAACGTTTTGTGTTTCGCGGGGGCCATATTGCATATTTCATGTGATAAGCATTGTTTACAATTTAATCGCTCCAGTTTATTTATAGTTTTCTTAAAAGACTTTTCATTTTAACATTTGAAAGTGTGTACATTTAACAGTTTATTACTGAGTTTCTATAATAATTGCAAAAAAATAATGTAACTCGAAAATTTCATGTTAAAAGTTATGAAACGTATAACTGGCTGTGTGATTGTGTACACAAGATTAAATTATATTGTTTTCCTTGCATATTATTTAGTAATTTACATCGGGATTACTATATCTCAAGTAACCGGAACCTTTAATATGTGAAAATTGAAACTGACTGGTGAGTAGTGATAATATTTTAAAATATGCTTATTATTTTACTTATTAGAATTTCTTCCGCCGCGACGATCGATCGCTGTTTTGTCTGCGTTGCCGTAGAAGATGTACATGAATAGTAGTACATCTAAGACTTGCTCTGTTGGCATGGTTTCGACTTAGAGATCCCTCGCTTGGCTGTAGCTATGCTAAAAATCTATAAACGAAAAAGTTTTTGTGACCGAGTACTTCGCCGCATACCCAGTGTCATGATCCTGTGCACGCCACTGATATTTTTCGCGCTTGAATATAAATTTTACGATATATTCTAAATATAAGATACTATAATGGTAAATAAAGGGCTACTATAATGCTTAAAGTGAGAACGTATTTAATTTGATAAGGATCATACTGTATCGCTCTAAATAGCTTGTGAAAATACCATTCATAATGTGATTACGACATTACGTTAGAAACATCTTTTCATCATCATTTCAACATCTTGAAACATCAAACATTTTCAGTGTTTCTCTACTATATTATGCATGTTGTTACGGGTAATTTAAAACGAAACGAGGAATTACCAACGTGACAAATATATTTAAAAAAAGGGGACGTGGGCAGAAGGCCGAAAGACCTGGTTTAGCCTCTTGGTGTCTGTGGGAATCGGAAGGGCTTTAACCACACGGGCACTTAGCTGGATCGGGGAATGTAGGCAGCACGTGGCTCGAGGAGCCCAACTCCTGGTAGCGTCTCTGTCTCTCTGTCGTTCAGGTCGGTATATTTGCCGCGACGTAGATCGTCTAAGGGGCGGTGAAGTTTGGGTCCGAAACCAGTCAGTTCAGTCCGGAATAACTAGCGGCACTCAGAAATCCGGTTGTGTGGAAACCAGCCATAAGTCCATGAAAAACGGTGCCTTGAACCCGGAGTATAGATCCCTGGAAAATCCATAAAAGCGTGTGGAGTTATGTTGGGAGTCCCACAGCCGTCGTGATATTAACCCCAAACGATCAAAATCACGGGCTGTGTGACCATCACAATTTAAAAAAAGGGTACGCAAAATAAAAGATGATATAAAGAACAATTAAAGTATGGATACAAACATCCTAATATAATATCAATGCAAAAACGGAAAGAAGAAATTACAAATGAGCACGTGGTTTGGCCAGTCAAAATTTGACAACTAATTTTACAATGTGATAATTTACATGAAAAAATAATGATTTCTATTACAAGCGTGATTTACCAAATAAAACTTCACAACACAGATATAAAAAACTCACCGTAAAAACGGGATCAAGATAGGATACACTTGTATCCAGAAAAACTTGAATAAATTATGGATTCAGCAAAAGAAAAGGACTGTCATCTCGCTACAGCCCTTAAATACCCTTAATATCATATTGTTTTTTTTTTTTAGCTGACAACTAGCGGTAATACATAATCCAAATGCCACAATAAATAAATATTGGTGATAAAGCTCCAGTTAGAAACGTTTGCCAATAGATGGCGTCGTCTAGTATAAATTAGCTATTATAATTAGCAATAACAGCTAATAGATGACGCTAGAAGCGTCGTTATTAGCGATATCAACTACGTTACAAATGTAGCTTTGCTACAATGTTATATACATATAAACCTTCCTCTTGAATCACTCGATCTATTAAAAAAACCGCATCAAAGTCCGTTGCGTAGTTTTAAATGTCTAAGCATACATACGGACAGACAAATAAAGTTACTTTGTTTTGTAATATGTAGTGACAAGTAAGGAAATAAGATAAGAAAAGTAAGACGTAAAGATTACTGAAAACGCCAAAACATATCCCAACTGAACTCCAGAAAGTCAAATACCTCGACCGAGGCAGTTAAAAGTTCCGCAAAACTTGCATTGTCTGACAACTCCGTTCGACAGTCGAACTACGGGATCTCCAAGTTTTTTGTTTTAAACTTTCGCGGCGATGCGGGTTATACTCGTAACCGATGTCGATGAAAAACGACCGAAGAAGACTTGTAAAATCGTTTCACAATCTAATAAAACGGTAAATATTTATTTTATTCTGTTTTTAGTATTTGTTTTTATAGCGACAAAAGAAATACGCCATCTGTGAAATTTTCGACTTTCTAGCTATATCACGGTTGAGGAGATACATCCTGGTGACAGACGAACGGACGGACAGATAGGCAGACAGCGAAGTATTAGCAATAGGGTCCCGTTTTTACCCTTTGGGTACGGAACCATAAAAATAAGGCGCTTGTGCTGCTGTTTTTTGAAAGCTAATTCCCAATTACACCAAAGCCTGTTAGTGGTAACCGTTTGTCTGAATATCATGCCTTCTCTTTCATTAATACGATAACATCTAATCAACGAATAAATTTAACAGGCGTAGGTGAAATTGGCACTGATTCTCGTAATTAAAAATGTTCCATCCGCATTTAGCAGTCTCAATATATTTTGTCTCACTCGTACGCGCACTTCACTTGAGAGTTGAGACTGAAGACATACTGCGAATTGAACGTCTTTAGTTACGAGAATTGGCCCTCTGATTTTGCAGGTGTACTATCAGGGAATCTTATTCATAAGGAGGTAGAGTGTTTTCATAATTTATTTATAATGACATTATTCAGTCATAATACAATAATTTTCAATGTTAGTTTAATATCATAATATTATTATAATACGAACAAATTATGAAAAATGTCAACTGCTTATGAATTAGATTCCCTGAGAGCACAATCGGTCAAGGACGGCTTACCAATCGCTATTTCCTTGTTTTCCTCTCGATTCCATTAAAAAATTACTAACATTAATTGTTTTTAACCACGATTTTACATGGCTTAAATTCGGATTAATTTTGGGCTCCTCTATGGCGCAAATTTTAGAAAATCAACGCGTTTAATTCGAATCCAATCCGCCCTAATCTTAACAAATGTGCAGTTTATCGATCGATTGACGTCTACTCTATCTCATCACAGTGTAATCTATCCCTGGGTCTGGATTAGCGCAGGGATAGATTTTAGTCTAGATTAGTTTTCATCCAGAAACTTGTTTGAAGATTGTCACTTGATTTAGCGTGTGAAAGGCATACTTCGGCACGAATGTGGCGGCTTAAACGGAGAGATACAGAAAACCGAAAACAGAAAAATATGAACAATAATACTATAACAATAATATCCATGGACGATTTCACACTACATCAACCTGGTTTCTGGCTAAGTTACTACTTACAACCAACTACGGCTAGACGCTGTGGGGGCTGCAGGTCGCGCGGGATGCGGGTTCTCGTGGCCTACCACTATTTGTGCTTTGTGTTTTGATATAATTTCATATTAAAAAGGATATCTGACGCGACATTTATAATTGTTGTGAGGGTTTTGTATTTGGTTATTAATGCAATGGTTGTAAATCGACTGACATTCGCCAATGCTCGAGCTGTCATTTGAAGAATGTGTTGCCCCTGTGCCAAAGAAAAGTGCTCCCGTGTGAAAGAGAATTGTATAATAAATATGACAGCGTCCATACAATTGACATTCGATAACGTTACGAATACGTAACTACGTATTCGTAACGTTATCGAATGTCAAGTAGGAACTATTGACAACTGTCAATAGTTCCTACTTGGTTTATTGAAAAAAAAAAGTTATAAGCTTCACGTGCCTTAGCGAGTTCCGTTTGATTGACTGCTGAATATTGGATTTAGAAAAACAAATTTCATAATTCTTAAAATTAAATAATGTAGTATTATATTTCTGTCTCAGTTTCGACGTGCGCGGGCGCAGCTTCAGCAAAGCCCTCCACTGGTCGGACCCGCTGGCGTTCGGGCGACGCGCGCACTTCGCCACGCTCGCCACTCCCTCGGCCCTCACGGTGGATGCCGTGCAGCTGGATGATGAAGGCGTCTACCGGTGCAGGGTCGACTTCAAGAACTCCCCCACACGGAATTTCCAGATACGGCTTAATGTTGTTGGTGAGTGTCGTCTTTTTTTATATGTACAATTACGATAAAGTTTCTGGTCGATCAGTTTCAAAATACTTTTGCTTCAAAATATTGAAACACAAAGGAATAGATCGCAACGACTGCAGACGTGATTGAACTACGTATTTATACGTCAGTATATGTACGTGCGCACGATCCAACGACGACGACGAACGACGCTCAAGCTGGAGGTCGCGGGTTTGAATCCCGCCAAGGGAACAAAATTTTCTGTGTTCCTGAATCATGGATGTGTATTTAATATGTGTATATATATAATAAAAAATCTTGAATATATGTAGAATATAAAAGTATGAAATATACTTCCCGTTGTCAGGTCCCCCGTAACACAAGTTCTTCGGATACTCAGCACGAGCCAGATTGACGTGGTGTGAAGCGTGCATAAAAAAAAAAACGCAAACTTACTGCAAACAGCAGTTTCTTCCAGACCTATAATGCACTTCTAGACCTATAATACACTTCCAGACCTAGACATATACTCCGTTCAGATCAAAGGAGATCAGCAAGTTGCCATACATTTACTGCCTAGTAATTAAAATACGAGGCTACAAAAAGTAATTATTGTAAGTTGTATTTTATGAACATAGGAACAAAATAAGCAATAATATTATACATCAAACTCGGGGGATAAAAGATAATTGTTTAAATATAACCTTACCTATTGTTCCATATATTGCTCTATTGGCGGTTTGCGGAAAAGCGACATCTATTAATTGCGATGTCAGTTACGTAATGAAATTAATAACTAGTTTGTTTGGAAACGCAATATGCTAACAAATAAATGATAGATATAGCTTTCACGTTACGCAAACCAAAAACATAATAATTATTTTTCTTAGTATATAAATATTAATCGTAGAGGTCTATTTCACCTCCCCAGTAACATTTTTTTCATAAAACTAATACGAACCTGCTGAGCTATAGAAAAATAAAATAACTTTATACACCCATTAAAATAAATCTATGTACTGGGCCACTGGGTGGACATTTTACGCCTCAAATTGACAATTCACAGCATGATAACCATAGACTAAATAAGACAACAGATAAGTACGCATTTTGCACATGAATTCTCTGATATTCGGAGATTCATAACTTTTTATTCCCAAGTCCTAAAAATATTATATATTTTTGATATATTAACTTTTTAAGTACTATAAAACCACATATGTTCGAAGCTTGGCCGCTCTTGATGGAAAATCAGGCATGAATCGCCAGTGTCCTTTATTCTAAACGTAAACAAAATTAAATTTGACCAAGTTAATGTGTCATTATATTCTTTACCGAGCGGTAGCTAAATGACATTTAAATTTTTAGCATTATAAGCGTAAATAAAACGAAAATATTTATTTGATCAAAACTTTAACTATTGTGATAGGTGCTTATCACAAAAGATATCAAAACATGTTTAACGGAATTAAACAAACCGGCCAAGTGCGATTCGGACTCGCGCACGAAGGGTTCCGTACATAACAGCAAAAAAAAACACGTCTGTTGTATGAAAGCCCTTAAATATTTATTTTATTATATTCTGGTTTTTAGTGTTTGTTGTTATAGCGACAGCAGAAATACATCATCTGTGAACATTTCAACTGTCCAGCTGTCGCGGTTCACGAGATACAGCCTGGTGACAGACGGACGGACGGATAGACAGACAGACAGCTAAGTCTCAGTAATAGGGCCCCGTTTATACTCTTTATGTACGCAACCATAAAAAATTGGCTACGCCTGCATTAATATATTCCCACGGGAATACTGTACTTTATCGAGATAAAAAGTAGCCCATGTTTTAATCCAGAGCCTCAACTACTTATCAAATTTCATAAAAATCCGTTCAGTAGTTTTTGCGTGAAAGAGTAACAAACATCGATCTATACATCCATCCATCCATCCTCACAAACTTTCACATTTATAATAGCAGCAGGATGATTTCCCTTTCTGATAATTGTTTATGGACCATTTCTAACTTCCAACAATACGAAACAATACCAGTCAGACATCAGGAGTATTGATTCCCGTCAATAGAGCTAATACCTGACTAGTGCCTGGTGCCAGCCTTCATAGCCTCAGTGATGGACGGCATAAGCCGTGGTTATGAAAGCTTTGACAGTTGTGGAGGAGGCTTCAAAAACTAGAATTGGTGTAGTCGATACATGTGTATTTTTAACCCGGCTGCGACGAAGCCTAGAGTATTATAAGTAATATATTTAAATTATGAGTATTATATATAAGGCTGTTCGAAATCAACTCCGGATGTTTTGGGCATATGATCTACTGCTTATGTCAAGACATTTAGGCTTAAAAGAAATTAAAAGTTTGGATAAGACGTAGGTATATATTATACGCGAGCCAGGCAAGATTTGTTCTGTTCTGTTCTGTTCTTTAGTTTTGAAATATTTAAATCTACAAGTATTGTTTGTTTTTGTTTTGAAGTGCCGCCGCACCAGCTGCTGCTGTACGACGCGGCTGGACGCGACGTCGCCGGCGTGGTGGGTCCGCTGGAGGAAGGGGGTAACTTCACGCTGCTCTGTGAATTGAGAGGCGGTGAGTAGTAGTAACTAGATTTATTACACTAGTGTAAATCCGGTCAGTGGTATTCAGGGTCGCGAGTTGCGACTCTCCCCTAAGCCCTCGTACCCAGGAGAGTTTTTTTTTGTGGTACTGCACTGTAAATGTGCACTGTAAAACTCTGCGCTAGTACAATCTGCTATCTGCTAGTACAATCAAGCTAAAAATCGAAGTGTCAAGTGCCAGATTTGATAGCTCTACACAGTTTTCAGCTCTGTTGTATTAGCACAGAGCTCTAATTACAGTGCAGTTTTTTCTGTCGCGACCATAGCGGAAGGCCTAAGTCCTAGCGGCTAGCAAAATTGCGTGTAGACGTTACGAGACATGGCACGACGCGGCATACTCCGCAATCTATCTATGAATCTTTCACCAGTAGATATGTCGTGGTGCGCCCCGCCCACGCGCATTAATTGGCGCAATTCTAGGCGGCTATAGTCGAGTTCATGAGATAAAGTGAGAAATATAATCAAGCATTCAGCAAACACTGAATATGGTTTCAATTGCTCAAGTAGTAAGAAGTACAATAAGCAAATCTAAATACAATTTAAACCTGTATTTTTAATATTTATTGAATTCTTACTTACAAAACAACAGTAACATACTTTTCAGTTTCTGCGATCAGAATGCCAAATATGACAATTTAAAAAGAAATGTAGTGGTTTTAAATCAACTTATTATCTTCTAAATAATGTATACCGAAGTCAAAATACCTGAATCTTATCTCTATGATATCTGAAAAAATCCTTAAAAATGTTTGGGAAGTAGTTTTGGAGTCGATAATTACTGATTAGCTGATTTATGAGAGTTTGCCGAATTAATAGAGATAATAACAAAATATTTTTTTTATAAATAAAATTAATTCGATTAAACTAACCTAACCTAACCGGTCAGTAGAAAAATCTAATGCAAATCAACGCTCTTGTTTTTGCGTGGAAGTATTTATTTTTTATTAGATATAATATGTAGGGTTCAAAGATAGCACTAACGGTTTGTTTAAACCAGTATATTTTTTTTAGTTATATAGTTTAATGAATACTACATACTAAAAAATGTACACTGGTTTATACTGGTCAAAAAAATCACTATGGTCGCGGAATCTTCAAAGTGCAATGGCTAGTGAGATGTTACTGTTGATTTTTAAGTAAAATGTTAAAATAAAGATCTTAAAACAGTTATCGAGTTTAAATTGTGCTTCGATTTGTTAATTGTACTTCTGTTACTTAACGAGGGAATTAAAAGCACCATTTAGGTGTTTTATTATAATCCAAACAGGTGAAGTTAATACTTTTGATAACTCAAAAGTGGTCCAATTTCGACCATACATAATATGGGGCGTCAAATGATTTGTGTTCACTTCCCGGATCTCCATTTAAAGGATTTTCAGTTTCCTACGTTTTACTTGTGGCGGATACGAATTAGCGTCACAATCTTGAATCGCGCTATCGAAGTTTTCTAAAATCGGGACTATATATACAACATCTGAAATACATACAAGTGGGCATCGGCCCGACAGAGCATACCACCTCGCTCGGTCGGAGATCTCCCTTTGGGGTTTCCACTATTCCCACATACTGTATTAATTTGCCTTCGTTAGCTTCGCATAGAAATGGCACATTACGAAAACGGTGGTGATGATGGAGATATTTAAAAAATCTTTAAAAGATCACAGCCTATTCCACTTTTTTTATATTTCTTTAACATTTAGTATCTAACAAGATCTCACCGTAGCGAACAAAGACTTGACGATTTTATGTTTTTCAAGATTACAAGCTAGTACCTTATTTTCAATAATGTTAATTTTTAAGATTTTAAATGGGTATAATAATATTACCGGAGTACATAATTAATAGTTTGTTACACACTTTGTTACATTTTATTATGCTATCAGCTATGAATATTTTTAATAGATACGAGTGTGTACATTATTCCAAAAAAAAATACTAACTATAAAACTGAACATTGAAGCAATTTAAGAAGTAAATTAATAAAATAAAAGAAGTAATGAAAGAAGTAATTTACGAAGAAATTAATAAGATATACGCACACATTAATAAAAAAAGTTACTTTTATGAAATTTAATTTAAATAAATTGTTGTTTTTAGTTGTGACTTGTGAGTGTTTAAAATTACTATCTGATACATAAAAACACAAATTGATTATATCAAAATTATATAACTATATATTTTGTTTATAACTATATATCAGTTTTGCTAAAACATTAGTCAAAATAAAATATTATATAAAACTTCGGAAAAAAACCGGATTATCCGGATAATCTGGATTTTTATGAGAAAAAGTACGAATATCCGGATTTGAAAAAAAAAAAAGAATTTTGCAACCCCTAGCTGCGACCGACGGTTGACAATTCAGGCGCTGGAATCGAGATAATAAATAATCCGATCCGACCAGGTGAAATTGCAAATTAATTTCGAATATGGGTTATGTATGGGTCGAAGGAATTTAGAATTTTTATTATTTTGGCAGCATTTTGACAGATGATTTATGTAAACACAAATTATTATTCTCCCTCGTGGTTTTTAGCTTAGAGATTTAGCGAACGCAGGAGCCGCGCTTCCAATAAGTCAATTAATTAAGTGATTATGTAACGTCTCGGAAAAACTGACAAATATAATATTACAACACGTATAGTACATATTCTATCCTATATTGAAGTATGTTACGATTTCCAAGACAGCGCTTGATGATATAATTTTTTTACCCGACTGTCAGGAAGGGTTATGTTTTTCGCGCGTATCTTGTATGTATGTATGTAAATTCCTTTACTCCCACGTATCTTCCAAACGGCTGGATGGATTTCGACGATTAAGGTATCGTTAGATTTGTCTCAATAACCGAAGTGTCATTAGATAGCTTTTTTTTAAAATGACAAAACGGCGGATTATGGCGCCAAATTGTAAGTGGTTCAAATTTTTTTTTTTTAACCAAACTTATCGACATTGGTATCAAAATAAAGGAAATTAAATGGAGATTTCAAAAATATACATTTGTCATGTATTCAAATTTAACCAGGAATAATTACAATCATTTTAATGAAATCTATCGAATAAATTTGTAATCAATGGATTCAAATAGTCGTATTTAGCTTTAAATATATAAAAATGTTGGACCCTATTGCGCATTTTTGTTATACCCGGTATAGTTAATCATTTTCATTTTCATTTTGTTTCACACGCTATAATAATAATAATTAAAACATTACCGTATAAATCGATTTTTAATTAACCTCGTCTTCGTAAAATGATGTAATTTGCATATGCGACAGAATAGTCGGTCTGTTGGCGTGGCGAGTGACGTATCACCGCGCTAAAGCGTCCGTTCACGCCGAGACGCGACACGGCGCGGCACTTTTAGGACAGCGATTCTAAATTCAACCTTGTACTTGTGTAGCGTATAAAGTTCAATTTGGGATCGCTACTATCGAGTTGCGTCACGGTATGAGCTGACGCGAAGGCGCATAAACTTGTGTAGCGGTAGCGCATGGCAGCTTCAATCGCGACCGAGATTTTACTAGGTAGGTCGATTTCCAAGAAAATTATTTTTGTAACGGATACTGCCAGGCGGTTTTTTGACGTGCGACGTGAGCCGGCTGCACGCACGGAAAAACGTGACTCATGCGTTACCAAGTACCGTTACCAAGTACCCAAGTACCAGCGTTACCTCGCATTGCCTTTACCTCATTATTAATATTATTATTGTTGTTGTTGTTGTTGACGTTGTCACGTTCAACTATCGTCAGTAAACCGACTTTACAGACAACCGGTTTTTTTTAAGCACTGTACGGAATTTTAGCGTCCTGTTGCCAATTTTACTTAAGAATGGCCTATGTGTTTAAGGTTGTTTATATTTAACCTAAACGATTAATGATTGTTCCGTCACCCCCCCAAAAAAGAATAGAGCATTATTTTAAAAACATAGAAACCCACAAAAAATTTAATTTAATAGTACTCTTTTTAAAAACAGCCGAAAACGTCTCCCGCCATGTTTGTCGATAGATAATCTGTGCTCTGACGTCGTACTAGTAGTAAACAATCACTTGACAGCTCCGTGCACTATGCACGGTTGACAACTATGACGAGTGACCGTTATTTGTTTACTATTACTATGACGTCACATCATGGCCGTTCGCACAATGCACAGATAATTTAATTTAATTAAAGTATTTTCGTCAGTTCACATTAAAAATAAAAATATTTTTTTTTGCGAATCAAGTTTATTTATCATCTTCTTATATATTAACTATATTATCTTGTTCTTTTATTTCATTATTTTGCTGTAATACATTTTCCAAAGCCCAGTATTTAAGGAAATACTCATTCAATGTATGAAATTAAGTATGAGTCAAGTAGTCTATTACGAATATTTTGGGTATATTATGATCGACTGTTTAGTGACATAACTGAAACATTGACTGAAATATAATTGAAAAAAATCGAAAAAAATAATAGTGAATAAAGTTACGTTTTTTAGTAATTTTTCTGCCTAAACGTCTTTACATAAACAGTAGATCATGTGCCCAAAATATCCGGAGTTGATTTTACCGATCCTTATAAGACGATATTCGACAAAGATCCTACGAAGAAATTGTAATGTTGCACCAAAGAAGACCACGGGTACCACCATAACAGAGACAGAGGGTTAATTTTTGATTTGTGGTTATTAACAGATAACAGACAGAAATTGAACTATTACTAGACGTCACTGAACTGAATTTGAAAGTCGTTCATAATAATACATCATTTTTGAGTTCGCCTTTAGGTTTTTTTGCCACAAAGAGAAAAAAAAATGTGACAAATTGGCAAACATCAACGTGTAAAAAACTGTATCAAGCGCACGGTAGTGTGTTAATTAATCTGGGGTTGTTTGTGTGTGTTGTTTTTTTTATTGTATGTATTTCTAAGCATCGTTAAAAATCAGCTTTCTGCACACCTTCCTCCACATCGACGTTAACTGTGCCAAACTTCATACTCCTCCGTTTGCATGTTTTTCGTAAAATGGGGAAGATGTTTTCGCTTCACGTATTAATAATATGATGATGATGATGTAAAGGGGGCCGTTGGAGCTTTGTTTTCTTGTGATGGTACTCAGTAGTTCACATAGGGTTGGGACACTGTGGTCTAGATCAGGAATGACCGACGTGCGGCCCGCGGGCCTTTGCCATGCGGCCCCTGAGCTAATTTAGCGGTCGACTCGGTAATCCAGCGGTCGGCTTTTTAAAGTCGTCGTGAACACCTGCGTTTATGACAATATTTGGTAATGTTTGAAAACACATTGATTTTTTGGGGTTTTTGGGACGGAATTGTATACATTTTGACAGATGTGCGGCCCGGTAGCGTTTTGCTAACGTAAAAAATGGCACGCAATCATGAAAAGGTTGGTCATGCCCGGTTTAGATTAACCACATAGATACTCTGCAAGAAATTGATAGTAATGTCAATTTCATAAATACAGCAATCCATAACACAAAACTGTTCGCGACGGAAACTAAAAATAAGCACCTCAATTCAGTATAAATATTCGACAAACCATATAAATCAAATCTTAGAAGTTTCGCGCGAATCAATCAAATCGTACATACTCGCTCTTATGTGCACGGTTTAAGGGGTAGTATCGCGTGGCAAACCACTTGGAACCTTCTGTATCTAGGAGCTTCACTAGGGGCGATATATAAGGTAGGAATATGATATTAGTCAAAGCGACAGCTCAAAGGAACGAGGTATAAATAACTATTATTTGTTGTGGTGTCTTGAAATTGTTTTCTTGAAGTGAATAATCGATTATATTATGTACTTTTGTTGGAAAAAGGAAGCGAAATATATAAAAAAAGCTTTAGCCCGCGGCTTCGCCCGCGTGGAATAGTGTTCTTGGAGAAAAAACTTCTTCAGCAAATAACTCTACTCACTGCAATATACTTCTGTATACAATATTGAAAATGTTTTTAGGGTTTCGTACCCAATGGGTAAAAACGGTACCCTATCACCTCGACCCGACGTGCGAGACCCTTGCTTGGTATACATTTTTCGCGCTTGAATATAAATTTTACGCAATCTTCTAAATATAAGATATTAATTTAATCTGTATGGTAAATGGCTACTACAATGTGTATAAATTGCCTAAAGTGAGTAACGCACTTAATTTGATGAGGATCATACTGTATCCGTCTAAATAGCTTCTGAAAATACCATACATCACAATAAGCATGAACTGGGCACGGGCAGCTAGTTTTACGCTATATCCCTGCATTTTAAAACTGTAATATCTTCGAAAATATTCATTTAAATTACATGCTGTAAAGGGCAATATTGATCTATATTAAATTCACAATGTATTTAAGGTACTTAATGAGGGTGTTTGATATTTTTTTGTGCCGTTAGGGGGCATAATATCCAACGCATACAAAGCGTCATCTGGTGGCGTAAGTGTTATCAAAAACGGTGAATAAGAATTTTCGATTCTTTTTCTGTCACCAGGCAGTGATTGGGAGCCCTACGGTCCTTGAACGTGCTAAAAAGCTGTCAGATGTCACGAATTTAAAAACCCTCATTGGATACTTAAACCCAACTTAAACTACAACTCCGACTATAGGATAAACTAGGATAATGATTTCTAGCCTCCTACCATGTTTGACGTATGCTTGTCAACATAGAAAGCCAAACAAAACATCTTGATCTGCCAGCGGGGATTGGAGAGAAGCATGTCACACTAAAATAAAAGCAATAACAAAATCCACTGATGCTTTAATGCCACTGATACGAACAAAAGTTGAAATGGAGGTGGGCTGGTCATATAGCGAGGCTAAGAGACAAAAGATGGACCTACAACATAACTTTATGGACAGGACCTCAAGGGAAAAGAAAGAGGAAGACCCGATGGGACGATGAGATCAAGTCGCCGTCGGGAAGAAAAGTCGCCGGCTCAAACTGGAGGCAAATAGCACAAGACAGAGGAAAGTGGGCATCCTTGGAGGAGGCCATCATCCATCCTTTACCTGGTCATCAGGCCATCCTTTACACAACCTGGGACCTAGCTTAATACTAATAATATAACAACATATCTAGAATTAAATAAGTACCTATATTTATAAGTAAATAGTAAAAATAAAGTTAATGAAATGTAGCATGGTCAAATAAAAGCTATTTATTTTTATTTATTTTTAATTGTATAAGGATTAATGCTGTATTGCTTAAAATCGCTTCGTAAATAAGCCATTATTTCTCGTAAAAAGCAGAGGATAAAAATGTCTATTGTGGGTTATTTCCTAAGGGATAGACATATCATCGCGGACTTTTTTGTAGACGATTTTAAGGTGTACAATACTGTAGGACATTATTTTGATCTACCTCGTAGGGTTTAGCCAGCGTTTGCAATGTAATCGCAAAATAATGTGTTAATTTACGACATTAGAAACCTCTAAAATTACCAGTGTTTCTCTTCTATATTATGTATGTTATTAACATAAAATAAACCTTCCTCTTGAATCACTCTTAAAAATATCTATTAAAAGACCCACATCAAAAGCCGTCGCGTAGTTTTAAAGATCTAAGCATACATAGGGACAGACAGAACAAGCGATTTGTTTTATACTATGTAGTGATTTAGGTACTCTAAGGGTCAGTTTACACCACGACGATACACGACGCGATTGCGCATTTTTAAGATAGCTATTCGAAGTTGAACTTTATTCACTACAGTATTACTTTCATCAGTCATAAACTGCACAACTGCTACCATCATTACTCTTCCTTTTGGCTTTGCCGTAGTCGGGTAAAAATTTAATTAATCTATTTACTATCTAAGACCACAAATTTTCTTTTTTTGGTTTGTAATCATCATCAGAAGCCCTACAGGGGCTTATATGTCGATGACTTCACAATAATTTTTATAACCTAGCACACTGAGAAAAAAGTTAAAGGGTAGTATACATTATGCATACATGCAAATGCTGCATATAGAAATATCTATCACGATCAATTGTTGAGTGTGTGAGAGTATGTGAGTTTGTGTGAGTAGGTGTGTGTGTGTGTGTATAGCACTGCATAATTGTGTGTGTGTGTGGCACCGCATAATTGTTGGCCAAGTTCGACCACAGGGCGACTACTAGATGTACTAAATATTGCAAGCCAATACACCTAAACACAAACAACCTTACATTTTGTGCAGCGAATTTTCTTCAGAAAATGTTTCATTCTTCACCGCGGCAAGGGTATAGAATAAATTGAAACTTTTGCGAAAGTTTTAGCTACGATTTCACAAAGATGGAGATGGAGGTCGCCGTTTTCGGCTGTAGAGTTGACGGTGATATTTTTAATTAAGAATATAAGGTTGTTTCAAATTAATTACGGATACTCAACCACTATGGGGTCGATTCACATCGAAACGAAACGATACGCGACACGGCGCTGTATTTATAAGATAGTTATTCAAAATTGAACTTTATTCATTACACAGGAAGATACACGTTTCATTGTAACAGTACAAATGTCAAGCGGCGCCGCGATGCACCGCGCGGCGCCGCTCTTGCAATGTAACGTGTGTTTTCTTGTGTACTGAATAAAGTTCAATATTTGAAACTCTATATTGAAAATCTGTTTCTCGTTTCGGTGTGAGCTGACCCTAATGTAGTGTTTGTAATGTTTATACTCCTCGTTAGATAAAAATTGACGAAGTATTGCAATCATCAGAAAAACCTTGTAAAAATATAATATAAATGTCAATTTTGTGGCGCAGCGGCTTCAATGCTAACTAGCTCCATTGTGTGGCCGATACGCTGCATTTGTATGGTCGAAGGACCATCCGCATTCAATCGTAGATGGATAAGTAACTGTACATTTTTCCAGGCTTCGATTGTATGTAAGTTCAGCCATTCGTAGCCCAGGAGCTACTAGGAAATTTAGAGCAGGTGTTTGTTACCTTGTCCTGTACTTCTCCTGTTGTACCCCAACACGAGACTGCAGCACTGGCTGGTCAGTATATGTTTGATGTTTAACGAGTTGGGGAAAAATAAAGCCAGACCATTTAGTCGCCACATTCCGGAAATATGCTGGCTATCAATTCATGATTTTCTGATATCTATCGGTCATTAACCAACTTCCAATAAAGGAGGCGGTTATACGTTCTGCTGTATATGTTTTTATTTTTTTGTACATTCGACGATTACTCCGCCGTCTGTGGACCTATTTTCAAAGATATTTTTATGCTGTATAGAGTTTGTACCCTATACAGCAAAAATTTGGTACTCTTGATACCAAAGTGGTGACCCAATGATGGGATCCATGAGGAATCGAAGGAACTCCTCTAAATTTTTATGCACACATATAGTGATATCTACTTTTTCTGAAGATACCCAAGCATATGCTATCAGAAAGTAAGATTTTGCACCAAGGTATACCCTGGATCAAAAAGTACTGAATAGAACTCTAGAGTCCTTATGTTTGGGGATATCGGCGTTGTTTAAAGATTTGCAAGCATATACCACTATGTCAATTACAGTAATCATCATCATCACCACCATCATCACACCATATTATATATGATCATCACATTATGATGATAATAGGTACCTTTCATAGTCCTTTACATCGATACATATTACTCCTTGAATATTACTCTGCCGTTTGTGGATTGCCATTTGGAAAATTCTTTTGTTGTTGTAAAGGGTATAATTCGAAATTGGTCCTTTAGCCACCAAAGTGGAGACCTTGATGAGGAAACGAGGAAACTCAAAATTTATAGGGACATCTATAGAGATGAATCCCTATGGATTTGACTTTTGTGAAGTTAATCAACCATACGCTACCAAAAAGTAAAATTTTGTGTCAAGGGTGTACCCTGGATCCAAAAGCACTGAACAGAACTCATCAGTGTTCAAAAATACACGTTTGGAAACTTCGGCGTTGTTTTAAGAACTGCAAGCATACGCCATTATGTATACTATACTATATACTTACAGTAATCATCATTATTATCTTATATAATAAATAAATAAAAGCGTGGCGCGTAATCAATTATACATTCGAACGCTTCTTTTAAACTTTCTTAAAATGTGTTATTAAAAACATAATAAATATGACAAAAAGGGAAAAATTATTATTTTTAAAGAAAAAATTAAACCGACTTCCAAAGTAACAATGCACAAAAAAGTAAAGAAATAAATCTTATTTTCTAAATAATTTTCCTTTAAATTCAGCTAGAATTTTAACTATCTCTCTACTCCGTCATCATTAATAAGTATGTCGCTATGAACTTATTGACTTCTATAATATTTAATTACACCTAATTTCGTTTTTCCATTTGAAATATATAAGGTAATTCGAAATTACGGATATTTCGGGCATATGATCTACTGCTTATGTAAAGACATTTAGGCAGAAAAATAATTTCAAAATTTCGAATAAAATATATTATATTATATAAAATTTCATTGCGCTCTCTTAGGCACTGAGGTCATTAACCTCACAGAAATAGCTAACTTTAAAGCAAAAACAAAGTCTTTATCTACATAATATCAATTCAATCAGCTGTGTAAGGTCAATGACTTCCGTAGCGCGTCAACGAACGTATTGTAATTTCCTGTTTTGAAAATTTATATTATATTTCTGCCTAAACGTTTTACATAAGCAGTAGAAATTAGGTGTAATGAAATCTTATAGAAGTCAACAAGTTCATAGCGACTTATTTATTAATTCACTTACAAGTTCGGACGGTCCACTTTTGAAAGTTTCACTTCGAATCTCCGCGCCGGATTTCGAGATGTTTTATTAATTAGTATCCATTTATGTACTGCTGTATTTATCTTTAAGATGCCTTATCATGATCTTGAAGTTCATTTTTCATGAAAGAAAATATTGCAAACAAAAATAGGGTAGATGTGATACGGTCTTTTCATTGATACGGCTGTTATGTTCGGCGTTTCGGTGTGAACAGACCCTTATTCAGGGATCAAACCATCGAACTCGTCGGTAGTTTTCGCAAACTTCTTCAAATTTATTGACTCACTAAAATCCAGAGCCAAAAAGCCAATTACTCCAAAACTATCCCAATTTTTAATACGACCAGTTGAAAGTTTTTCACTCGCTCTGCAGTGACCGAATTGCCGAAGTTTCCCGTTATATTAGTTTTCGGCATGCGATACTCAGGTGCTCGTAAATATCGGGCTTAATCTCCGTTACCTACAGCTATATCCAATACCTCCCTCATTAACTTGATTTAAAACTTTACGGGAACTTTTTGTTTATGTCTCCATAGGTGTTTTAACTTTTAGTACACATTCCATACGACAGCGTACTGTCTTAAAGTATTACAATATCACACAGCGTGTTTCAACTTCGTGCATAAAACGTGTACCTGCATGTAGGTTTCAGGGTATTTTTTAATGAAACGAACCAGGTAACGAGCAGACGGATCGCCCGGTGGGAAGCGATTACCGCCGCCCATGGGCGTCATGCGCCCATGGTAACACGTCTGTCGTTGCGCACTGGCGATCCTTAAAATCCCCTAACCCAATGGGTCTCCGGTAACCTCATTCACTCGGTGAAACACAGCGCAAGCGTTATTTCACGCCGGTTTTCCCAGAGGCCGTGGTATTTATCGGTCGGGCCGGCCCATTCGTGTCGAAGCTCCCACGTTAATATCGTAGAGGTATTTATGTAATGAGGTAATTGAGGGTTATTTTGTTAACTTAGTTTCGAGTTATCTGATATACCTACTTGATATAATAGAGCGGTCTATTCAGTACTCACGTTAAGTTTGCCGGGACACATCGCTCATCGGTACTAATGTCAAAATGGCTTATTAAAATTGGTGAACGCGGCATAGGCACACAAATCTCCACAAATGACGGCTCGAGCACCGGCAAATGTCAGCCGTGTTGACGGAAGCCTAAGGTTGACAAGGGAATAATTTCAAACGTCGCGTCAGAAAATCCATCACGAATATTATGAAATTATATTTTAAATTATGTCAAAGCATGAAAGGACCAGCCGCCAGCCCCGTGAACGAAAGTCCTGGCTGGAAAAATCTCACGCCCCGCTCGCCGCGCGCACCCCCGGCATATGTCTAGCCACGCACACATAGCTGCGAGCTGTCAATCGTGTAAGTCTATCGAATGACGGTTCTTTACGTCAGTGATATATATTCTTTGGCATAGGTGAGGTCATTGTTAAATTTTGACATTTGCACTGATGCCTCACTGCAAAGTGCAAGTTAGTGATCCACATGCAGTGAACTAAACGAACGGCTTAAGGAAACCTGTGTAATGTGTATCATAATAATCCTTACTTAATCCTGCTACTATTATAAATGTAAAAGTTTGTGAGGATGGATGTATGTATGGATGGATGTTTGTTACTCTTTCACGCAAAAACTAGTGAACGGATTTCGATGAATTTTGGTATGGTAGTAGTTGAAGCCCTTAATTAAAACATTTTATTCCGAAAAAGTTCAGTGTTCCCGTGGGATACTGTATTTACGCAGGCGAAGCTGCGGGCAATAGCTAGTAATATTATAAATGTGAATGTGAGTTTGTTTGGTTGTTTGTTACGCTTTAACTTAAAAACTACTTAACCGATCATCATGAAATTTGGCACAGACGTAGAGTAAACCACGTGGAAGGAGATGGGATACTTTTTATCGCGGGAAAATGTGCGGTTCCCGGAGAAAACTTTAGTAACGCGAGAAAAAGGTAGTATAATATATAATCTTAAACGGCAAGGTCGCTCCCGTAGTAAGACACCGTGGCTAACTAACTCTCTTTTTACCTTTTAAACGATGGTTGGGTAGGTACACCATTCGCGACAGCCACAGTGTAAATAAAATACACACCTACCTCATGCAAAACTTGATTGATAAATGATAAAGACAATTTTGACAAAGGATATTCTCAATGCAAAACAAAACTGATTCAAATCCACCCGACATTTCGTGATATCTGCAAACTCGGTTATTTATAGTTGAATTGTATGTTACCGGTCGATGCTTTGATACAACTGTCAAATGCTACTCTATACTGTTTTAATGGCTACAATTGTTTTTCTTTTTTTTTTAATTTATTTTTAAGAGGCTTAAAACCTTCGGGTTTTGTCAGCCTCATCGTACATTAACTACATAAATATTCTATTGAGCTCTTAATTGTAAATTATTATTAACAAATGTAACTACGTTCTGAAAGTCAGTATGCGGCAATCTTATAAAACTAAACACTGACCCCCTTACTAATGAAAATATTTACTATATATTTTCATTAGTTAAAAACTTTCAACAATTCTAATCTAAGGGCTTCATACCGAACACGCTCCACGACTGATAAGTTATTCTCAGGGCCTGTTTCTCGATTTTCTAATAAGCGTCGGATAGCTAATTGGGAAGTTTTGTCGCTGCTTACTTTATATCGAGCGACAGAGACAAAACATCCAAATAAGCTATCTGACACTTATACGTGGATTGTGAAATAGCCTCATATATTATACAGCATGGTTTGAAAACAAAAATGGATTTTCAATCAGTGTTCGACTCTCGTTCCAAAAATATATATGACATGTGACCTTAAATTTTGACCAGATTATCCCATAAAACTTAATTTCTAACAAATGCCCGGCATATACACCGCGGCGGGCGTGTTACCTTCAAAGGCGGCGCGTTGGATGGCAGTGTCCATGCGCAGTTAGAGTTGTCAGGAAATGTAATTTTTTTTATCATGCATACTGTCATTACTTAATACTGTGGCGTAATGTCGGGGTCCATATTTAATTCCGATAAAAATTCACCCCGTGCAATACTGTTATCTATTTAGGGCTGATTTTTCAATTGTCAGCTAACGTTTACAAAGTCACATATTATTTACTCTTCATTTCTTTAATATAATAAAATGCGAAAGTAATCTGTCTGTCTAACGCGTTATGCCGCTTTAAATGCTGAAAAGATTTTTATGAAAAGACGTTTTATACCCGCTTTCAAAAAAAGTCTCCACCACAAACCAAAATACTATTAGATTGTACAATTTTCATGTACATTTCATTTGCTGTAATTGTTTTTATTCAGATCCATGCAGCAGTGGTGATAATCAATATATTGTTAATCATATTTTATGTGAATATTCGTTGAAATGAGTAAATATATGTGAGTCATGTCAGTCGATTCAGTAAAGTGGTAGAATCTTTACTGAATGTTCCTAGGGAGTTTTGGCGGGAAACACAAAATAGCAGGTTTTGAGAAGTTGTATCACTTGCCCACACTTGTGCCCGTTAACGAATATTTAATGGTTAATATTCTACCAATATTACACATTAGGAACCAAGATAACACAAATTTATGAAGTTATACAAATTACACAACGTCACCCATTGAACTCCCCGGCAAAACTCCTATTTGTTAGTTATTTAACTCACCTAATTTCACTCCATCTTTTATCGGCTATTGCTAACTTCATATCATACCCTCTACTGAGTCTAGCGCCACTACGGCCAGTTTTGGAACTGTTATTTGACTACTTTTGTCGGACACCTTTTGGCTTCTCTGTCTTAGAGAGATAGTCCTCCTTTCCCTATACCCTCCGTAATCCAGGTGTAATTACGCTTACATCTGAACTAATTTCATCTTTGGTGGCCGTGTGTAATTATTATAATATAGTAAAATGCCAAGTGTCCTTTGGTACAGATGGACTTGGCCAATGTGAAGGATATAGGCTTCTTTTTTAACGGCAAAGTGTACGGTTCACGCGCCTATAAGTATTATAACCTGAAATTATTTTGAGGTCGCAAATAAACTAATAAAATAAACCAGGTTCATCTTTCCATTTAAAGTTCATTCATTCGTTCAGTTCGCTTTTGCGAGTCGAAATAACGGTTCGCCGGAGCCCGAAGCAATCTTCGGGAACGGTCTAGAACGTTCCAGGGATTGGCGAGAGATCTGTTCAAGTGTCTAACACCTAATATTTTCATTTCTGGCTTTGCAGATACAAAAACATAAACCGCCTTATTAATAAACGAATACTAAGGCACGATTTACTTTGTTCCGAGTACTTAGGCAGGAGGGAAAAAAATTGTTAATAAACAAACTGCAAGGAATATGCATAAATAAATGATTGCTCGATTCGACTAGATACCGCTGGCATACTTTAAAAATGAACAAACAAACAAATAGTGCGCCGAAGTTGGTGAGCCCGTCACATTGAAATCTTTGTATCAGATGTACGTACCGAATTCACGCACACTTACACACAATTATTATATTATAAATCCACACTACAATAAGGTGTTGCCGCATTCACGGAGCTGTTGTTGTTAGATAGCGCGGATCTAGTCGAGCGTCGAGACCAATCATTTATCTATGGAGTAAAAGGTGTTCGTGTGTTCGCAACGTAATGTTTTCGTAGACGCAGCTTTATTTATTAAGCTTTTTTGTAAATTATTTGTCATTAACAATAATATTAAGGCAAGTCACGTTTCATATTTCGTTTTAAGATAAAAAAAAGACATAATCTAATATTAAAATAAATTGGGAGTTATTACCCGCTTTTTAAAAAAGTCGTGACTACAAACACTTGAAACTCCTGCGGTGTTGGGGGTGTCCATGGGCGACGGTAATCGCTTTCCATCAGGCGATCCGTTTGCTCGTTTGCGTCATATATTTCATTTAAAAAAATACTGTCAGATGAAATATCTAAATTTGTACAATTAGAGAAGTGGAGATAATCAATAAATTGTTAATTATATTTAATATGAAATGAGTTAAAATATCGCAGGATTAACCCCACCCCCCTGCAGATGGGGGGTGATGATGCGACCTATGCCGTTGTAATCCAGATTCAATTATGCTTAAATCTGACCTAATTTTATCTTTGGTCGCCGTGGGTAATTGTTCCATGGTAAATTGTCCCAATGTCCTTTTGACCTTGATCAAACTGTAAATTAAACACACATACAACTTTTCGTGTCTATATTTGTTTTGCAGGTTTTCAACAGGAGAATATACATACAATTTTATTAATACGCTTTTTATTTCTGTATCATGAGCCGAGCCCGGAAAGAAATACCATTTTTTCTCTTTGTCATTATTTGACATATCCCTTCAGGATCTTTACTTTAAATTAAAAACGTATTCTAATGTGCCAATACTTTTCATGACAACATTTTTGTGCTATTTTTCTTAAATGAATTTTAGTTTGTGAAATGAAGTTTTGTTTTTTAAAAGGGTAGCCTGACTGACCCACTCCGTGACAGTTCCTTGCGATGTTTTACTTCACTGTTCCGAGCGTCAGTATTAATACTTTGAAAGAGTTTTGCCGGGGAATTCAATGGGTGACGTTGTGGTTTTTGTATATCTTTCATTTTGTGTTATTCCGGTTATTAATGTGTAATATTGGTAGAATATTAACCATTAAATATTCGTTAACGTGCACAAGCGTGGCAAAGTGGTACAACTTCAAAAAACGTTCTATTTTGTGTTCCCTCCAAAACTCCCTAGGAACTTTCAGTAAAGCCTACCACTTTACTGAATCGACTGACTTGATTACACTGACTATTTATTTGGACTTTGACTAGACTTTAGACTTGACGATTTAGGAATACGGCGTTGAAAATTGAAACGAAAATTCTATTTCCCGCCTTTTTAACTTGACGCTGGCAAATGGTTTTAAGCCGACGCCATATATTGTAAAAAAAAAGAAAAAAAAGTGTCATTGGACATTGGTATACGTTAACATTGTACTCACTTGAGAAAATAGGAAAGTTCCACATCACATTATATGTTATGAGTACAATATTGGATTATTTATTTCAGTAGGTTTTTTAATTATTGTTAAATTTGCACGCTTCTTAAAACAGAATATTGTGACACTACCATTAAATATAAGAACTTTTGTAACCTACATTCTAGGAAAAATAAACGATTATGGTTATGAAAAAAAAAGCAAATGTGTGAGTACGCGCTTAAGCATGCGTTAAGCACCTTCCTCCTCCCACACTGCTTATGCGTACACTCAGAAACAAGATCGTGCAAACACCACCACCACCACACAAGCGACAATGTCAGCCAGATCGAGCAAGGCCCCACATAACATTCTAACTCCGCGATCGTAATTAGCGATGGCATCTTGGCTATAGACCCTGCGCCCTTAGTCCAGCGATCTAATAACTGGTCTCTAGAGTCTAGAGTAGGTACGGCCAACTTTTTCAAGATTGTGAGCCATTTTTTATTTTAGCAGAACCCTCAAGGGCCGCACATCTATGAAAATCCACAATTCGTCTACAAAACCCCAAAAAGCAATGTTTTTAAACATTACCAAATATTGTCATAAACGCAGCTGTACGACGCCAGGCGAATATCGGCCGTACCGTCCGTCCGCGAATATAGGGATTTTTGGATAGATCGTGTTTAAACAATCACGATTATATGGTTCAAGCTTTATCCAGAAAAATCGGAACCATGTAAAAGGAAACTTCTCGATTACCGAGTCGACCGCTAAATTAGCTCAGGGGCCGCACGGCATAGGGCCGCGGGCCGCACGTCGGTCATGCCTGATCTAGAGTATAGACGCTTTGTCCATTGGTATTTCAAATCTCTCATCCATATCGTGTCCAGGCACTAGCTCTCTCGGCCGATTTACCCCGTTGTATCACAATTAACAAATGGTCGCTTTACGCAGAAATCGTCACATTTCGAACAAATACCGCGGTCCGCCATGTGTGGCAGCCGATAGAGGTATACCGATTTCTAACTATTTATATAGGTAGAAGTATGAAATACCAATAAAAGGTAATGAATATAAATAAATTGATCGTACCGTGTAACAGTTAAAGTTTTACAATTTTACCATCGAATTGTGATATTTTACTTTTTAAATAATACATAAAACATTTTTTGTATTTCAAGCATAGACTAATCATTGGTCTCGCTGGGCGCCTAGACTAATCATTGGTCTCGCTGGGCGCGTAGACTAATCATTGATCTCGCTGGGCGCATAGACTAATCATTGGTCTCGCTGGGCGCATAGGCTAATCATTGGTCTCGCTGGGCGCATAGAATAATCATTGGTCTCGCTGGGCGCCTAGACTAATCATTGGTCTCGCTGGGCGCGTAGACTAATCATTGATCTCGCTGGGCGCATAGACTAATCATTGGTCTCGCTGGGCGCATAGGCTAATCATTGGTCTCGCTGGGCGCATAGAATAATCATTGGTCTCGCTGGGCGCATAGACTAATCATTGGTTTCGCTGGGCGCATAGACTAATCATTGGTCTCGCTGGGCGCTCGACCAGACCGAACTGACGTGCTTGTCAAATACTGCAATAAATACTCAGCTGAGGTCGGCTGACCCGAGCCAGTCATATTAAGAGCTTTATGACGGGTGCACATCCCGAACATTTTATTTAATTTTAGTTAAAATCGGAAAAAGATGCCAAGTGCGTAGTGAAACAATGTAAAAACAATTCGACCAGAAATAAGGACACTTGGATCACACATCGTTTAGACTCAAAACGCCGTTCAGTGTTGCCGCGTATGCAAGAATCGAGTTCCAATATTTTTATGATGTGAATTTATTGTCATTGTATTTTATAATAATATAATAAAATACAATGACAATAAATTATGGCCTATTTCATTTAAATAACCAAGTTATTATGATTCTACCCATGGACAATAACTATTCGCAAGGAGCGTAGGTCGATAAATATGAAAACGTTACAGTCAAAAGAAAAATATTTTGTGTAATAATAGGTCTTTACCTATGAAATTGCCGTTCTGCAGTACTGGCCATTTCAAATCAAAATAATTTTTGTTTGGCTAAGAATTCTATTTTCAAATTAATTTTATTTTAAAATCATGGAATTCTTTTTCCAAAAGTAGTCATTTGTTAATTGATTAGTGTTACATTTTCATCGCATTTCAAACTTTTTCGTCATCATGAATACGTTAAAAATTCGAGTAATTATGGAATATGAGTACCGCCGTGGCAGCAACGCGGCACAAGCGGCACGCAACATCAACGACGTTTACGGAGCTAACACTACAAGCCAACGCACCACCTGTTATTGGTATGCTTGCTTCCGTTCTGGAAATTTCGACCTGAAATTTTTTTTGCTGGTTTAATTGTTGTAACTCGGGTACACACCTACCTTTAGACAGAATTTGAATCTTTTCACTGAATGACAATTGTGAGAACTTGTTATTTTTAATTTTTAATAAACACACATTTTCAACACAAACCTCACAGTCAAATAACATTTAAAAAAATCAACTAACTCACTAATAAAAGCAAATCACTACAATTATTATAGAAACTCAGTAATAAACTGTTAAATGTACACACTTTCAAATGTTAAAATGAAAAATCTTTTAAGAAAACTATAAATAAACTGGAGCGATTAAATTGTAAACAATGCTTATCACATGAAATATGCAATATGGCCCCCGCGAAACACAAAACGTTTCTTCTATTTAAACAAATAAAACCTTACTAAACAAAAATGCATAATGTGTATACGTGATTTATTAGATTTCCGACTATTCTTTTTACTCGGATTATAGGCAACGAATAATATCCGACAAGCCAGTTCGGCGGTTTTCGGAAGCGATCGGATAGCCGAGATCGTCTCAGCCTGCCGCGGGACTTGTCGCTATATAATCATGTCGATATTCATGGGTGTGTGCGTTTGCGAAGTATGAAAATTACACACACATGCGATGATTTGTCCTGCAGAACGCAACGGCATGAGATGAGTTGCTATTTATAAAATATTAGGCGTTTTTAAGTTATTATATTTTTTAAATTAATTTATTTACTATTAATTAATTATTAAAGTCATCTAAAACGTACGAACGTTTTATTAAAATATCTGTGAATGACAAGTGAAGCACTGCATTTCTGCCTATATGGAGCGCACGCCCCTGATATTAACGTACTAGCTGCCTCGACACACGTTATTCTGTCTCGACTAATAAATAAATAAAATATGAGGCCTAATCAATTACATACCTAACATTTTTCTGAAGAAAAAGCTCATAACAATAATATAATATTGATATGTACATTTGCTTTAAATTAATTTTTAATCCTACTATCCTACTACTTTAACTATAAATATAAAGGTTAAAAGTACACTGTTTCTGTGGGATGTTGAACTTAACTAATAGACCGTCATAAGATATTTTTCCCATTAAATCGGGCAAAAGTTGAGTAGCTGGCATCACAATTTTTCACGCACACACAAATTGTCATATGTAAATCAATTGTCACTTTACACACTACAATAATTGCCGCATTTACGGAGCAGTTTTTGTTAGGGGATGCATCATCTAGTGGAGCGAGCGAGACCAATCAAATATCTTTGATTTCACTTGAAATCAAAGATATTTTAATCTATATTTTAATTTTGAATTACTTAATTTTTATTTATTTTGACAGTTGACGTAGTTATTTATTTTGACAAAACGTCACAGAGTTTCAGGACCGTTCATTTTGTATTTCAGTGACAATACTAATAGTAATTTTAGGTTGCAAATATTTTATCTAAAAGTTATGTTATAAGACTTGGAAAATATTTAATTTAAAAGTTATTATAACATCATTTATGTCCTCGTACAGAATATGAACTTACCAAAACTTGATAAAAGCAATCGACAATTCGTGAATAAATGAACGTTAAATCGATTCGCTGGTAATCGAATAATAAACGAAAACCGTAAATCGACGCGGTCACCGGTTTTACTGATTTATCGGTTCTTCAAAACCAAATTTGCTGATATTGTCAATATGTTTTCAGATTTAAGTAAAATATGATTGAACTTTGAAATAATTTATTTGAGAGGAGAGGTGATTCGTTTGAAAATTTTTATTTTTTTATTTACACCTGTTAAAAGTAATATTATGTAATATATTCTTTGTCGGGTATACAAATTCTTCGAGAACTTACTACGGGACCCATATCGTGGTGTGAAAGCGTCCGTATTTTCATTTAAACAGAAAATGTAGGCTTAATAATTTCTTGGTATCAAGAAGGAATTTAGGTAAGACCTATTATATAATAATATGAATAGCAAATAATAACACTCGTCAAGTGATACGACGCGAATAGAAAGTAATTGTTCCCTCGTATCGCCGTGAAAATTCTTTTGTAATACAGAAATTCTTGAGAAATTCTTATGAGAGTACCTACAATTCATGAAATTTCACGCAAGTCCCGTATTTGAAATCAGAATAAATTTTTCATTTCTCAACGACCTCGCGAGTCGTGTATCGTTATTAGAAAATACGATTCTTATGCGAAATGCGAAATAATTTATAAAGTATCGAAGCAGCGCGGTGGCCGAGGCAACAGAACCGACGCCAATACCCACGAGAATTTCCATTTCTAAATTACATAACTTGAGAAATAAGTTTCCTAGTTTACCGGTTTTCTAGTGTGTTTGCTACTTTTCATGTTTATTTACAATTTACCGCTTTTCTAGTATGATTGCTACTTTACCGGTTTTCTAGTGTGTTTGCTCTTTTCCGGTTTATTTACAATTTACCGGTTTTCTAGTATGTTTGCTACTTTTCATGTTTATTTACAATTTACCGGTTTTCTAGTGTGTTTGCTACTTTTCATGTTTATTTACAATTTACCGGGTTTCTAGTACGATTGCTACCTTACCGGTTTTCTAGTATGATTGCTACTTTACCGGTTTTCTAGTGTGTTTGCTACTTTTCCGGTTTATTTACAATTTACCGATTTTCCTACTCTGGCAGCAATGTCAAAGTTCATTATCATAATTCTACTACGAAAATATAAAATTTCGTATACGCACAATGCACATTCTATGATTTGACAAAGCGGTTTAAACTATCCATGCGTGGGAAGGCCATGTAAAAGTCGGACCTGCGCCTGATCTGTCGCCAGTCGTGTCAGTCATCTGTCCCACTGGGCTACAAGAGCAAAGTGCTTTTGTGCACTGCGCACACACTTGGGCACCGACCAGCTGCCGCCACCGAAGTCGGCGTAGGAGCTATTATATTATCCTTGTATCGAGGATATCTTATCAAGAAACTTCCAAGTTCCAAAACACAAAACACACGAGAGCACACAAAATGTACTTAATTAAGCGTACAGCAGCTGATACTGTGTGCCCGAGTTTGATATAAACCGGAATAAATATAAACTTTGCCGTGACTTCTAATTACTGATAACATGAAATATTCAACAGCGTATCGGGAATCTTTACAACTTGTTTACACAAATATCGGTACTGAGCCTTTAGCCAAGTTGCCATCGCTAATTACGACGACGAACCTCGAAAACAAAAATGTATGTAATTTGACTCAGGCATCGATATGTTACTTGGCGACGCTTATGTCAGATACCATACATTTTTATTTTCGAACTTCGTCGTCGTAATTTGGCGAAGGCAACTTGGCTAAATGCTCTGGAATGATTCCATGGCGTCGGAGAAAATTGGCGTGAAATACAGCGTTGTTTCGTGAGGGCATATAAGAGTGGGTGGAGTGGGCAATTCACTGGTATTTATATGACACGATAAAATATTTTACTTTAGACTCAGGAGCACATTGGAAATTAATCTACGGAATTCGAAAAAATACTGTCGCTGAGTGACGAGAAAGTCGGGATAAGGAAAACTACAACGTTGAATGACAATTATTTTATTCTTGGACTATGGACTTTGGACTTGGACTATGGACTTGGACATTCTTGGACTTGGCTTTTGCCGCGACTTCGTACGCTTAGATGTTGAGGTGACTTATTTCCTATTATTTTTAGAAAGAGAATTATATTATGCTAAGCACAAATTAAATGTAAATGGTAAATGGTTTAAGATTATTTTATTTTTAGAATGTATTATGCTATTGAAGGACCTCTTTATATACAACATTAACTGTACTGCCGTGCGGAGCAAGGATCACCAGACTGCTAGCCGAACTTACTCTGGAACACGCAACAAAGAACTGTCCGTGTGAGAAACATTTCTCTCTTAGGTCTATCCCAGCCGCTTTCAATGGCTGCCCCTGTGCTTTATTGATGTCGAAGCATTGCGCAATTTTGGAGGGTTAATATTTCTTAATAACATAACTGGTGCTCCATTATCTGGTGGAAGACCTGTTGGGTTAAGAGTATTAAGGAACTCCATGGGATAGTTTACTGCATCGTAAGTTTGTACTACTGAATCCACTGACTTATATTGTACTTTATCGTCTTCAAATGGCTCGAGTAACGGTTCATTTATGGTGGCTGCGTTTTCATTTTTGGGAGTCGAAATTACACTGCATACTAAATTTAATGGTAGTTATTGTAGCCGTTGTTGAGATTTCGATTATATAAACAAGATTGTCTCGTTTAAAGTATGAGATATTTAATTTTTTTTTTCATAAAGGTTAGGCTACAGAGCAAAACTTTAACCCGATCGTCATTGTTTTAGGCTCAAATTGTAGCTGACTAGATTTTCCAGAGAAGTTTATCTCGAATTTTTGATATTATTCTTCGTTTCCAAAATATCGAGCACCAAATCCAAAAATTCCGAATAAATTGTTTTTTTTTCAGCCATAACTTTTTCGTTTTTGTATTTCTCGAATAATTCTTTTTGCACGTTATAGATCTCGTGGATACGCGTCTTTTGAGCCTTTTTTGAATATCATATCTTCAAAGCTCTCCGACGGATAAGGGTATCGCACTTTTTCATGAAATCGGGGCCTGTACTGGAGCGAACGAAAAGACATTTACAATGTCAAAATACCTTATGAAATCAACTGTGAGGTGAACCAGCTGACGTGTGAGGTCAATGGCCTCAGCGGCGAAGATTTGTTTCATAACTAGATTTTTTTTCGACTTTCAATGATTGTTCCCCTACATTTTTACATCAGCAGTGAATCATATTGTGCTCAGATTATCTGTAACCGATTTTAAAATTATGTTTATTGTTATAAATTATGTTTATAAATTGTAATTTCGAGATTATTCTAATATAATATTTAGGTCAGACATGAATTTTTAGCAATTTACTTAATACAAAATAACAAAAGGACAATTTTTTCCATTAATTTGACCGCAATGCAACTTATTCTTCGAATAAGTCAGCACTTTTGAGCCATTAATAATTTACCATTAGACGGTATCAGATCTTAAACTAAGTTACTCCCAGTTATTAACTTAATTCTGTCTCTTGGGGGCCGCCATATTTCAGTTATGAAATCAACGTCAGGTGAAATTTTAACTGCATTTTCAAGTTCCTAATTAGAAATCTCTAAAAGGGTAGTACAATTTGTTTTTTAGCAAAATCGCCCACTAGATGAAAGGCATTTTTATTCATTTAGGTTTATCAGCTTAGATCCAATTGCAAAGCTTTAAGGGGATCAAAAAAGTCTTCTTTTGTCACTACTTATAAAATATAAAACAAAATATGTATTATTATAAATGTTGTACGCGACATCGTGCGCCCGCGCAAACGGAAACCGTACGTTTTGCTGCTATAAACAGTAGCCTACGTCCTTCTATGCGGTCTACTCTATGTCGGTGGCATTGCACTAACAGAGATATTGCTAACTGCTCGTCTTCCTCAGGCCGCCCGCAGCCATCTCTTTCCTGGCTCATCAACAACAGTCCCCTGGACGAGCACACCATCCTCAAGAACGACGGGAAGGTCATCATCAGCCGCATCCTCATCTCCAATGTGGACCGCAGCTGGCTCAACACCAGCATCCGCTGTCAGGCGACCAACACTCAGCTGCTTACTCCCCACGAGAGAACAGCTCGGGTGGAGATGAATCGTAAGATTTTTATGGTATACTAGCTTTTGCCCGCGACTCAGCCCGCGTAAGTACAGTATACCCCACGCGAACGCTGTATTTTTTTCGGGATAAAAAGTAGCAAGCAAGCATCAAAATCCGTCCAGTAGTTTTTGCGTGAAAGAGTAACAAACATCTATACATTTATCCATGCATCGATCCATCCATAAATCCGCACAAACATTCACATTTATAATAATAATAGTAGTAGGACACTAACGATAGTTTCAAATGTTATATCATCTTTAACTTGAAGATAGTTTGACATTTATCAACCTTTAATGCCTATTTAACCACCTTTGCATATAACCAGTCTTTTTATCTTCCGACGTAAACTACATTAAAGCCTATAGGCCGTCCGTATAAAACCAACTTCGCTCTATGGTCGTATCAACTAACGCCCGAAATTAATAACGTATCTAAAATCTTAGATTGACTTCAATCTCAGATTCTCAAACAAAAATTGTCGTAAAGTTAATCCTAGGATCATTTAAATATATTGAAATGTTGATCTCAGATAGCTAAAATGAGATTATTAATTTCGGGCGTTAGACACCAATCGCTGCGCTTAAGTGAAGAGGGCAGATTTCGGTTTAATAAGACTTTAAGAAGTTTTAGAATGGACTTTTTGATCCTTAGTCACATGGCGATGGAAATATTATGGAGTAGTATTTATCTACTAGCCTAGCACACTTCGAAGCACAGGTCCTGTCGCCTCATCGCTGTAAGTTGTCATTGCCTTAGTTGGTTTAGGTTAGGTTACAGTTATTAGGTCAACTTCCACCGAGACGAGACGATGCGTGATATCGCGGTACATTTTTAAGATACGAGTAGCTATTCAAAATTCACCTTTATTCATTACACAAGAACATATACGTATAATTGTAAGATTTCGAATGTCAAGCTGCACCGCTCATGTGCAGTGTAACTGATGTCATCTTTAGGTGTATTTTATAGTTGGATACGTACCTACTATCAATTGTAATTTGTAGTTATCATATTAATAGACGATCATAATATTATAATATATTATTATTTAATAGGCGGTAGTACCGTGGAAGTATTTTAGTATTATGATTATTTTACAATAGCTAATTAATACACAGAAAAACGTTCTATTATTAAGTACCTATTTTGTATTTTGAAATATACATAAATGTAGGTATTCTTATAGTTACCTAAGTATTTACAATTTCTCTCGGACACGACACATCTCTTCACGATTGTAACGGCCTTGACCATTATACATAATATGGTGCTAAATTTCCTTTAAAAATAACTTGCACAACTCACGTCTACTGTATTCTTTTTACTGAAATTCTTTAAGTGTATATATCCCACAGTGCGGCCGACGTCAATCCAAATCGTCGAGAAGCCAGGGCAGCTGTCGGCCAACGTGGAGATCACGCTGGTCTGTGTGGCACACGGGAGCAGACCGCCGGCCATCATCAGCTGGTATAGAGAGAACAGGAGATACACCAGGGGGAAGGTAAGAGAATCTGTAAGAATTAAGGATACAAGATAAAGCGGTTGCAATTTAAAGACATTTGAAGGTATTGCACCTTGAACGGATTTTTCGCACTTCACTTGCTTTTTACCTAAGAAAGATGGCATTAAGTTAGTTCAGGATTTCAACCAAAATATGCGACTCATATTTTTACCCGACTACGGCAAAGCACAAAGGAAGGGTATTTATTTTGGCAATCTATGCATGTATGTTTGTTCCACCGTAGCGCCTAAACTACTGGTCCAATTTTAATGAATCAGGTGTCAATAGATTCTTTACAATGTAAGTAACATTAAACATATGCTATGTAATTTACGTAGTCAGGTTATAGAAGTCACGATTGCACTTGTTTAACACTGGCTGTTTGTTTAGAACCTTTAGCCTTAACTATTATTTACCGACCTCCAAATCTACTTCCCCACAGCACAGCGAGTTCACAAACGACACGGCGTCTGTCAGTAAGCTGGCAATGTTGCCGCAGCCGGAGGACAGTGGTGCTGTCATCCGCTGCCGAGCTGATAATCCGGTGCTGCGGGTTGCCCTGGAGGACTCCTTCAGGATGAGTGTTGTGTGTAAGTAGGTGCATGGAAGCTAGGAAATAATCATCAGAAATGGCTGTGTCATGGTAAGTGCCATAGCACATGGTATCGCTGTTCACATAATGGTATGGGCTAAAGTTAGACCACCTAATATAACAGCCTCCGTGGTCTAGTGGTTAGAGCTTGGCTGTCGATGTTCGATGGCCGCATTGGAACAACAAAAAAAAATAGTTTCCAAGTTTGGTTAAGATAATATAGGTTGATCACCCGATTGTCTAACAAGAAAGATGATCCATGCGTCGGATGGGCATGTAAAAAGTCGGACCTGCGCCTGATCTCTCGCCAGTGTCGGTTAGCCGTCTCACTGGGTTACGAGAATAAAGAAAGAGAGAGTGCTCTTGTGTACTGCGCACACACTTGGGCACTATAAAATTACTCATGCGTAACTGGCCTGGTTTTAATTAAACCGGCCACCGTCACTGAAATCAGTGTGGAGAGTTATTATTATTGTAACAGCTTTACTTTTCCAAGAACAAAAGTATTCTTGTCATTAGAATTCGTTGGTATGAATTCTTAAAATAAAGTATAGACGGCCTAATTCAAATTCAAATTCGAAATTCTTTATTAAACACACATAATAATATACAATAGTATAAACTTGTAATATACATCGCATCAATCTAATCCCATGGGAAGTTGAGACTTGTGTTATGGCAATCAATCAGACAACGGATATACAATTAACAATTATATACTATAATATATTATTACACACACTCACACAACACACGCACAAAACACAAGAAATAGTTTATCACGTAAGTATTGTCTCTTTCGGCGACGTGATGCGCGCTTCGTTGGGGAGTCTCCCCCGGAATCTTCAGTAGATTACACCCGACGGCCACAACGCCACCCCCTCGAGGGCAGACAAAAGAGGTGTCGCCACTCTTACCACAAAGGATCTGAAGTTGACCTTGTGGCGAGACTGCAGACGCTCAACCCTAAAAGTGTAGGTGGTCTTCTCACGGATGTAGATCACGACGTCCTCGACCTCCATGGACCAGTGAAGGCGGGACACGTACAGCTGCGTTGCGAGTACCTCACACCGTAAGCGCAGTTCGAGTACGTAGGGTGCGGTGCCGCAATGGTTGCGGACGGCGGACTTCCTCCTCTATCTTCTATCCACCAAAATGAAGACCTCCTCATAACACCTCCTGCTCTTGTCCTCGACAGGTCGAGGAGATTCAGCCTTCCGGCTCTTCTTGGCCTTGGGGCTCTCCCTTAGCCTTGAAGCTCTCCATATCCTCCTTTGATTTCCGCGGGGGTGCGGGGTACACACACTGGAATACTTTTTCTGCTGAGTCCATGAATTCTTCAGCTTCGGCTCGATCGCTAGCGACGAGGCTTCGGCGGTTGTTGACCCGTCCAATTCCGCTGACGTGATCAACGACAAGTCAAACTGCGCTCCGCGACGCGTGTTTACGTAGGCAAACGGATGATCGGGTGGCCGAGATAAAGAATTATTACTTTTTATTTCCAATAATTCACTTAGCAAATCACTGATGGTACTTTTCGATGCATCTAATCTACCTCGCATCTCGTCCAGCTCTGCCTTCATGATGTTAAACTTGCTCAGCAGGCTGGGGACGCCGATGTGGTCCATGGTAACCCACCGTGGACCACTTGTGGAGTACAATGAATATACAAAAATCAGAATATGTTGGAACAAAATGGGTATTAACAGATTCAATTCATACCATACTGTTTACTTTTCAAAAACGTACAAATCCATGGAATATAAATGCTATACGCTCATAAAGTATTAATAACCATGACTAGCTTTAAAATTTTATAGTCTTTAGATACACCATTTCATATACAATTTATCTTCCCCATACGGAACCGAATCGAAAAAATAAAAATGGATCTTTATGGCACTTCTTTTTTTTACGCCCAGATAAACCGGTGCTGACCATGTCCCTGGGCAGCACGCTCAACCCCAACGACATCAAGGAGGGCGACGACGTCTACTTCGAGTGCAACATCCGCGCCAACCCGAAAGAGCATCGCATCATGTGGTTCCACAACGTGAGTGTTCCCCGCCGGTTGTCGGTTAGACCGCTGTGTCATATCAGCAATCCCTCCAGCAACAACGGGCCAATCCTAAAGAGAATCGTATAATTTGGTGCAATATCGTGAGTACTGTCACGCTTCGTGAGGCCATGACAGCACTCCAGTGGAGTAGATTCGGTGTTGTTCATGTGGTTTCCTTAACGTCGACGCCGACGGATCATATTATGATGGGAAGCGCTTACTGCCCACTACTACCCATGGATACCCGCAACACCAGAGGACTTGAGGCCGATCTTAGGAATCCCAAGGACTCGTCCTTACTTGTTGAAACCCAAGATTATAGAAGGTTTTCTTGAAACTACTGTAGGGTTAATACTAAAAATTAGGATTGAATTTTCCTATACCAATATTCATAGTTGAGACAGAACAACGTGTGTCAGGCCTCAGGGCAGCTAGTTTTATGATATAAAGGCTTCACTACATAGTATAAAACAAAGTAGCTTTTTCTGTCTGTCCCTATGTATGCTTAGATATTTAAAACTACGCAAAGGATTTTGATGCGGGATTTTTTAATAGATAGAGTGATTCAAAAGGAAGGTTTATGCATAATATAATATAGTAGATAAATAGTTATAATTTTAGAGGTTCCTTATCTCGTAAATAAACAGTTTTGTTTGCGCTTGTAATGCAAACGCTGGCTAAACCCTACGAGATAGATCAAAATAATGTACTACATGTAGTATTGTACACATTAAAAAGGTCTACAAAAAAGTCTATCTCTTAGGGATAACCCACAATATCCATTTTTTATTCTTTACTTTACACGAGAAATAATGGCGTATTTACGAAGCGATTTTAAGCAATACAGCATTAATCCTTATCCAATTAAGTACCTTTGATACATTGTGCATGTAATATAGATCAATATGGCCCCTTACGGCATGTTATTTAAATGAATATTTTCGAAGATATTCCAGATTTAATGCAGGGACATAGCGGCTGCGTCGAAGACCGCGCTTCGTCCTATAGCACTGATTAGCAGCGATCGCACGCTTCTTATCGGAGCTCTCTAGCGAGGAAAATAAAAATCCTACTACCTATTATAAATGTGAAATTTTGTGTGGATGGATGGATTGATGGATGTTTGTTACTGAAGCTACTGAAGGAATTTCGATGAAATTTGGTATGGTTGTAGTTTAGACTCTGGATTAAAACATAGGCTACGTTTTATCCTGAAAAAGTACTCGAGCGCTTTATATTCAAGCGCGAAAAATATATATCAAGCGGTGTCGCACGTCGCGTCTAGGTGATAGGGACCCATTTTTACCCATTGGGTACGAAACCCTAAAAACATTTTCAATATTGTACACAGAAGTATATTGCAGTGAGTAGAGTTATTTGCTGAAGAAGTTTTTTCTCCAAGAACACATTCCACGCGGGCGAAGCCGCGGGCTAAAGCTAGTATTACATAAAAACCTGTACCCTAGTTCACATGCCGCCAGACGACATATTTCAATGGTCGTCCCTTCGATAAGGGAGCTCATTAATTACAATTTTCATATCAGCCCCCAATTGATAATACTTTATCAGCCAGATGGCTAATCTTCCAATGGCGGATCCGTTGTTTCGAAAGAATTTTGAAACAGTTTAAAACACATAAAAGTCAGTTTAGATTTTAATTATACCCATGGTAGCCGAACCCGAGTTACCGGCCGGGGCATAATTAATATTAATAAGAGTGCATCTTCAGGCAATTTGAGATGAAAAATTATAAAAGATCTAGGTTTAAATGGATCTAGCTGTTCTTTATGAAAAATATGGTTTATAATGAGGTGCTTTAAATCTTAATGGGCATCATTATCATCGCGGTAACGACGCGACGCGACGCGGCTGCTATTCATTCCTTCCTCATTATTAATAACAGTAATGTTAGAATCAATGTTTTCGGTTCTATTATTTTGTGAGTAAGCGCTGCATTGTTAGTTGCAAGAGTTCAAATATCGAGCTGCACCGCGCTGCGTGGCGCTGCGCCGCTCTTGCAATGAAACGTTTATCTCTTTAGTGAATAAAGTTCAATTTTGAATCGCTACCTAATAAATGCAGCTCAGCGTTTCGGTGTGAGCTGACCCTAAGAATCCCACGAGATTCAAGCTGAATGTTGAATGCATAGACCGAGCAAAACTTCGTCTTTATAAAAACATTTATATTTTGATGTATGAATATTTATACCCTGAGTCTTCAGCAAAGTTGTATTCGCTCAACGATGAAGTTCGAAAACAAAAATGTGTGAGATTTGACATAAGCAACGCTAAATGACATACTCTAAGTCTAATATTATCCACCTCTGCCAGGTGATGGAATGATGAATAAGCCACAGCCGCCAGCCCCTTATCTATATCATGTGAACACACTCTTCCTGCACGCGTAGAATAACCATCGTAGAAATGTTTTCCTTCTACGAAAGAACAGAAATAATGACAGATTGACAAACATATTTTGGTATGTCTCTTTCTCGTGTAGGTTAAACGCATTTTTACTGCGGTCATGCTGCGCGTGCTGGAGGATCACACACATCTTCCTAATACTCATATTTTCTCCAGGACCAGCAAGTCTCCCAGAACATGTCGTCCGGGGTGTTCATCAGCACCAAGTCGCTGGTGCTGCAGCGGGTGGCGCGGCGCGACGGCGGGCTGTACGCCTGCCGCGCCGCCAACACCATCGGCGAGAGCACCAGCCAGCCCGTGTTCCTGCGGGTGCAGTGTAAGTAGATATAGTGTCCCTTCTGGGTGTAGATTTTTATGGAAAAAAATTGAATCGGATTTTAAAGGTGTGTGCCCTATTAGGAGATAAATGAAAAGTTTATATTTCGGACTTCGTATATTTCTTATTAAATCGCGTGTGTACAGTGCCGGGTGCCGGCAGGGCGACATACCCTTCCGGATACTAATCAATAACTGTTCTTACTGAACTAATTCTTAAGACTAACCAGGGGCACCTGACAACCATCATGCTACATATAAAGTTTGCATAAGTGCATAATTGCATATTCTGCACGTTACAGGATGAATATTGGTGATGAATTTCTGGTTATGTAGGCATACAATAAAATAAGTCAGATCCCACAAAGTCTATTGGACGCAGCTCTTTCCTGTTTTTGCAATTGAAGAAACCTCCGTCTGCTATCTGCATGGGCGTCTGTGACTCTTGTATCATCGCTTGTGACATATAGTTGTCTCTGTCCAGACGCGCCGGTGTGCGCGCAGCCGTCGCCGCAGGTGGTGGGCGCGCGGCTGGACGAGTCGCTGCGCGTGCGCTGCTCGGTGTCGGCGGACCCGGCTGACGTCACCTTCGTGTGGCAGTTCAACAACAGCGGCGAGAGCTTCCAGGTCTCACCAGCTAGATATGGTAAGTTGTAGCACCGTATTTGATATACGTAATCAAAGTTTTTTTCTTGAATTGGATATATGATATTTGAAGTACAGTACAGAAACTAGCTTCGTACTCGAAGTTACCGATAGAATCTGCCTCTGAGTTTCTAGCCAAGTTGCCACGGCTAATTACGACGACGATTTGACATAAACATTGCTAAGTGACTGAGTTCTGAATGTCTAATCCCATATATTTTTGTTTTCGAACTTCGTCGTCGTAATTAGCGACGGCAACTTGGCTGAAGTCTCTGATCTGCCTGCCCATCTTGTCTACTACCATATTCCACGTTATCCCTGCAGTGTCCGCCGGCGGCACGACCTCGGAGCTGCGGTACCGCGCGGCCAGCGAGCGCGACTACGGCGCGCTGCTGTGCCGCGCGACCAACGGCGTCGGCGCGCAGGAGCGCCCCTGCGTGCTGCAGGTGGTACCCGCAGGTAACATACTATATATTGATATTAAAGGGACCAGGTAACGAGCAGATGAGTCGCCTGAAGCGAGTGTCTTGTAACTCCTCTGGCGTTACTACTTGCGTTCCTGGCCCTTAACATCCCCAACCTCCCCTTGGGGTGTTGTCTAAGGCCAGGACTACATGATCCGGAATCCGGCGGGCCTGGGAAAATTTAAAACACTGAAAATAGAACTCTGCGTAAATATATTAAAGTTCAAAATCGAACATACGAGTCAAATGTCAATGTTATAAATGACAGCTCGACACTTCGATTTTCAGCCCTATTAGCGCAGATTTCTATTTTCAGTGCTTTTAAATTTTTCCGGCCTTACGGATTCTGGATCATGTAGTCCCAGCATAATAATATGTCGTTTCCTGTACTACCCTTGTAGTCTGTACTTTATGGAAAACCGGCGCGGCACACCTCACAAGTACAAACGCGCTCTAGTTAGTATCTGTATTGATTCACTTGTTACTCGCGCTGAAAGTTGGTAATTGATCCAAATGTATGTGTTGACGATTTCCGCGAAAACTGTCAATAGCTACCGAATACTGGACTATCGGAAATCAGTCGTTAATTGGGACAAAACAGGCGATTAATTGGTCGTCAAATCATGATCCGGTAGATACGATACAGCCCGTTTCCGAAACAATACTACATATCTAAGGAGCGTTTTCAGTACTTACTCTATTCTCGTTCCAATAATATATTATTATGTAACATGTGACCTTGAATCTCGACGAGATTATCCTATAAAGTAAGAGACGCGTGCGATTCAAACCTCGCCCGCGCGTGGCCTTCAAAGCGTGGGCGGCGTACGGTGTGTCCGCGTTACAAGATTTTGTAGGTTATGTTGATGAACATATATATATAATTATTTATTTTGCAATCTTAAATCACGAATATTTTTATTCATGTATGCTGTCATTACTTATGTAATATTGTGGTCTAATGTTAAGTTAAATATAAATTCGGATAAAGTAACAATCCGTGTAAACACATATTTATTTACTAGTAAAAGAAAAACCTCTTGCCAGAATTGGGTTTATCGTCGTCCTAGTCGGGTTATATAAGTTGGAATTACTAACGACGAGTTGTTCAGGGGGTCTGAAAAGGCCACTTAGCAGAACATTAGAGGAATCATACATTAGCAGATTCTTTTTTTTATTTTTTATTTATGGGTGCCCATGACAGTCCATGGATACAAAGTCCTTCAGTCGTTTTTAAAACAACAGTATCATATTATTTTGTAGCAAATTCAAAATGTTTTACGTATGAAAAAAAATGAAACACCCAAAGTGGCCTTTGTAGACCCCCTGGTTGCATCCGTTTGAAAACTAAACTTAGTTCGAACTTGTGTAAGTTGGAAAAGCGCTTTTATTTCATATTTTTCATTTTTAACCCCCAACGCAGATGGCGTGCTAGTTCAACGTGTCGGTGTATGTTCGTGGCATCGTACCTCCCAAACGGATGAACCGATTTTGATCTAGTTATCTAGTAGATCTAGCGGCGTTGAGAGAGAAATTTCAAGGTCGCGTCATATTCATTTATCATTTGCTCTTGATATGTTATAATAATAATGACTCCCACACGGTGACGGTGGTGAAAACCAGGTCAGCTACACAGCACAGGAATCATTTGTATAGTGCCTAAGTGTGTGCGCAATACGCAAGTACTCTTTCTTTACTTTCGTTACCCAGTGGGGCGGATGACCAACATGAATGGCGAGAGATCAGGCGCAGGTCCGACTTTTTACATGCCCATCCGACGCATGGATCATCTCTCTTGTCAGACAATCAGGTGATCAGCCTGCATTGCCCTAACCAGACTTGAAACAACATTTTTTGTTATTCCAATGCGGGGTCGAACCCACGACCTCCAGAGTCGAGAGCCAAGCTCCAAACCACTGAGCCACGGAGGCGTCTCGTGCTCCTGATATGTGACCTAAAAGCGTAACACTCGCCAAAATATTTTGTATATATCTCCAATTTGCTTTTACCCGCGGCTCCGCCCGCGTATATATAGTATCGGGTATCCCACGGGAACACTATACTTTTTCGGGATAAAAAGTGGCCTATGTGTTAATCCAGAGCTTAAATTACTACCATACCAAATTTTATCTAAATCCGTTCAGTAGTTTTTGGGTGAAAGGGTAACAAACATCCACGCTTTCACATTTATAATATTATAGTAGGATTATTAATGTAATTTAATACAAATTACATACCTAATATATGATTAAGCCGCTAAATACATACGAACAACTTCGTAAGATTTCTAATTAAAATCCGTTGAAGCGGAGTACGAGCCAAGTATTAAAATATTACCTACAATTGCCTCCCTCCCGTCCTCCCGAGACCCGTTACACGGCACGTGCTACACACTACCTCACTACCTCACTACCTCACTACCCCATAAGCACCGACTCATTAGGCATTGTAATTAATCACTAAAATAGAAGGTAATGTTTCACGGAATGACGTTTGAAGCAAATCGCGCAGATTGAGCGTGGTGCGGGAATTATTGCAATCTACCTTAAGGTGCGTTCATACGGGCAATATTTTGGGCAATGATTGCTCGGCAATACGGATGGATCGATGTAGAGTTATTGTGGTGTTAGGTAGGGCAATTAAAAAAAAATGGTAATTGTTTCGGCATATTGCCGATATAATACCTGTATTCTGTACTATTAGAATTTCCTGGAATAGTGACGTTTCGAAGTTCTTTCGCAGTAAGTAGTAGCAAATAATATATATTACTAACGTAAAGAACCGTCATTCGATAGACGACCGAATTCGATAGATTAGATTGACAGCTTGCAGCTATGTGTGCGTGATTATTGGCTAGACGTATGCGAGGGGTGCGCACGGCGAGCGGGGCGTGAGTTTTTCCAGCCAGGACTTTCGTTCACGGGGCTGGCCGCTGGTCGTTTCGTGATGCTACTTAATTGACAATTTAATTTCATAATATTTATAATAGATTTGTCTGACGCTACGTTTGAAATTATTTCGGTGTCAACCTTGGGCTTACGTCAACATGGCTGACATTCACCGGTGCTCGAGCTGTCGTTTGTAGAGAGTGTCGCCCCTGTGGTAGCTTTACGAGTACTTTCTTCAGAACCAATTTATTCTAAACGAAAACAAAAATTAGTATTGATTTCGACCACATTGTGTTTCAATTGGTATCGTGGTAGAACACTGTTGTTTTTTGTTTACGTTTACTAAAGAAAAAAATGGAAACGGAGTATAGTAATAGGTGTGCTATATTTTTATATCCATCACGAAATATCACATAGTTGCAAGTAAAATATATATTTTTTTTAATTTCTGAAACTTTAAATAAAAATAAAAATTATTGCGTCTTCACACATTGAAAAGATATAAACTTTTTACAATATAATGGTTTCTTTTGAAACGACCTAAATACCCTAAAACTCTTAACTAGACCGATCTGTTACAATGTTGTTATAAAGTTTACCTACCGACGCGTTTTTAGGGTTCCGTAATACTCAAGGAACCCTTGCAGTTTCGTTCTGACCGTCCGTCTGTCTGTCCGCTCTTCTAGCTTCTGTAATTATTATGAATAAAAATCAATGAAATTTGATATAGTCATATAATCGGGCTTGGCGTCATAAACAAGTGGGGATACCTACATTATTTTCCCCCATCGTGGGGGGTATCGTTGAATAGGTCTTTTAAAATAAAGGTAAGCTTTCATTCATGCCTTTTTTACTAATTCAACCATTTTCGAGTAATCGGCCTCCGAAATGGTTTGGAAGCTGCACAACACAAGGGCACTTGGGCTGGCTTTCCTAAACTATACGAGATAGAAACTTGTAAGTTTCCATGCTGATAGATCATGCTAAGAACTCTTTAGGAAAATTATTTTGAGCGAAATCGGACTCTAACTTTTGAAGTAATTAAAAGAAAACCTATTGCGCGTTGATAGTTACGGAACCCTCCTTAGACGTGTCCTGGCCTTGGTTAGGTTATTTCAACTCAATTGAGGCCCATAAACTCGCACTCATAAAATCATAAAACACTATCAAAGAAAACAATTAATTATATTTAACGACCATTTCGAAGATTTATTCACAAAGTAGGTACTAATACAGAGTCTAATACAGAGTCGAGGTTCCTGTGAAATGCCGTCAACGTAAAAACTTGAATTAGTGTCTGCGGGACACTTTAGCAAAATTACATTGTAAAACTGTTAGTAGCTCGAATCGGCGGGTGTGTAGTGTTTCAATGTTATTATATATAAGGTTTGGAAAAAACATCCACAGAATATTTGGGCACATGAGTTTACTGCTTGTGTACAGACTTTTAGGCAGAAAAAAATTATAAAGTGAAAAATTTAAAATAATTAATAATTAAGTAATATTGTAGCGGGCTACGACCTCTTGATTTGTATGTCCTTCTTGTGCCTGAGTGGTGATGATAATAATACAGCAACAATTCTTATATTCTTCTTTATTGGTGCTTAACACTGATTACGTATTACATATGAGGTGTGCCTAACACAATAATATACGTCTACACTATTATAGCCTTTTGGCCAACTGAAATAAACTAACTAAATAGGCTTTACTTTATGACATCTGTCAATGTCAAAAATGACATTGACACTTACTTTTCTTAATATGCAACATCTCCCTTTTCGAGAAAAAAGCAAACTAATATTATAAGTACTAACTAACTAAGTAAGTACTAACTAATAACAATACATTACTTATCTACTCAAATTTCTCATGTATGTACAATTTAGGTCGTCTCACACTTCTACCAGACCTGGTTACGTAACCGGTATTTTCTAGACTCTCCATAGGAACACAGTTATCATCGATAATGCAATTTTGAACAGGACCGTCTCCGAGCTGTGCCGAACTCATGGGATCTATACTCTCCTGCATGGGAGGCATATTGTCAGTGCTGCCGTTACCATAGAAAGAAGGTGGAGAATTTGTATCTTTTAAACTCTTTTTTCTAGGTCTAATGTGTCCCATAAGATGTATACTTCGCATTCCTGTCAAAATAAAAAGACATTCTGTCTCTGCTTTGCTTATGACATCTTTCAAACGTCGAAAATTTTACAACTTTTGGCATAAGTTTTCTGTTTAGAATTGGTAAATTTACTCGCAAGTTTCTAGACATTAATAATGCGGCCGGACTGGGAAAATCTCCCTTGCCAGCGTTGCGGTAGTGTAGTAACGCCAAATGTATATCCGAACCGTCTTCCTTGCATTTTCTTAATATGTTTTTGACAATTTTAACTCCACTTTCAGCCTGGCCATTAGACCTGGACCAATAAGGACTGGTAGTAATGTGTTCTACATCCCAATCAACAAGAAAATACTTGAATTTGCAAGAGTTAAATGGTGGACCATTGTCGGACACTAATGCTTTCGGGATTCCATGTGTGTATTTTATCTAAAACCTGTCTTTGCAAGGACTTTGGAACAATAAGCCTATTACCTTTAAATATTAAGTCATTCATTATATGTATTTCATTTTGAATGTTCCAATATGGTTTCACTAGACAGTTTACTTTGTTTTTGCTTTTTGGCCAACCATTCTGAATATAAGACTTGAGCAGATTTAAAGATTCATCATTTTTACTTTCTAATAATATAAATTCTAAATATGGCTTACTCACTGAGAGATTAGAAAATACTGAATTTACATGATACTGTAAGTCTTGTTCATACTGAGGTATGTATGTATCACTAAGTGAGGCTCTTGATAAAGTATCTGCTATATACATATATTTACCAGGTACATAAACCACTTCTAGGTCGTAACCCTGCAACGATAACATCATTCTTTGTAGTCTAACAGGTACTTCATGAAGAGGTATTTTAAAAAGGTAAATTAAAGGTTTGTGATCAGTATGAACAGTTGTTTTACTGCCATAAATCTATTGGTGAAATTTATTACATCCAAACTGTATGGCAAACAATTCCTTTTCAATCTGAGCGTAGTTTTGTTGAGAGGAGGTTAGTGTTCTTGAACTACGAGTATATGCAATGGGTCGTTTGTTTTGCATCAAGACCGCTCCCAGTGCATTCTTTGATGAATCTACCGACAAAATCACAGGTAAGTTGCAATTATAATTAGTTAACACAGGTGCTTTAGATACTACTTCTTTTAACAAATCAAAGCACTTTTGACAATTTTCATCCCATAACCATAATATATCTTTTTTTAACAAATTTCTTAAGGTAATAGTTTTCTCTGCTAGATTTTCTATAAACGGTGCTAAAAAATTAATCATGCCTAGAAATCTCTGCAAATCTTTAATATTTTTAGGTATGGGCATATCTTTTATGGCTTTAACTTTCTCTGGATCAATTTTTACACCTTGTTTACTAAAAATATAGCCCAAATATGCTATTTCTTCTAGAAGAAACTTGCACTTGGCTTTATTTAATTTTAAATTAACTTGCCTAGCCCTTTCCAAAAACATTTCTAACCTTTTATTGTGTATTTCAATTGTTTCGCCGTATATTAAAATGCCATCACACCAAATTATTATACCTTTAATGACTCCGAAAAGATCTATCATGGTTTTATAGAAAATATCTGTAGCCGTGTTTATTCCAAAAGGTAATCTTAAACATTTGTATCTGCCAAAGGGAGTTTGAAATGTACACAGATCACTACTTTCTTTAGTTAATTTTATATTATAAAACCCAGAAAACGCTTCTAAATGTGAAAAATAAGAGGCTTTGGACAATTTAGACCTGACTTCGTCTATGTTTTTAATTGGAAAATGACATCTCAATAAATTTTTATTTAAATTTCTAGGATCTAAGCAAATTCTCAATCCACCATTCTTTTTCATGGCTATAACTAAACTACTCACCCAGAGAGTAGGTTTGTTCACCTTCCGTATGACTCCCATGTTTTCCATGAGTTGAAGCTCTTTCCTTAACGATTCAACCAACGCGAAGGGTACCTTTCTAGGGGGATCAACGCACGGAATAGCATCCTTCTTTAGCACGATGCTGTGTTCGTATGGGAGGCAGCCTAGACCCTGAAACACATCATTATATCTGGTCACAATTTTGTCACAAGTTTTGTGATACATATTATATACATTTTGCTCAACATTTTTGACATTTTCATTCTTTATATGAAAGTTTTTTGTTATTAAATTTAGCTTTATACAAGTGGGTAAACCAATCACAGTTGAACAATTTAATTTAGTTACAACAAAAATAATGTTTTCTGGTTTTGTTTTGTTTTCAACTAAACAACAAATGTTTGACACTGAAATTATCGGAATTCTGTGCGTGGTGCGTGCAAAGATATTATATTTTACACATTTATTTACTCTGTTTGTCAAATTTAAGATTCAATTCTTTAAATACTTGATAAGACATCACATTTATGTCTGCTCCAGTGTCAATTAGGCAATCTACATTTTTGTTGTTTATTTTAAGAGAATAATGCCAGGAATTGTCTGTGTTAATCAAATTTGTACTAGCATTTTGTGACTTTATATTTTTAATGTTGAACAATGCCGGGTATTGTAAATACTTACTTTTGTCAATATGCAACAATATTTCTATTTAACTTTATTTTAAAAAATCAGCTGTGAGGCGAATCTGTTGAGCGCGAGGTCAATGGCGACCGATCTGTTTCATTAATAGTTTTTTTTCAATAATGTGGTCAGTATTCTGTAATTGATTTTACCAAACCTTTTGTGATTTTTCCAAACTTCAAACGTCCATAGCTCCAAGAATATTTATGCTATCGAGACAATTCTTCAAAAACTCGAAATTCTGCGTTACATAATATGTGGACGGCCCCTAATTTAACCCAGGCTGATCCGCTTGCAACATGCATTTATACAATCAGTAGGGCCATATATATTTATACTATATATTAACAGCCTCCGTGGTCCAGTGGTTTAGAGCTTGGCTCTCGACTCGAAGGTCGTGGGTTCGATTGCCGCGTTGGAACAACAAAAATATTGTTTCCAAGTTTGGTTAGGACAATGCTGAATGCAGGCTGATCACCAGATTGTCATGATGGGATGGGACAAGAAAGATGATCCATGCGTCGGATGGGCATGTAAAAAGTCGCACCTGCGCCTGATCTCTCGCCAGTCGTGTCGGTTAGCCGTCTCACTGGGTTATGAGAATAAAAGGAAGAGAGAGTGCTCTTGTGTACTGTGCACACACCTGGGCATAATTGACAGTATCTTTTAGAATAACTATATTTTTTTGTAAAGAAGAAACTATAACCCGACCACGTAAAATATATAGCCTATGTTACCCGGGCCTATGTTACCCGGGCTATTATTACGAATCTATTGACACCTCATTCATCAGATCACTCTCGAGTTTATGCGCTACGGTGGAACAAACATACAAACATATTACATACATGGCCTGCCAAAATTATTACCCCTCCTCTTAGCTTCGCCGTAGTCGGGTAAAAAGCGCTTTCAATCGCCGCCTACTATTTTCCTTGCCAAGCGTTTTGGAACTCATAACGAATACTGATAATTATGTACAAAAGTTTGGGCCAGTTAAGCAATTATTTATATTTACGGGCTATCGGGGAACTTGCTCCATTATATTATCAAGTTTTAAATTTTGAGTTTGCGATTCATTTTGTACTGGATGTTACCCGAGACTTCGTACGCGCGAAAAGAAATCCCGAAGGAACCGTACATTTTGCTGGAACGGCTGGACCGATTTAGCTTATTTTGGTCCTGGGGAGGTTTAAACGGTCAGAAATATTGGAACAATTTTGGAGGAAATACGAGTGGTGTCGGGCCAGTAATGGATAGTAATAAATTTCGTGGTCGGTTCTATAGTTTATAACTTTTGATAAAAATTATTGGTATTGAAGTAGATTCGATTTTTCATCTTCTATTTAACTAATTACATATATGCAAAAGTTTGTATGACCGTGTGTTTGTTACACCAAAAAATCGCTTACTGCATTAGAATGAAAGGCACAGAATATTATGCAAACAAGATATAATTTTTCCGGGGTTTAAAATATATTTTTATTTTATACCCCGGAAAAATGTATAGTTTTGCGGGCAGAGGGATAGACAGATTTCTGTACAAAATCGCGGGCACTAGTATCATAAAAATGCAAAACACAGTCTCACGCAAAACCGACGCAGCGGTGCAGTTCTATGAGTTGAATTTTAATTAACTATTACCCACTACTTGTTACAATTGAAACACTTGTAGTCAAACCTCTTGACGACACTTGGCAGATTGTCACTCGTGCGGCCGCGACGAGTCCCCAAGGCATTATACCCAACCAGTTAATCCACACTCATGTTTTAAGAGGAAAAATTGTATTCTCTGTTTACGTTGATGAAATTTGGCACAGATATTGAGCCGACCAGAGAGAAGGACATAGGCTACTTTTTATAGCGGCAAAATGAACGGTTCCTGCAGCATGCCCGCAGCAAAGGGCACCGTCTAGTAGCATATCAAGATAATATCGTATATCATAGCTCAAAAGTCGAGCCCAAATAGACATGTTGAAAGTTTTTAATGAGGAATCTCAGTCCGTAATCGCTAACTTTAACAAGCAACATACAGATAATTAAAACGTTTGGAAAGTTGAACAAGCTTTTTGTGTGCCTTTCGGTTTGGCTTGAAATTACACATTATACTATAGTTCGTTCGCGTTTGCAGTGCAAATGACCAAATTGACCAATGACGCCTATGTGGTGTTCGCATACATTAATTGAAGTGGTTATTTGCTCTGATGACTGCGAACTTGTAATATTTTTGTGCCTTTCGATTGTTAAAATTCACTCAAGTCTTTTAAAAATATTAGCCAGCCTGAGGGCGGAGGCCTGACCCTCAAAAAACTAGAAATTCTACACCTTTCATTGGAAAAATGTATAAACTTTTTACACAGGGTTTTCGAAATTCAACAGTTCTAAAACCTTACAGCACGTAACAATACTGTAGATATTTTACAAGAAAATCTAATTTTTCACATGTAATATTCTAACCCTAGATTCTAACATATTATGTACCTACTAGAAATTCTAATCGCAAAATTTATATTCAAAGACTGAAATAAAAAGCGTCAATTGCGCCTCAGAAAATTTACTGCACGTGCAAAAAGTACGAGTAAAAAATTTAAGCGTTCATTAACTTCTTTGAGCGGCCATTTTTAAAATTCCCGCGTTTGTAGCGTAGCGCCATCTTTCATTAGGTTTTTTTTTGTTTCGCGCTCGTGACCGGCCGGCATTTTCAAAGTTTAAATTTGAAATTAAATTGTTGTTTACAAACGCAACTAACATGGCGACCGATTTTTAGCGAATTTCAATTTAAACTTCACGATTGTTGCCAGTTGGAGGTAATTATTTGTGGCGCGATGTTTGTTACACGTGTGACTGACAGAACTGTTAAGTACTGCAACAGAAATGTTAAGTACTACAGTGGGGTTAGCAGGGATAATTGACAACTACGTATTCCTAACGTAAACATTGAGAAATAATTAGGTATTGCAACTTATATAAAAATAATTAAGATTTTATTTAGTTTTGTAATTAGATGCATTCCAAAGACACAAACTAGTTAGAATATTTTTCACAACATTAGTGTAAAAAACCTACCTACATAATTAATTAGTTTACTTACATCAAAATATACAATATGATTTGCTATGGTATGTATGAACATAAACGCACAATCTTCGGAGATATCAGAAATTTGGTGCATACCTATGGCACACATTTCATAGCAGTTTACAGGCGTGTGACGTCACCTGCTTGTACGACTTTTGCATGGGGCGTTTTCACGAGACTCAAAAAAGTGCTTCAAACAATCCGCAGTTTCTTTGAAAACATTGATTTTTAGTTTGCATTTTCTTGTGTAAACTGTCTTTTTGAGAGACTATTCATTTATGTAAAAAAAAGTAACAGGAAAATACCAAGGTACCTATTGTAAGAAAGTTATGACAGCGCCCATAGAATTGATATTTGATAACTTTGCGAATACGTAGCAGTCAATTGTTCCTGCTTGGGCTTCAGTTCATATCAAGTGCTAGTAAGTGAATGTGCAGGTAGTAGCTCACTTTTTGCCAGCTTTTATTCACTTCACAATGTTAGTATCGAATTAAAAGTCAACATAGTACAGAAAACAGTTAGCCCAAACAAACGGATTTGCATACAATTTAGGTCGGATGACAGTTTGTAATTGAAATCAATTTAGATTTACCTACATTATTTTGGCGTATAGACTACAGTTGCGGAGCAAAAGCCATGTAGGATTTTCCACAGTGCGACCAATTTGAGGCACATTCCCAATGCAGCTTCATTTACATCAAAACAAAACCAGAAAATATTTAAAAAAATGTAAACAAATATTCAGGGGTTCGCATCCTGTGGGTCAAAATGAAAATTTTTCGTCCAGAACCCAAATAACAAATATCTATCTCTCCTTAAAAATTGTCGAACCGGACCGCGAGCAGTGCAAAAAAAAATCAATTCTAAATTAATTGAATTACGGATTATTTTCATTTGTTCTCGTGGTTCTCTTATACCTATATATAAATTCACTTACATATATAGGGCTGGGCTGCACATATTATTATATGCAGCCCAGCCCTATCAATTGGAATAAGTTAACAATGACCCCCGATAACCCCGTTTAACCATCCCCCCCAGCGCGACCGTCACCCCCCCGCAACTGCACCGCGCGGGTCTCGGATCCCCTGCTGTCAGTGCGCTGTGAGGCCGGCTATGATGGGGGGCTGGATCAGCACTTCACGCTGGAGACCCTGGAGGACGGGAGGGTTCTGGGGAACACCACTGCTGGATCTGGTGAGTGTAAAATAACCTCCTCGTAACTGCATCGCGCGGATCTCAGGCCCAGACCCCAGACAGACTCTCTCGAGGCTTTGTTAAGCGGGGAGCGGGGTACGTTAAGGGGCTGGACCATCATTACACACTGGAGAACCTGGACAACGGGTGCTGGGGAATACAACTGCTGGATTTATATAGGGAAGCGGCTAGGCCTTATTTATCACACAAAAAGATACACGTTTCATATGACAACATCATTCATACACTGCACATATAGCTTTATTAAAAATGCAGCGCCATGTCGCGTATCGTTTCGTTTCGGTGTGAATTGACCCTAAATCATCACGTATGCCGGCGGTCAATGCGATTGTGAGAGCGCCATTTTAGCGACTGGACTTGAGATATCAGCTCAATCGACTGCGAGATCACTCTTACTCGTAATCTGGGGGCTTAGACAAAGTTTCATTATAAAAACGATAACGAAATTATTTATGAAATGGACTAGGAAGTAGGAACTAGCAGATGAATCGCCTGATAGTATACAAGATCACCACAGGCAGGTAACTTGTAACTCCTCTGGTATTGCGGATTTGTGATCCTGATCCTTAAAATCTCAAAAACCCTCCGGTAGCCTCACTCACTCGGCGAAACACAACACAAGAGTTTTATCTCGCCGGTTTTCTGTGAATGCCGCGGTATTGATCCGGTCCATTCGTGCCGGAGCATTGTTCTCCCACGTTTGCATTTTATTCGATTCTAGATACGTTATTTTGTCTAAGCCCCTTATACGGACTTGGTACCGACAACTCAGTACAGCTGATGCATCACTGCGCACAACACCTATATAACCCATCACCCCCAGATCTCACAGTCTGGTTCAACCTCACCTACTCCGGCCTGGGCGGCGGCGCACGGCTCGCTGTGACGGCGCGCAACAGCAAGGGCGGCTCCGAGCCGGTGGTGCTGCGGGATGTGGGGCTGAAGGACGCGGCTAAACATACTGGTATGACTCTATTAGATTGATTATGTATACAAGTAATAATAGCCCTCTAAAAGTAATAATAGCCCTCCACAGCGACTTTCGGTGACGGTGGTCGGCCACAATTTAGATAATGTACAGTAGACCATCTTCATACTAGACCGACGGAATCGGTGCACGCACACATGCGCGTCATTTACACGGCCGCTAACGAAACCTCAAATAGCAGAAGTATGTAGTGTCACGCCGCGCGCCGACAAGACTTGTCGCTGCAATGAACGACTAATGAGTTTTAGTTAGTTGTGCCGCGACACCTGCGCACTGTCAACGCCTTCTTTACAGTAACTAACGTACCAGCCCTAGCGCTCCGCTCGGCCACGCTCAATCGTAGGTAACAATTTCAAGGACACGGCTGAGTTCCGCTACTGTACATTATTTATATTGTGGGACGGGTTCATCGAAACCAGGCCAGCTACGCAGGAGTTATTTTTATATAGTGCCCAATGCCCATGTGTGTGCGCAGTACACAAGAGCACTCTCTCTCTTCCTTGACTCTCATAACCCAGTGGGACGGATGAACGACACGACTCGTGAGATATCAGGCGCAGACTGACTTTTTACATTCCCATCCGACGCACGGATCATCTCTCTTGTCAGCAGACAGTCAAGTGATCAGCCTGCATTGTCCTAACCAAACTTGGAAACAAAAGTTTTCGTTGTTCCAACGCGGGAATCGAACCCACGACCTTCGAGTCCAAAGCTCTAAACCGCTGGACCACGGAGGCTGTTATATATCTGTCAAGTCTACTAAAAATTGGCTAAAACTGGACTGGACTATCTGTCGCAAAGGAAATCATTGTAGAGGAATACTGGGTGATATTTTATTCCGTTTCGGGAGAAACAGGGTATGTTTTGTATCTAAAATAGAATTGTGTAATATACTAAAGCATTTGTTCCAAAGTATTTGGAAGTTGGAAATTCTTTTAAAAAATCATGAATTGACGTCACCCTCCTGTGCGAACGACGGGGTTCAACACTCTAATCACATAGGGGCCAATAGGATGACCTATTATACCCTGTTTTTCCTGAAACGGAAAAAAAATCACCCAGTGTGTTTCATTTCAATAAAAAAACACGCGACTAAAACGATAAGTAGCATTTTTTTACGAGCTATAATAATGTATTATATACTCTTTCAAAATGGAGCTCCAAAATTAGTGGGATGTGAGGATGAAGGACGCAAAACTCTTCGCAAATTGTGTGACACTTTCCCTAAGTAGTGTGAGCAGCTTGTACAAATCGCGATTCGACAGAGTTTTGGGTGTAGGATGTTGCAGTTTTATTATCGAAGGTTAAAATGGGAAAATTGTTTTCGATTACTATGTATCTACAAACAGCAGAGAAGTACAATATTGCACGCTTATAGGAACAATCTTTGTGTAATTCTACATATTGTAACAACTCTGTAACCAATTTCTGGAAATAAATTGATTGATTTATTGAATCTCTTACTATACAAATAGGTATTTAACTGTATTTTATCTGCCACAGAGGACAGTCGCCTGGGCCGGTTCCCCGCACCAGCGGCCATCGCCGTGCTAGCAGCTCTCCTCACAGCAGTAGCTGCCGTTTCAGCTGTGGTGCTGCGACGGTGAGCCTATAGGTGTTAGGATAAATAACCGACACCTATTATTGTTTATACGCGTATATTTTCCACTTTTTAACACGACACATTTTTAGTGAAAAGGGTACACACAATTAGACTTGAAAAACTAATAACGTTAAATTATATAATAATATATTATATTATTATAAATAATTATATAATAATAAAATTATATAATAATAACGTTAAAGCGCGCGCGCAGCATTCGGGACCGAGGTTCGTTTCAGACTGTTGAACGGGTCGCCCGAAGCCTGCGCCGGCGCATCCTGAAGTAGGTACTACCTATACGCGCCGCACCGTATGCAAATAACAATTAATAAAATATTTAAATATTATATTTGCCACAAGCCAATTACCCTTTACGTGATATTATAGTACCTGGGAGACCGAGCTCTGCTCGAAGTTTTAGTAGAGCGATAAGTTAATTTAAAAAATAATAATTAAAGAAATAAAAAGATCCCGAGACACCAATTTGCCAACAACGCCAAAAGTTTATCGCTAAGGCGCCAAGCCGCCAACTGGATTTGACATTTAGAAATCGAAATCACTCATATCGTATTATGAGACGAAAGAAAAAACATAATAGGTATTAAATGCGCATTTCCCCAGGGATTTCCTATTACCTACCTAGCTAAATCTATTTCTCCACCAAAACTCCCTGCATATTTAACTTCATGGGAATACTTGCAGCCGTTTCCGAGATTCGAACTGCAGACCGTCGAGACATAAACAGTATACTAGGAACATGAAATAAAGTACTTTTTTGTTGAGCATGAGCATTTATAATTATTATTTACTAATTTACACACAATAATATAACGATTTCAGAAAAAGTTGTAAAAATATTGAAATCACAAATACTTGTCACCCTAATGTTAAACGATACAAACAGTACCTAAAGTAAGGCCAACCAGACGAGATAAAGAATGTAAACAAATTTTCAGGGGTTCAAAACATTTTTATTTGAATAAATTATTATAAAGTTCGAATTTTAATCGCTGTCGTCTGTACTAGACAAAGATGATTCGTTGGAAGAGTCCGAGTCAGCTGTGTTTATAATAAAACAAAAAACCAAGTAAATACGGAGACGAAAAAATATGTATCACTTCGAACGCAATCCAAACAGGAATGAACTTGTTCACAATTGTTTGGCGGACCAAATGTTGACAACTGCGGCACTGGCCGCTTTCCTGTACCACGAAACACGCTACGACAGCTGTCGTCGACCAACTGACGTCATTATTGCATACGAGTGATAAGGACAGATATAATATTAACTCACTTTCGTAATGCAACTCAGTAGCGGTCCGTTTATTTACGTTTTTTATCTCGTCTCGTTGGCCTTACTTTAGTAATAATTCGTTTCTCGATGATTGGCGAGTAGTGAAATGCACGCAGCGGCATTTCTACACAACACACGCCGAACTCCTTCGTCAATACCGATAAACAACACCGCGTCTGCGCCCGCGCCAGCCCGCGCTCCCCCCCGCGCATCCCCCGCGCTCCTCCCGCGCTCCCCCCGCGCTCCCAGCCCGGCCCCTGCAATTTTTTGTTAATTTTCGACTTTATTTCCATGACATTGTAAATGCAAAAACAAACCTAGTATATACGCATCATTCGAGTCCACGTCGCGGGGCGCGGGGCGCGGGGAAGGCGCACGGGATTCATGCAAAATAATTATTACTTTTACGTCTCCACTGTAGGGTGACCAAAATTTATGTTTTTTTTTTTAATTTTTAATCTTTAAAATACATGAGCTTTGACACAAATAATTTTGTATTTAGATTCCTTTGTTGATACAAAATATATGCCACATATTTCTCTCGACGGTCTGCAATTGCACCGAGTGTATACAAAGTTTGCTCGTTTATAGTATAAAATTCATAGGTACGCTGTACGGCTGCGGATTTTCCTCAGGCGGAGATTCCAGGGATCTGGGATTACTGACTTTTAAATGAAATTAAGCTAAATAACATTCAAACTTTTGGTGGGAATAAAAACAAATATGGCATACCGAATTACTAAGTTGGCGAAAGCATCTGACAAAACAATATAAACAAAATTTCAAACATGTTATCTCAACAACGGATTTCAGGAATCCACACATCGATTGAAATAATATTTTCACGAGCATTATAAAAACTGTCGCGCGTAATCCGCTTGATGCGAATCCGCTCCATTAAAATTTTACACCGCAGAAACCAAACGGAATTAACAAATTTATGTAAAGAGATTAGCAGAAGAATATACCAATAGATACCAGAAAACTAGGGCGATCAGTGGTCAGAATTTATGTCTCGGTTGTACTTGGGCAAGAAAGAAAATAAGTTGTTCTCAAGCCAAAACCAAAGCTAATCCTTTCAGTATGACATGATGATCTATCACTGTCTGTCTTCCTATAAAGGGTATTCCCTTAAGATGCTATATAAAAACGATCTTTTATTAGTTAATTGCATAACCGCCTTCTTAATTAAGATTATCAGTACGGTTAACCGGCTTTTACGACACAGAGTTTTACGACATCACTTAAAGAATGTATAACTCTACATTCAGACTTTACTTCACTCCCGTTCTTGCAAATTTAAACTTTTCGGTTTACGCCATTGTCACCTTGTTTTGGTACCTTCATGAACCTTACTTCTCTTCTCTTCCATCCAGCCGTCACGAAGCCACCTCCAGCAGCAAGCGGCCCTCACAAAGCGTGGTGCAGGTGGACGCGCATGGCCGGCGGTTCCTCATCGCCTACCCCGCGCGCGATAAGCTCGAGACTAAGCCCGACATACTCAACCCCAAGGCCGGTAAGTGCCGGTATATAATACCCCGCGCGAGGTCACGTCCAGCAGCTCCGGCAGCAAGGACGGTAAATGCTGATCCTGATACAGCATCAGGACTGCTTGAGAGTTGAGACTAAAGCCGACATGCTCTACCCCAAGGCCGGGGAGTGCCAAGCCCTGAGGCTGGTATCCTTATTCTCAGCGTGCGTGCGTTAATTGTGCGTGCGTTGTTATTAACTGAAAAAGCCTATATTCTCTGTGAATCGAAATTGTTTAATATCGAACCATATTTTTAAAATTCTAACGAATTCTGTTGACAGCCTTATTTACTCCCATAAGTAGAAAAGACTGGAATTTCAACCCCACCAAACTATGATACACACATACAAGATATCTCACGATGTTTCTTGCTCGTTGGACATTTCGGTTAGGTTAGGTTGCCTTGGTTGTGGATAAAAGCTAGAAGCCCAAGTCTCGTAACTATTTGTGTCTATCCTGTTTCGGTCCGCGCGCTGTCGCATTCATACTCGCGTATATCGGGCGTGAGCGTGTGAGACGGCGCCCGGACCGAAACAGGATTATGATCACAAATAGTTACCAAGAATTGGGCCTCTGTTTTATATTCAAAGACAATTTCCAGCTGCCCTCTTTCATGTAACCCTCCACATTCCTCTTTACTGCTACACAGAGGGGGACCCGCCCCGCGTGGTGCTGGAGTCCAGCGACAGCAAGACCTACGTCATCCGTGAGCCGCGCCCGCTACACACTCCCGATGATGACATGGTAAGTGTTACAGTGTATGAGAGGCTTCCGGCTGGTGGAGGGGTGGGAGGGGAGGACTACCAACGCCCATGGTTGGCATTGGCATATTAGCATTGGCATACGAAACACCAGGGGCACAAGTGTGATGCCTTGAAAAACGAATAAGATCTTTTCTTTAAGGTTTCAAGGTCGTTACATTGCGGTATGTTGCTAAGCTGCGTGCTGAGCGTGTTCAGACGCCATTAGCTTATGACGAGCGCAGCGAGCGAGCACGTACATTCGCGTACTCGTGACATTGTCGAATGGCAATCGTATGGGCGCTGTCGTAATTTTCAAACAATTCTCTTTCGATAACGTCACGAATACGTAGTTGCCAATTGCTCCTGCTAAAAAGAGTTGTATGAAAATGATGACAGCGCCCATACAATACGGTATTTTTCTGTATTTTTTTTATTATATAAATGAATAGTTTTCTGAAAAATAAGACAGTTTACAAAAGGAATAGTATGCTAAAAATCAATATATTGTTTGAAGCATTTTGTGAGTCTCGTGAAAACGCCTCGTATAAAAGTCGTACAAGCAGGTGACGTCACACGCTAGTAAGTTGCTACGAAATGTATGGCCATATGCATAAAATGTCTGGTATCTCGTAATCTTGCGCGTTTATGTTGATACATACCATAGTAAATCTATTTGTATTTGATGTCAGTAAACTAAATATGTAGGTTTTGTACACTAATGTTGTAAAAAAATATTACAACTTTTTTGTGACTTCGAAATGCATATAATTACGAAACTACATATAAAATTCTAATTCTCTTTACTTTATCAAGTTGTAACATCTAATTTATATACTTCTTAATTTATTTAAAAAAAAAAACTAAATTTTACACGTAGGAAAATACCCAATTGTTGCTAACTACTCCGGCTACGGCCTCCGCAGAGTAGAACCGCTTTCCCTAAAACTTCATCTCGTTTCAGATGCCGCAGAGATAACACCCGGCGGACCCGGCGGGCAGGCAGATCCTGGTGTAAATAGTGCATTGTACATTTGACGATTGCCAACTTATACTATAGTGGAGTTCATGAGACAGAATAATAAATGTAAACAAACATATTTTGGTGGTGCCCAACCTTTGAGTAGCTACAGTTTTTATAAAAGACTATAAACTCGACGACGTAAATTATTTAGCCCATGTTTCCCGGGCTGTTATTACGAATGTATTGACACCTCATTTGTTAAAATCGGACCGGTAGTTTAGGCGCTACGGTGGAACAAACATAAATAAATACGTACAAACATAGACTGCCAAAATAGTTACCCTACCTTTTGGCTTTGCCGTAGAGGGGTAAAAAGGAGTTTCGTCGCCATTCATTCCCTTGAATAATAAATTTGTCAAATTTTCTTAAAAATGGCGCCGTGCCTGCGTTGATAATTCACGTACCAGGCGCTAGACTTATAATCCGACCAAGTAAAATTGCTTATTAGTTTCGAATTACTTTGGGTTGATGGAATTTGGGATTATTTTCATTACAACAGCGTTCTGTCCGACTCCAGACATAAATTATTCTGTCTCGTGGTTTTTAGTATAAGCGTTAGACGAACTCTTCCATATCATAGTACAGGAGACGGCGATCGCTTTTCTAACGCTATTTTTACAGTCCTTCGACGAATTCGACTTCGTGACGTTGTGAATTTTACCGTCTAATTAGTTTGAGCGTTAACGTTTGAATATATGCACGAGAATGTGCGATGAATTATTTTAAGACTTAATGCCAAATTCACCATTGACTTTAAAAGGTTCGGTCGTATTTCTTTCTTTGATTAAATACCATGTTATCTCTCGTTCGTCGTATTAATGAAAGAGAAGATATGATATTTGGACAAATGATTTACACTAACATGGCGTCGGTGAATTGGACATAAGTAACTAAAACATCGAATTTTTTAGATAATTTAATTACTAGGCAATTCTAGGTAATAACTGTAACGATAATATAATTATAAAATTACATTTAGGTAAGAAAATATTTAAACTGAAACCTCAAATATTTTAACTTCTTTTGCAAACAATACGGCCTTTTTTCTATACTTTAAATTAAAAATAGCGAAAGAAAATCCGTCGCAGGCTCCTACCCTATAGTATTAAATTATTACTAATAGAGATACATATTATGTACCTTAAATATTTCTTAAATACAGCTTAACATATAGTATATAATGTAAATTTTATGATATCTTTAATTAAATGTTAATTAAATATTATGACTTTTAATCATATACTAAAATAACTTGAGTCTTGAAGTAGCTGGCTGAGAGCCAAATCTTAACTTTCATAATATTGCAAGTGTGACTATCTATACAGTTATAGAATAGTTCAACTACATATTGAAGAGGGAATATATACACACTGTGGTTGAACTGTTTACATGTGGAAAGGGACTGAGACAAAATATTAAGTCTACGTACGATCATTTGCCTTACTTCCGAAATTGATACTATTTCGTTTCACGAGTCTGATCCGATGTCGATTTTGATTCAGTTTCGATCCTGATGCGTACTCCCGAACAAAATCGAATCGAAATCGCGATCGCGTTGAGATTGTGTCTCATCAGCGCCGTTAGCTGTATCCGGTTGCTGACGTCACGTCCACAGTGTCAACAAGTTACAGCTGAGTGCCGTAGTCTATGGCGAAGATTAATAAAAATATGGAAAAATTATATATTTTTTACTTTAAATAACATTTTGTGTATGTTTATTCAAATGAATCAGCCTCAATCTCAGGCGATGGTCGGTTTTTAAAGGTTATTTTTCTAAAAAAAACCTGTGACAGTAAATGATGGTTTCTAAATTCCTGTTTATAATATTTGACATTCTGTCAAATGTCAAAGTCATATTTTCATTTATTTTGTCAGCAAAACTCGAGTGTTGTGCACAAAACACATTAAATAACTACATTAACTGGCCATAAATAGGTAATTGGTAGTATTGTAAAAAGGTAGTTACTTGTTAATTTTGGTAAAATATAATTCGTGGTATATTTAATGTAAATGATACAATAACAAATTCGTGTTTAGTGTATATATTTAGAAAACCCGAGCATAGTAACATCAACATACGTCTATTTATAACTATTTATTGACTTTGTTTATTCAAAGACAGATTGAGACAAACGAATTAATCATCATGTTATGATACGTTACTATAGATCATATTATGTAGACTTCATTTGTCTCAATCCTTGTCTTAAGTGAAAATATAATACATGAATTAGCGGCCAAATGTGTAAACAAATGCGTAAAGGTTTTAAATAACTTTACACATAACGGTGAAATAAGTTCAGTAAGTCGGATTCTTCATATGAGTAGTTATATCTGCGACTAATACGTCAAATAAATCTTTTTTAAGACGATAATTGCATCGAAATTCCTCACAATCCATGTCCATTGCTAATGTGTTGAAGTTGGTGAATCTTCGTAAATTTTGCATTTCCCGAACGCGTATTCATTAGCTTCTTCAATAGTATTAAATAATGCTGCAATACTACAGTAAAAATCACGTAATTTAGATCCAATACACTAAAACAAGCCAACTTTATACTGTAAATGAGACCTCTTCAGCTATTGTGTAATTTGACGTTTGTTTTCGGTCGATTGATTTCGTCGGGAGTACCAAAAGTTACGATCTAACGAACTTCTCGATCCAGGTTAGTTACAAATTGAGCCACCGTACGATCGTGCGCTAGTGTAGGTGTCGGGAGTATCGAAAGCTATTGAGATCGAACTGATTCGATTCGACGATTGTGTCGGGAGTAAGGGGGCAGGTGACGTATAACATGTGGAGTTTGCGTCAATCCCCCTTTATATTTAGTTAAGGCCTGTTTCACAATCTTCTAGTAAGTGTCGGATAGCTAATTCGGAAATTTGGTCGCAGCTTAGTTTATATCGAGCGACAGAGACAAAACGTGCAGATAGCAGATAAAAGGTTCAATTTTATCGACAGACCTTAGCGACTTGAGGATCGCAACCATTGATTTAATATACTCTGGATTCACTATCACCTACGAAAAGTTACTGAAAAAGTGTCCTCGGAGTACATGTCAAATTTCTATAACATTTCCATGATGTTTGCTTTGCTTTACAATTATAGACATCAATCCTTACGCTATAATGCCCAATATTTACTAATGTATGATACATGGCAATAGGCTAGTTTCATATAAGTCTTAGTTGAACATCGGTAACAACCGCACGCTATTCGAGTTAAAGTCAGTAATCGTCAACATTTTTGATTCAAGTGCCTTATTATTCTCCAAATTACCTATACTTTATATTAATCTTTACACTTGAGCCATGTTCACGTGCAGTAAGTGTAAGACGTCGTATATTGATGGTGCGCAGTGCTCCACATGTAAAAACACCTACGACTTCAGCTGCGCCGGAATAAGCGAATCAGGCAGGCTATAGGAAACTGGGTGCAGACAGAAGAGCGGCTTGCAAATGTTCTAATTGTAGGACTGTGGTCAGTGGCAGCATTGCGTGTGATGATACGGTATCTCTTGATAAAATCCTCAATGAGATCCCTGATATCAAGAAGCACCTCTCAATTCTGCCCATATTGGTTGATGATGTGACAGCTATTAAGAGTGAGGTCAAAGATCTTGGAGCCTCGTGTGAGTTCCATAGGGACAAACTAGATGAGTGTGTCGACAGAATTGTAACTGTTGAGGCGAAATTATCAGAGGTAGACCTACTAAGGGATGAACTGAAAACTACTCAAGATGACCTTGCCAAATGTAAGCTATCACTTGTAGCTAAAGAACAATGGGCGCGACTTAACAACATGGAAATCAAGGGGGTGCCTATCAAAAAGGACGAGAATCTCTTCGAAATCATAGGATCCATCGGGAATTACTTAAATTATCCAATTTCTAAGACATCTATAAATTACGTCGCTAGGATACCGCTGCATAATAGCAAAGAAATGTCCATTGTGGTCAACTTCACAAATAGATATGTTAGGAAGACTTTGTCGCTGCAGCGCGGTCTAATAAGCAACTAGCGGCTAATGATATCGGTTTTCGAGAAAGTACACACATCTACGTGAACGATCACCTTACGGCCGAAATGAAAAACTTGCTGACGAAGACAAAGTCCACTCTTAAAGACAATATAGGATATCGCTACGTGTGAGTGAAGTTCGGTAAAATACATGCTCGTCAAAATGACACTTCCAAGATACACATAATTAACTCAGAGTACGATTTAAAAAGATTGTGTTAGTCTGTGTCCTATCATGCTTCGCATCTTCATCATTATTATTTTCTTACATTAAACAAATTTTTGTTATACTGGAGCAATATTTCAAATACCATAAGCAGCACTTATCTATGCCATTTATTAAAATAATTGCTATTTACATAAATTCTAACACTACTCGATCTCAATTATTTAGCACCCCTGATATGCATCCCTTATCTATCTACAGCGTCTTTTGTATCGCTTATCGCGTTGTTGCGCCTGTAGTGAATACGGCTAAACGTATATCTGCCTCACTTTCGCACGTGCGTTTTAATTACTGTGTTTACTGGCCTGCTCGCACCTTACACAAACGAGTTTTCCGTGCTAGTATTTATTGTTACCTTATACCTAAAATAGTCTGTTATTATTCTGTATCCTACATTTATTCGTCTTTTAATTACGGATAAAAATTCACCACTAATTATGTACTACCAGAATGTAAGGGGTTTGCGAACTAAAGTAGACACAATCAAGCGCAATGTTTGTACGAGTAACTACGATGTTATACTTTTGACGGAGTCCTGGCTGTTGGACGGGATCACTGATAGTGAGATCTTTGACGATCGCTATGTTGTTTGGCGCCGCGACCGGGACTACTCTTCCACACAGCAGAAGTATGGTGGAGGTGTACTTATAGCAACTCATAAAGATCTACTAGTTAAATCGCAACCAAATTTCCAGTCATCCGCCGAAGATTTATGGGTAACATTGATATTTAACTCGGGTAAGCAGACTTCTGTTAAATTACATTTATGTGTTTTATACTTGTGCTCACAAAAACTAGTTAATTCTTTCTCACAACAAATAAGTAACTATTTTAATAAGATTAACGACATATTTTTGCAAAATCCCCTTGATAAATACTTAATAATCGGCGACTTCAACATGAGTAAAATTAGGTGGCATTTAAATAACGATTTAAGCTATAGTCCATCTGACTATCAATCTCCAAGTGAAATTTTACTTATTGACGAGCTACACATGCACGGTCTCGCTCAATACAATGGTGTTTTAAACTCCCAGGGTAGAATACTAGACTTAGTAATTTCCAATGACGTAGTCAAGGTAGTGGAATCTCTTGACCCCCTGGTGCCAACTGACCCCCTACATAATGCTTTATGTATTACTCTGGATTTTGTCACATTAGATTGTTTAAATCCGGCTCCCCGTACGAAGGGTTTATTTTACAAAGGCGACGTTGCAGTTAACTCTGAAATATGTAAGATCGATTGGAATCTTGAATTTTCGAATAGAACTATGGAGGATTCAGTACAATACTTTTACGATTATTAATAACCTTATCGATAAGTACATCCCTACTAAACAGTTAACTAATAAAGCTTACCCTGCCTGGTATTCTAAACCACTGATCAGTGATTAGAGAAAAAAATAATCTTTTACGAAAATATAATATCTACGGCAATCGTACTGATCTGATCTTGAGATACTGACTGTCATTTCAACTGCTTCGTGACAGTGAAGCACCTGGAAAGAGAATGTCATCAGACGTACATAAATAACGTCGAAAAGTCTATCGTTAAAAACCCTAAATTCTTCTGGACCTATATTAAATCACGGAACAATTCTAATTCAACTACCTTTCCGTGCAGTCTTAAGTATAACAATTTACAAGTAAACACAGGTAGTGAAATGTGTGACACTTTTTCGTCTTATTTTCTTTCCAACTTCGCCCAGACACATCCAGCTCTGGCGAGCCAGCCCGGTAATATTAATCCCAGTTCGCCGCCGATTGATGTTTCAGTTTCACATATCTCTAACATTGATATTCAATGTGATGTGGTCAAAAAACTTTTGTTGGAGCTTGATACTTCTAAATCAGCCGGACCAGACAACTTGCCAGCTCAATTCTTTATATCTACTGCTACTTCGATTGCGATTCCCATAACCTTATTATTTAGTAAGTCATTAAGGGAGGGATTAGTCCCAGGTATATGGAAATCTGCGTTTTTTAACCCCGGTACATAAAAAGGGGCCTAAAACTGATGTTACAAATTATAAACCCATCTCAAAGTTGTGTATAGTAGCCAAAGTTCTCGAGCGTATAATATATAATCAATTATTTCCGGCGCTGAAGACCTCTTTTGGTTCCTTTCAACATGGGTTTCTGAGTGGAAGATCCACAGTCTCCAACTTAGTGATTTTCAATGACTATCTAACGCAGGCCATGGATACTGGCAAGCAAGTTGATGTAGTTTACACCGACTACTCTAAATGTTTTGACCGTATAGACCATACTATACTTATGAAGAAGCTTGCATCCATGGGAGTCGCAGGGAATCATCTTAGATGGTTCTCTTCCTATATTGACCGAAGGTCCCAAGCCGTAGTTGTTAAAAATTATATCTCTAGTTGGGTAGACATCCCTAGTGGAGTTCCCCAGGGATCGTTGCTTGGCCCTCTTCTTTTCAACATAATGGTTAACGATATTCAAAATTGTATACATTCATCTCAATTACTTTGCTTCGCAGATGACATGAAAATATTTTTAACCATATCGTCTCAAACTGATGCATCAATACTCCAGGCTGACATCTCGCGTCTTGAGCAGTATTGCTTTCTAAATAGTCTGGATCTCAATCCCTCCAAGTGTTGTGTTGTTACCTTTTCAAGAAAACTAACCGTAATACCTACGAGTTATATGCTCAAGCAACAACCTTTACAGCGCCTCACAACAGTTCGTGATTTAGGCATTCATCGTGACTTTAAATTACTATTTGACACACACATACATAAAATAGTATCAAAAGCCTACAAAGCGCTTGGTTTTGTTGTAAGATGTGCGGCATCATTCAAGGACATCAAAACAATAAAAACATTATACTGTACCTATGTGCGCCCTCACCTGGAGTATGCCTCTCAAGTTTGGAATCCTAGGTACAAAGAATACATAGATCGCTACGAAAATATTGAAAAGAAATTTGTTCGATATCTTTGCTATAGATTAAAAATGGATTATAACTCAGAAAATTATTTAGAACTGTGTAAGAGGCATCACCTGGTCCCGTTAATGATAAGACGTGATGTTGCTGACTTAGTCTTCTTACTTAAGATAGCTTCTAATAAAATCGATTCGCCTGAACTTTTGGAAAAACTCAACTTAAATACACCTTTAAGAATCTTTAGATCTAAACCCCTTATTTTTCTACCAGTAGTCACAACAAACTATCGGAAGAACTCGTTTGTCTTGCGCGCAGGTAACAATTTTAACAAAATCTGTAAATCTGTGGACTTGGATTTATTCACAACTGGCACAGCGACAGCTAAGCGATTACTTTACCAATATTTGCTCCAGTAACGTAGTGCTGACTTCTACTATCTTTGTACTTTATCTAGGTACTTCAAAATTTAAATGGGTCTAAATAAGTTTTTTATCTTTTATCCTAAATGTACTATTGCTATATATAAGCTAACCACTTGATAGTTGATTGTACACTTGTGACTGTTTCTTTCTTTATAATTTATAAACTGTGTCAAATTTAGCGTGTATTGGTGTACACTATGCTTAACTCCTGTTAACCTATTCAGTTTCTACATGTGAGGACCTGTAATTGGCTTTCTAATGATAAGAATAGTTTTATATTGTTATTACTGATAGCTGTTGGTCTTCCTAACAAAATAAAATCAAATAAAATATATCAAAATTAAATTATATACAATTTATATTTAGGTATATAGTTTCTATCATAAGAAATACGAATACAACACTATTTTGTTATATAAATATGCGATTTATTCATAATTTCGAAAATAAAACTGTAGTTTTATTATCTGTATGTCACGTGACCTAAACGCCAGCCGCCATATTTTTCTTGTAAGTGACGTCATAAAAACATAATCAAATCGAATAAACAACAGCGAAAGTTAAATCTAAAGTTGATGCACTACACACGCACATATGACATTTGTTTGTTTCTGTTCTTATGACGTCACAATAATGGCGGCTGTTGTTTTGGCGCAAACATATTTTTATCGTTTAAATTTTATTAATTTTTTCTTAGCATAAAGAGATATTATTTCCAGGAAATAAAAATACTAGTTGACTATCGAATCGAAACGAACATTTAAATATATATTTGAAAAAAATGTAGAATAGCCTAATGTACACCTAAAAAAATTGTTTGAACAACAGAGTTTTGGTGGAGTCGTTATTTAAACGATTTTATTTATTTGTTCTGTCATTGGGTTTTCACCCGCGACGGATTTTTTTTTTCTTGTTCCCCCAACCGTTAGCCGGGACAATTGTTTTCTTTGTTTTATTTTATTGTTTTTAGTATATTTATTTATTAGTTACAGTTTGTTGTTACTACTTTTTGATTACATTTGCAGCTTATCTTAATTTTATTTCACAATTCCAATCTCAATCTAACATTCTAAAGTTCTAAAATCCTATTTTTTCCTTCTCGCTTTACACCTTCACTTTCTTAAATATATTTAGTATTTTTAACATTTCCTTATACTACATCCTTACATATTACGTATCCTTCCCGTTCCAACCTTATTAGTACACATTATTGTATGTTTTCTATTACATTCATTTCCTTATTTATATCATATTTCACATTCCTCTCTCATTTTTATTTACATTTTCCTATATTGTACTTACATTTCTTTTAATTCCGCAATTCTACACTCTATTCTACACATTTACTATTACAGTTTTTTATTCTACTCTCTTATTTTCTTATACTTATTTTTATACTTACTTGTCGCTTCTCACATTTTGCTTTACTACATTAAATTTTTCTTCTAATTACAATTCAATTTTAATTATCTTTTTTCTTGCTTTTAAACATTCACTTTCTTAAGTCTATTCAGTATTTTTAACATTTCTTTTACTGCATCCTTACATATTACATGTCTTATTTGTTTCACTTTTATTTGTATACATTTTATATGTTTTGCTATTTCATTCATTTTCCTACTTATATCACATTTTACATTTTTCTTCCACAACTTTTTTACATTATTTCTATGTTTTACTTAGTTCAATTACAATTTCAATTACAGTTTCAATTTCAATTTCGATCTCCATTCTTATCCACTCATTCAGGTCGGGGTGTCCGCCCCGACAATACGTATGCTCAGGATTTAAACGTCATATAAATCCTTTGCATCCTTTGTGAGACTCCATGGCGCGCGCGTCATAGTGCCAGTTTTCGGTTACTATAGACGGAATGGTTTGGGCCATGGGGTGAGTTGTTTTTCGCTTTATCTCCAAAAGTACTAGTCCGATTTTGATGCGGTTCTCAGTGATGGGTTCGGGTTTGATAGGTACCTACATATTCATAGTCAAAGTCAAAAAATTATATTCGAAATTGGTATTTTTATACACTTTCTGAACGTCGGTCTACATGATGCCTACCACCGGTTCGGGAACTACTAACTAGCCCGGCGAGAACAACCGGCGTAAGAAACTCGCGCGGCACAGGTAGGTGCTACAATTGACCAGGGGGCGCTGCAGTAAAAATTTGTTTAACCAAAACTACTAGTCCACTTTTGATCCAGTTTTCAGACTGATAATAATAATTACAACAGACAGACTTATAATAATTAGGTACTATTAAATAAACTTTATCGACATGAATCACCTAGCTTATACTGTCCGAAAAGATTGAATTCAAGATCATTTCCAGTCTTTTTGACTCCTAGGGCTTGTACACAAAACTGCCCAACAAAAAAGCCCTTAAGGTTTTAAATGATTTTCTCAAGTAACTGGAAAAGAACATTAAAAAACATAAAGTATCTGTTATATTTCTTTTATTTTTATGTTCCCTGTTTTATAGTAATATTATACTCAACATTCAATACACCCTTCTCATCCTCTCTTCCCCCAAGGAGTCAAAACCGATGAGAGCTGCAACCCCCAAAAGGTGTATTATCGATAAAATTGAACCTACTATCTACTGTTTTAGCCTCGAGACCACCCACTGTACGTACGTATCTTCTTGTGTATTGAATGAAGTTGAATTTTGAATCACCATCTTAAAAATACCGCGCTGCGTCTTGTCTCGGTCTGAGCCGAGTCTAAAGGATCCAATTACATGTTAATATATAACAAACTACAAAGTAAAAAATACAATTCCTCGGGATGTGTGATCATCTCTTTGTGTATGTATGTTGCGGCTACAACGCGGCGCGCGGAGCCTGCGCATGCGCCTTATTCGCCAGCGCACACTGCGCGGCGATAGCTATACTTTTCTTTCAACATTCTAATATTGTCAACGTAGGCGACCAGACTTACACATATCTTTATAATACAGACCACTATATAAGTACCAAGTCGTTTTATTCCACATCTGGGAGCCTACAATGTATGTCCAAATTCTTCTCAGCAACAATTTCACGATAAAACGATAACAATGATTGACGCCATTTTAATTTCGCTGGTCCCTCGAGCCGGATTTAATTGGACGTTGTTTTCTACCCTCACACACGGTACGGCGGTTGTTATGGACAGAGCAATTGCCACGTAATTTCAGAAACGATTTTATTCAGAGGTGAAACAGGTGAGCCTGAATTAAGGCATTCATAGTTTAACCTATAGTAACTGGGCATCGCCCTGTGGACGCAATTCGCCCCTAATACCTACTTCGTATAAGTTTTTGAAGTTATTACTTATAAACTAATATAGTACTTTATAATGGTTCTTTGGCCTCTAAGATAGAAAATTAAAAAAATGTAAATTGTTGTGTGACAGATTGACAAAATATGTCAACGGGTAACAAAATTGCATCTATCAATTAAACCAAATTCCATACTCCTCCGGTAACGAAATTCTCGTAAAACTGTACCCACAAAGATCTTGCTTCATGTGTTAGTATAATAGCCGTTATCTTGAACTTTACTGTGTAGTTTTGTTTTTAATAATAATAGTCACCACCAATCTGGACCCGTGATAAGTATCCGAAGAACTCGTGGTACCAGACAACGAGAAGTATATTAATTAATAACCGAATATAACACATAATAATCAATAACCGAATATAATATAACACATATTTAGAAATCGAAACCGAAAACTAATTTCGGCAAAGGTCTTAGTTCAAAAGCTCAATTCGCGTATCTAAAGACTTCCATTTTACTTCGATTGTATTACAAGTGAAGTGACTTGTTATCATAAACTGATTTACTGACGTTTGGACCAATCACGAGAATACCGGTTTGACAGTTTTAGCGCGTCGGGAGTCGGGACTTGATTGTAATTGTATTATTGCAGGTTTTATTTAGCATAATTGACCCTCTGGCCGAAACCGAACATTCGGTCGGACACCATTGCCGTTAGCGTACAGAACAAAGGACCATACAAAAACTGTATGGGCAGTGTTCCCACCCTCCAACAGATTTCAAACCTATCTCGGTTAATAGCTCTTGCCACGCTGATAATAATTTAGTACGGCGACATTCACCTCAGGAGTGTGGGGTTTTGACAGAAATTGGAATTTTATTTTTTATTGTTTTATAATAGCGACCCACTCCAGCTTCGCACGGGTGCGATGTATTATACATATAAAGCTTCCTCTTGAATCACTCTATCCATTGCTGAGAACTGCATTAAAATCCGCTGCTTAGTTTAAAAGATCTTATCGTACAGGAAGCTGTGCGACTTCGTTTTGTACTGTCATCTGTGTAAAGATTTTCAGTGATGTTCTGTTACAGTATGTTTAATAATAATATTAATAATAAAGCTTTATTTAAATCCATACGAAAAATTTAGTTACAATACACAATAATATTACTAATTAATTAATTATTATTTATAACATTCCCTTAAATTAGTTCGTTTAAAATACAATTTAAATTAACAAAGGTAAATAAATATTGATTTAAAATTGTTATTGTTAACAAAGTAGTTTACAATTAGTAAAAATATGTTAAAAAAAAAGAAAAAGAAGACGTACACAGTATAAAATTGAGTCGCTCAGTTCCCTGTTCGCTTAGATCATTTAAACTACTTAACGGAATTTAATGCTGTTTTCAGCAATAGATGGAGCGATTCAAGAGGAAGCTTTATATGTATAATACATTGCATCCGTGCGAAGCTGGAGTGGGTCACATATATAAAAATTAAAAAAATTGAGGACGACTTTTTGCATGGTCTTTTAGCCTAACTGTAAAAGAACTTTGATTATGTTTATGGCGATTCATATGACATGTAGCCGTCTTAGGCTGGGACTGTGTGAACCGAAATCCGGCGGTCCCGGGAAAATTCCGAGCACTGAAAATAGAACTCGGCGCTAATACAATAGAGTTGAAATTCCGAAGTGTCGAAATACTTGACATTTGACTCGACACTTGTGTGTTTGATTATCAGCTCTATTGTATTTGCTCTGAATTTTCCCCGGCCATACGGATTCCAGCCTTATTAATTCTTAAATGAAATACATTACGAACGTAATACGAAACACTCGAGTGGCCTTTATAGACCTGCTGGTCCAATTAATGTTAAAAAAAATTATATTAAGTATTAGATGGCTAACTGTCTGACTACTCGCATTGGAGTTGTAGAATTTATTGTCCGCGCGGATAACGGATTGCCGCCGGGGGAGTATAAATCAACGTTTTTTTTTGCACAAAATACGGCGCTCTTATTAGAGGCCACGGTACACATCAATATTGTTGACAAATCTGTGTCAAATGTATAGATCACGCACCAGCTAACTGTAGCAGTGGGGGTTATGTTATGATGCGTTTGCACGCTTACCGAGGCTCGGCAAGCCTCCACAAGCACAAGCGTGGAAAGAAGTCGTTTGTCAACTCTCTATCTCTTATAGTTTAGAAATGCTAGGGGGCAACATAAAAACCACTTAGGAGGCGGATTACTCGAAAATGGTTGACTGTGTAAAAAAATCATGTATGAAACCTTGCCTTTATTTAAAGAGATCTATCAATCGATACCCCACACGATGGGGTAGAATGAAAAAAATCATAAGGATGAATTTGCTACATTAAATTTCAGAATTTCGCTTCGCTGCGCTCCGATTCTGGAGTCTGGGCTGCTCTGAAATGACTGTTACAGGCGCGTTAAACGTTTTAACCTGTTTTCCGCGGTGGGCGAGCTTGGGCGTGGTAATCGCTTAGCGTCGATCCATCTCAATACCGGGCCCCGGACATTAGTTATCATTTGCCAGGATATTGCCCCGCCTGGACTCCAGACAGGCCTCGCACAAATGATTTATTGTATAATGGTTTTAAAGGCCCATCCAGAGTCTAAACTGAGAAGACAGCGATAATCAAAAGTTAAAAACTGTAACCCGACTACGCAAAATATATACGCTACCCGGGCCATTGTTACGAATCTATTGGCACCTTATTCATTAAATCGGATCAATAGTTTAGGTGTCACGGTGAAACAAACATACATACATAGACTGCCAAAATCATTACCCTTCCTTTTGGCTTCGCCGTAGTCGGGTAAAAATAGTATCTTGAACCTACCTCAAAGAATTCGTCAATACGGAGACGAAGGCCTTCTAAGCACTTTACAGACAGGTTAAACGTAGGAGAGTCGTAACGTAACGTCAAAATGGCCCCAAACAACCCCGTCGCTCACTTCAACAAAAACTTCATTAATATAAAACAATTCATTAATAAAAGCGATTACTTTTTGATTGGAGCGGAAACATTTAGTATTATATATTTTATTTGTATATATTTCAATTATTATTATATTCAATTCTTCCCTAGGGATGGGACATTCAGATTTATCGATGCACTTTCATCGCGTTCATAAGTCGATATCTATACAATGTACTCCCGTAACGCGTGTTCTAATTAAAAACGCCATTACTAAAAATATGGACTAGTGATGTTACGTGTCGATAGTTTTAATATTAATGTTGAATAGAAAGCAACGAAAGGTCTTAAAAGGCCTTGTAGAGTGGTCAAAAGGGAGCTAAAAGTAGTCTGCCATCACTGCGAAAGAGGAGCCGAAGACACGGCACAATATACGCGGGAGGAGTGTCCAGCTTGGGCGGTCCCTCGCGCAACTATGTCTGCATGCATCGGCGCGGATTTATCGCTTCCTGCTCTGGTGGCCACTATGGCACGGAGCAAGGAAGCTTGGGACGCAGTTGCCACTTTCTGCACCGTAGTCATGGTGCAAGCGGGGGTGTGAGAGCGTCAGGCTTCGGCAGAGTCGCACCCGATGCGTCGTAGATGGTAGGCGGCGTTTAGCGCACCTAAATGCTCTAAGTAGATTACCGCCGTGAAATTGATCCGTAGACGACATCTGGGGGGTTGCCGCCTACTGAAGGATCAGGAGATATAGGTACCCTACATCCAGGAAACCCTAAGCGAAGGAAGATGGCAGTATCGCCGTCTCTATAATAAGATGATGCCCGATGAGGCAAAACATCAGCACTGAAATGTGGTAGTCACAATAGTTCCCATGCCTAAAGCATGAAGAAGTACATCGGGGGGTTTTAGTTGGTAAACCGGTGCAAAGCACTGCGGAGTCCAACACAACCCTGCCACCCTCCCCCGGGGTCGTGTGGTATTCATAACGCATTTCCGCTCGTAAAAAAAAAAAGGTGTTAAAAAGCCTATCACCCAGATACCTCCCATCAAAAAAGCAAATGGGTCAGACTGGGCTATAAGCAGTGAACAGAAAGCATCTACATTTGCTGATCATCTTGAGGAAATTTTTCAACCTACTAAATGAGATTCAAATAAAATTTGTTACACCAAGAGAAGTGAAAACTAAGGTTTAGCCCAAAGAAATCTCCTGGATTGGATCTGATAACTGGAGAAGTTATCCGAAATTTTTCACTAAAGGCTATAGTAAAGCTAACCACGCACATAAATGCGGCATTTAGACTCAGATACGTACTTGTTAAGTGGAAAGTACTTACCTAACACTCAGAATGTTTAGGGTGAGACAAGATGAAGCATACCCAGAGCTTAAACATATAAAAGCTGGAGTACCTCAAGGAAGTGTCTAGGCCCGGTCCTGTACCTACTTTACACTTCTGATATCCCAGAAATAGAAAATAGTACCATTGTGGCCTTTGCAGACGACACAGCCATAATCGCTACGGGCGACACGCAAGCGGAAGCAGTGGAAAACGTACAGAAAGCTATCCATACAGTATATCACTGGACGGAAAAGTGGCGAATAAAGCTTAATGAAACAAAATCAATTCGCATACATTTTACAAACAAGAGACCAAACTATTATCCGGTATATGTTAACAATAGTGTTATACCGCACGAAAATATAGCCAAATATCTTAGCATGACAGCACATTGACTATACTATAGGCTATACATTGACTATAAATTCAAATCTATTAAAGTTGTAAAGGTCCTTTATTGTGCATACGTTCGCAGTCTTTTGGAGTATTGTTCAGAGCTCTGGAATATAATAGAATAGAATTGAGTCAATACAGGAACGCTTTCTTAGATTTCTTCAATTTAAATGCCACATACTGGTTACTAGTTATGATGCCAAGTGCAAAAAATTCAATTTTCTTCCTTTACACTATCGTAGGAACATCTCTGACCTGGCTTATTTGTGTAAAATTCTTAATAATAAAATAGATGTACCTGAATTATTAATTAAATTCAATCTTAACGTTCCCATTAGAACTTCTCGTAATTTTATGCCTTTTTATATCCCACCTCTTAACACCTACTATCGTCGATATTCATTTGCTTCTAGATCCAGCGCACAATTCAACAAATTCCTAAATAGTAATCCATGTGAGGACTTATTTTTACTAAAGCCCAAGAAAGTTACAAAACTTATGACTGATGCCTTCTTTAAGTCTAATTTCTAAGCTCCCTATTTAATGTTTCATGTCCTAATTATTTATTAAAAACCATTTGCTGTGAGTATGTGTGACGTATCCTTTGATTTTATTTTGATATTTATTAATCGGTTAGCCTTTTCTTGTGATTTGAGTATTGATTATGCCGATCATTATTATTGTTATTGATTTTAGTTTTACTTTTATGCAGTGGGTCTATGTTATGTAATGTCATGATCAGATGCTTAGCATGTGCTTATATTAACTTTAATTTGTATTACACTAGTGAAAACTTCTTATTGGCATTTCGCTTTTTAATATGTATTTTTATTGTTATATTTTTTATGCTGTAAGATTTCCAAATAAAAAAAAAATGACACTGGACACACAGCTCCGATGGAAAGCTCATGTTAAAAAGAAGCGCGAAGAGTTAGAGCTTCGCTACAGGAAAATGTAGTGGTTACTTGGAAAAGAGTCAACCTTAACAATACATAACAAAATACTCTTGTATAAACAAGTCCTCATGCCTGTTTGGACTTATGGTATTCAGCTATGGGGCTGTACCAAAAAAAGAAATGTCCTTATTATACAAAGATTTCAAAATAAAGTACTTAGAGGTGTTGTGAATGCACCTTGGTACATTAGAAACACACGACCTACATCGGGACCTCAAAGTGGATATGGTCTCAACTATTAACAAAAAATACGCCGAAGCTCATGAAAAAAGACTTCACCATCATGTGAGTGTCGAGGCTATCCAGCTCCTCGACAACAAGGGCATAGTCAGAAGACTGAAAAGGACAAAACCTTTCGAGTTAGCGTTAAAGTCAGTCAAGTGTGTGACTGTGAGAGAACACAAACAATGATGTGTACGAGTATTCTCCTTTATAGAGGCTATTATAAGAAATGTGTTGATGGATGCAATCTTAGTGATACTCTACTTAGCGTTAACTTATAACGTAAAATTACTTATTAGTCCAAGCTAGGTTAGATTGTAATGTTATGAAATACCTAAATAGGTGCTTCATGTAATAAAAAAAATAGATTTTATTGTACAACAGATGAAAAAAACCGGCCAAGTGCGAGTCTGACTCGCGGCTGAAGAGTTCCGTACAAAACGTCTAAAATTCACGTTTGTTGTTGTTAATAAAATAAATATTTTATTCTGTTTTTAGTATTTTTTGTTATAGCAGAACCGAAATACACAATATGCAGAAGTTTCGACTGTCTCGCAAGTCGCTATCACGGTTCATGAGACACAGCCTGTATCTCATGAACGGACACGGTTGTAGTTGGACGGACAGACAGACAGACAGACAGACAGGCCAAGTCTCAGTAATAGGGTCCCGTTTGTACTCTTTGGCTACGGAACCTTAAAAATATGGTAAGTAAGTAACCCTATAATTAAGGTAAGTTAAGAGCTGAACCATGCCTTTTAGTTTTTTACGCTGTGGCAATAAATATGTAGGTAAGCTTACATATTTATTAACGCGGCAGTCTTAAGAAGATGCACACAATCAAAACAAAACGTCTTCAGGAAACTGTCTCATAGGCCATAGCCAAAAAACTGTCCTCTGAAGTTTTATTGTTGCTTAAATACAAAGAATATTAGCTCAGACGTCGATTAATTGAATACATTTTAAATACATTAGTCCAAAAATTGCAAGGAAAAATAACAAATTTGCTTCAATGCGTTGCTAGTATTAATGGGATTGAAATAAAATCAATAAAACTTTTAAGACTCCAATAAAGCAGGAATAAATTTACGACGCCTAAAGTTATATAATAGCAAACACTAGAAACGAAATGCTGTATTTTTTATTGGCCGACATGAAAACGAAATTACACCTCGCGCTAAACTAACTTTACGAAGCCACTAAATGTGGCTGGAATATAGAAAATAAAGTTAAACGGAAAAATAATTAAAACTATAACTTTGGGAGGTGTCGAAAATTTCTATTTGACATAGTCGATGCTCGCTATATGCCAAAGCGGTGTTCTGAAGTAATTAGGTGCATCACAGACGGCGAAGATACTATAATATTTTATGTTAAGATAAATTATCGCTTGCTATACAGTTTGTATGAACTATCACAGCCAGCTGAGATAGCAGTCGATGACATCTTAAGATAAAAGATTAAAGTATCTTCGCCGTTTGTGAAACCCTATGTACACGTGTAAAATCATTGCAATAAAGTACCTAATATAGAATATCGCTAAAAAATATGACTCCCATCCCTAGGACAATAAAATCTCTCATTGCATACTCAAAATGGCGCCAGAGGTAATTTCCAGCTATGGAGCGCAACACTAGCTGGTACATCACTACAACACAAAGGGCGGCCCTTAGCGCCTGCCGTGATGTTGCTAATGAAAAATGAAATTCTTTAGTCCATAAGGCTCCTATTCAAAATGAACGGCTCCTGAGGGATAACAGATGTTCTGTCTACGCGAAGACGCACACATTGTGGTCGGTTTGTATAAGTTTTAAGCGAATTGTTAAAATAGTGAGGGATAAACATGAATTATCGTTTCTCTGATTTCAGGGCGTCGCGGCGATTCTCGTCAATATTATCAGTTAAAGCTTATTTGGATTTTAGGCTGTCCCGCTCGCGCGTAAAATAGTTAATTTTATTTACTAGAGGACGAGCAAGGCTCGGTTACCCAGGTACTTATAGATAAATGCGCAGTTTAGTTTCCCAGAGATAAGACCTAGCTAGATCGATTTTTCTCCCCCAAATCTTCGTGCATACTAAATTCCGTGGTAATACTTGCAGCCGTTTTCGAGACATTGATTATATACACAAGATTATCTCGTTTAAAGTAGGTATAAGATATTATCGAAAGCTGATAGTTTAATGCCATTCTTTAAACATAGGGTACATTTACCCCAAGATGTTCTCCAGAGAATTCGGCGATCAAAAGCTTTTTTTCGCGAACTAGAACATAATGAAATATGCCTCAAATAACAAGTTTGCAGGGACATGAAAACCGACCATTTTTACCCCCGGATCCTGCGATTACCCGGGTAACGCAGACCGATGGCGGCCGATAGCTATAACGATGGTTTATCGTCTTAACCAGTCTTTTATAGTTTTTCCCTTTAGGCCTTTTGTTAGATAAGGAATCTGGTAAGTTATGGCACAAATTATCATTCAAACATTTATCCAGCATCACCTTCGACTCCGGGATGGAAATTTGAAATTAATTTCGGAATGGGACGATGTCTTGACCTAATCCCTACTTCCTTGTGCGCGTATTCCACCTTACTAAATTCAGACGTTCTAAATTTCTAAGTAGGAACCTAAATCTTGAAAACTACATAACGGGCATAAAACTATCTTCTTTTATATAAATAGATTTCCAAAAAATAAAAAAACAGACCGATTTGGCTAATTTTGATCTTGAAATTATCGTGGAAGTTCAGGGAAGGTTTAAACGGCGAAAATATTGGAAAAAATGCTAGGAAAATACTAAAAATGACGATTGCGGCAGAACAATGTGTTTCGGGGCAGATAGTCATTCATGAAATTATTAAAAGGGCAAAGAAACAAACGAAGCAGCGACCTTGACTTTGAAGCAACAAAAAATCGATCCTCTCGTAGGCCTGGAAATTGACTCAATATAATTAAAAAAAAAAAAAGTACAAAACGAAACACGTGGGTGAAAGAATATCCGCTCCTTTTTATATTTTTGTTCATAATATAATTTTTATTATTCTTGTTCCATAGATACGGCAATATCTTTGTGCAATTCGATAATATTGCTCATAACTTTTTATGCCTATATGCCTCCGACATCACGCACTCCTGCTCACATTAAATAGCGTATCCTCAGTCCTCGCGCAGTGACGCGTGCGGCGCGGGACAGATGACAGCTCGAGCACCGGCAAATGGCGGCCATGTTGTACGTGTAAGCCACGTGGTTTACTAATAAAATGCGAAAATCTCTCTACACCTAAACCACCGAATGCGTTTCGATGAAAAGACAATATTCATGTAGAATATCATTTACAATTAATTTGGTTATCTCCACTTCTCCATGGACCTGAATTAAAATAAAACTTGAGACGTGTCAAGGGACACCCGGATGGAACGAAGTTCCTTTCGATTAATTAGTGAAGGAAGTGTAATATTTTTTTTTTAAGTCATAATAATATTCTTTTTATTATTTACAAATATAATGTAATATAAACTTAATCAGTAGGCTCAATTTTAGTAATAATTATTGAGAGAGAGAGAGAGAGAGAGAGAGAGAGAGAGAGAGAGAGAGACAGACTGTGAAACACGCGCACGCCGCACGGCTTACAACTATAGCAAAATGTGTCGTTACAACTTTTAGTATTAATTTTTTCCGTCTAGCCCCCTTTCGCAACGCGCGATAAGGAACTTCGTTCCAATAACGGGAATAAAATTTGCATGAAAAATGAACAATCTAATAGTATTTTGGTTTGTGGTCGCCACTTTTTTAAACAGCGACCAAAAATGTCCAATGTCTGATGGCATAGGGATCTTAGGGAACGATATGCGATACTCTTTATTACAGAAGATGTACGGTTCCCGCGTATTAAACGGGTTAACGCCGGCATATACCTATTTACTTTAAAACGCGTTACGGGCAAGGGCAACTTATATTCAAATAAATAAAATTGAAGTGTCTGTTTGTAATTTCAAATTAACAGCTTTTCACTGAACGCATGTGATTTGTGACTTATATACGGTACTTACATAAAAAATCAATTTCTTACAATTTTCTGTATCCGTCTGTCTTTCTGTCTGTTCCGGCTAATCTCTGAAGGGGCTGGACCGATTTTCACGGGATTTTAACTGGCAGATATAGCTAATGTAAGGAGTAACTTAGGCCACTTATATCCGAGGGTTCCGTTTAAAAAATAGGGTTCCGTTTCGTTAGTTCTACGCAAACCAAGTTCCGGGCACCACAACTTGTGCATAATTCAGTTTAATTTTTATTTCCAACCAACGTTTTTTACAATTTTTTACTCCGGCCATTAAATTTATTTTACCTTAAATTCAGTAAATATTTGAGGCGAATATCATTTTAGTTTAGAACTCCCATTCGAAGTTGATGACGTCTAACTACAAACACGTACACACATTCGCTTGAAATTATACCAAAGTTAATTTTATTTTTATTATTCACCACGGTTGAGTGCAACTGAAAGCGCCAGTAATAAAATGGAAATTGTTTTATACACGCACTCACCTGCAGCTTCGTCTGATGACACGGCCTTGCAGGAAACCGGCGTGAAATAACGCCACTGGCTGAGGAAGTCTACCGGACGTTGAAAAGCCGACAGCGCACTTGTGATTTCTGCGACTGAAAGCCATGCTTCGTCACAAAGCTCGCCTGGAGTGATACCATGATCTTATAGAAAACCGACGCAAAAACGTGTTAGCCGAAAGTCGAAGTATGGAGGCCTTAACTTAGTAAAAGTCCGTACTACGCGCGTGTTGCCATGGTGTCCACGGGTGAATATAATCGGCGTATTATCAGGCGATTAGTATGCTCGTTTTACACTCGACAAGCTTTCTCCAACGCCGTAATATCCGTAATATAGTAAATTATATATATACATATCTATATTTTCAACAGGCTCCGTGGTCCAGTGGTTTAGAGCTTGGTTCTCGACTCGGAGGTCGTGGGTTCGATTCCCGCACTGGAACAACAAAAAATGTTGTTTCCAAGTTTGGTTAGGACAATGCAGGCTGAGCACCTGATTGTCAGACAAGATGATCCATGCGTCGGATGGGCATGTAAAAAGTCGGTCCTGCGCCTGATCTCTCGCCAGTCGTGTCGGTCATCCGTCCCACTAGGATTTGAGAGTAAAGGAAGAGAGAGTGCTCTTGTGTGACTGCGCACACACTTGAGCACTATAAAATAACTCCCGCTAAGCTGGCCTCCACCGTCATTCACCGACATCAGTGTGTGGGGAGCTATTATATTTTCAAATTCTTTAGGGACATTCATAAAATACCGCACAGTTTTAAAGCAGAGATGTCATGTTTTGATAACCGTTAACTCCCGTATACATAAACTACGTGTTACGTGATGTACGTGACGGTGGTCGTACGCGACGTAGCTACGTTACTTTACGTTATGATGATTCTGAAGCTGTTAAAGGTTATCACGTGAATAAAATGTTGCGAACTCATTGTGAAAATTCAACTAAATGCCGTTATTTATTTCTGAAAAATGTATGAGCTTTTTGTAGCATTTGGCAAATGGGCGTACGGATCACCTGACGGAAATTATACTCATTTTAAATTCAAGTGTCAAAAGTACGTTGCCTGTAAAAAATCTTTACTAATATTATAAATGTGAATGTGAGATCGTTTGTTTGGTTGTTACGCTTTCACATAAAACTCCATAATCGATCATCATGAAACTACGCACAGACATAGAGTAGACCACGGGGAAGGGCACAGGCTACATTTATAGCGTGAAAGTGTACGGTTTCCGTGAAATACTGTATTTACGCGGGCGGAGTCGCGGGAAAAGATTAGTATGTTATAAGTATAATTCGTTTTATGATTGCCAAATGAGCAGACGAATCGCCAATTGGAGTCGTAATCTATTTTCTCAAACCATAAATGATAAGGGGTGACCTACCCCTAAATATTTTTATTTTATTTTTTCGACAATTTTTTTATATGATGTGGCATTAAAAAATACATAGGTACGAGTACAATAACAAAACTAAATTTGCAGGGTCAGCTAGTAGTAGTTATCTATAAAAAACGGCAAAAAAATCATGTCTGTTGTACGGGAGCCCCCTTGTCTATCACGGTTCATGTGATACATTCTGGTGACAGACGGACAGACAGACGGACGGACAGCGGAGTCTTAGTAATAGGGTCCCGTTTTACCCTTCGGGTGCGAAGCCCTAAAAACAATATAATGAGTAATAAATTCGAATCGGAGTACTGTTATTCATACAGTGGCAACAGAAACGAAACTATTCAGGTCTAGGAACCAGGTTTAACCGGTAAACCGGCTGGACTGAGGGGAATTACCGGGTGAATTATGTACCCGGACACCCGGATGTCCGGATATCCGTCCGGGAAGCGGTTTTTACGGTATGATGTATTGCAGACAGCGCCTCCAATATTTGCGGGGTCTGCGTTTGACGTGTGCAGTTTAGGGATAACTGTTTATTGGTGATGTAAGTTATGATTTCTAAAAGGTTCTGCAGTTATATAATGTCACTAGCTGACCCGTGCTCACTTCGTTGGGAGTCAAACATTTATTTATTGCTGATGATGAGGATAAAAAGTATCCTAAGTTACTCCTTATAACATCAGCTGTCTGCCAGTGAAAGCCCCATGAAAATCGGTCCAGCCGCTTCAGAGATTAGCTGGAACAAACAGACAGACAGACGGACAGATAACATTTTAAAAAGTGGTTTTTATTGTTAGTACCGTATATATAATATTTTCATATGCATTAAGGGAAAAGCTGTTAATTTAAAATTACAAACAGACACTTCAATTATATTTATTTGTAATTGTATAGAAATCGATTTGTTATCTATACTAATATTATAAAGAGGAGGGATTTGTTTGTTTGTTTGCATTGAATAGGCTCCGAAACTACTGGACCGATTTTGACGATGGCACAGTTATAAAGCAGACCACGGGACGGAAATAGGCTACTTTTTATCCCGGAAAAATGAGCGGTCACCAAGTACAAGTTTCTATTTAACAAGCATAATATGTTATTTAATATAGAATCGACTTTCGAAATAACGGAGCTTTTATATTTAAGGAATATTTTCTAGAGTTTATTTCAGTTATATGTATACATTACATTGAATATGCCCTGAGATTCCGGACTATCGAATACTTACCTTCTTCTCAAACCGGACCTTTCCTCTAAATTATGCAAAACGAAAATCTGAAAATAGGAAATTGTTTTGAATAAAATATGAAAATAGTTTCAGATAAAGTCGTATTCAACAACTTAGTTAGAAAGTTGAATTCAGCGAACAAAACAGAGCCCATAAAAATAATTTTAACCGTTAAAAACAATACGTTATTTCCTTTTTTTTATTTATTGTTGCATAAGTGCTCTAAAAAATAAGACAGTTTACAAAAGGAATTGTTTACAAATTAAAATCAATACTTTCAAAGAAACAACGGATTGTTTGAAGCACTTTTGTGAGTCTTCTGAAAACATCGCATACAAAGTTCGTACAAGCAGGTGACGTCACACGCCTGTAAGTTTCTACGAAATGATTTTACCATATCATATGCACAAAAGGACACTGGCGTATCCTACCCGATTTTCCATCAAGAGCAGCCAGGTTTGAACATATGGTTTAATAGTACCCAAAAAGTTATTACTGATATAAAAAAAATATTATATTTTTAAGACTTGGGAATAAAAAAGTTATAAATCTCCGAATATCAGAGAATTCATGTGCAAAATGTGAACTGATCTGTGGTAATCGTTGTCATCATATCTATGGTCTATGTTATGTTATGGTCTATGTTACAGAGTCTATGGTTATCATGATGTAAATTGTTATTTTGAGGCGTTAAAGCTCCATCTAGTGGCCCAACAGATAGATTTATTTTTTATTAATTTTTAAATATTAAATAAAGTTATCTTCTCTTTCAATAGTTCAACAGTTTAGTATTAGTTTTATTTAAAAAATGTTACTTGGGGGCGTGAAATAGATCCCTCTATACTATTTATATTTATACCGAGAAAAATAATTATAATGTTTTTGGTTTTCGTAACGTGAAAGCGACATCTATCATTTATCTCTTAGCATTTTGGGTTTCCAAACAAACTATTTATTAATTTCATTACGATATGACATCACCACTAATAGATGTCGCTTTTCCGGAAACCGCCACTAGAGCAATTCATTGAACAATAGGTTAGGTAATATTTAATCATTTAACTTTTATCCCCCGAGTAATTTTCCTTTATTGCTTTATGTTCCTATGTTCATAAAATACAACTTACAATAAATAAATTTTTGTGGCCACGTATTTTAATCACCAGGCAGTAAATATATGGCGACTTGCCAATCTCTTTTCTGACATCTCCGAAGTTCGCACGTTTATGTTCATACTCACCGTAGTAAATCTTTATGTATTTGATGTAAGTAAACTAATTAAGTAGGTTTTAACTTTCAACACTAAATGTTGTAAAAAAATTTTCAACGTTTTTCGTGACTTCCAAATGCGTATACACAATTACAAAACTACACATAAAATCTTAATTCTTTTTACATTTATCGAGTTGTAATGCCTGATTATTTCTGAATGTAAAAAAAAACTAAATTATTATATTATGTAAGCAAATACTCAATATAAGATAAGCTATCATATTCATAATACAAAACATATACTCGTATATGTGTTGTTGAACTAGTTAGAGTTTTTGATGGATTATTATACACACAAATTATAATTATAATGATTATTTATTGATTTCTTAGGTTTACGCGAATATTGTTCATTGTTTTAAACACTTACGGATTGTGTCGCGGTGCACTTTTCTTTTTCCCGACGTTTCGGCTACTTTCCAGCAGCCGTGGTCACGGGAGGGCTGAGGTGTCAATTGTCCTATTTGTTGAAGTTGTTCAAACTACCCGATGATTCTTCAATTATTATTTGTATTCCGATCCACGCAAAGCATACTAACAGTATCTTGAAGCCGCGGTGATTTTAAATTACATTTTATTTTGTTAATTATTGGATCCCAACTAGATGAGATGGCAGCACCCAGCCATCTTCTCGGTTAAAATTAGGGTACTTTTTAATTTCTATAGCCTCGCGTATCATTCTTGGGCGATAACGGTGTTCCTTTGCCAGTACTTGTGGCTTATCAAATCTTATGTAATGGCGAGGTTGATCCAGGTGTGTTCGCAAATTGCAGATTTATTGTTGCGACGGTGTTTAACATCTGCGATGTGTTATTAATGATAATGATTATTGTTTCTATCCTACTATAATTATAACCCGCTATTTTCTAAACAGAAATATACTAGCACGGTTATAATATTATTATCATTACTAACCACTGGGGCTCAGTGGCGAAGGCTGTTTCTCCTTCATAGAGAAGCCCTAGCCTGTATAATAGGTAGGGATTTGGAGGAGGGTCTTCAAAAGGTAAGTGAAGCCGATAGGAATGGAGTTATAGGGACCCCACGCCACTGATAAGGCTACTGGCCTGCGCCTCACTGCGTTGCGACGGGCCGGTAGGGCCCTATATTGTCCGGAGTCCGATAAGCCGGGGAAAATTCAGAGCATTAAAAATAGAACTCTAAAGAGAGCTGAAAATCGAACACACAAGTGTCGAGTCAAATGTCAATGTCATACATGTAACATGACACATCTCGACATTCGACACTTCCATTTTCAACTCTATTGTATTAGCGCATTTCTATTTTCAGTGCTGTGAATATTCCCGGGCCCGCCGGACTCCGGATAGTCCCAGCCTATGCGCAACAGATACACTAACCTAGCGTCTGGTCGACCGACGCGACGTGGCAACACGTGCGGCGTGGGGTGGGGTGGGGTGTGATGTATGAGGTAATTATGAGCAGTCGCGGGTTATTTACTGCCGCTCGATACTCAATAATTAGCTCGTGAAATATGGCCGCAGCATCAGCAGGAGCCAGGAACGGTCGCCGACTCCGTTCATGTCCATTTTAATCTTCACGTAAACAAAAATATAACGTTCAAAATGAATGTGTCATTGCATTTTAAGGATTTCGTACCCAAAGGGTAAAATCAGGACTCTATCCTGGACAGACGGCGAAGATACGTAAATATCGCTTGCTGTACAGTTTGTATGAACTATTGCAGACGGCTAAGAGACTATATATACTTATTTATATGTTATGTTTCGAACTGCAATATGAAATATATTCAGGCATCTTAAGATCTGCGCCGTCTGTGTCGACATTTACTGAGACTTCTTCTATTTGTCTGTCCGTCTGCCCTCTGTCTGACTATCACTAGGCTGTATCTCCTGAACCGTGATAGCTATACACTTGAAATATTCACAGATGATGTATGCCTGTTGCCGCTATAACAACAAACACTAAAAACAGAATAAAATTTATATTTTAGTGGGGCTCCCATAATTACATCGCATTGATTTTTTTGCCTTTTTGTATGGAACCATTCGTGCGCGATTCCGACTCGCACTAGGCCGGCTTTTACTACATGGTTAATGAGTGACATTTAAATTGTTAAGATCGATTCGCTGACCAATCCGGCGTACCATGGGTGTACCGCATTTCGCTTCTTATTACTATAGCAATAAAGGTCTAAAAGCGTTATATCCGGGATTGTCGGCGATCGTACATAAGCAGAGTCCTAGATGAGATGTATAATTGGGAAAGCTAAACTTCGGCACGAATGGCTCGGTTCGTTTGGAGAGGTGTAGCGCGGCCTTAGAGAAAACGAGTGTAATATAACGCAGAGCGGATACCGGAGGCCCAACGTGAGTGAGGGTTTTAACAGACCGGGAACGCACTTGTCACTCCTCTGGGGTCATCTGTAATGGCCCACCAGGCGATCCGTCCGCTCGTTTGCGATGTTAATTTGTATATCAGCCGGTAATATGGTGCGGTTTTCGCCGATGGTTTATAGCGGGGCTTAACTTTTTGTAACGCTTATGAATTTATCGACGAGCTTCGACGTAATATAATGACGGCGGAATAAATTTGCGACATTTTATACGGTAGTGGTTTTTGGAGGATCAATAAGCAGAGATCTCTGCTTCGTTCACCAATTCAACCTAAACCTTAACAAATAATCTACATTTTATAACTGCAATTTTTATATAAAAAACTATAACACGACTACGTAAATTATATTCCCTATGTTACCCGGGCTGTTATTACGAATATATTCACTACCTCATACATTGAACTCGGATCAGTAGAGTAGTACAATCATTACTCTACCTTTCCGGTTTCGTCGTAGTCGGGTAAAACGATTATAATATATTCGACAAAATTAATGTGTTATTCTCAAAGATCTCAAAACTCAAGATAGGCTATGACGTACATGTGACAGAACAAATCTTCGTACAAGAAAAAGTGACGCCATCTTGGTTTTCACCACACATCAAATGTCAGCCATCTTGATTTCCCCCATACTAAATGTCATAATGGCCCCAAAAACTCCAAAATATTACAGTTTCATATCCTATAATATAAAATTACGTCTATGATTATCCTACTCTTTTTTACGGTATTTATACGGTTAATAAGTGACAATTCTATTGTTAGCATTACATTGCGCTAGTTTCTCTTTGTTTACGTTTTGACTATATTGGAACAGTGGGCTTAGCAGGAACAATCGACAACTACGTATTCGTAACATTATCGAAAGGTAATTGTATGCAAAATTATGACGGTTCGGCTACGATAGGATGTCAATTGTATGGACAATTGACATCCTATAGAATGTCAATTGTATGGGTTATCACGTTACGAATACTTACTTGTCAATTGTTCCTGCTTGAGCTATAGAGGCTCAATCGTTGTAACTATTTGTGATCATAATCCAGTTTCGAGCCGCGCGCTGTCTCACTCGCTCACGCGCGACAGACGCGTGAGTAAATGCGACACCGCGCGGACTGAAACTGATCGCAAAATGGTTACGAGAAATTGGCTTCAGATGGGAGTATATTACCGATTCCACTCCGAGAATCGAAAATGCGGTCCCTTTTCCTGTAGTATGCTTTGCTGTGCGACGGCCGAATATTAGGGATATTCGATATACATCGATGCATTGAAAACAATGTTTACAATGCGATACATCGAATAGATCCGATGTTTTGAAATGCTTTCGATATACTCGATGTATCGATGTTTTTTCAGCTTTTAGTACAAAAACATCGAATCGATTATAACCAATTAATTTCATAAAAACTCAAGTTTGGCCACTAAAATTTTACCTAAAATCTTTATTCCTTTTTGTAAGTTTAAAAAAGAAAAGGTTATTATTCAATATTGGACTGACATTATAATGCCGTCGCGCCCATAGACGTATACTTAGTCTGGCCACAAATACTGTTACAATTAAAATAAACAAAATATTACATTTGAATTTGGAATCTGACATTTTTATATGATTGTTCATTGTGTTTTCTCATTTTGGCGCCAATACATTGTACAATATTTTGCAATATTAAAATGGAGTGGGGTGATAAAGAGAACCGAATTGCTGTGATTGCATTACACAAAGTAGGTATGGAGCCAAATGCAATTTTTAAAACTCTCCATACGCTTGGTATTAGTAAAATGTTTGTGTACCGGGCTATTAATAAGTACAATGAGACCTCCTCTGTTTGTGTCAGAAAAAGATTTGGCCGTCCACGTAGTGTTCGTACGAAAAAGGTGGTCAAAGCAGTAAGGGAAAGAATTCGAAGAAATCCTGTCTGAAAGCAAAAGATTTTATCTCGGGAGATTAAGATAGCTCCTAGAACCATGTCGCGTATTTTAAAAGATGACTAAGGACTCGCAACCTATAAGAGACGTACTGGTCGTTTCTTAACTGATAATTTAAAAAAGAATAGGGTGGTAAAATCGAAACAACTACTGAAGCGGTACGCAAAGGGTCACAGAAATTTTTTGTTTACGGATGAGATTTTTTTTTACAATTGAGCAACATTTTAACAAACAAAATGACCGTATTTATGCTCAAAGCTCTAAGGTGGCTTCCCAATTAGTCAACAGAGTGCAACGTGGACACTATCCGACTTCAGTGATGGTTTGGTGGGGTATTAGCTATGAAGGAGTGACTGAGCCATACTTTTGTGAAAAAGGTATCAAAACAACAAGTGTATCAAGATTAGCAACACCATGATTAGATTAGATGATTAGCCCCTTAACAACACCATGTTCAATAACTAAGAATGGTCCTTCCAGCAAGACTCGGCGCCGGGTCATAAAGCTCGGTCTACGCAGTCTTGGTTGGAAACGAACGTTTCGGACTTCATCAGAGCTGACGACTGGCCGTCATCTAGTCCCGATCTTAATCTGCTGGATTATGATTTATAGTCAGTTTTAGAGAGTACGGCTTGCTCTAAACTCCATGATAATTTGCAGTCCCTAAAACAATCCGTACGATTGGCAGTGAAGAATTTTCCCATGGAAAAAGTGCGTGCTTCTATTGATAACTGGCCTCAACGTTTAAAGGACTGTATTGCAGCCAATGGAGACCACTTCTAATAAGCTTTTTATATTTTAAATTGTTTTAAATTTATATATTAAACTAACACACTGTAAAAGTAATAAATGTTATTTGCAATATAAAATGTTTTTTTTTCTTTGTTTCAGTATTTATGGCAAGACTAGGTATATTATAGACGAGGCATGTTGAGGCAAAAAGTGTCTCCAGTTAAATTTTTGGGTCCACTTTGACATTTAAAGTATGGTGTATACAAGATGGCTGATATTTGAAGTGTGGTGAAAACCAAGATGGCGTATCTTGTACGAAGATTTGTTCTGTCAAATGTACGTCGTCATAGCTTCGGCATATCTTGAGTTTTGAAATCTTTACGAAAAAAAAATCTCTGTGGCAAGATCACCACAAATTAATCCACAAGAGCTGGAAAACGGAATAATCTGTCGATTCTATTTCAGATTAACTATCTATTTAATAACGTAGCCCAGTAGGCAGACTAAATGAGAACCCTTTAGAAATTTGGAATGATGTCAAGATTCAGCATCCTAAACTTCATACAATTATATAAAAATACTTAACCAGGATAGGAACTTTAGTCCCATCGGAATGTTTGTTTTCTAAAGCGGCACAAAACGCCTATCAACAACGAAATAGACAGAAAGTAGTTCGTTTTAAATAAACTGTTGTTTTTGCAAAGTCTCTCGAAAGAACACTGGCAATAGGACATGACAGACTTAGCAAAATCATTGCGGATATTTTTTTTGTTCTTACGTAAATTACAATAAAGATTTTTCTTATACATGGCTTTTACTTTTATTAATAAAACAATGTTTGAATAAGTTAAGGTTTGCATAAAAAGTTTTTTGAAGGAATATGTCTGGTCTGTGTCCTGTGTTAAAAAACGCCAACAGAAATACATAATCTGTGAAAATATCAACTGTCTAAATATCACGGTTCATGAGATACAGCCTGGTGATAGACGGATAGCGAAATCTTAGTAATGGGGTTCCGTTTTTACCCTTATATTATATTATTTAATATTATAATGTCAGTTGTTTCTATAAATCATGATCAATGATTAATAATATCATATTGGCTACTGGCTGGTACCTAATATTTGCAAGCCAAAACTGGCAAAACATGTAACCATTCAATTTGTAACACCTAAATTCATTATGTTTTATGCAAATAAAGAGTATTGAGTATTATTCGAAAGGATACCACGGCCTCACTGAGCGTACCGGTGGTCCAAGAGGATTTTAATAGCGAGAAGGCACTAGGAACTCCTCTGGTGTTGCTGTCCGTCCACGGACAACGATAACCGCCTACCATCAGGCGATCCATCTGCTCGTTTATTTCACAAACAGTGTTTAAAATTCATGGAAAATCCCAGACTGGATCCAGCTTATTTTGAGGCTAGTAATAATACAATACAATATTGACTCAGATCAAATGCCAGCTCAAAATAGTATAATGTCGTTTCAAGTACGTATTGAAGGTCAATGTATGTATAATCGAATGTGTAGGTATGTTTATGTGTAAAACCATAATGATAAAACGTAAATATTATGTTACAAGGTTTATTATTGCTATGTGAATATCGGGAAATAAATAAGCAGCTTAAGTAAAGTGCAGTAAATATGGACATGGGTAAATACTATAAATATTTTGTTCCGGTTCTAATTTACCTAATTCTATAAAAAAACCGTTTTTATTACCATTCGGGTACGGAATCCGAAAACTTGGGCATCCACTACGTGAGGATGGCTGGATGTTTGTGACCCTTTCACGCAAAAACTACTGAACATATTTTAATGAAATTTGGTATGGTAGTAGTGTAGACAGGCTAATTCTTATCCCGAAAAAGTACAGTGTTCCCGTGGGATACTTTATTTACTCGAGCGGAACCGCGAGCAAAAGCTCGTGTTACATAATATTTTCCATCCTAAACGCTTACTACTTTGAAGCTGGAATTTTGGCGCAATTCCGCTTAAAATATAATCGAAAACTGAATCTTTGAAACTTCGTTTCTTTAAATTACTGAAAATGAGATATTCTGTCCTTTATATTCATGTGAGTAGAAGTTGAATAAGCATTAACACTTCTTCAAGTGATATTATGCTCTAAACTCTCAGTACACAAGGCCATTTCTAATAATAATGATAATAATAATAACATTTATTCAACAAACACGCTCACACTACACTACATTATCAACAAAGAATCGACATTAAACACAAACAATCACGAACAGTTTACAAATAACAGAAATAAAACGGACATTAAAAAAAACTACTGAACTATTTCTCGTAACTATTTGTGATCATAATCCTGTTTCGGTCCGCGAGCGGTTTCACTCACTCACGCGCGATAGACGCGCGACACCGAGCGGACCGAATTCACACTTCCCGATTCACAAAATCCCACAGATGACAAAACGCGAGAGTAAATATTAGCAAATATTTCCTTGTACGAACGAAGTCGCATGCTATTATATTACACGATAAATACAAACCGAACGAGTATATAAAGATAAACTGAATGGAGTGCAGTAGATACGTCCAAACGACACGGTCCTTTACTTGTGTACGTCCATAACTTGTATACCATGAAGGCGGTCATCATTTGTGTACTCGCTGTGCTGGGTTTGGCGCTGGCCAGCACCGACATCCATCCCAGAGGGTGTATCTATATCATGGGAAGATGTGAGTGATGAGTATGTTATTATGGGGACGTGGAGGGCCTTGCTTCATAAATACCACGGTCTCGCAGAAAACTGGCGTGAAATAACGCTTGCGTTGTGTTTCGCCGAGCGATTGAGGTAACCGGGGCCCGAGGGTGGTTGGGAATTTTAAGGACTGGGAACGCAAGTGCGTAACACCAGAGGAGTTACAAGTGTAACTGCTCCTCTGGCGGCGGTCTGAAAAAAAGATGGACCAATTAGACATTGTCTATGTCATTAGGACTCCATCGATTTTAATGGTGGGGAAAAATAACAGAGATCTATGGACTTCTGATGTGTTCTCGTGTGAAAAACATACGTCATTTTGTTGTTACTTGTAATGTTCGCTACCGTGATGTTGCGTCCCTCTCCAAGCCACTCTTTATAATAAGACTAGCTGTTGCCCGCGGGACCACCCGCGTAAATATAGTATCCCACGGGAACACTACTTTTTCGGTATAAAAAGTATCATTAAAACGTATGATCCAGAGCTTAAACTACTGCCATACCAAATTTTATCGAAGTCTGTTCAGTAGTTTTTGCGTGAAAGGGTAACAAACATCTATCCATCCATCTATCCTCACAAAATGCTTCCCTCACGTTTATATATTAGTTTATAATATATAATAGTAATTAACCTAATATTGTTGTTTTGAAATAATTATTATTGTCACAGAAATGTAATAATTTATTAGACTTTAGTGATATTATTATGTCATCATTATGAAACAGGTCATTCAAAAAAACATTGGAAGCAAATGTTGGAATATAAATATATATGACATCATAAAAAACGAAACAAACTGTATGTATCAGTTGTTTTTGTTGAACTTAAATATGATATGTTTTGGCGTATTTTCCATAAACAATATCTTGTTTACTGTTTATTGAACATTTTTTTTTAGTTTTTAACCGACTTCTAAAAAAAGAGACGGCTATTACATTCGGCTGTATATTCTTTTTTATATTTATTATATATATTTTTTTGTATATTCATCGATAATTCCGCCGTCTGTGGAACGATTTTCAAAAATTTTTTTTTTGATGTAGGTAAAGGGTTCAATCCCAAGTTGGTTCCGCTTTCACCAAAGTGAAAGTGGTGACCTGATGATGGGATCCATGAGTAATCGAGGGAACTCCTCGAAATTTATATTGACACACATGGTAATTTTGACTTTTTCTGAAGTTGTCTAAGCATATGCTACCGAAAAGTAAGATTTTGCACCAAGGTATACCTTCCATCCAAAAGTACTGAACGGAACTCCTGAGTCCTTATATAAACATGTTTGGAGATTCCGGCGTTGTTTAAAGAAACTGAAAGCATATGCCATCATACCACTTACAGTAATCATCATCATCATCACCACCATCTTCACAAGGAACACCAACATATTATTAGGATGAAATAGGTACTCACTACTCATCAGAGTTTTGTGCACCGATATCAATGTGTTCATAATAATATAGACAGTAAATTAAACTAAAAAGAGAAAAAATATTATTTATATACCAGCAAAATATGTACTTTCGTCTTGTTCTGTGTATAGTTTATATTGTATATGTGTGTATGTAACTGTTGATTGTGCAAATAATGTATATTTTCATTTTCATTTCATTTCATTTTCATTTCAAATTTGAACGTGAGTTCTATAAAATATTATAGGATATTGTTTGGGCTCGTACCGACTTCAAAATTAGGAAGATTGAGTAGAGAAATATTTAGAATTTCAGTCGAATTTAAAAGGGGAGTTATTTTGAAAATAAATTTTATTTCATGCTTTTTTTGTGCATTTTTACATTGGAAGTTATTACAAAGACATTCAACGCGGGGAACAAGCGGGGAAAGTAACTCGTTTAAATGTTATTATAACTGTTTATATCATTAGCTCTTATCGCTCAGCCTGACCACTGATATCTATTTCAAAACATTGGTGATTTAGTTACTAGCTTAGTTTACAGTATTTAGTTACTTATCTTCTGTAAGGATTGCCATCCGTCCGGGATTTCCCGGATTTGTGCTAGTTTATAGGGCGTCCGGGGAGCGTCCGGCCGGATTTCATTTGCTGTCCGGATTTTTTGTAGGCACATTAGGATAGAATCTTAAAAAACAAATCTTAAAAAAGTGCACTGCCGTTCATATATATATTAAATCTTATCGCGGCATGGCTGATGGCAGTTGAATGCTATAAATAAGGGTCGCTCCGCTCGCTCTTTGTCAATATGATCAGTTTTTTTCTAATAACAACAGTATTTCAGGAGACATTTTACAGTTTGAATAAGTAAAATGAAAAAAAAAAATGCTCGTTCGCTCCGCTGGCTCGCCTTTTAAACATGGGGAAGACATTATAACATTATTTATCTCAATCTAACGCTGTTAGATTTTCCAAAATGGACAGCGTTTACGTACTATATAAATTATCTTGCGCAAAGTGAAGTAGCGCGTCGCCACGACGATCTACGATCGAGATTTAGGGAAAATTGAATGTTTAATAGATTGTCTTACTTCTGAAATTGACAAAACTGGGAGAAAAATCTGGAGGTTGAACGCTTCATAAACGCATAAACGGTAGTTTTTCATTTCCGCAGGAATAATACTTGAAATTAGTTGGTAGTTACCTAATCATTATTGAACCACCTGACAGGTGCCCACTGCCCGTGTTTCCGCACACATTAAACGAGCTTAACCACCTGATTGCAGGCGCCCGGGACTGCGAGGTTGGCACCCGCGCGTACACCACCGGCTGCGGCTACCTCACTCCTGAGGCCACCTGCGAGAATCCGCATCCAGTGGAAGACCAGCGCGGACAAATCTGCGACTACAGCGCGTGCTACTGCGAGCCAGGCCTGGTGCGGCATCAGCCCACCAACACCTGCGTCAAGCTGGAGCACTGCGAGAAACTCGACAAACAACCAGCTAAGGAACACGAATAATCTGATCATATAAAACAAACCATTTTAAAACCTGATGGGAACTAATAAAGCAATTTGACATAAGCTTAGTTTTATTGTAGCTTATGCTAGATAATGTATTGTAGCTTATGCCTCCGCGCCGTGGTCCAGTGGTTTAGAGCTTGGCTATCGACTCCGGAAGTCGTAGGTTCGATCCCCGCGTTGAAACATACTGTTTTATAACAGAGGTATGTTTTATAACAGAGGCACAATACCATACTGTTTTATAACAGAGGTACAATACCCTACTGTTTTATAACAGAGGTACAATACCATACTGTTTTATAACAGAGGTACAATACCATACTGTTTTATAACAGAGGTACAATACCCTACTGTTTTATAACAGAGGTACAATACCACTAACACTAAGTTGTCTAAATTACGTATTAAAGGAATAAGCAAGGACAACTTTTTTCGATAGAAAGTTAATAATTTTTCATCAAAACATTGGTGCGGCTATTAATAAAGCAGAATTATTACACTTGTCCCTACTAGATTTAAGAAATAAAGGTCTAAATAACTTTGATGTTATATGTCTGACAGAAACATTTATTAAGACAGGTTTAGAAAATTTATTTCAGTTGCATGGATATAAACTATCAGCTGCTATCTGCAGAAATACTAAGATAATAATAATAATAATACTTAATTCATGCATGCTGACAAAATCTTCTATAAATTGTAAAGAAGTTAAATTAATAAAAAATATGGGAATAGCGAATGAATTCTAAGCGCTGTGGAGTAGAAATACTGGATCAAAACTTACATGTTGTTTCTATTTTTTACCGAACACCTCAAAGTATCACTTTGAGTGTACGGCGTAGTACACACATTTAAATTCATTATAACTTAGATACACTATTACATGAAATAAGTAACAAAAGAAAAAAAATAAGAATAGTTTTATGTGGAGATTGGAATTTAGACACTCTTAAAGATAACAAAAATACACGTGAATTACTAAGTTTACTAAGTAACTATCATTTAACTTCACATATAACTTCACTTACTAGGCAAGGAAGGTGCAAAATACAAATATTACTTGGGAATATAGAAGAGATTATAGTGCCGATAATACAAACAAATTTAAAGAATGCATTGCAGCTTTATCATTTTCAGAGATAAGAGATGAAGAAAGTGCGGAGGCATCATTCAACAAATTTCACGAATGAATTATCCTTATTTATATATTATGTTTCCCACTTATAAAACAAGCATTAATAAGAATAAACAAAAACTTTATAGCTAACTAAAGGTGATGAAAATATGAAAATCATGTTTGGTAAAAAGAAAAATGCATTTAAATTATAGAATATCAGGAATAAATAATAACAATACAAAACTGCGACTTGCAAAATATAATTATTTGTTAAAAAATGTATTTTTAAACCAAAGCAAATACAAAACACTTAATATATCAATAATAAAAAAAAACAAATGCAAAGCAGGATGGAAAATTATAAATGATAACTTAGGCGATAATAATAAAAATAATGACATTCCATACATTAAGAAGGATTTAAACGTATATACCAAGCTTAACGAAATATGCTAAATATTCAATGATTTCTTTACTAATTTAGGAAATATGAGGCCAAAAAAGGACAATAATGTAAATAAGATTATGTGCTCACACAACATCAATAGAAACACAATTTTCTTAAACCCAACAGATCCCCATGAAGTTTTTAATACAATATTATCATTAAAGAACACTAATGCGGTAGGATATGATGAGATTCGTACGGATGTTATTAAGAAATGTGCAGTACAAATATGTTATCCACTTTCTGAAATTATTAATCAATCGTTAGAAATGTGTGTTTCCTAGCCGATCAAAATTTATAAAGAAATATACAACATATATAAATGACGTCAGAACAGCAACGAAGCATCCTCTTCGTGTGTCTTATTTGCAGATGATACAACGATATTAGTGAAATGCCAAAATATTTTATTATATGAACAAGAAATTAACAAAGCACTTAATGACATAATATTCTGGCTAGATAAAAATGATTTACAGGTTAATCTCAGTAAAACATAAATAATGCAATTTAAATACTAAAACGCAATACAAATACCTAAAAAAAATTACCGATAATAATATAAATATAAATATAAATATAAATATAAATATAAATATAAATATAAATATAAATATAAATATAAATATAAATATAAATATAAATATAAATATAAATATAAATATAAATATAAATATAAATATAAATATAAATATAAATATAAATATAAATATAAATATAAATATAAATATAAATATAAATATAAATATAAATATAAATATAAATATAAATATAAATATAAATATAAATATAAATATAAATATAAATATAAATATAAATATAAATATAAATATAAATATAAATATAAATATAAATATAAATATAAATATAAATATAAATATAAATATAAATATAAATATAAATATAAATATAAATATAAATATAAATATAAATATAAATATAAATATAAATATAAATATAAATATAAATATAAATATAAATATAAATATAAATATAAATATAAATATAAATATAAATATAAATATAAATATAAATATAAATATAAATATAAATATAAATATAAATATAAATATAAATATAAATATAAATATAAATATAAATATAAATATAAATATAAATATAAATATAAATATAAATATAAATATAAATATAAATATAAATATAAATATAAATATAAGTATAAGTATAAGTATAAGTATAAGTATAAGTATAAGTATAAGTATAAGTATAAGTATAAGTATAAGTATAAGTATAAGTATAAGTATAAGTATAAATATAAATATAAATATAAATATAAATATAAATATAAATATAAATATAAATATAAATATAAATATAAATATAAATATAAATATAAATATAAATATAAATATAAATATAAATATAAATATAAATATAAATATAAATATAAATATAAATATAAATATAAATATAAATATAAATATAAATATAAATATAAATATAAATATAAATATAAATATAAATATAAATATAAATATAAATATAAATATAAATATAAATATAAATATAAATATAAATATAAATATAAATATAAATATAAATATAAATATAAATATAAATATAAATATAAATATAAATATAAATATAAATATAAATATAAATATAAATATAAATATAAATATAAATATAAATATAAATATAAATATAAATATAAATATAAATATAAATATAAATATAAATATAAATATAAATATAAATATAAATATAAATATAAATATAAATATAAATATAAATATAAATATAAATATAAATATAAATATAAGTATAAATATAAATATAAATATAAATATAAATATAAATTTTATCAACATAAAAATATCTAGGATTAATGTTTGACCAACACTAAGCGGAAGGCGCATGTGGTCTATATTTGTAGCAAGCTGGACAAATTCGTTTATGCACTGCGACCTCTAGCAAAGACCGTGTCAATGTCTGCAGCTCTTTGTGCATATCACGGATACGTCATATCATATGGTCTTATAATCTGGGGCAACACTGTTGAATTCAATACAGCTTTCAAATTACAAAAGAAATGTATAGAAGCTATATGTAATGTAGGACCACTTGAAAATTGCAAACTTTTATTTATCAAAAGCTGGGTCTACTTAAGTTGCCATGCATGTACATTAGAGACATGTGTATGTTTGTTAAAAAGAACCCCAAATATTGTACAAAACAAAGACATTAACATGACTAACAGATCACAACGTTATCCCAATAAATTAGTTGACAAAGTAGCGTGTCAAAAGAGTGCCAATTTTATTGCGATTAAATTATTTAATAAATTGCCAAAAGATTTTGATAAAATTAACAACTTTTAAAAGAAAATTGAACGACTGGCTTTTAGACAAATGTTTTGATGACGTAAAGGAGTATTATCTGGATAGGTACTTATTTCTAAAAAAACATTAAAGTAAATGACATAGACATATTGTTTTCTTCCTTTTTGTTTTTTTTTCTTCTAACTGTGTATGTAGTCTTTTTTTTGACATTAAAATATGTAATTTTTAAATAAAAATTAATAATTATCATGAATTTTATTATTGACATTTGCATACTGCTAATTGAGTTGAGTGGCATGATCCTGAAATGTATATTATTATCGAAGACCAATTTGTACATTCACTCTGGCAAATAAATGATTATTATTATTATTGCTAATGAAACCGGCCACCGTTATCGTAATCGAAGGGGGAGCTATTAAGCACTAAAACCCCTCCATAAGTATGATGAATGTTTTATAACACATTGCATTTTCATTCCTCAAAAACCTTATTTAAGTTCCGTCACTTAGAAGAAACCGCTAAAGTTTTACTACGCCAGAATCAAATTGAAAACTTGTTTTTCTTGACAACTTCTTTTTCCATTAAAATAGGAAAATATGCAACTTCCCACTCGCGTCCAGAGCACTATGATCGTACTTATCAGATTAGAACTTGTGTCCCAACTTCTGTGTTTAAATTACAATCGCTCCTGAAACCTCTAGACATATCTTTTAATGAGAGAAAAACTCGCCAACTTTAATATCGAGTACGGACGTAAACCGCTCTTATCTATTCTATCTTTTCTCTTTCCTATGAATAAAGTATTAATTGCCTTTTTGACAATCTACATGGTTTTACTTGGTATCGAGAAAATGCAGATTTTCAAAATAAAAAATACGTGTGGCACTCGGGGACTGCCGCGGTAAAGCTATTGCATAGTAAGTCTACACGCGTACGTCTAGTCGCACGCACACAAACACCGGGCCGAAGTCTGCCGAACTGAAACGACGTTAGACGATGCACGGCTTTCAACGCCGCACCGCTGCAGTGCCGGTCGGTATTAGGTTTATTTTCGTTACGGAATTTCTTGATTCGGTCGCCGCGCTCAAAGCCCGCGATAAAAGCTATGAAGAGAAGGATGGAAGGAAGTTGAGGGAAGGTATAAACGGTGGTAGATATTGGAACAATTACGGAGAAAATAATAAAAGCGACGATTGAATTTTCCCATAGGAACTGTTCACTGTGTTTAATTTGTCACTTGACTGTCAAATGTTTATGGTGAGTTCAGTTTACCTGTTTGGTTTAATTTAAATAGGTTTAGTAGGTTGGTAGGTGTGGGTGTGGGTGTGGGTGTGGGTGTGGGTGTGGGTGTGGGTGTGGGTGTGGGTGTGGGTGTGGGTGTAGATGTTGATGTAGTTATTTATTTATTCCAGTTCATAGTTAAGACAGAACAACGTGTGTCGGGACAGCTAGTCATAAAATTCTTGTATGATGATGATCAGTAACACGTTAAGATCCAGATTGTATCTCCAACAGTGTATCGAGGGTAGAGCTGGCCACAAACCGTTAGGTCGTATCGCACCGGTCCGCGAGGCCACTAGCACGGCGGTTTGTCTCCAGCGTGTTCCCAAGTAGTGATTACATATTCCGTGATCAGTATTCGATGCTCGTCAAATATCTGTATAATGGTTTTTAAAATCAGTTACGGATATTTTGGGCATATAATCTACTGCTTATGTAAATACGTTTAGGCATAAAAATAATGAAAAAATTGAAAATTACACAAAATAAAATTATATTGCGCAGTCTGAGACGTTTAGGCCATTAACATCACAGAAACAGCAGATTTAAAGGAGATGCTAAGAATTTGTCTAAATAACATCAATACTGTCAGATGTATGAGGACAATGACCTTAACAGCGCCGCATGAAAGGACTTAAGTCAACTGATAGCTGCAAGCCACTCTTCAAACAAATGAATATCTTAACCATGCCATGTTTTTGCATTTACGAAGTAGCACTGTATGTATTTCTAAATAAGCATCTATTTATTTCCTTTTCTGAAAGAAACCCTAAAAGAAAGTACATAAATGAACATAGAATATGTGCAATATCAAGCCAAACGGAACTATTAAATAGTAGCTATTTTGATATGGCACATAGAATATTTAATAAAATTCCGAATGGTTTGAAGACTTTGTCAGTTAAGAATTTTAAAAAACGTTTGACATTGTTGCTTAATGTAAAGTCATATTAGTCGGTTACTGAATTTATAATTGACAAGGACCTGAAATAGTTGGACATGTTTAATATTTTGTACACTTTTAATGGTTTTGTTTTTATTTCTTTTGACATGTGTACATTAAACCTAACATTTGTACATCCTTACTAATATTATAAATGTGAAAGCGTGGATGTTTGTTACGCTTTCACGCAAAAACTACTGAACAGATTTCGATAAAATTCGGTATGGTAGTAGTTTAGACTCTGGATTAAAACATAGGCTAGGCAACGAAGGTGGCAATGTACTAAAACTATTTATTATTCAGTCTTAACACCTTATAACATTGTATATACCTGCATTTTACAAATAAATATTATTTTTAATTTTATTTCTAATGAGCGTGCTGTAATTTTACTCAGCATATTTTTTTCGACGAAAACGTCTTTAAGTTTTAAGTAGATCATAATACGCGCAAAATATCCGTAGTTGATTTAGAACAATCTTTTTTTTTTACGATATAAGCGAATATAGGTATATACCTAACCTCAACACTCGTAACCTCCGAATCGTTTGCGGTCATGCCGCAACTTTAGTGGCCCCACACACTGTAATAAACACAGTGGAAGTAAACCTAATCATTATTATTATTAATTAATCACTTACAGATCCACAACTGTGAAATCATCATCATCATCATCAAAGCTGTTTGTTTGAAATTTTGTGATGGAAAGTACTAGAGTTCCTTCTATAGTTAGTTAATTAATTTAAAACATCTGGATTACTGAGTTCTGATAAATCAAAAGAAATAAAAAAGAATTACTGAATATTTATTTGACCGGGATACGAACCCACTACATTCCGAATTTTTGAACAAAGCATCATCCAATCGGACTTACATAATAGAGTCGAATTGTTGCACGATGAAAGAATAAACATTATAGCTTAAACATGCGCAGTTTCCCAGGGATAAGGCCCTAGCTAGATCGATATTTCGCTCACAAAACTACTTGTATGCTAAATTTCATGCCACACCTGCAGCCGTTTTCGAAAAAGCGATATACAGGTGTCCCGTAAATCGACGTCAAACCGTAAACCCGTGATAGGCCAAGTTACAATAGTTATCAGAAAAATTTTAACAAAATCCATGTGTCTCAAAAAATACAAAGCTTTTAAAAAAATTGAAAAATCGACATCTTGTGGTGGTTTTTTAGTTCCTTTTTTTAGTTTAAGTTTTTCTTACTTACTTAAAAGGATTCAAGTGTACCCAGGATTTTCTTCTAAGTGATATTCTGATTTGGATGAGACGGAGAGAAACATTCAACGAGTGTAAGAGAGACAAAATCCAAGAAGTAAAAGAATATCACGGGCCACGGGGGCCATAGTGTCTCATTACTTTTAACTTTAGGATAGGTGTTTTTTAGGAAGCTTTTAATTGAAACAAATTATAACAAATGTTCAAACTGCCTCCCACCAGCATAAATGCAAGCTCGACATCTTTTTAAAAAAGACCGCTTTATCAGACGGGCAAATCTGCCGTTATTAACTAAGTCAGCTGCTTGCGTTAATTGTCGTCGTAGTTCAACTACATTTTCAATTGGCTTTGTATACACTTTTTCTTTCACAGCTCCCCAGTAAAAAAATCTAGCGGATTTAAATCAGGTGAACGGGCTGGCCACGAAATGGTACCAGACCGCCCTATCCACCTTTCTGGATATTCATTATCTAAATAATCTCGCACTGAACGGGCACAGTGCGCCGGGCAGCCGTCTTGAATTGCCGTCTTGGAATCACATGTCTCTGTAAATGTGCAGAGGTACGTCTTCCAATAAATTTGATAAATAATTTCTTAAAAAGTCCAAATAAATGTCGCCATTCAAGGTCTCTGGCAGTTCAAAAGGTCCGATGATTCTCCCGTTTAGAATCCCGGTCCACATGTTTATTTTGAATCGATACTGGGATCTATCCTCTCTCATCAAATGTGGATTATCTACATGCCACGTCTATGAATCGTGGATCTTCCCGGTGTCTTTGTAACATCGTTTCACAAAACGTAACTCTTGGGAGATAGTCCCGGGGTAGTAAAGTTTGTACTCGCGTGACGTGGTATGGGTGGAGCTCATGACTTTCATGATTCGATGGGCTACACTTTTGGGCACTCCTGAGCTTTCTTGATTTGTCGTACTGAAGTACTTGGATCTTCTTTGATTGCTTGTAGTACGATGTCATCGTAAGGCAAGCGACTTCTTCCTTCACTGTGTACTTGGCTTGGGAATCGTCCCTCTGAGAGTGAACGGTGCACATTCACAAAAACTCGATGATCGGGATGACGAGCAGCGTTTGGGTATCATTGGCGGTAAAGCCTAGCTGCAGCACTAGCATTACATCGGCATTCACCATAAATGAGATGCATGTTGGCATATTCCTGTGCGGTGTACACCGACATGGTGGTACTACACAATCACACGATCAACGATAGTCCAGGAGAAAGCAAAGGTCGTTGAAAGAGAAACTAAACAGTCCAAATCCAAATCACAAGCAAAAAGTGGTATGTACGAAATCAAGACGAACGAATACGGCGTGCGCAGTAAACGAAGTAGAGTAACGTACTGATCTATTGTATTTTGTGTGCTGTACGTCGGGAACATGGACATTAGCGACATTGTCTCGCTCACACTAGTAGCATTGTTCTACCCGACTCGCGTACTTGTGGCGTCAATATCTGTCTCTCTTACACTCATTGAATGTTTCTCTCCGTCTCATACAAATCAGAATATCACATAGAAGAAACTCCTGGGTACACTTGAATCATTTTAAGCAAGTAAGAAAAAATTGTCGAAAACTGACTTCCTTTACAAAAATCAATATTGTCCAAAATTTAAAAAACAATCTAGCAAGTGTCATACTATTTTGGAATCCTTATTAACTTTTTTTTTTATTAAATAAGGGGGCAAGCGAGTAAACGGGTTACCTGATGGTAAGCAACTACCGTCGCCCATGGACACTCGCAACATCAGAAGAGCTGCAGGTGCGTTGCCGTAACTGCGCCAACTTTTAAAATTACCTGCTAAACAAGCGTAGTACATGTTTTTTCTAGTACAGTCAGTTAAAGTCGAGCAAACTATTAAATTCTTATCATTGTTTTGGGCAAAAAGCCTTATTTCCTTTCAAGTCGGAGTCGTTTGATTTAAATCTTAGGCACCAGTTTACTAAAGCATTATTCAGGATTACATACAAAAAAAAAGTGTGTGTCAGCTCCGACGCACGACTGGAGTTTACTCTAAAAAGTAAAACACGTCCCTCAGAAGGAACAAAAACTTTAGCGATCGATTTGAGTTCAAAAATTCGCGCCATGTGAAAAAAGTGACAGGTGCGCAGAATAGGTTGCGCACGAAAACGTAACGAGGTCATTCGTTCAGTAGATTTTACTCCTCATATTTTTTTTATACCGGGGGCCTTTATGAAAATCGATTCTTAAGGAGTAAACTCCAATTACAAAAAAAGTAGAAATTTGTAGTGCCGGGAACTAAAAAACCACCACAAGATGTCGATTTTTCGATTTTTTTTAAAAGCTTTGTATTTTTTGAGACACATTACTTGGATTTTTTTTTTATTTTTCTGATAACTATTGTAACTTGGCCTATCACGGGTTTACGGCTTGACGTCGATTTACGGGACATCCTGTATATACAAGATTGTCTTATTTAAAGTATATTTAAGTGTCAATTTTATTGTGTGTTTATTATTTACATATAAGTTAATTCATGTAATAGGGGTTACCCGTTTTAATTAACTGTAAAACAAAACATATACATGGAGAATCTTCAAAGCTGATTTCCTTTTGCCTGTGACTTCGGTCACATTAATATAAACGTAAGTAAGCTTTTAATCTAGTAGTCTGCATCCCTACTAATATTGTAAATGCAAAAGTGACTTTCTTGTAGTTTCTCTTTCACGTCAAAACTCCTTAACCGATTATCATGAAATTTGGCACAGATATAAAGTAGACCACGGATAAGGCTACTTTATGGCGGAAAATGTACGGTTCCCGCGAGATCATCCAGATATCGTATATATTATAGTATAGACGAGGCGTGTTGAGGCAAAAACTGTCTCTCATTAAATGACCCCACTTTTGGAGTTGTTTGGGTCCTTTTTGACATTTAAGATATGGTGAAATCAAGATGGCTGACATAAAACCAATATGACGTAACTTTTTCTTGTATGAAAATTTGTTCTGTCAAATGTACGTCACAGCTTATCTTTAGTTTTGAAATCTTTGACTGTTATGCTCTGAGTTCTGGGGACAATTCACTTTATTATTAATTCTTTTAAATTCGCAGGTATCAGAGTATGCTATCGCACTAGTGCACACTCGATTTGATGCGTGTGTGAGTGAACCGTACTGCAAATTGCTGGACTTCATCGTCCGACCAAATGAATACCATCTCCGTACAGAAAAAAGTGTAGAATAACGTAAAATTAAATATAAATTGTATTTGTTATAAATTTACTATGTATATTTTTTCTTTTTATTTAAGTTTATTTTATTTGGCAAATATTTGAAAAGGTGTTAGCTGTCTATGTTTAGTTAGGGTCAATATTACGAGTGTACTTATTTAAGTAGTTACGCATCGACTACACATTTCTTTATGCATGTAAGTAACTGGCAATATATGTTTTTTTATTTAATTTAAAAAAATACAAAATGTCTTCAAAACAAAAAAAAGATATTCAAGGATCGTTATCAGTATTCGATTCTCGTCCAAAAAACGAGTGTGCTTTATACCACACGACTGAAGTAAAACTCGCAAACGAACTACTGACTGAGATATTTTTCATGCACTGGCTATGAGAGAAAGAGAGAAAGAAAATTCACTCTCTTTTCATCTTTACATTTTATATATCCCTCTCAACTTCCGTTCGCCTCACTCGATCACATTTTTAGTAACGCTCTCGTTACGCATTCACCAGCTTACTCCCCAAGTGAAGCGTGCGTAAAGACGTTTTACATCAAAAATATGTAACCTTAAATTTTGAGAAATAAATACGCCTAGAAACGGGATACGCGCATGAAAATGAAGCAAATCATTTGTTGTTCGAACGACCCGTCAGTTGTCAAGGTCAAGCGCTAGTACATACAGCTCCGACAATTTTACATATTATGACGATTTGTGTGGTTAATGGGTGTCACAATGCATCGGTAAATATAAATAAGCTTCGGACATTACATTTCATTTGAATGTACTACAATTTGACTTGCATTGTGCCAATAATATTCACAATATTTTAAAATAAAATCATATTAAGCCGCCATATTGCTATCGTGAAAGTGTCACTAGTAATAAGAAATTAATTCCCCAATTAGTCTAAATGTTTTTCTGTTTATTTTAACTATCAATTTAAAGTGTTGCCAGTATTAAGATAATCCTTAATCTTTTCCTTAATACGGGTTTAAAAGTTTTTTTATTAGTTATTTTAAAATTGTATATTATATACTATGAGACGTATTGAGGTCATTAATGATTACGTAAGACGATTCAGGGGGAGAGGTGATAATTTCTTATTTTTGTCATATTTAGATCATGGCCTATTCTTATTTTTTTGTTTAGATTTCCATATGACCCAATTGTGTCTACTCTTTGAGTCTGAATAATAAGATTAAATCGCAATGCTCGATACATTTCGATGACCAAGTAAAACATACCACAAAATGATTTCCAAGTGGATTATGCAAATAAGGTCGAGGCGCAGTTCCTTCTATGGTATATTTAATTTATTTTATTTAATATATAATAATCACAGTGTACTAATCGCATTGAATTGTTGGTGTATTAGCTTAATTTTAAAAAAGTTCAATATTATTGTCTGATGTTTATTTATTTATTTAGATCAGTACATAACTTAAAACCAATTACATGATGAATGATGACATGCCTATAAACTGTTTTCGAGTTTGTCCAGACATGTGTGATATTATGTACGAGATAAGTGTGTGTACAACTTCGTAACGCGAATAGACTATAGTTGACACTCTTCTTTCCCTTAATCGGCTTACGTAATAAATGATGGCCCCCTATGAAAAGTTCCTAAAAAGTACTAAAAATATTATTATATTCCTTAGAAGTGTATAAGTGTACTAAATATTTATTTTCATTCTTATATAAGTATTAAAATAAAAAAAATATAATAAAATATAAGTTATATTTTTTCACCTCACGACATTAATAAAAACAAATACAATAATTCCAATTTTAAGAGCAACATTTTCCCACGTTCGGGGAAATTGCCCATTAACTGACAACATTAAAGATTTCTTAGTGTGCGTGTCGACGAACGTAGGTATGTAATGCTTACGCCTACATCTAGGTATCTGTTGCTTGCTTCACTTTGTACGATGCGTTTGTTTCAACACTATCGATTGGGCGTTAAAAATCTACGCCTTTAAAATACTAAACTCGGAGTCTCGGACACATAACCGCGGCGGATACAGCACGGCGGGCCCGTGACCTTTAAAGCCGGCCATTGTACGGCAGTGTTGGTTGTCTATACGTAGTGCGAGTTGACAGGAAATGTTAACTCAATCACGTACATTTTTAGTTATGCATACTGTTATTACCCATATAATATTGTAGTCTAATGTTAGGTTAAATATTTTATTTGGATAAAAATACATTCTGTATTTTATTTTAACATTAAAGTAGATTAAAATAATAAATACACAGCTATAGATTAAACTCATGTAGTAGAGGCTTAAAGTTGCGCTGTCCACAGTCGGGAAGATTAATGCTTAGCAGTTTACAGTGAGCCTAGCAGGAACATTTGACAGCGGCATAAACGTAACGTTATCGAATGAGAATTGAATCTAAATCTGTCAAAAACAAGACAGCACCCATGCAAATTTAATTCGTTAAGTAGCGTTACCCCTGTCCTCGTAATTTATTTCTCGTAATGACAGGAGTCAGGAGTCAGTCAGGGGTCGCTTGCCGTCTGGAATCTGCCGAACGCGAGTCGACACTATCGGCTCAACAGTCCTGCAGATCGAATCGTGTAATCGATGCTTAATTCACAAAGAAACAACAATGGGGACATTGTAGGTCGTGCACAATACAATAATTATGTGTACCTAACAGTAATAATTACAGAAAGAAACGTATCTTATTCTGATTTGCATACGACTTTGTGTCATACGTGTGATCATACGCAGACTAGACCGATATATTATAGACGAGGCATGTCGAGGCAAAAAGTGTCCACACCAACTTGACATTTTGACATTCGCTTTCCGCAGAAGTCCACATATTCTGAAATCAAGATGGCGCAACTTTTTCTTGTATGAAGATTTTTTCTGCCAAATGTACGTCATAGCCCGTCGTTGGTTTTGAAATAATAATTATTATTTATATATTTTTTGGTATTTCAAAATAAGTTTTCATTATGACCTTTCTATGGACTGTATATTTTGATTTTTGATAGTGTATATTCACGTCATGACGTCATGATGACGTCACACGCGGAATTCACTCCCAGTTTTGATTACGATGATTGTATGCGAATGACAGCATGGTTCCGGGGCCCGAGACCGCAATAAATGTATCGGACCATGCATGGCAGGAACCTCTCTTAGTTCAGACCTCTTACCGCACTCTATTCAGATTGAATTTAATCTAAAAGTAAACATTAAAACACAGCACCTTGTATTGCTACCATCTTAAGCCTCTGTATAACGGCAGTGACCTTGAGCGTCAGTCCCGTACTGATTTTGTAGACCACAAGGGCGTATCGCGCCGACCGGAGAGTATTGAAATCGGATAACAAATCGCTATAATTATTTGAGACAAAATTTGCAAAAACTAAAACGGCCTTCACCTGAGTCTTGTCTTGTCTTGTTTTGCTTAAAATACTAAAATAATTTTAACACTCGTGTGACTTATGGAAGAAGAGACAAAAGGTTTTGACTTTTAAAAGAAAGAATGGACTTAGCAAAATTTTTTTCAATATTTAAATAAAAATTTCAATTTACAAAAAGACATTCCTCGCCTAAATATATTGCAGATTAATATATATTTTTTGAGATTTTTCAATACGAGCATTACTGAGAAAAAGGTACCAAAGAACAATTACCAATTTTCAGTTCTATCGAGCGCACAACCCCTTAAGTGTCACTTAATACCGTGCAATAAAGAAATACACTTTAATTTTTTCGTCATTAATTTAGTCGAATTCAAAATTTTTGTTTACGTTCAGAACGTAGATTATATTACAACTGAACAGAGTATTATATAATTGCGAAAGTGACTAAACGACTGAACGGATTAGGAGATATTTACAAAATATTATAATATGTTCCTGTGGCAGTATATTTCATGCACTTTAACTAATCGTGACGTCACAGTTAGGTACGACTTTTAAATGGAGCGTTTTCACGAGACTTGCGAAATTTTGTAATGAAATCGATAATCGAATATCGATATTTTATAAACTGTTTCTTCTGAGAACTTACTCATATTTACGAGTACTAAGTATTCATTTATAGAATAAAAAAACCAATCGTCTAGTCTTATATGTATTTGCAACATCCTATTGAATGACAATATTTTGATGAAAACCGTTTTAAAATCCGTTGAGTAAGCTTAAAAGATCTAATCATACATAAGCCAGCGTTACTGTTATATTAGTACCTATCAGTAGCGAATGATGGTTCTCCTTCATAGGGCAGCCCTAGCCTGTATAATAGGTTGGGATGTGGATGAGGGTCTTCAAAATATAAGTGGCAAGTGAAGCCGACAGGAATGGGGTTATAGGAATCCCACGCCACCGGTGCTTATAGTACATAGCTATAGTAATATATAGAAGGAATTTAAATATGTAGTTGATTTTATTTTTAAACTAGCTGTAATTGAAAACGAAAACTTATTTTTTTCTAATGTAACCCTAAGATTAAAGTAACATAACTTACTTCTTATAACATCATCTGTCTGCCAGTGGAAGTCCAATTAAAATCAGTTCGGCGTTTCAGAGAGTAGCCGGAATAAACAGACAGACAGACACAAAAAAATGATTTTTTGGTGTATTATTTTGAGCATTATTTATAATTATGTATTTATTGCAAAGCTGTCAATTTGAAATTACAAACAGACAATAAATAGATCAAAAGCTTAAGTTGTAAATATTAAGACCAATAAAGTCCACATATTCTCAGCATTGTATATACGAGTAAACTTCAATTGTCTCAATCCCTCTCCTTATGTAAACGAGTATTTGCTATTTAGTTTCTAGTATTGTTAGTATAATGAACTCTTTAACATCTGCTGTATGCCAGTTTCTTGAGAGTATTTACTAAACATTGAATATCTTGGCACCGTGCCTAACTGGCACAACCTAACAAGGAAATGAAATATCATATACAGTAAACCAGTCTTTATTGAAATATAACTATGACGGCCCAATTCTGAAACGCTTTTAGGGCTCCTCAAATTACAGACTCTGCCTGGTAGAATAACAAGTATTTGAGAGCCTCTTAAAAGCGTTGAGTAATTGACCACGAGACCATTAGACTTAAGCGGGGCTGTTCCCTAGACCCATGTTCATAGCGTTGAGAAGGTCGCCGTTGTCGGCATCAATCTCCCAGGCGAAGAGACCGCCAAGCTTATTGTTTCTTACGTATTTACCTTTCTCGATGACTGACCTTGGGTTATCATAGGTGACGAGGTCACCAGTGGCTGGCCTGAAGACGTAGGGGGCCTGGGCAACGTTATCGTAATGGAACTCCCATTTTCCCTGGGCTATTTCGGTGGCAATCTCCCTGTAATCCACTACTCCATCCTGCCACGTCCCTTTGCAGGGTCCAGTGGCGATGCCAGTGAAGGGATTATTGTCTGTGTAGTTCTGGACTCCGGTCCAGCCTCGGCCGTACATGGCCACACCCACGATAATCTTCTTGGGGTTCACACCTTGGGCTAGCAGGTATTGGACTCCGAAGTCTGAAGTGTAAGTCTCCTTGGGCCTCCAAGCTGGTGCGTAAAGAGGAGTCTGATGACCGAGGGTATCATTTGACCAGGCGCCCTTGAAGTCGTAGCTCATGAGGAAGATGTGGTCCATGTAGTTCTGGGCCTTGTTGTAGTCGATGACCTGGATCTTGTCCCATCCAGCGCTGATGGCTGACGTCAGCTCGTACTTCTTTCCAGTCTCTACTGATAGCTCGTTCAACATCTCTCGCAGTTCCTTCATCAGAATAACGTAAGTCTCACCGTCTTTCGGGCTACCGAGGTGGGGGTTGGCACCCTTTCCACCGGGGAACTCCCAATCAATGTCCACACCGTCGAAGAACTTCCAAGTCTGTAGGAAATCTTTCACGGAAGCGACGAAACGATCTCTCTTCTGCTTATTATCAAAGAAGAAGAAAGGATCGGCCAACGTCCAGCCTCCTACGGATGGCAGAATCTTCAAGTCTGGTTTTCTCTGCTTTAACATCATCAGCTGGCCGAAGTTGCCCTTGTAGGGCTCGTTCCAGCTGGACAGCCCCTTCTGTGGCTTCTGGAGAGCCGCCCAGGGGTCGTGGATGGAGACCTTGAAGTCCTCCCGTCCACTGCAGGATCTCTGCAGCGCCTGAAAGCTTCCATCGATTTCTTTGAGGCTGTCGTTGATGCCATCACCACCACAGATAGGGATAAAGCCGTATAGAAGATGAGTCAGATTTGGTACAGGAATCTTGTCGACTGGGAACTTCCTGGGATACACTCCCCACTCCACGAAGTATGCGCCAACTACTTTGCCCGATGTCTGCTTGAACGGCTTGTTTCTCTCTAGGATATTGTAGTCTAGGGGAGGAAGATGGCTGCCGTCAGTATCAGCTACCACGATATCGATGGGCTCGCTGGTGCTGCAGCCGTCCTTGTTGCATAACTCCACCTGCATCTTGTATCTGCCACCCTTCTTGATCTTGAAGGTGGAGCTGGACGCTGAACCCAAACCAGCCCACATTTCCTCCCCGTCGAGCAGCACCCTGGACTTGTCAGCTGGGTCACCAGACCAGACGTTCCAGTTGACGGCTACATCCGCTGCATCTCGCTTGGTGACGAGCTGGTTGTAGGCGGTTGCCGCCTGGTTGACCTCGACGATTGCAAAGGTTCGCTCTCCCCAACCGATCTGAGGTTTGCCGGGGGGCGCAGCTACCGCCGTGACCACCAGCGCGCACAGCACCAGGGCCCGCATGGTTCTGAAAGAGAGATGTGGAGATATTACTTGCCCGAGCACCCGGGCGACACTGCCGCTGTGGCAGGGCGCGCGCCTTATATATGGGGGTACAGTAGGCCAACCGCTAGCGGCTGATTTTGAGATGTGAGTCGTTAACACAGATCATGCCGGTATATTAATTGTTTACTGATTAGGTTTTTTAATGGCCTTATCCCGTTACGGCTTAACGGGGTTCGGTTGACATAACATTAAACGCAAATACAATGTTTTAACTTTGTACAAATTAAAAGCTAGTTTTGTCGATGTTCGGTACACACACGAACAACTTGCGTAAATGTATTCGTATCGTTTTGAAATTAAAAATGTATAGATGCCGTCGTGATTTTCATTCGATGACGATGCGAATACTTTTTCGACTATTATTCGTGCTTTAGCTACAAATCCAATTAATTCTAAGCGTAAACAAAGAGTACCATAGAACACATGATGCTACCAATAATTTAAATTACACTTATTAACCGCGCCATATTCTTTACAGTGACACATTAACTTGGTCAAATTTAAACTATTTATTTACGTAAATATTACCATGATAATGGCTATGGTCTTCTCGATTGAAAATTTAAAATCATTTTTTTTTTAATTTCAAATCTCTTCTAAACAGATTTTTTTTAAACATGGCCGATGTAAAATACTGTATTTGCAGTATGTCTTCTCATATTTGAATTTCGAACAGTGTGGCGTCGCGCCAAACTTCGATTTCGTATAATTTTATTCTACAGTAAATGAACTCTATTGTAGTAGAATAAAATCACAAAGACATGAGAAATATGTTATTCGTTTTAAGAAAAATGTAAAAAAACCTTAAAGTAACTCTAATACAGTTTTACGGGATGATAATATCACACTAAATAAACATCAGTAGGTATTTTAAACGAAAATAGACAACCCTTTTGATGTCGAAGCGAATATTCTGAAGTTAGTTAAGTTACAATAATTAAGCTAGCTTGTTCTGCAGAACAAATTTTCATTAGTAAACGCTCTTCAATTATTGAAATAATAAACAATTTGCAGACGAAATAATAGTAAACAATTTAAATAAGTACGTACCTACCTAATTTAGTTTGATAATAAAAGGTTTTTTTATGAAATGGACCAGGAAACGAGCGTTGGATTACCTCCGCTCATGGAAGCGTTACTCCTCTGGTGTTGCACATTTGCGTTCCTGGTCCTTAAAATCCCACTTAAATTAAGAGACTCTTAAGTCACATGGTGTCACATGCTTGGAATATCGCAAGCCCTGGGACTTTAAGTATCCCTCAATTTAAGAAGCACTTAACAATAAAAAGTTTACCGTGGGAGAGCCGTGCTTCGGCACGAATGGACCGGCTACCATATACCGACCTCACAGAAAACCGGCGTTAAATTGGGTTGTGTTTTACCGGAGTTACCGATGGCCCAAGGGGGGTTGGGGATTTTGAGGACCAGGAACGCAAGTGTGCAACGCCAGAGGAGTTACAAGTGTTACTCCTCTGGCGTTGCGCTTGCGAGTGTCCATGGGCGGCGGTAATCCGCTTAGCATCGGCGACCCGACTGCTCGTTTCCTGGTCCATCTGAATAAAAAAATGTTTATTTCGATAACTCCATTCAAGGATGAAATTAAATTCATCTTGACAGTGACCCAGATACTATTCGGGTACACTGGGCACTGGCACACTAACATCGTGTGGACTTAATTGGTGTAATAAAAATATGTGTGTCAGCGGTAAAAAACAAAATGTCGCCACATATTATATACAAATATTTGTTTAATTATTAATTGATCTCTACTAAAATGAACAGATAACTTAGCTTAGTCTAGCTTTTATAAAATAATAGAATCAGTGCTTTGGTAATAATTATATAATGTCTATGGACGCTTCACACCACGTCAATCTGGCCCCGAGATAAGTACCCGAAGAACTTGTGTTACGGGTACCAGACAACGGGAAGTGTATTTAATACGTTTATACTTTACATATATTAAAGATTTTTATTATATTTTACACATATTTAATACACATCCTTGACCCAGGAACACAGAATAACTTTTTGTTCCTTCGGCGGGATCCGAACTCCCGGCTTGAGCACCAACGCGCTCAACCACTGAGCCATAGAGGTCTTTGGAACTTTTGCAGTCTGTAACTACTGCAAAAATGTTATCATTTTTAAAGCGAAGCAAATAAATAGTTAAAATAATTAATTTAATCTCGCCCCAGCAAGAAGATTAATTTGCTGTATTTATTTACGAAATTACTACTCTATTATAAATGTAAAATGTAATTAAAATACATTCGTGTGGATGGATGGATGGATGTTTGTTACTCTTTCACGCAAAAACTGATTTCGATGAAATTTAGTATGGTAGTAGTTAAAGCTCTGGATTAAACGTAGGATACTTTATATCCCGAAAAAGTGCAGTGTTTCCGTGGGCTATTGTATTTGCGCAGGCGGAGTCGCGGGCAACAGCTAGTCAAAATAAAATATACTTTGAGTTTACCTTTCAAAGTCTTCACAAACTAACAATAATTAATAATAAATAAATTATGTAAATCACTTTATTTAACAATTATTGTATAGTAATATAATATAATGTGCACCTGAAAGTTCTCCAGTGGTGTTGATGGAAGGTTTTGGCGGTGCTACTCACGAGTCACCACCACTACTAAACCAACTACAATTACTAGATTTACTGATACCTTATCAATACTTAAGATAAGACCAGTCACTCAATAAACTTGGAATTATTATTAGCGGCCTAATCGGACGAAAATCTACAAACCATGCCGATTGCGTTTCAAAGAAAATGACACAATGCGTATCGCATACTATGTTAACTAAAGATGACACATTTCTTTGATAAAATATGATAAAATTGCGTTTTGCGTTGAATTTGACGTTTTGAAAAAAACGTTTTGCATTGCGTTCACATGTTATGTTCGAAGAAAATAATCAAGGAATTAGAATCCAAACGGAAACAAAACAACAGTAGCGTGCTATAATGCTACCAATATAAATATCACTCATTTACCGAGCAAAAAGAAGCACAATGGCACGCGTAGGGACAGGGCATGTCGAGGCTAAAAACGTCCTTACTTAATGTGACCCATTTGACAACATAAAGGCCAGTGTTTCGCTGTAAAAGACTGCGAAATAACGACAAAAGAGTAAAAAAGATGGACGAGACATAACATTATAGGCGAAGTAGAATTTTATCAACTGTTTTAATTGAAGTAAATAAGGTATTTTATAATAATTTCAAGATTAAAGCCTGATATCACAGGCCACGGAAGCCGTTACATAGCCATAGTTGGATCGCTTATATCGTAGTCCAATCGAGTTCAACACATCACAGATGGCGGCACCATTTCCTTGCAATGAAGGTTTTTTCCTTGCAAAGCCTGTCCTTGTGTATACTCTGGAGTCTATATTCACAAACAACCGTATCATATAGTTGCTTGTGAAGCTTCGCTACTGTGTATCGACCCTATCGACTTGAGCTTTCCTGGAGCGGTGAGTCATGGAGCTAGATTCACGCGGTGCTCCACAAACCTTCACAGGCCACGCGTGACACAGAGACTGGCGATCTGGCGGTCGCTGACCATCCATCATTAGTATCACCTTGATACCTGATAATCTGTACATACTATGAGTCTACTATTTATCTACACTAATATTATTGTGGCGGTTCAATTAGTGCCACGATCCTGAATTGCGCTATCGAAGTTTTCACAGATCGGCACTATATATACAACATCCCAAAACTACTACAGTGGGCCTCGGCCTAACCGAGTATACCACCCCGCTCGGACGGAGATCTCCCTTCGGGGCTTCCACTGCTCCCACATTACAAAAGGGAAGATTAATTTGCTTGTATGTTTGTTTGTTTGCATTGAACAGGCTCCAAAACTACTGGACCAATTTTGATGAAATATGGCACATAGAGCATTATAAATGTGAATTTATAACTACTATTAAAAATGTGCAAATTTTTTGAGGATAGATGGGTGGATTTTTGTTACTCTTTCACGCAAAAACTACTAATTTGGATTTGGATGATATTTGGTATGGTAGGTACTAGTTACATCTCTGGATTATCACGTAGGATACATTTATATCGTAAAAGTACAGTGTTCCCGTGGGATACTGTATTTATATGCCAGAATCGTGGACAAAAGATACTAATTATTATTATATTATTATCAATGGACGTCTCCTCATCACTCAGCTCATTGTAAACAATGTGTGTCTGATCAATGAAAATTCTGTCTAAACGGACGTAATCCTAAATTCAATTCAAGTAACATGTACCATGTCATTTGAAACAATGCAATTTCACTTGATGATCCGACTCATAAATCGATAACACTCGTTGCGCCGGCGGCTGGGTCGTATTTGTCGAGTTAACGACGATGTGACGAAACTGTTTTTTGATCCAAAGTTGCTGTTTTTCCACTGCCGTGAGGCTGCCCGGCTGCCGAGAGAGCGAAAATGTATGATTGTACAGTATGAATTTTTCAAGCGGTCATGGTAAGCGAAATCCGAAACTAGGAGTAGCTGATGCTGAAAGGAGTTGCGAGCCCGATTTTGATACAAGCTAAAACTGCACCATTAGATTTTTGATAAATTAATTTCCCTATCCTGCAATCGAACCGACTGATTCGGGACAAAAATACACATCCTGTGATAGTACAATCTGCAAAGTAATGACATACGCCTTCCGGCTACCTTGCCAACTTGAAACATACATTCTGTATATGACATGTTTTTTTACTTACCGGCCCGTCAAACAACTAACAGTGGAAAAACGGCCATTGATAGCAAACCCCTGAATGTTTAATAACAAAATTGATTTATTCTCGTGGTCCCAACTACACGAAGATTAATTGACGACGGTTTCCTCCACCCGCCGCAGACAGTTTTTTAGACGTCATCAACAAGTGACTTACAACCGCATGACTCAAGAAACATCAAAATGACACACAATGAGGTGCTTCTGAGAAATTAATCTCAAATTTATTCATTCGTTGATTTCTTTCCTTCCTCACGATGTTTCAAACATGTTTTATGACTAAGGCCGGGACCATATTCGTAAGGGCGGGGAAAATTGCGCATACATGATACATCGATTTTCAACTATAAATGTATCAGCGCAGATATCTATTTTCAATGCTCTGAATTTTACCGGACCCGCCGGATTCCGGATCATATAGTCCCAGCGTTACAGCCTGTCCGCATATCCACGTGACCACGCCGTCAGCGTGAAACGGTGGTGCTTTGCCGCGTTGTGCTAGTTCACGGAACGGCAACGTCAAATTTAACAACACACGGCGATGTGGCGTCGTGACGTGCATTTTAACGGCGACGCAACGTACAACGCACGCACCGTTTCACGCTGACGACGTGACGTCATATGTGGACAGGCCGTGAGATATACTTTTTATGGCAAACGGATCGCCTGATGCTAAGCATAAGACATCCGCAACACCAGAGGCATACCAGTGGGGTTGAAAGTGCTTTTATTTAAACTCGCGACGCAAAAAGAGGGATGTTACAGGTTTGGCGTCTCTTTGTATCTGTGACAACTGACATCGCAGCTCCTAAACGAATAAACCGATTTTGATGAGGTTTTATTTTGTTGAAAGCTTATTTGATCTTGATAACTTAGCTGCTCATCATCATCAGCTCGCTTCCCGCTCGCCGGTAGACGGGTGTTATTTTGAACTTTTATTTTGATTGTCACAAGTTTTCAAGCTTATCTCTACATCGTCACCTCCTGACCTAAACTATTTAATATTCGATTCAAGGCCAGAGTCACCGTTACATTTCGTCAATCAGGTTATGTATATGAAGCGTCAGAATGTGGCACCTCGTATACAATTAGCATACAATAAGGCTTTTGAGGGGTCGACGACCCCACATCTTCAATGGCACGATATACTTACAGCATCTGACAGTACGGAGAAAAGCGATGAGAAGGTAAACTACTACGCCCGCTTGAAAATTTGACCAATGTACTTCAGGTGACTAGCTATCTGTGTGCCGAGCTTCGTCCAAATCGGTTCAGCTGTTTTTGCGTGAAAGAGTAACCAATATGTTTCGTACATAATAATGTACGTGTATTTTTATCCGAATGATATATTTAACCGAACATTAGACCACAATATTACGTAATTAATGACAGTATGCATAACAAAAATAGCGTAATTCACAGAAAAATAACATGATTAACACATTTCCTGACAGCTCGCACTAAGCATGGACACTATCACACAGCCGTACAACGCGCCGGCTTAGAAGGTCACTCGCCCGCCGCGCAGTATCGGCCGCGCGGCTATGAATAGAATTGAAGTTTTTTATAGGTCTAAATTGAAGGTCACATGTTATACATGTAGACGGCCTCTGTGGCTCAGTGGTTAGCGCGTCGGCGCACAAGTTCTGTGAAGCGTCCATAGATATTATACTCGTACATACCTATATTTTTGAAACGAAAATCGAATACTGATTACGCTCCTTGATTATTTATTTTTGTTTTGAAGACTGAATGACAGAACTGACTGAAGAGTGAATTGTACTCAGTATAGATAAGTATACTATGACACAGTGTTCGTGATAATAGCATTCATATTATATTCATTCTTAGGGTCAGTTCACACCGAGAAGCGACGCAACGAGACGAGACGCGACGCCACGCTGCGTTTTTAAGAGCGTTGCAGATTAGAGTGAGTAAAGTTAAATTTTGAATCACTATCTTAAAAATGCAGCGCGGCATCTCTTTTCAGTGTGATCTGACCCCTAGATGCTTTATCGTCATATAATTTATTGGTATCAATTACATTATTATCACAGTAATATTATGCTGATAAAGGTTGCGGCATTTCGCGATGCGCTGAAATATAGTTCGAGTGTCACGACAATACCACGCCGAGCAATTAACTGAGTTCAACTATGCGGTAACCTTCGATAGCGACATCGGGAGTATCGGTTACCGGCTAAATTAGTAATCGTCTTAGACATCTTGTCGGTTACCGGCTAAATTAGTAATCGTCTTAGACATCTTGTCGGTTACCGGCTAAATTAGTAATCGTCTTACAAGTTGTTAACGTTCAAAATGCGTATTTTTTACGATACGGCTGCAATCGGACGGACTGCTAGAACTGGTATTCATTAATCGCGACCGACGCGCGTATGCTTCTTGACTATCTGCGCATTAACTGTATGCGGTTAGCGATGGACATCGTGCGTCGACACCCCACGACTGCAGCCGACCGCGTGAAGTTGAAGTCGCGACTGCATGCAGTGAAGTTGATGTAACGACTGAAGTCGTGCAGTTGAATATATCGACACCACACGGCTGCAGCCGACCGCGTGAAGTTGAAGTCGCGACTGCATGCAGTGAAGTTGATGTAACGACTGAAGTCATGCAGTTGAATATATAGACACCACACGGCTGCAGCCGACCGCGTGAAGTTGAAGTCGCGACTGCATGCAGTGAAGTTGATGTAACGACTGAAGTCGTGCAGTTGAATATATCGACACCACACGGCTGCAGCCGACCGCGTGAAGTTGAAGTCGCGAATGCATGCAGTGAAGTTGATGTAACGACTGAAGTCGTGCAGTTGAATATATCGACACCACACGGCTGCAGCCGACCGCGTGAAGTTGAAGTCGCGACTGCATGCAGTGAAGTTGATGTAACGACTGAAGTCGTGCAGTTGAATATATCGACACCACACGGCTGCAGCCGACCGCGTGAAGTTGAAGTCGCGAATGCATGCAGTGAAGTTGATGTAACGACTGAAGTCGTGCAGTTGAATATATCGACACCACACGGCTGCAGCCGACCGCGTGAAGTTGAAGTCGCGACTGCATGCAGTGAAGTTGATGTAACGACTGAAGTCGTGCAGTTGAATATATCGACACCACACGGCTGCAGCCGACCGCGTGAAGTTGAAGTCGCGACTGCATGCAGTGAAGTTGATGTAACGACTGTAGTCATGCAGTTGAATATATCGACACCACACGGCTGCAGCCGACCGCGTGAAGTTGAAGTCGCGACTGCATGCAGTGAAGTTGTTGTAATGACTGAACGAAGCCATGCAGTTGAATATATCGACTGCGCGCTGCGACGCAAGTCGTCTATTGGCAGGCTGAGTTTGTTGTCCTTTCACGTATGTATAAAGTACACAAAGGTTTGTAATACAATTTTTGTAGTGTAGGTAACCTGTTAATTCCATAAAAATGTACAGTTCCGGCGCGACAGACATAATTTCGCGCGAAGGCAGGCAACTATACTCCGTTAAGATCTAATTTCATCTTCTTGTAAACAAAAATTCGACCAAGTTAGCGTGTCATTTTTCTCTCTGACCGGAGTATACCGGCCAGCGACGCATTTGTGACTCCTCTGGTGTTGCAGGTGTCCATGGGCGACGGTAATCGCTTACCATCAGGTTCTCCGTTTGCTCGTTTGCCCTCTATTTTATAAAAAAAATTACATTTAGTACAGCGGGATCATTAAGCTACTTTAGCGGGACTCGGGAGTGTTGCCAACTGTTCCACATCACACATACCTACAGGCAAATGTAAAGAACTCTAAGCGGATAAGGGTTCCGTAGGCAATTGGGATGTTTGAGTGGTTATGTAGATGGGAATTTAACGTTTTAGAACTGTGTAGTTTGTTAGGGTTCATTTTAATGTATTGGTTTAGTTTGTTAGACTGTAGTGAAGGCAGACTGTAGTGCCTAAGAAAAAAAATTCGTCAATTCGATGTTAGACAACATGATAATAAACAATCTAGAATCCATTTTCGTATCTCTTAAAAACTAACGAAGATACAAACAATTTAAATTTACAATATGAAAGAGGGCGATATATCGGCCTGTGACGTCACGAGTTGCACCCGCCATACATTTGTCATTACAAATGAACGGCGGGTGCAACTTGTGACGTAACAAACCGAAAGAGATGGGCAATATTTTTTATTTGCTTATCATTTTTAATCGCGTCAATCTAAAAACCTACTTCTTTTATATTTATGTATCTTGAATCGACAATTTTAAAATTTAATTATATAAATGTGATATTCCACACTAGGCAACATCCCAAAATTGACCAATAACGCAAAGTTGTGTTCATTATTTAAGCAATTAGAGTAAGCTAAATTTTTTATAAGTCAGTATCCCCCCTAGTCAGGATTCGATCCCGTAGATTTAGAAAAAAAACATTCTGTTATTTGTACCATTCGATAGTCTTTAATAATTTAAAAATTATTTCTTACTAGTGACAAAGTATAAAATAATCAACGTCGATTATAGATTATGAATCGACGTTGATTATTTTATAGTATATCCACGCAGCCGACACTACGCGGTGGTCGCGTAACCTTCAGAGCCGGCGCGGCGTACGTCAGTTCGAGGGTGTGAGGAAATCATGTTATTTTTCTGTAAATTACTAGAACTTTTAGTAACGCATACTACCATTACTTACGTAATATTATAGTGTGTTGGGTAAAATATTTTTACATTTTTGTCATTCGGGAATCGTTAAATATTACTTTATACATCGTTTATTTACATTGCAAATAATTAATATTCTGATCCTCATGTTTGCACGTTTCTATTGACAAACAAACTCACATCAGTGATCAGTATGTACGATATGGATGTTTCCAGCCGCACAAGCTTACGCGAAATACTATCAGTCAAATCGCGTTATGTCGGAAAATACGAAAAACTCGCCTAAGAGTATGGAATAGACTGAGAAACGATCTGAGGATCGCCTGATGGTAATGGCAACACCAGGACTATCGGTATGTTCCCAGGCAGGTTCCATTACTTCACTCTTGACAAATATGGCTCTCCCAAGATATTGTTATGATTTGTATTAAAAACCGGCCAAGTGCGAGTCGGACTCGCGCACATAGGGTTCCGTGCAAAAAGATAAAAAGTCACGTCTGTTGTATGGGTCACCGTTTATTGTTTATTCTGTTTTTAGTATTTGTTGCTATAGCGGCAACAGAAATGCATCAGCTGTGAAAATTTCATTTGTCTAGCTATCACGGTTAAGGAGATACGGCCTGGTGACAGATAGACAGACGGACAGACAGCGAAATCTCAGTAAATAGTAGGTAAATTACCCTTTTTCACCCTTTGGGTACGGAACCCCTGAAACAACGTTTCCCAAAAGAAATTAGAAACATGGTTTTACTCTTAGGTTTTACTGTAGGTATGTACGTAATCTCACATTTTATATTTTAAGCTTTTAAGCACATTTTATTACTTAGGTAAATACTAAATGGGAACATTTATTACATCAAGAAGTCTGCGCTATTATAACACGCTAACTAGCTGTCGGGCCGCCATGTTTTTTTTTTCTTTTCTGCAACGAGGAGGACGTTGGACCTCGTTAGGGTCACTACGGCCCGTTCAGAGTTATTTAACTCCGACAGGATCCTTATACCGACGACTTAGGAATCACTCTCAAACTCCGCAGTGAAAGAACTCTGGACGGACGTTACTCACCCCCATTTCTAAGGACTACTCATAATAGCCTGCTAGGGCTGCGCTTAATTAAAATTTTTAAGGATGCGAAAATGTTGAAACATTTTAATGTGAGGGCTCTGAAATCTGATTGAATGGTTCTACGGCGGGAGCTACTTTAAGTTAGTAATAAGTGAAATATCTGTGGAGTTCGCAGGAGCAATTGAGACATTATATGTATTCGTAACGTTATCGAAAGGGAATTATATAAAAGATAAACGCCACTGTAAGCTAGCCACAGACAGCGCCCATATAATTGACTTTCGATAACCACCTCTGCGGCTCAGAGGTTGATCGTGATGGTGCTCAAGCCGGGGGTCGCAAGTTCAAATCCCGCCGAAGGAACGAAAAGTTTTTCTGTGTTCTCGGGTCACGGATGTCTATTAAATATGTACGAGTATATAATATAATACAAATCTTAAATATATGTATATTATAAAAAGTGTTAAATATATTTCCGTTGTCTGGTACCCGTAACACAAGTTCTTCGAGAACTTACCGCGGGACCAGATTGACGTGGTGTGAAGCGACCATAGATATTATATTATAACGTTACGAATACGTAGTTGTCAATTGTTCCCGCTTGGGCTATCTATATGAGTTATAAGTTTGACGTGTCTGTCTGTGTGTGTGTCTGTCCGTGGCATCGCAGCTCCCAAACGGATGAGCCGATTTAATCTTTTTTTTTTTGTTTGTTTGAAAGCTGACGTTATCAAGAGTGTTCCTAGCTATAATTCCTCACCAGCCAGCAGCTCGAATGCTCGGTTTCAATGTTTAACGTGAGGGATGTTATGGCGAGCCATGTTTCGTGATCAAAACAATCAGTAGAAACATTTGGAAATGCCACCGTAAAATTGTTAAAACCGTTAGATTACTTTTTAACGCATTGTTTTTTGTTACATTATAATATATCGCAAAGTATCTTTCGACATACTTTTACAATCTCGCTAGTTATATTAAGCTCATTTCAGACTACGCTACACTATTGTGCTATATAGTATAGCAAAGAAGGACCTAATGCTATACTATATAGCATGGCGTTCACATTACGCGATATTACCGCAAGCATTCATAGTATATAGCAATCTCAGTACGGTTGTGTCGCTCGTTTCGCTTGCGGGACGGCCGGGGGGTGAGGGAGGAGGAGGAGGGGGTGTGCGATATAGCACAGCATGAACTCGGCGTATCGCACCATTTTATAGCGTATATATATTATATAGCCAGTAATATATAGTACAGTACAGTGTGAACGTGTCCGGGGTCAAACTCCTCATCGTCTCCCCACCAAAACGACTAGCCAAATGGCAGTCACCAGACCGATTAAGCTAAGACGGCCAAAAACCATTAGCGTAGACCCATTCGAAAAAAAAAAAAAGAACGTTTCTATAATAATGTATGGTGCGCGATATTGCTGTGCTATGAGCTATATACTATGTGCTATTATATTATAGCGTAGTCTGAAAGCCGCTTTACAATCTAACGGTTTTACAATTTTACTCTGACAGAAATATAACATTGAAATTAAAATAAATTTCATGTTAATATAATATGTAAAGTGGTAAATGGAAGCCATTATTAAAAGCCTTTACCAGCTAGATACCGGTTACAATTTCCACCTCGTCAATACAATCTCCATTTTGAATTAAAAAGCACTATAAAATTGTAAATTAATACGTTACATATTAACTGTTTCCCGCGACTTAGCCCGCGTATATATAGTATCCCACGGGAACACTGTACTTTTCCGAGATAGAAAGTAGCTTATGTTTTAATCCAGAACCTAAACTACTACCCTACCAAATTTCATCGAAATCCGTTCAGTAGTTTTTGCGTGAAAGAGTAACAAACATCCATCCATCCTCACAAATTTTCACATTAGTAGTAGATATTGCTGCAGGTATTTACGAAAATCCTCATAATTTAATTGACAATATATTTTTTACGCTATTTCCCGCCGGTTTCTGTGACACCGTGGTATCTCTCCGGTCGAGCCACCCGTTTTGTGCCGAAGGATGACTTTTCCACGGTTTCGTTCGATTCTAACTTTAAACTCTACAAAACCTTTACTAATACCCTTCTTTTCTTTTTTTGGTTTGGTTTTTGGTTTCTGAGGAGAATTTGTCGGTAGTTTATCTATTCATTAGCGCTATTGGTTCGATAACTTCTTACTGAACAAAAAGTGGCATGATTGACTAAGTTTAAATGGCTTAACTTAACTGACCAATAAGGCCCGTTTATGGATACCATAATTCACAATTAACGCTGCTACTGATAGATAGAAAATGATTATTTTTGTCTATTAGTTAAAATAGTTTAAGGCTCCATTTCACCTAAAGTAACAAAACCTTTTCAAATAAATAAATATTTAAGTAATATATAAGCCGACTTCCAGAGTATAAGCAATAACATTCATAAAAATCACTTAAAAGTATGAAATAATGCATATTGTCGAAATAATTCCCCTTTTCAATTCTGATAAAATTTTACAATTTCTCTACTCAATCTTCTTATTTTTGCAGTCGGTACCAGCCCAAACAATTGTAAACCTCTTTAATAAAAAAAATTAACACACTGCCTACGTCCTTATACATACAAACAATATTTAATAATTGGCTGGTACAAAATGGAATCCCCATTATTGATAAAATTGCAAATAATTAATATTCTGATCCTCATGTTTGCACGTTTCTATTGACAAACAAACTCACATCAGTGATCAGTATGTACGATATGGATGTTTCCAGCCGCACAAGCTTACGCGAAATACTATCAGTCAAATCGCGTTATGTCGGAAAATACGAAAAACTCGCCTAAGAGTATGGAATAGACTGAGAAACGATCTGAGGATCGCCTGATGGTAATGGCAACACCAGGACTATCGGTATGTTCCCAGGCAGGTTCCATTACTTCACTCTTGACAAATATGGCTCTCCCAAGATATTGTTATGATTTGTATTAAAAACCGGCCAAGTGCGAGTCGGACTCGCGCACATAGGGTTCCGTGCAAAAAGATAAAAAGTCACGTCTGTTGTATGGGTCACCGTTTATTGTTTATTCTGTTTTTAGTATTTGTTGCTATAGCGGCAACAGAAATGCATCAGCTGTGAAAATTTCATTTGTCTAGCTATCACGGTTAAGGAGATACGGCCTGGTGACAGATAGACAGACGGACAGACAGCGAAATCTCAGTAAATAGTAGGTAAATTACCCTTTTTCACCCTTTGGGTACGGAACCCCTGAAACAACGTTTCCCAAAAGAAATTAGAAACATGGTTTTACTCTTAGGTTTTACTGTAGGTATGTACGTAATCTCACATTTTATATTTTAAGCTTTTAAGCACATTTTATTACTTAGGTAAATACTAAATGGGAACATTTATTACATCAAGAAGTCTGCGCTATTATAACACGCTAACTAGCTGTCGGGCCGCCATGTTTTTTTTTTCTTTTCTGCAACGAGGAGGACGTTGGACCTCGTTAGGGTCACTACGGCCCGTTCAGAGTTATTTAACTCCGACAGGATCCTTATACCGACGACTTAGGAATCACTCTCAAACTCCGCAGTGAAAGAACTCTGGACGGACGTTACTCACCCCCATTTCTAAGGACTACTCATAATAGCCTGCTAGGGCTGCGCTTAATTAAAATTTTTAAGGATGCGAAAATGTTGAAACATTTTAATGTGAGGGCTCTGAAATCTGATTGAATGGTTCTACGGCGGGAGCTACTTTAAGTTAGTAATAAGTGAAATATCTGTGGAGTTCGCAGGAGCAATTGAGACATTATATGTATTCGTAACGTTATCGAAAGGGAATTATATAAAAGATAAACGCCACTGTAAGCTAGCCACAGACAGCGCCCATATAATTGACTTTCGATAACCACCTCTGCGGCTCAGAGGTTGATCGTGATGGTGCTCAAGCCGGGGGTCGCAAGTTCAAATCCCGCCGAAGGAACGAAAAGTTTTTCTGTGTTCTCGGGTCACGGATGTCTATTAAATATGTACGAGTATATAATATAATACAAATCTTAAATATATGTATATTATAAAAAGTGTTAAATATATTTCCGTTGTCTGGTACCCGTAACACAAGTTCTTCGAGAACTTACCGCGGGACCAGATTGACGTGGTGTGAAGCGACCATAGATATTATATTATAACATTACGAATACGTAGTTGTCAATTGTTCCCGCTTGGGCTATCTATATGAGTTATAAGTTTGACGTGTCTGTCTGTGTGTGTGTCTGTCCGTGGCATCGCAGCTCCCAAACGGATGAGCCGATTTAATCTTTTTTTTTTGTTTGTTTGAAAGCTGACGTTATCAAGAGTGTTCCTAGCTATAATTACTCACCAGCCAGCAGCTCGAATGCTCGGTTTCAATGTTTAACGTGAGGGATGTTATGGCGAGCCATGTTTCGTGATCAAAACAATCAGTAGAAACATTTGGAAATGCCACCGTAAAATTGTTAAAACCGTTAGATTACTTTTTAACGCATTGTTTTTTGTTACATTATAATATATCGCAAAGTATCTTTCGACATACTTTTACAATCTCGCTAGTTATATTAAGCTCATTTCAGACTACGCTACACTATTGTGCTATATAGTATAGCAAAGAAGGACCTAATGCTATACTATATAGCATGGCGTTCACATTACGCGATATTACCGCAAGCATTCATAGTATATAGCAATCTCAGTACGGTTGTGTCGCTCGTTTCGCTTGCGGGACGGCCGGGGGGTGAGGGAGGAGGCGGAGGGGGTGTGCGATATAGCACAGCATGAACTCGGCGTATCGCACCATTTTATAGCGTATATATATTATATAGCCAGTAATATATAGTACAGTACAGTGTGAACGTGTCCGGGGTCAAACTCCTCATCGTCTCCCCACCAAAACGACTAGCCAAATGGCAGTCACCAGACCGATTAAGCTAAGACGGCCAAAAACCATTAGCGTAGACCCATTCGAAAAAAAAAAAAAGAACGTTTCTATAATAATGTATGGTGCGCGATATTGCTGTGCTATGAGCTATATACTATGTGCTATTATATTATAGCGTAGTCTGAAAGCCGCTTTACAATCTAACGGTTTTACAATTTTACTCTGACAGAAATATAACATTGAAATTAAAATAAATTTCATGTTAATATAATATGTAAAGTGGTAAATGGAAGCCATTATTAAAAGCCTTTACCAGCTAGATACCGGTTACAATTTCCACCTCGTCAATACAATCTCCATTTTGAATTAAAAAGCACTATAAAATTGTAAATTAATACGTTACATATTAACTGTTTCCCGCGACTTAGCCCGCGTATATATAGTATCCCACGGGAACACTGTACTTTTCCGAGATAGAAAGTAGCTTATGTTTTAATCCAGAACCTAAACTACTACCCTACCAAATTTCATCGAAATCCGTTCAGTAGTTTTTGCGTGAAAGAGTAACAAACATCCATCCATCCTCACAAATTTTCACATTAGTAGTAGATATTGCTGCAGGTATTTAAGAAAATCCTCATAATTTAATTGACAATATATTTTTTACGCTATTTCCCGCCGGTTTCTGTGACACCGTGGTATCTCTCCGGTCGAGCCACCCGTTTTGTGCCGAAGGATGACTTTTCCACGGTTTCGTTCGATTCTAACTTTAAACTCTACAAAACCTTTACTAATACCCTTCTTTTCTTTTTTTGGTTTGGTTTTTGGTTTCTGAGGAGAATTTGTCGGTAGTTTATCTATTCATTAGCGCTATTGGTTCGATAACTTCTTACTGAACAAAAAGTGGCATGATTGACTAAGTTTAAATGGCTTAACTTAACTGACCAATAAGGCCCGTTTATGGATACCATAATTCACAATTAACGCTGCTACTGATAGATAGAAAATGATTATTTTTGTCTATTAGTTAAAATAGTTTAAGGCTCCATTTCACCTAAAGTAACAAAACCTTTTCAAATAAATAAATATTTAAGTAATATATAAGCCGACTTCCAGAGTATAAGCAATAACATTCATAAAAATCACTTAAAAGTATGAAATAATGCATATTGTCGAAATAATTCCCCTTTTCAATTCTGATAAAATTTTACAATTTCTCTACTCAATCTTCTTATTTTTGCAGTCGGTACCAGCCCAAACAATTGTAAACCTCTTTAATAAAAAAAATTAACACACTGCCTACGTCCTTATACATACAAACAATATTTAATAATTGGCTGGTACAAAATGGAATCCCCATTATTGATAAAATTACTGGTAGTGAATTAAGTTACATCATGAGATGACCTAGGTAGGCGAGGTTGGCACAATGCCTGTGGGCCATACCTTGGTGTTTTCCTGTACCTTTGCATCCAGTATCCAGCACAGACACATTATAATAATCATAGAATATAATAGATAATTATTTCAAATAGCTAATAATTGATTATGTCAAGGCACCGCACGACAACATTAATAAATACTTATATAATAGAAGACTGTCCCATGAACATTGTGAAAAATTATACCGATGGATACACCGTAGTAGTGCAATCAAATCGAAAGCTATGTAGCTGTTGATCTGGTCCTAGCTTTCTTTAATCATTCAAATAATATAATTTTTTGCCCAAATAAATTGGCAATGCAGTCAATCAGTCAAGTCAGTCGATTCAGTAAAGTGGAAGACGCTTTACTGAATCTTCCTAGGGAGTTTTGGAGAGAACACAAAATAGCACGATTTATGAAGTTGTACCACTTTTTCCCACACTTGTGCACGTTAACGAATATTTAATGGTTATATACGAATATTCTAACAATTTTACACATTAAAAATCGAAATAACACAAATTTACGAAAGAAATTCAAAAACAACAACGTCACACCTTCACGTCCCGCCAACACTCCAAAAAAATATGAAGATTAGGAAGGCAACACCGTTTATGTAGCAACAGAAAATAAGAAACATTTATTTAATAGAACAACGAATTTGAAAGAAAAAAATATAATAACTCTTCAGACCGATAATAATTGATAATTTTCTTAGCTAATCAAAAAAATATTATCTAGATTATAGACAATTTACTGCCTATAATAACGTTAGTAGTTACGACTTTTCTGAACAATTGCAATAAAAAACTTTTCTCGTAAAACACTTGCAAGTTGCATTAAAAAAACACAACAAAACGCAATAGTTAAGTCGCCATATTAAAAAAAAAGGTAAATGAACTTGGCGCGTGCGAAAACCAGCTGCAAGGGTCAATACTCCGAGCAATGCCCTTGCCCTTACTGTACTACAGGATCTCAATTACGAAAAAAAATGTAACTGTAAAAAACAGTTGCTCTCTTTTTGACGCCAAAAGTAGCCATGACATAAATAAAGACGCCATGTTGTTCGAATTTCAAACGGGTTGTCAATTTAAATATTATTTTTTTACTTGTTATAATAAACGCGGCAAAGGTAAGAATAAAAGAGCGCGACTAAATACTCACAGTTTTAAACACGTAGGAGCGTTCTGCGCGGGCGCAGTCCTGTAACTAACAGTATGGGTCCAGGAACACTATAACACCTGTGAGACTAGAATTCGCATTATTATGCATACCACGTGCGACCGAAGGCTGTATACAATCCTTTGTATTAAAAATGTAAACAAAGTAATGACATATCACCATCGATCAATGTCTTTAGCACAATTGACAAATGTGGAGATGGTGTCAAAATGAGACACGAGACCACAAGAGCTATGCTGCGCTTTGCTACCTTCTCGACTATGTCGCGCTTTTCGAAGCTCGATGACAGAAATTTGAGTAAATATTTTAATACAAAATTTAATAAATTAATAATACTCGAAAGTATGAGTGAGTTCTACGAAGAAACAGTATAATAATGAATATCAATATTTTCACATAGGTACAGCGATTTGTTTACGAAATTTCGCAAGTCTCGTGAGAACGCTCCTATATTAAATATATAACTAAACCAAGGACACTGGCGAACCCTGCCTGATTTTCCATCAAGAGCGGCCAAGCTTCGAACATATGTGGTTTTATAGTACTTAAAAAGTTAATATATCAAAAATATATTATATTTTTAGGACTTGGGAATAAAAAGTTATGAATCTCCGAATATCAGAGAATGAGGATTTTTAAATTCGTGACATCTGACAGCTTTTTGACACGACAAGGACTGTCGGGCTACCGAGCGCCGCCTGGTGACAAAAAAATATCGAAAATTCTTATTGACCGTTTTTGGTACCAGTTACGCCACCAGATGACGCTTTGTGTGCGTTGGGTATGCCCCCTAGCGGCAGAAAAAATATCAAACACCCTCATTGATGTGCAAAATACATCCTTGACTGTGGTAATCGTTGTCATCATATCTACATAGTCTATGGTTATCATGCTGTAAATTGTCAATTTGAGGCGTAAAAGCTCCATTTAGTGGTAGATATATTTATTTTCATTGGAGTATAAAATATTTTCTTTTTCTATAGCTCGCAGTTTCGTACTATTTTTATGAAAAAAAAAATTACTTGGGATGTGAAATAGATTCCTCTATACTATTTATATTTGCATACTAAAAAAATAATAACGTAACGTAAAAGCGACATCTATCATTTACCTGTTAGCATATTGCGTTTCCAAACAAACTGGTTATTGATTTCATTACGTAATTGACATTGCAAATAATAGATGTCACTGTTCCGCAAACCGCCACTAGAGCAACATATTGAACAATAGGTTAGGTTATATTTAATCAATTATCTTTTATCCCCCGAGTTTGATGTACATATAATATTATTGCTTTTTTTATTCCTATGATCATAAAGTACAACTTACAATAAATACTTTTTGTAGCCTCGTATTTTAATTACCAGGCAGTAAATATATGGCGACTTGCCGGTCTCCTTTCATCAACTTAGATTAACTATTACTGAAGCTAGATTGGCAGATAGATAGACAGACGGACGGAGAGCGGAAACCTAAAAATTGTCTGTCGGACGATAAAATTCCGTGTAGGGCACAATGGCCGGTCCTGACGTCAATTTAGTTCTTACAGAATAGAGATTCTCGAATCTTCTGTCGTTGCGAGTCAAGCGTTTCTCCACTGAGCCATGGGTGCCATATTTAAGAAAATCAATTAAACTACAGGTTTACGTGAAACCCTCTTGGGTCAGACCGGAATCCAACAAAAAAAAACATTCACCTTCAAATGGTAGAAACTAGACTAGTCACGACTCACGAGTCACGACTTTACTAAAAAAGGTTATATTTAGACAATATTCATTTAATTTTCATTAATATTCAAATAAAAAAATATAGCAAAATAATGTGTTTTGACACAAAAACAAAGAATAATAATTATATTACGATATACGTAGAACATTATATAATGTATAAGTACACGGTTATGTGAGGTTATGTGCCCGCGACGCTTTAGTTGTGCTGTCGTGTGTCAGTTTCAAATAGGTTTATAATCAAATAGGTTTTTGGAGTTTACTCCATAAGAAACGATATTCATATAATTATAAGCTCCGGGTATGAAAATCTATGGGAGTAAAATCGAATTCAAGATGTCTGACGGTCACAGGGTACGATGTCACACGACGTTTGCCGAAGATGCGTCGGTCGCTTTGCGTTGCGCCAAATTTTACTTTTTAGAGTAAACTCCCCTCGTGCGTCGGAGCTGATACACACACTATTTTTCTTTTCACACACTATTACTTCGAACGTCACTGATCGATTTCGCTTAAAATAATTTTCCTAAAGAGTATTTAGCATGATCTATCAGCATGGAAAATTGCAAGTTCCTCAGTTTCACTATTTAGAAATGCAAATTATAAGCCCTAACGAATAGATACACTGCCGACAAATTCACCTCGAAAACCGGGTATTAATCGAAGTGGTTCTTAGCTAGAATTCATCATCATCAGCTCGCTTATTGCTCGACGATGACTGTGGTTAAAATTTGCGTTAAAAGGAAGACAGGAAGACGAAGGGGAACAGCAAAACATACCGTGTAAATAACGTATCCTACCTTTATTCGATTATTGATACGAGAAATCGGAGAGTGTATTAAATCGGTCCGATATGTCTGACGAGGCTACATGGCGGACAATACTGCGGAAGTCGGACATCGGTGTCGGACGTGCCCAGACTACTGACTGCTGACTACTGACATAAAACCAATAAAAATAGGATTCTACGTGAGGACTGTGGACACATAATATAAATAACGGAAAACAGTTTCGACGGCAATAGTAATGCCAATAATACGCTATAATTGTTTATTTAAGTTCATTTAAAAACTTAAATGCGGGATTCACACGGGAGATACGAAACGGCGCTGTATTTTTAATAAGATAGCGATTCAAAATTTAACTTTATTCAGTAGTCAAGGAAATACACGTTTCATTGCGAAATTCGAACTCCTGCAATGAAACGTGTATCTTCTTGTAAAGTGATTAAAGTAAAATTTTGAATCGCTATCTTAAAAATGCAGCGCCGTGTCGCGTCGCTTCTCGGTGTGAACTGACGCCTCTTGGCAATTCGACCGTCAAAATTGGCATTCGGTCGACTTTCGCACACGTGTAAATCCCGCATAAGATGCTCATTATAAATAGGCACTTAAATATAATAATAAAGAGGAAAAGTGTCTTTGTTTGTATGTTTGCACTGAATAGGCTTCGAAACTACTGGACCGATTTTGATAAAATATTTGGCACTGACATAGTATAGACTACGGGGAAGGAGGCTACGTTTTATTGCAGCAAAATGTACCGTTCACTCGATATAAGTCAACATCCAATTTAATCTAAACGTAAACCAAGAATACAATAATGCGATATAGTTGACGGCCTCTGTGGCTCAGTGGTTAGCGCGTCGGCACTCGAGCCGGAGGTCGCGGGTTCGAATCCCGCCAGGGAAGAAAAAGTTTTCTGTATTCCTGGGTCATGGATGTGTATTAAATTATGTGTATAATATAATAAAAATCTTAAATATATTATGTGTAGTATAAAAGTATTAATATACTTCCCGTTTTCTGGTACCCGTAACACAAGTTCTTCGGATACTTAGCACGGGGCCAGATGGACGTGGTGTGAACCGTCCATAGATATTGTTATATTATTACGATGCTATTTACCGTGCAGTAAAGAAATACATTACATTAATTTTGTCGCATCTAATGTCTCTGATTACGTTTAATATTAAATTGGATCCGAAGTACGAACAGCGTGCACACGATTCTGTATTAACTCCTTATGTACCAGTTAATATTACACTCGTAACGAACACTATCTCGTCAATATATCGAGTAATTTTAGTGCAGTCCCCGACGTTGTCACGTACCCAGCTAGCTGCCAGCGCGCGGGCACTTTGTACCACGGCCGAAGAATATATATTTTACAAACGTAAAGAACCGTCACTCAGGGATTTACACGAATGACAGCTCGCGTCCATGTCGCGCGGCTGGGTGAGTGCGGGGATCGCGGGACGTAGGGGTTTTCAAGCCAGGACTTTCGTACACGGGGCTGGCCGCTGGTCGTTTCGGGGTTTGACATAATTTACAATATCATTTCATAATATTTATGATACATTTGTCTGACGCGACTGTCTTCGCCGGTGCTCGAGCTGTCATTTGTCGAGCGTGTGGCTCCTGTGATACGGCGGAGCTACAATAGTCGTGTTAAACTTGAGAAAAGACAGGGACTGAGTCAAATTACCGCTACGTACTATCGTACACAAATTATGGTATGCTCATTTGGTAATATGTTATATCTAATAATCAGTTTATTATCACATTAGATGGGTACTATAATATTATAAAGGAAAGATTTGTTTGTTTGTTTGCGTTGAATAGTTCTTAGCTATAATTTATCATCATCAGCTCGCTCACTGCTTGACAATTCGGGTGTTACTTAAATTTTTTAATCTCTTATAGAAAAATAGAAAAATCTGTCTTAATAATAATAATAATATTGTATTTAATAAAGCTAATGAGGGCCATTACGATGTTTTTGATGAAATAATCACCATAAAAGGGTTCATCGTTCTCCGATAACGCATAATCATTTCCGGCAAAACCCTTTTTATACGAAAAATTACAGGGATTATAATCAGGTAACTTTGCGATGATCAGTATTTTACACGGACCACGCTTTAAATTCTACTCAATTTATTCGAAACTAGCTGTTGCTCGCGGCTCCGCCCGCGTAAATACAGTATCCCAAAGGAACAGTGTACTTTTTCGGGTTAAAAAGTAGCTTATGTTTTAATCCAGAGCCTAAACTACTACCATACCAAATTTCATCAAAATCCGTTCAGTAGTTTTTGCGTGAAAGAGTAAGAAACATCCATCCATCCTCACAAACTTTCACATTTATAATATTAGTAGGATAGTACACTAAAAGATAAAATTCGACCAAACACATTTTTTCATGTAAAGTGATGCCAAGTCGATACCATATGACTCGCACTGTCAAAAAGCTATCAGATCTCATGTAAAACCAAGCTGGCATGGGTCAACCAATGACTTCAAAACTAAGGATGGGCTATGACGTACATTTGACAGAAATAATCTCCAAACAAGAAAAAGTTACGCCATCTTGATTTCAGAAGGTTACGCCATCTTGATTTCAGAAGGTTACGCCATCTTGATTTCAAAAGGTTACTCCATCTTGATTTCAGAAGGTTACACCATTTTGATTTCAGAAGGTTACGCCATCTTTATTTCAGAAGGTTACGCCATCTTGATTTCAGAAGGTTTTTTCTATGGACAAAATGTCAATATGGCAAATTTCAAACCTCGACTGCGACAAATAAAACTCAAAAGTAAAAGTTTAAGTGTGGACACTTTTTGCCTCGCCATGCCTCGTCTATATTATGTAAGTATATGGTGTCAAAGTATTTCTTTATTACGCGCTAAACAAGTGACATTTAAATTAGTAGCTTAAGGGCGCTATTGTATCTTTGTTAACATTGAGATTGTGATGTCAATTTCACGTTTGTAGTGACGACCGTCCGTTTTCCCGTCGCCGCATGACGTTCCACGAAGCAGTGGAGCCGCGCACCTCCAAACAATGTCGCAGCACAAACTACTATAATATAGCTCCGTGAGTGTACACTTTACTACACTACTCCATACACCACTCCATACACTACACCAGCTTTACTATTATCAGCCCCGAGCCAAGTGGGTAAGACGAGTTAAACGAAGCGCAAGACCGTACCACCAGACCACCAAAGTGTTTCGTAAATTTTTTTGACCCTCCTATCATCGGGTTGGATTATACCAGATTAACGAAATTTTCAGGATATTATGTTCCCCAATCTATCAATCACATTTAATCAATTAAAAAATAGAATATTTAATTTGTTAATAAACAAAATGTATTAAACTGTTGATAAATTAATTATTAATGATAAAAGCTAAATATAACATTCAAATTTTGATATTTATTAATTTTCAATATTTACTAGCAAACTTTTGACGGAGAGAGATGAAAATTTGTAAGAAGGTCTGAAAGTCTGAAGGTCTAGAAGTCTGGAAACTATTCTAGGGATCCGTGTTATAATTAGTAACAATAAAATAAAAACCTAACCAAGAGCATCAGGACATGTCTAAGGAGGGATCCGTAAATATCAACGCGTAATAGGTTTTTTTTTTTCAAATTACTTCATAAGGTACCGTCCGATTTTGTTCAAAATAATTTCCTTAGAGTTTTTAGCGTGGTCTATCGGCATGGAAACTTACGCGTTTCTCTTCTACTTTAGTAATGCTAGAGGGGGGGGCCAACTTACAAACCACTTTGGAGGCCGATTACTCGAAAATGATCGACTTTGTAAAAAAGTCATGTATGAAACATTGCCTTCATTTCAAAAGACCTATACAATGATACTCCACACGATGGGTTAGAATTAAAAAAAAAATTTTCATCCCCACTTCACATGTATGGAGAACCACCCATAAAATATAAAATCATTATTATAATTTAGCATTAGCCAAATTCGAGATCTGTACACAATCTACAACTATACCAAATCTCATTCATTTCTATTCATAATTAGAAAAGCTAGAAGCGCGGACAGACAGACAATCAGACAGACGGACGGACAGAGCGAAACTATAAGGGTTCCTTATGTATTACGGAGCCCTAAAAAAGAGAAATAAAAATATTGTTACAACCGCTTTCAAAAAGAAATAAAATCCCACCAAAAACATTTTTTCATGTAAAGTGATGCCAAGTCGATACCATACGACTCGCACTGTCAAAAAGCTATCAGATCTCATGTAAAACCAAGCTTCTGACTCTACCAAACTCCTGACTCTACACGCCTTGACTCTACAAGCCTCACAAACTCTGGCCGCTCGGTCATAAATCGATGGCAATTATTTTTATGGGATAATCTGGTCAAAATGTAAGGATATTATGTTACATATTATTTTTGAAACGAAAATTTAATACCTACTGATCACGGCCCATGAATATTTATTTTTGTTTTAAATACATCTTATATAATACATAATATTACAATTAGGGTCTGTTTCACAATCTACTAAGTATCAGACAGCATATTTGCATGTTTTGTCTCTACTCGATATAAAGCAAGCTGCAGCGACAAAACTTCCGAATAAACTATCCGACACATATTATTAAAAGATTGTGAAGCAGGCCCTAAATTATTTATCTTCTTTTTAACATACCCGCGTGGCCACTTAGTAAAAGTCCCGTTACAAACTCATTACAATTTCCTCTGGATTCGTGAATATTTAAGGTTCGCTAAAATCAACTCCGGATATTTTGGGCACATGATCCACTGCTTATGTATAGACGTTTAGGTAGAAAAATAATCGTTGTACTAGAAAAAAAATCTCCTATTTTTAAGCGAGTTTGCGTTGAGCGGATATTCCCCCATACATGAGATGATTTTTTTACTTTGAGTATGACAATGTTTTTTGTCTAAACGTCTTTATATGAGCAGTAGATCGTATACCCAAAATATCCGCAGTTGATTTTGCCGTACCTTATCAATCAATCAATCATTTATTTCACAGCATGTGATTAACATTGGTGGATGTAACGGGTACATCCATTCTTACACATCCTACCTTAACAATGGTGTGTGAATATGTCAACAAGTAATTATCATTATTTAATATAGAAAATACAAGTTCAATTAGTTACATAATAGTCAATTTTAATGCTAATACAAAGAAACAGTTTTTCAAAATGTTACGTTGTCAATGTTATTTATCTAAATAATATTAAATTATTTTATGAAATTAAAATCATCAAATAGTAATTACATTAAAAATCATAATAATAATAAAACAATAAAAATACACAATCGACAAAAAACAATTTTTTAATACTTATATTAAAAAAAAAAATCCATGTCTAAAATTAAAATAAATTAAAAAAAAAAAAAAATATTAACCTTAAATTGATTGTTTAATATATAGCAAAAATTCATTAAAATCATAAAACAATTTTCCATTAGCCATAATCTCAGATTTCTTTTGAATTTATTAATTGGTAATTCTTTAAATTGATTGGGCAATTGGTTTAATACATCTGTGTTTTATATATATTTATGTTTAAATTACACCAAGGGCGATAAAGTTTGAATTTATGTCTTTCATTTTTCCGTCCCTTCTTATATACCTATCTACAATAAACTCTAAAAACTTATTCCCTAAGGCCGGAACTATTAAGTCCGGAATCCGGAGGGCCCAGGAAAATTAAACCAACACAATAGAGTTGAAAATCGAACACACGAGTGTCGAGTCGTCAGATTTGACATTGACATTTTCAGGTCTATTGTATTAGCGCAGAGTTCTATTTTCAGCGCTCTGAATTTTTCCCGGCCTTACGAATTCCGGATCATATAGTCTCAGCCTTACTCAGTGGCCAGTGATCAGATAAAAATGAGTATTTTTGTCCAAATGACTGGTTCCTACGTATTTATGTAATTTTTTATTTTTTTATTTTACCAAAAATGTAGTTGTGATTCTACCGACTTGTATTTAACTTATTTCTATTTGCGTATACGTTTTTAATCTACGTAAAGTTCAGGTGAAATAAAGTTCGAACAGATACGTATTTTATTATTGTCGAAGTTTTCGTCCAAGCAGGTTTCCATAGTTGAAGATAAACAGGGTTAGGGGTTCATAGAGACCTAGGGTTGCCACCCGTACTGTAAAATATAGAGTTCCAGGACAAAACAAAAAATGTACACAAAACATTAAGGGGTTCGCAACCCTAGCATCAAATTGAAAAAATAGTATCGTCACTTCAACCTAGACTTGATTAAGAAATCTGTCAAATTCACTTTTAAAAATACCGGGCCGGGGGTGCCCGCTGCCCGATGTTTTTTGATTTATGAATCAGATAATCTAACAGAGTGAAATTGCAATAAGTGTACAATATCGGCAAAGCTCCTGCTCGACCAGTTTCAAAACGTTTTCCTTTGCACAAGATGTTTAAACACAAATGAAGTGACCGCAACGACCGGAGACGTGGTTGAACTACGTATTTACTCGTAAGTATGTGTGCATGCGCACCATTCAACGGCGCTGTTAAGATATAGCGGCGACTTGTTCGATAGTACATAAATTATTCAGTCTCGTGGTTTTTACTTAAGAGTATTGTACTCTACTATATTTACACAATGCTTACAATACTAAAGTGTGGTCACGGAGCACGCCGTACAATGTACAAAATTCTACGTGCTCCGCGACCGCACTTTAGTGCCAGCTCACGCATATAGCGTAGGTAAAAGACGCCCAATGTCTTTCCTCCTACCATTATAAATGCGAAAGTTTGTGAGGATGGATGAATGGATGGATATTTGTTACTCTTTCACGAAAAAACGACTGAATATATTTAAATGAAATTTGGTATGGTAGTAGTTTAAGCTCTGGATTAACACATAGGGTATTCTTTATCCCGAAAAAGTACAGTGTTCCCTTGGGATAATGTATTTTTTACGCGGGCGGAGCCGCGGGCAAGAGCTGGTTTTCAATAAATTGTACTTTTTATTCCGTGCTCTTTATTTTCATAAAAATCAGATATTCTCTATTTGACAACCCTAGAACCCCAGTGGGACACATAACTCACCATGTACCTCGGTACTCGCACGGCTGAAAATTTTCAAATGAGACTCCGGATTTATACTGCGAAAGTTCGTCTGGCGAGGGGCGCCACACGGACCGACTTTTGGGAACTTTGCAGGACTTTCTGTTGTCTAAGGACACACAGACGGACGGATTTTGTCAGCGAATAATACTAGGACGTCCAATTTGTATTCTGTTATCATCCAATTTGAACAGAATCCAATGTATTCCAATTCCACTACTTACATCTAGTTCCTTTCTTATATACAAAAGCGCGATCTGGAAATAGATTCCTGCCATCTATTATTTAATTAAAAGAGCTAAAGATTTAAATGTAGACCTTATAAAACATGACAAATAAATTCAAATTTATAAAATGATAAAAACTAAAGAGGTTTTAATACAATTCAAACTAAACATAAGAAAAATAACTATATAAATGGACTTCAAATTGATAGTTCTTATATATACATATATATAAAGCTCCGAGCAAAGCTCGGTTAACCAGGTACTTATACTAATACACTTGAAATCAAATTAAATTATTAAAAATTACTTCTGACTTGTGTAGCAAGTCATTACGTACTTTATAAATAGTTCGAATATTTCTTTCACTGACTTGTTAAAAACTTTAATCAATTATGTAAAACTTTAATGGAGAATTTTTTTGAAGTGCTGTGTACACCTGTCACTAACTATTGTGCCAGTAGGAAGTGAAACGGAACTAGAATTAAGTTATTAATGTAATTATCACTAAGTTGTTGGTGTATATATATATATATATATATATAAATAAAAAAAAACAAATAATACGACCAATATAAATGTCATTTATTTGACATGATATACAGAAAGTTTGCGTTTGAATTAAACTAGCCGGTGCCCGCAACTTCTTATCGCGTGGACCTAATGGAAACCACGCCACACAGACCGACAGACAAACAGACAAAAACTTTAAAATTCGATTTTCAACGTACCGTATATAATATCATACGCATTTAGTGCAAAGCTGTTAATTTGAAACGTTAGTGTGTACACGCCACGAGCCACGTGTGAGACTGTCCGCTCTCCTACAGTCGCGAGGTCACCCCGCAAGATCCAAGTTGTCAAATGAGCGATGCGGGTGTAATGAGAAAAGTTTTTTGATCAGCTCCCCCCGTGGTGGTCCACGAGCTCCCCCCGTCATAAGTTTGTCATCCAGTTATGTGACACTGTCTAATTAATATAGACAAAAACAAAACTAATTGCAACTTCTATTATCTTTAACGCCTAGAGATTTGTATCTTAAAAGATAACCTGTCATGTTTCCGTAAAGGTAGTCTATACTTTCTATACACACCATACTTCACATACTTACTACATACACCACACTTTCTATCGTCCAATGTGTGAATTGTGTATTTGGCATCCGAGGATGTTAAAAAAACAAAATTTTATAACGAGTTTAATAAATCTTCTTATTACTAAGGTAATATTGATTAAAACTTAAATTTAATATTAAGCACATATGCATCGATTCCAGGCTCGATATGGAATGCTGGGAAAAATAATATATTTAAATTACATACAAATAATTTCTAATGCTACAATATTGCGAAACCCGATAGTAGACACGCGTCGCGGCGATGCTGCTGCGTCAGCCGTATCCTCAGGGTTGTAAATGTAACTTGTGTGGGAGTGGATTGTTTTACAGTGGAGGAGGTATATGGACGAACTGCAGATTGCTTGAAGCCTGCAGCGTCCCACCGATTGGACGATAGGCAGTATGGTGTATTGCTCGCATAAGAAGCGTTTGAGACTTTTGTTCCTCAATATAAGTCTCGCCGTTAGTGTTTATTATTATGTTCACGCGCCCCATTACCACACGACGGCAATAAATACACCATCGGGCGTTAAGCGCCGGCTACACTCGTCCGGCATGAAGGAAAAGTGTTCGACTACGGATCACGCGCCCACGCGTATATAATGACAGCACAGCTTTTTCCTTCTTTATAGTGTAATAAATTATTATACACGGATGCTGGACAACTGATCAGAAAGAAGCTTTTTTTGGCCTCCATAAATGATAACATTTTTATAATGGTATATAAAAAAATAAATCATAATACAAACGTACAATGATGAAACCTGTATAATATAATATGTAATGTTTGTCTTCGGCTAAGCCTAAATGCCAACTATCGGCTCCGTCGATATTTCAGCCAATCAATGAACTATATTTACGAAGCCTACCTATGCTAAAATATATTAAGTATCAAAGGACATTCTTTTCACATTTTGTATAAACGATGAACCATTCCCGTCACATTTCCAAAAAAATAGCGCGTATGTTAATAAAAAAAAGTCTCATGTATTTAAGAGCTTTGGTTAACAATGTCGATTACTTAATCATCTAGTATATTAGCTAGTTATTATAACTTTAGATATTTTGTTTAAAAGAGGTTTCCGCCTTTTACAGTCCACGCTGGAATTCTCCGACGCGACGCGATGTTCTCATCATGTATAAAAGGTACTCATTACGCGACGCGAGAGTCAACTATCTGCTGCACGTGCCTCATCCTGCAAATCGTCGCCATGTAAGCGGCCTTTAAGTCTCGACACTGGTATTCTCCGGCGCTCTCATCATCTATTGCACTCATTACGCGACGCGAGAGTCAACTACCTAGCTGTTGTACATCCAACTCGATCCAACATTCTTTTAATGCTTTAAGCTCCTCTGAAATAAACTTTGCCGACTTTCAATACAGCTAGTAAGCTTATGGGATCTTGTAACTTGTAAGCATAATATGGCATGTTAAGAAGAATATGGGATTTTGTAAACATATTATGGGATCTTATAAGTATGGGGGATCTTGTAACTTGTAAGCATATGGGATAATTTTGTAAAGTTAAAAGATCTTGAATATTGTACAATTTGATTGACTTCATGCCTGTCACGTCAGGAAAAGAAACTGTGAAACTTGACTGACTCCAGAAGTTATAACCTACTACAGAGGCGGACCGTAGTATTGGGCCCTAGGCTGATACTACTTAGTGGCCCACCTAATTACTCAAAGTATAGGAAAAAATAAGACACTAAAATACTTACGATCTGTTTAATCGTCTATTTTTGACTTTGAATTGACTTAGCTAAAGCCTAAAAAGCCAAATGGTAGATCCGGCCCTGGCCTACTAAGCATTTAATTTCTGTAATGTTCAAACAACCCTTTTCTTTGGAATGAGACGTTAGTGTATATTATACTAAATATACGCGGAATACGAGGAAGATTCTGCCAAATCCCTAATGTAATAATAATAGGAAAATCAGATAATACCAAGTGCTATTACTTATTTAGTTTGGCCGAGCTACAGGGTAATATTCAGTTTCCAAAATAATCGTAAATGCTAAGTGTGGGCGACACACGGTCGAGGCATTGTTGCGAAAACGTTGACAACAGCCCGATTTTATCGAACAAATAATGTTGCTCGCATCTTTGTGCGCGCAATGGTAAATACCGCGGTAACCCCGCATTCAGCAGCGAAAACAGTAGCCTATGTCCTTCCCCGTGGTATACTCTATATCTGAGCAAAATTTCGTTAAAATTGGGTCCAGTAGTTTCGGAGCTTGTTCTGTGCAAACAAACAAACGTTTCCTCTTTGTAATATTAATAGTATAGTGTACATAAAATGACAAATTCTACTTTGGTCGAGGCATCCTTCGGTACTAATAAGGCGGCTTATAGAAGAAAACCGGCGTAAAATAGCGCCTTTGTGTTTTGCCGCGTAGATTTATAAGACCCGGGAACCATGGGAATTAGGAGGTATAAAGGGCCGCATGTATAAGCTCAGCGGCCTCAAGAAAACTGGCATGTAATAGCACCGTCATTTTGTTTCGCCAAGTTTAAGAGTCCAGTTGCACCCTGCAAGGCAGTTTAAAACACCTGACTGGGAGTTAAGGAAGAAATAGCTGTATTTAATCCCTCAGCACCAGCAGGCAAGCAATCTGGATCCAGTTTGGGTACCTCAGAGAGAAAGACGCAAGAAAAGTACTTAGCAAATGCTTCAGCGCTTTTGATTACCCGAGTAGTAGGCGCTGTTTAAAGAAACGGCTAGTTCAAACCCCCTTTAGATTTTGATTGGATATATGCTGCCAGAATTGCTTGAGATTTTTGAACAACCTACTTTCAATAGAACAACAGTGTCAGCTGTACTCAGGTTGTACATTAATTTTTAATTCTGTGTGCTGTGTGCGAGTTTTCGTCACTACTCACCGTGAAGAAGTTAACTACAATTTGTATGGCATCGAAACAGCGCCCCTAGTGGCAAACAATGGAAACTAATTCAATGCCATACAAATTGTAGTTAACTTCTTCATGGTGAGTAGTGACAAAAACTCGAACTCCGCACACTGATCGCAAGTTCCTAAAGTGAGTGTAGGTGATCTCGCAGCGAGTCCGTTTCCATTTATTACGCAGTCGATTTTTGAGCTTTATACCCTTAGCTATATCTGCACCCTGCGGTGAACCAAACAGGATAACGGCTATAACCCGAGGATTGACTTAAGTAACTCCTCTGGTGTTGCGGTTGTCACGGCCGCAGTCGCTTATCATCAGCCAATTCCTGCTCGTTTGCGGTTTCATACGCAGTCAGAATCACTGGTCAAACCTAAGTAATTGCCGTGTGAAATCGAAGTTTTATTTACTAAAGCGCCCTGCTTTCCAATTTTTTTTTTTCACAAATCAGCATTTGAAAGGGGCGTAAACGTAACGTTATCGAATGAAATTTGTATGGGCGCTGTCATGATTTAAGAATAGAAGAATTTTGACAGACTTTAATACAATTGTCATTCGATAACGTTACGTTTACGCCGCTGGCAAATGTCCCTGCTAGGTCCACTGTTTGTATATTGTAGGCTGTCGCGAATGGTTAAAGAGAAGTAAAATGTCGCAGTGCTGGTGGCACGATATTCATAAAAAGTCGAGCTCTCAAATTTATGAATTGTTGCCTGTCGTCGCGCGTCATTTACAGATCGGCGAAATCAGTATAATCTATGTTGATCGCCTCGCTACGCCCCTGAGCCTTTAGCCAAGTTGCCATCGGTAATTACGACGAATTTTGAAAACAAAAATATATTGGATTTAAAATTAGCATCGATAAGTGACATAGCGAATCAAAGTCAAATCCCATACATTTTTGATTTCGAACTTCGTCGACCGTCGTCGTAATTAGCGATGGCAACTTGCATAAAGGCTCCGGCATAGAGGCTACCCTGGGGCGTCCAGCGTCGCGACGTACAGTTTGGGAAGCCCTGTAAAGTGCAATACCACTGAAAGTTGTAATATCTTAAGACCCCGACTTTCACAGATGTCGGTCGTTAGAGAAACGTTTGAGCTTCTATCGCTTTGATGCGGGAATTTGTATCGGTATCCTAGTGGTATTGGGATGAAACAGCTCCTTAGGGTCAGGAGTTATACTCCGTTCAGATTCAATTCAATCCATCGTAAACAAAGAGAACGATAGATCGCATAATGCCACCAATTTAAATGTAACTTATTAACCGTGCAGTAAAAAATTACACATTCATTTTGTCGAATTAAATATTTTTGTTTACGTTATGTTATCATTAAATTGGACCTGAACGGAGCTTAGGCTAAGTTTATATTCAGTTTATAAATTACATTTTTTTCACTTCAATCTCTCAAATCTCTAAGCATCTGCAGGTATTTAGATATTCGTTCCTTATATATAACATGTCACCCGGGACTTTAATCGTGCCATAAACAACATTTAATACTTTCAGTAACCCCCGAATTTTCAAGCACTGAGTGAGCTGATGATGATGAATGAGAATCATCTCAATCACGTTAGCTTTCAAACAAAAAACCGCATCTGAATCGGATCTATAATGCCACGCCACGGACAGGCACACGCATAGACACACACAACACAGAACACACACAGACACACATACACACAGGACACTAACGCACACAGGACACACACCGACACTTACAGAGACAAACGGACACGTCAAACTTATAATACCCCTATTTGCGTCGGGGGTCAAAAAGAAAATCTGTCGATCCTGCGGAAACCATTTTCTATAATAAATAGAAGCCTGTGTAATCTAAACTATCTGTATGCTAGTTAATTTAAACTATATGTTGGCAGCATGCATCGTTCATACCTATGTTGGGAGCATGCATCGTTCTTACCTGTGGTGGGAGCATGCATTGTTCTTACCTGTGTTGACAGCATGCATCGTTATTACCTGTTTTGGCAGCATGCATCGTTCATACCTATGTTGGGAGCATGCATCGTTCTTACCTGTGGTGGGAGCATGCATTGTTCTTACCTGTGTTGACAGCAAGCATCGTTATTACCTGTTTTGGCAGCATGCATCGTTCATACCTATGTTGGGAGCATGCATCGTTCTTACCTGTGTTGGTAACATGCATCGTTCTTACCTGTGTTGGTAACATGCATCGTTCTTACCTGTGTTGGGAGCATGCATCGTTCTTACCTGTGGTGGGAGCATGCATTGTTCTTACCTGTGTTGACAGCATGCATCGTTATTACCTGTTTTGGCAGCATGCATCGTTCATACCTATGTTGGGAGCATGCATCGTTCTTACCTGTGGTGGGAGCATGCATTGTTCTTACCTGTGTTGACAGCAAGCATCGTTATTACCTGTTTTGGCAGCATGCATCGTTCATACCTATGTTGGGAGCATGCATCGTTCTTACCTGTGTTGGTAACATGCATCGTTCTTACCTGTGTTGGTAACATGCATCGTTCTTACCTGTGTTGGGAGCATGCATCGTTCTTACCTGTTTTGGGAGCATGGATTGTTCTTACCTGTGTTGGGAGCATGCATCGTTCTTACCTGTGTTGGGAGCATGCATCGTTCTTACCGGTGTTGGGATCATGCATCGTTATTACCTGTTTTGGCAGCATGCATCGTTCATACCTATATTGGGAGCATGCATCGTTCTTACCTGTGTTGGGAGCATGCATCGTTATTACCTGTTTTGGGAGCATGGATTGTTCTTACCTGTGTTGGGAGCATGCATCTTTCTTACCTGTGTCGGGAGCATGCATCGTTCTTACCTGTGTTGTGAGCATGCATCGTTCTTACCTGTGGTGGGAGCACGCATTGTTCTTACCTGTGTTGGCAGCAGCATCGTTCTTACCTGTTTTGGCAGCGTGGATCGTTCTTACCTGTGTTGGGAGCATGCATTGTTCTTACCTGTATTGGGAGCCTGGATTGTTCTTACCTGTGTTGGGAGCATGCATCGTTCTTACCTGTGTTGGGTTGGGAGCATGGATTGTTCTTACCTATGTTGGGAGCATGCATCGTTCTTACCTGTGTTAGGAGCATGCATCGTTCTTACCTGTGTTGAGAAATTAAATGAAAATTTATTTCCAGATGAGTAATTTGAGACTTTTACAAACTGACGAAGGTCTGAACCCGAATTTTTGTTATTGACTTACACTTTCATTTTAGTTTTATTGAATTATAAATGTACCCGCTTGATATCATAAACTGATTGTGGAGTTTCGACAAATCAAAACGGGTTCGACGTTGGTTTGACGTTTATGAGAATAGTATTTTGCAGTTTTTACATATCGAGAGTTCGGTACTGGATCGTAAATGTATTATTTCTGGATTTAATTGGCAGTATCGACCTTCTGGGGTTCACTGGCTCTTGCTCTATGAAGTGCGTGTGTTGTGCGAGATCTCGCCCGTGTGTTTTCAATAGAAGCAGTTGAAATAGTTAACACTAAGAGCTCGACGCTGAGACAGAACGCCCGCATTAATGACAATTTGCGCTAACTACTGCGCGCCAGGGTGATCACGATGCAGTGAAATGGCGGACATGTGAATAAATTTACAGATTTGACCAATAATAAGATACTAATTAAAACTAGTCGTAAACAATATTCTTGAAAGAGACAAACGTCGTAAAAATTCCGAATAAGCTATTCAACACTTATTAAAAGAAGAAATATAAATGAATACACTAACGTACAAATATATTTTAAGCTCATAAATACTGAGAAGATAACATGCCAGCCATTTGATTTGTAACACAAAACTTATTTGGAAAGCAATTAATTACAATTGTATCTAGATTTAACAATTTATCTACACTGATATTATTATTATAAATAGGAAATATTTTTTGTTTGAATCTGGAATCTGTATGTTTATTTGCACTAATTAGGCTCCGAAAGTATTGGACCGATTTCGATGAAAGAACACTGGCGAATCCTGCCCGATTTTCCATCAAGAGCGGCCAAATTTCGAACATATGTTGTTTTAGAGCACTTAAAATGTTATGTAAAAATATATATTCTATTTTTAGAACTTGAGAATAAAAAATTATTAATCTCCGAATTTCAGTGAATTCATGTGCAAAATTGGTACGTACTGTGGTAATCGTTGTCATCCTATCTGTATACTTGTATAGTCTATGGTCATCATGCTGTAAATTGTCAATTATAGGCGTAAAAGCTCCATCTAGTGGCCCAATAGATATATCTGTTTCTTATTGGAGTATAAAGTTATTTTCTTTTTCTATAGTTAACCAGTTTAGTATTGGTTTTATGGAAAAAAAATAACTTGGGGTGTGAAATAGATCTATTTATACTATTTTATACTATTTATATACTTATATCAAGAAAAATAGTTATTATGTTTTTGGTTTTCCTAACGTGAAAGCAAAAGATAAATCATTTATCTGTTAGCATATTGCATTTGCAAACAAACTAGTTATTAATTTCATTACGTTATTGACATCACAACTAATAGATGTCACTTTCCCGCCAACCGCCCTAGGGCAATTTATTAAAAAATAGGTTATGTTATATTTGATCAATTATCTTTTATCTCCCGAGTTTGATGTATAATATTATTGCTTTTTTATGTTCTTATGTTCATAAAATCAGAGCTCAGCTCTTTATAATATTAATAAAACTCATATTTTTTATCTTCTCATATTAATATATTTTCTCAGACTCTAAAACTCGAACAACAATTTTATATAAAAAATGTCAACCCACAAATCTTGCAATCTGTCACAATTTAAAATCTCTAGAAAAATAAATATAAATAGGTTTCATAAAATCTCGTTTTACATCATAAACTAGACATCATAAACTGATTTTTGTAGTTTGGACCAATCGAAACTAGTTGACGTTGGTTTGACGTTTATGAGAATATCAATTTGCAGTTTTAAGGTGGACCGCACTAGGCGTAACTACGCGGCAGCGGAAATACGCGACGCGACACGGCCAAATATTCTTTGGATGAAATTGTATGTAACATAACCCCCTACACGGCAGCGGAACTACGCGACGCGGCACTCCATTGCTGCATTATTAGTAGGGACGTGTCGCTCCGCTGCCCCCTAGTGCGGTCCCTTTCCCTTTGCGGACCTTTAACATCGGACTGGATCGTCACTGCATTATTGCCGGATTTAATTAGCATAATTCATCAATCAGGCCAACGAGGACAATCTGGAAACACATCTAATTTCCGTGTCCTACGCTACATCACCGCGTGGTCGCCCGCTCTGCCTGCGCCAGCCAAGCACCGTACTGCTCATCCTCCAGCCGTAACGCACCTACACACCCTCTAGCGTCTCAATTTCAATCCTAATCATCATTTTAAAGGACATTGGGACACCACACATTCCCATCACTGCAACTCTTGCAGTACCCCAATTTATAGAGAAAAAAAAACATTTTAGCTATTGAGTAAAATTTAAATAATCTTCGAAAATTTTAAAAAGTTTTAATTTATTGCAAAGTACATAAAATAAAGATTGTAGCGGGCATTGGCCCACCACACATTCCCACTTCAGGAACTGTTGCCACCAAAACACCCCTTGATAATATCGTTGTTAGGTGTTCAGATTTATCAGAAAAGAAAAACTTAATTTTTGCCTTGTTATTATTATTATTATTATTAATTATTATCTACAAAATTGTTTGTAGTCCAAAACCGAAACGATACGACACGCGGCTCTGCATTTTTAAGAAAATTATTCAAAATTGAACATTATTCGTTACACGAGAAGATACACGTTTCGTCGGCTGTCGGCTCAAAAAGTCTGCATGTTGCATAAAGCAGCCCGGCGAACGATTTAAATAGCGCGTTATGAAATCCCACTTCTGATCTTCTTCTGATACTTGTGATTTAATTTTAAAGAAAAGATACGAATCCAAAATTAATTTATTAGCAATCGTTAACAATCAGACGTTATTCTAACAAAGAAAACGCAATAATCGAATGCACTAGAGAGCCCGTCCGTCCCAATCCAAGCGCTGGAGCGAAGTCGCGCCTGCTCGTTTCCTCGCCCCTCACCTCACGCCATCGTCCCTCGCCTCATGCCTCCGTCGCACCGGTTTTCGACGGGGTGACCAGGTTATTATTGTAAGGAATATTATGATTGTCTATTAATATGATAACTACAAATTACAATTGATAGTATAGTCTAGTCAACAAGTTCAAAAATGTGTTAAATAGAAATAAAGCTCCTAAAAATATGTGCGGTAGCTCATTCGATTCGGAATGACGTCTAGAAAAATGTTTTTTAAGGGTATATTAGCACATAAAAAAATTGCGATTGTTATTAACAAAATAAGATAAAAAAATAGGTATTTAGTTTTTCGTTAATAACTTTTAAAATAATTATATTTAAGGAATTTTGAAAAAATATCCTGAAAGAGGAGGAAATTTCCAATGAAAAAGTCCTAACTCCCGGAAGTCTATCTATATTATTTATAAATTTTTTTAACGCTGGAAATAGGGCTCCGCGAGGGCGTTACGGCATAGGCGCGCCGTCTAAAAAGCCGGTATATCACCTAAAATATTTTTTCAGAATCATATCAGAAAAATCAGAATCGTCAGATCCATATCTTATGCAATAAGATAGTTTTTTTTTTTTTTAATCCCAAAGTAGTCTATTTGTTTATAAACAATTTCTTAACAAATGACGTAAAAAAAATTTTTCCAATGTTAATTAATACCTATATTAGATGCCAAAACAGTAATAATAAGATATTACCAAAAAAATTTTTTTTTGATAACATTTTTTAGAAATTTCATTTTTAGTTAATTTAAAAAATATATAATTAACAAAATAACAAACTTTCATTTTTTTTTTTGCATAAATTTATTAAGTACCTAAATAAAAAGAGCTCCACGAAGCGAAAAATTTATAGACCAATTATTATTTAAACTTTTATGCCGTAATTTATAAAAACAGAGATTGGAAAAAATTTGTTAATTAACAATGGTGTAACTTTTTGAAAAATCGACAATTAATTTTTTTTTCACCGAGGTTTTTTTCGTTCAAGTGTCTAGATTACACCATAATTTATTCAATTTTTTTAGTTGTTATTTAATATTTAAAAAAAATATTTTAGGTGATATACCGGCTTTAGACGGCTCGCCTATGCCGTAACGCCCTCGCGGAGCCCTATTTCCAGCGTTAAAAAAAATATTAATAATATAGATAGACTTCCGGGAGTTAAAAATTTTTCATTGGAAATTTCCTCCTCTTTCAGGATCTTTTTTTAAAATTCCTTAAGTATCATTATTTTAAAAGTTACTAACGAAAAACTAAATACCTATTTTTTTTATCTTATTTTGTTAATAACAATCGCATTTTTTTATGTGCTAATATACCCTTAAAAACATTTTAAGGGTATATTAGCACAACGGCTCCTCATTCGTGAAAACTACAAAATAGCGGGTTAATATCACAGAAAAATAGCCCTTAATTACTTCAAACTGTCATCGGACAAATCATATTAATAATATTGTTCTTTAATTGGCCAGCCGGCTATTAAAAACAAGTTTGAATTTCAACTTTATTTCTAACGAGATAAGGTTCCTATGATCTCCCACCATAACTCCGAATATATCGGGTTTTATAGAGATCTGTGATTCCAATATTCGTGTTAAAGTTGTAACGTGCAGCGCATAGATGTCGCTTGAGTCGATCTACATCGCGCTATCGCTTGTCCGACCTGAAGTGTATAACACATTATTGTTTTTCATATATTGTAGAGTTCTGCTCTCGGACACCGTCCGATGAACAGCTCCGCTCGCTACGATCGTTGCCGTCGTCCCGCGCTCTCTATTTGCGCTCTCGCTCTATACGTGTGTCATTGCTCACAATAGTGCACCACTGGAAGAAAGAAGACAGAAGACTCAAGAGTCAAGCTCAAGAGGCAAGACTCAAGAGTGAAGAGACAAGGCGCCACCCAACCGCCTTTGCCGCCCGACCCGTGCCGTACCGTGTCTCGCGCCGCGCCGCGATCGCCACCTACCGGACGATTCGTGCGACCGCTCGCATCGTCCGTCTCGCTCTTTAGTGCGAGCCTTCTGCTCGCACACCCGCCGCGAAGTTACCGCCGCGTTAGGACGAGCGTGCGACCGGTCGCATCGTCCGTCTCGTTCTTAGCGCGAGCCTTCTGCTCGCGCTCCGCCGCGTCTCGTTCGCGAACACTAGCGCCCTAGTGTTTAGCGCAACGTTAGTGAGTGAGTGAGTTCCAGCCGCCCTAGGAACAATTGTAAGTACCGTGACACGGTTAGGCACACTACACGAGGAGTTTTCCTCCCTACACACCTCCCCTCCCGGTCGCCGGGAGGGGCTGTATCCCCCAATATTAATTAGAGAGCAGAATTTCATCTCACAACCAGGATAAAACTTCCTAATTATGGCCGACGCCTTAATCAGGAAGTTCCTGTCGTTCCTTCAGAACGAATTCCCTGATGCCGCTAAGAAATGGGAACGCTTCGCGAGCGCCCATGAAGCAGACTCACCGGCGTCGCCCGATTGCGACGCCCCGCTAATCCCGGCCGAAACAGAGCCCTTATCATCTCCTTCAGAGATGTCTTGCTCAGAGCAAGAAACCGACCGTAGTGAACAAGGCGAGTTCACTACCGTCAGATATAAGAAGACGAAGAAGAGGAAGCGCCCAGAAGGCACCTCCTCTCCAGTCTTATCTTCCCCGACCAAATCGGTCCGCAAAAATAGGAAAACCGTGCAGGCTCATGGCTCCGCGACCCCCGTTACCTCAACGGCCCCTCTGGCCTCCCAGGCCCCTCTGGCCGCCCAGGCTCCGCTGGCCTCCCAGGCCCTTCCGGCATCTCAGGCCTCCCTGGCCCCTCAGGCCTCCCAGGCCCCTCAGGCCTCCCAGGCCCCTCAGGCCGTCCGTACGCCAAAAATGCCTCCTCCTGTAATCATACAGGAGAAGGCCAAATGGAATATAATTTCTGCGGCAATAAACGAGCAAAAGCTTCGATACTCTTCTGCGCACACGACCCCCATAGGGATCAAAGTGCAGGTTAAATCGTCGGAGGACCACCGCCTCCTCACCGCGTTCTTACGCGCAAAGAACATAGGCTACCATACGTATGCCCTTGAAGACGAGCGCCTTCTGCGCGTCGTCATTACAGGAGTCGATAAGTGCCTCTCCACAAAAGAGGTACTCATGGACATCCAGTCCCAAGGTTTTCCCGCCTTAGAGGTACATCGCATGTACCACCCTATTAAAAAACACGAGTACAATATGGTACTAGTAACCCTCCCTCTTACACCAGAGGGCAAGGATATCTTCAATATCCGAGCCATCTGTCATATTACGGGCATCCGCGTCGAGCCCCCCCGTAAAAGGGGCATCCCTGGCCAGTGCCACCGATGCCAACTTTACGGGCACTCGGCACGGAATTGCCAAGCTAGGCCGCGTTGCGTTAAGTGCCTCGGTGACCACGGCACCTCTGACTGTCTCCGTAAGAGCCCAGCTGAGGAGTCCGAACCCCCCAGCTGTGTTCTCTGTAAGTCTAAAGGACACCCCGCCAATTATAGAGGGTGCAAAAAAGCACCCAAAGTAAAAAAGCGTAGTGCACCGCAGACTAAAAGTGCCCCCCCCAAACAGAGATTCGTCGCTGCCCCCCTACCCTCCCAATCTGCATGGTTCAAGCCCGCGCAGAAACGTAGTTCGGAGCTAGCGGTTTTCCCCGCTCTCCCCAGTAAGGCCATGCCCTCCGCGCCCGTAGCGCCTAAGGCCACGCCCCCTCCGACTCCCAGCTTCACTGCAGACCTCTCTTTCGTCCAGCAGTTTTTAAGCAACATCGGGCCTATTGACCCGATGGAGCTTTCTATTTTAGCGACAAAGCTAAAAGGTTCGGCCACAGACCGCATCCAAGCTTTGTCAGACCATCAAGTCTTGATCCGTCAGATCAAGGCCCTCTCCACAAACGGTAATTAATGGAGCCCTCGGGAAGGACAAAGCCGCACTCGTTACGCGTAGTGTCGTTCAATACGAACGGCATTAGGAATAACATTAGCGAAATTCGCGATTTTGTAAGCAGCCAAAATGTCGATATTCTTCTAGTGCAGGAGACTTTCTTAAAACCTAGCATGAGGAGCCCTAAAATAGCTAACTACAAAATAGTCAGAAACGATAGAACTCGATCCCGACTCGGAGGTACTCTTATCTACTATAAAAAATCACTACATTGTATCCCACTAGAGACACCGTCATTGTTATCTTTAGAAACATCTGTTTGCCATATTAGTATGTCCGGTCACGGACCCATTGTTATAGTAAGCGCGTACTTAGCGTGTAACAAAGAACTCCATTCAAGCGACCTACAGGCGCTATTCAATTTAGGTAACGCTGTCATCATTGCCGGCGACTTTAATTGCAAACACACCGAGTGGGGCAATGTTCATAACAATAGAAACGGCACCATCCTTTGTAATTTAACCGACACTTTAAATTTTGCACTATTAGCCCCCACCGACCCCACTCGCTATGACACCAATGAAAACATCAACGGTGTCATACGCGATCCTAGTACGATAGACATAGCCTTAGTTAAAAATGTTTCTCTCAATATCAATATTGAGACTCTCCACGAGCTTAACTCAGACCACAGACCGGTTATGATTACACTCGGTAGTCTTAACCCCAATAATTCTAGTACTAGGAAGATAATAGATTATAAATCACTAGCGGAGAACATTAAAGTCCTTCATTCTAGCCACTTAGACAAAATCCCCGATATTATAGATAGTAAAGAGACAGCCATAGAGGCCGCCTCCCACTTGACCGATCACCTGGTAGCGACCATAGAGAACTCATCTAGGGAGGTGCCAACGACCCCCAAGGGCCGTTGACCCCTCCCTGAGGACATAAGGGAGTCCATCAGACTCCGAAATGCGGCTAAGCGCACATATGATCGCTACCCGTCGGAAGAGTGGAGGAAAGCCCTCCGTCACTACGAGAGGGAAGTTAAGTTTAAAATCAAACAGCACAAAGCCGAGAGTTGGGATCGACTTCTCAGTGATTTAGAACCGTCTCACGTGGCGTACTGGCCACTCGCGAAGGCCCTCAAAAACAACACGGAGAGCGACATGCCTCCGTTAGATAGACCTAACCGTCCTCCTGCATTCGAAGACATTGACAAGGCCGAGTGCCTAGCTGATAATTTCGAACAACAGTGCCGGCCGAGTACTCTCCCGATTGATCCCGTGCACCTTAGCTTAGTTAATAGCGAGGTCAACAGCCGACTCTCGAGGCCACCTGACGTAGACAGGGTGAGGATGGTGGACTCGGAGGAGGTCAGTGACATTATTAAGTGTATGAATGCCAAAAAGGCCCCAGGCCTCGACGGTATTTCAAACAAAACACTTAAAATGTTACCGTCCGAGCTAATTCAACTCCTAGTGAACATCTTTAACGCCCTCTTAGTAGGATGTTCATTTCCAGACATTTGGAAAGTAGCTATTCTCATAGGTATCCACAAACCGGGGAAACCCCGGAAGGTGCCTGGTAGCTACCGCCCAATAAGTCTCATTAGCTCCCTAGGTAAAGTCTACGAAAGAGTTATTAAAAGGCGCCTTAATGACGTCATAACCGACAAAAAACTCCTTCCAGACGAGCAGTTCGCCTTCCGCGAAATGCACAGCTGTCCCGCTCAAGTACACCGCTTAACGGAGTACATATTATCTAGCAAAAACGACAGGAAGACGACATGCGCCGTATTCTTTGACATTGCAAAAGCTTTTGATAAAATTTGGCATAACGGACTGTTATACAAACTCTATCAAATGGAAATACCCGATTATCTCGTCTTACTAATTAGTAACTTTTTAAAAAATCGTAAATTTCATTTCCGCGTAGAAGGCGCACTGTCGTCGCCAAGATATATGGAGGCGGGAGTACCGCAGGGCTCGGTCCTCTCGCCCTCCCTATATAACCTGTACACTAGTGACATCCCCAAACACGCTAAGGTGCAATTAGCTATGTTCGCGGACGACACAGCCCTTTATTATTCAAACACACGAGCCCGTACCGCGTCTAAAGTCCTCCAGGAGTCAGTTACCGCTCTCGGTAATTGGTTCTCCAAGTGGAGAATAGAAGTCAATCCCGATAAAAGTCACGCCATTCAATTCAATGGTAATAAATCAGCGGGGCGTAAGTGCCCCCGTAAAGTAATGAGCCCTATTAGCCTGCACGGCAACATTATCCCTGAGGTCTCTCAGGTCAAATATTTAGGCGTAGTACTAGGCAAGTCGATGACGTTTTCGAGTCACATCAGTAACACACTACGTAAAGCGAAATTTGTACTCTACAAATTATATCCGCTACTTAATTCGCGAAGCAAAATGTCCTTAAGACATAAGCTTACATTGTATAAGGTTTGCATCAGAACGATACTCACTTATGCGTGCGTCTCTTTCGCACAGATAAGCGAGTCTCAAATGGACCGCTTGCAAAGAGTCCAGAACCGGTTTCTAAGCATGGCAACAGGCGCCCCCTGGTACATGCGTAACATCGACTTGCATAGGGACTGCGAACTAGTCACTATTAAAGCCTATATCAAGGAACTCGTAGAGAGATTCTTTGATAAAGGCAAAAACCACCCAAACCCCCTTATAAAAAAGGCACTGGACTACAACCACGACGCACTGACTTTCCGACACCCGCACAAACGGCCTAAGCATATCTTAGCCGATCCCGTTGACCCGATCACAAAATACGTAACGTACTGTGTACAGTTACGTAAACACAAATCACACGCACCCGCGACGCTAGCATCGCACCGGGGTCGACGCCGGCGCCTACCCCGAGGTCCCACATCCGACACGACAACACGTACAGACGTACAGACCGACCCTAACACGGGACCGGACCCGAACCCGAGTTCGAGTTCGCATCCCAGTAGTCTAGGTACACTCCTAAATAGTGTCCGCGACCGCGATATTGATATAGAGAGCTCTACCAATACCGCGAACCTCATCGACATTAGGACTTACGCGCGCGAGTCATCCCGACCGTACGCGGAAGGGGAGAGGGACGGCCCTCTCAGTACCGATATCGACCAAATCGAGAGCTCCTCTATCGCGATAACTCGCACGCCGCTAGTCTCTGCTACCGCGCGCGAGCAACCTCACTCATCAGCGAGTGAGGAAGGGGTCGGACCCCTCAGCAGGAGAGACCCGCGTCTCCCCTGTCAAAATAATAGCTTCTAATCCGTAGCTGTCCCCAATATCCGGTTTGAACATCACCCGGGTGATGTTAGGGAGGGTCAAACCCTCCCATCGTCTACCACCAAACAAACTAGCCACCAGGCTAGTTATAGTCCGACTTAGCTACAGCGGTCTTAACCCGACCCTTAGCATAGACCCGTTCGAAAAAAAAAAAAAAAAAAAAAAACATATATTGTACCAAACAAACTAGCCACCAGGCTAGTTATAGTCCGACTTAGCTACAGCGGTCTTAACCCGACCCTTAGCATAGACCCGTTCGAAAAAAAAAAAAAAAAAAAAAAAACATATATTGATTTTGGCTGGAGGTCTTCATGAGGTAATTTGAAAGAGAAGCCGATAAGAATGGAGTTCTTTAGACCCTTCGCCACTGCAATATTTACTAGGGCGGAGTCGCGGACAACATATTATTACAATTCTACCAAATATGTCGTCTTCTTTAAAACTTGACCTGCAGATTTCAAGCCAGAATAGCAGCGTACCTGGGTAACTCTACGTCATTATATCGGACAAAAGTACCCAGCAATAAGACCTCATTAGACGAGTCTGAATGAAGGATCTATTATGCGCACGAAAAATTGCTAATGACATCTTACCACGGTGCGGAATTAATATGCTGCAGTCAATATGATTTTCACCGACTTTAAAAAAAAAGGGGTTGTTGTGTATTCGACAGTTTCGACCCTTGGTTTTTATTAAATCCAATTTTATCTCTACGTAAGCAAAGAAACAATCCACTATGATGTCAGTTATTTAAGGCATTTAGCTACATTCGAGAGGCCGATCGTTTCAGTTAGAACTGACGTCAGTTCGTTCTGTTTTGCCGCAAGCTACGGTCGATTTTAAATTTATTATTGTATTATAATTTTAGTAGGAAATTAGTTGCTAGTAGTGTTTTAGTAGAAAATAGCCAGACAGTAATTATATTATGCAAAATGGCCTATATTAGGCACAAAAAAAAACAATAAAAAAATACTAATAACACTTCGTAGCCGGCGTCCGTCAGTCGCTTAAGACTACCCATTTAATTTCTATATCTGTACGTAATATTTCCTACTATATTTTTTATTATTTAACTGTAAAATTATTAAGGTAAGGTATATTCAATACCTTCAGTAAAACTGAAAGTTCAGTGATTTTTGTGTTTTTTTTAGGAATTCCTAAGTTAAGTAGCTTTTTTGATAGTTTTTCGTACCCTTTTAGTAGTTTTTAGTAGATAACGACGCGAGTTAAGCAGTTTCGCAAAAACACATCTGGCAACACTGGAAAGAAACGCTTCAGTCCATCCGACCGACTGATGCGATTTCGAAATTGCACACAGACGATGCGATTTAGCATCCGTTCAGGCCGATCTGAAGGTTAATCGGATACCTTACCGTACAATAAAATATCGGTACAATAACACATTAATCTGGTCGTATTTTATGATGTATGTTATTGTATACAATAGTTGATTGATGATCTTAAGTCTAAACAGACTATATGCCTAATATATGGCGATCCTTTTTTTTTAATTTTAAAGGTTTCTTTTTATTTATTTTTATTAATATATTTTTATGAATATAATAATTTATTTTATTTCAAACATATTTTGCTCATGTTTTTCTGTGTGTTATTAATTTTTTTCCCGCGGCTCCGCTCGCGTATATTCAGTGTCCCACGGGAACGCTGTACTTTTTAAGTATAAAATCTAGGCTATGTTTTAAACTAGAGCCTAAACTACAAGCATACTACATTTCATAAAAATCCGTTCAGAAGATTTTGCGTAAGAGATTCACAAACATCCATCCATCCATTCTCACAAACTTTCACGTTTATAATTATTTTAGTACATAAGATTACTTTAATCTATTAATCGATTTCGTAAAAAATAAACGTTTAAATTACGAAATGTCTTCTTCAGTTAGATTAAAATTACGCAAGTCGGGTCTTGTTAAGTTATTTCACTCGTTTAAGAATATTTCGCTCGACTAAATTACATAATGTCTTTTAGTTATTCCCTTTTTATTAGGTCTAAAGTCTAGATATTTCTATCACGTCTTAACAAAAACGCTATTTAGGCCGCTAGTTTATTGTGAAGGGAACCATTAAATGGTTTTAGTTTTTCGCGACAATTTGGGTTAGGTATATTTCAAAAGACAAGACCGTTTTGATAATAGAATACTAAAATATATAAATTATTTATTCGATACTAGATATATCACAAGACAATTAGTACGTGCAAAGGAAAATCCCGCAGAAACCGTACATTTCCCGCGATAAAAAGTAGCCTATGTCCTTCCCGTGGTCTATTCTATATATAGGACAAACTTCATCAGAAGAGAGGTGAAATAGGGGTTGTAAGTTTGCATTAAACATCTTTAAAATCTGCCCATGGTATCCATGAAATTTAATATCTGAGCTAATAAATACAAATCATTGGGTGTGTATTTTATAATTTTTCGAAAAAGTTAAAGTTTGCATTGTGAAATATCAACAACTGGACGTATTGCCTTGAATTTTGGCACGCAGATAGTTATTAAGACGTAGACATTCATTATTTGAAGGATTTTTCGAAATTTGTACCCCACGGGGGTGGGGTTAGGTTGCCAACTTAGAGGTTTCTCCCTAAAATTATGGAAAATATCCTATACGGGGAGGATTTTTAGGGTTACTTTTAGTAGTTTGTATTTTCTTGTTTTTAATTATATTAAGCTATTTAACTGTTATATCGACAAGCGATTTGAAGAGTTAACCTGTAGTAAATAAGCTTATAGAAGTAGATATATTTTAAATTTTAATGTATTCAAGACTGAATAAAATTACAGAACATTAATTTTTTATTATTTGTTTATCAGTTTATTTAAGTTTGTGGAGAAGTATGTTTTAAAGACGAAGCACTGCAAAAAATCGGAATGCACTGTAAATAGAACACTGTGCTAATGCAATAGAGCTGAAAATCAAACACACGAGTGTCGTGCTGTCATAATTGTCTGCTCCAGACCAAATCGGTACGTGTGTTAGCATTATTAGTGTAGACAAAGAATATTATTATTTACAATTCTTACGACCGAATTCTCAATAGTTTCAAACAAGTAACTATTCATTAATTAATCTGTAGTTAAAGGACCCTTCACGCTTGGCATACCTAATTCTCAAAACGACTAACTTGCTTAGGTATGTCTAAATCAAATTGCGAAGTAGACAAATCGAGATTTAGGATCTGTTTCACAATCTACACATAAATGTCGACTTGCTTATTAGTAACCATATGCCGACGGCACAGGCGCGACACTCTCTACAAATGACAACTCGAGCACCGGTAAATGTCAGCCATGTTGACGTAAGCCTAAGGTTGACACCGCAATAATTTCAAACGTCGCGTCAGACAAATATATCCTAAATATTATGAAATTATACTGTCAATTATGTCAAAGCACGAAACGACAAGCGGCCAGCCCCGTGAACGAAAGTCCTGGCTGGAAAAAACTCACGCCCCGCTCGCCTCCGCATTCGCCCAGCCACGCACACACCGTGGCGTGGCTGGCCCGCCCAGCCGCGGGCTGTCATTCGCGTAAATCGGTGGGATGACGATTCTTTACGTTAGTAATATATTATATTCTTACGTACGGTGTTTTATACACCTCTGAAATGACACAAACTTTTCTCTAGGATTACTTTGCCGTGTTAAATTCGAGACATTCTTCCCGCAAAACCGATCATGTGATGGGGGCTTAAGTTGATATTTTATCAAAACAACTAACCGATAACAGATAAAAATGATCCTTAATGACTCCTTCAGGATTAGGATATTTGGAAATATGAGGAAGGGATAATAGGATTAAGGGAATTGGGAATTATTGGGATTACCGGGAAACACTCAGTGGAACCATTGAAATAGTTAAGGTGTTGGAAATACAATGAGCCATGCCTCGGGATGGACCGAAATACTAAGGTCTAAAAGAAAACCTGCGTGAAATAACGCCTGTTGTGTGATTGTCGGGAAACAGTCCCGGTAAAACTATTGAAATGCTCCAATGTTTTGAAAATACAATGGAAGTGCGCCTGAAGCGAAAGGGTTTTCACTAGGCTGGGTCTCGAAAAACCGGCGTCAACGCTTGATCTGTGTTCCATCTATAGTCGAGCTCACGAGAGATAATAACAAAATATAAAAAAAACAATTAGGGGTTTGCAACCTTAGTATAAATTATTTTGTGTTATCTTCCTGTGTCTTGGATGTGTATAATATAATAAAAATCTTAAATACAGGATGACCTGAAATTCGATACATTCCTTTGAAAGACAGAAAGTAGACCTCATTTACAGTAATATTTTTCATGGCATCCCCTATCCGAAAGTTGATATTTACAAAGTTATTGAAATTTCAAATATTTTTTCTTTATTTTCGACTTTTTGACTTTGACATGACGTATTTTTAAAAATGTTTGTCTTTTTAGTGATTTTTTTATGTATTTTAACCGTCAATGAGTCAAATATTATTTTTAAGGAATAAATAGGGACAAACTAAGCGAGAATTTTTCATTATGAGACATGAAACAGAATTTTCTTTTAACAACAGGTGATTTTCTTAAAAAAATGTATGATACAATGCGTACAAATATTCTAAATAACTTCCTTATCTCATTAGCTTTCCAAAAAGGTGCAAATGTCTACATAAAAATATGACGTTGTAGTAAACATATTAGAAGTAAAATGAAATAATGTCTAAATCGATTTATTTGCGATAAAGTTAAAATAAAAGGAAAAACTTGAATTTAATTACGTTTATTGTGTTTAAAAAACATCAATGTTTAATTAAATTTAATAATAAATATTCTACTTTAGGTCTTGTTCAAAATGTGAACCTCTGTTTCTGATACAGGCCCGTAGTCTTCTCCGTACCTCTGTTTTGATTATTCTGGTAGTAAGACTAGTTTTGATTTCTTCTGCTGCATTTCTTATGCGGCTTCTGAGCTCCTCTACAGTAGTTATGGGTGTAGTATACACCAAAGCCTTCATATGACCCCAAAGATAAAAATCACACGGGGTCAAATCGGGACACCGTGCTGACCAAGGAATTGGCCCGCCTCGACCTATCCAGCGATGTGGGTAAGTTTGGTCTAGCCACTGGCGTACGCCGAGGCGGAAGTGGGCCGGGCAACCATCATGTTGGAAAATCATATTACGACGAGTTGCTATTGGCACATCTTCCATTAAACCAGTAATCTCCTCTCTTAGGAAATGTTCGTACATTTCACCATTTAAATTTTGAGGCAAAAAATGAGGTCCAACTAAATTATTATTAATTATACCCATCCAGACATTTAGTCTGAATCTGGTTTGATGGACCCTTTCTTTTTTTATCCTGGGGTTTTCTCCTTTTGGTGCCCAGTAATGTGTGTTGTGGAAATTGTTTATCCCGTCACGGTCAAATTTCGATTCATCCGTCCGCCGCTCTTGTAGAAATAGAAAGATCATTTTGAAAAAGTGTTAAAATTTCTTCTTCTTCTTCTGGAGCATACAAATGAGGTCTGCCTGAATCGCCACGTCTTCTATCAACACGGCCGCTTTCCCGAATTCGTCGAAATGTTGTTGAAAACACTCTAACGTTTGGCACTCGTCGATTCGGAAAACGTTCAACGTATGTTCTTCGTGCAGCAGCAGCATTACCATTACAAAGTCCGTAACAAAACAAGATGTCAGCGTATTCATCGTACTCAAAAGCAGCCATCGCGATACAAAAAAATCACAAGTAGAAGTAAGGGTGTAGTTTAAAGCAACAATACGTCCGTACATGGCAATAGTTGACTTAAAACTAATATTAGCTACTAAATTTGCTCTCTAAGCCAGTCGGTAACTCATTGACAAAGGGCCGCGACGACAGTAGCCGAAACATCCCGAAGTTTGAACAAAGGAAACAATTGAAAAAAAAGGTCGCCTCAGGTAGAGTAATTCTTGAGATAACGTTACCTGATGATTGTTTTGTCTTTGTTTATTACATGTTCATATTTTTATGTACATATTTGTACCTTTTTTGGAAGCTTATGAGGTAAGAAAGTTATTTAAGGTATTTGTACGCATTGTATCATACAACTTTTTAAAGAAAATCACCTGTTTTTAAGAAAAATGTGCATTTTTCTTAAAAGAAAATTCTGTTTCATGTCTCATAATGAAAAATTCTCGCTTAGTTTGTCCCTATTTATTCCTTAAAAATATTATTTGACTCATTGACGGTTAAAATACATTAAAAAAATCACTAAAAAGACAAACATTTTTAAAAATACGTCATGTCAAAGTCAAAAAGTCGAAAATAAAGATCGAAAAGAAGAAGTCTTTGTAAATATCAACTTTCGGATAGGGGATGCCATGAAAAATATTACTGTAAATGAGGTCTACTTTCTATCTTTCAAAGGAATGTATCGAATTTCAGGTCACCTGTATATTAACTACAATATAAAAGTATTAAATATACTTGCCATTGTCTGGTACACCCCTAACACAAGTTCTTCGGATACTTAGCACAGGGCCAGATTGACGTGTTGTGAAGTGTTTATAGATAATTAATATTATAATTATTATAAACTACCTTTTACCCGCGACTCCGCCCGCATGATTTTTTGGGATAAAAAGTGTCCTATGTTTTAATCCAGAGCATAAACTACTACCATAACAAATTTCATTGAAATCCGTTCAGTAGTTTTTGCGTTAAAGAGTAACAAACATCCATCCGTCCATCCATCCTCACAAATTTTCACATTTACAATAAGTATTAAAGTATCGAATGAACACAAAGTATCCAAATACTTTTAATATTTGTTCCGGCAACAACGTGGTGAGTAAAAGCTTCATTTTAGCGTAACTATGTGTGGTTTCCACCGGGAAGATCCCATTTAGATAACCCCGCCCCGCCACGCCAACTTCAACCTTATTCCCCCGACGTGAGGGCGACAGACGACACTAGTGCGACCGCGCGGCTCCGTCCAATTTCCAGCATAATTCGGAGGAGATTTATGTAGTTAATTAGTTTTGTTGGTAGTCTGGGTGTGATATCGTGATGTTATAGAAAATTGGCGTTTACCATCAACCATTTTGTGAATTATAAAACTGTGTCATAATTCTAGTTACAAGTAATTGAATCCTACTACTATTCACATTCAATCAATCAAACAAAACACCGCATTCTCCTAATAGGCGAGTGGAGTATGAGCCAAAAAATTCTCTACAAACATTGCATTGAACTTTTTCCTATACGTCGAACCGGTTTTGAGATAGAGAGATCAATCGTCATACATACATATACTCTGGACAAAATATTATACGGTGATAAGCTGTTTTATGAATAAATTAATGCTTCAAGTATTAAATATTATTTCACTACCATTAAAACAGTCTTATTTCCTTTTCAACCCGGTCGCGTAAATGATATAATTATGTATAGCCCATGTTACCCGGGTTATCACGTATCTATTGATTCCTCGTTCAATAAAATCGGACCAGCAGTTTAGGCGCCACGGTGGAACAAACATACATACATACATATACAGCCAAAATCATTAATTACCCTTCCCTTTGACTTCGCCGTAGTCGGGGAAAAAGCACATTTTAAAAACTCCCATCGGAAAACCTTTGCATACTTGTAAATACTTTATTAAAAATGTTCCCGAACCAATATTTGTGGCTTGAAATTAAATTTCGAATTAGGGACAATACGACCCTTTTACTTTTTTCCACTCGGTATTTGCTTAGGACTTTGGGACTGACTGAAGATGGATCCCGCGAATTTGTTTGTAATGAAAGAAAAAAGAACGGCACGACTATCGCACACAGAAGAAAGATAATTTAAAAGTGGGAGAGCAACGACTAATGGACAGGCATGCCGTGGCCTCACAGAAAACCGGCGTAAAATAACGCATGCGCCTTGATTCGTGTCTGTGAGTTTACCGGAGGCCCAAGGAGGGTTGGGGATTTTAAGGACTAAGAACGCACTCGTCAAACGAGTTTTGATTGGTCCAAACTCCAAAAATCAAAACGATTCTTTATAATTCAATTATGTGTATGTATCCGATATGTCATCAATTTGGCCGAGTTTTGTAGGTTCATTATTGATCGGTAAATAAATTGCCTAAACTATACTAGCCTTTGCCGGCGGCTCCGCCCTCGTATATACAATATCCCACGGGAACACTGTACTTTTTCAGGATAAAATGTAACCTGATATAAAATGCAATAAGTTAGTTGGGGCAAGAAAGGTTTTTTTTACTTTCCGGGCTAAGAGGAACATAATTTGTGTTTACCCATAGACCATAGACCACCTTGCCCTAATAATGTAGAAAACTAGGAAATAAAATGAGAAATTGGTTTAGTAGGTTATGTCAAGTTTAATATAAATATTACATCGATTTCGTGATGAAATGTTGAGTTTTAATCTTGAAATATACGAGAGTTTCATATGGAAGATATATTTTCTCAAATTATATTATCATAGTGTATAATTTATGAAATAAGACTTTAATTATACCTCGTAATATGTTTGCAGTATACGAGTACGTCTCAATCAGTGGCGTGCACAGGATTATGACACTGGGTCTGCGGCGAAGTACTCGGTCACAAAAACTTTTTCGTTTATAGATTTTTAGCATAGCTACAGCCAAGCGACGGATCTCCAAGTCGAAACCATGCCAACAGAGCAAGTCTTAGATGTACTATTCATACATACTATTCATGTACATCTTCTACGGCAACGCAGACAAAACAGCGATCGATCGTCGCGGCGGAAGAAATTCTAATAAGTAAAATAATAAGCATATTTTAAAATATTATAACTACTCACCAGTCAGTCAGCTTCAATTTTCACATATTCAAGGTTCCGGTTGCTTGAGATTACTATATCCCGATGCAAATTACTAAATAATATGCAAGGAAAACAATATAATTTAATCGTGTGTACACAACCACACATCCAGTTATACGTTTCATAACTTTTAACGTGAAATTTTCGAGTTACATTATTTTTTTGTTGGTTTAATTGTTGTAACTCGGGTACACACCTACCTTTAGACAGAATTTGAATCTTTTCACTGAATGAAAATTGTGAGAACTTGTTATTTTTAATTTTTAATAAACACACATTTTCAACACAAACCTCACAGTGAAATAACATTAAAAAAAATCAACTAATTCACTAGTAAAAGCAAATCACTACAATTATTATAGAAACTCAGTAATAAACTGTTAAATGTACACACTTTCAAATGTTAAAATGAAAAATCTTTTTCATTTTAACATCGGACTTTCCGCTATATAATCATGTCTATATTCATGGGTGTGTGCGTTTGCGAAGTATGAAAATTACACATACTTGCGATGAATTGTCCTGCAGAACGCAACGGCATGAGATGAGTTGCTATTTATAAAATATTAGGCGTTTTTATGTTATTATATTTTTTTAATTAATTTATTTACTATTAATTAACTATTAAAGTCATCTAAAACGTACGAACGTTTTATTAAAATATCTGTGAATGACGAGTAAAGCACTGCATTTCTGCCTATATGGAGCGCACGCCCCTGGTCTCAATATGTTCTCCAGTATACGTCTTAATATTCTCTGCATTATGTGTCTTAATATGTTCTGCAGTATACGTCTTAATATTTTCTGCATGCTTTTTGTCCTGGCATTCGTGGACTGAAGCCGAATATTCCACATTTTGAGAAAGAAAGAAGGTGTATTTGGTAAAAAACAGAACTATCACTTATTTTTTTTTTTTTTTTTTTTATGTATTTATTAAAGGATTTTACATAATTGTTTTCTTATTCTAAAAACCGCCAAACTGCATATCAGTTTGTTGGCGATATTTGTAACACATATATATATATATATATATATATATATATATATATATATATATATATATATATATATCTAATTAAACAATATAACACACAATAATAAACTATTAATAAACTAAAAATTCAATAACAAAATATTTTTCTTCTTTTATGAAACAAAACAAAACCTTATAGTGTATGTAGCATAATAATTTTAACATAATATACAGTAAGCTTAAAATTAATAACAACAATCAATGATTAATTATGTGCTCTTATAAAAGAAAATTTATTACTATTTAAGTATACTATATACAGCCTTTTTCCAAAAAATAACTTTTCAATTTTTGCTTTAACTTAGTTTTACTTAGTTTTGACTGTCACCCCTTATAAAATCAATTTTATTGTATATACTAGGAGTCAAATATCTCCTAGTTCTTTTGCCATAGTAGTTTTTTATTGCCGGTATTATATATTTGCCCTGTGTAATATTTCTAGTGTTATGTTGGTGATGATCTATTAATTTCTTATGAGTTTCTATGTTGTATTGTTCTAATGCTATTAAATATTCTACTTTTGCGTGAACTGGCAAAATTTCGTATTTATTGAATAATTTGTCATAATTATCTTTGCACGTTAATTTAACTTTTTTACTTGCAAAATATTTAATTAGTCTAACTTGTAGTAGTTTAGTTTTGTCTAGATGAGTTTTAAATGTTAGTCCATAGCTGCTAATGCCGTAGCTGATGAGTGAATCTGCAAGTGCGTAATAGACTACATACAATAATTTCCTACTTAGAAACTTGCTCAGGTGAAAAAACTTTCCCAAAATTGATTGTAATCTATTACTCACTTCATTCACTTGTCCTTTCCGACTAAGATTGGTGTCTACTATTAGTCCTAAGTATCTGTATTTATTTACTATTTCGATTTGCGTACATTGACAATTATATTTATTACTGTGTAAGCATTCGTAGCTATGACCAATTATATCTATATTCATATTATTATTCTTTGGATATTTACTATAAGGTGAAATAATATGCATAACTTTAGTCTTACTGAAATTTATAATAATTCCGTTATCATGTGCCCACTTGGTTATATTTTCTAAGTCTATTTGCATGTAGCGTTTTGCGTCTGTCAAGGTTTTTGTTGCGAATAATAAGCACATATCATCAGCAAACATAAATGTTTTACAGTATTTTATGACGTTTATTAAATTATTTACGTGCATGGTGTATCCAACTGGACCATAGACTGATCCAGTGGACACGCCATCAGTTACGCTTACCTCATCCCCAGTTTCTCCGTCTATCTGGGTACGAAGAAAGCGGTCTTCTAGGTAACATTTAAACCACTTTTTGACAGGGCCTCTGATACCACAGTCATCCATTGCTTGTAAGAGAACGTTGTGATCCAGGGTATCGAAAGCCTTCTTAAAATCAATAAACAAAGCACCTACAAATTTACCTTCGTTGAGGCTGCCGTTGACGAAGTCGGTGAACTCTGCGAGGGCTGTGGCAGTGCTGCGCCCGCGCCGGAACCCATGCTGCGCGTTCGATATTACTTTGTGTTGTTCTAAATACTGACTTACCTGACCTACTATAACTTTTTCTACAATCTTATTGATAACAGATAATATTGCAATTGGTCTATAATTACTATAGTCTAGATGACTTCCCTGTTTATAAATAGGACGGATTAAAGATTTTTTCAGCAGGCTTGGATATACTCCTTTTTCTACACACATATTAATAAATTTAGCCAATACAACACTTATTTCTTTTTTTACTTGTTTTATATCTTGTACTCTTATTCTATCTATACCAGGCGCTTTCTTACAATCTAATTTATCTATATGATTTTCTATTGTATAAGCCTTTACTTTCTTAAAATAAAAGGACTTATTACTCGGTACTGCATAAGAACTTCTATTCAAAAAATTACTATTACATTTATGCTTAATGTTCTGTATTTCTTTAGTAAAGGTTTCCGAAAACTTATTACATATATTGTGCATTATATCAGTCTTTCCTAAGTATTTTATAATAACATCGTCTAAACCATCAATTTAAATGCCACATTGCCTACTCATTAAGTATCTATTATTATTGCGACTTGCGACAATTTTTTATACAAAATAAAATTACATAGCACGCTTTGCAACACTGACCAGTTAACAGCTGTGAGGTCATTCAACTCACCGCTGATCTCAGAATAAATTTAATGATTTCAATTCAACCAACTGAAATCATGTAATGACCTTATCAGCATCGTCGACACTCGATTAGTTTTGACGTGACAACGTCTTATAATTCGATGGAGCCGGCTGCACGCACGAAAAAACATGACTCATCCGTTACCGGCGTTACCTCGCTAAACATGACTCATGCGGCGTTATCTCGCTCTGAGGCGTTCCATTTCTTATGACGTTGTCACGTTCAACTATCGTCAGTAAACCGACTTTACAGACAACCGTTTTTTTTGGTTTTTTTTTCGTTTTAACTTCTTTACATGGGCAATTAATCATTTCCCCGAAGCTCCTGTAATTGATTTTGCAAAACATTATACTAACGTTTAACACCTTTTCATGTAAATGTGTGCAAATAATTGAACATCTCTCACCCTATGGTCAGTCCCCACTCCTGGTCTCATGGGAAGGACGAGGACTAATCACAGATTAGTGGGGAATTCGTTAAGCATTACATCAGCTTCGTTACAAATACCCTTTGCCCGTTTCGTATTAAAAGTAAATATGTCACGGGTTCTTTATTTCAATTTCTAGATATCACCTATAAAGTATATATTTTTTAAATTAGTAATCCGTGCTACGAGTAAAGGAGGACCATCTCTCTAAGGCAGAAAAGCTAAAAAAACGGCCAAGTGCGAGTAGTTCTCGCGCACGTACCGTACAAAAAAACACGTTTGTTGTATGGTAGCCCCCCCTACATATTTATTTTATTCTGTTTATATTAATATTTGCTTTAGCGGCACCAGAAATACATAATCTATGAAAATTTCAACTGTCTGACTATCATGGTTCATGAGATACAGCTTGGTGAAAGACAGACAGACAGACGGACAGCGGAGTTTTAGTAATAGGGTCCCGTTTTACCCTTTGGGTACGGAACCCTAAAAGTTTCAGATACTAGTAATTATGTAAATAAGTTCCAAAAGCTGGCGAGCATAGCGCTAGAGTCAGAAGTGTTTATGATATGATGTTAGCAATAAGAGATGGTGCGAAGTTTGAAGTGAAGTGAGTTTAGTTATTTTAAATTTTTGGCGACTTTTCGAGTGTATGTATGTAATATGTATGTATATTTCTTTGGCACGCTCTAGAGCCTAAACGGCTTATCGCATTTGAGCTTGAGAGGTCCATGGAGCTGATATACCTCCATGGAGGTATTATTAGATTCGTCGTAGTGAGAGTGACACTGGGTGAGTTTTTGTTTTTCAATCGACAATAAGATTACTATAAATATAACGTAAGAATTATTGTATGGGCGAGAGACAAAAATACGTATCGCTCAACTCCGATAAAATTGGAATTTCGTACATTACGACAAGAAGATGCTAAGATTTAATTCTCCGTGTGAATTTTGCCGCTTTCTTACAAATTTACACCCTCGCTAGCCACACTCATTTACCGCTGCGCGCGCTTTAACTGACGGTCTTTCACGTATAGAGATAAGAGATGGTACTCCTTTCCTCTGGTCTCCATGGCTACAGTGCTACCTGTTCCTTGAATATGATAGAGCTCCAAAATGTAAGTTTCTAAATACTTCATAAATAGAAAATATTCAAGGGGATTTAGTATTGCACGAGTCCTACATTCTTAGGAACTGCTGAACGAACCTAAGAGCCTGTGAAGTGAACAACGTAAAGGTTTCAGGATCCCCGCCCCGTCTGTCGTCTCTTTTAACCGGGGCTATCGGAAAGATCAAATTATAAAAACAAAATTAAAGTAACCCCTGAATCGTCAGGCGGTCAGCGAGCTGATGATGACAAATTATAGCTAAGAAAACTCTCGATCGTGTTAGATCGATCTACTTGTATGGGAGCTACGATGCCAGGTACAGAGACACACAGACAGACATTTCCCACTTGTAACACCGCTCTGTTTTCCTCCGGGGTTATAAAATTTTATCATCATATGCATGTTACAACATACAAGTCAGCGTCATATATTCTATTAACGTGGCGACGTGTTAGCTCGTGAGTGTGGATGATATTATAAAACGGTCGCCATTTTGACAAGATGGCTCCCGCCAATACCTCATCAGGATTATGTTATAATTGGAAGCACACAAATCCAATTTCATTCACAATTACGCATTTCATTATATTTTCCACTTTCGTTGTTCCGATAATTATTTTCCGACTTTTCGTATTGATAATTATGTTTTAATATCATTATAGTTTTAAGCGATCATCGCTTACGGTAGTAATTCCGAGCAGATTAAATTTCGTTTTGTGAAAAATTAATTACCCTCACAGTTGTTTTAAGGTTAATAAAATTAAAAATTATGCCGCTTATAACCTTCAATGGGTAAATTTTGTCGGTACAATGACCAAAAAATAAGACTGATATTAAAAATAAGCATAAATGAATCTCAGCTGAAATATAAATAAGTGGAATATTGTCAAATAAAAACTGAGGCCGGTTTGTTTATGTATGTAGTGCGCGTGTGTGTACGCACTACATACATAAAACCGGTCAAATGCTAGTCGGACTCGCGCATGAAAGGTTCCGTACAAAACGGCAACCTATCTTTGTTTGTGTTGTTTGTCTACATCTTTTATGAATAACGCAAACGTTACTTCACACCAGCTTCCTGTAAGGCCGTGGTATCTGGTCTAACAGCCGGCCCATTCTTGCTGAGTCAACTCCCCCTTATATTGGCAATAATGATCTATATTAAAATAATAATATTAGACATTTTTCTTTGTAACTATACCTAATGCTACCTTACCGGGTGAATGTACCTACAGTAAATCTAGGTTGCTAATAGCTCTCGGCAGTCTTCGTATTTCTATGGAAATGACATGTATGTAGAACGACAATTGCCGAAAGACATTGCGATCGTGGTCCTACTGTTCACACTGTTAATCACTTAAAGAAGGAGATTGAGACAAATGACGACTACTTACGATACGTCAACAGAATGTATTTTTTTGAATGACATGAGCCAGGAAACAAGCAACGCGACGGAGCGCCTGATTATAAACCTGGGACTATATTGATCGGAATCCGTAAGGCCGGAGAAAATTCAGAGCGTTGAAAATACAACTCTGGACAATAGAGTGGAAAATCGAACAGTGTCGAGATGTCAGATGTCACATTGACATTTCACGTGACACTCGTGCGCTCGATTTTCAGCTTTAAGGGGCCCCATATATGGTCCGGTTTTCCTTCAGTTTGGCCTGAACGGATGCAAAATCGTATCGTCTGTGTGCAATTTCGAGATCGCATCAGTCGGTCGGATGGACTGTAGCGATTCGTTCCAGTGTTGCCAGCTCTGTTTTTGAGAAACTACTAAACTCGCGTCGATTTCAACTAAAAACTATTAAAATAATACTGAAAACTATAAAAAAGCTACTAAACTTAGGAATCCGTAAAGCCCCCAAATAACCACGGCATTTTAGGTTTTGTTATACTAAAAAAATAATATATTGAATTTTATTATAAATTTTACCGTTAAATTAAAATATACTAGGAAATATTTTGTATATAGTAATTAAACGGGTAGTTATAAGCAAATTACGGACGAATGTATTATTTTGATAAGGCTGGCTCTTTCCTACTAAAACACTACTAGCAACAGTGGGTCACAAGCAAAGGTGAATACCCACACAACTGACAAGACTTGCAACGGAGGAAAAACGAGGCAATCCCAGGAAACGGTATGCTGTGTCTTTTGGCGAAAAGTGAGCCCAGGAACTGTCCCACGCTCAAGCCTACATTCCCCTAGAAAATGAGCATAATATATTTCAAGGTTTTTTATATTAGTTAAGCAGTTTTTTAATTTTTGTCTATAGTTTAATCTATTATATAAGTTATCGGTTATAGTTTATCTTTATCAACCTATGACAAGCAGCCAGGATGCAGGGACCTCCACTAATATTTCGACCGTGTCCTTTGGAAATCTGCTGCAATGCTCCCACTGTTCCCGATATTTTAAAAGCTAGCGGGGTTTGAACATCCACGTAGGCAAATGCCACAAACAGCTTCCAACCCTCATTCCCCCAATAACAAATTTACTTCCGAAACCAATCTATCAAACAAATTTCTGGCAAGAAATATCCAAATTTAAACGTTTTGTACCCGTTCCAAGATGGATCCCTAGGGGTGCCAGAGTGACTGTAGCCCAGAAGCTTGCCGAGACAATACGCCACACAGTGCTGGAGAACTCGAGGCAAGCCTGGGAAAATCTACTCACCTTTTCCTACCGATTTCTGCATATCACTAGCGATCCGCTCAACAATGCCTCCCTCACTTTAAGAATCAAAAAGAATTGTGTTTCGGACATTAACCTCAACCCAAATTTTTCTTAACATTCCTCGGTCAAACATAACATCGTGAAAACTGTGGAAAATAAAATAAGTGAGGGAGACTTTAAGGGTGCAGCGCGGCTCCTGTTTTCTAATGACACGGTCGCTCCCGACTGCCCAGAAACCCTCATGGCCCTGCAAAACAAACATCCATCACAATCCAATCCTTTCACAATTTCCGATGACGCATTACCACCACTACAAATGTCGACAGACAAAGTACGTGGAGCCATCATGTCCTTTCTTCCGGGTTCAGCTGGCGGCCTCGACGGTCTCACCCCTCAGCATCTGAAGGATCTCACCAGCGGTTGCTGCGGGGAGGCCGGCGAGAAGCTCCTGCATGAACTTACGAATCTGTGCAACCTGATGCTACGTGGAGGGGTCGCATCAGATATCGTAGACATTATGTATGGAGCTAACCTCTGCGCCTTGAGGAAGAGAGATGGTGGCATTTGTCCGATTGCTATCGGCTCAACATACCGGCCTTACAGCCAAACTAGCTTGCAAATCGGTCACTTCCCTCGCGTCATACTTCCAGCCAAAACAGCTCGGTTTTGCCTGCAAAGGGGGTTGTGAGGCCGCCGTTCACTCTTTCTGGACAGCTATCCACAATCAAGGCGATGATGTGTTTCTGAAGGTCGATGTCAAAAACACTTTCAACTCAGTTGACCGAGGCGCCATGTTGGCCCAAAATAAATCTAAAGCACCTGCCATTTTACCATTTATGCTCCAGTGTTACAACGACCCCACCAAACTCATTTACAAAGACCACCTCATTTCATCCGAAGTGGGCTGCCAACAGGGCGACCCTCTAGGTCTAGCAATCTTCAGCCTTGCTATACACCCGGTCATCGAGCTTCTAAATTCAAAATTGAATGTTTGGTATTTGGATGATGGGACCCTTGGAAGCGATGCACCCACTGTACTATCCGACTTCCGCACTCTGATCCGCGAGTTCCAAAAAATAGGTCTGCAGCTGAACCTAGGTAAGTGCGAACTTTTTGTGCCAGACAGTTGTGGGGATAGAAACGCGATTATATCGACCTTTAAAGAAATAGCTCCACAACTATCTGTCATTGAAAAGGATTCGCTCTTCCTTTTGGGCTCACCTATTTTAGACGAATCTCTCCCGGACTTCATAGATAACAAATTACAAAATTTTAATGAAACTTTAAAACCCCTCCTCCAAATTAACTGTCACATGGCCTTTACCCTAATCCGTTTTTGCATATTCGTACCTAAATTGACATATGTCTTACGGTGTTTTCAACTGTGGAAGTTCCCTCAACTTCTCAAACAGTTGGATGATACCATAAGACAAACGCTCTCCACTATTTTGAACACAAATTTCGGTGACCGCGCATGGACTAAGGCAACGCTTCCAGTTAGGTTCGGTGGCCTGGGTGTTCGAAAGTCCTCTGACATATCGCTTCCGGCCTTTTTGTCCTCAGTCCACGCGAACCACAGTCTTATCTCCAAAATACTACATCACCCATCCTACTCCAATACAGTTCCCTTTCTGGACGAGGCCAAGGACGCCTGGAGCGCAACTAGTGCTTGTAGCGAATTGCCTGACAATACTTTTTCCCATAGGCTCTGGGACGAGCCACTCTGCAGACTGGTACGGAATAATCTTCTTATACGTCCTCCAGTCCTGTGGAGCAGGCTCGCCTCTTAGCTGCGGAGAAGTGGGAGTCGGTTCTTTGGCTACAAGCATTACCGTCACCCAATACGGGCACATTGCTGGATCGAACAGCTTTCCGGTTAGCCACTTCCCTGCATCTTGGCACCCCCCACGTCGTCCCCCATCGCTGTGTTTGTGGTGCAAATGTGGACAGCCTCGGACACCACGGGCTGTCCTGTCAACGAAGCGCCGGCCGCATCTCCCGAAATCACTGCCTGAACGATCTCATCCGTTGGGCTCTTGTCACCGCTGGAGTGCCAGCTGTGCTGGAACCCTCTGGTTTGGCGCGCGACGATGGCAAGAGACCAGACGGTATGACCCTGGTCCCTTGGAGAGTGGGACGGGCTCTTGTATGGGACGCTACTTCAGAGAAATCTCCAAAAAACTCATTGAGGCCACGCGAGACCCCAGAGCCGGCACCTACCTGGCCCAGAGAATAAGTATCGCAATCCAGCTTCAAACGTCTTCACATAAGCAGTAATTCATGTGCCCGAAATATCCGTAATTGATTTTTCTAGACCTTATATATTACCGCCGCCCATGGATATACACTATGTATGCACACTACATTTGTCATAAAGCCCCATCATCATGTGAACCCGTTATATTATGTAACGCCAGTGGCGATCGTCCACCGTTTCCCCAGAACTGCCTACAAGCGCCGGGCCTCGGCCGAAATGAAAAGAAAACATCAACGGATTGGACCGCTGATTGGCGCATCAAACATTCACGGGAAATGCCAGCGACGTACCGTATAGGGATATCACAGACATTTAAAATAATAATTATATCTATGGACGCTTCACACCACGTCGATCTGGCCCCGTGGTGAGTATCCGGAGAACTTGTGTTACGGGGACCAGATTTTTATTATATTGCACAGTACAAAGATATTTAATACACGTGACCATGGCCGAGGAACATTGAAAACGTTTTGTTTCCACGGCGGAATCCGAACCCGCGATCTCGGGTTTGAGCGTAAACGCGCTAATCACTAAGCCACAGAGGCCGTCAAAAATACTCAGGAGGTCGATTCTGCTATATCAGTCTTACGGTAATAAATTTCTGATCCAGTCTCCATCCCATGTAATAACAAAATGGTATTCTCATAAACGTCATACAAACATCAATTGATGCTTTACAAAAGTCAAAGGTATAGTTGAAAAAGACTTTGGGTCAGTTTATGATAACATGAAGGTTCGTTTATGATTCATTGATAGTTAACTGAAAGTGCATGTTAAATACGAGAATTGGGCGCTTCTGTTTAGACCACAGTGGCTCGTTAAAAATATTCAATGGTTCCAGTGTCAGATACTGCTTATGTCAAGACTCAAGACGTTAAAAAAATCGAAAAGTCTATAATTATTTATACTAAATAAAATTACGGTAGGTAATTATCTTATCTTAAAGAAACAGGTGATCTCAAGTGGAAGCAAAGGCATTGCCTAAATAACATTAAGACAACCAGCTGTGTGAGTTCAATGACTTTAACAGCGCCCTCAAGAAGGTAATGTAATTATATTCAGCACAATTGTTTTTCGAATCTGTTAATTGTTTAACAGCCAAAACGTCTTGACACAAGCAGTAGATCATATGCCCAAAATATCCGTAGTTAAGTTTATTATGTATAAGCTTTTTTCACTGATGTGTTATCCTTAAATATAGCACGTCAATGTGCAACATATTTCGAGCGGAAAAGTAGTACGGTATTTGATTTTCACGTTTGTACCACACCAGCTATTGCCAGCGATACTGGCGTCAAGGGTACCCACTATCCACTACCCCATAGCTTCGAGAATTAGCACGAGTAGACAGAGAAATGTAATCGACACAATGCGATTAAGCGACATCTATACTTGTTAAGGACAGCGGCCTCCCAGTAATATAACACATAGTGAGTGTACAAGCGCACGCTACATAGTTCTTAAAAACTTTTTATAATCTCTAAGGCCCGTATTAATAAACCGTTCTCAAACTCGTTCTCAAGACCTTTCTTGGCTGAGGCAGTAACGATTAGCTTCTCAAGATGGTCTTTAATTCATAGTATGATCTCAAGACCGTCTCAGTTGATAACGTTATTGAGATCACTTACTCAACTTTTAAGCGTCATCTACACGCCAAAGAACGAATAAAATAACGTTTCGTCTACATTTCTACAAAGAACAGATTTATTAATTATACATTCCTTCAATATTTCTTTTTAAAAATGTAATATTTAATAATATATATACCAAAAAAGGTTTAGTCTGTATTTTTTATATTGTTAAAACTGATTTTCATTAATTTTTACGTAGATAATAATATTTATTATTGTCTAGCATATTAATATCCATATTTTTTAACAACTACGTAAAACGGAATGCGGATCGTTGCCATTCGAAAAAAGTTCTTCTTCTTCTTATTCTTTAAAGTGGCTCCTTAGTGATTCGCCAATGTGTTGTGTTGACGAAAACTCTGCCTTATGAGTGGGTTTTATGAATAAACAAGGGCACGGTGTACAGGAGGAAGTCTGTTGAATAATCTAAAACCTAGAACAGAAACCTACAGTATGTACATAAAGATTCAGTAAAAGGGGTATTTACAAAACACAGAACATATTTAAGGTTGGTTGGGCGAGGAATTGTAGGAGGGAGGGATCATATAATGAGGATTGTTTTTTGGGCAGCGAAAAAATTATAGTATATAAATAAGTTTAATATATAAATTTATTTTGTGTTGAGTATGTAGTGTAAATTCTGAGTTTGTTTAATCAAAAGTATTTAGATTTTAATTTACATAATTGTAACACACCCAAAAACACCACAAATAATAATGTACTGTATCCCAATTCCCAAGCAAACCGTTCTTAAGTCAAGGTTTGACTGTACCCACGAAACCGCGTCAGTAACAGTTTGACAGCAATGACAGCGTGCTTGAGTAACGAGTCTCGTTTATTAATACGCGAACGTATTGATACGCCGTACCTACAGCTGTACTTAAGTATCGTCTATTAATTAAAACAACGTCTTAAGTACTTTCTTGAGAATTGTCTTAGAGATAAGAATGCTTTATTAATACGGGCCTAAGAGTAAAAATTTTGTGAAAATTATGAGTGTTAATTTCTTAGCATCAGTGAAAAATAGTTGTTTTTGAACGTAGTTTTTTTTGATCATATATTAAAAACAGTGGCCTATTTTTACGTACTTCTTTTTGCAGTATATAAACAAAAGTGATTAGTAAAGTAAATAATAAAAATCTTGACCGTAAAGTAAATGGTTAAAAAGTGATTACAAAAATATTGATGAAAATACATAGCATTGAAGATTTGTATGAAAAAATCACTATATATGTAACCTATGCATTTACTTTTATTAAACTCACTAATACTACAATATGATATACATTTAATCAGTTATGATAACAAAATCATAGCATTTGGTTGTACTTTTAACTTTGAACATGAATATTTGTAACTGTATGTAAGTGTGTGATTATATAATACTTTATATATGTGGAAAAGTAAATAAAGAGTTTCACAAAATGTGTTTCACTATCCCTAGCTCATGGTGAATACGAAAAAAGGCAAAAATAGCCGTATATGATAGTAAAAGTGAGACGGTAAATCGGCTCACGGGAGGCGTGACCGAGAGGCTCACTATACGGCATTGCCATGAGCTAGAATAGTAAACCGATTTTTATGTACAATATTCTCCTCAACTCGTGTTTTATTCATACGTCTCGCTCTGCCTATGTCGGTGTAACCTAGCTATCTTCGAGTCCGAACCTAGCCGGCGTTGGAAAAATCAAATGGAAAATTACTGTCCCCTACAATACGTCTATACTAATTTATTATTATAAATATTTCCTCTTTATAATATTAGTAAAGATATATAGTACTCGTGTCTCGACCCTAATTAAGCCTTTGAACGCCATGTCGCCTGTAGGTCACCGCCAGGTCACCTCCAGGTCACCGCCATGTCACCACTGACCGACGTACAATTCTTTTCGCGTTCTAGTTCTAATAAATTTTAAAAATACTAGATTATTAGCTTTCGCCCGCGGCTCGGCCCGCGTAAATACAGTATCCCACGGGAACACTGCACTTTATCGGGACAAAAAGCAGCCTGGTTTAATCCAGAGTCTAAACTACTACAACACCAAAAATAGTCTAAATCAATTCAGTAGTTTTTGCGTGAAGGAGTAACAAACATCCATCCATCCATCCATCCACTCATCCATCTATCTATCCATCCATACAGACTTGTACTTGTTATACTGCAGGCTTAAATAACTAGATTGTTATTTAAGCCTGCACGTTTTTAGTTTTTATAATTATGAAGACTGCATTCAGTAAAAAACTGTAGATTAGTAATAACAAACAAACACCTTATTCAACAGACAGTTAACGCTTTATTTATAGGATTGAAGTGATCATGGAAAAAGGTTACAAACATAACTTTCCAATCAATTCAATTCAAGATACCGTTATTAGAAACAAAATGGAAAAATACCTTTTCAATATTTTGTAACAAGCTAATTATCTGGTTATGAAGTCAACTATCCGGCTTGCCATAGTGGGAACTAATTAACCACATTGTGGACCGGCTAGCCAGAAGCCACGTCGTGAAACTAGGTAGTTAACTAATTGCCACCGGCCCACAGACGTTGTTAGCTCAAAATACAAAGATTGAAAGGAATTCCGGCTTCGGCACGACAAATAGGGGTTTTGTGAGGTTTTTCTATCTTTTTTCTGCGGTCTTTTTGAAAGAAATCAGTCAATAGTCTTAGCGAGCAACGTATGGATCTTTTACCCACTAAGGCTTCATTCAGTATTCTAATAGCGACCTAGGCTTTATAGGATGGAAGTTTTCATAATTTCTTATGTCATTTTCAGCGTATTTTCACCGTTAAATTAAACGAGATTTGAAGCTTTAGGACGTTCTATTAAGATTTAAATATATTATAAACGACTGAAGGTATTGCGCTAAAATTCTGCCGACGGATAGTTATATAATGTAGGAAATATACGCAACCGCTGAGGTGTTCCTCAATATTCAGCCCTTACCGGGATGACATTGAGCTCTAAACCTTTTTATGAAGTTCTATTTTACATACAATTTATTTAACGTGGATATTGTCCGCGACTTCATACGCCCAAAAGGAAATCCCGCCGGAACCGTGGATTTTGCCGCGATAAAAAGTAGCCATCCACGGTCATTTAGGTTATTGTCGTTTTTAGTATTTTTCCCGCATTTTTTTTCTATGTTTCTCACCGTTTAAACCTTCCCTGAACTTTCAAAATTATCCACGTTCTAGCGAGACATAGAAACTGGAATTCATATATAAGAGAAGAAAAAAATTACGTGAGAGAATAACCGGCCATGTTCGAGTCGGACTCGCGCACGAAGGGTTAGGTACAAAACGGCAAAAAATCACGTTTGCTGTAGGGGAGCGGGTGGCTCCCCTACAGCAAACGTGATTTTTTGAAAATTATCCACGTTCTAGCGAGACATAGAAACTGGAATTCATATATAAGAGAAGAAAAAAATTACGTGAGAGAATAACCGGCCATGTTCGAGTCGGACTCGCGCACGAAGGGTTAGGTACAAAACGGCAAAAAATCACGTTTGCTGTAGGGGAGCCACCCTTAAATATGTGATTCTGTTTTTAGTATTTTTTGTTATAGCGGCAACAGAAATACAACATCTGTAAAAATTTCAACTGGCTAACTATCACTGTAAAGGAGACAGACTGAGAGCCCGGTGCCAGACAAGACGGACAGACAGGCAGACAGCGCATGCCAGACTCATTAATAGGATCTCGTTTTACCCTTTGAGTTACATTATTTGTAAATAATTTAGTTTTCCGTTCCACTGGGTTCCACTTTAAATTAAATCATTAACAAAGAATAAAGATCTACGAAAATGTTGTTTGGAAATTGCATTCACAAAGAACCGCAAGACCTTGAGTTGCATACAACTTAAAGCGAACTTAAAACGAGTCTTCAATCCACTCAATGTGGGAAACGTCAATTTGAATTAAAACGCTTATCACAGCCCGGGGGGTGGGGTGGGGGGTAGGTTGCGGAGGGTGAGGAGTTGGAGCTCTTTGTCTGGCCCCGGATTAATTACCACATTGTGGGGCCATGCGGGCCACTATCTGAGGAGAGCATTATTCTGGACGTCTTGGAGTGATACTGGCATTGGATGTGATGCAGAAACGATGTTGTTTTGATATAACTGGTAGTACATGTAAAATATTGTTATTAATCCATCAGTATGGCTCGAGATGTCTCGAGTGAATCACACTAATATTATTATTTCTGAATTGTTATTCGGTATGTACATTTTCTATAAAAAACTAGAAATGTTTGCTATTGAAAATCTACTGGCTTTGGGATTTCATTGTATTTGTGAGCCGAGGTCGCACTCCGCACCCTTTGAGAGATTTTCTAATCCAATAACACACGATATTGAATAAGTACTATGTAACATAGAGTGCACGTTTTATAAATTGTGTGTATATTACAAGATTATGAGGTTTTCCCACTAAAAGATTTAAATCTTTCATATTACAATTTTAGCAAGAATAACTTACTAAAATTCCCAATACACCAAGATTTGCCATAATAAGTACGCTTATCCTTAAAAAAACTTAGCCAGCCCCTATACAAGTTACATTTATCACTGAATCTGTTACCAAAAGGACAATGGCGTACAGAATAAGCCCCATTCTGCGATAACTTAGCCTTTTATCTGCAAAAGTTTACCTTTGGGCCAAGTTTAATTTTATCAGACAACTTCGCAGTTCTGGCAGACAACTGAACCGTCTAATTTTTGAATAAACTATTCCATTCGACAGCTTTTTGAATTCCGAACTCATGCGGATAATTCTACTTCTTCTTTGTAATGGTTTTTGAGCCCAACTCCTTTATCGGTTGAATATAGGTTAGTTTTTATTTTGATAGTTATAGTACAGATAAAAGACAAACAGACAAACAGCTGTGTGTGTGATCCTATCGCGTGCGCTGCAATAGTGAAAAAATCCGGTAATATTCGTGGACCGCAGAAGGGACAAATTTCGTGTTTGTGTTTTAATGTCATGTGAGATTGTGATGTGTGCTACTGATTGTTGCTGGCTGTCATGACGATAAATAAAAATTAACTTGTGTCTAATAAATGTTAAAAGATTGTAATATAAGAATATGAAATACAAATAATATACAAGTATTAAACAAAAATATGGTTGTGTATTGTACACTACTGTTTGCATGAAAATTATTGGAATAATTAAAAATATATCTATATATGGTAGAAAATGCCACAAGGCATTAAGCCCGCCTCCGCGGCGGATCAGCTCGAATAGGTAAATAATAAAATATCTTATTATTTACCTATTCTGAGTATAATAGTAAATATTTCATTTTCTAGTAGATGTCTTGCTTTATTATAAGAGCGTCCATGACCTAGTGAATAGACCCCTTCAGTCACACGCGTGACGGTGTAGGTTCGATGCCGGGGTGCGGTGCTAAGCTCACTATCTCAATAACCTGTTAGTTTAGAACGGTTTAAGTAAACATCATGAGGAAAATACTTCACGTGATTTTAATCATTGTGTTTCAAAGCTGACAGTTTAATTGACCCTAATCTTCTGAGTTGTGTGACAACCCTGACATCGCAAAATTTTGATCGATTTTAATGCTTCTATGAAAGCTGTTTCTCTTTACGTAAGGATAGTATATTATTTACTTTGTGGTTATAGTCTTTGCGCTTATGTTATATTATATAGATATGTAATGACGTGTTGTAAAATCAAGTACCTACAGATAAAATGGGCACATGATAAAAAAAAATTCACGCGCTATCAGCTGATTCACGTCACAGACTGATTTCGCATCCCCTTTTTAGCTGAGACACGATTTATGAAAAACTTTCATTTTTCTTTCAATACCAAAAACATTAATAAAATACTAAAATTATTACTGTATTATAAAACACTCAATATCTTGTACAAATGATATTTTACAAAGTGTACTTAGCGGCGTTTGAAGTGTATTGGAGATCAAGGCTCGGGAAGTGTTTGATCGAATTGGCGGGTAATAAACCGTTCGCGCGGGAAAATACTCGTACATCGACCCTGGTCCTGATGATATATTGACCGTTTACCTGTTACAATAATACAAATCCTCACTAATTTAAATTACTAGCTGTGCCCAACAGACGTCATAACTATTAACTGAAATAAATAGGAAATACTACCTCCATATAAATACGACCGACTCCTGCACCTACACCCACGACCGACTCCTGCACCTACACATACGACCGACTCCTGCACCTACACCTACGACTGACTCCTGCACCTACACCCACGACCGTCTCCTGCACCTACACATACGACCGACTCCTGCACCTACACCTACACCTACACCTACACCTACACCTACACCTACACCTACTACCAACTCCTGCACCTACACCTACGACTGACTCCTGCACCTACACCCACGACCGACTCCTGCACCTACACATACGACCGACTCCTGCACCTACACATACGACCGACTCCTGCACCTACACCCACGACCGACTCCTTCACCTACACATACGACCGACTCCTGCACCTACACCTACGACTGACTCCTGCACCTACACCCATGACCGACTCCTGCACCTACACATACGACCGACTCCTGCACCTACACCCACGACCGACTCCTGCACCTACACATACGACCGTCTCCTGCACCTACACCTACGACTGACTCCTGCACCTACACCCATGACCGACTCCTGCACCTACACATACGACCGACTCCTGTACCTACACATACGACCGACTCCTGCACCTACACCTACGACTGACTCCTGCACCTACACCTACGACCGACTCCTGCACCTACATCGCTAGTATTTATACCCCCCGACGAAAACAGAGGGGCATTATAAGTTTGACGTGTCTGTCTGTGTGTCTATCCGTGGCATCGTAGCTCCCAAACAGCGATTTGGATCTAGTTTTTTTTTTGTTTAATGCTGACATGATCGAAAGTGCTCTTAGCATCAGCAGCAGCAGCTTGACAATTCGGGGGTTACTTAAATTTTTTATTTAATTTTTTATAGCCAAATCATAAAACAATAAAGTATGTAACACCTTTTGTACCTACTACAATGTTTTATGTAAATAAATTTGAGGTGGGTTTTATTGATTAGGACGCAGGTGATATGAAAAATACGTAGTTTACAACATATTCTAATTCATATCGAATGCACCCGCAAAATTTCATTAAAATCGGTTTAGCCGTTTCGGAGTTCTCTAACAAATACTGTGGCACGAGAGTTTTATATACCGGGCATTTTTTAATCCTGTTTCGAGAGAAACAAGGGCAAGTTTTTTTTTTTTATGATTTTTTTTTATTTTGAATGTTTTTTTGTTTACATCTAGATCACATTGACATCGGGACGGAGTCATACTGCATACACAGGCTCGCACTTGACAAAATGATGAAGACAGCATGACTTAAGCGCCACTTAATGTAAGTAACGTTTAGCGGCCCTTGAAGTTTGAATTTACTTATCCCAGAATATATGATTAGGGTTTACATGTTAATTAACCCCGATATTATATTCGTCTAAACTCTAATCCAGCATTAGAGTTACCATACACGCTACGGTGCACCGGAGAGGTCTGCCTCCTCAGGTAGACCGCAACGAGTGTGAGTTTTTGTAACTGCGCAGGCGACCAGAGCAAGATCAATCACCTGTTTCGGTGTTTCGGTGTACCTGGGCCTGTGTGCGTGTACTCCGGTGGCCTGTGCAGGTCGCGCCTAAGAAGGCGTAAAAATGCCATCGCGTCATCATGTTCAATCGATGCCATAGTAAAAATAACTGTGTGCTGCGCGCGAGTTTTTGTCTGGCTTAGCTGTTCCGATGCCATAAAAATTGTAGTTAACTTCTTCACGGCGAGTAGTGACCAAAAAAAAGTGTCAGCTCCGGCGCACGGCTGGAGTTTACTCTAAAAAGTAAAACTTGGTGTGCAATGCAAAGCGACCGACGCATCTTCGGCTAACGTCGTGTGACATCGTACCGTGTGACCGTCAGACATCTTTAATTCGATTTTACTCCCATAGATTTTCATACCCCGGGCTTATTTGTATATGAAAATCGTTTCATAAGGAGTAAACTCCAAAACTCGCACTCAGCACACTGAATACCGCACCGATACGCCGTAACGTCTCCACACACGTGACATGCGCTGGCAAAACTGTCCCCTCTCCGGTAGACAGTAGCGTGTATGACTTACTTTACATAATCACTAAGTCGAGTTCATTAGGAAACTCACAACGCTGTAAAATTTTAGTTCAATTTCAAATATGATTTGCCGCGGTAATCCGGCACAGGTGCATTGGATGTGGTGTTATAATATCCTACTTATATTATAAATGTGAAAGTTTGTGAGGATGGATGGATGTTTGTTACTCTTTCATGCAAAAACTACTGAACGGATTTCGATGAAATTTGGTTTGGTAGTTGTATGAGTTCTGGATTAACAAATAGGTTACTTTTTATAATGAACAAGTACAGTTGTCCCGTGGGATGCTGTATTTGCCAAAAGCTAGTAAATATTTCATCGTGGCGGAGTCATGCTTCGTCACAAATGTGCCGGATAAAGGCCTTACACGTTGTGTTTCGCCGAGTGAGTGAATCGGTTGCCAAGGGACTATTTTAAGGACTAGTAATTTACTTGTAACTACCCTGGTGTTGCGAGCGTTCATGGGCGGCGGTAATCGGTTGCCATCAGGTGATCCGTCTGCTCGTTTCCTGGTATCAGTCATGAGTAGTTGGAATGGAATATGGTAACGAACAAACTGATCCCCCGCTGGTAAGCTATTATACCGTCACCCATTGTACATTTCAAAACCCACTTTTAATAAATAATAAATAAACATTTATTCGACATTTTTGATATCACACTATACACAACGAGAAAAACAAATTGCACAGATAGAGAGAAAAAAAATTAACATAGAGAGGACATAATAAAACAAAAAAATACGTGTGGCACTCGGGGACTGCCGCGGTAAAGCTATTGCATAGTAAGTCTACACGCGTGCGTCTAGTCGCACGCACACAAACACCGGGCCGAAGTCTGCCGAACTGAAACGACGTTAGACGATGCACGGCTTTCAACGCCGCACCGCTGTGCCGGTCGGTATTAGGTTTATTTTCGTTACGGAATTTCTTGATTCGGTCCCCGCGCTCAAAGCCCGCGATAAAAGCTATGTAATAGCTTAAAAATTAAACATAGAGAGGACATAATTAAACAAAAATCATAACAAAGCAAATAAAATAATAATAATATTAATAAAACAAGCTACACAAAGCGAATACAAAAAAGAGGAAGAAAAAAATATGCAGGTAGTGTAGTGCACAAACCGTCGAAATGGAACCCACACAGGATACACCACAGCCCCTGGTATTCTGTGGACCCATATGGTCGGGCGTGAGACGGACTACTCCAGGCACATTTGTATAGTAATATAATAATTATAATATGACTACAAGTTAATAATTATATATAAAAAAATCAATTAAATAACATATAAAATTAAAATGTAGTCATTACAATTAATATTGTATTACTGTTAAATATATCAAGATGTTATTCGGATGTAGTATGGCACACCGCGTCACACCCGCCGCGCGCCGGGGACGGCCGCGCCGTGACGTCATGCCGGCTCCTATGCCTATCACTAGGGTGGCTGAGCCCACCGCACCGCAGGCACCTAGTACCTACTGCACCGAGACGAGGAAGATGTAGGGAGCAGGGGGCGGAGTACAGACTCACGCGCTGCACCGCACTCCGCGCGCGATCCCCGCCTAGCGAGTGTCTTTAATACTTAAACGCCCGTTTTAAGATAATATTTTATTTAAATCTTTATTTATTGCAGTTAGATGTTGCCCGCGGCTTCGTGTGCAGACAATTAGTTCCCACGGGAACCGTAAATTTTGCCGCGCTAAAGACCATTCGCATGGTCTAATCTAAATCTGTGCCAAATTTCATAAAAATCGGTCCAGTAGTTTCGAAGCCTACTCAATGCAAACAAACAAATCTTTCCTCTTTATAATATCAGGGGGCGTATTACAAGCTCTTCATTCCAATCAGTTTACGCCATGAAAAAAACTGGCTTGCATTTTCGTATTACGATCACTTATTGCCTGCCAGTCAGCGGTCATGTGACACTTGACATACTTCTGCATTGAAACTTGCGTGGTATTTTCGTATTATGACAAAACATTTGACATTAGCTGGCTTGTTTTTACGTCAAAACTGTATTTACTAATCCATTCCATTTACGCCACAATTCATTAGCTTTTATTGACTTGTTTTGCGTTCTCTTTTAATATTTTATGTGTATTTTAGTAACGTAAAATATGGCTAAAATAATTGCGAATATTGATTTATTTTTAAGATGTAGGTTTTATTCATAGGTTCATAGAAAATAAATATGTGTGACGACTGACGAGTCAGAAATATTTGAATTTCTAAAAATAATGCTTCACACGAGAAGCACCAAAATCACCAAGCAATTCACCATTCCTAATAATTTCAATCAACAATAATTATTAAGATCATCCTACTAATATTATAAATGTGAAAGTTTGTGAGGATGGATGTATGGATGGATGGATGTTTGTTACTCTTTCACGCAAAAACTATTCAACTAATTTCGATGAAATTTGGTATGGCAGTAGTTTAGGCTCTGGATTAAAACATAGGCTATTTTTTATCATGAAAAAGTACAGTAGGTGTTCCCGAGGGATACTATATTTACGCGGGCAGAGCCCAGCAGCAGCTAGTAATCTGTAATTTATAAAAGTATTTGCACTTTTCAAATAATCTACAGTCCGGTCAGATTAGTGTTACCACACCGGATTCTTTAAATTTGCCGCCATTTTTAAGATTCATCATTCGCTGGCCAGAATCTAGCTATAAAGTGTTAAATTGGCAAAAACGACAGCTATTTTATTAACATAGACCATTCTTTTTTGGGTAGCCTTTAAAATTTTCTTTTTATAACTATTATTATAACTGTACATATTCTATTAATAGTTAAAAATATATTACTTTTAAAATGCCGTTCCAAATATCGCCCCACGCATTATTGCATCATCCAAATATCGCATTGTTTTATATAGTATAAGTCAATCTTACAGTACCTACAAGTTTTCCGTTCGTAATTAACTCTGTACCTACTAAGGGCATGCCATAAAAAAACGTACTGTAATTAGGTGGAATTTGACGTTTCCGTACGTCACCTTCATGCTCGTCTAAACCAGTCAGCGACAACCAAACCAGGATGAATCCAGTCAGAATGAAATGTCGTTGTAATACGAAAAAGAACTAGGGCCGTATATTGAATTGCCTGGAAACAAGCTGGTTTTATAAAATATAATAATACGGCCCCAGTATTATAAAGACACCAGTAATCCCCCTGGTCCAATGGTTTAGAGCTCGGGTCTTGACTCGAAGGTCGTGGGTTCGACTCCCGCGTTGGAACAACAAATGTCGTTTCCAGATTTGGTTAGGACAATGCAGGCTGATCACCTGATTGTCTGACAGGATGATCCATGCGTCGCATGGGCATGTAAAAAGTCGGACCTGCGCCTGATCTCTCGCCAGTCGTGTCGGTCATCCGTCCCATTGGGTTACGAGAGTTAAGGAAGAGAGAGTGCTCTTGTGTACTGCGCACACACTTGGGCACTGTAAAATAACTCCTGCGTATCTGGCCATGGTTTCAATGGAACCGGCCATCGCCACCGTGTGTGTATGTGGCTAAAAAGTTTATTTGTTGGGCATTAAGCCTTTACTTAGTTTGTTTTAGTTACATAAAAATAGTCTTTTTTTTTGTTAATATAACAAGAGGAAATCAAAATGTACTGAATACTGATTAATTCAGTTTTTTTGTAGGTAACAGTAAAACCTTTCCTATGGGACGGATAAAATTTAACAAAATAAGATATTTTGTCGGCTTATCGCCACCGTAGTAATTATTTCTAATTAGTTTTGTACAAAAAATTCAAAAGGATTTGGGCTCCACAAAACTCAAAAGTGTAAACACTAGATACAAATATTATGTATGATGTTTTTTTTTACAATATGTTGTAAAAAATATTGCACCCATTTTCTTTACTTGAAATGCACCTAATTACAACACATAAAATCTTAATTTTTCATTAATTTTATACCTACTTACTTCTGAATGATAAGAAATATATTAATAAGCCATCAAGTCTTGATATTGAGTGTAGAATTCTCGCAGGGTCACATGGTCCACTGGAGCTAATTTGACCTGCTCGGGTCTATAAGACCCCACGGAGCCCTATAGGGAGTTTACAAGGCCCGAGAATCGTATAGTTGGGGAAGGGAAGCGTTTCTAATTTATAATTGCTACGCACGCGAACACGCACGAGCTACCAAATAATACGACACGGCATATTCAGAACATTATGGTAAGTCTGTTGAGATCCGATTTCATCTAAACTTAAACAAGAGATTGCGGAGGAAAATACTAAAAACGTCGATAGAATTTTCCCAAACTGACCATTTAGGCTAACAACGCTCGCGATCGTGTCATCAATCGCGAGCGATTTTCGAGACCGGTCAGTTGCGCGATTACGCAGTCGCCGCGGTTGCGATTTTTGCCCGCAAATCGCAAAACGGGCGACGCCGCGGGCGTAAATCGCGTCGTGAGTTGTATATTTGCATTCTACAGAAGCTTGCGGGCCCGCAATCGCGGCGGGCGCGACTGATAATCGCTCCGTGTGTTCTTTGCCTTACCGTGTTCAATTTCTCACTTGACTGTCCTCGAAGTGTTTTACAAGAGCGTTCAGTTTACCTGTTTGGTATATTTAAAACAAACTGGTGTAGGTGTAAATTGTAGATGTTGGTGTAGGTTGTTGGTGTAAGTTGTAGATGTTGGTGTGGGTTGTAGGTGCAAGTTGTAGATGTTGGTGTGGGTTGTAGGTGCAAGTTGTAGATGTTGGTGTGGGTTGTAGGTGCAAGTTGTAGATGTTGGTGTAGGTGTAGTTATTTACTTATTCCTGCATACTTAGGACGGAACAACGTGTGTCGAGACAACTAGTACCTACCAAATAAAAAAAATAGAGTCAAACTTAAAATAAAATTTAAATGTGAAAGATTGTGAGGATGGATGGACGGATGGATGTTTGTGACTCTTTCACGTGAATTTATTTGACGGATTTTAATGAAATTTGGTAGTTCAGGCTCTGGATTAAAACAAAGGTTACATTTCATCCCGAGTGTGATGAGTCCCGAGAGAAAGTGTTCCCGTGGGACACTATTTTCGCGGCCGAAGCCGAGGTAAATGCCAGTATTTCAATATGCTTAATAATAATAATTATTATTATTAGTATGCTGATTACATTGGTCTCGCTGGGCGCTCGACAAGATAGAGCTTTACCTAACAACAAGAGCTTCGTCAACGCGGCAGCTCAATATTGTAGTGTGTAAAGTGACAAGTGACTTACATATGACAAATTGTGTGTGCGTGAAAAATTGTGATGCCATCTACTCAACTTTTGCCCGATTTAATGGAAAAAATATCTTATGCTGGTCTATTAGTTAAGTTATAGGTTATAAATGTAGCTAAGCTTTTGCACGCGGCTTCACCCGCGTAAATACACTATCCCACAGGAAAACTGTACTTTTAACTTTCACATTTATAATTATAGTAGTAGAATAGTAGGATTAACAATTAATTAAAAGTTAATATATCAATTTATTATTCTTACGGGCTTCTTCTTTAGAAAAAAATAATAAAAAAATGACTGTATTACACATAATATATTTATATAATAACTGTACTTAACGTTTTCATATTTTTTAAATATATTTTGACCTATGCTTCTTCTTTTTCTTCTTCTTTCGGAATAGTTACTTAGTTCCATGGGTAGAATCATAATAACTAGGTTATATAAATGAAATAGGATATTATATTATAATAAAATACAATGACAATAAATTCACATCATAAAAATATCAACCACTGGGAACTTGATACTTGCATACGCGGCAACACTGAATGGCGTTTTGAGCTCATGTATTACATAATATGTAATACATGATACATGAGTAATACATAAGGATACTGGGATCACATATCATCATATTATGATGATATGTGATCCCAGTATACTTCTTATTTCTTGACGAATTATTTTTACATAGTTTCACTACGAAACTGGGCATTTTTTCCGATTAAAACTAAAATTGAATAAAATATTCGGGATGTACACCTGTCATAAGCGTTCAATATGACTGGCTCGGGTCAGCCGACCTCAGCTGATTATTCATTGCAGTATTTGACAAGCTCGGTCTGGTCGAGCGCGCAGCGAGACCAATGATTACTCTATAGCTGATATAACAAGAGGAATGTACATGATCCCCCCCCCCCCCCCCCTCCCTCCTATCAGAACTTGTACATCGTCTTTATGTCCTGTAGACCCCCAACAAGACCTTGTAGACCCCCTAATAGACCTTGTAGACCCCTATACGGTATTTTAGACCCCTTTAAGCTCCCGTAGACCCCTAGATCCCAGGGTCAGCGTATTTCCTCATATTTAGCATTCACAAGATACTTGTAAGGAAGGGATTCCGATTAATTACGGGAATTATGAATTCGTGAAACAATTCAGTTAATTATTACATTTTAAAGGGTCAAGCGAGAATCAGCATTCTTATTCTATAGAAATCCCTACTTAATATAATATAGATGTGAATGTGAGTTTGTTTGTTACGCTTTTACGTAAAAACCATACCCATATTTAATCAAAATCCAGTCAGTAGGTTTTGCGTGAAAGAGACACAAACATCGATCCATCCATCCATCCTCACAAACTTTCACATTTATAATAGTACTAGTTTTTGCCCGCGGCTCCGCTCGCGTATGTAAAGTATCTCACGAGAAACTGTACTTTTCCGGGATAAAAAGTGGTCTATGTTTTAATCCATAGACTAAACTACTACCATACCAAAAATTTCATCAAAATACGTTTAGTAGTTTTTGCATGAAAGAGCAACGTCCATCCGTCCATCCATCCTCACTTTCACATTTATAATAGTAGTAGGATTTGTAAGGAAAAAATATTCAAACTGCGAACAGTATGTTGGTAATAATTTCGCTGCTATTAGGTCGGTTTTCCGGTACTTTTAGGTATATCTCACCGGCTCGTTCGTGCCGAGGCATTAGTGTAATTCGTTCCGTAACAAGACTGTTAATTGTACAAGTTGGTGGGGGCGATCCATCAGGAAGTTGGATTGAACTTGTTATTGATGGCGTGCTGGATCTAACTCGTTTTTGTTACTGAGTAATGGAGTTATCTATCACGGGTTAAATACCAATTATTATTATTGTTTATTGGCGCAAATATGAGAACCTTAGTGGGGATCTCATATTTGAACCGTTTGGGGTTGAAACCTTAGGTACATGGGGTCTGGGTGCGCACAAACTTTTCAGAGAAATCTCCAAAAAACTCATTGAGGCCACCCGAGACCCCAGAGCCGGCACCTACCTGGCCCAGAGAATAAGTATCGCAATCCAGCGAGGAAACTCTTTGAGCCTTCTAGGTACTCTGCCTGGTGGGGATGACCTGGGAGATTTCTTTGTTTTGTAGCATTTTAAGTTTTGGAGTAGTTATTATTTTTTTAGTACTTACCTACTTTTATAGTTTGTAAATATTTTAAATAGATTTTAGTTAATTTTATTATTGTTTTATGAAATAGATTATTATTATTCCCTTCGGCCATCGCACCTAGCGTTCTAAAAAAGATTTATGTAAATTTATTGTCTTAGATTATTAAATTAAAACAAAAACCTTTATAATATTAGTGTATGATTGATTGGTCTATGGATATTAGTAACGAATATAGATTCACATATTAAATAATAAACCTACTTGGCGTTGACGGAAACGACACACAAATAGCTTTCATCGGCCATTTACCGTAATATTTTCAATATGAGTTATATTAGAGGGTGTGAAAAATGTCTGATAATAATGTTCGGCTGTTTGTTCCGACAAACCATACAAATGGAGATTACCGACAATAGGCTAGAATAGATGATTGAATTATTTTATTGAATAAATGAATAGTGATCTTAAATATGAGTAACTTCTCAGAAGAAACAGTATATCAAAAGTCAATATTTTCAAAGGTACAGCGATTTGTATACAAAATTTCGCAAATCTCGTGAAATCGCTCCATACTAAAGTCGTATCGATCATCCGTCACTCTAGGTTTCGAGAGTAAAGAAAGAGAGACAGTTCTTGTGTACTGCGCACACGCTTGGGCACTATAAAATATCTCCAGCGTAGGTGGCCTGGTTTCAATGAAACCGGTCACCGTCACCGACATCGGTGTGGGGAGCTATTAGTCTGATGGACGCTGATGATGATGGTCTAACACAATCTATCGTATTGAGTGGATTGAACAAAGAGCGATCTGCAATCTGCAAAGTGCAGATACGCTTACTTCATCACTACAATACAAAGTATACAGCACACAGCAGGTAGGTATTGAGCATCACTTAATATAGTAACAGCATTCAGATTGATTACCAACAAATGTGTTATGTTAGGCTACTGGTTAGATACTTTAACAGTGGCGTATTTACCCTACGTCCGATGGGGCCACGGCCCGACGGCGCGGCGGACTGCGAGGGGCGCCGAAGCCGGCCTTCGTGGATATTTATGGGCGCTATTTTTTTTTAATTGCACAGACTTTCAGATAAGATTTTCTACAATTTTGCTCGCACGCTCCGCTCGCTTTTTGCTGATTTTGAACCTATTTATATTTTTAAATGTCCAGTCTTTTAGGGCTTAAAGTTTAAAACAGATTTTAACCTGTAAAATAGGAAAAAATATCTCGCTAGCTCTGCTCGCTCTCGTTTAACATAAAAAACATAATATTATATTTATTAATATTTTAATATCGACGCGACGTTCTGTTTAATGCTTTTGATTTCATTGTATTTCTCCGAAGGTTTTATCTGTAAAATAGTGGTTTTTTTTATAAAGAACATATTATATTAGGTCATTACATATGAAATTGGCATTTTGTATATGTTATAGGTAGTTCATTGATTCCTTTACTAAAAAAAACCATTTGGACAGGACTCAATAAAGTCTTTGAAGGCGCTGTGGACTGCCCCATCGGAGTTGAAGTTTTTTCCTTGCAAGAAGTTATCCAAATTTCGAAAAAAATGGTAATCTGTTGGAGCAAGTTCCGGGAAGTACGGTGGATGTCTTAGAAATTACAATTGAAGCTCCTCTAATTTGGTAGCCGTCTGTTGTGCAGTGTGTGGTCTAGCGTTGTCCTGAAGCAGTAGTGGCCTAGAGCGAATGACCAACCTCGGTTGTTTAGAAGCTAGCTTTTCCATCATGATTTGCAGTTGCTGGCAATAGACATCTGCCGTAATCGTCTGGCCAGATTTAAGTCAGCTGTAGTGAACGACACCGGCACTAGTCCACCAAAAGCTCACAAGTAACTTTTTTTGAATCAATTTTTGGCTTGGGGCAGGCTTTGGCTGGTTCGCCAGGGTTCAGCCATTGCGATGAGCGTTTCTGATTATCGTACAGGATCCATTTTTCATTACAAGTAATGATTCAATTTAAAATCCCTTCATTATTGTGCCGGTTGAGTAATGTAACGCAGCTATCGACGCGCGTTTGTCGGTTTGCTGTACTCAATTCATGAGGTACCCACCTTTCAAGCATTTTCATCTTCCCAATTTGCTTCAAGTGGATTAAAACAGTTTTATCACTAACACCGCAGCCTGTAGCTGATTCGGACGTAGTTTGCGATCGATCCGCTTCCACAATAGCATTCAATTCTTCATTATCAACTTTGGTCTCCGGCCGACCACGGGGCTTGTTCTGCAGATCGAAATTTCCAGAACGAAAACACGAACCAAAAACGCACTGTGTTTTCTTTTGAGACACCATCGCCTTACACATCATTAATCCTTCGAGCCGTTTCTCCAGCACTGGTGCCACGGTGGAACTCGTACTCAAAAAAATACGATATTTCAAGTTTTCCATTTTGTAAACAGAGTGACGCAAAGAAAAAACCAACAGAGGAAAAAACAAATTAATTACGGTTTTCGAAACACAAATGCATGAGTAAATAGCGGTATAAATTGGAATACCTAACCAAAGAAGATATATTTTAGATCAAAGTGGCCAGTACGTCAAAACGCCAATTTATTTTACTAATATTATTTTGTATAGTAGTCAATGATTGTATTATGTTTTCGAATTCGAAGTGCACAACCTTTCAGTGTTTAAAGTTTTTTACAGATTTAACAAATAAAATATAAATTTTTTCTGCTCACTAACTGCGCTCTCTCGCGCACATACAGGGCAATGGGCATATTATTATATTAATTATCAACGTTTAGGCTGCTTATTTCTATTATAAAATTTAAATACGTTTACTAACATAGTTTTAAGCTAATTGTTACTAAGAAAGCTACGGGCTAAACTAGTCTGAAATAAATATTTATTTATTTTTATTACGAATTATATATAATAGTTTTAAGATTAATCGGATTTTACCCTGCAAAATAAACAAAAAGTGTGGCTCGCTCGCATTATAATTAAAAATTCGCCTCTGCTTAATGGGGCGTGGCGGCAAAGTTGATTGGCCCACCGCGTTAAATCTGTAAATACGCCTCTGTACTTTAGATAAAGGTACTCTATTCAGATCCAAATAAATTTTTTGGGCTTAATATTATATTAACTTAAGTCTTTACCTGAACTACACATTTATGTACCTAAGCAGTACTTGCGAAATACTTATAAAAATATAATGTACTAGATGTTGCCCACGACTTCGTGCGGGGAAATTTGAGGCGATAACAGTAGCCTATGTCCTTCCGCGTGGTGTAATCTATATGTGTGCCAAATTCAATGTAAACAAGCAAATCTTTCCTCTTTATCTATCTATATCTTTATATATATAATTCTACTGTACGTGTGCATGTCACTGAACTCCTCCTAAACGGTTGGACCGATTTGAATGAATTTTATTGTATGCGTTTGGGTGGCGCCCTGGATGGTTTAGATTTACAAATCAGCCCGGCAGGACAACGTCCTCTTAATTAAAATTTAATCTGTCTCGATTTCCATGAAATTTAATATCCAACTAAATACGAGTATATAGAAATTATTGAGCACCTATTTTAGTTTTTTTTTTTTTATTCGTCCCCTAAAGGGGCGAAATGGGGGTTCAAAGTTTGTGTAGTCAAATATCAACAGCTGGGTCGGATTGCTTTGAGTTTCGTCATGAAATTATTATGACGCAGAAATCCGTTAAAAATGGTTTTTCGAAATACGCGATCGATATAGCACGCGGACCAAAAATCTAGTAGATTATTAACATTATTCTCGCCCATTCAACTTCGCGATGTCCACGCTTTAGCCGATGTAAGTACTAAGTGCCACAGAATATCCAACTTGTAACTCAATAAGACCACAGCATCTGCAATCATCGAAGAAGTTATTTATTCTGTTATTTGGTTGGGAATATCTGAACAAGTGCGGGCTGCGGCCGAGATACTCGTTGAGATTGAGTAAAGTGTATTTCTTCGGCGGCTCTTATCGACGAGACATACGGTCGCCAGGGTTGGGGGCGATATTCACTTGCCGTATACTTGGGAAGGGTTTAACAACCTTATATTTAGCTAAATGTTTCCCGCGATTTCGTCCCCCCCAAAGGGAAATCCCACGGGCCACATTTCCATGACTATAATAAATATAAAATACTCAGGAATATGATCGTTCTGATGTCATATTGGTCTCTGACATATAAAAATAGCTTCCTATTATCCTTATATTGATTTAATTGAATAATAATTATATCAGGCAGTAGTGCTGCCACTAGCGGGTGTATCAGTAACTATAACGGTACAACGCCAATTACAAACGATTACCCAACACTTAGTTAGCAACTGCGAATGAAGTTCGCTAAGTCAACGAACCGAACGTGTGGTGGTGGTGTTTTGACGATCTAGTACCCAATTCTCGCACCTTGTTCGGTTGTCAGTCTGTCCCGCACGCGCGTGCATGATTTGATGCCTATGCGAATGAGTCAGCGCGTTAATCGAACTACGATTCGAGGTACCAGAATTGGGGCTGCTGTTTTTTACTTTTGACTACACGCATAAGAAGCGTGAGAGGAAATTATGTTCTTTAGGCGTGCGTGCACTCACACATTTCCTTGCAGGTTGTGGGTATTTTTTCGCCGGTTATTGTTATATATAACATTAATTAAATTGAAAATGAAAACCATATTCATGTAAAGATTGCTAATTGCAGTAGGTCATCAGTGCAAATATGAAAATTGACCAATGCCATGTTCACATTCACCAATTGAAGTGAGCCATTCAATCAGTACGGAGAACAGACGAGTTTTGACTTTGTACTAATGACTCACTGCAATCTTTACGCAAACAAACTGTAGGTAGGGTTCGTCATCCGCTCCGTCCGTGTGTCCCAAGGGCCGGGGTGGACGATAAGGTGTGCCCCAGGGACAGCGGGCAGATTGCGCCTGACGCACCGCCACTGATGGACGAGTTATTTGTGAGCCCGGGGTAAGAGTGGTTATTGCGTGTGTACGGGAAATTCCCCGTTGAGCAGTTACTGCTGCGTACGTACGGTTGGGGAAATTGAACGTTGAGACGTTTTAAGATCCGATGCGCAAATGTAATATACTAATTACTAAAACTAGAACATACGCCCAGAGACTTGTTATTGTCTATGTACTATCAGGGAATCTATTTCATAAGCATGTACACCTTTGTCACAATTTGTTTGTACATATAATAATAATATTATGATATCACACTCACATGTCATTGACAAGACGCATTTTGCTTAAATTTTTTTTTTCGTCTATTCCAAGTTAGACAATATGTTCATAAACAATTTAGAACCCCTTTATCGTACCGACGACGACCGCGAGGTTCATTTTTCGGGTCGAAATTTCCAGAACGGAAGCGAGCAAACCAATAACAGGTGGTGCGTTGGTTTGTAGTGTTAGCTCCGTAAAGGTCGTTGATGTTGCGTGCCGCTTGTGCCGCGTTGCTGCCACGACGGTACTCATATTCCATAATTAATCGAATTTTTAACGTATCCATGATGACGAAAAAGATTGAAATGCGATGAAAATGTAACACTAATCAATAAACAAATGACTAATTTTGGAAAAAGTTTTTAAAATAAAATAAATTTGAAATTAGAATTCTTAGCCAAACAAAAATTCTTATGATTTGAAATGGCCAGTACTGCAGAACGGCAATTTCATAGGTAAAGACCTAATATATTAAAAAAATAACGAAGATACAAACAATTTAAATTTACAATAAGAAAGAGCGATATATCGGCCTGTGACGTCACGAGTCGCACCCGCCATACATTTGTCATTACAAAATGTATGGCGGTAGCAGCTTGTGACGTAACAAATCGTTTTGCGAGAAAGAGATGGGCAATATTTTTTATTAGCTTATAAATTTTAATCGCGTCAACTTACTTACCTATTTCTTTTAGATTTATGTTTCTCTATTCAACAATTTTAATATTTAATTTGTAAAAATGTGATATTACCTAGTGTGGAATATATTATTATTGTAAATTTAAATTGTTTTATCCCTATTATATTGTGATTGCATATTGTCATTTTTCATACAAATAAATTATGAGAACACTACCTGCACGCTTAATCGTCGTAGAAATGGTTTTTTTCTATGGAAGAATGGACAAAATTACAGATTGACAAAAGAAAGCTGTTATTTTGTCCATATTATCTGTCAGTATGTCTATTCTTGTTAATGTAAAACACATTTCTGTAATGACCACCACAGAAATGTGTTTTATCTATAATCTAACTAAGTGTGCTGCTCATGAATTAGATTCCCTGATAGTACAAAGAACAGTCAATACTGTTGAGAAGATGCATCTACGACTTGAGTTAATGTAGTCAATGCCTGTGTACGTTCGAGAAAATTCTACGTTAAGCAGTTTACATACCTATATAAGTTGAATTTTTGTGGTTGCTTTTAAAAAAATTTATTTTAACACGTTAATATTCGTAAAGTAATGTTCTAATGCTCTTACAAGTAATGTGCTAACATAACTTGTAAGTTGTATGTAAGAGGGAGTGTGAGATATGGGTATAATCACGCACGCAGCTGATGCTAAGTGTATCGTGTGTGGTTTAAAACGAACTTTTATCACCAAACATCATATTCGGTTGCCGTCGGGATTTTTTAAAAATAATTAATAAGGAATATGCATACTTTTTTTCTATTGGCTTTTCAAAAAGAACATAATAAGCCAGGAAATATTGTATTTGCAATGACATATCTACGATCAACCGATGACGAAAACGGGCATCATAAAAGTGAGATCGTTGGAGAGCATTAAAAACGCTCTATACGTTATTAATAATTATTGTTCAACTATTACTTTAGAAATTATATTGAGCAGTGAGAAGTGATAAATACCTAGTCTTGCCATAAATACTGAAACAAATAAAAAAAATCTGTTGCAAATAACATTTATTTCTTTTACACTGTTAGTTTTATACATAAATATCAAACAATTTAAAATATAAAAAGCTTATTCGAAGTGGTCTCCATTGGCTGCAATACAGTCCTTTAAACGTTGAGGCCAGTTATCAATAGAAGCACGCACTCTTTCCATGGAAACATTCTTCACTACCAATCGTACGGATTGTTTTAGGGTCTTCAAATTATCATGGCGTTTAGAGCAAGCCGTACTCTCTAAAACTGACCATAAATCATAATCCAGCGGATTAAGATCGGGACTAGACGACGGCCAGTCGTCAGCTCTGATGAAGTCCGAAACGTTCGTTTCCAACCAAGACTGCGTAGACCGAGCTTTATGACCCGGCGCCGAGTCTTGCTGGAAGGACTATTCTTGGTTATTAAACATGTTTTGATACCTTTTTCACAAAAGTATGACTCCGTCACTCCTTCATAGCTAATACCCCACCAAACCATCACTGAAGTCGGATAGTGCCCACGTTGCACTCTCTCGACTAATTGGGAAGCTTCCTTAGAGCTTTGAGCATAAATTCGGTCATTTTGTTTGTTAAAATGTTGCTCAATTGTAAAAATTTCTTATCCGTAAACAAAATTTTTCTGTCACCTTAATTATCAGTTAAGACATTACCAGTACGTCTCTTATAGGCTGCAAGTACTCTTTTAAAATACGCGACATGGTTCTAGGTGCTATCTTCATCTCCCAAAATAAAATCTTTTGCTTTCGGAGAGGATTTCTTCGAATTCTTTCCCTTACTGCTTTGACCACCTTTTTCGTTCGAACACTACGTGGACGGCCAGATCTTTTTCTGTCACAAACAGAGGAAATATTGTACAATGTATTGGCGCCAAAATGAGAAACCCTAATGAACAATTTTATAAAAATGAAAGATCAAAATTCAAATGTAATATTTTGTTTATTTTTAATTGTAACAGTATTAATTATGGCCCGACTAAGTATAATTCGCCTTAAAGTGAATATTGAATGTGAGACTACTTGTGTTGAGTTTATTGTTGATGATAAATCGTTTGAATAAATTGACTTTTACAGTAAGCGGAAAGTTGGATACGTAATTGTAATTTGTAGTTATCATATTAATAGACGATCATAATATTATATACTTAGGTCCTTCCATACGAAATTGGCGTTTTGTCGTACTGGCCACTTTGATCTCAATAATTATATCTTTTTTGGTTAGGAACTCCAATTTCAAATTTATACCGCTATTTACTCATGCATTTGTGTTTCGAAAACGGTAATTCATTTGTTTGTTTCTCTTTTTGTTTTTTCTTTGCGTCACTCTGTTTACGAAATGGAAAACTTGAAATATCGTATTATTTTCGAGTACGAGTTCCACCGTGGCACCAGTGCTGCAGAAACGACTCGAAGGATTAATGATGTATATGGCGGCGGTGTCGCAAAAGAAAACACAGAGTGTTTTTGGTTCCAACGATTTCTTTCTGGAAATTTCGACCTGCAGAATAAGCCCCGATGACGGCAGGAGACCAAAGTTGATAATGAAAAATAGAAGTCTATTGTGGAAGCGGATCCATCGCTTATCACGTCCGAGTTAGCTGCAGGCTGCGGTGTTAGTGATAAAACTGTTTTAATACATTTGAAGCAAATTAGGAAGGTAAAAAAGCTTGAAAGGTGAGTTACCTTATGAATTAAGTGCAGCAAACCGACAAACGCGCGTCGACTGCTGCGTTACATTACTCAACCGGCACAATAATGAAGGGATTTTAAATCGAATCATTACCTGTGATGAAAGTGGATCCTGTTCGATAATCGGAAACGCTCATTGCTATGGCTTAACCCTGGCGAACCAGCCAAAGCTTGCCCCAAGCGATAGTTAACTCAAAAAAAGTTACTTGTGAGCGTTTGGTGGACTAGTGCCGGTGTCGTTCACTGCAGCTTTCTTAAATCAGGCCAGACGATTACGGCAAATGTCTATTGCCAGCAACTGCAAATCATGATGGAAAAGCTAGCTGCTAAACAACCGAAAGCTCTTCCCTCCCTTCCCTCCTCTTCTTCCTTCCGAAGAAGATCCTTTTCCCTCTGAAGTAAAACCACCCCTCGCCCCTGTATGTATACGCCTATACAATAGAATCCCAGAAAACGTTTTTCTATATATGTATTAATTTCTATTAATAAATTTAAAAAAGTAGATAAGAACGTTTGTGTGCTAAAGCTTATAGGGTCAATGATTTTATTGACGATCGCACACCTTGAGAATAGGATGGCCACCTAGGCTAGGCAAGGCTACTTCCAAGTACTATATATATCCTGACTTTTGTTTTTATTATATTATGTAGTAAGTTTTCATATTGTAAATATATATATATATATATATATATATATATATATATATATATATATATATATATATATATATATATATATATAACAAAAAGAACAATTTTCCATATTTTTGCTAAAAGACGCCGATTACACCGGTTTTTCTCGCCGGGTTAGTTCCCGATCCGGTGGTAGGCATCACGTAGGGACAATTCCATAAGTGATAATAATATCCTACATGGAAATAATACTTTTTGAATTTTTGAATTTTGAATTTTAGTTTGTGTAACACCCGTTTCTATTCAAGTTCAACATCCTCTGAAATTGATATTAGGTAATTGAAATTTTACACCTTTTTCCCTTATAATTTACCGTAACATTAACTTTTTAATAATTTAATCTGGTGTTCATTGGAGAGTTCAAACATTGTAATACTTTTGTACAGTCAGCGAATATGCATGTTTAGCCGTTTGATCGTCCTCACGATTTGTTACTATCAGAACATAACGTCCGTTCTACGTGTCTTCACGTGGAGCGTGACAGACGGTATCACACATTTTTTGTCCCTTTTCTAAATCCGACAAAATATGAGTGTCTTTTAACATTGTACCATCTTATGCTACTAATATTATACATGTGAAAGTATGTGAGAATGGATGGATGTTTGTTACTCTTTCACGCAAAAACTAATGAACGGAAATCGATGAAATTTCGTATGGTAGCAGTTTAAGCTCTGGATTAAAACATAGGCTACTTTTAACCCGAATGTACTTACGCGGGCGTACTATACTTATTGTATTCTAAAAATAAATATATAGAAATAAATAAAATTTAAGTATCTGTTTATAATTTAAGTTCAGACCTTTTCAATATATGAAAGAACCTTACTTACAATAAAAAATCTATTTCTTAATTTTTGTCTGTCAATCTGTCAGTTTGTTTGTTTGTTCCAGCTAATCTCTGTAACGGATGGACCGATTTTGACGGGACTTTCACTGGTAGATACCTGATGTTATGAGGAGTAACTTAGGCTACTTTTATTTTAGAGTTCCATTCAAAAAATAAAGTTCCGTTTCCGTTACTTCTACGCAAACAAAGCTGGGGGCACCAGCTAGAAAGTGTCTTTTGCCTACAATATATCTAGTATATAAATGATATCTATGTGGTCGCCCTTTTGTAGGAAACAGCTGATTTTTTTTCAAGTAGGAAAGTGGATCCTATAGTAAAAGTTGCTTGTATTCAAGAGTATATTTACTCCTAAAAGTTTGGACACTGACTGGAAAAACACCCGGTATAATATGACATAATTTACAGAACACTGAACAGATAAGACAATTCAGACATGCAATGTAATACAAATAGAAATACTATTCCAGCGTTAAAAGGAACATGTCACAAAAATTCATTGAAAATTGCGAAACACTAGAGGGTTCGAATTAGACAAAATGGGTATTTTAGCGACATATATTATTCAAAAACGCTATACGGGTTAAAACATACGTCGAAAATTTTCTAAAATGATCTGTCGAACGCAGGGTTATTCTGTGAGAGTTTGCGATTATAGGCGATATTAATATCTATTTCGCTATGTCCCACATTGACTCTGTCAAGTCGTGGAAACCTTATTTAATTCGAAATTTGTGTATAGTTATAATATTATATATGAACGCCTCCAACCACGTCCATCTGACCCCGTGGTAAGTATCCGAAGAAATTGTGTTACAGGTACCAGACAACGGGAAGTATATTTAATACTTTTATACTATAGGTACATATATGTATTTGAGATTTTTATTATATTAAACACATATTTAATACACTTCCATGACCCAGGAATACAGATAAGCCCCGGCTTGAGCACCAACGCACTATTACCACTGAGCCGCAGAGGTCGTCCAATTGATCATTGCAAATAAAAATGTGACGCAAATAACCGCCATAGCAGAATAATATTACTAAGTAAAAAACTTGAAATGAAGCTCCTTTAGGTGCGTATTTTCGGATTTTAAATGATGAATGAAGTTTCAGTTCAGATTATTTTACTCTGTACGCATCATGCTTATTTTATTTATGCTACTAGCTTTTGCCCGCGTAAATACAGTATCCCACGGGAACACTGTACTTTTTCGGGATAAAAAGTAGCCTATGTGTTAATCCAGAGCTTAAACTACAACCTTAACAAATTTCATCAAAATCCGATCAATAGTTTTTGTGTGAAAGAGTAACATATATCCATCCATCCTCACTAACATTCACATCTATAATAGTAGTGGGATTAGGATGTTTCAATATCATTTACCTCCCAGCGTCACTCGCTCCCAGAAGGTCTCATTAACTCTTCAGCCGGATCCGGCGCCGCCCGCGCCATTATTTATAATTAATTCCAATTCGGGCCGTTTAATAAGTCTGACATTTAATTATTACATTCGACACTCGCTGGAAACTTTTGGACATGAATTCATTAGGACTTGTCGGTAAAATATTATATCATTCAGTAGTCTATGGTCGGGTCCAATCTCACCTCTTAACTATATGTTGCTCGCGACTTTTCTGTTCTAGGGCCGCATATGGGACTATATGCTCCGGGATCCGGAACTCCGGAGACAGAGAGCACTGAAAATATACTCTGTGCTAATAAAATAGGGTTGAAACTTGACAATTGTGTGTTTGTTTTCAGCTTTATTGCATTGTCGCAGAGTTATACTTTCAGTGCTCCGAATTTCCCCCGGCTCGCCGGATTTCGGATCATAATATCGACCCAGCCGTACTCACTTGCTCCGCTCTAAGTTCATAGCGAGCAAAAATGTTTGTCTATTTCACAAATCACAATATATATTACGATGAAAAGACTGTACCTACGTCACAAAATAATGCACAGCCTCAAACTAAACGTTGATGAGTACTAAATACATCATTATTATCTATTATTATACATAAAAGGCAAAGCTTATTGACTGCTGGGTCAACGCACAGGCCAAAAAATTTTGCACACGTATGCCTCATATGACGACTAAGGAAGGATTTTTCAAAATTCAACCTCCAAGGGAGTAAAATAGGTAGTAAAAGTTTGTATAAAACCTTTTATTCCTTAGACATATTTGCATGATATTTCGTATGAGTTGAGTACGGAAAAAATTATGAGTGACGTATTTCAGCGCTTTCTAAAATTCCAGCCCCTAGGTGGGTAAAATAGGGGATGAAAGTTTAAATCCTAATTTCACGCGGGCGGAGCCGCGGGCAATTGATGCTAGTAATATCATACATAAATATCATACTTTTTATGTTAAACGCGAGCGAGCGTGCCGATTATTTTTCACAGCTTCGCGTATGATTTACTTTTTTAACCCTAAAAGATTATGCTCTTTTTTTAGGCTGTAGATTTCATCGGATATGTAAATCTGCAGCCTGGGACCTGGACCAGAACATCCGCACTTACTACTACTTCCTACAGTTTTACTACGAGATTGTACATTTCAGCTCAGTTCATGGTTAGAAGTGTCGGTCTAACTAGGAACACCTGATTACTTCAGGTTTAAATCCTTTTGACTAATCGCGTCATTATATTCAAGCCTGAAGCAAACTTTTTAGATACTGTAGGAATAATGGGATGCTTGTTTTCACACTCATTGTCATTAGGTATTTGCAAAGTTTCGTGTCATTTAGACGACCGACCGACCAAGTGCGAGTCGGACTCGCGCACGGAAAGGTTCCGTAGAAAACGGTAAAAAAACCACATTTGTTTGTATGGTACGGTTGCCAACTTTTAGGGTTAAAAGAAAACTAGTTTTTGAAGTTGGAGAAACCAGGACAATTCAGTTTAAAACTAGACACAGTAACAGTGTTCTAACAGTTCAATTATTATGTAATTATGTAGTGATAATAGGTAACATGAAATACATGTAATGCTAATAAATAATAATCATAATTTTTCATAAAATCATTTAGAAAAAAAATTATAACGGCGTCGCGCGCCACTTTTATAAATTTTCTTTTAAATATATGTAACCTCATTGCTTCTCTTTGATATACTTTTTAGACTTGACATTGAATGTCAACTGTCAAGGGAATGAGACATATTTAATTTGTTAGGAATAATTTGTTTGAAAATATTATTTAATTTGTGAAATATTAGCATTAAATGTTGTTTATTTAGTTGTAAAGCAACACATTATCTTTTATTTCCATATTGTTAAACAATCTTATTATATATAAATTAAAAAAATAAAATTCAAATACATAAGCTCAGACCAATAAAAAAAGTAATCTTATTTTATTGGTCTCAATAATCTTTTTTTATTGGTCTGAGTACATAAGCTATCGCATATATGTTCATATGGACATCGCAATTCATAAAATCGCCGATTGATGTTAGAAAACCATCAATTGATGGACAAAATAATATTCGTGATTTTCTCACTTAAATGAACTGTCTTTTTACAATTTTTATTATTTAATAATAAATAATACCTTACTAAAATTTCAAGTTGGCTCAATCGTTTGTTTATCTTTTTTTATATTTATTATACGTTTGCACTGGAATGGCGAGGTTGAGCCCTGACTAAACGACAACGCTTTCTTTCCCTAACTTTTTAAACATTAAACTACAATGTTATATCAAAATTTCAAATTGCCTCAAACATATTTTTTTGGGGAAAAAATTCTCTTTTAAAAATTTGCAGACCACTTCAGACCAGCCAGACCGGCAGTCTCGTGTTGAGGTACAACAGGAGAAGTAGACAAGGGTTCAGCTTGCCTCAAGCACCTGCTCCAAATTTTCCAGTAGTTCTCCATATATTACAAGACAAAAATTGGAAAAACTCTCGCATTTCTTTTGGTCTAATCTTTACGAGCTAAAAAGTAGATACTTTTATAGGGTTCCGTAATGCGTTCCGTAATATGAATATAAATAGATGAAACTTGGTATAATTATAGATTGTGTACAGATCTCAGTTTTGGCATCATAGAATAATAATATTTTTACATTTTAGTAGTGGCTCCATACATGTGAAGTGGGGATGGAAAATATTTTTTTATTCTACCCCATCGTGTGGGGTATCGTTAAATAGGTCTATTAAAATAAAGGTAAAGATTCATAAATGACTTTTTTACAAAGTCGACTATTTTCGAGTAATCGGCCTCCAAAGTGGTTTAGTTAAGTTAGGTTGGTCCCCCCCTGGCATTTCTAAGCTAATAGCTCCCCACACTGATTTCAGTGACGGTGGCCGGTTTAATTGAAACCAGGCCAGCTACGCAGGAGTTATTTTATAGTGCCCAAGTGTGTGCGCAGTACACAAGAGCACTCTCTCTTCCTTTACTCTCGGAACCCAGTGGGACGAATAACCGACACGACTGGTGAGATATCAGGCGCAGGTCCGACTTTTTACATGCCCATCCGACGCATGGATCATCTTTCTTGTCAGACAATCAGGTGATCAGCCTGCATTGTCCTAACCAAACTTGGAAATAAGATTTTTTGTTATTCCAATGCGGGAATCGAACCCACGACCTCCGAGTCGAGAGCGAAGCTCTAAACCACTGGACCACGGAGGCTGATTTCTAAGCTATAGGAGATAGAAACTTGTAAGTTTCCATGCTGATAAATCATGCTAAAACTCTTAAGGAAAATTATTTGGAACGAAATCGAACAGTAACTTTTAAAGCAAAATGAAAAAAAAACCTATTTACGCGGTGATAGCTACGGAACCCTCCGTGACTTGTCCCGACATGCTCTTGGTTAGGTTATTTGGGTCTAAAACACGGTCCGCGGTCTTATCTATCCCTGTATCAAGCACGTAAGTAAGCAAGTAAACAGTAAATATTACTTCGGTAACCCTTAGACGCGGTGTGTTGAACGAAAATAATTAGATTCCTGTTGTTTTATGGCGGGATTTTCAATTCGGAGAATCGAATTTGGAATTTTTATTGCGATCGGATTGTGTTCGAGTTTTTGCCATATTTTATAACAGTTTACGGCTGAGAAATACAAAACGGTAATTACACAATGCTGGAAACTTTCAATCAAGTTAGTATTTGACATTCGCTCTACACAACACACACCTTTCGATACAATATCTCCCTTAGGTCTTGACTAAATCCTACTACTATCCTACTAATATTATACTACTACTATGGATGGATGGTTGGATGTATGGATGTTTGTGACTCTTTCAGTCAAAAACTGCCGAACGGGTTTTGATGAAATTTGGTATGGTAGTAGTTTAGGCTCTGGATTAAAACATAAGCTACTTTTTATCCCGGAAAAGTACAGTATTCCCGCGGGATACTCGATAGTGCATTTACGCGGGCGGAGCCCTAGCCGCGGGAAACAGGTAGTTATAAATGTGAAAGTTTGTGAGGATGGATGGATGTTAATTTGTTACTCTTTCACACAAAAACTACTAAACGGATTTCGATGAAACTTGGTATGGTAGTAGTTTAGGCTCTGGATTAACACTATCTATTCTATCCCGAAAAAGTACAATATCCCCGTGGGTGCGGGGGTGGAGCCGCAGGAAAAACCTAGTGTAAAATATTTCAATTATTTCAAAACTAATGATGGGCTATGCGTTATGACGTACATTTGACAGAAAAAATACAAGAAAAAGTTACGCCATCTTGATTTAAGAAGATTTATGACATTTAATTGACAAAATTAAATGCTGTCTGAATAAACTGCGGAAAGCAAATGTCAGTGTCAAGATGAAAAAAAAATTGTCAAACCTCGATTGCCCCAAACAACCTCAAAGTGGGGCAGTTTAAGTGTGGACACTTTGTGCCTCGACATGCCTCGTCTATAATATAAAGGTTTAATTGGCAGGGCAAAGATATGCCTTATGCGCCCATTGCCAGCGATAGCGCAGGACAGAGAGGCTTGGAGGACGTTCGAGGAGGCCTTTGCCCAGCAGTGAGACAGTCTCTAGTCTAGACTCTAGGGCCTAGGCTAATAAAAAAGTCGCGCGTCTCCCGCTGGCCACGCACACATAGCCGCGAGCTGTCCTTCGTGTAAGTGTAGTGAGTGACGATTGTTTACGTTAGTAATCTATATATATATATAAAAGGCAAAGCTGATTGACTGATGTATCAACGCACACGCCAAACCTTTTACCAGGCTAGAAATTTGAAATTTTGCACGCGTATTTCTCATATGACGTAGGCTTCCACTAAGGAAAGATGTTTAAAAAATTCAACCCCAAAGTGGGTATATAGGTGGTTAAATAGGTGATAAAGGTTTGTATGAAACATTTATCCCTTGGACATATTCGCATGATATTTCGTACGGAAAAAATAATGAGTTACATATTTCAGCGTTTTCTAAAATTCAGCCCCTAGGTAGGTAATACAGAGGATGAAAGTTTTCATACCTAATTTCACGCGGGCGAAGCCGCGGGCAATTAATACTAGTATATAATATAAGGTTCGGTAAAATCAAATATGGATATTTTGGTCATATCCGTAGTTGATTTTACCATGTGTAAAGACGTTTAGGCAGAAAAATAATTTTAAATTTTCGAATAAAATATAAACAACATACAATTTCATTCCTAAGGGGCTGAAGTCATTAACCTCACAGAAACAGCAGACTTTCAAAGTCAAAGTCAAAGTCAATTTTTTTTATTCAAAATAGGTATTTTTATACACTTTCTGAACATCGGTCTACATGATGCCTACCACCGGCCGGGAACTAGCCCGGCGAGAAGAACCGGCGTAAGAAACTCGCGCGGGGCCATCTTTTATCAAAAAGATGGAAAATTGTTCTTTTAAAAATATTAAAAAGGCATATATAACAATGTTATGACTAAAGCTACATAATAAAAGTACAATAATATATGTAATTTAGAAGTAGCCTTGCAGAGGGTCACCTCATTCCCAAGATGTGCTATCGTTCATAAAATCATTAACTTTATAATAGCCATTAGCACACAAACGTTCTTTAACTACTTTTTTAAATTTATTGATTGAAAAATTTTGAACGCTTTCTGGGATCTTGTTGTATAGGCGTATACACTGGCCTTTAAACGAATTCTTTACTGTACTAAGTCTAGTCACTGGTACATGAAGCTTGTGCTTATTTCGGGTATTTCTATTGTGGTTGTCACTTTTCTTTTTGAATAGGTTTAATTTTTTTTTAACATATAGTACATTTGATAGAACATACTGAGAAGCTACAGTTAAGATTCCAGTTTCTTTAAACTTCTCTCTTAATGACGTGTTGGGGGCCAGCTTGTAGATTGCCCGAACAGCTCGCTTCTGCAGCACAAATATACTATTTATATCGGCAGCATTTCCCCACAGTAGAATGCCATAGGACATTATACTGTGGAAGTAACTAACATATACAAGTCTTGCTGTGTTTTTGTCTGAAAAATGTCTTATCTTACTTACTGCAAATGCTGCTGAACTGAGTCTGTCGGCCAACCCAGCAATATGAGGGCCCCACTGTAGTTTTGCGTCTAAAGTTATACCTAAAAAGACAGCTGTATCTACTAGTTCCATACCTTTTCCATTCAATAGAACATTGGTTTTAGTTTGCCTTACATTTGGCAACGTGAACTTTATACATTTAGTTTTTTGCTATTTAACAAAAGATTATTAACACTAAGCCAGTGTACTATTTTTGAGAGAGCATTATTTACTTCGTCATAGCCTGAGTTTTGGCGATTAATAGCAAAAGTAAGTGACGTGTCATCGGCAAATAAGACTATCCCGTTTTTTCCATTAATAAGGTATGGTAGGTCATTTATATAGACCAGAAAAAGAAAGGGTCCTAAAATAGATCCTTGTGGGACCCCCATCTCAATTTTGGTACCTGTGGATCTTTTTCCATTTATCTCAACCCAGGACTAGGACTCAGAGTCCTATTTGATAAATAAGATTTTAAGAGGACGAGTGCTGGTCCCCTTACTCCATAGTGGCATAGTTTCCTGATCAACGTTGTGTGCTGCACGCAATCAAATACCTTAGAGAGATCGCAAAAAACTCCTAGAGCATCCTGCGACCCCTCCCAAGCATCAAAAATATAACTAATCAGATCAACGCCAGCATCCGTTGTAGAGCAACCCTTCGTAAAACTAAATTGTTTATTATGTAAAATGTTATTTATATTAAAGTGTGCTAGTAACTGAGTAAGTATTATTATTTCATATATTTTACTAAGTGTTGGTAAAATAGATATAGGTCGGAAGTTAGATGGATCCGACTTACTACCAACCTTAAACAGAGGTAAAACTTTACTATGTTTCATTAGATCAGGAAATACGCCACTTTTTATACAATCATTAAAAATAATTGCTAAGTAAGGTGCGATAATATCGATTATAGATTTAATAACTTTCATTGATAGGCCCCATAAATCTGCAGTATGTTGGTAAAAATGTTATCAATGCATGTAGCAGAGCTATCACTGATCCTTGTTGGTTCAAAGAATAAATGAGTTAAGTTATATGATTTTAACAATGAAGTAAATCTAACCGTGGTGGAATTACTTTCTAAAATATTTATATTAAAATCACCACACAATAATATATGTTTGTTAGATACACTTATCTTAGTTAAAACGTTTCCATTATTTTTTCAAATGAATCATATAACCCTAAAGGAGGCCTGTATACGCTAACAATAATAAAGTGTCCCACCTCTATACAGGCTATTTCAGTTGTTCGTTCTGTAGAGAGGCTTACTATGTCTTTACGTTCTTTATATTTTAAATTCTTCTTAATTAATATAAGTGAGCCGCCTCTTATGGCTTTTTCTCTGCAGAAAGAACTAGCCAGCTCGTGCATACCAAGATTTAACATTATTTCATTTTTCTTAAACCAATGTTCGGTTATACATAAAATGTCTAAATTATTGTTTAAAAACAACCCAATTTATAATTTAAAGCGAAAGTCTTTGCCTAAATAATATGCAATATCAATTCAATCAGCTGTCTGAGTTCAATGACCTCCGTAGCACCGCAACGAACGTAATGTATTTTCTTTTTCGACATTTTTTAATTTTTAATTTTTTTTAATTTATAATTTTTCTTCCTCAACGTCACGTGGTAGTATCAACTACGGATATGCCCAAAACATCCGTAGTGGATTTTATATTATACTTACTTTGTATAACTTTATATTATATTCTTTGCTACAACCTAGGTAGGTACATAATAGCCGTCTCTCTCTCTCTGTATGTAATAGACTCAGATATCCGTCGCCAGATAAACTCAGTTTATTTAGAGTTTATGTAAAGTTTACAAGTAGGATCTTCAGAAACCGGGCATAAGAGTTGATAAGAGATGTAAGAGGACACCGGCGAGGAGTGTCGAGTTTCTGCTTTATAGTTTACTAACTTTATTTCCTACTCACACATAGTTAATTGCCAAATATGTGCATAATGAGACGGGGATTTCGTAATTTTAGGGTTCCGTACCCAAAGGGTAAAACGGGACCCTATTATTGAGACCGTCTGTCTGTCCGTCTTTCACCAGACTGTATTTCATGAGCCGTGATAGTAGGACAAATACTAAAAAACAAAATAAAACCATTAAAGTGATTTTTTGCCGTTTTTATAGATAATCTTACGGTAACATTCGTGCGTGAGTCCGACTCGCACTTGGCCGGTTTCAACTTAAATATACGTCGAAGTTCGTCCAAGTTTGAAAGACGAAGTAATAGAATAGGGGTCTGTAGATTTTGAATTAGCAAAGTATACTTAACATACTAGATGTCGCACGCGACTTCACTTTGATTACGAGTATTCATTTGGATTGCAGAACGTTTCCAACGGGTCCGCCCGCTCAAATATACTATCGGGTATCCCACGGGAACACAGTCCTTTTTCGGGATAAAAAGTAGCCTATGTTTTAATCCAGAGCCTAAACTACTACCATACCAAATTGCATCGAAATCCGTTCAGTAGTATTTGAGTGAAAGAGTAACAAACATCCATCCGTCCATCCTCACAAACTTTCACATTTTTAATAGTAGTAGGAAGAAATGTGCAAAATGGCGGTAATCCCGCTCACAGCGGTTTCATGCATCGTGTTCATGCACCAACACCTTTTATTTTACCAAACTCTAAACCTTTCTTAGGGTACTAAGTGGCTATAATTTGGACGCCGTTCAACGCTGACCCGCCCGGAAGCCATACATCAATAACGTTGAAAAACAAACGCTAAGCCGTCCCGGGGGCGCCGTCACGTCCGATTGCCCGGGGCGGTCCCGGGGCCGGGATTCCCGAGCCGGGATATACCGGGAGCCCGCCCTTGCGACTTGACGATGTATCAAGAGTGTCGCAGAGCACTAGATGAAGCGAGTTGTAAGACCCGTCATGTAAATTGTGACTCCTTCACAATAAACTTACTGCAGTAACTATTGTAAAAATAGCTCCCCACGCCGATTTCGGTGACGGGCCCCGTTTTAACCGTGCCAGCTACGCAGGAGCTGTTTTTATAGTGCCCAGGTGTGTGCGCAGTACACAAGAGCGCTCTCTCTCTCCTCCTTTACTCTCGAAGCCCAGTGGGACGGAAGACCGACACGACTGGCGAGAGATCATGCGCAGGACCGACTTTTTACGTGCCCATCCGACGCATGGACCATCTCTCTTGACAGACAATCAGGTGATCGGCCTGCATTGTCCTAATCAAACTTGGAAACAATATTTATTGTTGTTCGAACGCGGGAATCGAACCCACGACCTCCGAGTCGAGAGCCAAGATCTAAACCGTTGGACCACGGAGGCTGTTCAGTAACCATATCACTAAAATGCGATATAATATTATATTGCTGTCGCGTTTACACAGGTACGCGATAGGAGCGCGATAGCTGTAATTAATAATATATTCGTGTGCGAGCGTGCGAGTGGAAGAGACAAGTAGCGATGAGTCAATGTACGAAATACTAGATGTAGGTGCTCCGCGACCGCACATTGGTAACAATTTGCAAATTCAATGACGGATAATTACTTAGACCATAGATTGAAGAAAACGTAATCGTTTTATTAAAATGTATACATACTTTATTAAAAAAACTGTGCTTCGAAATTCGAAACCAAAAATTATCTTGTACCTATGAGTATGTAAGTGTACCGCGCTACGAAGATCATCGACCTCGCACTAGGAGCTGATTTCAAAACGTAACTTCTCTCTTCTCTTCTCAATCTTACTAAAAAAGTAAGAAAAAACTTTTATAATCAGCTGTGTCGCAGTTCACACCGCCGATGACCTTATCAGCACAGTAGACACATTCATACTAGATTATTTTTGCTAATTTCAATGTATTTTCTGGCTAAACTTATTCACATAAGCAGTAAGTCATGTACAAACAGTTTCTGTAATTGATTTTGCAAAATGTTACATACCTATAAATATATTCTAGTGAACTCAAGATATCGCGTCGCGGTAAGGCAGACCATACAAAACATCAGTTATTCAAACTCAAACTCAAAATTTTTATTCCCATATAGGTTATATAAACTCTTATAGAATTGTCATACATGATGCCTACCATCGGTTCGGAAACTAGCCCGGCGAGAAGAACCGGCGTAAGAAACTCGCACACAATGTAGTATCTTAATCTATATACATAAGTTATAAGTACATAGTTAAGTGGAGACGGTTACATAGACGCCGCCTTGCAGGGGGCCATCTTGGGTATAACTTTTTTAAATTCATTAATGGAAAGATTTTGAATGTTTTCTGGGATTCTATTGCAAAGGCGTATACATTGACCTTTAAAAGATTTACTTACTTTGCTAAGTCTGTTCACCGGTATTTCTAACTTGTTCTTATTTCTAGTATTCCTACAATGATTGTCGCTTATCTTTTTGAAATTATTTATATTCTTTCTGACATACAACACATTGTCCAAAACGTATTGAGAAGCGACGGTCAGAATACGAGTACCTTTTCTCTCAGAGATTCTAAACATGACATCTTATAAATTGAACGTTCCTAGCTCGCTTCTGTAGCACAAATATTGTGTTAATATGCGCAGCGTTTACCCATACGGCAGTATGACATTATACTATGAAGTATTTTTAGGGTTATTACTAATTTTTTAGCTAGTTGAATAGTAAAATAAATAACGCTCAGTTTTGTGACTTTTTACAGAATGTACATATATATTTGAGAAGACTTTAATGTTCTAGAGGAAGTTAGTTACTCTGTCAACTGATAAGTCTAATCTAATGGCAACTCAGCCTTCATCTGCTTTACCAGGTGACTTGTGGGCGCGTTGATGCTCAAGCTGGTCGCTACTCGCTACCTTCTACTACTCGCGGCAGAGTCAAGCGAATTAGCTCACAATAGGCTGTTGGCGGCAAACTCCGCCATATTTTTACATTAACACAACCGAAATGGCCGACTGACTTGCTTTATATTGTATGTATTTATTTTTCATACCAAATTATTAGGAGTATCGATAACACAACCTTTGACGACCTCTGTGGCTCAGTGGTTCAGCGCGTTGGTGGTCAAGCCGGGGGTCGCGGGTTCGAATCCCGCCGAAGGAACAAAAAGTTTTTCAGTGTTCCTGGGTCATGGATGTATATTAAATATGTGTATAATATAATAAAAATCTTAAATATGTGTATAGTATAAAAGTATTAAATATACTTCCCGTTTTCTGGTACCTGTAACACAAGTTCTTCGGATACTTAGCACGGGGCCAGATTGACGTGGTGTGAAGCGTCCATAGATATTTATTTATTTTATATTTATTTATTTACAAGGATTGTTAAATAAAAAAACCAGCTTTTTCCCGCGACTTCGCCTGCGTATATAGTATCCCAAGGGAATACTGTACTTTTCCGGGATGACAAGTAGCCTATGTTTTAATCCAGAGCCTAAACTACTACCATACCAAATTTTATCGAAATCCGTTCAGTATTTTTTGCGTGAAGTAGTAACAAACATCCATACATCCAGCCTCACAAACTCACATTTATAATAGTGAGTTAGAGTATAATATATTATACTATCTAATGTCTGGTTCCCGTAACACAAGTTCTACGGATACTTAGTACGGGGTCAGATTCATAGCTATCCTACTAATATTATAAATGTGAAAGTTTGTGAGGATGGATGGATGTTTGTTACTCTTTCACGCAAAAACTACTGAACTGATTTTTATGAAATTTAGTATGGTTATTTTTATGAAGTTTAGTAAATTTAATATAGTATATAAATATACTATCGGGTATCCGTTATCAAATAGCCTATGTTTTAATCCAGAGCCTAAACTACTACCATTAGTAGTTTAGGCTCTGGATTAAAACATAGGCTATTTGATGACGGATACCCGATAGTATATTTACGCAGGCGGAGCCGCGGGCAACGGCTAGTTATTATTATAAAAAAGTTTTTTAAAACCGGGATTTTCGGCACTGCCCCATGATGAGTCCGCGATTTCCCGGGATTATCGGACCGGTATGTCCCGGGATTCTCCGACCGGTATTTCCCGGGAGTCTCGGACCGGTATATCCCGGTATTCTCGGACCGGTATATCCCGGGATTCTCAGACCGGTATATCGCGGGATTCTCGGACCGGTATATCCCGGGATTCTCGGACCGATATATCCCGGGATTCTCGGACCGGTATTTCCCGGGAGTCTCGGACCGGTATATCCCGGGATTCTCGGACCGGTATATCGCGGGAATTTCGGACCGGTATATCCCGGGATTCTCGGACCGGTATATCCCGGGATTCTTGGACTGGTATTTCCCGGGATTCTCGGACTGGTATTTCCCGAGATTCTCGGACCGGTACTTCCCGGGATTCTCGGACCGGTATTTCCCGGTTCCGTACCCTAGTACGTGGTCATGTACTTCAACAATGTGTGGAAACTCGTACGTTTTACAGTGACAAGTAAATCCTTACTAATATTATAAATGTGAATGTGAGTTTGTTTGTTACGCTATAACTCCTTAACCGATCGTCATGATATTTGGCACAGATATAGAGTAGGCCATGGGGAAGGACATAGGCTACTTGTTATCGCGGCAAAATGTACGGTTCCCGCGAGATTTACTCTCCCAGTTTTTCGTTATAAGTGAGGTCGCTATAAAAGGCTTTCACTGTATATGAGATTTCTAAGACAAAGTAGGCACATCTCATTCCTCATATTGTAGCTGTCACTTTCTAGAACCCTGAAAGTAGAATTTGAATTATTTTATATCTTATAATGACCCTGAGCTCCGTGGCCTAGTGGGTAGACTGTTTGATTCGCACTCGAGAGTGCAGGTTTCGACTCCCAGGTCGTGGCGTGCACCAATGAAACTTTTTCAGATCTCAAGTACATTATACTGACGCTCCAACGGTGAAGGAAAACATCGTGAGGAAACCCGCACATGGTTGGCCCCGGACGTATTGACCAGTCATTCCTCTGGACTAGGCTGGCTGTGTTGTGAGAATTTGAAAAAAAATTCGACAACCGCCTGTCCCAGGCACTACAGTATTTCAAGATTTAGCGGTATTTCAAGCGGTTACTTCGCTCGGAGAATACTGTGTATCTCATCCAATAACGGGTGAAAAGGCCTAAGTTTATAATGACCCTTATGAATACATACATTACGGGCTACATTTGCATGTCAGTTGTAAAATGAGACTATTCCTGTTCCAGATTGAAGATTACTAATGATCTTAATTAAAGTTGAATTTACAACTTTTGATGTCGGTAATTAATAGTAATGTCCGTTCTGTAAATTAAACCTTATAAAGACTATAATTACTTTTAAGCTTAACTTTTATTATTATTAAAATTTTATTAAACGGTTTAATACTCTGGCTAACGGCTTAGCAGGAACAATTGGCAACATATTTGTAAAATCGGTCCAGTAGTTTCGGAGCTTATTCAATGCATACAAGCAAATCTTTTCTCTTTCTGATATTAGTGTAGAAGTATACATTTTCTTTGCAAAAAGCAATTTCGTTATTTATACAAGAGATTTAACATGATGGTGGGGATAAGACACGCGACACGCGACACATGGTTTCTCCCTCATCAGAGGAAGAAATTATATCAATAATTCTTTTTCGTTCATGATAGAACCAAAAATACCAGCTTTTTCTTACGGAAATTGATATTATTTATTTAAACATGCAACACCAGTTTCATAATGTCCCTCGGCAATCATCATTATTCTACGGGAATGACAGTCAGTGTGTGAAAAACGACGATTCCCGAAAGACATCAAGAACGTGGATGTACGGTAAACTGTAAAGTTTTATGGTATGGTGCCTGAAATTATTTAAAAGTTGTAACTAGTAAGTACAGCTGTTTTTACAACGTTGCGACGGTATTGAATATTGCTCTTGTACAATATCAGGCACCATATAATTTTACATGCTCCATTATAACCTCCTAACGCCCGAGTTTAAACAAAGGCATTTGCGAAAATGAACCTTGGCGTAAACTCGAGTTACATTTTTTAGGTACTTGGGAGATTACGATGCCTCCGCAGCTGTGGAGAAACATCCTGGCCTACAGAGGGCAGACCGTGTATAGTTGACGAGAATGTTTCGTGCGGCGTTCTCGTCACGATCCGACTCGCCGTGGTAGTTTGGCCAAACTCCCCGACGAAGCCGACGATTCATCACGATTCGATGGAATGCCCCGCTTCGGTCGTTACATGCGGAGCACGCTTGCGAAGTGTACGACTCGTCACCACTTCCTCCGTGATGTTTCGTTTCGTTCTCAATCGACGGACGAGCGAATCGTGCTTGAATTTGCGCCCGCTGAATGTGGCCGTGTTCATGAATTTACTGCCGGCCCCATTTGTATGGGGCCGGCCGGTGTTGTCACCAGGATACTCTCCACGCCTCCACCATAGAAAACATTCCCAATTATTCTTTCTTCACATTTGGCCGTGCCGATGCATTTTGTCCAACGCTAATCTCGTGAGTTTCAGGTGCGTCTCGTACGGCTCCTGTCTCGCGTCGAACCATTTCATCCGGAAAGCCGTATACTCGATGACTCTACTGACATTCTTCGAAGACGGCGGCAACGCGTCGTAGGTGTCCCGGTCTTTTTGTTCAGCCATCTCCACGTCTCGCAACACACGATTCCTCACTCGTTCTCGCTTCCATTCCAGAGTGTGCGAACGCACGTACTTGCGGGTGATACGTTGATATTGGCCGTTTAGACTCTACAGCGGCCACCGGCAATCTCGAACCTGGGTCCACGGCTATTATTCGATCGTACGACATCTTTGCAAATTTAGCCGACAAAGGTTTTGCTTCTTTGCTCGCACGCCATCGATTCATCAATAGACTGACGCTCACACCGTCCGTTTGCAGTGAACAGCCAAATTTTCTCGTGTCCACGCTCAACCAAGGTGACCAGAGTTCGGCCATGTGAATGTAGATTTTACGCCAGTCGCCGGGGATCGAGGACGGGTCCACTCGACGCAACAGTTTGTGCCAGCCCCTCGAAGTGTAGACAATGTGTTAGAGGCCGTGCGATGGTTGGGGAAAGAGTTTGGAATCTTGCAACGACTCTTGAATCTCCAGCCACAGTGGTATTAGCAATAGTGGTCTTCCACCAACTCTGCGTCTTCGTCACGCTATCGACGTTGATCACCGAACATATTCGGTGTAGTTCTTCGTTGTTCTCGGCGACGGGGTGGTAGATTCTTCTTGAAATACGCCTCAAAGAGAGTGGAACGATCGCAGCTTTGTTTAAAGTATCTGACGAGTCGAGGGTAAGCGTGAGTGGAGATGTTCGTGTGCAACACCGTCTCGTATTGCTTGGCCATTTCGTGTATGATAAACGTACGCAATTTGCCGTCGTAATACGAACTCTCGCCAAAGACCGAGCGATATATCTCGGCGTATGGACCCTTGCCCTTCATTGCGTATATGAAATTTAAAATGTCGGGTTTCTCGAGCAAACCATCGTCGGTTGCCGTCTTGATGTAGTGGTTGATCCATACTCCCAGTCGTATGTATACACGAGACAAGTCTCGAACGTCTCTTCGTATCTCGTTCAGCAGCCGGCTCTTCTTTGTGGGTGCGACGAGTGGACATATCGCCGACACCAGTCCTCGTTTTACCGTATAAATTTCCAAGTCTCGTAGTAGAGCGTCAGTGGTCGATGATGACGATGATGATGTTGGTAGTGATGGTAGATTACGTTTTCGTATCGGAGGCAAATAATCTCGACATTTTTTGGACGATCTTCGCGTATGATCGGATCGGCCGCATGTCTTGCACCCGACACTATCGCCACTCGGCATATTGTGAAATAATGACTCGTCGTATTCGAGATCAGCACGTTTTATATAAGGTTCAAATTACTTTACCTATATTGTACTATATATATGACATTGGGCCTTAGGAGGATAATAGAGCCTTGTCGCTAATGAATGATTTATATATAATTTAGAAAATATATATATAGACATTCTTTAGGAACGTCAAATTCAGATTAAAGTCAAAGTTTCCATACAAAACACGCATAGCCCACACACGACGTGCTTAATCTTTCAGATTCTATGTCAGTTTGAAATTAGACAATGTCAAATTAAGAACGCCTGTGGCCAGGCTCAGCATGTGTGTGACGTAAGTCTGCATATTGTCTATGAATTAAGATTCTTAAATTCAGGAAGGAATTCAGCACGTCTATCGGCCAGGATTAGTTATTAATCTGAGGCTAGAATTGTAACACTTCCTTCAAACCATCGAAATGTAACTGACACTAAATAAATCGCATTAGAAAATATAAAGATGATAGTTCCTGAATATGTTTCAGTTCAATTTCTAAAAGGATTTCCAACAGCGATTCGCGAGTTCGAAATTTGCAATTGTGACGTAGTACAATGCAATTTGAATTATATTATGAGGAAATACAGTCGGTTATTACATGGTAAAGGGCATAAAAGCTGGATTGGTAAATTATTCGGTTGGCAGCACTGCGCCGCACTGGAGAGTGGAGATATTTTTAATTTTTATAATTTTCTCATTGACAACTAAACTCTGTATTCTAGTGCAAATTATTATTATCTATGGAATTTCACTTTGTATTTTATAACTAAATGTAATGTGAAATGTGTTTGTTACTTTTTATTAAAACATAATTAATTATAAACTTTGTTATAATATAATTCTTGCGTAAAGTATACGTCTACATCCCCAGAAAATGTATGTTTCAAAGTAAAGAACTGCGCGGAATTCGAATCCAACATGGATCCAATTTAATATAAACGTAAAAAATAAAATAAAAACGTTATTTACGTTTAACGTCTCTTTAACAAAAAAGCCAACCGCCTTTCAAAAATCAACCGACTGAAAAGCTCAAAATATTTATTTTCTTCTTGGAGTCGGCGCCTCCCACTCACTGTAGAAGTAAAATTTACTTCCATTCATTGAAACCACCTTCGCCGAAATCGGTGGGGGGGAGTTATTTTATTATTTCTTTATTACGATGGTAGGTATTCGATAAATAAGTGACATTTAAATCGATAACACTATAGGCTTTTATTGTTCACTATGTTTACGTTTAGAAAAAATTAAATCAGAACAGACGAGTGTGTAAGATTATGTAATGTCTCAGAATTAAATGACTGTGAAGGCTGACATTGACAACACTTAGGCTGGCTATATGATCCGGAATCCGGAAGGCCGTACAAAATTCTGAAAATAGAACTCTGCACTAACATATTACAGTTGAAAATCGAACACACGTGTGTCGAGACAAATGTCAATGTCATATATCTCGACATGCGACACTTATTGTATTAGCGCAGAGTTCAATTATTTATCTGAATTTTCACCAGCCCTAGAATATACATGAAAGTGTGAAGGCTGACATTGACAACAAAGTTTAAATTTTTTGAGGTTACTTTATTAATAACAGCTTGTGACCAACATCTGCAATACTAGATGAGCGCGATGAAGTGCGCGACGTCCCGCCACGTGGCGACGTCCATCATCAGCATCATCTCCGCCTGCGCGTGCGCAACTTGTACTACACATGAAAAGAAAGAAATCGTTTAATTAATACTAAACCAAGAGCATGTCAGGACATGTCTAGGGAGGGTTCCGAAACTATCAACGCGCAATAAGTTTTCTTTGAACTACTTCAAAAGTTATTGTCCGATTTCGCTCAAAATAATTTTCCTAAAGAGTTTTTAGCATGATCTATCAGCATGGAAACTTACAAGTTTAGAAATGCCACAAACCACTTTGGTAGCCGATTACTCGAAGATGGTTGACTTTGTAAAAAAGTCATGTATCAAACCTTGCCTTTATTTTAAAAGACCAGTCCAACGATACCCCACACCATAGTAGAATGGTATTTCGTAAATGGTAATTAGTAATTCACCATAGGGTTGAATGAAAAAATTATTTTCATCCCCTCTTCACATGTATTTAATTTAATGTAAAATTATTATTATTTTATGATGGAAAAATCAAGATTTACACATTATGTAACTATACCAAATTTCATCAATTTATATTCATAAATACAAAAGCTAGAGGGGCGGACAGACAGACAGACGGACGGACAGAGCGAAACCATAAGAGTTCCTTGAGTATTACAGAACCCTAAAAAGTAGGTATGCACATTTTTTAATTGACACGCCGGTTTTCCGTGTGACCATGAATTACCATTTACCGACCGTAATTAGTGTATTTATTTTTATTAGGTTCAGTCGCCGATAAACCCGGTGTACCACTTTTGAACCAAATTGCTATTACAGCAATAAGGCTCTGATTATATGATCCGGAATCCGGCGGTCCCGGAAAAATTCAGAGCACTGAAAATAGAACTCTGGACTCATACACTATATAGGATTTGAAAATCGAATACACGAGTGTTGAGTCAAATGTCAATGTCAAATGTGACATTTATTTAATCGTATCTCCCAGCCGAAAGCTGGAACTATATGATCCGGAATCCGGAAGGCCGTAAGAAATCCTGAGCATCGAAAAAATAAATCTGCATTAATACAATAGACTTGAAAATCATGAGTGTCAAGTTAAATGTCAATGTCATGTATGACAGCTCGACACTCGAAACTTCCATTTTTAACTCTATTGTATTAACAATAGAGTTAAAAATGGAAGTTTCGAGTTTATTTTCAGTTCTATTTTCAGTACTCCGAATTTTCAGCGCGGTGTTCCGGACTCCGGAGCATACGGTCCCAGCTTTAGGTCGAAATGTGGTGCACACATTCGGCGACCGTACCTACACATATTATTATTTACCTCTCATCTGAGTGATGCTGTCCACAATCTTCTTGAGGTTGTCCAACTGCTGGTCAATCTCGCACTTGGCCACGTCGAACAAATCCGACTCGTCATTCACTTCTGATAGTGTATTCATTGCCTTATTAAATTGTGATATAGGTACATAATTAATAATTGAAATTACTTATAAGGAGGGATACTAGCAACTCAATATAAGCAGTAGGTGGAAGTTGATCAACTGCATTAATTTTTAATGAAATGGAAATAAATGTTTGAAGTTTTATCTTCACCACGTATTAACATAGACGTATTAAATATAATCTATAATAATAGACGAGGCATGTTGAGGCAAAAAGTGTATCCAGTTAAATGACCCTAATTTTGAGATTTTGGGTGCCATTTTGACATTTGAAGTATGGTGAAAACAAGACAGCTGTGAGCTGACATTTGTAGTATAGTGAAAACCAAGATGGCGTAACTTTTTATTGTATGAACCATGGAGAATAGAAGTAAGGAGTACCATGTCCATGACATGAAAATGTCCGTAAAATAGCGTTCAAATAGGGGGCGCTACAGACGCAGACGGGAGTAAATCGGCAAAATTTAAACAGATAATTAAATCTTAGCATCTTCTTCGGTTTTATATATAAAAATATTTTCAACTATACGAGTAATTAGAATTTTCATGATTTACTGAATTAACTACTTTTAATCTACTAAAGTCGTCAAAAATTTTAAATAACTAAACTCAACTCACTTTACTTCATCTCTTATTGCTAACTTCATATCACACACCCTTGCCACTCTAGCGCCATTATGGCCAGTTTTGGAACTATTATTTAATTACTTTTGTCGGACACTTTTTAGCTTTTCTGCCTTAGAGAGATTGTCCTCCTTACCTACTTCTATTCTCCATGGTGTGAAGATTTGTGCTGTCAAATGTACGTCATAGCTAGTGTTGCCCGGTGCGATTTGATTAAAATCGGGACAGAAGGCAAAATAAATCGAGATTTGAGTCTATAAATCGGGGCTGCCCAAAACAAACTGAACTTATCCTTTTTTTACTCAAAAGGAACATAAAATATTATTTTTCTGATCACTAGGTATATAGTAACCATTTACGTGTTTACGTGTAGAACATATTTATATTTTCAACGTGTATTTTTTTTTCTAATTGTAGGTACTGGTTAATTTTTTTAAAGAAAATCCCTATCTAAAACTGTATTCTTGGAAAATTAAGCAATAGCGCATAATAGAACATAATAATAAATAAACTGCAATATACATGTTCTCTATATTTAAACTTAAAAGCGAGGGAGTAACATTTTGATCCTATTTTGCAGGTTAAATAAAATCTGTTACACCATAAAGAAAAAAATACAAGCCAAAATTAGTGGTTAGGAAGTGCCCCCGCGCTGTATATAACTGTAGATTACTACAACTAAACTCCAGAGCCTACTCCTTAATACGCTCCTGCTGCACCGCACCATGCCTTAGTTACTTTTTAGTTTTAATTTTCAAATATCCACCTCTTCAACACACATGTACAAGTCTCAATTATTGTTAAAAGGTTTCGTCTTCGGCGGACCAAATTAAGATAGATGGCCTCGGAAAATACTCTTTCTGTAATAGCCGCATTTGCTATTTTGATTATTATGATTTATCGGGACATTTAGCGTCCCGATCAGATGCAAATCAGGACGCGTCCTCAGACCCCTTTAAATCGGGATGTCCCGCGCAAATCGGGACACCTGGCAATTCTAGTCATAGCCTATCTTGAGTTTTGAAATCTTTGTTAACTAAGCATTTAACTTTTAATACATTTTATCTATCGATTACAATTCATACAAACACTTACAAAGAATAAACTAATTTTAAAGTAATATGTATGCAGTGTTTTTGAATAGAATTTTTATATTTGACTTTTTTCTTAAAGCTTTATTTACTTACATATAATTAATTCAACTAAAAATATTTGATTGCAAAATTTTTAAAACATTTGAAGAGATAGAGAGAATATTTTTAAAATAAGAACAAAGTTAGCTTTTTAATTTTTGTTAAACTTAATTTATGGCCAAGTGTCAAGATCGGTCAAGTAGTTTTTATGTGAAAGCGTAACAAGTAACAAACAAACAAACAAAGTCCCATTCACATTTATAATAATATAAGTAAGCATATTTGTGGGAATAGTGGAGTCCCCAAGGGCAGATCCTCAACCTGAACGGGGTGGTATGCTCGGTCAGGCCAAAGTAATTTCAGCTATAATTGTGTTAATTACGCCCATAAATAAAACATCGCATCATTCGTATCATACATTCATAACAAAAGAATACGCTTTATAAACGCACGAGAAAAAGCAACATTTTGATTAGCGGAGTCAAAATTACGCGAGTCCCAGCGGAGACATAAGTAATAAGTGTACTTCCCGCAGCGCCGCACTTGTTGACTGACTGTATTCGGTAATAACTTGTTGTTTTCTCTCCGCGGACGAGAGCAACATTTGTTGTCGTAATGTTTTTATTTATCACAGATTTTCTGAGAAATCACAAGTTCTGAGTACTTAAGCATTCGCCCACATTTGAACATCTTTTAGTACTTAGGGGTTGAAATTTAATGGTTTTCGCCTACGTATATTTTACTTGTATTTAGAAGTATTAATGCTCAACTACACTTTTCGTGTTTAATTTTAGTCACGGATCGACAAGTTTTTTGATAAAATTAAGCCTAATATCTGCTGTACATCTTAACCTCAAGATTTCATTCTTTGTATGGAGGGTAGAGTATGTAAAAAGTGTCCGCTGAAATGCGTCAAATTAGGGTGGCGCCACAGTAGCAAAAGGGTACATTTCAAAGTAAATGAATTTACCATTAAGAGATGGATTGAAGTTAGTTGAGAGTTAGTTATTGGTTAGTTTTTTTAATTTAAATAAACGGCGTCGGCTTATAACAAGGGCGTACCCAGGATTTCAGCTAGGGGGGCAGCTCATTCCTGTTTCGAAATGATGGCCAGTCTGGTATAATGAAAATTGGAAAATTGACGTTTATTTTATCTTCGGAGGGGGGGGGGGGCAGCTGCTCCCCCCTGCCCCTCCCTGCCCCTACCTAGATACGCCCATGGCTTATAACCATTTGCCAGTATTAAGTTATATATTAAGGGCGGAAAATAGAATTCTCGTTTCAATTTTCAACATAGTATTTCGAAATCGTCAAATCCAAAGTCTAGTCAAAGTTTAAATAAATAGTCAATGCAGTCAATGAGTCAAGTCAATCGATTCAGTAAAGTGGTAGAACCTTTACTGAAAGTTCCTAGAGAGTTTTGGAGGAAACACAAAATAGTACGTTTTTTGTACCCACTTTGCCACACTTGTGCAACGTTAACGAATATTTAATGGTTAATATTCTACCAATATCACTCATTAAGAACCGAAGTAACACAAAATTATGGAGGAATTACAAAACCAACAACGTCACACATTGAATTCCTTGAAACTCATATTGGTTAGTTATTTAACTCAACTAACCTTATAGCTTACTTCATATTATACCCTCTTCTGACTCTAGTACCACTACGGCCAGTTTTGTGAACTTCTGGAACTGTTATTTGACTACTTTTGTCGGATACTTTTAGCTTTTCTGTCTTAGAGAGATAGTCCTCCGTTCCTCTACCCTCCATAATTCTTTGGTAATGGGTGGGTGCTCTCGCGGGCAGATCGAATCTGTCGGCGACCACGACCGTACGTAACTAAGGAAGACTATATGATCCGGAATCCGGCTGACCCGGGAAAATTCAGCGCACTGAAAATAGACTCTGCGCAAACACAATATAATTATTTGTAAAACGAAATGTCGAGCTGATATTTATGACCTTGACATTTGAATCGACACTCGTGTGTTTTCAGCTCTAATGTATTAGCCCAGTTCCATTTTCAGTGAATCACTGAATTTTCAACGGCCTTCCGGATCCCGGATCATATTATAGTTAGGTAGTCCCAGCCTCAGTACCTACTTATTAGAGCGTTTTCACATTTTCCGATCCGATATCGGTATCGGACGCCCAGCTGGGCAAGTGAAATGTATTAAACATCTGTCTTTCAAATTATCGGTCCGAAATCGTATCGGATAATGGGAAAACGCTCTCAATAATTATGGAAGAATAGAATTCGTTGACCTATCAATTGTCATTGTGCCAGTACAAACAGAATAGTAAATGAATGCTCATTATGTTGTTCCGGCGAACTATCGGAGCAATGAAACGGTTCTATTCCACGAAAGGAAATCGAAACTTTAACAGTCAAATATTGTAAGTTTATTAAATTATGGAACACCTGTACAGAACATTAATGTTGCAAAATAAAATACTGGTTTTGTATTCTTTTCCTATTTTTATTGCTATATACTTAGTAAATCTTATAAGGCTGGGGCTATATTGTCCGGAATCCGGTAGGCCGGGGAAAATTCAGACTGTTGAAAATAGAACTCTGCACTAATAACAATAGCGCTGATAATCGAACACACAAGTGTCGAGTCAAATGTCAATGTCATATATGACAGTTCGACACTTCGATTTTCAACTCTACTGTATTAGCGCAGAGTTCTAATTTCATTGCTCTGATTTTTCCGGGACCGCCGGATTCCGGATCATATAGTCCCAGCCTAACTCTCATCAAGTCGTCAACAGATTTAGAAGAAAGTTATCATGTTCCTTTGTTTCTGCTGACAAAATACCATCGAACAAATTCCTGATTAAATTATTTATGTTGCAAAAAGACAAAAGAAATTATATAATATTTATGTTTGTATCGTTGCTTATATAATACTAGCAACCCACCGAGGTTTCGCACGGGTGCAATGTATTATACAAATAAACCTTCCTCTGGAATAGCTCCATCTATTGCTGAAAACAGCATTAAAATCCGTTGAGTAGTTTCAAAGATCTAAGCGAACAGACAGACAGCGACATAATTTTGCACTTTGTAAAGATTTAAGGGAAAATGAAACAATTTGAATTATACAATATTTTATTTTTACATTTAGTAGAAACCATGTAAAAAAATTCAAGTTATAAGAAAATCAGGCAGTACAAAAATATTGAGCTCTCACCTCTACCTATACTCTTTTCAGATACATTTTAATATAAACGTGAACAAAGAACCAGTAGCGCGCTATAACGTCACCGATTTAAATGTCACTACTTACGGTGCCGTATTTAAGGTAGTTCAAAATCAAATACGGATATTTTGGGCAAATTATCTACTGCTTGTATAAGGACGTTTAGGTTGAAAAATAATTGAAAAAAAAGAAGATAATCCTACTAAATAAAATAACATTGCGCTCTTTAAGGCGCCGAGGTCATTAGCCTCACAGAAACAGGTGATTTAAATAGGATGCACAGGCATTGCCCGAATAGCATAAACACAATCAGCTGTGCGCGGTCAATGACATTGACAGCGGCGTAAAGAGCGTAATATAATTACGTGTAAGTTGTACAACACATCTGGTCGTATCACACGTACAATAACTCATTGATTCCGTCGAATTGCATCTGTTTGTTATCGTTTAGATTAAGTTGTATCTGAACAGAGTATACTAAAAATTCATATAAAAACGTTAAATAGGACAAGCTTAAATGCGTTTCACTCCCGGACCCAAGCGTTATGTTTGCGTTAGTTACATGTTAAGGACGATTAAAAAAATATTTATCGCTAATGCCTAGTTCGCATAAGGCTAGTAGGTGGTCCAGTAGCTAAACGTGCCTTAACACCAATAGACCCTTGCTAACAATAATATTTACACAATGGATAAGCGATACAATGTTTTGTCCTTGTCTGTCGAGCGACTTTTCCAAAGTATCAGACAAGGACAAAACATTGTATAGCTTATTTTTGAGTATTGAGTAAATACTTTTATTAGTTAGAGGGATATTTATGTTTCATAATTTACGGATAAGTGTCATATAGCTCACTTGCATGTTTTGACTCCGTCGCTCGATATAGAGTGCGCTGCGACAAAACTTTCAAATAAACTATCCGACACCTATTAGAATATTGTGAAACAGACTCTAAGTCAAGTGTCATAGTATTTAGTGTTTTTGCCACAAAATTACTTGCTACTAGGCTAAAATACTAACACAGTGCGAACAAGGCATAACAGAATGTATGTCTAGGCAGCTTTGGTTCAAATTTCAATGTAAAAAAAAGCAATGTTAATTAGTGACATTTGACAAACATAAATTTCGAATAATCGATTTTCAAAGTTCATTTTAGCGTATACTAATATTTTAATTTGAATACAAGTTTTAATCTCATAGACTGTGACTTCAAAATTACATTAAATTACGATCGACAATACCATAGGAACATCGAATCGGCAGTTTATTTATCAACTAAATCTGTATAAAGACTTAATCTAAATACTTTTATTTGCATTTAAATTCATTTTACAACTACATTATGGATTAAATACAAAAAAAAAATTAATCATAAAAAACAGCGCTTAGGCTGGGACTATATTGTCCGGAATCCGTAAGGCCGGGGAAAATTAAGAGCACTGAAAATCGAACTCTGCGCTAATACAATAGAGCTGAAAATCGAAAACACGAGTGTCGAGTCAAATGTCAATGTCATATATGACAGCTCGACACTTCAATTTTTACCTCTATTGTATTAGCGCAGAGTTCGATTTTCAGTGCTCTGAATTTTCCCCGGCCCGCTGGATTCCGGATCGTATAGTCCTAGTGTAAGTTACTAATTGATACCAAATAATGTTATTTGGGCTAAAGGTGATCAAATCTCGAAAAAAAAACAACTCTAGAAGCAGAAACCATCATAATATTAAGTTTTCCACTAGAATTTACACACAAAATCAGTACAGAGCTTTCAACCTTATAAAAATATTAATATGTATTAACAAATGCAAATTAAGCTAAAATACTTTCAGATTAGTACAGCTTAAAAATAAGAATAAATATTTTATTTTTAAATAAAACGCTAATTCTTTCAATAAATACTATAGTTTGTTTTCCAATAAACATTGTCGTGCGGCAACACTTCATAAGAGACGCCTCAAATACATATTTGAATAGGAATTTATACAACAATCTTTTTAATAATCAAAAGCAATATTACTAATGCCAATAATCACATGTGACGTATTTAAATTTTTTTAAATTCTCCGTAACATGTTTACAGAATAATGATTGTGTTTTATGGGCAAAACACGTTACTTAACAACATTTTAGCCATCCGTTTACAATTCAGGATAGTATGTTGTTCACATACATTGTTGATTTTATATAACAATACCTGTACTGCCGCGCCTCTACTGTGCCGTGAAGCCCCCGCGAACAGGGCACGAACGTTCACATTTTCGCATTTGCATCCCAACCTAGCAGTGAATTCGCTAACATAAACATAATAGATATACTTGTGTTTTTATATGTTTGTTATTCATTAAACTGCTGCTACATTATTTCAGAGTTACATAGGATATATTTTTTCGTGTAAAAAAAGGTAAATTTGCCACGGGGAGGAGCTGGTATAATATAGAATCAACAATGTATAACTTATGTTTTACTTTCGCTGTGAAATTCATTTCTGGCATTTAAGCGGGCACGTTCCAGATACGCGTGTTGGCGTCCTGGCCGACGGACGCGAGCGTCTCGTTGTCCAGCCAGCAGAGATCCGTGATCTGACTCTGCGGGTGAGCATCTGGAATAAAAAAAGTCAATTTACTTCAATAAAAATTCAATACTTTATTCATAGAATGCGGTATAGTTTTTCCAAGTGGGCATGGTAGGCTAAATCGGAAAACTAAGGCATAGCTAAATATACTTTATTTAGGTAAAAACCTAATATTGCATTTTTTTTTAATAATCAATTTCCCTGTTAAGAAATTGAACCGACGGATATTGAAAAATAAAATAACACCGTTTTATTACACCATTCGATAGTTCCGCTAAAAATATGTTTTCTTCGTTTTTTAAATAGGAAACTATTATTAATAGCTGTGTTACGGCCTATATATGACAGCAACACTATTCTATGAAACCTAAGCCTACAAATTCTAGAAAGTACGGCAAATTTACGTTGCGTACGAGCGTGCGTGTACATGCGTACACGCAAGCGGTTGCCGGCAAGCTGGTGTAACACATGTAAACCGACCGTGCGTGTGTGCGTGCGTGCCCGCTTGTATGCACGTACGGTCGCCGGCAAGCTGGTGTAACACATGTAAACCGACCGTGCGTGTGTACGTGCGTGCCCGCTTGTATGCACGTACGGTCGCCGGCAAGCTGGTCTCATCAAACAAGTCCACCTCCTAGTCCGTGCCTATGGTGACTGACTCTGTGTCTGACGTCCCCCACCCGTGATATCGCGACAATAATATGACAGCTGTGCTTCCAGCTACACAAACACTACAACTATCTGTACTCACTCTTGATGACGGTGTGCTTGGCGGGCGCGGCGAGGGACCACACTATGAGGCTGGTGTCGAGCGAGCCGGACGCGACGCGCGCGCCGTCCGGGCTCCAGCCCACGCAGTTGACGCGCGCCGTGTGGAAGCCCCACTCGTTCTTGTGCGCCAACTGAAGGTTATATATATACTTAGAATTATTGCACTGAAGTACAAATCTATTTTATCAGATTTTCCGTAGATGTGATGTGACCCAATATATGGCGTACGCTGTTGACGGCGATAGTATTTTTTTGCCTTAACGTGTTTATAATATACCCAAAATATCTGTAACTGATTTTACCTAACCTTATATAATAATGCTCGAAGATGAATACACCTAAGGTAAGGTAAGTTATTTTTTACTATTATTGTCATGTGTTTAAGTATCTACATAACTTCGTATTTTATGTAGTTTATAGAGTAGATGGATTGTGAGGGTTGAATTATAGTAAAAATAATATTTGCTAACGTAGAGAAAAAATGGTGGATCGTTGGCAAAAAGTGCACTGATGATTTTCGTCATATTTTCATGCCCTCAACACGATAGAAACAATAAACTAGCCCCTCATGTAATTTTTATATTTCATTAAAATTTTCCTAAGTGTTGAACAACGCGTGGGCTAGCGGGCGGCCCGCGGTGGCTTCGCACGGGAAAACATAGCTATTGAACAAAAATTATAACTTTATTCTAACACCTATTTCATTGGGGATAATGTAGTATTCTAATGGCAAAAAAAAAATCAAATCGCTTTAGTAGTTTCAGAGTTTAGTGGACGAAAAATAAAACATTTACTAGGGGACCTTCTACTCAGATTTTCCAGATCTGTTGTCTGTATGGAAAAATTTATAAGAGTCAAATATGGTTGTATTGTCGTGCTCTATTCGGTGGCATTAAATAAAAAATAGATTTTCATTAAATTTTTGTTATAAAAACTAATAGTTATAATATTTTTAATGTTACAATTTTGACAAGACGAGAGGACTATACAGTGCGACATACATTTTGACAAGACGAGAGGACTATACAGTGCGACATACATTTTGACAAGACGAGAGGACTATACAGTGCGACATACATTTTGACAAGACGAGAGGACTATACAGTGCGACATACATTTTGACAAGACGAGAGGACTATACAGTGCGACATACATTTTGACAAGACGAGAAGATATACAGTGCGACATACATTTTGACAAGACGAGAGGACTATACAGTGCGACATACATTCTGACAAGACGAGAGGACTATACAGTGCGACATACATTTTGACAAGACGAGAGGACTATACAGTGCGACATACATTTTGTTTGTTTGTTATGTTCATGCTTAGACTATCCAACCTCATCTTGATATTTCCTATCAGTCGGAACCATCTTCGTCATATTTATAACCTAAAATGCCCGCGTGCGAAGCCGTGACCACAGCTAGTCGGATAATAATCGACACTAATATTATAAACTAGCTTTTGCCCGCGGCTTCGCCCGCGTAAAAACTACATCTCACTGGAACACTACTTTCTCGTGATAAAAAGTAACCTATGTTTTAATCCAGGGCATAAACTACTTCCATAACAAATTTTATCAAAATCCGTTCAGTAGCTTTGGCGTGAAGGAGTAACAAATATCCATCAATCCATTCATACATCCTCAGAAACTTTCCTATTTACTATAGTAGTAGGGTGCCTGTCGCAAAGATTCTTTATTGGGTAAAATTGATTGAAAGGAATAATGTTATTTCAGGTTGTTTTAAGCCATTGCGATGATACGAGCCCAGCAGAAAAAGACAAGGTGTCGAGAGTGGTGTTGAGAGAAGAAAATTCAGAAAAGGACGAAACAAATAAAGAAAAGACATTGAAACCATTTCATACATTCTTGGGCTAAGAGTGTAATAAGATCAATCTGGTACATATAGATAGATTTAGAATAATGAAGGCCTTGTGGAAAATTCCGTAACTTTTGGCAATCTGAAAACAAAGTTATGAGCTGTAAAAGAAATACAATAATAATGCCATATGCAATAACGTCCGCTAAATATGGAGAAATGTTTAAGGTACAAATGCAAAAAAAGGAATTAGAAACTAAAGCCAAAGAGGAAAAAAAGAAAAATAAGGAAGAAATCAAACTACAGAAAGAAAAATAAAAAAACAGAAAAATAAAAAAATAATAATAATAATTCAACCTATGCGTGCAAAATATGCTGTAAAGCAACTGAAATATCCAATAGATATCTATTGGATATGTACGTGATACGTGTTCAGCAATATCTCACATTGAGCGTCTACCAGATCCGCACCAACAACATGTGCCCGAAGATCTGAGAATCGATCCATTTGTTTGCCATGTTTCTTCTACAAAGAAGATAATAACGAGGACTCTGAAGATCTGTTTGGAAAAGTACAGCGATGATAGCGGTGATGAGGTACAATCAATATATGACATGATGGCTGAACAGAAGCAAAAATAGTTTTAGCACGACTGCACGACTTAGAGTAAACATTATTTTGTTTTGAGTAAATTGTGTTTTTTTTTTTTTTGATTTAGTTTTAGGTTTATATTCACTAAAAGTTTTAGTTTACCTTATGTTTGAATCGCTAAGACTGAATACTAGTTTTGTTACTAAATGTGAATATAAAGTTTATGATAAAATTATGAACAGTACTATTGAAAAAAATTTCTAATAAACATAGCTACATATTTATAAAGTCTTTAAATTGAATGTTCTTCCTTCAAAATCAACTATTGCGGACTTTTTTGAAGATATGAAAGTGCAATAAATTGGATGCATCCTTAGTTTTATCCCACATACATTATATTAACGTTCGACAAGTTATATTAATGAATAAATGGCGTATTTAAATTTCTCGGCCATTCTTATTATGCCGTTATGTTCTCGGTGACGTCCCGGTGACGCTGGCGGCGGACACGTTTGTGCGTGTTATGTATTGCCGCCACTTCGGCCCGTCACAATCTCGGGCCGACTTGTAACGGTAGCGCCGAACTAAGCGATATTTCGGCGGACGGGATGACGGCGCTCGGGTGACGGGCGCCGGACGTGCGGTGGACACACGGCCGTAGTAAATGTATGTGCCGCTAAATCGGTGGCGTCATCTCGCTCTCGTTGACGTCCCGTTGACGGTGGCGGTGTACATACAGCCTTAGGATTTTTTTTGATTTTTCAATATAAGATGTTTACTTAAAACTATAGCAAACAAATTAAACAATCGATTCTATAAAGATTTTAAACCTACTATAAATAGTGATCCAAATCTTAAAAGTATTCTCCTGTAAAATTTAATAATGCGCTGTTGTGATTTTGTTGCACCGAATGTGCGACTTGTTCCTTGGACAACTGAACAAAAAAATGTCGTTAGCAAATCTTCTTTCACGATTGGAATCCTACATTATCGCCGATGAACATGGGCGATAGAATATGCTTACAGTTTTTTGTATAAAACACCAAAAGTTTTTGTTTTACAAAATAAGTTTTTCAAAATTCTTTTTTTGTTGTATAGGGTATAATTAGAAATGGTGACCTGATGATGGGATCGAAGGAACTCCTCGAAATTTATATGCACACATAATATAGGTAATGATTTCCACTTTCTGGACTTTTGGACATATGACCAAAAAGTAAGATTTTGCACCAGGGGTATAACCTGGATCCAAACGTGCTGAACTGATCTCCTGAGTCCTTATAGATACATCGTAATAATCGTGTAAGATGTAATATAAGTACACAATTATACATACATATAGATGAAGCTTAAGAAGTTTAACTTCAGTCGTGTGGTCTAAAGCAAACTTGTTTTTTTTTTTTTTCAAAGGCAGGTCGACGAGCTTCTCCTTTCGTCCGGCCACAGTACCTTGTACTCGTCGGTGGTGTAGACGATGATCTTGCGGTGGCTGTCGCCGGCCACGAGGTGGTCGCCGCCGGGGCTGTAACGCGCCGCCGTCACGCCGCCCAGGTGCGGCAGCTCGCGCAGCGGCGACAGCGACGCGCCCGCCAGCGCGTAGATGTGCACATTGTTGTCCAGACCTGGAACGAAATATATAAGGTTCGGTAAAATCAATCACGGATATTTTGGTCATATGATCTACTGCTCATGTGTAGACGTTAAGGCGGAGAAATGATTGTTGTACTCGAAAAAAAAACTTCCTTTATATGGGCGAGTTTGTGTTCACCCATTATGAGATGATTTTTTTGCTTTGAGTGTGATTTCCTCATTTCCTCATTTTTTGCCTAAACGTCTTTATAACAAGCAGTAGATCATATACTCAAAATGTCCGTAATTGATTTTATCAAACCTTATATAAGTTTATTAGAGCAACTAATGAAAACTAAATGTTATGTCTTTTATACTTTAAACGAGCTAATTTTGTATATATAAAATAGGAATTTCGGAAACGGCCGCAAGTATTACCATGAATTTAATATGCAGGGAGTTTTGGGGGAGAAACATCGATCTAGCTAAGCCTTATCCCTGGGAAACTGCGCATTTAAACCTATAATATATGTTGTTTCTTCCGTTGCGCAACAATATATCAATAATTTCGACTGTTATGTCAGTCCCTTTGGCAGTTTGATATGCGTGTGTATATTTTTTCCTTTATTGACAGATTGACAAACGTCAACGTGAATAAAAATTGTATATATCAATAGTGTTTTTGTTATTTGTATGTATATGCATGGAGTAATCATTACTACAGAGTGAAAATGCCCATACTTTAAAACGTACATCATTTTTTAATTCTCTCGCTGACCGTTAGATGACGCCGAGTGTATCAAATCTACAAAATTAGCCATTTATTTTAAAATAAAAACGCCATCTCTAGGTCTATGTTTGAAGCGCGTCCTAGGTTATCTTATATTTTAAAAAAAACCTCAATAGGTGGCGCTAAACAACTTAAGGCTTTATTATACTAGCCGACTAGCGTACTATTCCTATATTTTTGTAAATTTGTAATTTATCTGCGTGCGCGTGTGGAGGGCGAAATAGAACACAATTGATTTACTTCGCTAATTTGTGCAATATATTGATTTTCTTACTATTTACTAACGCCATTTAGACCAATCGGACCTTTTCTTTTGTGTACGTTTTAATGTATGAGATCTGTGAGTCTATAGTTTTATTGGTGGTATGGTATATATAACCGTTTTTTTTTTTTTTTAATATCAGTTATATGCACACCTTCCTCCACACAAACTTTAACTGTGCCAAACATCATAGTCCTCCATACGCACAATTCTTATAGAAGTGTACTGGTAGTTTTTGCTTCATGCACTATTAATAATATAATCCATGAAGTGCGTAACACACGTAACACGACCGTCCCCCCGGCCGAGTTATTTGGAGACGATGTTAATTGCCGTTAATTGCCGTTAAACCCTACTAGGTACTATTGTAATTATGTGAAAGTTTATGGATGTTTGTAACTCTTTCACGCAAAAACTACTGAGCGGATTTTGATAAAATTTGGTATGGTAGTAGTTTAGCTTTTTTATCTGATACTGTAATTACGCGTGCGGAGCTACGGTCAAAAGCTAGTCTATACTAATATAATAAAGAGGAAAGGTTTGCTTGTTTGCATTGAATAGGCTCCAAAACTACTGAACCGATTTTGATGAAATTTGGCACAGATGTAGAATATACCACAAGGAGGAAAATAGGCTACTTTTTAGGCGGCAAAATGTACGCTTCCCTCGAGAGTTCCTTTTGCGCGGGCAACATCTAGTATATATATATATATATATATAAATAACTTTTATTTCAGACTGCATAGGCCCATACTATAAATACCTTACAGACCAACATACATATCATATATGTAAAGAAAATAGGTTTTCTTCAATGTTTGTTTTTTTTTTAATTCGTCGCTTCTCATCACAATTCATGGCAAATGTCAAAGGTTTTAGTCTGTCGTGAGTCGGCTTAATGAAGAAGAAGAGGAAGATGTACTTTGGCCGAAAAGATGACTGGCATTATGATTTTAGATTTATGAGGTGTTCATGTAAAAAAACCGAGAATAATAATAAAACAATAGTTGGGAATACATTTTTTTGTGTTAGAGATTATAAACATTGAATGTCGTTTCTTTCAGGTAAGATTTTTTCAATAATGTGTATTTTGTGTAATATAAAGTGTTTGTCAAGAATTTAACAAAATAAAAACTCTCTTTCAGAAGCAACACATTCATTTTATTATAACCCATAAGATTTAATCTTATATATACTTAAAAACTACAATACGATGCTATAGGCGTAACAGTCATCATTCAGGCCAAGTTATTTGGAGGCAATGTTAATTGCAGTAAAATTCTTAGTAAATGGTAATAATGTAAGCGGTGTACCTCCGACGGCGACATGTCTCTGCTTGGGGTCGATGGTGACACACGCGGGCTCGTAGCTGATGGGCAGCGCCGACTGCTTCACGTCGCCCTGCAGCACGATCAGCTGGAATGGAGAACACGCTTGTAAGCTTCGGCACGAATGAGCCGGCTGGAATACACGCTGTCCTGTCCGATGTCCGATCAGGACCGGTGAATAACGCGGCCTTGCCGAAAATACAAGCGAAATAACGCTTTGAATAATGAAAAACCAGTAATTATCAATGTTTCCTTTCAATATCACGCATCCTCCTCACCCTGTCTCTGCATCACTCGAGAGGCGTTAAGCCCGCCTCTGTACCGTGTTGTGGGCATAAAGTATAATATTAAATAATATAGTCATATTATGTCATATACTTTTTTATTCCAATGAAGATAAGGTTCAATTTTTTATTTATACAAGGCGCTGGCAAATAATATAATAATAAATAATATAGTACGGGTAATGTGACTAATTAGTTTTTATGTTTTAATTCCGCACGAGAACGTCGTATCATCGGTCACATATGCTAGGGCAATTTGTAACGCACAAATGTTTTGTTTTAGTAATATTTATTTTCAATTGTATAGATCAGTTATATTTGGGCGGCCGATGTCGGGTTATGGGGACGTTTCGCCACTGCACCGGTCGTAGTGCGACCTCACAGAAAACCGGTGTGAAATAACGCTTGCGATGTGTTTAACTGAGTTTTCGGGGGCACAAAGGATTACTCTACTGGGTATTTTATTACAATTTTGATTACATTACATACAAACGACAGGCTTCATGCCCGCACCGTAAATGTGCCGCCACCTCTATGTAACCATATTTTCACAAAATAAAGCACCATTTCATTTCATTGCCGTTTAACCCTGAGATGACAACTATTATGCTCAAGATATTAATGCATTTCCCACAATTATTTAATATATTATATAATGGTTTCCACCTTCGTTCCCTTGCCCTTCTTTTGATAATTTAGTTAGTTATTGTTTTTTGCCCGTCTCGTACGGCTACTCTGCAAGTTACCCTCAGACGATCCCCTCGTTCATACCTCTTTAACGGTGGCCACGACGGTCAGGTCCTCGTCGGGGACGTGGTCGAGCGCGCGCGGCTGCGAGCCCAGCGCCAGCGCCGCGCCGCCGTACACGGGCACCTCGCCTGCAACACAACAAGTATTTACAAGAAACGTGAGCGGTGCGTCCGTCACTCGCGCGTTCACTCATGTACAACATCGACAAAGTTCCTGCTCGACCTGTTTCTAATCATTCTCCATTGCACTGGGACGCCTCAAAATATTTAAACAAAAAGGAAGTGATCGCAACGACTGCAGACGTGGTTGAACTACGTATTTACACGTGAGTATTTGAGCGTGCGCACGATCCAACGGCGCTGTTGAGCGATTTTCATGTAATGCCTGGTCGAGCGGCAGCCTGTTGGACAGTACGTACGCAGTCCACCACACTCGTAGTCCCAGTAGAAGCGAAGGCCGGTGCCATCAAAGGGCAGCCCTAGCCCGGAGATATAAGATCAGTTGCAGAACTTACCTCAATACTTAACTTAAGAAATTGAGTACCTCGGGGAAAAAATTGTCCGTGAATAAGTGCAAGTGTGTATTCACGATGTCATAACTTGCGAGTCGATGTTGGAAGTCGATGTTGAAAGTTTCCAACTGTACAGTCGTAGTTATTGTATCGTCAGTGCCGGTTTTAGCATTACCAGCGCCCTGGGCGATTAATGATGATTTCATACTGCAAATATTAGATTTAAGTGACGAAAGTGGACAATTTTAATAGTTGTTTGTATTCAGTGTTTTTTTTTTGTAATTATTAGTTTGTTTCGGTACTCAATTTAGAGAATTTACGAGTATGTAGGTCTCACTCACACTCAGTGAGCGAGGGGTAGAAAAGTACGCCTGCGGCGCCCCTTTTTATCCGGCGCCCCGGGCGGTCGGGCCGGTCGCCCAACCGATAACGATTGAATTCTAATCTCGATTTTATCTCGCGTTTTTTTCACATCATAGAAAGATAACATTTAAATATGTTATCCTAAAAACTAATTTAAGTATAGTAAAAATTACGCCAAGTATAGCCAAATGATTGTTAATTGTGATTGTATTACTATAAAAGTCACTTCGCAAAATAACAGTTACTTTCTTATGAATCCTATCGCCGGTAAAAATAATCAAGCTATTCTTCGTTCTATCTATGTATTCTATAACTATTATTTCTTAAGAGGCATATTACATCTCGACTGTGATTTTTACGTCAAATGGCCAATTATGGCGTTCTTGATCTCAGAAACAAAGATACATTAACAATTTTGACATATTTAATAGTGCAGAATAGCTATTGGCCTAGTTGGGAGCGGCCTCGCTTTTTGTAAATTTTGCTTAAATTTTTAATTAAACCCAAAATTGCAGAGAAAGATTTTCATAAAATGCGCGAAGGCACTTTTTTGAGCTCCCGGATTGAACTACTGTTCAAAGCAAATGAAATAATAAAATGAGAATGTTATCTCCTATATTATAGTCGTATAGTTCGTAGCGGCCTTAGAATTTTGAAATATCTTTGATTTAATATAGAAAAAAATCTTATTCTAAGCCAGAAAAACTGTGAATTACTCCTATATACTATAATATTTTTAAGCAATATTTATACCAGAACAATGCTTACTTCATGAGGAATAAAGATTGTATAATTTTAAGGCATGAATTTATTGACCAATTTCAATAAAAACGATAAATACAACTGCAAAATTACTATAAAACGCAATGCACCGGCCGGCGGCCGTCCGAACTCAGTACTGCGCGAGCGCTCCTCAGCGTCGGAGTGTCAAATTTTTTCGCGCCAATATCGTTCGATCGTCCGAGTACAGTGCGACTAGCAAGTTCTGATCACGTGACTATTATACTTTTTATTGTTTGTTTTATATGGAATCTACATAGCATCTACATAGCATGTTGTTCAATTAGTCTTAATATTTATTTTATTATTTTCAGCATCGGTCGAAAAACCCCCAGGTATAATTGTGTAAGAAAGTTAAAATATACATTGAGAAATGCAAATAAAGCAAGGTACTTCTTTTCTTAATACACCTTACTATACCACCTTAATAATATGTATTTACCTACGAAATTGCCGTTCTGCAGTACTGGCCATTTCAAATCATAAGAATTTTTGTTTGGCTAAGAATTCTAATTTCAAATTTATTTTATTTTAAAAACTTTTTCCAAAATTAGTCATTTGTTTATTGATTAGTGTTACATTTTCATCGCATTTCAATCTTTTTCGTCATCATGGATACGTTAAAAATTCGATTAATTATGGAATATGAGTACCGTCGTGGCAGCAACGCGGCACAAGCGGCACGCAACATCAACGACGTTTACGGAGCTAACACTACAAACCAACGCACCACCTGTTATTGGTTTGCTCGCTTCCGTTCTGGAAATTTCGACCTGAAAAATTAACCTCGCGGTCGTCCGAAGACTTTGGTCGACAATGACGAATTAAAGGCGATTGTGGAAGCTGATCATACACAATCTACGGCTGAATTAGCAGCAGCTTTCGACGTTAGCGTCAAAACAACATTGATCCATTTGAGTCAAATTGACAAAGTAAAAAAGTTTGACAAATGGGTGCCCAACGAACTCAATGATCGCCATGGCGAAGTACGCGTCGAGACGTGCCTTGCACTGCTCAACAGACACACAAATGAAGGAATTTTTAACTGCATTGTTACCTGCGATAAAAAAATGGATTCTGTTTGATAACCGCAAGCGCTCAGCAAGTTGGTTGGATCCTGGATCAGCACCTAAACAATGCCCTAAACGAAAACTTACCCCTAGAAAAGTGATGTTCACTGTTTGGTGGTCTAGCGCCGGTGTGATTCATCACAGCTTCTTACCAAACGGGGTGAGCATTACTGCAGGTGTGTACTGTGAAGAACTGAACACAATGATGGAGAAGCTAGCACATCTCCAACCAGCATTGGTCAATCGCTCGTCTCCGCTGCTCCTGCACGACAACGCGAGACCTCATACTGCACAGCAGACGGTCTCCAAGTTGCAAGAACTGGGGTTGGAAGCTCTCCGTCATCCGCCCTACTCACCAGACCTTGCGCCTACAGACTACTGCTTTTTCCAGAATTTGGGATAACTTCTTGGCGGAAAAAAAATTCAATACCCGAGAGGCAGGACAAAATGCCTTTGAAGAATTTGTTGCCTCCCGTCCAGCTGATTTCTTTAAGAAGGGCATCAAACAACTGCCACTGCGTTGGCAAAGATGCATTGATTGCATGGGCGATTACTTCGATTAATACAAATAAAAAATTCATTAAAAAAATTAGTTTAAATTTTTTCATACAAAACGGCAATTTCATAGGTAAAGACCTAATATATAATATTAGCATATTATAAAACTGTAAACGGGCCAATTTTGTATACTGAAATTTTGGATGGAAGCTGAAATGTATTTTTTCCAGGAGCTATACTCCGGGTTCTTCGCACCCTAGCTGCGTACCGAGTTCAACGCACCGCTTTGCTTGAGCTGTGCTACGCCTTGGGAAGATATTCTTGAATTCTACGCTCCAGACTGAGGACTGTCTGGCTTCTGACCCAGTCTGCACTGCCCCAGGACGATCTACGTCGTGGCGAGTGTCCTGGCCTGAACGTCGAACCTGGAACCTTCAGATGACGACTGTCTTCGCCGCGCCGCACACCCGTGCGGCGCGGCGAAGACAGTCGTCGATGCCGGCGGACAGCAGGCGGTCGCCGGCCCCGCACATGCCGCTAGCCCGGTATAGCACATACCTTCAGAGGGGGGCGCAGCGCGGCGAAGACAGTCGTCGATGCCGGCGGACAGCAGGCGGTCGCCGGCCCCGCACATGCCGCTCGCCCGGTATAGCACATACCTTCAGAGGGGGGCGCGACGCGGCGAAGACAGTCGTCGATGCCGGCGGACAGCAGGCGGTCGCCGGCCCCGCACATGCCGCTCGCCCGGTATAGCACATACCTTCAGAGGGGGGCGCGACGCGGCGAAGACAGTCGTCGATGCCGGCGGACAGCAGGCGGTCGCCGGCCCCGCACATGCCGCTCGCCCGGTATAGCACATACCTTCAGAGGGGGGCGCGGCTCGGCGAAGACAGTCGTCGATGCCGGCGGACAGCAGGCGGTCGCCGGCCCCGCACATGCCGTTCAACTGGTTGCCGTGACCCGCGCCGCCCACGCGCCGCCCGCAGCCTGGAACATGACGAGTTTAAAACAAAATTTATAATCGTTATAATTATGTATTAATATGAAAAAATCAATACTACTGAACGGAGTTTGATAAAATCTAGTCTATCCCTAGACTAGACCTTGGGGATAGACATAGGCAACTGTTAATTGCGACAAAGTGTACGGTTCAACGCTCACCGGTGTCGACGTCCCACAGCGTGACGGCGCCGTCGTGGCTGGCGGTGAACAGGCCGCGGGCGGCGCGCGCGAGGCACGTGATCGGCTTGTTGTGGCCGGTGACGACGCGCAGGGGCGTGTCGGGGTTCGCCTCGTCCAGGTAGCTGATGTCGCCCGAGAGCGACACGGTGAGCAGGTGCTTGCCTTGCCAGAGGCACGACACCTGAAATGAAATAGTAGCGGGAGTTTTTTTTTAATGATTATATTTAATATAATGTAACCTCATTGCTCCTCCTTGATACACTTTTTAGACTTGACAATTAATGTCAGGTCAGACTTTTGTATTTAAATTCATATCTTGTGTTATAGAATATCATTTACATCGTGATATTATTGTATCATTAAATGTTGTTTCTTTCGTTGTAAAGCAACATATTATCTTATTTCAGTATAGTTTAAATGTTAGGAATGGTTACAAATTATTACCAACTAATCAAATATAGCTTATTACAAGCGTCCACATAAAACTTTTTGCTGCTTATTTAAAGACGTTTAGGCAAATGTCCCACCTCACATTCCCACCACTGCAACTCCTGTGTAGCCAGGATCGACAGCGGTAACCAACCACAAAACCCTTTTGATATGATCTCAGGGGTGCCCGAGGGACATGCTAAATCTGTTTTGGGACCAGCAACGAATTAATCAGAAGAAGTATTCCAGTTTCCCTCACCAAGCAAAACGGAAGACAGCCAAATTGTAACGACCAAGATTGTCAGGACTAGAAGGGGAAGCGCCACGGGAGTAATATAAGTTATATTACTCCCGTTTATGCCTACTGAACTAAATAGATGTTATGTATTATGTAATAATTTAAATGACATTTGTTTATAATGGCAAAAATTGTATTGGATTGTTTCCAATAGTTTTGAACGCACGGAAATTCCTCACGCTACCTACGAGATCATCGTAATACACGACCCTAGAAACACAATGAAGGCTATTCAACATTTCAATTCTCTCGTCATGCCAGAGATCACACTCCCAGAGTATGTGATGCGCAGTTTGTTCAAACGGACTGCCTTCGGTCGAACACTCGCAAAGCGGAGACGTAATTAATTTAAATCCATAAAGTTTAAAATTTCCATGACCGGTCAGAAACTGAGCGACCCAGTGATCATTTTCTATCCAGTGCTCAGAAAGTCGTTCGCGAACCGACGGGAGAAATTATAAAGGTCGCCGCCCTTTGATCGTGTCCCGCCGGCCCTGCCACTCGGAAATAAGATTTTGTATTGAAATACCTAACGGTTCGAATAATCTACTAATTTTATTTCTGTCTTTTACGATTAGAAAATCTGAAGTCGTTATTTTTTATATTTTTATAATATAATGCAGCACGACGCTGTATTTATAAGTCAACAGGCAAGATATCGGCAAGAACTGGAAGCGCTTCCGTGCTGACGGTACGGTAGGCCTTACATGAGAACATTAACGCGAGACGTTTAATTTAAACGAGATGTTTAATTGGAGAATCGAAAACTTTTGTAATCTGCTCTATCTTGGTGTCGATACACATAACCATGTTTTATTGTTTGATACAAATTACGACTTGTCTTACGATAGCACAATGTTTACTAAGTTTAATGGACTTTTGAACAATTATGGAATGAAAACTGTTTTTAAAAATTTACAATATTACATTGATTACTATCGCTACACCGACTACTCAATTTACGACAGTAATAACGAAAGTGACCAGATTTTTCAATAAACACTGTATAACTTTGCTACATCAAAACATAGCAGGGCTCTTGAACAAATCATGTAACTTAACTATCTGCCTAGAAGAACTATATGATAACAATATTCTTGTAGATATTATTTGCATTACCGAACATTTTATTGAGGGCGGTTCAGAAGGTTCACTCCACTTAATAAACTTAGCCTCTTTTTTTGGTAGAGACGATGCAAAACGAGGTGGCTCTTGTATTCTGGCAAGGAAAGAACTCCTTTGTACAGATCTGTTAGAAGTATGTAATCTTTCTGAATCAGGCATTTTTTAATGTTGCGGCATTGAATTGGAAAGCTATAATACTATTATTGTATGTGTGTATAGAGTGCCCAAAGCAAATAAAATAAACGAATTTTTTGTCAAATTTGAAATGCTATTGAAATTATTAAGTAACAAAACGGATAAATACAATGTCATCATAGCTGGTGATTTTAACATTAACACTTTGAATAAAAAGAATGTGACATTTGATCTAGAATGCCTTCTTTTAAATTATAATTTTAAATTTGAACTAAATAATCCGACTAGATTGCAAAGTAAAACTTGTATAGACAACTTCATACATAATGTTGCAAAATGTAAGTCTAAAATAATTGAATTGTCATTATCAGATCATACTGCGCAGATTAGGCAGGTACCAGTAAAACAAAGCCCACTACAAAATTGGCGAACTAAGCAGCGTAATTTTAATAAAGAAAAGATTAACAATGTTAAAAAATGTGTGTCCAGTCTGTCGTTTAATGTGTCAGTCAGTCAGTCTATGAGATGAACGATTCTAATTTGGCTTATAATGAATTTTTTGACGATTTCAAACTTTTATACGATTTGTGTTTTCCGTTGAAGTTTGTGATTATAAGGACAATAATCAAAGCAAAATGGGTATCTAAAGGCATTAAGATATGCAGTAAAAACAAAAGAAAACTACTCTGGAAATATAGACTAAATCCTAACACCCTAAATAAATTAAAATATCTTCGGTATAGCTCAACACTAAAAAAAATAATCCGACTCACTCAGCGTTCTCAAAATAATTACAAAATAAAAGCATCAAAAAACATTAGTAAAACTAGGTGGAAAATAATTAATAGTCATAAAAATAAACATTCTAATTATATAACAAAAATAATTCATGAATCAAAAAGTATCGTTAGCCCGAAAAATATAGCCAATGGATTCAATAATTACTTTGTCGATAAAATAAAACCCTTATCCAACCATGGCAAACAAAAAAAAGTGAATCCATGTTTATGGCACCTTGTATTCCCTCTGACGTTATAGAAATCATAACACAATTACCAAATAAAAATAGCTGACATTTCAACAAAAATAATTAAATCCGTAAAAACTGTTATTGCCGAACCCATAAGTCATATCTTAAACCTAAGTATCTCTACAGGAATTTTTCCAGACAGATTAAAGACAGCGATCATAAAACCTTTATTTAAAAAAGAAAACCGTGAGCATGTGGAATGTTGCCGGCCAATTGCGATTTTACCAATATTCTCTAAAATTATGGAAAAGTACATTTATAAAAAAAATATACAATTACTTTGAATACAACAATTTATTTGCTGAAGAACAAAAAGGGTTTAGAAAAAATAAAACAATAAATAGTGCCATTTACGACTTTTTAAACATTATAATAAGTAAAGTTGATAAAAAAATACCTGTCTGTGCCATCTTTTGCGACATGACCCAAGCGTTCGACTATGTGGATCATGAGATAATTCTGCAAAAATTGAATGCTTATGGAATTCGAGGTAATGTACTAAAATTACTTGAATCTTATTTAAAAAACCGATTGCAATATACAGAAATTAAACGTATAAACAAAAATAAAAAAATTGATGAAAATGTATTTTCCGAAAAACGATTGGTAAAGTATGGGGTACCGCAAGGTAGTGTACTGGGTCCTTTATTGTTCATCATTTACATTAATGATCTGCCAAGAGCCATTAACAAACGCATGTCTCTTTTTGCGGACGATAGTACTGCTATCATAGAATGTAATGAAATAAATAAATACGAAAATGACATAAATATGACATTGAAGTTAATTATAGAATGGATGACGAACAATAATTTAAAAATCAATTTGAATAAAACTAACATAATACAATTTTGCCAAAAACTATCGCCATTGACATTAAAAATTAGTTATAATAATATTGACATTAAAGAAGTGACATACAAAATTTTTAGGATTAAGTATTGACAGTAAAATCAACTGGAAAGCACATATAGACCAATTATGCAAAAAAATTAGCAAATCGGTGTATGCACTCTCTAGGCTATCATCAATAACAAACAGAGATGCATTAATAATGGCGTATCCATGGTTTAGCCGAGTCAAATTTACGGTACGGAATTATATACTGGGGCAACTCCACACATCGCGACGCAGTATTTAAAGCCCAAAAAAGGTGCATCAGAGCTATGTTCAAATTAAAAACGAAAGAGAGCTGTTTACCATGGTTCAAAAAGCATAAAATTCTCACAACTCCATCGTTATATATATACGAGACCGCAGTTTTCGTAAAAAATAATGCTGAACTTTTTGAGACCTTCGGTTCTATACCACGTAACCGAAGGGATAACTGTAGACTAAGAAGCATAAAAGTAAATACCGAATTGATGCACAAAAGTATCTTCTGCATGGCAATTCAAATATTTAATAGAATACCTACAGAAATTAAATTATTGGAATTAGGGTCATTTAAGAGGCGCCTAAAAGACTATTTAGCGGAAAAATGTTACTACTCGGTTAAAGACTTTCTAAATAATTTGAAATTTTAGATATTATTGGTTAGGTATTATATTATGTAGTTTTAAGATTTTAATGTACTTATTTTTTATAAATGAAAAGATGAACTTCTTTTTTGACATTTTTGACATTTTATGACGTATTTTAGCTTTATTTCTTGTAATTAAGTATTGACATATTATTATTATTATTTCTATTATTATTTTACTTATGAACTGTTAAATTATGAGGTTAAATTTTATTTATTAGTACTGTGATGAATTAATTATCTTACTTTAAGTATTTGAGAAGTAATTATAGGAATATATTAGGAATTAGGAATTATATATTAGGAATTGACATCATATTTTAATTGTAATGTAATTATTGACTGATACGTTTTAATTAATTTTTATTTTGTCTTTTATGTAATTTCACAAGATATTCACACACAATTGTAATGGTAGGATGTGCATGTACTCTTATCAGTTACTGTAAACCACCATTGTAAAACCACATTCACGTGAATAAACGATTTGATTTGACGTTGACTTTGTAAAAGTTTCCGACGAGCCGCGCCTCTTGTGGCCCTATCTGCCCAGGCGGCTGATCCGTAGCATATAATAATATCTATGGACGCTTCACACCACGTCAGTCTGGCCCCGTGGTTAAGTATCCGAATAACTTGTGTTACACGTGCCAGAAAACGGAAAGTATATTTAATACTTTTAAACTATACATATATTTAAGATTTTTATTATATTATACACATATTTAATACACATCCATGACCCGGGAACACAGATAAACTTTTTGTTCCTTCGGCGGGATTCGAACCCGCGATTCCCGGCTTGAGCACCAACGCGCTGAACCACTGAGCCACAGAGGCCGTCGAATGCTGCCTATATGCTGGCTAGGTTCGTGGCCGAACAAATCATTTTCAATGTTTTAAATGAAAGGCTCCATTTACGACGTTGATATTTTGGTGAAGCAGTAAAAATTCCTTTTACTTACTCGCCGGTCTGTATTATGTGTTCCAAGAATGTAAATTTATTTTCTAAAGTAAGTCCGAGATAACAGAGAGAATGTTTACGTTTGACGTTTATTTCATTAATTAAGTGCAAGGAGTTGATATTAACGAGCCTTTTAGAAGTATTTGATAAGTTTTACGCGCCGCAAATTGTAAACAATTTCTATGGCCCCAGCTCGATATTACGCTGAGGCACTTGTTGGCCTTGTTTTCGATTTCAGAACGCGTATTGGCTTGGATGAGAAGCAACCCGTCATCAGCGTAACCTACCAGAAAACAGAGAGGCGGTAAAGGAACATATATTAAATCCTCAAAGTTTATATTCCACAAGTGCGGTGATGAATACAGAACAAAGTAGGCAGAAAAATAATTTTGAAATTCGGAAAAATGTACAAACTAAAATTGCATTGCACTTTTAATTGACGCTCTAAAGGTCATTAACCTCACACAGCTGATAGTTGATATTAAATTATTTTGAAATCAGCTGTGTGGTCAATGAATTCATGGCCGCTGTTTAAAAGTCATTCAGTCGCTAATCAGAGGGCTGACAGATTACTCGGTGCCGTCACCCTGGTGCTGACGTCACGCCTGCTGCCGAGGCGTATACATACCTGCTTATATATGCTTATATATATGCTTCATACCTGCTGGTTCTCGACCGCGGCGCCCATGTTGAAGGTGGCGGTCCTCTCGCGCGTCTCCACGTCCCAGATCGCGCAAGTCTTGTCGCCGGAGCACGACAGCAGCCGCTTGCCGTCCGGCGACCACGAAATGCCGTAGACGCCGCCCTTGTGCGCGGGCGAGCCGATCTGAAATGAGGTAGCCTATGATTTTTTTTATTTACGATCGCAGCCCTTAAAGGCTGCAATAATAATAAATTTATATTTCTAGCTCAGGACGCGTTTGCAAATTTGACATAATATATTTGCTGTGTTGTTGGTCGATTTTACGACCAAAGAAAACAAATCCTACAAAACTTACAAAGTTCACAATTAGAGTAAGTACTTTTGAATCTGTAAAATGATTTTAAAAAATTATAAAATTATGATTTTTACCTAAAATTTACAAAAAGAGGACGTGTTCGGAGTTTACGATAATTTTCCTGCTATTAAGTAGTCTATTTTGTTTGTTTAAAAATTATATAGCGCATACAATCACCATAAAATTAAAAAAGAATCCAACAATATTAAAAATTAGAATTGGAAAAAGCATAAAGTCCCCTTTAAATTTTCACGTGTTTTGCTATACTATGCATGAATCTTAATGCGTGGCACTAAGGTTTATTTTATTCGGTCAGTGTCTGGATTTATTAGACAAAACATTTCTAAATAAATGTCAGTCTGCGCTCGACTGTCGTCAAACGATACATTTTGCAAACGCGTCCATAAGTTTATGGGTCGTATGTGAAGTTGAATTATGTCAGGAGTTCAGACATTCCTTTCGAAGAGAGTATTTCTTCCAGCATCATGAGATTTTGATGTGATTATCGTGGGACCAACTTAGAAGCAGACATTCAAACAAAAAACGGGGGAATATTATTTAGAAATTTTTTTTACGGATCAATAATCCTCCCACAGAAGTCGCTTTAATTGGTCACTACGCTGGGAGATTTATTTACATTTTGTTTGCACTAAGCAGTACCCTCAAACATCACTCTCATTATCATCACCCACCTCGCCCTTCAGATCGGAGGTGGCACCGTCGTACAGGAAGATCTTGCCGTCGAAGCCAGCCGATGCGAACAGGCTACCGTCCGGACTGTAGCGGACCGCTTGCGCGAAACGAGTGTGCTCCTGAGGGAAAAAACATATCAACACATAAAAATTGTATTGCTAGGCTTCCCGCACACTAGGCAGCGTGGTTGGCCCGCGTACTAAGAGGCTAGGCCTTATTGATTTATTTGTGTACAAAAACTGTTATACAAAAATTGCAGTTTACACGAATGTGGTCGACTCGACACGATTTCTCGGCGTTATAGATAAACCCTTAGACCCTTCCATCCTCTACACTCAACTGTCACAAGTGTAAGTCTGTAACTACCCATTTATTTCGCGTGCCGCAATTGGCTCGGACTTCTCTCTCTCGCACGTCCTCATCTCTCTCACTCACCTGTTTAGTGCACTTGAACTTGAAGGGCGGTCCCTCGAACACGGCCAGCGTGTTGTCCTCTGAAGCGGTGACGATGCGGAAGGGCCGCGCCGGCCGGAAGTCCACCGAGTTCAGCGGCTTGGACTGGCCGCTGATCTCGCCCACGGACGTGCCCGTCTCCGCCATGAACACGTGACCGAACCTGACAGGAGAGGAGGAAATGAATAAACTGTGTACGACAAAGATTTCAAAACTAAAGATAGGCTATGACGTACTTTTGACAAAACGTGGACAACAGGATTCCCAGCGGCACCCACCCTCAACCCTCTGATATGATCTCAGAGGTGCCCGAGGGACATGCTAAAGCTGTATACCCGGAACAAAATAAGTCATAAGAAATGTAGGAGTTCGAAGTATTCCAATTTCCCTTCCTAAACGAATGGTATCGAAAGCACTGTAAGAATAGTAAAGAGAACAAATAATATAATTTTACTGAATCTGGTTAATTGCACTCGATCTCAACTTATTTCGGTGTTATGTAAAAGCAGAATGAATTGAAAATAGAACTCCGCGCTGATACAATAGAGCTGAAAAGCCTCCATACTCGGCAGGAACTTAAAAACTGGACCCTCGTGTTTTACCTCTATTGTATTAGCGCAGTTTTATTTCTAGTGCTGTTATCACTCACATGACACCACGAAAAAAAAGGCTCGAGAAAACGAGGGCTTATAGACCAGACAATAGGCTTACCTCTCCCGACCCTCGCCGACGACCACCATACGCTGGCTGTCAGCGCTCCATGCGATGTCCTTGATCGGTCCGCCAATCGGCTGAAACTCATTCTTCAGTATGTGCTCCTTGTTCACCGTGTCCCATATGCGGACTTTGCCGGACGCGTCTGCGGAAGATTAAAAATTTTGAGTATCGTAATCCGCGAATCGTCAAGCAGTAAGCGAGATGATGATGATAAATTATAGCTAAGAACACTCTCGATCACGACAGCTTTCAACTTAGCTTTGCCCAAAATTAGCAGAAGACCTTTTAGAAAGTATTGATACCAAATTAGATTATTTCCTTCTAATTTTCCCAATACCCTTTGGAGATGTTTTTCTCATTTACTGCAGGGTGGTGAGAATAATAATCCAAATACCTTGAAAATCATTCCTTCAAGTATGCTACGCGCAAGCTACTTTTTAGAAATATTATATTACATTGCTGGTCATTCTGCGAATAAAATTCAAAATGAAATTGCATGTGATTAATGATTAGGAAGGATAAGTAGTTTCGATTATTCATATTTTGTAGATAAGGTATGTTCGCCTAATAAGAACCGGTTCCTAATAAGAGCCACCATTTCAAAAATCCCGCTCCCGATACTAAATTGAAATCAAACCTCGCGCCGACGTTCCTCATTAACCAATCATTGAAGCCCATTGGCATTACTTCGGTTTTATGCCGCCATTTTGTCAGTATGCCGGTCGATGCAGTTCGAGTCACGACGCGTAGGTCGTTTTATAAAATTTGTAGGTATATTATTCGATAATTCAAGTGTTTCTGTTTCGTTTTGGCAAGAAATTTACATACGAAAAGGAATAAACTATTTAGGGGTGAATTGTGAAGGTAAGGTTATGGAAAGAACTATTTTTTTTATCGATTTTGACTACTTTTCTCCGGGATGGTGAAGTGCCTAAAAAAGACCACCTCCATGTCACCAAATAAGGACCGACCTTATTAGGTGTATAAAAACTCTGAACAGTCTAGTTTTCATAAAGTATGCTACAAATAATTTTGTTACCTTTTTGTTATGTAACCTTTGTGAGATGAAATAAATCAATTTTACTATATTATTATTTTACTATTATTACTAACTATAAATTACAATCACATTTTTGGTTTTAGTGCAATAAAAATGGAACCAATAACCAAAGAAAAGCGTGTTAGAAGATGGCCTCGAAGCGATATGGAGAATGCTTTGGAAGAAGTAAAGAATAGCCAGATGTCGGAGCGTGCGGTCGCTTTGAAATACAATATACCACGACGAACTCTTAAAAATCATATAAAGTCCGGAAGTTCAGTAAAGAGAATGGGAAGAAAAGCTGTTTTCATGGAAGCGCAAGAAAAGGATTTGGCGGAGAGAATAAAGAGGTTTTCAAAAATAGGAGTTCCCTTAACCCCAAAATTAATACGTAGACATGCTTATTTGTTTTGTAAGAAGCACAACATCCAAAACTGTTTTAGTGCCAAAAAATCGACAGCTGGCAGAAAATGGCTGAAAAACTTTCTAGCGAGAAACAAGGATATATCAAAACGTAAAGCACAATTTATGAACCCAGCTATGGCTCAAAAGCTTAATAAGGCTACAGTTGAACAGCACTTCAAAGCAACTCGGGAAATATTCGACGACCTTAACATAGACGAAAACCCGGTACGTCTATACAATATTTATGAAAAGGGGTGCAGGCTTACAGTTCATCGGCAACCACAAGTATTGGCTGAGAAAGGTTCACGCAGGGTCCATCTAATTGCTCAAGAGCACGCTGAAAATGTGACTGTTGCTATCTGCGTAAATGCTGCTGGGACGGTAATTCCCCCAATGATCCTCTTCAAGGGCAAGGGAATGCGTGATGAGTTTTTAAAGAAAATTTACCCCCGAGGACCTTGGTCAAAATGGCCCCAAAAGGCTCTATGACCACTGAATTATTCGTGGATTTTATCAACCATTTAGTAAAATTCAAATCTCCAGGCAAGTGCCTTCTTATTTTGGACGGAGCTTCATCGCATTTAGATTGCGATATTTTTGATGCAGCGGAAAAACAGGACATAGTCCTTTATTGCTTACCTTCAAACACCACCCACGAGCTGCAACCTCTCGACAAATCTATCAACAAGTCCTTCGAGCACTTTTGGGATGAACAGGTATTACAGTTTAATTTCCAAAATCCACAGAAAAAGCTCACTAAAACTCGTTTCAATAAAATCTTGACAAAGGTGTGGCCAAAGTGCATGACTCAAAGCAATATTGCGAAAGCATTCAGGGCAACTGGTCTATATCCCTGGGACCCAAGTGCGATCCCAGAAGAATCCTTCGCGCCGTCCGCCGTCTATACTAACTCATTTGACTGTAGCGTCCTCAGGTACTGGAATTTCAATGACGGCACCAAGTTCTTTCGAATATATGCAAGTCCCACATGACACAAGTTCTCCCGAATGTATTCAAGTTCCACATGACACCTTTGACCCAGACGTCACTTTCTATCATGAAGATAACTTAGCTCAAACATTAACTCCAGCAAAAAAACAAGTGGAACAGGCAGTTCATACATTTCAAAAATTTGACGATTACAGCTCTTCTACCGAATCAGCACAAGGGGAAATAGATTCGATTGCAAATAATACACCAGTGGACCATATTCGCTACGATTCTCCCATTCCTGGCCCTTCAAGATTGCATTTTCGCTACAGTACTCCCGTTCCTGGCCCTTCAGGATTGCACCTTTGTCGTCCACCTACCCTTTTAAATATATATCTATGGACGCTTCACACCACGTCAATCTGGCCCCGTGTTAAGTATCCGAAGAACTTGTGTTACAGGTACCAGAAAACGGGAAGTATATTTAATACTTTTATACTATGCATATATTTAAGATTTTTATTATATTGTACACATATTTAATACACATCCATGACCCAGGAACACAGAAAAACTTTTTGTTCCTTCGGCGGGATTCGAACCCGCGACCCCCGGCTTGAGCACCAACGCGCTGTACCACTGAGCCACAGAGGTCGTCGGTCTTTTATCTTCCCCGTCTGAAGGTTCAGACATTAAATATCATTTAATTCTAATATAAAGACATGAATCACTTGTTTGGTTTTATTTATTTATCTCCTTAATGGCAAACAAGATACAGCTAAAATTGTTAGGTATAATATAAGGTTTACTGAAATACAGGGTGGCCCGTTTACAGGGGTCCAAAAATTTTTTTCAGCTTGAGAGCATCATGAGTAATCATTTAAAACATACTTTAGTTAAGCGAAAACTTATGGTTTAGAAATTATGATTTTTTTTTTAAATAATCCGGAGTTTCAATATTTTTGACACAAAACCACTCTGTTATGAAAACTACTGGACCGAATTGAATGAAATTTGGTATAGGTATAGCGTAATAACCTACCTATCGCGCTATAGGCTCATCTAGTGTAAATAATTAGACTGCATTTTTTTTATTTTAACTTTTTCTGTAGTTTCTTGAATTTCTCGGCAAAATATTGATTTTCGAATAAAATCCTGTGAAAAAAAAAATGTACCGCCAAGGTTTTGCTGGTAGGGGAGCGAGGGGCTTGTTGTAACAGGGCACGCCAGGTTATGTCAAGCAAAAAAAATGGTCCATAGAAAATGACACTGCAAGAATCGAACATGACATTTCGTTCCCCTCTTCCCCTCCTCGTACCTACTTCACCCCCTCAATATTTGGGCGCCATCAAATGACAATTTGCTTGACACTTGACAGTGACAGGACGCCAGCAGCCAGGCCGCCATTGCGTATTTTGTGTTGATGAGAAGTGCCTGCGTCGATTAATTTCCGCCTCTTTACATCCACAATTTGTGCAATACCTATCGTGTTTTTCGGCAATGTTTCGAAAGTGTTGTGTGCCCGTGTGCAATAATATACGACAGGACGTTAAATTGCATAAATTACCCGCTGCAGAGGACAGTAAAAACCGGTGGTTAAAGTGCATATGTTATGAAAATATTGGTGAATTAATCACCACGAACATGTTTGTGTGCCATAAACATTTTGAACAGAGGTTTGTGAACCCGATGACTAATCGTTTGAAGGGTGATGCCTATCCATCCTTGTTTACTGACTTGGAGATTTCCTCAGGACATCCGTCAGCGGTCCTTACAAAAACAGGTAGGTCTTACTGAATGATTCAGATGAATTGACGATGCGTATTTCAAAATCAATCGTCCTCCAACATGCATTTTCGTTCAATGTCATAATTAACAAAGAATTTTTATTTAACTTTAATAGTACCTACATATTATATTTTCTAATTTTTTAGATGCCAAGAAGACAAGTGATCATAGTTATTCCAAGAAGCGCCACATTGACCATTCATATGCACAACCACCTAATAAAATGGCATGCCTTGAAGTTGAGGGTATGTATTAGTATTTTGTATTAAAATAATCCTGGCATAAAAACTATCCTCTTGCTCTGCTGTGGGTCGATCACCACAATCAACTTATAAATAATATAATAGATTAGAATAATTGTTTTGGTTGCTTCACTATCCTTTGATCGCGGATTCTTGGAAATCTATTGTTCTCGCGGCTATATGTGGCTGCTTGGGTGTTGAAGCGTTAAACCAAAAATTATACAAAGTGCAAAACCAATTATTAGCCTAACAGTAAGTAACACAACACATTTAGTGTAGGTGTGTAGGTATGGAGTGTGTACTGTGTGTGCTGTATGTATGAAGGTCGTTTGTTTACAACCTAAGGAATTCTGGGATGCCAAGCTTTTTTCATCGTAGCATGTTAGCTATATAATTAAGATCACTAAGGGTGGGTTGCACCAACTTACTTTAACTTTAACCATCTTAACTATAACTACGCCTCTGGTGCAACCCACCCTTATATTATGCTAATAATTGTACTTGCTGGTGATGAATAAATATCTTTTTATTTATTTATTAATGTTCTACTTTATTGAATATAACAGAGTAAAATTGATATCTTACAGATAACTATATTGTTCAGTCATAAAAGATAAAAATAAGGGATAAGAATTATGGCTTCCTTCACTACATGTAACACATTTCTTTTTCAGATACTTGTACCATCACCTCAATAGATCAGGAAGTTGCTGTTTCATCTTCCAGCTCTGCAATCCAAGGTATTTCAAGGACTTTTTTTGCAAAGGGTGTAATTAAGATTTTCAAAAACATGAGTGTTTTTTCAATTTGTTAATGATTTTTTTGTCTTGGTAAAAGTACAAGTCGAGAACATCAGGTATATCCTACTAATATTATAAACCCGAAAGTTTGTAAGTACGGATGGATGGATGTATGGATGTTTATTACTCTTACTCTTACTTACTACGTAAAAACTACTGCACGGATTTTAATAAATTTTTACAAAAATATAGCTTATACATCAGAATAACAAATAGGTAACAATTTATAGAGTATATACACGGACGAAGTCACGGGCGACCACTAATTGCCACATAATTTTGAACCAGGCCCGGTTCCAGCATAGGACTACACAGTTGACGAAATGGCATAATTGTTTTTTTTTTTCAGATACTTGTACTATCACCTCAACGGAGCAGGAGGTTGCTGTTCCATCTCCCAGAACTGCAACCCAAGATAAACAAGGTATATACAAATACTTTTTTAGCATAGGGGTGTAACACTATAATTATCATCGTCAATTTGTATATTCTGATTTGTACCATCAGTGATTTCTTCGTAACTATGTCTCATAGTTTCAGACTTTCCTATACTGACTGATCTTAATTTTACACCCTGTTTAGTCCTATAGTGCCTTCTTGAATTAGTTTTGTTGTATAGTTTCTTTAAAGCCTTCAGTATTCATGTTCGAAGAAATAAATAAATTCAAATACTTGCTTGTCAGCAAACTCGGGCTCAGGTACAGAGTTAGATTTTTTTTGTGCTATTATGCTTAAGGTCAGAGGCACTAATGCGACTTTCTGCAAAAGTTGACAAATGTTCCCCTCTTGAGTTATTCCCCTACAATATGGTCAGAATAGGGGGGCTAAAAATGTAAATAGTCTCATGTGTCTACTTCCTATTTTTTACTTTATTCAGGATTATTTTGATTAAATAGTTACAAACATGTTCTGTAAATATTAGTATGTATTTTCAGGTTCATCTTGTAAAACACCAAGAAAACTGGTTAAAAAGAGATTATTAAGAAATGTGAATTCATTAACTCCGAGATGCAAATTATTTTATAATGAATATAAAAAGGCGAAACGCCAAAATGATTATAACTGCAGAGCCAAAAGAGCATTAGCCTTCAGTAAAGAAAAATCTTTAGAAGAGTTAACAAAAAACATGAATCCCTTAACTAAATCAGTTTTGTGGATACAAGTTCGTCTCTGCACAAAAAATAAGAAGGCCCGCCGATTTACAAGAGAGGAAAAGCTCATTGCTCTATCCATATACAAGCAAGGCCCCAAATCGTACAGGTTTCTACAAAAAATATTTATTTTGCCTTCCAAGTCATCGTTAAGGAAGATAATAAGCCAATTAAATATTGAGGCTGGGATTAATCCACAAATTTTTGAACATATTAAACAACAGGTAACATATTATAACTTTGATTTTTGAATTTAATTATTACTTATATATACTTTTTTAAGATAATCATTAGGTAGGTAATCATATTTTTATGCTTTCAGATCTCAAAATGGGATATTAGAAAAAAAATATGTACAGTTGTATACTATGAGATGGCAATCGAAACTGCATTAACTTATGCAGCCCACAAAGACAACATAGTAGGCTTTGTCGATTTGAATGGCAAAATCAACCAGTTTGCAGATCATGCCCTCGTTTTTATGCTTCGGGGTGCTGTATTTAAATGGCAGCAACCAATCGCCTTTTACTTTTGTGAAGGTGCCACATTGAGTCTTCAATTAAAAGGCATAATTAAAAATGTTATAGCAGCAGTGACAGACACAGGGCTTACACCAATTGCGCTCGTTTCTGATAAAGGATCAAGCTTTCAGTCTGCTATTCACAACTTAAAGACACATGGTCTAGTCTGCATAGTCACTTCTGCTGGTGCATGTTCCCTTGAATTTGTCATATTATAAATCTTATTTTTGTTTTACAGATGAAACTATTCATTTAAATGGCGCTTCGCTGAGTGTCTTTTTCGATCCACCTCATCTGTTAAAAGGCATTCGTAATAATTTACTAACAAAAGACATGCTGTTTGAGGGGAAAAAGGTGACATGGAATGACATTGTAGATGTTTACAACGCTGACTGTAAGCATGGAGAGTCAAGAATTCTTCATAAATTGACAGATCAACATGTTATACCAGAAAAAATAAAAAAAATGAATGTACTTAACATTATGTATTCTTGTAAATAAACACATAATATTATCATTTTTTGCTAGCCTATTCTATCCCACTGCTGGGCAAAGACCACCCCTTTATGTTGCCACATGTTTCTATCTAGGGAGAGGTGGCGGGATGATCTGGGCATTTTTGGCGACCTGCGACTGGCCGGAGGTAGCCCAAAATAGAAAATTATATTTGATTCGAATTATTAATTATGTTAATTTCTTAAATCAATAGTATATTTTTCTAACATTATGTCTTTTTTATAGGTCAAGAATTGTGCGCGCGTATTGAGCAAGTCAGTGTCGGCAGCATTATCATACACTTCCGCTTTTCGTAAGTACTTACCTATATAAATAGTTTTAACAATATTACCCTCGTAAGATACAGGTACATGCTATTATGAGTATGCTAGTAGCATGCTTCACATAGGCTCATTGACTAGTTAAAATATGCGTGTAAGACGGCGTCTTTTAGAAAGTATGCTCTATGGTAGCATGTGCACCTGTACCTTTAGCGTCTAAATAAATATAAATGTGTAGGTAAGTATATTTACTTTAATTTTAAATTGGCAGTGAGCATTCAAATCAAATAGCCTTTACATATTCATTGCCGTAGGGATGTATAACAAACTTAATTAAATATAGACATTAGACAGTGAGCATAATGACTTGTAATAATAAGTGTGTTTTTTTTTTATTTTAGCTCTTTATCCGGATGGAAAACCCGTCAGCAAAACGATGAAAAATACAGCAGCGGCAGTATCGTTTTTTGACGACTTATTTGACAGTGTCAACGGAGCGAGCGCAAACGATAAAAAATCGAAGGGAAAATTTCTGCGCAAGGCTGTTTACAGCAAAATCAGCACATCATAAGTTTTGGGATGAGGCAATTAAAACCTTGGAAGGTATTAAATTTATTTGTAAAGATGGGACACAAAAAAGTGTCCCTTCTCTAAAAAATTGGGTCATTACTCTAAAAAGTTTTAAAAGGGTGTGGGAGCTAATGAATTTAAAAAAAATTAAAATTATGAGGGCTCGATATTTCAACTCAGATATAATTGAAAACTTCTTTGGCCAAGTGCGGGCCTATAATTATCGGAGTAATGATCCAACTGCATATGCATTCATAAATACCTTTAAATCATTGCTAATCACTAGATTTATAAATTTTCACTCTGAAAATTACAATTGTGAAGAAAACGCCAGTCAGGGCATATTAAATATACAGTCGCTTTTTGAGAATGTAAACACTGCACCATCACAGGATTCAGTATCGGCGACTGGTACAACAATAACCGATACTGAATCCATGAGCATTGAATTTGAGGAAAATCTTCAACAGCAGGCGAGACGTGAAAGAATAAATATACATTCGCGAGCATATACGGCATATGGGTAACCAGGAAAATTCTTACAAAAATTAAATGCAAAGAGTGCAAAAATAATTTGCTGTCACAAGTAGATAGCAGCACACACGAATTTATCAAACAAAAAGAATACAAAACAAAAACTCAAAAAAAATTGGTATACCCATCCGAACATGTTGTCGCAAGTTTTGGCAATATAATTACGTGTACAAATGAATACTTGGAACAGCATGGACATAAAACTAATATAAGTGAAACAATCAAACAAGAAATATGTTCCAAATATTCATTTGCATTTCTAAATTGCCAATCACACAGAGAAATCGTTCTCGACCAATTGTTGAAAATTTCAATCAAACTATGCATATTTAACTGGTGCAATGTAATCAATAAAATATTAAAAGGGACTGACATACAAAGGGCTGAGAAATGTAACTTGCATCCAATGCAAAAGAAGGCTCTTCTTAAATATAAGAAAAAATTAAAAAATAAAAAACTATTTAAATAATCATTTGTTTTAATTGTATCTTCCATAATGTATTTATTTTTGAATTAACAAGGGCCGTATTTTCAATCGCCGGACAGCACATTTATTTCTAGGAATAAATGTCTGGCGATTGGAAATATTGGCCTTATGAAAAACGTCCAATTATTTCAAACGAAGCACCCTAATTAAGGCTGAACATTTTGATTCCTCAGCCAAATTAAAAAAAAAAATCAAGGCTGAACAGTGGTTTGATTCCTCAACCAAAAAAAAAAGAAATGTCATGTTCAATTCTTGCAATGCTTCAAGGACAAAGTAGGCGACATGGCGGTCTGAACGTTAGTTCTTCTAAGTAGTCTGTGTAACAGGGGTAAGTAGTAACAGGCCCTTTTCACTAGGATCTTAAACGCTATTAACGTATTTCTTTGATTTAACCTATAAACCGCGCCGCATCATGTTGCCATAGCTAATGTCCCGCCGGCCGGCGCAGTGAGCGGAAGTGTGCACGTGCTTCATTTCTGCCAGGTAATATAAAATTGTACTGTCGTAAAATTTCGGTTTGCGTATTTAATACGAGGGCTGCACTAAAAGTATCGGGAATGGAATATTTCCACTGTTCCTGTCATATTAAAATCTTTTTAATTTAAAACTCCTTGGTTTTAAAAATCGAATACCGTTTATTTATTTAAAAAAAGATTCTCGGTCTTGTCACAAGGTCTTGTCAAACTTGTTTAGTCGTTGAGAAAATGGAATTGATTTGAGAAAATTCTAGAGCGATGATTTATTATGACTTTCGAAGTGGTTTAACACAAAAACAGTGTGTTGACCGGATGATTTCTGCATTTGGTGATGAAGCCCCATCCAAAACCACAATTTATCGCTGGTTTGCTGAATTTCAACGTGGACGTGTCAATCTCAGTGATGATCCCCGTCAAGGTCGTCCAAAAACTGCAGTCACCCAAGAAAACGTTGATGCTGTGCGTAAGCTGATTGAGGAAGATCGACATGTGACATACCGCGAAATTCAGGCAACTTTAGACATTGGCATGAGTCAAATGCAAATAATCTTGCATGAACAATTAGGTGTAAAAAAGTTGTTTTCCCGATGGATACCGCATTTGCTCTGTGAAGAGCAAAAAGCGGCTCGCGTTACTTGGTGCGTCAGAACTCTCGAAAGATTCCACACAGGATCCTCAAATGCTGTATACAACATCGTATCAGGTGACGAATCCTGGATATACGAGTACGAACCCGAAATAAAAAACCAGTCACGAGTTTGGGTGTTCGAAAAAAAATGGTGGCCACGTTTGTCTCCAAAACCGGCCATGTTGCGACAATTCCTCTTGAGGGACAAAGAACGGTTAATGCAGAATGGTATGCTAACATTTGTTTGCCACAGGTCGTTTCTGAACTCCGTAAAGAGAACTGCAACCGCCGCATCATCCTCCATCACGACAATGCGAGTTCTCACACCGCACACAGAACAAAAGTTTTTAGAGCAAGAAATCATAGAATTATTAGACCAACCGCCGTACAGCCCCGACCTAAGCCCTAATGATTTCTATACTTTCCCTAAAATGAAGAATAAATTGCGTGGTCAGAGATTTTCATCACCTGAAGAAGCTGTGGACGCCTACAAAACGGCCATTTAGGAGACCCCAACTTCCGAATGGAATGGTTGCTTCAATGATTGGTTCCATCGTATGGAAAAATGTGTCAAATTTCGCGGAGAATACTTCGGAAAGCAATAAATACATATGTAAATACATATATAATAAATAGTAATGTTGTGTCACTTCCTTGATTCCCGAAATTTTCAGTGCCGCCCTCGTATCGACTAATTTCAAATTTTCTATATCTTATTTCCATTCAAATTTATCTATCTCTGATAGTGTGTAACAGTTTTTATGATTGCTAAATTGTTTAAATAGTTATCTTGATAAATGTTGAAAATCATACCATAGGGTTAGTTGTAACAAAATCCCGGGGCTTGTTGTAACGTGTTACAACATGCCCCAAGTTATGATGTAGATACCTACTTTTTTCTTTTGTTTTAGAATGAGTGTATAAAAGAAAGTCAGAGCAGGCAACACAAAGCCAAGAAGTGTACGAGTTAGCGGCAGCTGAAGTTTTAGAAAACCAATGCAGTATTCGGAAAGCTAGTCAGAATTTCGGATTATGTCACGTCTCTCTTTATAGATACATAAAGAAAAAGAAGAATAATGAAAGATGAAGAGTTGGTTATGTCAAGCCTAGACAAGTATTTACTGCAGAAGAGGAAGATAAGATAGCTTCGTACCTACTCAAGTGCGCCGATATATATTTTGGACTACTTTCTATAGAAGTAAGGAAACTAGCTCACCAATGCGGTGGGCAGCTTAGTGCTTAAAAACATTCCTCCTTCTTGGCATCAAAATAACATGGCTGGTACTGACTGGTTCCAAAATTTTATGCGCAGAAATTCACATTTATCTCTAAGGACACCAGAAGCGACGTCTTTAAGTCGAGCGACGTCTTTCAATAAGACTAACGTTAATTCCTTCTTTGAAATATATCAACGACTTCTCCAAATAAGAAAATAGTAGCTGCTCGTGGCCAAAAGCAAATTGGAGCTATCACATCGGCTGAGAGGGGAACTCTTGTAACACTTGCTTGTGCCTCTAACGCTGCGGGTAATTTTATTCCACCGATGTTCGTTTTTCCCAGGCGTAAATATTCTGAAATGTTTATTCGTGGTGGACCTCCAGTTTGCATTGGTGCTGGTAATTCCTCTGGATGGATGACCGAAACAGAATTTTTAATTTTTATGGATCATTTTATCAAACACGCAAAACCCACCAAGGAAGAGCCAGTTCTGTTGCTACTTGATAACCATAGCTCACACGTGAATATTGGAGTAGTTGAAAAAGCCAAAGAAAATAATGTCATCATGTTATCGTTTCCCCCGCCCTGCTCCCACAATTTGCAACCTTTAGACGTAGGAGTGTACGGTCCTTTTAAAAATTACACAAATAGGGCACAGACAGCATGGACGCACAACAATCCGGGGAAAACGATGACAATATATGACATCCCAGGTATTGTGAAAGAGTCGTTACCGCTTGCCCTGAACCCTACTAATATTATGAGTGGATTTAAAGCTTCTGGTTTATGGCCTTTGAATGCTGATATTTTCCAAGACTCCGACTTTGCGCCATCTTATGTTACTGATCGTCCAGATCCTACACAAGAGCCAGATGACGTAAATGTCACAGATAATATATCTTTGAATCTTGAAAATCCAGAACTATTAGATTCTGTCCCTGAATTAGATATAAGCACCACGGAAATTATAAGCCAAATCGAAACTGCAAACGAACCAACTCCGAGTTGCTCCGGTCTACAAAAAACTTTCTCGCCATCGAAGATTAGACCTTTACCAAAGGCGCCACCAAGAAAAACTAATACAAATAGCAGACGCAAAAGAAAATCTACAGTATTGACGGACACTCCTGAAAAGGAAGCTCTACAAAAAGAATATGAGGAAAAGATGAAGAAAAAACAGAGAAAAGATGACAAAATTAAAGGAAAAGGGAAAGGAAAGGGGAAGGGAAAAGCCAATGGTAAATCAACAAATAATAAAACCGGAGTGGACAGAGCTAAAAAAAAGATTTTATGTTCAGATTCAGAATCTGAAGCAGAAGAGTGGTATTGAGAGTAAGAGTGGCCACCCTGTATAATACGTTTTTTTTTCGATCTTTAAAAAAACATTTTTTTAACGTTTGAATACAAAATATAAGTTTGAGAGTTTAAACCCGCTGTTTGGGTTTTTACTCTGGTTTAAACCCTTTTCCACCTATCGGGTATAAACCCGTTGCCCATCTCTAGTTTCAACTACATGATGTATTGAAAATAGGACAGTCTTACAAGTTTCCTCGCAATGTTTTCCTTAATGTTTAAAACACTCTGTATTCAGTATAGGTAGATACTATAGAAACATAGTCGTTGAAAACTCGTTGGTATGTACAAAGCACGACTAAAATTCGAACCCCGTACCCGATATCGGCAGTTCGGCACACTAACTATTCACTAGACAATCGGGCAATTTCATTTATTCAGAAGTTTTTTCAATCATTCACTTTGTCACAACACTATTTTTATTTCATCAAAAACTGACAACACAGTAAACGTCAGTAGACTTCGTCTACTTAAAAATACGACTTTCAATATTTAATTTCATGACTAGAGTAAAATTATTTTAGTACATGTACAATGTATGTATGTATGTAGGATGTATCTCTTAATAAACATTGATTTTCTTATTTTTAATAAACTCATAACATTATGTACTACATATACACAAAACCCGCTATTCTTCATACATTCGATTACCCGGATTTTCGATTATCCGAATGCCTAACGACAACGATTAGTCAGGTTACTCGAGTTTCTACTGTATAATCGGGTGGATAGCCCGAACGTTAGTTCAGTTCTATTTGAGCTACCGAGGTGATAATTTGGACAAGCGATATACTAGCGAACTGCTCGAGCCGTCAACTTTATGGTTTAGGTTACTAACTAATAATGTTGTGAAAGCTAGTTTTATAGTTAGCTCAAAATTGGCAAAGGCATTAAAACCATTTGCCGAAGGAGAATTTATCAAATGAATTAATCAATAACATACACTCCATGTTAGAAGTTTTCGGTATTTTGTGTCGAAGACGAACTGTTGTTCGACGTATTGAAATGATGGCTAATGATATAAAAACAACATTGACTGAACGTATGGCTGGTTTTGTATCATTTTCCATAGCATTAGACGAGAGCACCGATTTGTCTGACACAGCTAACTGGCTATATTTATTCGAGGTGTTGATAAGGAGTTCACTGTTACTGAGGAATTGCTTGCTTTACAGCCGATAAAAAAAACCACTACAGGAGAGGATATTTTTATTGAAAATCAAAAGGTATTCACAAGCTTTGGCTTGCCATGGTCAAAATTAATTGGAGTATGCACTGATGGTGCACCTTCTATGGTCGGCTTACGTAAAGGTTTCATCGGAATTTTGAATGAAAAAGCACAGAATTAAATGTGCAAAAAAATGATTTGATAGTCCTTCATTGCATTATCCAACAACAGAACTTGTGTTCTAAGTCCATTCGACTCCAGAATGTTATGAATGTGGTAGTAAAAACCCTCAACTTTATTCGATCCCGAGGGTTTAACCATCGTCAGTTCAATGCGTTTTAGGATGAAATATCAGTAAATATAATAACATCAGCTGAATATAACGACGTAACATATTATTGTGAAGTCAGATGGCTGAGCAAAAGAAAAATGTTGAAATGTTTTACGAGCTTAGAAATGAGATAGCAGACTTTATGAAAATAAAAGATAAACCACTATCTGAATTAAGTGACCCATAATGGATATGTGACTTAGCATTTCTGGTCGATCTTACAGGCTATTTGAATGATTTAAATTTGAAATTTCAAAAACAAGGACAGTTAGTAAATGATTTGCACAGCCATTTGAAAGTCTTTCAGATCGAACTACGCTTGTGGGAGTCACAGATGCTGTCTGATAACAGTTACCATTTCAACACGCTCTCTGCGTATGAAAATATTGCTTATGCTCAATATGCTGAAGAACTCAAGTTACTGTCGGAACAATTTTCGGACGGATTTAGCGACTTCAAAAACATGGAAGACTGTTTCAGTTTATTTGCTACTCCTACAAAATGTAATGTACAAAATGCTCCAATACACTTACAAATGGAGTTGAACGAGATTCAAGAAAACTCACTCCTAAATCCAAATTTGAAGACGTACAGTTGTGCGATTTCTATAAAAAAATACCTAGAAAAAGACAATTTTCCGCAGCTTAGAAGAATATTGATTTGTGCGTTTGGCAGTACTTATAAATGCGAACAGTTCTTTTCATTGATGAAAGTTAATAAATCAACACATCGTGCAAGACTGACTGACGATAATTTGGAAAATTCTTTACGTCTTTGTATCAGTGGAATAAATCCAAATATGGATGGATTAGTTTCTCAAATTCAAGCTCAAGTGTCTCATTGATTCCGGTGTATTTAACTTTCGTAGTTTGTAACAATTGCAAATTTAACGATTTAATTATAATGTACCTTTTTTTTAAATGCATTTTGTTATTTTAATAAATTGTACTATAATAACATTGTCGTATTATTTCATGTCTAATATCTATCGCAAAAATATTATCGCTACTTTAAAATGCACTAAGTACTTTTAAACGCGGCCCGCGAACGTATTTGCACGCTAAAGTTTGGCCCTCAACATGTCAAAGGTTTGCCCATACCTGGTATACGTTAAAAATTATTCAGTTTTTTCACTCTCCTCAAACTGGCTATCTTTGATATACGTAGTGTTAGAACTTATGCGACGATATTATTACAAGTGGCCAATCTCTAATCTACATACCAAAATACAAGAACAAAAACCATAAAAAATGGCTGCAGTTTTTTTTTTCAAAAAACAGAATTGCTGCTTTTGTTTGGTTTTTCTTGTATAATTTAAATAAGAAAGTCGAGAAAAGAAATCACCATGAGCTTAAGATGCATTTTTGGCTGCCCACCAGCAAAAAGTAAGCAAATATAATACATATTATGTATTGAACATAACCTAAAAATAGTAAGTCGACGAAAAATAGTTAGATTTTATTTTGTTTAAGTATATTACGTCAAATTAAAGAAGTAAAAAACACAACAGTAACAAAGCATTGCTCCTTTACTATTTTAATACAATCCAAAAAATATGACATGAGGTGTACAGTTTAGACTGGTAGGTTGTAAGTTTTTTATCATTTGCGATCAGTAATTAAAGTACAATCTAGATTTAATCTTTACAGTTCAGTCTATTTACTATTCGATCCTATTTTAATATTTATATTTCCTTTTAGGGTCAAAGGTTGTAAGTACATCGTTTCCCTAATCCAATGAAATACCCAAAGCAGTTTGAAGCTTGTCCCAAACAAATTCGACAAAGAAAATTTTTGACTATTCCAAGTACAGGGTATGTGGTCAACATTTTGAAGAAAATGACAGGTACACATGGAATAGGCGTATCAATAGGCTTGCAATTCCAAAATTGCACTTTCCTGGTCAGATTGCTAAGGCTTTATAATTTATCTAGGAGTCCAAAGACGGCACTATAATTAAAATCATTACATCCTGGAATGTATAGCTTTGCATAGTAATTTAGAGTATCACACACACACACACAAAAGTTAATGTAATGCATCTTTGCCTTCATTCTGACTTACTATAATAATAATAATCTATGTACACTTCCACACCACACACACACAATCTGGTCCTGTACCAAGTAACCGAAGAACTTATATCACAAGTACCAGACAACGGAAATATATTTAATGCTTTTTTATAGCGATTATATAGATTTATAGCTCTGGCGAGAACTGAAGCGATTTGTCCACACATGGTCCGTTCAGTCCAGAATTAATGTTGCCAATTTAGTTATTTTACAAAGTATTACTACTAAATTAAGTATTTTATTCCCCCCTCCTTAGTAGGAATTTAGTTGTTAGTAGTAGGAAAGAGCCAGACAGTAATCATATGCAAAATGGTCTAAGTTAGGCACAAAAAAATACACCTTATCATAAGATTACATTCGTCCGTAATTTGCTTAAAACTACCCGTTTAATTACTATACAGGGTGACCTGAAATTCGATACATTCCTTTGAAAGACAGAAAGTAAACCTCATTGACAGTAATATTTTTCATGGCATCCCCTATCCGAAAGTTGATATTTACAAAGTTATTGAAATTTCAATTTTTTTTTTTTTTTCGACTTTTTGACTTTGACATGACGTATATTTAAAATTGTTTGTCTTTTTAGTGACTTTTGTATGTATTTTAACCGTCAATGAGTCAAATATTATTTTTAAGGAATAAATAGGGACAAACTAAGCGAGAATTTTTCATTATGAGACATGAAACAGAATTTTCTTGAACAGGAGGAAAAGGTGATTTTCTTAAAAAAAATTATGATACAATGCGTACAAATACCTTAAATAACTTTCTTACCTCATAAGCTTCCAAAAAAGGTACAAATATGTACATAAAAATATGAACATGTAATAAACAAAGACAAAACAATCATCAGGTAACGTTATCTCAAGAATTACTCTACCTGAGGCGACCTTTTTTTTTCAATTGTTTCCTTTGTTCAAACTTCGGGATGTTTCGGCTACTGTCGTCGCGGCCCTTTGTAAATGAGTTACCGACTGGCTTAGAGAGCAAATTTAGTAGCTAATATTAGTTTTAAGTCAACTATTGCCGTGTACGGACGTATTGTTGCTTTAAACTACACCCTTACTTCTACATTTTACTTCTACATTCTAATAGATTTTTTTGTATCGCGATGGCTGCTTTTGAGTACGATGAATACGCTGACATCTTATTTTGTTACGGACTTTGTAATGGTAATGCTGCTGCTGCACGAAGAATATACGTTGAACGTTTTCCGAATCGACGAGTGCCAAACGTTAAAGTGTTTTCAACAACACTTCGACGAATTCGGTAAAGCGGCCGTGTTGATAGAAGACGTGGCGATTCAGGCAGACCTTGTTTGTATGCTTCAGAAGAAGGAGAAGAAATTTTAACACTTTTTCAAAATGATCCTTCTATTTCTACAAGAGCGGCAGCTAGAAGACTTGGATTGAGTCAATGTTAGGTGTGGTTTACAGTACACACAGCGCGTCCATTTCACTACACACCTGTCCAAGCGTTGGAAGAGGGAGACCCGGTTAGAAGAATGGAATTCTGCCGTTTTATGATAAATGCAGACATGGAGGATCGCAATTTCTTCTCAAGAATATTGTAGACGGATGAATCGAAATTTGACCGTGACGGGATAAACAATTTCCACAACACACATTACTGGGCACCAAAAGGAGAAAACCCCAGAATGAAAAAAGAAAGGGTCCATCAAACCAGATTCAGTCTAAATGTCTGGATGGGTATAATTAATAATAATTTAGTTGGACCTCATTTTTTGCCCCAAAATTTAAAAGGTGAAATGTACGAACATTTCCTAAGAGAGGAGATTACTGGTTTAATGGAAGATGTGCCAATAGCAACTCGTCGTAATATGATTTTCCAGCATGATGGTTGCCCGGCCCACTTCCGCCTCGGCGTACGCCAGTGGCTAGACCAAACTTACCCACATCGCTGGATAGGTCGAGGCGGGCCAATTCCTTGGCCAGCACGGTGTCCCGATTTGACCCCGTGTGATTTTTATCTTTGGGGTCATATGAAGGCTTTGGTGTATACTACACCCATAACTACTGTAGAGGAGCTCAGAAGCAGCATAAGAAATGCAGCAGAAGAAATCAAAACTAGTCTTACTACCAGAATAATCAAAACAGAGGTACGGAGAAGACTACGGGCCTGTATCAGAAACAGAGGTTCACATTTTGAACAAGACCTAAAGTAGAATATTTATTATTAAATTTAATTAAACATTGATATTTTTTAAACACAATAAACGTAATTAAATTCAAGTTTTTCCTTTTATTTTAACCTTATCGCAAATAAATCGATTTAGACATTATTTCATTTTACTTCTAATATGTTTACTACAACGTCATATTTTTATGTAGACATTTGCACCGTTTTGGAAAGCTAATGAGATAAGGTAGTTATTTAGAATATTTGTACGCATTGTATCATACATTTTTTTAAGAAAATCACCTGTTTTTAAGAAAAATTTGCATTTTTCTTAAAAGAAAATTCTGTTTCATGTCTCATAATGAAAAATTCTCGCTTAGTTTGTCCCTATTTATTCCTTAAAAATAATATTTGACTCATTGACGGTTAAAATACATAAAAAAATCACTAAAAAGACAAACATTTTTAAAAATACGTCATGTCAAAGTCAAAAAGTCGAAAATAAAGAAAAAAATTTTTGAAATTTCAATAACTTTGTAAATATCAACTTTCGGATAGGGGATGCCATGAAAAATATTACTGTAAATGAGGTCTACTTTCTGTCTTTCAAAGGAATGTATCGAATTTCAGGTCATCCTGTATACGTAATATTTCCTAGTATATATTAATTTAACGGTTAATTTTATAATAAAGTTCAATATAATATTTTTTTGTATAACAAAACCTAAAATGCCGTGGTTTTTTGAGGGATTCACGATTTCCTAAGTTTAGTAGCTTTTTTATAGTTTTCATTTTTCTTTTAGTATAAATCGACGCGAGTTTAGTAGTTTCGCCAAAACAGAGCTGGCAACACTGGAACGAATCGCTTTAGTCCATACGGCCGACTAATGCGATCTCGAAATTGCACACAGACGAAATAATTTTGCATCCGTTCAGGCCGAACAGAAGGAAAACCGGACCGTATTATAGCGGGCTCCATATACGGCCCGGTTTTCCTTCAGTTAGTTTCCTAAGCCTTGACGCGCTAACCACTGAGCACAATATCACAGAAGATATGTATTGTAATGAATATTATAATATTTCTGATACAAATATTATAGAAATATAAAGGACATCATCGGGATTTCATACATTTTTGGTCCAAATATAAAAGTGCCGGCCAAGAAATAATAATGCTGTATTCTGTTGAAACTTGTCCCTCTGAGTATTTATTATTATGGCACCAAAGCTGTAGGGTCATTGTCCTTGGTTTTATTTGATTTCAAAAATTTAACAACTTCATACATTTTAAGTGAATTTAACTAACAAGAACAAATGATTAGTTCTACCATACCTTGTCATTTGAACATTTTTAGTAAGATGCAGTGGTTCTTAACCTATTTCTGACAAGATAACATAATATATCTCATTTAAACCACTAATGTTACTGCATAATCGGCTGGGATGCCGGGACTTTTTCCTAAAAAATGGCAATAACAATTGCCGCGCAGGTAAACACGCACGCGAACAATGGAATACGGTGCAGCACCGTATTCCATTGTTCGCCCCTCTCTTTCTCGCGCACCACCGCCATCGCGCCATGCTCATTCGTTTGCTCGCGTTCGCGTGTATTGTTTAGTACCGAAAGCAACGCTGCCGTGTACGTCCGTGTGATGCCCACTAGTTCTTGTGCTTTGATTTGTTTTGTTTTTGTTATCTTCGTTGTTAAGTTTGAACATTGCTGCGAATCATGGCAGAGTTGTGTATCTCGTGCCGTGCATCGACAGAGAATCGGCGAAGATATGATTGGGTTTCCAGAGAAATGCAACATCTTGATATCGCCCAAATAGTGATAGAAGATATAGTAGCTCGACAGGTAAGAACAGGTCTATGTTATTTACATATATGATTTTTGCGACAGCCTTTCTAAATACAATCCGTCCGTTCTATATAGAGGTGACCAATTAAACGAAAAGCACTTAAAAAAGTCCGCTTTTTAATATAAGCGTATAAGCACGTTTTTTTATGTTTTCATGTTTAAACGTTGCCCTAAAACACTATTCTAGCGAATTGTGTTAAGCGTCAAAAAATCGTTTTAAGTCAAAAGCTCTTTTTTATTTAAGCGCGTTTTTGTAAAAACGTACAACGTTTAAACGTTTATCAAATATAAGCCGTTTTTTCCACCTCTAGTTCTATCGTTATAGTTATTTACTTTTCAGTTGGACCCTACTGCGTTCATTTGTCGACCATGTTGGCAAAGAACGGAACGAACGCACCAGCGACTTATTCGGGAGGCTGAACAGCAACCTGATCAAGACCGTGATCCATCGGAAGTTCCAAATCCAAGACCAATTTCGCTGATTTTGCCAGGTCTTCTTCGTGCTCCCAACACCGCAAATAGTTGCATTTTCCAACATTATACGAATGAATCTCGCCGTCGTGTTCCAGAGAACATAATTTTTCGCATGGTCTGCCGCTACAGCTATTTCGTGCCAGAAAGCGCGCGTGTCTGTAATGAACACGTGGAGCAAAATCTGTGGCATTTTCTTCCTGTACAAGACAACTCTTCTGAGGAATTCACCGCAGCTCAAATAATGACTATCGTGTCGATGTTACAAAGACATATTACGGAGGAAATACTTGATTTTGAGCAGTATGAAAATATAGCACCGGGCGAGTTTCATACTTGGACAGGACTCACTCAAGATCAGTTTACTGAATTATTAGACAGTTTACCAAGTCTGAGAACTAAAAAGAATAAAAGAACCGTACTGGCGGCAGTATTAGTCAAGTTACGAACAGGTGACTCGAACGTGCAGCTTGCTAATATTTTTAAATGTAGCGAAACAGCGTTTCATACGTGGTTAAAAATCGGACGCAACGCTCTGTTAGAAGATTTTGTGCCCTTAAATGTTGGGTTTGACCATATTTCCCGTGAGGATGTAGCACACAGGAACCTTTTTCTACCCAACAATCTGTTTGGGAACCCATCGAGCCCAGAAAATGAAAGGAAATCGATCACGATTTGTCATGGCACGTACATCTATCTACAAAAAAGTGGAAATTATTTTTTCCAACGCAAGTCTTACAGCCATCACAAATACAGAAACCTCCTCAAACCGTTCCTCTTGGTTTCTTGTGATGGACACATTATCGAAGTCATCGGACCATATGCTGCCACCAAGTCTGACGCAGATATAATGAATGACATGCTTAATAATGCTGACAGTGCCTTCCACTGGTTTTATAGGAGTGGAGATGTTTTTATTATGGACCGTGGTTTTCGAGACTCAGCAAGAAATCTGGAATCTTGCGGATACGTACAACACATGCCTGAAACAAAGTATCCAAATGAGACACAGCTAACCACGGATCAGGCCAATAAGTCCAGACTGATAACAATCTGTCGTTGGGTGGTTGAAGTGGTCAACGGCAGGTTCAAAAGAGATTTTCGCCTGTTGCGAAATGTATATAATAACAGAGCCCTTCCCAGCATGTTCGACTATTTCAAGATAGCAGCGGCGATCATAAATCGTTTTCATGTTTTGATTGAAGAGAATCCAAATGCTGCTGCGATTTTAGAGATTATCCACCAAAGAATTAATATGCCAAATAGATTGGCAGATCTTGTAATCCGCCATAACTACAATCGCAGACGTGCTCAGTTTACTTTAATGACTGCAGATATGCCAGAGTTCGTAGATTTTCCAAGAATGGATGAGAACGAATTATTTTTATTCGCTCTGGGCGTTTATCAACTAAAACAGGCCAAAAGGTATTACGGTGAGCACGTCCTTGACAATGGAGCATTCACATTTGAGCTCAGCAATGAGTTATCAAATGAAGACTTGGCGGAATTGCAGGGCAATGATTTATGGATGATAAGAGGCCGACTGCAATCGCGGCATAATTGCCGCTTACTTGGGTGAACAAACACAGGCAAATAATATTTTGTGGCACTTTAGCGAGAGTGGGCATGGTAAAGGGACCCCTGATGGTATAGGGGGGTGCCTCAAAAGCTGATAAGCACGTAGCTAGAGGAAATGATGTTAGCAACATTGAGGGTTTTATCGAATGTGTACATGAGAACTGTAAAGGAATTGACGTAATAAAGATCGACGATACTACAGCAAAAGAAATTGAAAACAAAATTCAAAACTGCAATATCCGCCCTTTTCGTGGTACTATGCAGGTACATCAAGTAACATGGAACAAACTTGAACCAAAAATCCTCCACTTCCGAAGACTAAGCTGCATTACTTGCCATCCAGGTGCTTCGTGTCCTCACTATGATCTTGGTTGTATAAGCCTTGACTTACCATTTCCTAACTTGCAAGTTGAGATACCAGCTCTCACGCCAGTTACAAGTTCTATTCCCAGCCCCATACCGAGTATGCCAAGCCCACTCATGAGTCCTAGCTGGACTCCAATAGTTCAGCAGGTGCTTCATTCGATAGAAAAGAAAAAGTCAAGCTCAGCTGTTGCTGAGACTCAAAGCAATGATTCTGAAAAACCAACTTGTTCCAAGACACTCTGTGGAGCAAAAAGTCGAAAACGTATACGGTTAGCTGATATTAACTCCGACAGTTCGTGTTCTCCACCTATTTCAAGACCTCAAACACCGAAAGAAGTACACCAGATACGATTTCAACATTTTTGGTCGTCATCAGAGGATGAAGATATATTGTCCACCGAAAAGACATAATGTTTTCGGTGGACAAAGTGTTTTATTTTTTTTCTGTTTTAAGTGACAACCGGTTGATTTTTTTTTTATTTATTCTTGTGAGAAGTATTGATTGTTAGTATTGAAAAAGAATTTTATTATTTTGTTTGGTTTCTTACTATTATTTACTTTTAGTACATTCGGTGGACATTTGTATCTTTTCGGTGAACCTATAAAAACGTTTTTTTCAAATAATTATGTTATTTCTTAAGTTTGATCTCAGACAATAACCTATTATTATTACAATTGATGTCTTTTATTAAATAAAGTCATGTTTTTGAAAAATTAAGTGATTTTTTATTTTTCCAAAATCTGGACCCTGTTTTGACAATGACCCACATGTAAACGTGTGACGATTTTTATTAAATCATCCATTTTTTATCCCCCGTAGCATAAGAGGTACTAGTTTGTAACTTACATGCTTATTAGATCATGCTTAAAACTCCTGAGGAGGCTAAAATAGGCCATAACATTTGAAGAATTTTAAAAGCATATTCTATGTTCACAGTTATGGAACAATATTTATGCGTGTCCATGTGTGCTTTAAATTTCTATGTACATATGCACAATCCAGAGTGAAACTATTCTCTTGTGATTAGATTTTTTTAATAACGCATTTTTCAGACTGTATTGGAGAAACACCTCAATTACATTCACCTAGGCCAGTGTGTATTGTACAATCTTTTGATGGGACTGAGGAACTGCAAGAAGAAGTGAATCACGTTTTGTTACGGTTGTGTTAGTATCTTTTTTAAATACAATATGATAAAACTATTCACATTCGATGTTTAATAATATTTTTTGTGTAAATTATAAGTACAATGTAATAAAAATATTATACAGTCATTAGACTCATTGGTATACAATATGTCATAATAATTACAATGTGCTACGAATTATCATTATTAATTAAACTTTGCATTAATAATATATTTGTTATAAACTACTCAAAACAAAATAGGGCCCACCACGATTTTTTCACAAAAAGTGTTAGCATGTTGCTTCAGACTTATTTATGAGCAAGTTCAAGTGTTTTACCGTTAAACTTACATGTTTATGAGTTCTTATCGATCTTTTGAACAACACTATTTTTAATTTTTACCCTCAAGTGGCCAGGCAAAACAAATTAAGTAAAAATCACCCAATGCAAAATTTCTTATTCAGTTGTATTCCGACTATCGTTACAGGCGCTTTTTGTTTTGTTTCACTGCTTTTTTAATTGAGTTCGAGCACATTATTAGAGCACATTATAATGCCACGTATTCGGAACCATATGAGCATGGAAAGTGCTTCAAGAGCAGTGGTATTGCTGCAAGAGGGGGAGTCACAGCGAGCAGTAGCATTACGACTTGGAGTATCGCGGCGAGCGATCAGAAATGTGTGGGAACGCTATCAGGAGACTGACAGTGTAGCTAGGAGACCTGGATCAGGCAGGACACGATCCACAACTACTCAAGAGGATCGATACCTGCGTTTGTCTGCCCGTCGAGAGCGCACCGTCACTGCCCGTGCTCTACAAAATCGACTCCGGCAAGCCACTGGTACGCTGGTAAGCGACCAAACGATCCGCAACAGACTGCATGAAGACGGACAACGATCCAGAATGCGCGTTGTTCGCATTAAACTCACGAGGGCTCATCGTGCAGCTCGTCTTAGGTTCGCACGTGAGCGTTTGGACTGGACTATGGACAATTGGAGGACTGTACTCTTCACAGATGAAACAAAAGTTAAGTTGTATAGTGATGACAGACGCGTACGAGTGTGGAGAAGAGAAGGCGAACGTTTTACCAACCCTTGCATCCGCGAGACTGATCGGTTTGGGGAGCCCAATGTTATGGTGTGGGGCGGTATCAGCTTAATGGGTAAAACGGAGTTGGTAATTTTAAACGAGGGTACCGTAACTGCTGCCAGCTACGTCGAGCGTGTGGTCCGACCTCATATCGTCCCCTTTGCACAACGTGTGGGCAATAATATTATTCTAATGCAGGATAATGCTCGTGCGCATACGGCTCGCCTTACCCAGAGGGCTCTATCTGAAGCCAATATCTCTCTTTCACCATGGCCACCAATGAGCCCCGACCTCAATCCGATCGAACATTTATGGGACCAGATGAAAAGAAGCCTAAAAGCAAATTATAGTGAAGTGCATAGTGAACAGGAGCTCATTAACGCTTTGAAAATGTGCTGGGAGCAAATACCCCAGGAAAATGTCACCCATTTAATTGAGAGCGTCCCAAATAGGCTCAGACAGTGCGTTCGTAACAGAGGAGGACCCACTCGATACTAGAGATACCCCTGTGTAACCAGCCATATTCGTAAAAGTAATAAAAATCAAAATTGCGAAAATCATTTTTTCAGAGTTATTTGTTAGTCATTATTTGTTATTGTTTTTGGATTTTTGTTGAGTTTTGTTTTATTCGTTACGTTTGAATGTTAAATTTGTTATATTTGTTAAGTTTTTGTTATTCATATTTACGTTTGGACATTTCCGTGCGTCTGGGGTGGATGTATTGCTGATTGCAAACATGGGTAAAACTATCCATAGTAAAGAGAGAGCTTTAATACAGAAGGTACTGGCTTTTTTTGAACGCGAGAAAGAACTCAGCAAAGTAGTGATTCCCGTAGATTCTACTAAAAGTACTCAAGAAGCTCGTGAGCATCTTAAAATTAATAGGAAGTTTCGAATTCCTGTGGATCAACCCATTAATAGAACCTTCGCTGCAACTGGGATATCGAAAAGTACATTGCTAAGAATAAAAAAACAGGTAATTAGTTTTATGTACCTATCTATACTAATATTATAAAGCTGAAGAGTTTGTTTGTTTGAACGCGATAATCTCAGGAACTACTGGTCCGATTTGAAATTGCAGTATAAAATTGTTAATATCTAATAAAGTTTGATCATATATTTTCTTACCTTTATTACAATCACTGTCGATGTCTTCATACTGTAACCTGCTAGTGAATGTACATTGAAGAGCAGGCAACCCTTACAGCACAAGAGATTCTTAGTGTAGGGGTTGCGCAATAAATTAGTTATATTTGTACAATTTACAGTGTATTTTTTAAAATTTGTAAAAGACGTTAAGGGTAATAAACAACTTTTATTATTATTATTATTTATTATATGTTTAACGTTTTTCAATTATGAGCACATAATAACTACGTCGTATGCACTAGAATACCTAAGCTTAAAGTTAGTTTGTCAATGAGTTAAAAGTTATCTAATATTACCTACATATGAATTTTATTTTATATTTTTTTACGAATTTGCTGTGTATTTTAAGTGAATAAAGTTTTTTCTTATTTTATTTTAGGTGAAATCTGAATCGCCAGTGCCTTCAACGTCTAGTACTTCAACATCTGCCCTACCTCAACCGTCAACACCTGGCAAAAATAGGAAAACCAAGTTAAAAAAAAACTTTGATAATTTTGACTTGGTCGCTCTAATGCCGCGTTTCCACTAGGCAACATTTGGCGCGCGACACGTGACGCTCAACAAGTACGGCAACGTTGCCCAACAGCGCGCGACGTTGCCAGCTGGCGCGCAACATGACGCGCGGCTTGTTGTTTGTTTAAAGAGCATCGTTAGTTGAGCATCAATTGTTGTCGAGTGGAGACGTGACGCGGAACAATGTCTGTAGTGTGGTGTAACGAACGAGTGCTCAAATTAATAGAACTGTACCAAAACTATGAATGTTTATGGGATACTGTTCACAGAGACTATAAAAATAAATTAAAAAAACTAGATGCATGGGATTCAATAGCAAAAACACTAGATGTGTCTGCGAAAGAGGTTGAAAGCAAGGTACATACTCTTCGATCGCAATTCACTCGCGAGAGGAAGAAATTGAAATGTTCAAAAAAAACAGGAAGTGGCAGTGAAGATCTTTTTAGCAGTAAATGGTTTGCATATGAACCTTTGCTGTTTTTAATAAAAGGTGAAACAACAACTGGAAATAAAGACACAATTGAGAATCATGTAAGTTTTTTATTTTTATAAAATATTAACCTAGCTACGTACTTAACTGTTTTATTTAAGCACGTTCATTTTGCCAAGATACCCTCCCTTGTTCACTAATGAAATAATTTGAAAAATTATCTCTTATTATGGATGGTTCCAGAGACAAGTCCATATTTTCATTCTCATCTTCTAAAGGATGTAGATTATTTTCTGTTACTTCATTACGCCAAGAGCCGTTTATTACATTAAATTCAGAATCTTCTCTGTCATAAGTTCCTGGTGGAGTATACAAGGCTCTGGAACGCTTATTTCGACTCAAAAAATTATGCAAATATATACAAGTCGTGGTAACAAGCTCAGCATTGTCACATTTTAGTTCAATTGGACTCCGAAATATACGAAAAACAACAGACATCACACCAAAAACATTTTCTACGATTCTTCGTGCCCGCGAGAGACTGTAGTTAAAAATTCGTTTTATGTTACCTTTTTCGTAAGTTCCAGGGTAAGGTCTCATTAAATTTTCAGACAACGCGAACGCACTATCTCCGACGAGTACATAGGGTAATTGTACATTAGTTGATTCTAAAGTTTCCACTGGTGGCAAAGATAGTGTCTTGTCAATCATTTTCTTATAGAATGCTGTTTCACGGAATAGTCCTCCGTCAGATGATTTACCTCTAGCACCGACATTTGCATAAAGAAAATTATATTGTGCGTCAACAATAGCTAAAAGGACTATACTAAACTGTTCCTTGTAATTATAATATTCACTGCCAGAGTTCGGTGGCGCTATAATAAGCACATGTTTACCATCTATAGCACCGACACAGTGGGGAAAATTCCACAACATGTTAAATTTTCTTGCGACATCCTTCCATTCCTCTTCATTTGATGGAATCTGAAATGTTAAGCTTAATATATTTTTTTTTTTAAGGTGGAAGACCATAACTCTACGGAACATCAAAATGAAGAAGCGCGAGTTGATCAAACCGAAACAATTTCACAAACTGGGAAAAAAGTAGCGAAGAAGCGGAGTCAAGACGAAAAAATAGATGAAGCTTATGAAGTAATGAAGAATGTAAAAAAAAGATTGGAGGATAGAGATGAAATGACAGATGAATTTGATGTTTATGGGAAGTATGTGGCATCAGAACTTCGAAATATAAAGAACGAATATTCTACTGTAATAGCCAAGCAATTTATAAATAATATATTGATTGATGCTCGTATTGGAAAGTATCGACAAGAGTATAATACGTACGGCTATAGTACAGAACGGCAAAGCACACCCGTCACATCAGCAAGTAATAATGGTAGCACAACCCAGGACAGTGTTCAACAAAATAATGATGAAGATGTTGTTAATTTTGAATTACGTAATACCATGTCAGATTTACAGGATTAACCCACAATTAAGGGATTTTAAATCATTAACAGACGTTGATTATTTGAATAAAGCTTAATATTTAACCTATCAAATCTTTCATTTTATATGGAGTTTCCTGACCCCCTAACCTACAAAATGTACAAATGTCTCTACAAATGTAGAGTTGGAGGAGTCAAGTAACTCCTTTGCTGACTGTAGGTACTTACCCTTACATAATCTTTTAAATTCTGAATCAGTGCTCTGCAAACTTCTTGTACAATTTTACTAATTAATTGTCTTGATATTTTGAAGGTGTAGGACAGTGAAGTATATGAATTTCCGGTTGCCAAATATCGAAGTGTAACAGCCAGTCTGAGAGAAGCACTAGTTGCATTTCGAAATTTTGTATCTTGCTTCGATATTATGGGTTCAATTTTTTGTAACAGTATCTCGAAGTCTGTTTTGCTCATTCGGGTAAAATTCTTAAAAGATCCATCAACCACACTTAGATCACTGAATACATTTTCTTTATTTTGTAGGTATTTTCTAATCCACCAACGAGGTTTTTTTCTTTTTGATGCATTTTTCGATAAAATTATAACCACTGCCGCTGAAATCAACACTAGTTCCTCCGGCGACATGTTGCCGACGACTGACAAAGTAGTAGATGTGGAGACAGACAACGTTGTTAAACAAAAGTTCCGCGCTGACTTTCGTCATGTTGCGAAACTTGTTGTGCAACATGTCGCTCGCCAAATGTTGTCTAGTGGAAACGCGGCTTAAGAAATTTTGTCAACAGTTTTTATACAGTCCGAAAAGAAATCCCTACTCTTAAAAAGATATTGGCCGCTGCAAAAAGGGATTTGAATTTTCCAGGTGTGTATCTTCATTTTATTACAAATATCTATTATAATATTTTGTCACTTGTTCATTTATTATAAAATAATAAATTAAATTAATATATAAAAATTAAGTAATAAATTATATAATAATAATATTTTATAATACTAATAAACTTTGGTAATTAATACATTTATTACATACTAGTATAATAAAGTCCTTCTATCATCTGTTACTGAGCCTGTTTTTTGTTTTCAGGTGAAAGAACCACATTGCGTCTAATTTTAAAAGATCAATTGGGATATAAATTTAAAAAATGTAAGAACGCTCGATTGGTTTTAATTCAAAAACCGGATATTGCGGCCTTGAGGGCTCGCTATCTAAGGCATATGAAAGAAAATCGGGAACTTGGTGCAGACAAAAAACCGGTCACGTATCTGGATGAAACCTGGATACACTCCCATTATACAGTAAGGAAGTGCTGGCAGAATAGTAGCGATGCCAGTATAATGAAAAATACTAATCCGAGTCAACCCTGGATTCTCGTCCATGCGGGTGGCGAAAATGGTTTTATCCCTGGGGCGGAGCTACTATATAAATGTAAAAGCAAGACAGGATATTACCATAACGAAATGGACACCAAAAAATTTATAAAGTGGTTGAATGAAAAATTGTTGCCGAACTTGCCTCCAAACGGCATAGTTGTAATTGATAATGTACCATACCACTCAACACAGTCAGAAAAAGTGCCTCATCAATCAGCATTAAAAAATGAAATGCAAAGTTGGTTGGCTACACATAATATAAATTATGAATTTAATATGACGAGACCGGAACTGTACCAGCTAATTAAAACGAATAAGCCCCAAAAAAAGTATGTCGTGGATGAGCTATTAAAAGAAAATGGTCACGAAGTCGTTCGTCTGCCACCCTACCACTGTGATTTAAATCCAATAGAATATATTTGGAATCTGGTTAAACAGAGGGTGGCAGACAAAAACATTGATCAGTCATTTTTTTTCAAAAAACAGAATTGCTGCTTTTGTTTGGTTTTTCTTGTATAATTTAAATAAGAAAGTCGAGAAAAGAAATCACCATGAGCTTAAGATGCATTTTTGGCTGCCCACCAGCAAAAAGTAAGCAAATATAATACATATTATGTATTGAACATAACCTAAAAATAGTAAGTCGACAAAAAATAGTTAGATTTTATTTTGTTTAAGTATATTACGTCAAATTAAAGAAGTAAAAAACACAACAGTAACAAAGCATTGCTCGTTTACTATTTTAATACAATCCAAAAAATATGACATGAGGTGTACAGTTTAGACTGGTAGGTTGGAAGTTTTTTATCATTTGCGATCAGTAATTAAAGTACAATCTAGATTTTATCTTTACAGTTCAGTCTATTTACTATTCGAACCTATTTTAATATTTATATTTCCTTTTAGGGTCAAAGGTTGTAAGTACATCGTTTCCCTAATCCAATGAAATACCCAAAACAGTTTGAAGCTTGTCCCAAACGAATTCGACAAAGAAAATTTTTGACTATTCCAAGTACAGAGTGTGTGGTCAACATTTTTAAGAAAATGACAGGTACACATGGAATGGGCGTATTAATAGGCTTGCAATTCCAAAATTGCACTTTCCTGGTCAGATTGGTAAGGCTTTATAATTTATCTAGGAGTCCAGAGACGGCAGCTATAATAATGAGGAGTGTCTTTTCAAAATGGGATATTTACATTTTTATTATTTATTAAACTGAGTATGCAGTCTTGTTCTTAATGCTAAAATACACACTTTCATCACTTGAACCCTAATCAAAACGGGATATTCTCCAAGTAAAGCAGCTTCAAATATGAGGGTTCATTTCAGAACAGGATATTTATACTTACAAAATTAAAAAAATAATAGTTCTTTTTCATTTCATAACAAGAGAGGATATACAATACAAATATTTACACTATACCAATTAGCCGTTTCAAAACGCGATAATTACTTTTACATAGTGTTTTATTTCCTTTAACTTTAGGCTATATTTTTAGACATTTTACTCTGTAGAACGGAACGCAAAATATTTCTAATTAGCGTATGTCTTGAACGCATCGGTATTTTTTTACTCTGGCAAGTTGGGTATTTTGACGTCTGTCATTCAAACTAATTTCGCTCCGCTCCAGTGTCATTTTTGGTTTTGAGGTTCAGTGCTCTATTAAGAGATACTTTCAACTGGATTTTACCAAATTATGGATGAGTAAACAGTAGAAGATTTAAATAGTGGCGGAAGAAAGGATAGAATTGCGAAAAAACCCCGTAAACAGAAATCGTAAGTGAATGAATCTATGACGTTTTCGTTGCACCTTTTACTTATACTTTTCGAGATTGTTTTGTAACTCCATTGTATTTATATTTTGCAGATATGCAGACAAAGGTCCTCTTTGTGTGAATTTTACCTTGCTCACATACATCTTCGGGATCTGGATACAAGTGCAAATCCATTCCGTTGAAGTTGGTTATACAAAATAGAAAAGCCCTATACGAGGGTGCGTTTTTATGTTCGCGGAATGAGAGGGTTATAGGTGGATGATTAGGCTAATTAGAATCGTAATGTGTTCAGTGACTCATGATTAGTATAAATACGAGGTTTCATTGTTATTAGACAATTAGTCTTTGAGCTATCGTCAACCAAGCAACATAATCGGGAGTGAAAAGTGAAATATGGAAAAAATCGAATATCGTGCCGTTATAAAGTTCCTTACCAAGCAAGGAAAATCAGTCGCGACCATAATGAATGAGATGTCATTAGTTTACGGCGACTCTTATCCAGGAAAAACCATGGTTTAAAAGTGGCACAGTTTATTTAAACAAGGAATCACTTGAAGACGACCCGAGGCCAGGTAGGAGCATCGAGGTGACCACGCCTGAACCTATCCAAAAAGTAGAAAAAATTGTACTCGACGATGCTCGACGATTTGACTCAAAAAACGGCTTGTTTTCATGCGGCCCGCGACACACATTTTAATCTAAAAATAGTTTTGGACACAAATAGTTTGGATAATATTATTCGTTGTCAAAACATGTACTCAATACTTGGTATAATTATTTATCTTCAGTCTTGCAACATTCCATTCGCATGATCACTTAAAAGTGAAGCTACTTTTACTATTATTGGGGGAATTCCCTGAAAGTATTTTGTTTTTGTCGAGTGAGGATTTGCTGTTGACCGTATTAGTTAAGTTTGTGCTTCCACTTAGTTCGTATCGGAACTTCTTACTTACACCGCTTTGAATTTTACACATTATAATAAGTAATTAGCAGCAGTTTTAAAAAAAAACCTTAACTAACTGCATTATGTCTACGAAGAAGCGAAAATTAAGTGATGAACATCGAGTATTTAATGAGAGGTGGGAACTTGACTATTTTATATGCAACAACAATAATAAAATTCAGTGTATGATTTGTATGCAAGTTTTACCTGTGAGTAAAGAATACAATGTTAAACGTCATTATACTACTTTACACGAAGAAAAATATAAAGGACATGTCGGTGAAGCAAGGAAAATTGTTGTGGCTGAGCATAAGAAAAAACTAATGCAACATATGTTTTTTTTTTCAAAAGTAAATACAGACAATGAACAAAGTTTGGCTGCTTCTTATGAAGTTTTTTTGCAATTAGCCAAAGCTAAAAAACCATTCAGCGATGGAGTTTTTATAAAACAATGCGCAATTGCCATGGCTCATCGCTTCATCCAGCCGAAATTGGCGCAAAAATTTGAATCTGTAGCGTTTTCTCACCAAACAGTTGCGCGACGAATAGATGATATGGGCGAATATGTTTCGAAAAAATTATGTGATTACATTGTACAATGTGAATATTATTCATTATGTTTGGATGAAAGTACCGACCAGACAGATATCGGTCAATTAATAATTTTTATTCGCTGCATTTCGAAAGATTTTTCAATCACGGAGGAAATGTTAAATTTAGTGCCACTACATGGCTCAACTAAAGGCAGTGATATCTTTGAAGCTGTTAATAAAACTGTTATGGAATACGGTGGGTTTCAAAAATGTTCTTGTATTGTGACCGATGGAGCAAAAGCAATGACTGGAAACGTTACAGGACTTACGGGACTTTTAAAACAAAATGGCATTGACTGCCCATTAATCCATTGCATCATACATCAAGAAGCCTTATGTGGAAAATCTTTGCGCCAAATGAATGCCATGAAAATAGCTGTTAAAATAACAAATCTTATTAGAGGCGGAAACAAAGCTTTGAGTCATCGTAAATTCGTAACTTTTTAACTGAAATTGACGCAACATACGGAGATCTGCTATTGCACTCAGAAATCCGATGGTTAAGTGCTGGTCAGTGCTTGCAGCGCTTTTTCGCTTTACGGAAAGAAATTCCCATATTTCTTAAAAAATGAAATAAAATCTGATACAACTGATATGGAAACTAAAATGCAAGATCCTGCATTTCTTGCTGATCTTGCATTTTTAACTGATATGACACAACATTTGAACGAATTAAATTTAAAATTACAAGGCAAAGAACACAATATAGCCAACTTGTATGGATATGTGAATGGGTTCAAAAATAAACTGGGATTATTCAAAACATCACTGGAACAGAATGATTTTTCTTTTTTTCCATGTTGCAAAGAACTTTATAGCGAAATAGAAGGATGCAATTTTTCGGACCACCTCCAGTATATCGACGAGGTAATATTTGAATTTGAGCGGCGTTTGCTGATTTCAAAGGATTAGAGAGCGATTTATCTCTTTTTACGAATCCATTAACAGTTGAAATAACAAGCGTAAAGACTGACTACCAGTTAGAATTATGTGACGTTCAGTCAGATCCCTTTTTCAAGGGTAAAAAAGAGACAGGAATGGATTTTTTTAAGATCCTTGGCGACCGTTTCCCCAAGCTAAAAAATTTTGACTTGAAAATGGGATCGATGATGGGCAGCACTTATTTATGTGAAAGTGCATATTCAACAATGAATTTTATAAAATCCAAGTATAGATCTTCACTGTCAGATAAATCGCTTCTTCATGCAATGCGCCTGGCAACAACGAATGTTGACGTGGATATCGATACTATTGTTAAAGATAAATTAACGAAAAATCAATAAACATAGAAAGACAAAATTACCCTGTATTTTATTTACTTGACAACAGAAAATATTTTTCTGGCCCTCCAGCTTTTGTATGAAATTTAATTAGCCCGCGAAGGTGTATAGTTTGGACAGCCCTGATCTATCACATTCTCCGCAAAGCCGTAAATATACTGTGTCTAGCAGTAGATGTACGCACGATCAACCTAGTAGATTTATCCTTTCTACACATTGGCCTATCTTATTGGAATCAACCGAGAGCAGCTTATCACGCAACCGGAATTTCTGAAAGCGTTGCTTTGTTTGCCTGAAAAATGGCAAAAAAAATCAAAAAACCCCATACTGTTAATAATCCTGTCGCGTGCCATAGTGTATAAAGGATTGTTTTAAGGCTTATCATACATCACCATAATACCTTTCTTACCAATTATTCATAAACAACTATTAAAAAACCCGACGAGAAGAACCGGCGTAAGAAACTATCACAATTTCGGGAACTAACCCGGCGAGAAGAACCGGCGTAAGAAACTCACATTCGCATATTGTGATTGGTATTGTATGAAAACAGAGTGGAAGGTTAGAATGATTGTGTAATTTTTGTATATAGTTTAGATATGCCTTTACCGTTCTGAGACTGCGTTAAAATGTTGTCACTTGAAATTGCAATTTTTATGTTTGTTATCACTGTTTGTGATTTGCATGTACATATATAATGTGTGTGTCACTTTTTTTTTACAAAATTTCCAATCTAAAGGCATCAGGGCATTATCTTTAGACAATGTGTGCGTGTGTTATTGTCTTTGCAACATTCGAAAAAGATGCCACGGTTTTGCTGTAAGGGCATATCTAAATATTTTTTACCGTAGTACATAACCCTTTAAATTTTGACACTTTTCGATTATCAACTTCGACTTTTATTTTAACTACAGTATATCGTTAACTATTTCTTTCCTGCTGTAACTTGCACGAAGTGTACATAAAATAACAATGATGGCCTACAGTCACTTCTCATGGCTCTAAAACACACTTACGACGATTACGACGAGGTTTGAAATTTGACCCTTGTCTTGAATAATTATTTGTGCAATATGGCCGCCACAGTTGAAGGAATATGTTGATAATGAAAATTGTATGTTTTTTTCTATTATAAATATGTGGAAAGTGTAACTTTTTTTTAAATTGTTTTTTGTGTTGTAAATAAATATTTTGTTGTATAAAATTGTATTTTTATTCAATAGAGTAAATTATGCACAACAAGTAAAACTATCGACAAAATCAAATCGAAGTGGAGGACATCCCTAGTAGTTTCTATTCCGCGTAGTGTCGCAACTCAAATACTTTTTTTGTAAACATCTAAAGTTCTTTCGTCGAATTATTTACATAATTAGAAAGTATAGGTCCTTGTTCTTTAGATTATAATATAGTATTAATTTATTTCTTGTGAAACAGACAGCAACATAGTTTCCAAAGTTTATACTTGTGAAACGAATATCAAATCAGACTAAATACTATATTTTGATGGCTTGATAGAAAGAAAATATAACAGCTATTACAATGTTTTTTACACAACCATAAAATATGGTTTGGTTGTAAAGTTATTACATTATTTGTTTGTTTCAAGAAGAATTTTACGCGCTATATTGGCTTAGGTGATTGGCTTTATCTTTCTTTTACGTATTTTATATCTTTAGTTTACGGGGTAAACTTTATCGTCGACGACGCCCGTGGTTCCCATCATACACACCAACCTTACAATTTGGTTACATCAGATTAGGACCCCGTTTAATATGTAACTGAACCAAAAATGTTTTTAAATTCAGTTTAATCACTTATAGGGAAATCTTACAATAGGTACCTAAAACATGAAATAATTAAAATTTTAATCTCGATTTATTTTGTTTGAAACAAACAGAACAAAAACTAGCGTGTAAAAATTTATGAAAATACTTATAAAATACATATAAATACATTTCTTTTATAATAGGTCGTTAGCTATGAAATTGCCGTACTGCAGTACTGGCCATTTCAAATCAAAATAATTTTTGTTTAGCTAAGAATTCTAATTTAAAATTTATTTTATTTTAAAACCTTGGAATTCTTTTTCCAAAAGTAGTCATTTGTTTATTGATTAGTGTTACATTTTCATCGCATTTTAATCTTTTTCGTCATCATGGATACGTTAAAAATTCGAGTAATTATGGAATATGAGTACCGTCGTGGCAGCAACGCGGCACAAGCGGCACGCAACATCAACGATGTTTACGGAGCTAACACTACAAATCAACTCACCACCTGTTATTCGGCTGTCCCATTTCAAAACCTAGTAAGGGACATTTTTTTAAAAAATCATCTTACTACAAAATCATGTCTGCCTTTATTCTCCTTACAATATACAAAAACACCAGCGTTGATATCTCACAAAAAATAGGAGATTTATAACAGTCCATACCTAGTAAGTACACTATTCACAGGCCACTTCAAAATCTAGTAAGTTACATTAACCATTTCAAAACCCAGTAACTCTTTGCGACTTACTAGGTATTCATGTGGTCGATGCGCCTTACTGTGTTTTGAAAATCAAGGACGCATGCGATGTGTTAGAAAGGGACACAGCAAGTCACAACAAGAGGCGGCACGCTTTCAGCTGCTGGTCTTAGTTCAGCTGTTGCCGGCGACGCGCGGCTAAGGTAACTTGTGTGTATATTGTGTTGATGAGATTTTCGTTATAAAAATGAGTCGACGATTGCAATTTTACCGATCTAAAAAGATATTGGCTGCCACCAATAACCAAAATAGAGATAAAGACGATCCAACTTCAGAAAATTGGTAAGTGCATTATTTTTTGTTTATTACAAGATTCTATTAATGTATGTCTACGTTTGAGTCTTTTTCGTTACTGTCATCGTATAATTTCTGCCCACAATAATTGCACGCTAGGTATTATAAGTATGCTTTAGTAAGGGTCGAATAAATGATTGTGGGATTGCCGGAATAACTAGCCCGAAATAGCAATAAATTAATCCTGCTATGTATAGGCATAATACTTTAAAATTGATTGTTTTGTGATTGATTTTTTTGATTGATATCCCAGTCCAGTATACATTTACAGTGAATACAATGCACTTAACATGAATATGGATCAAAATATCAACTTGCAATCTGTAAAAGAATCAACATCAAAAATTACGAAAGAAAATAAAAATAAAATAAAGCACCCGATGATAAAAAAAAGCTGTGAAGGCAAATGTAAGAGAAAATGTGCTGATTTTACGCTTGATAGTCGAAAAGAAATTTGGGATAAATATTGGAATCAAAATTTTATTACCAGGCGTAATTTTCTTTGTAAATGCATAACTATTTCTTCAATTAAGCGTCGAAAGATCCAAGAATCCAATTCTAATGCAACTTTTATTAAAACTGAAAGTCGTTATTTTTCTTTGCCAAACAAAGATAACGAGTTTGTTCCCGTGTATCGAAAATTCTTTTTGTCAACGTTAGGCTATAAAACTGATGGAGTTATAACGAAGTTAAGTAAAGCTATGAAAAAGGGGATATTGAATACATATTTATCTAAAGAAAACAGAGGTGGCAGTCGAAGAAGAGTTGATAAGAGCGTAATTACATCATCATCGTAACATATCATGAGTTTTCATCCTACTGTCTCTCATTAAGGTAAGGATGCCTATTATGAGATAGGCGCCAAATATGAGATAGCTAGGTATTGGTCAAACTATTCACTTCAGCCATTTGGCGCTAGTGTCGCTCGAATCGACACAGCAACAGCGCTAAACGTCTGCCAGTGCGCGCCGGCCACCGGCGATCTAAGAACGTGTGCGTGCAGGTTATTACATTATCGTAAAACCAAATATTTTTCATCAAATGTTTACGAGGTATGGAACAACTTTATTATAACGTTAAAAGCTTTTAATATATATATTACATGTAACCTATATGATCAATTTTAAGATGCAAATGCAATTTTATTATGTTTTCTTTTTGAAACAAAAAAATAGGTATCTATTTTGTAAAACTGTTGTTTTCCTAATATGAGATATGCTGGGGTTCCTAAAATGAGATATCTCATATTATGGTACACAAAAATAGCAATTATTAAAGGTGTTTGTTTTAACCCTATATTTTTAATTTTAGATGCCTCCCATCAAAAGGAAGACCTGGGACCCCGCTGCCATGATACGGGCTGTGAATGCAGTGCGAAGAAATGAAATGGGTTACTTAAGAGCTGCAAAACAATTTGGTGTTCCTAAGGGTACCCTTGAGCGTTATGTGAAAAAGGATGTCCTTGCAGAAGATCTTGTCCAGGTTCGTATGGGGAGACGACCAGCTTTATCTATTGGTTTAGAAGCCGAGCTGGAACGATATTGCAAAGAAATGGATAGACGATTTTATGGCTTACGTCTGCAGGATATCAAATACATGGCGTTTCAATTGGCTATTAAGAACAATCTAAGGCATCCTTTTAGTGTGACTAAAGCCTCTGCTGGTAAAAAATGGCTACGCGGATTTTTGAGGAGACATCCTACATTATCAATCAGGACACCTGAAGCAGTATCTGCCGCCAGAGTAAAGGGATTTAATCCAGTTGCAGTCGGTAACTTTTTTGATTTATATGAGCCTGAACTTGATAAGATAAAATCCGCTCCACACAGGGTCTACAACGTTGACGAAACAGGAATAACAGTAGTTCAACATAAACGTTCCAAAGTTGTCAGTATGAAAGGCAAAAAACAGGTCGGTGCGTTGACATCCCTGGAAAGAGGAAAACTCATGACCATAGTGACCTGTATGAATGCTTGTGGTACCTACGTGCCTCCATTAATCGTTTTTCCAAGGAAAAATATGGCTCAAGAGCTAATGGATGGTGCACCAGCAGGTTCAATTGGCGATTGTCATCCCTCAGGCTAGATCCAGACGCACTTATTCACTAAGTGGTTTCAGCATTTTATCAACTTTACAAAGCCAAGTAAAGATGATCCAATTTTATTGGTTTTAGATGGCCACTACACACATACACGAAACATCGATGTGATTAATTTAGCTAGAGACAACAACGTGATAATTGTTTGCTTGCCATAAACAATTTACATTACATTGCACGCATAAAATACAGCCAATGGATGTAGCATTTATGAAGCCACTAAAAGCTTATTATTCCCAAGAAATTGAAACTTGGCTGCGTAATAATCCAGGACGTACACTAACAAACAAATATGTAGCACGATTGTTTGGCACCGCGTATGAAAAAGCTGCTACTATGACCAACTCCGTAAATGGTTTTCGCAAAACTGGGTTGTTTCCCTGCAATCGACATATTTTTACAGACGAAGAGTTTTCAATCTTTGATGAAGAGGATCAAGAGCAAGAGTTATTAAATGCACAGATAAATGACGAGAACGCAAATCCGGGGAACACAAGCTGTGTGTCTCCTTCGATTGAAAACCAATTAGAGCCAACTGAAGTGTTATGCAATAGCGAAATTTCAAATCAAAATCAGAGAGAGAAAAGCGGTTTAGAAAATGAAAATCCTCCTGATGAGCGTCAAGGATGGGCATCATCAAGAGCTAGTGTTTATGATAATCCAGTACCTAGTACATCGTCTTGTGTCTCCCCCTTTGCACTTAACCCAGTGCCCAGGCTCCCTAAGAACAATTCTTCTTCTAAGAAAACTCGAACTGGAGCAGCTTCTATAATTACGGGTTCTCCGTATAAGAATTCTCTAGTAGAATCCCTAAATAAAAAGCACGAAAACGAAAATAAGAAAGGACAGAAGAAACAATGAAATAAAAAACAGCAGACAAAGAAAAAAAAGCTTTTAAAAAGAAAAAAGTTGAAGAAGTTAGTTCCAGTTCCGAAGACCATGATATGCCTGAACTCGCAGATGACAGTGGTGATGAATATGATGCTGAATGTCCCTACTGCAGCGGAAACTTTTCACAAGATACAAGAGGAGAAAAATGGGCTAAATGTCAAGTGTGTTTTAAATGGGCTCATGAGGATTGTGGAGATGTAGCATCGAATCAATTTTTGTGTTCTTTATGTTTAGATATGTAAGACTGATATGTAATGGTAAGACTTACAATATTTTAGAAGAGATTTTTATTTTTGTTACTATCGAATACGTGTTTATAACTATTCTGTTGATATTTTTATACAGAATGCTAATTATGATTATGATAAGTTAGCATTGCTCAAATCTTTGTTAAGTGTAACTTAAGTATAAACAATAATTATTATAAACTCGTTTTTTATTTATTAAAGTACCAAAAAATTAAGACTGATGGTTGTCTATAATATTATTAATTAATAAGTTACAATAAAAACGCGATTATAATGACATTAATATTGTTTTTATTTGTTTACCCCTAAAACTTTAAGGTAACCTAACATGAGATACTATCTTATATTAGGAACCCCTAATATCTCATATTAGGAGACCCTTTGCCTTAGACTGTTTTTCTGATATTTTTCACTTTTTACAGCACAGCCAGAAAAATATTATATTTAGCACTAAATAGCTATTACACATTGAAAGTACATTAATAATCTAAAACTATATCTTAGAAAGCTTCAAATGTAACAGTTTTGTTTTTATAGTCAAAAATAGAAATGGTATCTCATAATAGGCATCCTTACCCTATCGCCGTCACAATGCACCAATGGCTAAATATTTGCCGAGACATTTAACAGTGAAACAAATGTATAAAGATTTCAAGCAAAAATATCCAAATTTTAAGTGTGGGATTGACTTATACAGGCAAAAAATAAAAGAATTAAAAATATCATTTCACATGCCTAAAGGTGATAGATGTGTAGATTGCGCGATTTACGAAGAAGATGTTAAGAAATATAGCGATGTTCGTTTTGATGCCTGAGGAAATTAAAACTAAACATGAAAATCATAAGCTAACTCTGCTTTACAAAGATACAGATTGGATGGAACAAGCAAAAACTCAGACAGAGTTAAATATGTATCAATGGATTTACAAAAAGTTATTATTTTTCCCGAGATGCCTGATATTAAAGATGCGTTTTTCATGAGTCGTTTGATTAATTTTAATTTAACTTTTGCTCCTATTGAAAAAATATCAAGTGATCCTGCAACGTGTGTTCTTTGGCACGAAAGACAAGCAGGACGAGAGGCCAGTGATATAGTTAACGCTATATATGCTTTTATAATGAACAATAGGGATATGGAGCACTTGTACATATGGGCTGACAATTGTACAGCCCAAAACAAAAATTGGACTATTTACACTTCTATGGTTATAATAGTCAACAACTCAACAAATAATCTGAGATAGATAAATATTAAATATTTAACAAAGGGCCATACCCACATGTCAGCCGATGCTGTTCATGGAAATATTGAAATGAAAATGAAGAGACAAAGAAGTATATACGATTTCCAAGACTTGAATGATGTTGTGATGAAATCAAGGAAAAATATAAGAGTTCTTGAAATAAATGACAAGTACGAATGGCCGAAAAAAAGAGAGCCGCACGTCTTAAGGAGCCATTAAAACAATTTAGTTTAGATTCTGTTGTAGAAGTCGAATTTATGGCTGGATCCAGGAATCTTTTCTATAAAACGAGGTGTCATTATAACTTATTTATTTAACACCCACATCAACCTGTTTTTAATTTTGATTGCCTTTTTAATACCAACACTCTATTTCTTTCAGATTTGATGAACCTCTCCAAGAACTGGACTTCTTAATAAAAAAATTTGATTGCGCTGTACTTCCTAAAAGCATTACCACACCAAGGGGAATTAAACAAACTAAAAAAGAAGAAATTATTACAAAATTGGTGCCTTTGATGCCCGAGTCAAGAAAAACCTTTTGGATTAATATACCTGTCAATGACTCATCAGAGGATTTGACAAATGAAGGACAAATGTCATCGGAATAGCTTTTTTCTTTTTTATTAAAATTTAAATTTGTAACTCTTTTTTACTCAATTAACTCTTGTTAAAATTTAAATATGATTTTAATTACATATCCTTAGTATAGCCAAATAAAAGAGGTCAGGCCGCTGTAAAACTTCGCCAAATCATATAACAGTTAATAGTCATAATAATGGAAAATGCCTAGATGAGAGGAAGAAGAGAACCTTACTTACTAGAATTAAATTTTTGGGATTTAAAAATACATCATACCAAAAACCATATCAAAACCTAGCAAGTGCTCATACTATGTTTTGAATCAGGTTTTTACATGGTCTTTTAAATCACCTGTCAGTTTTCAAATTTAGTAAGGGGTTTAAAATATGTAATTTACATAGATATTAAAATATGAGTAACACATCTTGTTAAGCATCTAGTGCTTCATGCAATCAGTAGATTTTTTTTTACTTAATATGAAAACTTTTCAATGGCTGGTCATTTTTTCGTTTACGCGCTCTCCTGAAAAATTTCCTTTAGACCCGTTACTAGGTTTTGAAATGGGACAGCCGTATTGGTTTGCTCGCTTCCTTTCTGGAAATTTCGACCTGAAAAATGAACCTCGCGGTCGTCCGAAGACTTTGGTCGACAATGACGAATTAAAGGCGATTGTGGAAGCTGATGATACACAATCAACGGCTGAATTAGCAGCAGCTTTCGACGTTAGCGTCAAAACAACATTGGTCCATTTGCGTCACATTGGCAAGGTAAAAAAGCTTGACAAATAGGTGCCCTAAGAACTCAATGATCGCCAGCGCGAAGTACGCGTCGAGACGTGCCTTGCACTGCTCAACAGACACACAAATGAAGGAATTTTGAACCGCATTGTTACGTGCGATGAAAAATGGATTCTGTTTGATAACCGCAAGCGCTCAGCAAATTGGTTGGATCCAGGTTCAGCACCTAAACAATGCCCTAAACGAAAACTTACCCCTAGATAAGTGATGGTCACTATTTGGTGGTCTAGCGCCGGTGTGATTCATCACAGCTTCTTACCAAACGGGGTGAGCATTACTGCAGATGTGTACTGTGAAGAACTGAACACAATGATGGAGAAGCTAGCACATCTCCAACCAGCATTGGTCAATCGCTCGTCTCCGCTGCTCCTGCACGACAACGCGCGACCTCATACTGCACAGCAGACGGTCTCCAAGTTGCAAGAACTGGGGTTGGAAGCTCTCCGTCATCCGCCCTACTCACCAGACCTTGCGCCTACAGACTACTACTTTTTCCAGAATTTGGATAACTTCTTGGCGGGAAAAAAAATCAATACCCGAGAGGCCAAAATGCCTTTGAAGAATTTATTGCCTCCCGTCCAGCTGATTTCTTTAAGAAGGGCATCAATAAACTGCCACTGCGTTGGCAAAGATGCATTGATTGCATGGGTGATTACTTTGATTAATAGAAATAAAAAATACATTAATAAAATTAGTTTAAAGTTTTTCATACAAAACGGCAATTTCATAGGTAAATACCTAATATTAAGACTTTCACAGTCCACCATACAAAACCAAAAACTAGTCCCTCGAGTCCACTCCAATATTCATTGTAAGGTATTTATTTATAATGGATTATAAGGATTATTATTTTATTAAGTAATTTTTATATGCTTTAGTGTGTATTTTACAAATGTATCCATATGTTTACTGGGACTTGAAACTATAAATATGTGTGAATCCACTTGGACACACTTACACCTATTACTAACCTGTTCTAAGGAGTACTTATGGCTAATCATTCTATCTTTTTGAGGATGTGGGAATATGGTGGCAAGCCCCAAAGGGAGATCTCCGACCAAGCGAGGCGGTATGCTCGGTCAGGCCAAAGCCCACTTGTATGAATTTCAGATATCGTATATATAGTGCCGATCTTAGAAAACTTCGATAGCGCGATTCAGGATTGTGGCGCTAATTGGTCTGCCACAAGGACAAATAATAGTGTATAATGATGTCAATAAAGTCATAATAATGCAACAATAATGTATATTTACTAATCATTTTGACAAAGTTAAATATTGGGTGCAGTCCATAGTGTTGTTATTGTTCTTCGTTTTGAATATCATGGCGGATAATAGTAAACTGTTACAAATTTTAAAAAATAGTGATTACGAGTTTTCAGATGAAGATAGTTGTATTCCTGATAACAATTAATGTAGCAATTTTGAGAGTATGAGTGATATAATAAAGGGTGTCCGCCAAAGAATTTTCGACTTTCAATTTGAATAAACGGCGAGCGGGGTATCGGCGGAGGGGGGAGGCGTATTCATTACACTTACGCGTCGTGCGGATTTTAGTAGCCATGGATCGTTGGTCGGCGGAGCATCGTGCGTTTGCTGTAGAGGCATATTTTAAAAATAACGATTCTCCCGTGGCGGCGCGCAGGATATTCGCAAGACATTTCAATATTCGGCGTATACGGGATTGTCCTAGTACGCAACTTATTGGCAAGTGGGTGCGAAGTTTTCGTGAACAAGGACCTGTAGTGGGACACGGGCCAGGTGTATCGCGAACTGTGAGAACTGACGAAACAATTGAAGCAGTTCGTCGTGATGTTATTGCAAATCCACGTCTTTCACTAAGAAAACGTTCTGCAGCACTGAATTTGAAAAAAACGACTGTGCACAAAATTATTAAGAAAGATTTGGAATTTCATCCTTACAAAATTCAAATCACTCAAAAAATTAAACAAAGTGACTATGGATTGCGGTTGACATACGAAAGAAACATGCTCGGCAGATTTCCTCGTCCTCGGGATTATGAAAACATAATCTTTTCGGATGAAGCACATTTTTTACTGGACGGGTCGGTAAATAAACAAAATTGTCGATATTGGGCCACCGAGAATCCAGAAGAATTGCATGAAAAGCCGCTGCACTCAGAAAAAGTGACCGTTTGGTGCGGAATAAGTGCAAAAGGAATTATCGGGCCTTATTTTTTTGAAGACGATAGACACCAAACAATAACCGTCAATTCCCAAACCTATTCGTCTATGTTGGAAAACTTTTTGGAAGCTGAGTTGGAGAACAATGAATGGGTAAACGGATCGACATGGTTTCAACAGGATGGTGCTACACCACACACTTCGCGAGCATCAATGAACATTGTAAGGCGCATTTTCCCCGAAAAAGTCATAAGTCGTTATGGTGATATCCCATGGCCCCCCAGATCGCCAGACTTAACACTTGCGGACTTTTTTTTTATGGGGATTTCTTAAATCTAAAGTCTACGTTAACAAACCGCGAAATTTATTGCAACTGAAAAGAAATATTCCCAACGAGATCAGAGGAATTTCGCAAGAAACTTGCAAAAAAGTTTTCACAAATATGGTGTTTCGTTTAAATGAGTATGTTCGTCTCCGTGGTAAACATTTAACTTCAATTATTTTCAAAACATAAATTCGCATTTGTATGTTTTATTTTAAAATAAAAACGATTATATAAAAACCTGTGAATCTTTTATTATTTAATTTTAAATTCGAAAATTGTTTCGCGGACACCCTTTACAATAGGCTAGTTGCCAATTTTTCAGAAACATGTTTAAAACATGTCTCATAGTCAAATAAACTATAAATATGAATACGAGGGCTGCACTAAAAGTATCGGGAATGGAATATTTCCACTGTTCCCGTCATATTAAAATCTTTTTAATTTAAAACTCCTTGGTTTTAAAAATCGAATACTGTTTATTTATTTAAAAAAAGATTCTCGGTCTTGTCACAAGGTCTTGTCAAACTTGTTATTTATTAGAATTATTAGACCATCCGCCGTACAGCCCCGACCTAAGCCCTAATGATTTCTATACTTACCCTAAAATAAAGAATAAATTGCGTGGTCAGAGATTTTCATCACCTGAAGAAGCTGTGGACGCTTACAAAACGGCCATTTTGGAGACCCCAACTTCCGAATGGAATGGTTGCTTCAATGAATGGTTCCATCGTATGGAAAAATGTGTCAAATTTCGCGGAGAATACTTCGAAAAGCAATTCTTAAATAGTAATGTTGTGTCACTTCTTTGATTCCCGAAATTTTCAGTGCCGCCCTCGTATTTCAGTAAAATTCAAATGTTTACATGGTTTATTTTACTTTTTTATAAAACTTATTTAATTTTCGCGCCAAAACACTACGAACTGTCATAGCGTCTTGTATCGTCATACAAAGTTTCTGTTGTTTGTCACGCCCTGACAAACAACAGAAACTTTGTTCACAAAACTATCCGTCAGTAGGAAACATTACGAAAATGATGACTTCAAAGTTTTGTAAGTGCTGTGCTGTGCCATTATGTGAAAATACAACAATCACAACACATAATAAACTATTTATTTCCGTACCACAAGACCAAAATATACGGAAAAAGTGGCTGCAACTTGCAAGACGGGACCGCACTACATACCCCAGTCATTAATTGTATTTTTGTGAAGACCACTTTGATGTAAGTTCTATAATTTAAGTAAAAGTAGTTTATTGTTAAGTTAATAATACAAGTTCAACTTTTAAGTCAATTACAATGGATTTTATAAGTTTCATTTTAATAACAAACAAATTCATTTTGTTTAATGGTTATGTGTACTAATAGGGTTTTTATGTTTTCTACAGTTACCGAACGATATGGAGAACTATATGGAGTATCATATCATGGGATATGTAGCTCAAATACGCACAAAACCAGGATGCCTTCCTAGTAAATTCGATTGTCAACCAGACAGGTTAAAACGAACGAGTATGCCAAGAGAACGGCCATACATAGTAAAAAAACAAAAAATGATGACAATTGAAGAATGCCTGAATACACCTAGCTGTAGCTCTCAAGAAAGTACTAAGCCGGTTGCAGTTCAAGGTATTTCCTCAGATATCAGTGCAGGTGCCTACCATAATTTATTTTTTAAAATCTGACAATACCTACACATTAGATTTATTATATTTCACCTGTAACCATAATTACTTTTTATTGTTTTCAGAATTCCCCATTATAGAAGACACTCGTAAAACAGCAGAGCAAAGCTGTTCAAGTCAACACAAGTTTAGTTAATAAAGCAGCGTCCCTAATAAAACGATACATGTTTCTACATCCCCTTTCAAAGTTGATAATAATGTTAAATCAAGGCTAAATATAAGAACAGATGCTGGGGAAACTTCCAGGAAGATATTACGAGAAAACTCGGACAGTGATTATACACCATCTTCGCCATCAAATCTTTCTTCTCAAACATTAACTACTTCTGACTGCAGCGAGTTCCTGGAAGATGCAAATAAACTTGATGCCATTTCAACATTACAAAACACAATCAAAAAGATTGAGAGTAATCCTAGGTTTTATATTGGTATTCCCAAAAGTTGTTATCATATAGTCGAGATAATCGAGAGTGAAATAAAAGTAAAGAAACACATCATATTATTATGTTTAAAAAAAATCAGATTAGACAATAAATTCAAAGAGTTGGCTGATGATTTTTGTATGACTCCAGCTAATGCCAGCAAAGTATTTTTAAAAACTATACCTAAAATAGCCAGTGTAATGTGCCCTTTTGTTGTTAATCTGGATCCTCACCAGATTACAAAAACTTTACCTATGTCTTTCAGACATAAATATTATGAGGTTAGTTGCATCATTGATTGCCTTGAGATAGAGATCCAAAAGCCATCAAATGCTGTTAATCAAGCACTTAACTGGTCTGACTATAAAAAATCAAACACACTTAAGTACCTAATTTCTTGCACCCCAAATGGATTAGTTAACTACATTTCACCTGGGTTTGGTGGAAGGGCAACATATACCTGTATAGTAGTATCTTGTGATTTTATTAAAAATTTGGAGAGAGGTATGTGTGTCATGGCTGATAGAGGCTTTAAACATGAGAAATCAGGTGTTCAATTAGTACGACCCATATCTGTACAAACAGGCATTAAAATTACTAAAAAAGAAGCAAAAGAAACCAAACAAATAGCTAGTTTAAGAATACATGTAGAAAGGGTTATAAGGCGTTTGCGTGAATTTTCAATGCTAAAACCTCATGCATGTGTCAATATAAACTTTGTAAAGGTGTTTGATAACATTATTATCATTGCTTGTGGTTTAATTAACTTGCAGGATTCTCTTATAAAACAATAAAACTTCAAGATTATATAATATTTTGTTTTATTTACATTATAAAAAACAAAAGACCTTAAATATCCAGTCGTAGGTTTTCCTTCACTGTTATCTAATGTTGATTCATAAACAGTACCTAATTGAAAATCACAGATTGTGCCCAGGATTCAAACCTGGAACTGGAACCTAATGAATAAGACCCAACTACTTGTATGTACATATCACCTATCTCTTTATTTATTCAGATAAGCTTAAAACTATTACAATGAATCTATACAAAACTGATATATATGTGGAACTATGCTATAGTACTTTGCTGCTTATACGATCGTTCCGCACACAATGTGTACAAAATAAAGCAATTCATTAAAAAAAACAGTGGTTTTTAAAAACCACCAATTCATTTAGTGAATTAAATAAAAATAAATAAATATTTTGCTTACAATGAAATGCTTTTTTTGGTACAACACTGATAAATTAAGATATGCCCGAGCATAAAGTTCGCGCTAGTCAAGACTTTAGTTATTGATGAAGAAAAAGATGTTATTTGTTCCGTGGAGTGTCATGATTGTGTTGCTGCCCAAGATGGATGTAAACACTCAATTGCTTTCCTTATGTGGGTTCATCGGAGGAGTGAGGAACCATCGTGCACCTCTATAGAATGTTACTGGAAAAAATCCAAACTTTCCATGATTGGTAATAGTTTAAAATTTATTACAGTCCAGGATTTATCTAAAGGAGATCCAGTTTTGCCACCAAATCCAGCTGTGTTGACAACATTTTTGGAAGAAGGCAAGAAAAGAAAACTATACAACTGCGAGCTATTAAAATATTCATCTAGCTCATGCTAAAGAAACCACTACTGTATCTCTGCACCAAGTTGTTGTGGTACCCTTTCGAGGACGGTTATCATTTCGTCAGTACATACCACAAAAGGCACATAAATATGGTGTTAAAATTTATAAACTCTGTGCAGACAATGGTTTTAAAGTAAAAGGTAAAAGTTATCAGCTACATAATTTGGATAAACCCGGAAGTATAGTATTGAATTTAGCGGACAACTTGTTGGATGAAGGCAGATTAATTGTAACAGACAATTACTACACAAGTTTACCTTTAGCAGAATATCTAAAGGGGCGTCATACAGATTTACTTGGAACATTAAGAAAGAATGGAAAAGGATTGCCAGAAGATGTTTAAAAAAGTCATTTGAAGAAAGGTGAGTTCGCAGCAATGCAAAGAAATAATACTATAACGGTAATAAAGTGGAGGAATAAACGTGAAGTTCTGATGTTATCTACATGTCACGGAAAGGCAATGAACTTAAGTGATGGTAGAAAGCCAGTTATGAAGCCTGATATGGTATTTAAATACAATAAACTAAAAATAGGAATTGATTTGTCTGATCAATTATCAAGCTACAATAATCCGGTTCGAAAATCTGTAATATGGTACAAAAAAGTTTCACTTGACCTGATTACTGTGGCTATTGTAAATTCCGTGATAATATACAACGATATCAATATTAATAAAAAATATCTATGTTACGAGCAAAAGAAAATATTATAAAAAAACTTATCCAGGAAGAGTCAATGCTAAATTATGTGCCTGAATCAACATCATCATCTTCAAACAAACATAAATTGGTGAAAAAGCCCATTGTTACCGGAAAACGTAGACAAAGAGGAAAATGTTTCGGTTGCTACAAAAAATTATCAGTCACGGAAGTACATAGTTCATTTTTGGCACGCCGAAAAGCACTGCAAGTAACGACTCATTGTAAGCTTTGCAAGAAATATTTTTGTCATGATTGTTATTTTGTCTACCATAGCTAATAATAATATATGTATGAACTTTTTTGTGTAATAGTTTTATTGTGGAAATACTTACGTCAAGATGACACGACAAGCGTGTAGATAATATGTAAAACAAAATTTTGACTTGTGCAAGAATACTATAGGAATACCAGCATGAATTATTATCATTTTACTCCTCAGCCTCGAAAATTATACTCCATATGTCTGCTTAGAGTAACAAAGTTATTACAGTCAAGCTTCGATATCATTTATAATCTTCCGGAAGATAGTGTCCTGGAAAATGTAACATCATGGTTTCTTTCGACTGACTTTTACTTTTACTTACGTTGAATTTTTATTTGTATTCTTCTATTTTATGTTATAGATTGAAGAAGTGAAAAATGAACTATATGCTATAAATATACCACAAGTAATAAGAGTCAATCTATTTTTCGAATGGCTCCCTAATGAATATATATCTCCAAAAGATGAAGAGATGTATCATAGCGGATACTGCGAGGATTGTTTACGCCAGTTCGGCTGCCCTCAGGGTGTTAGATATAGATCTGGTCAATCTTTATTGTTCAATATGTACTAATTGTCTGTATTTTGTAATTCAATACATGTAAAATAAATTTCTTACGTTTTTTTATTGTGTAGTCTTTGACCAGCGGTTGGAAGCCGTCTTTATACTTGCCGCGAAAATATATCAAAATGGATACATGGACTTATTGGATACAATTCAAATGTATACATTTGGATACACTTAGGATCAAATGACTACAAGTGGCATATGTATACACGTGAGCATAACATCACATTTCTCAAATAACTTTAGTCATCGAGTTTGAGACGCTACATAAGTACAAAAAATAGATTTTAAAGATTCTCTAGAATTCAGTGCCAATGCATCCTTTTGGATACATGGACTCCACGGTAACCACGTTTTCGTATCCGTTTGGATACCGTGGACTGTGACAGTGTTAAGGAACTATGCTTATTTTGTGGCCAGAAATTGAATGAAGAGTATGAAATAAGAAAATCCTCAGATTTTCGCCGTCGAATAAGCCAAGTACACTTCAATTTAAAGATTAAATTCTGGAAACAGCTCGGACTCGTGACGATGCTATAGCAAAAGCTGTTCTTGCTCGAGTCGTATTTGAATATGATTTAGTTGCTGCTGAAGCTAAGTATCATCGAGATTGCTATGCTATTTTTTTAAACCTTCCACTGGAGCTAAAATGGGTCGTCCTATAGACGAAGCTACAAATCTGGCAATGGAGGAAATATTTACTTACATTGAAAATGCGTTGACTGTCAGTTCACTTTGAACGAATTACAAAATGTTTGCAAAACTACGACTTTAGATTACAGAACGATTAAGCTACGACTAAAAGTAAAGTATGGTGATAAACGTATTATCACTGAGAAATCGGGAGCTTCAACATTCATATGCTTAGTGGATAATCATCATGATATTTTGAATCAAGCCTAGTACGAAAAAAAAAGAATAAAACAGAAGAACGATTGAGAGTCCTAGACGCAGTTGCAGCTATTATTCGCGAAGATATTCAAACCGCGGTATTTGATAATTCTAACTACCCTCCACCAAGTCGCATGTTTGAAGATTTAAATAATGAAATCCCAGAATCGTTGACATATCTTGTGGAACGAGTGATTTTAAAAAATAAACGATCAAATTTAGATCATTTAACACAATTTTGCACGCGCCTCAAAAAGGTTCAAGAGTGCTCGCGTGCTCGCTTTAAATGGGCTACCCTTGTAGCCCATTTAAAATTGAAATATAAATTAAGATATCGGTGTTATTTCAAAATAAAACTCATTTATTGTTATTAATGACATTTATTAAGTAAACTAAAATTTAAAAAAAAATCTTATCTTTCTTAAACTAAATAATATCAACAAAACTTCAGACTTCTTAAAAAATCATATATTTTTACTTCTTTGAGATCAATCAACTTTTGGTTTAATTTTTAAGTTTGTTTTAAAATATATTTTTTTAATTTTCGTTACAAGAAGGACAAATTAAAATTTGGTGATCACTACAAATACGCCTGTAGCATTTTGAGCAAGTTTTTCTTGTGCTGCGATTGCGAATTCTGCTACAAAATGCACAGCGTGCAACTCCGCCACGAATTGGCATACTTCCTTGTTGAGGAGCTTCTGATATGTTCAACAACAGTTTGGCTTTTGTTTTGATGCTCCTTGGCACATTATCCTTATAAATACGATCTAGAATTACTGGTTTCACAAGCTCAAACCCCAAAGACTGAAGGAAAAGGCGTCTGATGATTTTTTTCATTTGAATTATTCATCTGATGAATAACTAGGCTATTTATAGCTGTAATATTCAAAAAATTAAAAAATAATGTAAGAGGCCAACGCCTACTATTTCTAGATACGTCATATTTACGACACATCCTATCCACAATATCCACCCCACACTTTGTGTGGTTATAAAAAGTTATAATTTCAGGTTTTTGTGCGTCGCCGGTAGTAGCATCTATTGCTTCATCGTGGTGCATTGTGGACAATAATAAGACTGTTTTGTTTCTTTTTGGCACATAGCTGACAAGTGTACAGTCTTTCTGAAACCCAAATAAAGAGCTATTTATTTGTCGGCCCTGACTAGTCTTAAAATTTGTGGGTATTTCTGGTTTGTTACTCTTGAGTGCCGACAACAGTAATTCTTTTTTCCAAAAGCTACAATGCCACTGGATAACTGGTGAACCAGTTATCCAGTGTGCTGGCATTACAGGCAGTACCTTTTAGTCCTAAAGGTCTTTGTATGATATTGTGAGAACGTACCCTTGTTGCAGGAAATGGACGTTTTCTCCATTCTGTTTCATTTCGTGACTTATAAGTGGCTAAATCTGCAAGCGGTACACTGTCATCCGAATCGCTGTTGTTTTGTTCAGCAATCTCATCATTTTCATCATCTTCTTGCTCGGTGTCAGTTTCATGCGGAGAAGAATTATATTTTCTTATTCTCTCAAATCCTCTTCCTGTTCACTTTCAATCAAATCATCCTGATCTAACTCCTCTTCTAGCCATCTCGACACGTTTTCTTCCAATCTGCGTTCCATATTTCCGATCTGTTTATAAAATATTAACAAAAAGTAAGTTCACATTTCACAAATATAAAATACGAAACCAAAATTATTAAGAAAACATAATATTGATGTCAATTTTAAAAAAATATTTCGTACCTCAAAAGTTCCGCCAGTGCACGCAAGGGCTACATACGTAGCCCAACAACTTGAAATCGTTATTACTTGCACGTGCGCCAGCGTCAAGTGCTCACGCCACACTAAACGCGTCCAGCAACAACCAATCGGAGCTTAGCTAGCGGCTCAAAGTTAAATCACACCATTTCGTGAAGTAATGAACAAAAACAATACCCTGGGCTACATATGTAGCCCGCGCGTGTACTTGCGTATTAAAATTAATATGCACAAATATTTGCCATGGTATCATGACTGCTGTTCGACCAAGGTATTTTAACCCTTCAATTCCCAGTGTCACCTGTAGGTGACAGCAGTTTAATAACTTTTTTCTAATACTGTAAGATTTTATTACTAATTTTTTTTACTATTATTCCAAAGACAATAAGTATAACTTATATATTTTTTAGTCTGACAACACTTGTCAAATGTCATGTGTCAAATAAAATCAAATACTTCACGCAATTTTCGAGCCGCGTGTGTCAGTGTTATCCTGCGTAAAAAAAAGTGAAATAAAAATGCCTAGAGCGTAAGTATTGTTTTTTTTTTCTTATTGTAAGTAATAAATGAATAAATAAGCTATCGTATAAAAGTTTTTATCAGTCAATGTAACTTAGAACATACTTGTTACAACATTGGAAATATTACGTGTCACCTGCAGGTGACACTGGGCATTATAATAACTGTATTGTTCTATGTTCCAGTAATGAAACCTGTTGCTTGCATTTTTTATATCAATGTGGTGATGGCGTGTGAGAGCTTATTTGCATATTATTACAGGTTGACCTTAGATGAAATCGTCGAAGAATTGCACGCCGGGGAGGACCCAGGTGATATTATTTTATTTCCTCCTGACGATGGAGTGGTGACGGACGAGGATAGTGGTGATGAAAATGAAGCTGACATTCTCCGTCTTCCCAGTCGCATGCTTCGATCTCAAGTGGAAGTGCAAAATAGACCATCTACTTCTGGAGAAGTGCGTAACTTGGAAGAAAATGGAGAAGAAATCAGTGTACAGGAACCGAAGAATAAAAAGAAGAAAAAACAAAATACTGTAAAGAAATGGTCTGGTATTGTCAGCAACACTTTTACTTTTTGTGGCAAAGGAGATTGTGATGAAGAAGTTTTTAGTAACAGCGAGGAGAATCTGTCTGCAGTGCAATGTTTTGAATTGCTATATAGCAATGATATCATACAATTTATTACAGATATGAGCAACTTGTACGCTTTACAAAGAAACCATTCTCTCAACGTCAGTACTGAAGAAATTCGGGTGTACATTGCAATACTACTTGTTACCGGATATTTGACGCCAAAATACATGCGAATGTTCTGGGGGGTAAAATGTGATACGCACAATGAACTTATAGCATCAAGTATGAGACGCAATAGATTCTTTGAAATACAGCAATACCTTCATCTTTGCGACAGTACGTCATTACCTATGAACGAAAAATTTGCTAAAGTACGAGAATATTTTAGTAAATTGAACACACATTTCAGTGAAAACTTTTGTAGAGCTGGTTCTTCACATATTTCTATAGACGAAACTATAGTACCATACTTTGGAAGGCACGGAACTAAGCAACATATTCACGGCAATCCAATTAGGTTTGGTTATAAGCTCGGTCAGCAGCTACTCGCCAAGGATATTTGGTGAATTGTGAGCCTTACCAGGGAGTATCTGGGCCTGCGCTCAAGATGCAATCCGACTTGGGGCTAGGAGCTGCCGTTATTTTAGAGCTCCATTCATGATTACCTCCAGAGCTAGGACCATACAATTTATACTTTAATAATTTTTTTACCGGTTTACCTTTGATAAAATATTTACGAGAACAAAAGGTTGGGGGTACCGGTACTATTCGCGAAAACCGTCTGGAGAACTGCAATTTTCCAAATTCAAAGGACATGAAAAAAGAGCCTAGGGGTAAGCTATATCAAAAATCGTCTAAGGACATTATTGCGGTAAAATGGCATGACAATAGCATCGTCACCATTGCATCTAACTGCCATGCACTAGATCCGATCACAAAAGTAGATCGCATTGGATTTGTGGGTAAGAAACGGGCTAAGATTCAAGTAGATTGCCCAGCCATTATCAAGATGTATAATAAATATATGGGTGGGGCCCTTTATTTGCGTTCGGCTTAGATGCAGCATGCCAGAATGCATGGCTGATCAAAAGACAGTCAGACTCAGATAACAATTGGACCTACTGTGACTTCCGGCGAAATATCGCAACTATATACATGCATAATTATGGAAAGCCTCCGAACCGCAACTCAGCTTGTGGCATACCCCTAAACAGTCGAGTGCCTAGTGAAGTGAGGAGTGAAGGATCTGCTGAAGATCACTCACAAATCGACTGCTCTCAAAGAAGGTGCGGCTATTGCCATCAACGCACGAGAAAAATGTGTGGCAAATGCAATGTCGGTTTGCACCTAAAGTGCTGGTATAATTTTCATAAAAAATAAGTTTTTTTTATCATTCATACATGTACTATGTACTTTCTTCCCAAAAATTCTATATATAAATAAAAAATATATTGTTGTATAATTTAGTTTCTTATTCCTAGTTTAGTTCCCTTACAAACTGCTACTTGCAAGCAATCTGCATCTCACACTACCCAGTGTCACCTGTAGGTGACACCCTCATTTAAAAAAAACGGGCCATTGACTTTTTTTTTTTCACTTACATTTTTTATTATAAACAAATGTATTAATGGTATTTTATCCAAAAAAAAAAAACAAATATCTGTATTAATTTGTACTTGGGAATTGGAGAGTTAAGTCTAAATTACAATTAGGCCTCGCAGTTTTTTTTCATCGAAGGTTCGGGTCTAAACGTCTTATACAAATCTTTTCGACTTTTGGTTTATGTGCATCTTATAATGATACAATAATGTACGAGGCAGCAGCAGTTTTCCATCGTCCTCCTCATGTCCTACCACCAGAAAGTGGCACTCTTATTCAATAAGTTGCAGATAATACAATATGCTGATATTAATGTAAATACGCTAGACGGAAATAACACGCTCCACATAATGGGTATTCTTCAAATTGTTACTCCAAAATATTCAGTTTTACTAGAAGAACCTATGCCACGAATAACAGAAACTCTTTCAGCAAAAGATTTCAAGGTAAAAGCTCATGTGCCGATACAGACTTATATAAATGACGGTATAGTAGTACAGTAAAATAAATGTTAAAGATTTTGTTGTTTTGTTGAAGTGGATATATTCCTATGTATAATCCTGACTAGACCAACGTTGAGCGTACTGACTGTACTCATCGCGAAATCGCGAAACCGCGCATTCAAATCTTCGGATCCGACCGATAGCCGACAGAAGTTTCGGCAGTGACCTTACTCCGAAGTTATATCGGACTCACGGATGTTTATCGGAGTCACGTGACAACTTTCGTGAACGAACGAATTAGTGAGGAAAAGTCCGTTGTTTTACATTCGCTCTGGTTTTTATTTTATAATTATATTTTAAAAGATTTACACGTATATCAGATATTAAATATTAAGAATAACATTCGAAACGGATTGTAAAAGGTTTTAAAGTAATAAAAACATTAGTATCTTTTTTTTATTTCGATAAAACATAATTAAGTTTGGATGTACACACCTTTGTCTTTGGCTATGACTACAAAAAAAAACTTTCAGTTTGACAAAAAAATGTTTATGTTTGTAAACAAACACATGCTGTGCTGCGAGGACATGAATAAAGTTCAGTCAAAGGAATTCTTGTAGAAAAAGTTTAACCAAGTGTTTTACATTACGGAATGTAGACATACTTCGCACTCTTAGTAAAACGTCGACCGAATTCAAAATTTGGCCAAAATGGGTTACGGTAAAATATTGACCTAAAAGAGCAGGCTTCACAATCTGGTATAAAAAAAACAACCCTTTTCCTCACACGTTAAGGTGCAAAATCAGACGAGTCTGTATTTTATTTTCCCCGCGCACCTCCCACCTCAGTCGAATAGCGACCGATTCAGTCTCGCGTCGGCGGCGGTATGTGGTGGTAGTGTTGAACGTCGACCGATTTTGAAAGGAGTCGTTATTTCATCTAAAATTAAGGTAAGTTTAGTGAATTTTGTTTTATAAAATAATGGCCAATTTTATACTAGGTCTTTGTTTTAGTAAATACCTAAGTGGTCTGGTTGATTCTTTTTGTATTGAGTATTAGTATTTTACAAAAAAAATTAATGAGTTCATTGACCGTTTTCGAATTGAGTCTGTGTTGTTTTGATAATTTTAAAATGTATTTGTCCGTAATTGAATTCGGTCTCTTTTTTTACAAAATCAATTCAGAATTCTTTGACACATTCGTTGTTAAGTCGCTTTATGATCAAAATTATTAGTTTATCTGCGTAATATCTAAAAATACGTCTTTGTGTCACTTATTTTCAAAACTTTTTTAAATAGATAAATCAAAATAATTTTACCACTGAAATTTATTATTTTGTTGTAGATTATACTAATCATCATAGATAAACAGCGTATTAAGCAAATTTTCAATAATCTGAATATTGATGTACGTGAACAGAGATACAACAATAAAATCACGAGTATTTCTGAAAGAGAAGAAGCAAAAAAAGTGTTTATTTTCGACGAAAATTCTTTGCTAACTACGTACGCTGACAGTGTGATATTGCCCGAAAGCAATAATCTACAACGGTTTACGAAAAAACTTACCACTGACATGACGACTCATACTGATATACCTGAAAAAGATCTTCAAGAAGGTTATTTGGGAACTGCACCTACAATCATAACGAATACAATACTACCTCAGAATATGAGCCCTTCAACTCTGCAGTCATCTCCTGTAAATTCAGAAAAAATTACATTACCTGAACACGAAATAAATAATGCTCCGTGTATTCCAGCTGCAATAACCGTTCATAACTCAACATCTAAAAATCAAGCTACTGCTGAAACCAGAACTTCTATTAATATTACACCATTTAAGACCCAAACATCATATGTCTGCAAAATTGAGTTATCAAGACTTAATACTTTAGTATCACCTCAAAAAGAACAAGCTGTTGAAAGTGGAGTGGAGTGTGATGGACCGTCTGTAAGTTATCAAAATGCTCTGCCTTCAACTAGCACCACAACAACTGAAACCAATGAAAAATCCTCAGGAAAATTTTTGAGAAAAATAAAAAATCTTATCAAATATCCCCCATTAATTCTGGTGAGAGTGATTCGGACCTAAGTGACTCAGATCCAACATATGATACTGAGATGGAAAATAAACATCCACCACCTTCGTTAAGATTCCCTTCTCGCAGAAGCAGAAGTTTCATCTTCATCGTCGTCGTCATCAAGCAGTTCTAGTACGTCATCAAGCAGTTCTGGTACGTCATCTAAAAGTGACAATCGCTCAAAAACATCAGAACGCAAAACGAGAAAACGAAAGCGAGACCCTGAAAGTTGGAAAGCACCCTTAATGCGATGGGTGGTTGTACTAAAACTGTACAACAATGGCAGAGGGTAAGTTTTACACTAAAATAATTTATCAGAATACTTTTATATACTAGTAGTAATTTTAGGTGTTATTGATATCTAACAAGATCTTATTTTTTTACAGGTGTGGACAGATAAAAAATATCTGGCAAAGAAAAATGTGGCAGCTGCTCGTAGATCAGCCACCACTACTGGTGGTGGACCATCGTCAGCTCCGCAATTGTCTAGATGGGATACAAAAGTCCTGTCTATCATGCGGGATGGTTTCGGAAAGCCCCAAACAACAGCGGTAGTTCCAGCTTTTGTGGTGGTAGGTATATTTATTTTTAATATATTTGGTGGCCCTTATTTATGTAAAAATCCTAATTCTCATTTTTATTTTAGCAGTCTGAAAGCATGCCATCAACCCATCTCAGCCAGCCACCCCCTCCCAGCCCACCAGAGACACAAGAAATCAGGGAAATTCATACTGGTAGGTATCTATTTCTATACACATTTTGTTTAGACAGAGAGAGTTGTCCGAGAGACCTGTAAGTTTTAGCAGTTGAGTATTATAATATGCTCTAGATAAAGCTGTAGATTATTGTTAGTTATATACTTAAAATAAATGTTAATTAAACTATTGTTACAATTTTCGCATACCTAAATATTACAAAAAAATATCTACACCCACATTCAAGAATGTAAAAAAATAATAAGATTTTAATACTTTCTATTAAATATGCAAATTATTGTCTAACTTATAGAACCTCTGCAACCCACAGTTGGTGAAAGGCTGACAGCAACTCCTATGGAACAACCTTCCACAGTGCTGTAAGTATGAGTTTACATTAATAATTTATTTTGAATAAGTAATTAGCATTTAGCAAGTGTAACTGAAATACCTTATAGGTTTAGAATTGTTTAGTTTGATCCATTAAGTTTCATTTTATTTTCATTCAACATTCTTTTGAGTCAAAATCCCTTCCGCTCATTTTAATAATTTTTTACCAACTGAATTTGACTTATTCTATAAGTGCAACTTTTGTAACATTTCATTTTTAATCAATGTAGTTAACCAATAATAAACTTTCATAATTAAGAAAGTAGGTAATTAAACACATGATGTATATTATGGTGCAAGTAAATAAAATGATTATTTTGTTTTTAGCCACACGTTCAAGACGGGAAAGGAGAATGCGGACTCGTACTGAGGATTCAGTAAGGAGTAGATTCTTCCGCCTCGAAGAAGAATGTGTAGCACAAGGAGCACAGTGGAGCAGAGAGATTGCAGGCATAAAGGAGGCCCTCTTGGATATCAGTAATGGACTGAGGCAGGGCCTCCATGAAATATGCATGATATTGCGGGAAATTCAACAACAACGCATACATTAGTGTGTGCATTTCGTCCGAATGATTGGGCCGTTTCCTACTCCGAAATACTTACATTCGTAAGTTCGTACCGACCGAACTTCAAGTAACGTTTCTCGCATCGGACATTACTCTGAACGCGCGTAACTCGACCGAAGTTTTGAATTTGACAGCAGGTTTCTCGGGAGTTTAATGTCAAAAATTACGATAACAAAAGAGTTACCTTTGGATCATCGGAAGCATTAAGAAAGTGTTAAAATCAGTAAATAAGGCAAGATATCTCATTTTAATGAAGTTTTTCTCATGTGAAACTAAATTTAAGATAATATAAAATTGTGTTTTAGTGTAAAATGACGAGACTGTTCTTACTTGAAGATTGTATTGAAGAAGAACACTTGGAGCGCAGAAGATACCATCGTCGCTTACGAGAGAATTTTGATCCAAACATAATTCCCGATATTGAGTTTGTTTCCAAGTACAGACTCAGTCGTGAATTATTTCAAACTCTCTGTGAGAAGATAATTCCTCTTTTGCGCCCGAAAAGGAATACGCGGGGAATTGATCCTGTGGTTAAGGTACAGTAGGCGCGCGAGTTCATGTCCATCGGGGCCTGAGGTGACGCGCTGGGGCATCGCGCCCCGCCTTCGCCCACCTCGCCGCATTCGTCCGCAGTCGAGTGTTGTCCTTGACGGTGACGCGCGCTTGTCGATAGCGATACTAAAAACTATTAACCGCTAATTGTGTTGTTTTTTTGTGTACGAAAACATGAGTACTTCGCCTTCAACAGGTTCAAGTAGAAAAAAACCTTATATAATACATAAACAAGCACGAGAAATGGCAAGAAATGTCCTACAGATGTGCGTCGAAGAAAAAAAAGATAACAAATTTGCTTATCCCGTTAACAATGCTTTAGATCGAGCGGCCCGTTATACTGGGCTTACTAAAAGGACATTGACTAGAATTCAGACAGAAGCAAAAATGGGTAATCTTTGTTCACCTTCTAAAAAAGGAAAACCATGTAATAAAAAGACGAACTTAAATGTGGATGATTTCGATAGAAGTGTAATACATAGATGTATTGAAGAATTTTATTTAACAAAAAAAATTGTTCCCACTTGTCCTAAACTTCTAGCGGTCATTAGAGAAAAAATAGATTTTCCATGGGGAGTTACAAGTTTAAGAAAACTACTGAAGGCAATGGGCTATAAATGGCAAAAATGTCACAACAAGCGAAAAATTTTAGTAGAAAGACCAGCTGTGGTATTTGCGCGGTCAAATTATTTGCAAAAAATTCGTCAATATAGAGAAAACGACCGCACTATTTTTTTTTTAGACGAAACGTGGTTAGACAACAACCTCACATTTAAAAAGTGCTGGAGAAATGATTACATAGACGCAATACTAACCGACACTAGCTCCACGAACAGACTGATTCTCGTCCATGCCGGATCCAGACGTGGTTTTTTGGATGGAGCAAAGTTGCTTTTTAAAGCTGGGACTGCTACTGGCGATTACCACGGGCAAATGAACAGCACAAACTTTGAGAAATGGGCGACTGACATGTTCATTCCCAATTTGCCACCAGCTAGCGTTGTCGTTATGGACAACGCTCCATATCATAGCGTTCAAGAAAATAGAGTCCCTACAAAATCAAGCACTAAAACAGTTATGTTAGACTGGCTTAGTAGAAACAATATAGAGGCTTCACTAAGTATGAGGAAAGTCGAGCTTTTTGAGCTGATAAAACTACATGCGCCACAAGAGAAAACTTTTAAAATGGATCAGCTTATCCGTAGTCACGGACATGAGGTTTTAAGGTTGCCGCCGTACATCTGCGACTTAAACCCCATTGAATTGGCATGGGCAAAAGTCAAAAGAGTTGTGAGGGAGCATAACGTTAACTCAGATTTATCGCTGAAAAGATTGAAAGAAGTAACGGAGATGGCTATAAACCAGGTGACAGAGGAAGATTGGTCTGGATACGACGATCACGTCATCATTTTGGAAGAGCACTACTGGCAAAAAGATGGACTAATGGAAAATGCGATAGACAAATTCATAATTGAAGTCAGTGACGGCGAAGATAGTGACTCTGATTCTGCCCTGGCAGTTATCTTTGCATCTGATAGTGACTAATTCGTGTTTAGGGTTTTTGTGCTTTGTATTTTTTTTTCCTATTTTTGTAATAAACTATTATTAAGTATTGGGTAAATCCATTCGATAACATGTATTAATTTACTTAATTAAAGTTGTAATAAATTTGTGATAGATATGGTTGACCAAATGTGTAATAATTATCGACATCGACATTACCATAATTAATTAGGTCACAGCACTACCGCATTCCTCAGGATGGACATGAACTCGCGCGCCTACTGTATTTTACTATGTAAAAATGTTTTGTTTAATACAAAAACGTACCTACACATACTTTGATATTTTTGACATTACATTGAAACCCTTTGGTAATTGTTAATACTGAGTATACTGATGATAACTACATTTTCACAGGTCCTTACAGCACTTAACTTCTATGCGCGGGGCAGTTATCAAGGTTCTGTGGCACAATACTTGTAAGCACCAATGTCCCAACAGTCTGTGTCTAGATGTATAAGGGAAGTTACAACTGCAATCAATACAACGGCCATACTAACAAAGTACATAAAGTTTCCTCAGAGCTTAGGTGAAAGAAACACTATTAAGAGGAAGTAAGTTATAGTAAATAGAAGCTTTTATATATTTTTTAAATATAACTATATTTTTCAGATTTTATGAACTTCACAATATCCCAGGAGTAGTGGGTTGTATTGATTGCGCTCATATTGCTATTGTTAAGCCAGGTCAAAATGAAGAACGTTACTTCAACAGAAAGCATTTCCATTCTTTGAATAGGAGAGCGAGGGGCTTGTTGTAACAGGGGTAAGTAGTAACAGGCCCTTTTCACTAGGATCTTAAACGCTATTAACGTATTTCTTTGACTCGATTTAACCTATAAACCGCGCCGCATCATGTTGCCATAGCCAATGTCCCGCCGGCCAGCGCAGTGAGCGGAAGTGTGCACGTGCTTCATTTCTGCCAGGTAATATAAAATTGTACTGTCGTAAAATTTCACTTTGCGTATTTAATATCGACTAATTTCAAATTTTCTAAATCTTATTTCCATTCAAATTTATCTATCTCTGATAGTGTGTAACAGTTTTTATGATTGCTAAATTGTTTAAATAGTTATCTTGATAAATGTTGAAAATCATACCATAGGGTTAGTTGTAACAAAATCCCGGGGCTTGTTGTAACGTGTTACAACATGCCCCAAGTTATGATGTAGATACCTACTTTTTTCTTTTGTTTTAGAATGAGAGTGTATAAAAGAAAGTCAGAGCGGGCAACACAAAGCCAAGAAGTGTACGAGTTAGCGGCAGCTGAAGTTTTAGAAAACAAATGCAGTATTCGGAAAGCTAGTCAGACTTACGGATTATGGCACGTCTCTCTTTATAGATACATAAAGAAAAAGAAGAATAATGAAAGATTAAGAGTTGGTTATGTTAAGCCTAGACAAGTATTTACTGCAGAAGAGGAAGATAAGATAGCTTCGTACCTACTCAAGTGCGCCGATATATATTTTGGACTACTTCCTATAGAAGTAAGGAAACTAGCTCACCAATGCGGTGTGCAGCTTAGTGCTAAAAACATTCCTCCTTCTTGGCATCAAAATAACATGGCTGGTACTGACTGGTTCCAAAATTTTATGCGCAGAAATTCACATTTATCTCTAAGGACACCAGAAGCGACGTCTTTAAGTCGAGCGACGTCTTTCAATAAGACTAACGTTAATTCATTCTTTGAAATATATCAACGACTTCTCCAAAAATATCAGTTTAATGCTTCTCGAATATGGAACATTGATGAAACAGGGGTCACGACGGTTCAAAAACCTAAGAAAATAGTAGCTGCTCGTGGCCAAAAGCAAATTGGAGCTATCACATCGGCTGAGAGGGGAACTCTTGTAACACTTGCTTGTGCCTCTAAGCTGCGGGTAATTTTATTCCACCGATGTTCGTTTTTCCCAGGCTTAAATATTCTGAAATGTTTATTCGTGGTGGACCTCCAGATTGCATTGGTGCTGGTAATTCCTCTGGATGGATGACCGAAAAAGAATTTTTAATTTTTATGGATCATTTTATCAAACACGCAAAACCCACCAAGGAAGAGCCAGTTCTGTTGCTACTTGATAACCATAGCTCACACGTGAATATTGGAGTAGTTGAAAAAGCCAAAGAAAATAATGTCATCATGTTATCGCTTCCCCCGCACTGCTCCCACAATTTGCAACCTTTAGACGTAGGTGTACGGTCCTTTTAAAAATTACACAAATAGGGCACAGGCAGCATGGATGCACAACAATCCGGGGAAAACGATGACAATATATGACATCCCAGGTATTGTGAAAGAATCGTTACCGCTTGCCCTGAACCCTACTAATATTATGAGTGGATTTAAAGCTTCTGGTTTATGGCCTTTGAATGCTGATATTTTCCAAGACTCCGACTTTGCGCCATCTTATGTTACTGATCGTCCAGATCCTACACAAGAGCCAGATGACGTAAATGTCACAGATAATATATCTTAGAATCTTGAAAATCCAGAACTATTAAATTCTGTCCCTGAATTAGATATAAGCACCACGGAAATTATAAGCCAAATCGAAACTGCAAACGAACCAACTACAAAAAACTTTCTCGACATCGAAGATTAGACCTTTACCAAAGGCGCCACCAAGAAAAACTAATACAAATAGCAGACGCAAAAGAAAATCTACAGTATTGACAGACACTCCTGAAAAGGAAGCTCTACAAAAAGAATATGAGGAAAAGATGAAGAAAATACAGAAAAAAGATGACAAAATTAAAGGAAAAGGGAAAGGAAAGGGGAAGGGAAAAGCCAAAGGTAAATCAACAAATAATAAAACCGGAGTGGACAGAGCTAAAAAAAATATTTTATGTTCAGATTCAGAATCTGAAGCAGAAGAGTGGTATTGTCTGGTATGTGGTGAAGGTTACACAGATACAAATAAAGAAGATTGGATAGAGTGTATCATTTGTAAGATGTGGGCACATGTAGGATGTGTTACAGGAGACATTATATATTTTATTTGTATTAATTGTAACTCGGATGAAGACTGAATTTAATTATAATGAAACCCACCAAATGTTGATTCTTACATAAGTATAATACTTTGTTAGATAGCTATTAAGAAGAGATAATTACGAGCATACCTTAAATAATTTAATTACTTACTGTGATTTAAAAGTGCCATGATGATTATAAGTAGTGTTTAACTAAATAAAACTGTTAATTACTTAATTTTTAAGTGTTGATTACTAAAAAAATGTATTTGAGTTGATTTTTGATAAGAATTACGTAATACTTACTTTAGAAAGATGTCAATTTTTTTAAAAAAAACAAAGAATAAATGATTAGAGGTATTATTGTCGTTTTTTTTGTCGTTACTACTTGCCCCGGTAGATGTTACAACTTGCCCCAAGCACGAGGTAAGTTGTAACACCGCACTTCTTCTAGAAAATAATTGATTGTAAAATAATGACCAATAGTTATGGTAATATTTTTACTTGATTTGGTAGAGGAAGAGTTACAGCATTCATCCATCTTTATTTAGTAGAAATTTAATCAATAGATTTCAAGATATATTAGTTTTAATGAAAACTGTTACAACAAGCCCCTCGCTCCCCTACTCAAGTTGTAAGTACCTGGGCTAATTGATAACTGGCCGAAACGACGAACTTAAAAAAATGATACGCAAAAAAGGAATATTACATTATATTCTGGCATCTTTTTGAAAATAGAACGCCAAATTTGAATTTAATCGAACTGATGGAATTTGTTTGAGAGGACGTAGAACTTTCTCTGTCGTAAATTTTCTTAACAATGGAAAGAAACGAAATTCGTGCGGTGATAAAGTTTTACGTTTTAAAAGAGAAAACAGCAACCCAGATAAAACCAAGCTAGACAGTGTTTTAGGTAATTCTGCTCCTGCATTGAGTACAATTCACACCTGGGTAACTGGTTTAAAACGTGGAAGACAGAGCTGCGAAGACGCCCACAGGTCTGGCCGTCCAAATGAAGTCACGAAACCGGACATGATCAAAAAAAATCACTAAATTGTATTGAATGATCGGCGCTTAAAGTTGCGAGAGATAGCAGAGATGGTGAGCATTTCATCTGAACGCGTTTTTAATATTTTGGATCAACATTTGGGAATGAAAAAGCTGTACGCGCGATGGTTGCCGCGTTTGCTCACTGTAGACCAAAAGCAACGTCGAGTGGACGATTCATCGGAGTGTTTGGCGCTGTTTAACCGAGATCCTAATGAGTTTTTGCGGCGTTATGTAACAGTCGATGAAACCTGGATACATCATTATACTCCCGAGACAAAAGAACAATCTAAGCAGTGGACTGAGAGCGGAAAACCTGCGCCGAAGAAAGCAAAAACGGTTTTGTCGGCCGGCAAAGTGATGGCGACTGTTTTTTGGGATGCTCGAGGGATTATTTTAGTGGATTATCTGCAAAAAGGAAAAACAATAAATGGAGAGTACTACGCAAGCTTGCTGCAAAAATTAAGTGAAGAAATCCAGAAGAAACGACCACATTTGGCCAAGAAAAAAATTTTGTTCCACCATGACAACGCACCTGCACACACGTCAATGGTTGCAATCGCCAAACTCCATGAATTGCGGTTCGAATTGCTACCGCATCCACCCTATTCCCCGGGCTGGTCCCGTGCGACTTCCACTTATTCCCAAACCTGAAGAAATGGTTAGGTGGCCAGAGATTTTCATCAAATGAAGAAGTCATTGTTGCCGTGGACGAGTATTTTGAGGGGTTGGAGAAAACATTTTATCAAACTGGTGTAACGGCATTGGAGAAGCGCTGGACTAAATGCATCGAGGTAGAAGGAAACTAAGTTGAGAAATAAATTTATTTTAAATAGATTTTTGAAGTTTTTCTTTGTCGTTTCGGAAAATTAGCAATCAGCCCTCGTATAGTTTTGAGTTAATAAGACTAGTGAGTACTTTGTATTTTTTCTATAATAAATATTTTTGCAGATATGTGATTCACATTGCAATATCCTAAATGTGGATGCCAGATATGGTGGAGCTACACATGACTCATTTGTTTGGGCAAACAGTGAGATCAAAAGTCATTTGGAGAATCTCAATGAAGAGACTACATTTTTACTAGGTACCATTTTTACCATTTATTGTGTGTGATATTTTTATGTAATTTTGAGTGATTTAATGAATCTTTTTAGGTGATTCAGGGTATGCACTAAGGGAGTATATTATGATGACACCTTTTGAAAATATATCCGAAGATTCTCCGGAAGGCCAGTTTAATGTACTCCACAAACGAGTACGCTCCACCATTGAGCGCACATTTGGGATATTGAAAGGGAGACAGACGGAGGTGTCTCCTAGCAGCTCGGGAGCTTCATTATGTTCCAGAAACAGCAGGAAATATAATAATAGCCTGCTGTGTCTTGCACAATTTGTGCACACAGGCAAGGATTGGAAGCTCCTGAGTTGACAGGAGACGATTTAAGAGTGGAAGCCAGCAGGCAAATTGCTTTGCATGCTGCACAGTCTTCCACTGAAGCTCTGCAACGTAGTCAAAGGGCACGGGAAAGATTAATGCTGCAATTACAAAGTAGTCAAGCAAATCATAGCAACAGGTAAAAAGCATATCCTTCAACTTTTGTATCTGTATTTTTATTTTTATATTATTCAATAGCATTAATAATAATACTTATAAAATATTTTTATTTCAGGTAAAATGCCAGTATATTTAGAGTACCATAGTTTTGAATTAACTTTAATTAAAAAATAAGTAGATAGCTTCCATTAACCTTATAATTAAGAAGAAAATGTATTATAGATAAGTTAGATTTAAGGTTGTAGTTATGTTAATAAAAAAATCTAGATAATAATTTAAATATGTAATTTAAACTGTAAGTAATAAATAACCTTTGCAAAACAAAAAAATAAGTTTTTTATTGATAAGCATAATTGGTTACTCTGGACTGGAGAAAACTAAATAAATAAGAGCAACTAAAGGTCCTTCAGTGAATAAATTTTCTGATTCATTACGCATATTGCCAAAATTAATTTTCTTTTCAGTATCGGATTCACTATCTGAAGCTAGTATAATTTTTTCTGAAAAACAAATAAACATACATAAACTCACGGGTCGATATTCCTATAAGATGGGTTATAGGGTAGGCAAAGCCACTGAGTCTAAAATATAATATAATGCTACGTGTACTGGATCGAACGTACGATATTAAGTAGGTATCTACTTTTTTGTCGGTATTTCTGTTTACTGGTAAAATATTAGTCGGTGGGTTACCTTTGGACATCACACGACTCGGTTTTCTTAAATATGAATCGGGATTTACGAGATTTTATTGATATATCGGTGATTTTTGAAACCAGATAATATCAATAATCATCAATTGATTGATCGTCTCGCGGACCCTTTATAGCAAAGTCTGATGCAGTGTTTCAAATAGTTGAAAGGCTTGTCCACTGGACTGGACTCAACGTCTACTACCATCGAGAAACAACTGTAAAACGATTTTTGTATAAGCATTGAACTAAAGTTAAATATTTAAAAACGTTGTAAGCGCTTAAAATATATCTGAACTCTAGCCTAGAAAGCACCCAGCCACGAAAAAAATATTATTCCACTGAGGGGCGAGACCACTTAGTGGAAAATGGATAGACTAACCTGGCAACACTGATTGTCCAGTAGATTTTAGTATATGGTACTTAACCGTAGCATGTAATCTATGTTCGGGGATTCCCCGCTATGTTTAAGTTTTTAGGGAATAGAGAATTGTAGCTATATTTAGTTGGCTGGCATTCATTCAAATTACAAATACTCCATTTGTATTAGTGTTATACCTAATAAGGAAGTTTTGTTATATTTGTTTCTGAAATCATATTGGTACTTATTAACGAAAAGTTTGGGACAAAATGGGTCGTAATAAGGACACTCTAGTGTGGAATTTGTTTGAAAAACGGAATATTAGTGTCTTTTGTAAATATTGTAAGAAAGTGTTTCGATATGCGAATGTTACTCCTATGCGGTCTCATATTGCAAATTGCACGAAATGTCCACAAGATGTGAAAATTTTAAATGTTAGCTTGACAAAAGAAGCCGATTCGTGCATAAGTTCGCCTTCTACTTCTTCCGCCCTGTCTTCAGTAGCAGATTGTTCCGTTAATAAAAAAGACATCGATAAATTGATCGCCTTAGCAACTACAGTATCAGGATCTTCTATCTCTTGGGTAGAACATGCATTATGGAAAAAAGTGTTTTCTGCTTTAGCGCCATCCTACACATTACCAACAGATAACATTTATGATGAAATGAAAAAGAGTTAAAATATTAATTTCAAATCTCTTTCGACACTGCATCTTCAGCTAGATGGCTGGTCCAATATAAAAAATGAAGGTATTATACATTTTTTAATCTCCATACCTGTCCCTTTACTCGTAGACTTTGTAAACACGCTTGATAATCGTCATACATCAGAGTACTTGACCACAGAGATTTTCAGAGTGATGAATCATATTGGCCCCGAAAAGTTCTTTGTATTAATAGGTGATAACGCAAATAATGTTCAAAGAGCCCTGTTGAATGTGAAAGGCTTATATCCACATATAATAACATTACGTTGCACAGCACATACATTGAATTTATTGGCAGATGACGTTCTAAATATTGATGTAATAAAAATATCATAAAAATGATAGTCGATGTAGTGAAAGAAATAAAATACAGTCAAGTTCTCTCGTCAATCTTTACGAAAATTTCAATTGAAAAGAACTGCAAGAAAAAATTAAAGCTTCCAGTCAATACAAGATAGAGCCCAGTGTACACGACACGCTGCAAGTATGAAATTTGTCAAACCAGCAATGCAAACGTTGGCGGTGCATGAACGAGTACAGTTGTCGTCAGAAAACAAATCACATTTGTTAGATGAAAGATTTTGGACAATGACAAATGAAGTTGCTGCAATTGTAGAACCAATCGCTGTTAGCATCTCCCAACTAGAAGGTAACGATTGTTTAATTCAGAAAACAGTTCCTGTGTGAAATACCGTAAAATTAAAACTAGCAGAAATTTTGGCTCACAACAATATTCTCAATGAAGAAGAAAAGCAAAGTCTGCTTGACAAAGTAGAATCCAGAAAAGGAACAGTCGTAAAACCTATCCATTTTGCTGCATGTTTGCTAGATCCTAAGAACTGTGGTGATAATTTAAGTAGTGAAGAAGATGCTGCAGCAATGAATTTTATCGATGAACTAGCAACTTACTTAAATATTGAAAATATAATGGCGGAAGTATCCGATTTTAAGTCAAAATCGAACTTTTGGAGCAACCGGTTTGTGTGGTCGCCAGTAAATAATGTCACCCCACTTTCTTGGTGGCAAGGCATATATAAATATAAATGCACGAAACTAAGAAAAGTGGCTGAAGTTATTTTCACAGCTCCTGTAACGTCTGCCGCATGTGAACATTCTTTTAGTACGATAAATGGAATTCACACAAAGAAGCGTAATAGACTGCTGACGGAGCGAGCTGAAAAAATGCCTTTTATTACATATAATTGTAATATCGAACATAGAAATAACGATGATTTGTATAATCTTAATATTGAATAGGACGATATCAGCCCACCGACTGAAGATTTACTGTTTGTAGATGCAGACAATGTACAAAATATTGATGACGATTTGTTTTATGATGATATAGATTTAGATTCAAATTAATCATAAAAGTGACGTTATTATTTCTAAATTAATTAAAAATTGTAATTTCAATACATACAATCTGTAGTTTAACTGTGCACGTTTTTTTTTTAAACAACATCTAAAACCCTTCAAGCCTTTGAATTTCAACTTAATATGAACCATAATTTATACAGGGTGGCCAAAAAGTCGTGGATCAAACGAAACAGGGAGATAAAGGAAGTAATTTCCAACAAAAAATCTTTCTCCAGCATGGCTATAACTTCATTGCACGAAAAGATATGAACTATTTTTTTTTTCAATGAAAGTACCGAGTTTTTTTACAATTTAATCAGTAAAAAGTTAAAATGATTAAAAATAATTAAAAAAAAGCTGTTGTATTATGACTCGATTTTGTATCAATACTACAAAAAATGTATTGCAGCTCTTGGTATCAAACTTAACGAGCAATTAATGTTTTTCCGTAAATTTTGATGCGTTTCAAAAAATTGCTTCTCACTTTAAGAGCACCATTTGAAAAAAAAACGTATTACGGAAAGGTGACCCTGTATTATAAAAACTTGCCGGTTTAATGCTGATTAAAATGAGGTACAACACTTTACTTTTTGATCTTTAGTTTTGGTTTTATGATCGTTTTTTCATACCAAGGTGCAAATTTCATTAAATGAGCCTTATTTTTAAATTTAACGATTTATCTTTTCTAGGAAACGAAAGGGTCATACAATACAAACAACTCTGTAAAAACACTCGATACAAAGGAATTGTGCCTCTCTTTCACACTAACCATTTAATCCTTTGTCGAAAAAGGTCAGAATATCCGTCTTAGTTCAGGTAGTAGAATGCCGGGCGAAGCAGAGCGGGAGGGGTGGAAGCGCGTGAGTATCTTTCTTTGTTTAGTGTCTCACTCACTTTCTGGATGTGACTACGCACACTTATTATTTTGCACGGTATTTTTTGTGATTAGTTGTGACCCGCGCTTCGTTTCTGGACTTGTGATTGATTGCCTACCTGTGACCAGGGTTACCATCTAGGTATTACAAAAGTCCTGACAAAAAGCCGGACATTTCAATAAAAGTCCGGACTTTTGACTTTTTGTCGTACTTAGTTAAAAGAACAAAAAAAACATTTTTCACCTTACCCACGCACGACACGATATTTTTAAAATTTGCAACACTGTTTTCAAGGTGGCAACACTGTTTTCATGTTGGCAGCACTGATGGCGCCAGCCAGTCCACCGCCACCAGTATAATGTTACAACGATAAACTAACGCACGTACATACTCGTACGTTGAGAAAAATATTCAATTACAAGCTGTCCCACAAATATTTATTGTGTTACATGGTAGTAAACACTCTCGTCTAATTTGTTTAACGAAAAAATTATGAAAATATTGAATGTATTTGTAAACTTTTGCTCATAAAGTAAATTATAACCTATGTGAAAAAGTAAATCTTGTGTTTGTGTGTTTTAGTGTAAAATGGCTTCATCTAGCAAACGACTGTGCACATATAATGACATTTTACTAGCAAGATTTCCGTTTTTGAAAGAAGGACGAAATATCAATGAAGTGAAGTGTACAATTTGTGACTGTTTCGTTTCAATTAAACATAAAGGGGCTGGAGATGTTGACAAGCATATTAAAACTGGAAAACATTTAAAGATGAGTACAAGCGCTCCAAACACTCCTAAAATTGACACAATATTTCAGCCTAAAAGTAAAGCGATCTCTTCTAAACAGTCGGCAGCAGAACTATCTTTAGCGTTTCATACGGTAAAACACCACCAATCTTTTAAATCGATGGATTGCACCGGAAACTTATTGAAGATTTTGTTTTCGGATTCCAACGTAGCTACTTCTATTTCGTGCGCTCGTAAAAAATGTGAAGCGCTTGTTAATAATGTCTTGACTCCATGGGTTATCCGAAACATACAAACATCTATCAAAGACGTAAGCTACGTAGGCGTTTCAACCGATGCTAGTAACCATGGTGCGATTAAAATTTTCCCGATTTTAATCCAATATTTTGACTGGCAAAATGGAATTATGACAAAACTTATAGAATTTTTAAATACACCAAACGAAACAGCGGAAACAGTTTCAGAGATAATAAAAACCACTCTAGAAAAGTATGACTTGCTCGCTAAATGCGTTTCATTCACTGGAGACAACGCCAATGTGAACTTTGGTGGCGTGAACCGTTTACCAGGTCAAAATGTATGGTCCAAGCTGAAAACACTCTTAGAAAGAGACTTGGTTGGTGTCGGATGTCCAGCTCATATCCTTCATAATTGCGTTCAACATGGAACGGATATACTAAAGATTGATATAGAGTCAGCAGTTATGAAGATTTTTAACTATTTTTCGGTGTATACTGTCCGTACTGAAGCACTAAAAGAAATATGCGATTACATTGACATTAATTACCGTCAACTACTCTATCACAGCAAAACAAGATGGTTGAGCTTATTTCCGGCCATAGAGAGAATTCTTCAGATGTACCAGCCCTTAAAAGAGTACTTTGCAACAGCTGTAGGTGTCCCTACAACGATCGAGAGGTTTTTAGACGACGAATTGAGTGAAGTATATCTATTTATGGTTCTGAATGAACCATAAATAGATATACTTATGTCAATTTTTCAACCAAAAATCCAGGAGATAGAGACTGAAAGCAATTCAATATTAGATGTTGCCAGAATACTACGCGATACCCAAGAACTCATATGCTCTCGTGCAAATACTAATTTCATGCCACTTAAGGTACGAGAATTGCTTGGGAAATGCACTCCAGAACATCAAGAGGCCTTTCGTGATGACGTGAAATCTATGTACAGAATTAGTATCGAGTATCTTGATAAATGGACAAGACCGCTGTCTGATTTTAAAGTCTTTGACTGGATTCAGTTGAAAAAGAGCGAACTGATAGATTTCGAAAAGCTCGTGGATTCTGTTATTTACATGAAAGGCAAAGGAATTGTGGTCGATGACGTTAGGCTGTTCGACGAAATAACTGCAGTGAATTCATTTTTGTCACAACAAAACGATGATTTTTTTAGTTTGATGCTCCATAAAAAATGGGTAACCATTTTTAAAAACTTTTCTATCGAAAGACTTCCCGTTCTATTAAAGATTTGCCAATTTCTTTTTTCTATCCAGGCTCAAAACGCGACTGTAGAAAGAGTGTTTTCTCTTATGGGAGCACAATGGACAAAGGAGAGAAATAGGTTGTCTGTACCCTCGGTCAGGGCATTGCTCATGATCCAATACAACCTTAAAAACATGAGTTGTGAGGAATTTCATAAAATAATTTTAAATGAACAAGAGTTACTTAATCAAGTATCAAGTTCTGAAAAGTACAAACCCATAGTATAAAGTATTATACTAACCAAAAACTAAGATTATTTATTATTTTTTATATCAAAGTTTTTATGTGTTGATTGTTTGAAAACGAGAACAACTTTAGTATTGATAGAAGTTTTTTTGATCTCTTGTTAATTAATAAAGACGATTTATAATTTTGTTTTTTTAAGATAAGTCATTTACTTGTGTAGAACTGAAAAGATAAACCTACAGTTATTTTATAGTATTACATACCTACCAAAAACTAACGTTTTTTAGTTTTAAGGATAAGTTGATTTTTGTAAACAAAAATAACTTCTATGGATATTTTTTTTATTTGACCTTTAAAGTTGATTTATTAAAGATTTTAACATTTTGTTGTTCGATAAATGATAATATAATGATGATTAAAGACTCACTCGATGTAACTTTACTAGTTTTATTTCTCATATTTCATCAAGTAATTAAAAATCCGGACAAATAAGAAGGCCGGACGAAGTCCGGACAAGAGTCTAAAAGTCCGGACATGTCCGGATTAATCCGGACGTATGGTAACCCTACCTGTGACCTAAGCTTTGTTTATGGACTTGTGATATTGCCTACCTGTGACCAGCGCTGTGTGAATCGGATTTTGTGATCACTTCGGATTGGCTAGATAAGCTAAAATGGCTGCTGCGAGGAGAGCATACACCCAACGGGAGTATGCAGAAATGCATTACCTCTATGGTTTTTGCGACGGTAATGCTCGCACTGCTGCCAGAGAATATCGACAACGCTACCCTAACCGAGACCGTTTCCCGGACTACAGGGTCTTTATGCGCGTGCATAATGCGTACATGGAGGGAACCTTACCCGGGGAGCATGCTGCGAGAACAGGAAGACCAGTAGTACGATTTGATAATGAAGAGCAAATACTGAGGTGCAGCTTATCATTAAAAGAAATAAATTTCACGCTTACCACGTGCAAAGGGTGCAAGCTTTACTGCCAGCTGACTATGAACCTAGAGTGAGGTTTTGTAGAGAGATGCTTAGAAGACACAGAGAGGATCCGCAGTTTTTCAACAAAGTGTTATGGACTGATGAGTCAAATTTTAGAAGAATGGGAGTTTTTAACATCCACAATTTACATTATTACTCCAGAGTGAACCCACATATCATCAGAAATGATCGATTCCAGCATCTGTTTGGGATAAACATGTGGGGTGGAATAATTGACCAGCAGCTTGTGCTACATGAAATGCCACCAAGGCTGAATGGTGCGATGTATTTGAATTTTTTACAAAATAATCTGAACCAAATACTGAACGAAGCTGAGATTCCTGAAGATAGAGTGGCAGAAATGTGGCTGCAACAAGACGGCGCCCCGCCTCATTACACTAGAGCAGTTCGAGAACATTTGAACGAGCGTTTCCCTAACCGGTGGATTGGTCGAGGTGGACCTATTGCATGGCCACCCCGGTCGCCCGACCTTAATCCCATGGACTTTTTTTTTGGGGCTATTTTAAAGAAATGGTGTATCATGAAGAGAATAACACCGAACAAGAACTACGACAAAAGCTTGAGTTTGCTAAGTTACAAATTCAAAATAACAGAGGTGCATTCCGCCGATTACGAGAAAATTTTATTAGGCGGTGCAGATTGTGCGTTATGGTCAGAGGTAGGAACTTTGAACATTTAATGTAAAAATTTGTATTTAATAAAAGTACTAAGGCACAATCGTTGTTTTTATTTCATTATGGTTTCTGAAATTACTATGGAATATGTATGAGAAAAAATCTAATTTTTCCTTTGAATTTATCATTTTATGAAATTTGCACCTTGATATGAAAAAAGATTATAAAACCAAAACTAAAGATCAAAAAGTAAAGTGTTGTACCTCATTTTAATCAGCATTAAACCGGCAAGTTTTTATAATACAGGGTCACCTTTCCGTAATACGTTTTTTTTCAAATGGTGCTTCACTTAAAGTGAGAAGTAATTTTTTGAAACGCATCAAAATTTACGGAAAAACATTAATTGCTCGTTAAGTTTGATACCAAGAACTGCAATACATTTTTTGTAGTATTGATACAAAATCGAGTCATAATACAACAGCTTTTTTTAATTATTTTTAATCATTTTAACTTTTTACTGATTAAATTGTAAAAAAACTCGGTACTTTCATTGAAAAAACAAAAATAGTTCATATCTTTTCGTGCAATGAAGTTATAGCCATGCTGGAGAAAGATTTTTTGTTGGAAATTACCTCCTTTATCTCCCTGTTTCGTCTGATCCACGACTTTTTGGCCACCCTGTATATACTATTTCATTTAAGCTAATCATTTCGATAAAAAAAAAAAAACAATTTTTCAATTTTTCAGAAAAATTAATTGAAAAATTTCCGAGCTTTGAAATTTTTCGTAAATTACCCATCACTGCGTGTATCAATCTCACACGTTGTTTTGGCTTCGTACTGTGCGCACTTGTGTTAATTATAATATAAATTCCTTCTTTTGGCCATTTATACTTATTTCATATTAGTTTCGTAGATTTACCTACTCTGTTAATATACAATACTTTAGAGCAACTCTATACATTTCTACTGTTTTTACATTTGTTTTTATTTTCCATAGATCACATCATGCCCAGAATGAAAAATAATGATGTATGGGAAAACTATTTTCATTCGGCAACCAGTAAAACAGTAAAATGCAAACACTGTGAAAAAGCTTACCAATTTGGCAATGTCAGCAAGATGACCATCACCAGCCATCTGTTGAAATGTTATAGATGTCCAACTGTTATCAAGAACAAACTACAGAAAATACCTGTTACTAGCACAACTGCCACAAATCTGCCCTTGCAAGATGAATCACATCATGAAATGTCACAGGATAACAGTTTGACGGATACAACTTCTATTACTAAGACTTCATCAGAAATGTCAACAGAAAAAAAACTTTATCTAGATCAGCTCTTATCGAAGGCAATATTTGTTACCGGTTCTCCTTTATCCATCGTTGAACATCCGCTGTGGGTACGATTTTTTGACGATTTGTAACCACTTTATAAGTTGGAAACTATTTATAATGAAATGGTCAATGAAATTACAGACGAACTGAAATCTTTAAATGATTTGCATTTGCAGTGTGATGGCTGAAGCAATCAGCGCAATGAAGGTATCATCAACTTCATTATTGCAAAACCAGAACCTGTTTTTGTTAAAAGTCCTAATACTCTTACAAACCGACATACAAGCCAATATGTATCTCAAGAGATAATCAAAGTTATAAACGTGTATGGAGGCCACAAAGTAACTCTTATCGGAGATAACGCAAATAATATACAAAGAGCATTTCAGATACTTAAAAATTCGTATGCACATATAATACCGCTGAGATGTGTAGGCACATACATTGAATTTGCTATGCGATGATTGCTTAAAACTAGAACCTATTAATGCGTTTATATCGATTGCCACAGATACGATAAAAGTAATAAAAAGAAACCAAAGTATGAGCGCTTTATTAGCTCAGATTGTAAAAGAAAAAGGTTCAGGTGAAACATTAAAATTGCCAGGCAAAACCCGCTGGGGCAGTTACTGCACTGCGTTAAAAAGTTTTAAAAAATCCAAAGGTGCATTACAGACATTAGCTGTTCACGAAGATGCCACTATTTCAGACGGAATAAAATCAAAGGACATCATCCATTTTGGTCCAAAATTGAAAGTGCCGGTCAGAAAAAAGAAGTGTTATTCTAATAGAAGTTGTCCGTCTAATCATTTCTTACTATGACACCAAAGTTGTATCAGCATTGTACTTTTTTTTATTTGAGTTCGAAAATTCTATTTTTTCACAATGACAGACAAGGTTACTGGTTTTTACTCAGACGACTGCCGGCTGAACCCCGCAACCCAAAGGGCAAACCACAGAACCAATATAACCTAATAAAAAGTAGTCTTGCAACTTGACTTAGCATAAACATTTCTTGGAATCACGGTTTACTAACCGTAAATACGAGTATACTTTATAATAATAGCGGCGCTTACAATAGACAAGCCGGTCAAGCCACCACACACAGTACCGCCGCGCCCCTACCCCAACCGCCAAAGCCCTTTGTCAGCTCTTGCAACCCGCCGCTCTAGCGCATACAATGTATTTGCATCAAGAGTGAGCGCACAATATGCTCCTCTCGCTCGCACATGACACCGCACATGCAGCGTTTGCCGTTTGCGATGCGACTGACTAGTACCGAAAGCATCGCTGCCGTGTACGTTGGTTTCATTGTTTCGCTCGCTCGCTGCCGTCGTTTGTTTTTGTTTGTTATCGTATTTTGTTAAGTTTTGTTGTTACGTTTTAATATTGACTGTTACGTTTTGTTATTGACTGTTCCGTATACGGAAGACTGTATCTTGTCCCGCGTACCAACAGCGAATCAGCGGAGATATAAATGGACTTCCCGAGAAAGAGACCATCTTGATATCGCTCAAATAATGATTGAAGAATTGGTGGATAGTATAAATATATATGGTGTACAGGTAAAGAACACATTATCCTATATATAACTACCTGTTAACAAATGACAGCACTGTATTATGTTATTGTTGTATGTTTACGATCACCCAAAACCCGTCCTTTCGATCTTAAGATTTATTTTCTATGTTTATGCTATCTTGAACCAACAGTCATTTATTTGACGAAAAATAGGTAAAACAAAGACAAGCATGCTCCTCTTCCTTGAGGTAAGGTCATAAAACCGAATATATTAAAGGTACCTAAGTATGTGTTTATTGTTCATCGTGTGTTTTATTCTGCATAGATACCTGTTTCAAAGTATGTGTTGTGGACTGTGGTCACGTAATATATATATATATATATATATATATATATATATATATACCTGTAGGGAACACATTTTGTAGTCTAAGCAATTTTATTATTCGACGCGCTATGCGCTAGAGTTCAAACCAGTCGTCCCGCGTCACAGCCCAGCCAGGTCGTTTCTTGTACTTTAGCTGTAACGTAAGCCTTGTACATATATTAAGGACATAATAAATTCAGTGAAATATTTCTACATTTTATTCAGTAACTCTTCCTTATGATAAACTATTTTACAACCTCAAATATACTCAAAAGAGTTACATACCTATGTACATATTATAGTATACTTGTATGTGTAATGGTTTTCGATTTCAATATTGACGATTTGTTTTTTTTATTTCCAGTTGGAGCGCACTAAGTTCAATTGCCGACCATGTTGGCAACGAACAGAAAGAACTTACCAACGACGTATTTGAGAAGTTGAAGAGCAGGTTGACCAAGAAGACAATCCACCCGAAAATCCAAATCCAACACCTACTTTGTTGGATTTGCCGGGTCTTCTTCGTGCACCTAATACAGCGAATAGCTGTATATTCCAAGATTGTGCAAGTGAATTTCGACGTCGTGTTCCCGAAAACATTACTCTTCGCATGCTCTGCCGCTACAGTTATTTTATACCAGAAAGTGCACGTGTATGCAGTGAACATTTGGAGCAAAATCTGTGGTATTTACTGCCTTTGCAAGACAATGCATCTACAGAGTTTACTGCTGCACAGATAACAAGTATTTTTTCAATACTACAAAAACATATTTCTCAAGACATCATTGATTTTGAACATATTGAAAATATGGCACCAGATGAATTTCATACCTGGACAAGGTTTGCGTCAAAGCCACTTTGCAGAATTACTGGAAGCCTTACCAAGCCTGGCAATAAACAAAAGAAAAACCATATTGGCCGCAGTATTGGTTAAGTTAAGAACGGGAGATTCGAACGCAAGGCTTGCAAATATATTTAAATGCGGTGAAACGACATTCCAGAGATGGTTACAAATCGGAGGCAACGCACTTTTGGAAGATTTCGTGCCCTTAAACCTTGGGTATGATCATATGACAAGGCAGGAAGTGGTTCAACGGAACTTATTATTGCCTAATAATCTGTTCGGAAATCCTTCAAGTCCAGAAGGCGAAAGGAAAGCGATCACTATTTGTGAAAAGTAGCAATTATTTTTTCAACGCGAATCGTATAGCCATCACAAATATAGAAATCTACTTAAACCTTTCCTCTTGGTTTCTTGCGATGGACATATCATCGACGTGATCGGATCTTACGCCGCAGTTACTTCGGACGCAGATATAATGAATGGCTTAGTAATTAATGAAAACAGTGCGTTCCACTGGTTTTATAGAAGTGGAGACATATTTATTTTGGACCGTAGATTCCGCGATTCTGTGGCAAATCTCGAATCGTGTGGTTATGTAACACATATGCCAGAAACAAAGTATCCCAATGAGAGAATGAGAGTAAACCACAGAACAGGCTAACAAATCAAGACTGATTACGATTTGTCGTTGGGTAGTTGAAGTGGTCAACGGAAGATTTAAACGAGATTTTCGACTGCTGCGTAGCATCTATAATAATAGAGCTCTTAGAAGCATGTTTGATTATTTTAGGATCGCGGCAGCCATATTAAATCGCTTTCATGTTTTAATTGAGGACAACCACATGCTAGAGACATTTTGGAGATTATACATGAATGGAATAATACACTAAACAGATTGTCAGAACTCGTAGAACGGCATAATTACAACCGCAGACGTGCTCAATTCAGGATGATGACAGCTGATATGGAAAAGTTCTCATAATTCCCAAGATTGAATGAGCTAGAGTTGTTTTTGTTCGCTCTTGGCATATATCAATTAAAGCAGGCAAGAAGCTATTACGGGGAACACATCCTTGATAACGGATCCTTTAGAATTGAGCTCAACATTGATCTGAGTGATGAACACCTGACTGAGTTACAGGAACAAGGAAATGATTTATGGATGATTCGTGGGCGATTACAATCCCGGCATGTCAGAGCCAGAACATATTATACATATATTGTGGTAGATAAATCACTCTCGGGAAGACGAGCAATCGCCCACTATTACTGTACATGTATTATTGGAAAAAGAACGATTGGGTGCTGTTCTCATATTATGTGCATTATATGGTACATGAGCATGAGCTCGGCATCTACAAAGTATAGTTTCCCCAGCTTTAGGATTAGAAAATATTATTGTTCTGCCAGATGATGGTGATATTATTGTTTAACTCACAATAAATAACCTACTTACTTATACAAAAAAAGGTATTTTCATTTTTATTAGAACCCCTCCCTACCCATCCAACATTAACTATGGACTAGGATCCATGGCTGAACAATTGTTTGGTTTTTAATGATTTTTTTCATCGAAAATGTCATGTTCTGTCAAGCTACTTCACTTGTTTTAAATTAATAATTTTTTCGAAAATGTATGAAAAAATAGAATTTTCGAACTCAAATAAAATCAAGTACAATGCTGATACAGCTTTGGTGCCATAGTAAGAAATGATTAGACGAACAACTTCTATCAGAATAACCCACTTTTTTTTCTGGCCGGCACTTTCAATTTTGGACCAAAAATTTATGAAAAACGGATGATGTCCTTTATTGGATTTAAATTACTGGACCATGGTAGAAAATTGTATAAAACTACTGGAACCTATAACAGATAAAATTTTCAAACTTGAAGACAATGAAATACTTATAAATGAAGTTTATATTATGGCCTTCAAAGATATTAAGTCTACATTTAATTTTGCATTTCCGGATATATCCATTCTAAATGAGCATCCACAAACAAGGTATTACAAACGAACATTAGGCGAACAAATAATTGTTTGAAACCCATTCATTATGCTGCATATTTATTAGATCCAAGATCGCAAGGCATTGAATTAGAAGAAGAACACGAAGTGGATGCCATAGAGTTTATACACGACGTGAGCCAATCGCTCAATATTGACGTTGGTGTTGATTTAGCCAATTATAGAGCTAAATAGGGTTTATGGAGCAGACCATTTATATGGAAGCATGTCGCCGAAATAGACCCGGTAGTTTGGTGGAGAGGACTCTGCAGGTCCAAATTGCTTAGTACGGTTGCAGTACGTATTCTAACTGCTCCCTGTACTTCAGCAGCCACTGAACGATCTTTTAGTACGCATGCGCATATACATAGTCACAAACGAAATAGATGTAGACGACTACAGAGCTACAGGGCAACAAAAATAGCTTTTATATCGTATAATTGGAACCTGTTACACAAACATAAAGATGATGACAATGACGATGATGACGAGCCATTATCTACACTCAAGCAACTGCTGGTTTTATTTTAGTTCCTGAATCAGGCTACACATTTTGACGTTTCGAACAACAGGCAACAGCTAGTGCCCTATATACGCGGGCGCAAAGTATGTGCGCATCGCAAAGTACCTATTTTTCGCTGCATTTGTTCTAAAAATAAAAAAAATGTTTATTTTTTTAAGATCGTGATAATTACGATAAATAATGAAAATACCTGTCTATTGGGTTTTTTCCCACATAAATACCTGTTTTTTCCCAAATGCGAAAAAATCTGGGTATATTCCCGTTGGGTTTTTCCCACTGCCTATCTCTACGCACACATCGAAATTTTTCCGCTCCCCCTCCGCGCGCACACTACGCCCGTGGACGTCCTCTTTTCATACATTTAGTACAATAGTGCGCAGCGGTGGTGCCCCACGTGTTGCTAAATGGTTTCGCGCCAAATTCGCGTATGAATCGTTTTGAAAGGTACGTAAATGTTTGTAAACGTTATTTCCTTTGATTTTATTTGTATTACACGAATTCAAGTTTATATTGTATCTGTAAAGAATATATTTCTCATGCATTTGTATGTTTTGAGAAATATTTCGCGGTACCAAAAATACATTGTAATCATTTGCAGATGGCGGGTAGGGATTCTTATGAAGAGCAACAAAAAAGACTCCAAGACTTGTTTGATGCGGCTTCTACTTCTGGATCAAGTGAAGACCCTTTTGCTGATGATGGGGAGTATGAAAATGACAAAGATTATGCGCTATCTGGGAACGAATCGGCAAGTTCTGATGATGCAACCGCAATCTCAACAACAAGGCGTATAAGGCAAAGAAGCTTTATCTTCTGGTGAGTCCTCATCTTCTTTGATGATTTCAGATGATGACATTGATATGCTGACACTTATTTTTAGAAAAGTTTACAATGCAGGTGAGGAGTTATCACTGGATGAATCTCTTCTACTATTTCGAGGTCGTCGCCGCCAGTACATTAAATCCAAGAAAGCCCGCTATGGTATAAATTTTTATGAATTAACTACACGTGATGGTTATGTACTGAATGTAAAAATGTACGCAGGCAAGGAAGCAGTAGATCCGAACATGCGTGAATCTAAATCTAAGAAACAGCAACTTGTATTGAGATTGATGCGTCCATACTTGCTTCGCGGTCATCATCTACTATTAATGGATAACTTTTACAATTATGTGAAGTTGGCACAGAAATTACTGGACTCGAAAACTCATTACACCGGTACCTTGCGCACTAATAGGAAAGACAATCCTAAACATATTGCTACTAAAAAACTGAAAAGGGGTGAGCACGTATGGTCACACAAGAACAAAATATATGTTTCGAAATGGAAGGATAAGCGTCGTGTCTAATTTGATTACAACTAAAAAGCATCCATCAATCGTCGAAGTGCAAAACAGATTCGGCAAATCGAGATTGAAGCCAGTTGAGGTTGAGATATACAACAGATACATGTCCGGAATTGATCGCTCAGATCAAATGATGTCATATTACTCCTGCCCTCGAAAAACAATAAGGTGGTATAAAAAGGTGCAATTTACTGTCTAGATATGGCAGTGTGGAATGCATTCTTTTTGTACAGAAAATATAAAAAAGACAACGCCAGCACTTACCATTTTGTGCATTATAGAGAGGAATTAATCAGAGTGATGATTGACCTGAAAGATTCCAAATCAAGAGACTTGTTCAGCAACTCAAACAGCATTCATGATAGCAGGCGTTTCCGTCCAAACACAACATCTTCAGCACCTCATGAAGCAAACGTCTTTCAAATTGCAAATACTATGCGCGGTCACTGGCCCGAACAAATGGCAGCCCGACGAGGAACCAAAAAAAAATTCGCCTTCCTGAAATGCAAAGTTTGTACCCAAAAAAACCTTCGACGAGAAACGAGCTATGGTTGTAAAGGGGGCCCAGATAAACCCCCATTGTGCCCATCTTGCTTTCAATCTTTTCACGAAAACTTATTACTTTAATTTTACTGATCACAGAATATTTAAATGTTGTGATGAGAAAGAAGTAGCTGCTGTGATTTTACTAGTTGCTCTCATACAAAGTATGAGATACAGTAGGGCCTCGGTAATCCGGACTCCCGCTTGTTCGGTGATCGCTGTAATCCGGCCGGGCAATGGGATTCGCGGGAGAGGCCCGGGGCGGGGTGAAGGTGTGGGCTGTCATAAGCCAATGCGACGCCGTCAGTCTTTTGTTTATCGCCTTTCGTGTAATACGTAGTGTCAATTAAGCGCGCTCGCTAACATCATGGCACCACGTAAACATTCTACATTGACAATAAAAGACAAATTGCGGATTATAGAAATGTTAGATAAGGGTGACAGCTACCCTGTCATTGCTCGGAAGTTTGGGATAGGCAGGTCAACAGTAGGCGACATAAAGAAAAACAAAGACAAACTCTTGAAGTTTGTTAGCCTAACAGAACGTGGTCCCGGTGTACGAAAAACACTGAAGCAATCGGAAAATCCTGTTTTAGAAGATGCTTTGTTTACGTGGTTTTTGCAACAAAGGCGATTGCATGTTCCTGTAAGTGGTGATATGATTTGTGAGAAAGCTCGAATTTTTCATCGCTAGATTACAAACTCCAATATCGGATTTAATGCAAGCCGGGGATGGTTAGGCAAGTTTAAAAAACGCCACGGAATAAGACGTTTAAAAATGACCGGTGAAAAACTGTCAAATGATGAAGCCGCTATCGGACCATTCCAACTAGAGTTACAGAAAGTTATTCGAGAAAAAAATTTAACAGCGGAACAGATTTACAATGCTGACGAATCTGGTTTGTATTGGCGATTATTGCCAGATCATACATTAGCCTCTGGCAATGAGCAGTCGGCTTCCGGAAGGAAAATGATGAAGATGAGAGTGACATTGTGGAAATGCGGCTGGAACTCATAAACTTCAATTGCTTGTTGTTGGAAAATCAAAAAACCCACGGGCATTTAAATCAACACGTCTTCCTGTTTGTTATCGTGCACAAAAAAATGCTTGGGTTACGAAAGACTTGTTTCTTGAGTGGTTTAAAACGGAATTCGTTCCTGCGGTCCGCCGCTATCTTTTGTCTGTTAATTTGCCTCCTCAGGCACTGTTATTGTTGGATTATTGTCCTGGGCATCCATCAGCAGATGAACTTGTCTCTGAAGACGGCCACATTTTTGCAATGTTCCTGCCACCTAACACCACGGCGTGTATACAACCAATGGATCAGAACGTTATACAAAATGTGAAGTTAAATTACCGCAAATCACTTTTGGTTAACTGTCTTGCATTATGTTCTGAAAACCTCATGGACTCATTAAAATCGATAACTTTCAAGGACACAGTTTTTCTTTTGGCTAATTGCTGGGCCAATGTTAAGACATCGCTAATTAACAAATCATGGAAGAATTTGCACCCTGAATTTCTCACTGATAATGACGAACCAGAAGATGATGTCCCTTTAGCCCAGCTTTTTAATAGGTTGAGGGGACCCAATGATCCTCAGGCATCATTCAGGCAGATGAATGAGGCAGTAGGAGCTTTAAACACTGCTTTCAAATGGGCTTAAGATAACGAATTTGATAGCCACGAAGTTATGTTTCTCCGTCGACTTAGAGACCGGGCTTTCGAAATGAAGTGCGAAAATTATAAACAAGAGTATTACAGACTTTTTCAAGAAGAATTAACTAATATTTTATTTTAACTTACTGATTTCCTTACATGGTTGTAATTTTGAACATGTACATTTTGTCTTCATGCTATAATTTAAAAATTGATTAAAGAAACTAAGGTTAAACATGTGTTTTATTAACATTAAATATGGCATACTATAATCCGGATACCTCGATAATCCGAAAAGGGTCTTGTTTTTGCCTCTCCGGATTAACGAGGCCCTACTGTATTGTATGTTCAATTCTTAGAGATTTATGAGATTATTTGATTTAGTTATCACTTAAATGTGAATACTTGAATAAGGTAAATTTAACTATTGAGACGGATAAAGTAGAATAGCAGTGAATGTTCTTGTTAACTTGATAATATGTTTTTTATTTTTGTTGATTATTATTTAGAGATTTGTAAAATTTTAAGACTTGAATTGTATTTATAAAAACGTTTGAGACTGAGATCGAGACTCCTAATAGATTGTAAGCGAATTTGTTAAATTTGCTAACTTTTACTTAAAAATAAGCAATAAGCATGTTGATTCTTTAGAGATTTCTACGATTCTTGTAACTGCTTGAATATAAAAGACTCGAAAGCTTTGAAAGACTGCTAATAGAAGCATCTGTAAGCGACTATATTTTAAAATAAAAAATATATTTTTATTATTTCGACAACGTTAATAGGCGTAGTGTCGCAACTCGTAGCAAAATATATATGTAACACGACAGTACGTCTATAGACGTAGTATGCCTAGGGACGTTCTGTCGTGTTACATATATATTTTGCTACGAGTTGCGACACTACGTCTATAGGCGATGTATAAGTAGTGTCAAACCAGTGACAACTATTATAGAAGTAGTGTCCATCAACGGGTTTAAGCTTATTAGATGATGAAACAGAAATTTAAAAAAATTATTTGTTTTTTTTTAAGATAAGTGCAAATTTTTGACAAAAGCATGGCTTTCGATCATTTACATAATAGAAAATAGCCATTGTTTAAAAATTTTTATTATTTAGATTACTGAAATAATTTATCACATTTTTTCTAATATAATTTGAATAATCGACAACCCTGCCCAGAAAACTGATCACGTTAGGCTAATAACTATTTATTCTTATTAGTTTTAACGTTTTCGAGATCGAAGTGTCGCGTGTCGACCTGTCCATATATGACATTGACATTTGACACGACACTCGTGTGTCCGAGTTTCAGCTAGTATTGGCGCAGAGTTCTAATTTTACTGCTCTGAACATTCCCCGGGCTCTCCGGATTCCGGATCACACAGTACCAGCCTAAGGGCGACCAAGACGGGGGACAAAAACAAAACTTTTATCCATTCGCGTTAAGGCGTCAAAATGTCGTCACATGTCAAAATCGACTATGACGCATAATATGTGTTCACATTGACCAATTAAAGTGAGACATTTTGACGCATAATTCACTGCCTCCTTAACTAGAATGGACTATAGCCATCGATGGTGTGGCGACACGTCTCGGTCTTCTCCACCACACCAAGCGGCCCGCACGTTACAGCTAAGTTGGACGCAATCAACATGACGTTTCGCTCTAGTTGGCCGACCGCCAAGTCCGGAGATTATCGCGGCTAATTCTGAATCACTCGTTTTTTTGTCATCTACGAATTCTACATTAAGACGATATCTGGTCATTATGCAATATCATACGCCCAGGGTTGTGTCACCAAAACCCCAATTCTTGTAATTAACTTACAAGTAACACTTTCATTTTAATTTAATTCAATTAAGTATAAATAAATCGTCTTGATATTATCATTAACTGATTTTTGGAGTTTGGACCAATCAAAACGGAGTTGGCGTTGGTTTGACGTTTTAGAGAAAACCGTTTTGCCGTTTTAACATATTTTCGGGACTGAATTGTACCTATTCGACCGAAAATTCGAATCGAATCGACCTTCTGACCCCCTACAGTCCGCGCGCGAGTTGAGTGCTGAGCCCCAGCTAGCAACGATCGGCGCTTAGCGTACCGTGCGTATACACGTAAGGGTGTACCTGACAACCCTGACAGATTATGTCTTACGTAGTAACTATTAATCTATGGTGTTGCCTGTATTCAACAGGCAGAATTGTGTGGTCAATCCGTGGCCACAATATTTAGTGACATGATAGTAAAAACAGTGGCAGAAAACAATAGCGCACAGGAAAGCATGTGACGCGCGACCCCCGCCCCGCGCGGTTTGAGGTAGGCCTCATACCGCGCTGGAGTCGGTGACAGTGTCGCAAATCTCGAAAATGCGCATCGCACCTTAAAAAGTTTACACTTCGAAAATAAAACTGAAAATAATTTAAATCTGAAATGTAGGAGGAACGAGTAACAATCCTTGTTATTATTTCTGATTCATAAAACATTATTACTTGTCCACATTGTTAGTCATCTCACATTATCATATCTAGAAATGACACACACTGTTATCTATATTTTATAGTAACTGCCAAAAGGAAAAAAACTGCTCACAGGGGTCGCAAATGAAGTAGTTTGATTAAAGTTGCATGTATTTTTTATATCTTTAGTAAATTATCATACAAATAAATGAAATTGATGTATCCGTTTGTAATTTCAAATTAACAGATAGTTTATACAGTACCTAGAGCAAAAAATCAATTTATAAAATTTTGTCTGTCTGTTTATTCTGGCTAATCCCTGAAACGGCCAGTCTGATTTTGATCTGACTTTCACTGGCAAATAGCTGCTGTTATAAGGAGTAGCTCGGACTGCTTTTATCTTACGGTTTCATTAAAAAAATAAGGCTCTGTTTTAATTGATAATTCCACGCAAACACATACGGATACGGGCACCAGCTAGTTGTCACATAAAAACAGTAATGCTTATCTCCCTATCAGTGGGCCTAGCAGGAACATTTGACAGCAGCGTAAACATAACATTGTCGAATGAGAATTGTATTAAAATCAGTTCAATTTTCGTTCAAAAATGTTACGTTTATGCCGCTGTCAAATGTTCCTGCTAGGCCCCCTGTAACTTAGGGCAGAATACTAATATATCACTCAAATGCTGCTCAAATATTGAGTAACTTACCAAACACAAAATGTGTCATATATACAACTCAAACATTTATAAAGCTTATAAAGTTTAAGAATTATTTTAGTATTTGGCGGTTGATCTTTCAATAGTATAAAATATATTTTATTGTATATTTTAGAAACAGTATTTCGGCTAGGTTTGTATGTAAAGTAGATGCTACCTTCTCATAAGCAGAACCGTGGACAAAATCCAGTAGTTTATGGAGCATACAGTCAGTTCAGAGATATTTTACCTTGGAGTTTCTATATTAGTGATCCTTATGTCGTCGGAATAATATAATTTTTAACTTCTAAATCCAATTTTAAAGGAAATATTAATTTTGTAACATATATTTGTAACATATATATAGATATCAGTCAAAATTGACTAATGACGCTTATGCAGTGTTCATTAAGCCATTTTAACATTTCCACTGATGAAAATGCAAATAGACTATTGTGGTAAACGGCTCATTACTAAAGATCATAATACGAAGATGCAGCTAAATGAGTAGTAAGCTGTGTTTTATCACCATGGTGTAGTATCTTTAACCCCCAACCAATACGAGGGGTGTTATAAGTTTGGTGTGTTATCTGTCATTCGTCTGTCCATGGCATCTAGCTCCCAAATGGATCAACCAATTTTAATGTAGTTTTTTTGTTTGAAAGCCAACATGATTGAGTGTTCTTAGCTATAATTTGTTCATCAACAGCTCGCTTACTGCTTGACAATGACACAGGTTACCTACGTTTTAAATATTGTTTCTAAACACAAACTGTGTAAACACATCAGGTGGAACTTCAGCACCATTCCGTTAGCAATGCTAATAAAATTAATAGTTATTATTACTATTAATAATTGGAATAGCAATGCTGATTATACACTAGTACACAAACCAATAAATTCCGCCGCCGACACTCCGCCAGAGTATACACTGAAACGCTACTCAAATTAAGTAGAACTCAAGCCCCATGATGTCCTTCCTAACTCATAAAATTAAATAGGGGTCCCTAATTTTAAAGGCAGATCCACATTAACGCAAAAAACTTGCGAGAAAGCGAGAAAACAAAATACGAGAAATGTAAGAGAATCAGTTCCAGATTCACGTTTCTCGTGTTTTTCTCGCTTTCTCGCGAAAATGTGGAGCGGCCATAGCGTTTCAGTGTTCAGCCGTCAATTTAAATGTCCACTTACCTCCAGACGCGATGTAGAAGCCGCTTGGAGAGTATTTGGCGACGTTGACTTGACAAGAATGTTCCGTGTAAACGTCGGCGATAGCAGGATTCTCGATGTCGCGGATTATCACAGAGTTGCCGTTGGTGTACAAAAATGTCTTCCCTTTTGGATCGCCGCCCAAAACCAGCGGCGTACCGCGCTGTGTCCTCGGCAGGGCCGCGAATGTGTACTCTGTGGGAAAGGTTCCATTTACAAAATGAACGCGCTATCGAAACTTAATTTATCATACAATACAAAAACACTTACTGTTCGAATAGGCCATGTTCATATTCTACAGTTGCACACTACACTCAATAGGTCGGTCGCGAGTTAATAACAGTTCTTTTTATTTAATTTAGAAAAACAAAATCAGCCGCTTCTTCCAACCATACATAGCCTCCCAAAAAATGACGTGACGTCAAGGCAAAAGTTGGAAAATTTGACAGACAAAGATATGCACTCTGCACAGACAAAAAATAATTAGTGACGTGCGTCGTGCATGCATCAGTTTCAAAATGGCTACGTCGTCAGACGGTTATGGAAAGATATATGATTTTCCCCCTGCTAATAGGAAGTTTAATTAATAGCAAATAGTCTTTATGCTATAGTTATTGCTCTGAGAATGCAACGCTTTTTTATTGTTGTATAAATGTTATATTATTAAGATGAAATATTTTTTACTTTGGGCTAATTAATTAACACTGTAAATCTATATTAAATTAAATGCAGCTTGGCAAAAAATAGTATGATGCGGTGACAGCAGGAACGAAAAACATTTTCGACTGTATCATCTTTTATCCATAATAGATTGGAATGAAATTTATTATATTTGTATATATAAAGATTTATTCTGTCAAATGTACATCGTAATGTAGCCAAGTCATAGCCTATCTTTATATTTGAAGAAGAAGAATCTTTACTCGGAAACTACTGGGGCTGTTACGGACTTCTAACTTTCGTTGGGAGTTTTGCCGGGGAGTTCCACGGAATATAAAACACAGGAGGAAGGGGCATAGGTAGAATGATTATTGAAAACCGCTGTCGCCAAACTCACACAAAAACATTTTACGCACACTGAAAATGAACAAATTATAACTGTAACAATTTCTCGAAATCACAATGTAATAACGACTATTAAGAAAGACACAAAAACGACCTTATCTCTTTGACAATAATGTAGAATTTAGCAATTACACATTGTGACTGTTATCGGCATTCCTTCGACATGCTTTCGGCCACTTTGACTACTTAGTTCAACATTTGACGCTCTAGAAATTTGCATTTTATGCACGCAAATTTGCACTTTACAATCCTATGATTGTAAAGTGCAAATTTGCGTGCATAAAATAGACGCAAGGTTTTAATCAGTTTTAATTCAAATTCGTGTGATTGTTTATTTCTAGAATGTTCTGCTACTCAAATAGGGATGTAATCATATGAATGTTTATGATCTCGATAAAATCGATAGATTCTGAAATCAATCAATATAAATAACATAGATAGAAAAAGGGTTATAATTATTGATCGTGCGAACAAAAATATTTTGCGACTGCAAATGAGCATACTGTTAATTTGGCAGATAATTAATATAATATATTATATCTATACAGATAAACAAAATTGAAGTGTCTGTTTGTAATTTCAAATTAACAGCTTTTATTTTCACTTAATGCATTTAAAAGTATGATCGTTACTTACAATAAAATATAAATTGTTAACATTTTTCTGCCCGTCTGTCAGTTTGTGTGTTTGTTCCGGCTAATCTCAGAAACGGCTAGACCGATTTTCACGGGACTTTCACTGGCATATATAGCTGATATTATAAGGTCTAGCATAGGCTACTTTAGGTTTAAAAAATAAGGTTCCGTTTCCTTTAGTTCTATGCAAACGAATTTGCGGGCATCAGCTAGTCAGCTAATACTTAATATAATTGTATATTAAACTTTTATTCCTTGGACATATTTGTATGATATTTCGTACGAATTGAGTACGGAAAAGATAATGAGAAAAAGAACGCGGTTATACGTTCGGCTGTATATAATTTCAATGCAGGGTTTTTTTGCTGCTGGCTCTGAACTGGGCCCTGGTTTATCTAGAATACTTTTTTCCAGGAGAGTTTGAAGTCATTGTTACGTTCTGTAACAACAAATATATATTATTATTATATTATTATAATTAAAATGTAGATGTCAAATAATAATAACAGACGAATGGTTTTTCCGGGCTCTCTCCATGATACAGAAATAAAAAGCGTATTTATAAAATTGTATGTACATATATTCTCCTGTTGAAAACCTGTAAAAGAAATATAGAAAAGAAAAGTTGTTTGTGTTTAATTTACACGAAGATTAACAACAGTAACTACTCTGACCCATGAAAGAAATGAATTACCGATAGGTTTATTAAAACTATATCTGTGAAAGTATACACCCCCCCCCCCCCCCCCCCCTCAATAAGAAGTAAGACTTTAATACTGTATTTTCATACAATTTACGTACAAATAAAAATATTCAGCTTAATGTGCAACTCAGGGATACCTCATACATCCAACTTTTGCATTGACTAAACTGTTTAGTCGATGGAGGTACGCATACAATCGATTTAAGTCGATTTATCTCCTGAACAAATCTAACAGTCTTCTGTAGGAAACGCTCGAGTTAAGGTGCTAATTGCAATGCCATTTAACTATTAAGTTATAGCGTGGTTATAGCTTGTGCTTTGCTTAAAATACGTTTTAAAAGAGAAAAGAAAAGGAGGTATTGTGTATATCCCATATTTAGTGACAAATTAATTTGTAGAATATTTCATACATTGCATTCTAAACTAAAAGGGTACCCAGATAAGTTTTTTCAATATTATAGAATGTGTGAAGAAACTTTTAATGAAATCTTATCATTACTGGGTCCTGAACAGTGGCGGATCGACTGTTTAGTCGATGGTATGCGCACTTCAATACATTGCAATGCAAAATGAGCGCGTAATCGATAGTTGTCCAACTTTTTAGTCAAAAGCAGATCGATACAGCTTTTTGATTTTTATCGATCAACTATCGAGTTGATAGTATGCGCACGTTCTATATTGATATAATCTTATGAAACACAACAATACAGTTGTTCAACTAAAAGTTATATGTATGCGCTAGCCCTAAAACTGTATTTGTGGTTTAAGAAAAATGTATGAATACTTATGTACTTGATAACACATAATTTTTTTCGTGGGAACTACACGGTGATCTAAATATCTGTATCCTTTTTTTGTTATAAGGATTGTATTTGCAATTTGTATTTGCAACAAATGCAACTCGATTTCGTAGGCATCCAGTTGACCCTACCAGTCGCAGTAATCCACTTCTCTTTTGTATGAGGATCTTTAGGAAAACTAAAACGGAAATAATCAATACTTTAGATAACTATTTTGATTTTAGTTAAAATAACAATTACCTATATCTAAAATTAATAAATCGATAAATCGATGATATCGTAAGTCACAATCCTAATGTTCGTTCCACCTGCGTCTGTGCATAATTTCAGATTGTGCTTACTACTCGACACCAGGTGGCGTATTAAGGCTCATATAATTTTAGACTTTATTTCAATAGCAATACGTGTCATTCTTAATTTTTACTAATATTTTAAATGGATAGAGGATTTTCTGAAAGATTATTTATTAATTATAAATTAAATAATGACTTATCGATCATAAGAAACACCTGATCGTAGTAAGTTCTTCGTATCACTATTGTTTTTGCACTCGAGGATGGAACATCGAGTCATTATAAGGAGTTTTTTTATAAAACACGCGTATGAAAATCACCGGCAGCACATGTCACAATACTTAAGCAACCACAAAGCAAGTGAGTCCAGTTAAGTCTCGCTGTACTTAACTATGACAAGCGGGCCACGCCCACATGCCCTTTCCTCTTGTGTTTTATATTCCGTGGGGCGTTCAATGGGTGACGTTGTGGATTTTGTATTTCTTTTTAAATTTGTGTTATTTCGGTTCTTATTTTGTAATATTGGTAGAATATTAACCATTAAATATATGTTAACGTGCACAAGTATGGTAAGTGGTGCAACTTCTAAAAACGTGCTATTTTGTTTTCCGCCAAAACTCCCTAGCAACTTTCAGTGAAGCTTCTACCACTTTACTGAATCGACTGACATGGCTTATGGACTGTACTGACTATTTATTTGACTTTGACTAGACTTTAGACTTGACGATATAGGAATACGGTGTTGAAAATTGAAACAAAACTAACTTGAGACTGGCAAATGATTACAAGCCGATGCCATGTATAAATTATTAAAAAAAAACTTTCGTTGGTCATGGTCAAGAAGCTTGTTCAGTCAAGCTTCATTAATACTACTGTCTACTTATTACTTACGTCGCGAGGAATGTGTACAGTACAGAAGTGTTCTTAATAATAATGTGCCGAAAATCCAATACCTAGCTGATATTTTTATTTGTTTCAAATAAACCAATTCCTTCACTAAGCGTTTCAAAAGAGTTTAAATATATGATAATAAGTACAACGTAATTGTGAAAAATCTGTGATAGTAACTTGACGTTCAATCCACGTGGTGTACGTCACATTTGGTATACGTGTAAAAAGTTTGTTATTTTTTCAAATATTAAACCTAATTTTGCAAAATGGAGACCATAAATATGTCCAAGCTAAATTTATCGAGTATCAGAAATAATTTACCAAATGAAAATGCTCAAAAACCAATGATTGATGTAAAATTGGATACAATTGTGAGTATTGCATATTGTTTTTATTTTTATAATTTTAACCAATCGTAATTCTTTGTAGTCATTGCCTTAGTATAATTTGCGTATGTTGTAATTGTTAAATTTTAAAAGCTTTCGTTTTAACTTATTATTTCAAATTATTCTGCAATATTGCATAATCTGCAATGCCAATTGCCGCTGTCAAGCCAACCGAACTGCAACATGAATACTGAAAATTGCCATCTATGAAGAAGATGAAAATACTGAAAATTATTTAATAAATAATTAAACTATATCTTGGTACATTCTTTCCAGTGTTTTCAAAATTACTTTCCTACTTTCCTACTACTTTCCTTTTTTTTTCTTTTTCCATGTGTAATAATCTTGTTTTATAACATTACAGGCACTGATGGATCCTGATGATGATTATCACTGTGAGTACTGGGAAGACATTTGGGAGAACCTTCTGCAACAAGAGACTGAAAAGTCTGTCATACACTTCCAGTCGCCTCAAGTGAGTTGAACACACGTTTTGTATATTTAGGCCCGTATTAATAAACCGTTCTCAAACTCCTTCTCAAGACCTTTTTTGGCTGAGACAATCTCAAGTAACGATTAGCTCCTCAAGACGGTCTTTAATTCATAGTATGATCTCAAGACCGTCTCAGTTGATAACGTTATTGAGATCACTTACTCAACTTTTAAGCGTCATCTACACGACAAAGAACGAATAAAATAATGTTTTGTTTACACTTCTACAAAGAAATTGTTGATTATACATTCCTTAAATATTTCTTTTTTAAAATGTAATAATATAAATACCAAAAAAAGTTTAGTCTGTATTCTTTATATTGAAAAAACTTATTTTCATTAATTTTTACGTATATATTAATATTTATTATTGTCTAGCATAATAATATCCATATTTTTTTAACAACTACGTAAAACGGAATGCCATTGCCATTCGAAAAAAGTTCTTCTTCTTATTCTTTAAAGTGGCTCCTTAGTGATTCGCCAATGTGTTGTGTTGACGAAAACTCTGCCTTATGAGTGGGTTTTATGAATAAACAAGGGCACGGTGTGCAGGAGGAAGTCTGTTGAATAATCTAAAACCTAGAACAGACAAATTTAGGGCCAGTACCAAAGTATGTACATAAAGTTTCAGTAAAAGGAGTATTTACAAAACACAGAACAGGTTTAAGGTTGATAGAGCGAGGAATTGCAGGAGGGAGGGATCATATAATGAGGATGGTGTTTTGGGCAGCAAAAAAATGTTCTACTGTCAAGTGTCAAATCAAGTCAATTAATATAAATCAAATAGGTAATTCGTTTAATATGAATAAATAAATAAATATATTTAAATAAAATCAAAAATATTTCTACAAATAATCGACACTGGCAGAATGGTGCAAAACCTTTGCAACCGTGATTACCAAAAAAAAAGAAGAATAAGTATCAATCATGTATCAATATAGCATCTTTTTTTATAACTTTATTTTGTGTTGAGTATGTAGTGTAAATTCTGAGTTTGTTTAATCATAAATATTTAGATTTTAATTTACATAATTGTAACACACCCAAACAATAATAAACCACAAATAATAATGTACTGTATCCCAATTCCCAAGCAAGCCGTTCTCAAGTCAAGGTTTGACTGTACCCACGAAACCGCGTCTCAAGTAACAGTTTGACAGCAATGACAGCGTACTTGAGTAACGAGTCTCGTTTATTAATACGTTCGCACTCACTTATACGCCGTACCTACAGCTGTACTTAAGTATGGTCTATTAATTATAACAACTTGAGAATTGTCTTAGAGATAAGAACACTTTATTAATACGGGCCTTAGATTAATGCCCGATGATTTAGGGTGGAAGGGCAAGGAGGGGCAAAGCCATACCACTCTCTTTCTATGTAAATACAGTAAAAAAGTACATCTTTTTTTGTTAATAAATTGGATCTGAACTGAGAGTAGATGTTTTTTATTCATGCAATTAAAAAAAATAAAATATAATTTGAACTTTTTACCCGACTGTCAGGAAGGGTTATGTTTTTCGCGTGTATCTTGTATGTATGTATGTTTGTAAATTCCTTTATTCCCACGTATCTTCCAAACGGCTGGATGGATTTCGAAAATTAATTCGAAAAAGGTATCGTTAGATTTGTCTCAATTACCCAAGTGTCCTTAGATAGCTTTTTTTTTTTTTTTTAAAAAAATGACAAAATGGCGGATTTTGGCGCCAAATTGTAAGTAGTTCAATTTTTTTTAACCAAACTTATCTACATTGGTATCAAAATAAAGGAAATTAAATGGAGACTTCAAAAATATACATCAATCATTTTAATGAAATCTATCGAATAAATTTGTAATCAATGGATTCAAATAGTCGTATTTAGCTTTAAATATATAAAAATGTTGGACCCTATTGCGCATTTTTGTTATATCTAGCCGAACATGCTTCTTCTAGAAGGAAGTATGAGTCACCCTCATCTAGATCAGCCAGGTTAGAGTCTATGAAACAATACTCTTTTACCCGTAGCGAAAACGAGTCACCTTCATCTAGATTAGCCAGACTAGAGTCCATGCAACAATACCCTTTTACCCGTAGAGAAAATGAGTCGCCTTCATCTAGATTAGCCAGACTAGAGACCATGCAACAATACTCTTCTACCCTTAGAGATAACGAGTCACCTTTATCTCGAGCAGAAAGGTTAGCATATGCTTCTGAAACTTACACACAGCTGTCACCTATTCTCAGTTTGTTAGCAGGCGGGACCCATTTACAAATTATATATTTTACGAAAATAAATGGGTCCCACTTGCTAACAAACACCATGACAATTATTTCACTTCACATAATCTTCAACCCATAGTGTAATCTGTTAAACTCAAATAGAGGTTGAATTAGGTTTTAGTACTGTGATTTTACAGTCTTGTTTCAGTCTTTTTAGTGCGTTAGGTATCTTAGGTATATTAGGTTTTTTTGCAGTCGGGTTTTTTATTTTTCTAATTATTTATTTTTTCCAAGGTTAATTTAAGTGTTGAGATATTATTTACGATCATACTTCAAATAAAAAAAAATTGTTCGACATCCTTTACCCAAAAACTAACCACAAACAAAATATTCAATTGTGGCAGTGCCATGATTTAGTATTAGTGTGCTTGATTTTTGATAGAGTGAAAAGATCTTACTATTATTGTGAAATAAATGTGAAAGTTTGTGAAGATGGACGGGTGGATAGATGTTTGCGACTCTTACACGGAACAAACTACAAAAGAGATATTAATGAAATTTGATATGGTAGTAGTTTAGGCCCTGGATTAAAACGTAGGCTACATATTATCCCGAAAATATACATAGGTTACATAAATGAACTTTTCTTATCAATCTTATTGCTCAATAAATCTACATCTTAACTTAGTACTGTATTGCTTTTTAATACCGTCGATGCTACGCCAGTTTGATGTGTGAACACCTATCGGGAGTATTGTAACTGCCAAACTGATGTACCAAATTTGATGGGATTTTAGTTTTTGTTTAAAAGTTAACTTCTCAAGAGTGTTCTTAGCTATTATTCATTGTGATCAGTTTGATGACTCCATGACTGCTTTACTTGTAACTTTTCATTTTTTTTATTCCAGTTGAAATTCCGCGGTGCACTGGTTCAGCAGCTGCGTGAGGTGACAAGGAAACTCGGGCTGACTTTAGGCACACTACACACAGCCGTAGCTCTGTTGGATCTATTCATGGACTGCCATATACTGCGCGACGACCGGCTCACGCATGTCGCTCTGGCCTGCTTTAGTCTAGCAGGTATTGTGTATAGTCTGAAAACTAATATTATAAATGTGAAAGTTTGTGAGGATGGATGGATGGATGCTTGTTACTCTTTCACGCAAATACTACTGAATGGATTTTGTTGAAATTTGGTGTGGTAGTAGTTTAACCTCTGGATTAACGAGTATACTACTTTTTGTTGTGAATAAGTTCAGTATTCCCGTAGGATACTGTATTTACCTGGGCGGAGCCACCAGCAAAATCTCATAAATAATAAAATAACTTTGTTATCTTAAACAGCCTGTTTCTGAAACAATACTTCATATTCAAGTAACATGATTCGAATTCTTATTTGTATAATACATACAACATGTAACAAGATTATCCTATAGAATAATTAACGTTGATTCATAGACTCGTGGCGATATAACCTCACACGCGCGTGGTCATGGCGCGGCGTACGGCAGTGCTTTTGCTTTGAGTGTTTTTCAGGAAATGTTTATCAAGTTATTTCGAAATTTTAAATTTTTCTTTAACTTATAAAATATTATAATATATTTAAAATATAAAATGATAAACAAAAAAATATTAATTCCAGCCAAGAGCGAAGAGAACCTGAACAAATCACCCACACTCAAGATGTTGGCGAAAGTCAGCAACGTACAGCTCTGCGGCAAGACGTTCCGGCAATTGGAGTGGATGGTCGGGCAGCATGTGCGGTGTGTAACCTCTATCTATACTATAAAATTATTATAAACTGGACGCCTCCGTGGTCCAGTCGAGCACGGTCGTCGACTCCAGAGGTGCATTGGATGGGCATGTAATAAATCTGTCCATCGTTTGATCTCTCGCCCGTTGTTTGTCAGTCATTTGTCCCACTGGGTTTTTGAAAGTAGAGGAAAGAGTGCTTGTGTATATTGTGCACAGACTTTGGGCACGATAAAATAACTCCTTGTTTCAACGAAACCATCCATCGCCACTGAAATCGGTGTGAGAGCTATTATAATACTATGCAATTGCTAATATTATATAGATTATAGATTAGCATTGAATAGGCTCTGAAACTTCTGGGCTGGTTGTGAAGATAGACACAGATATAGAGTAGATCACGTGGGAGAGCATAGGCTACTTTTTACTGTGGCAAAATATACAGTTCCTGCGAGGTTTGCTTTTGCGCGCCCGAAGTTGCGGGAACCGTTTAGTATTATTAATCAACCAAACTTGCTATTAATTTTATTTGAAATATAACATCTTAAGTTCATGAATCTCCTTAATTTTATTTTAAGCTTTTATGACTGAGCGGAAATGAAAGAGACAGAAATTGTGTTTATCTTCAGGAACCTAGACAAGGAGATGTCGTCTATTAAACTTGTATTTAAATAGGTGGAGGCTACTCTCTCCAACTCCGGTCACCTTCGCAGCCCTCCTTGCTCAGTATGTGGTGACAGACTCGGACCTGGTCACCCGACATCCAAAGTTCGTGAGACGCTTCAAGAAGGATGGTGCCAAGTTGCTGGAGGCTTATCTGGATTTGACTTTGTCAAGTGAGTGTTATTTATTTGTTTTTTTTATAAGCCCTTGATACAAAAAATATGTTTTTAACCTACATCTTAAAAACATATTTCTCATTAATAATAATAAGCATTTCTTGATACCCAATTTTTTTTTTTCATTTTTAAATATGCTATATACTGTCAATGTAAAATGTCTTTATTAAATATTAGGGTTTGGCGAGACAGTGTGAGGTCAATGACCATGTCAGTGACGTAGTTTCACTTTCTTGCAATGTCAATTGTCATTAATTTATTTTGTAGAAATTTTTGAAGTATCGGTATTATTTTTTCTACTAAAAGTTTCTGTGATTGATATATTTATTAATTTTTTCCAGACGTGCGTCTCAAGAGCTCGGCGGCGTGTGCGGTCGGGTGCGCGTGCGTGGCGGCGGCGCGCGCGGCGCTCGGGCTGTGCGCGTGGCCGGCGTGGCTCGCCGCGCGTGCCCGTGCCGACGCCCGCACCGTCGCGCCCGTCGCGCAGCTGCTGCAGCGGTCAGTACACGCACACATACGTAATATCCATATAACACGGTTCCTAGTTGCTTTTTCTAAATCACATTTCATACATATTTACTACTGGCTTGTGGGAATAAAAATTAACTTTATCTACATAACATGAAATAATATCTATGGACGCTTCACACCACATTAATCTGGGCCCGTGCTAAGTATCTTAAGAACTTGTGTTACGGGTACCAGACAACGAAAAGTATATTTGATACTTTTATACTATACATATATTTATATTATATACACATATTTAACACACATTTATGACCCAGGAACACAAAAAACTTTTTGTTCCCTTTGCGGGATTCGAACCCGCGATCTCTGGCTTGAGCGAAAACGCGCTAACCACTGAGCCACTACTGAGTGATTGTCATACTTAACATGGAGTAAAATGATGATAAAAAGGCCGAAAAGAGTGAGTCGATATCCCACCTGGTTGATATTCTCCTATGTTTATAACAATGAAGCGAAATTTCTGATCCTATATCTTAAAATACATACATATATAAATTTCACGCTCTTGTAACTCATTACCATAATGTTATTTACAGAATGATGAAATTCCTCAAGTTGAGAGAGATAGACTCGGAAGACCAGGGCTACGGCAGTGCCAAGACTTCACCCAACATTACACCAAGTGCCTCACCCAAGTACACCTCGCCGGCTCCGAGCGGCAGTCTGTGTCAACAAAGTCACAGAGACTGTCAAAACACCAGCAGGCATAGTAATAGTCTAAACACCCACAGCTACAGTGACTGTCATAATACCAGCGTCTCCAGCAACTGTCAAAATAGCAACTACAACGACTGTCGGAGCAGGTCAGATAAAAATTCACATCCGTACTTGGAGTTGGACGATACCAAAATAAATGTGTCCAACGTCACCGAATACTATATACCCAAGGTGGAAGTGTCATGTCATAAGATAACTACCCACGAAGACTATAGGTTCTGCAGGAATGCGAGGTTGATCGAAGCCAGTTATGGAGTGGAACCGAATATGGCTGTGAAGAGGGGTTTGGATAGCATAGATTTGGATAGGAAGAGGTACAGGCTCACCACGCAACTGTCCCAGGTTGTTCTATGATCGTCTAGTCTGTGGAAGTTTCGTATGCTAGGTATATGGTCAGATGGGGTAAGTATATACTCTATCCTCTATGGGGTCAGAGGAACATACTTTGTCTATCTCTGGAATAAGAGAAACATACTTTATTTCTCTCTGAAGTAGAGTAACTTACTTTATTTTCTCTTTGGGGTGGGAGGAACGTAATTTCTAATATTTCGCTCCCTTTCTCTCTGAGAGTCTGAGGTGAGTACATATTTTATTTTTCACTCTGGGTCTTACACTTTTTTGTGTGGCATTGGTCCTTTTTCCCCATATAGACTATTTTACCCCATCTGATGTGTGCATTTACAATATGGACATTTCGTTTTTATAGACTGCTAGCGAATAGTGAGATGTCCAAATATTATGTATCATATCGTATGAGCTCGAGTCAAATAAAATTAGATTTTTTTGTAAATATATTTAATAATCTCGCATAATATTATGGGTATAGAGAACAGTTATATGGGACGATGTAAGAGTGAAGTAATATATTGTAACATTTTGGTTAAAAAAAAGTTTTGAAATCAGCTATGATTGTAATTGGTCAATGACCTCAGCGCCATAGAGTTATACAGACTAGTTTTTTTTTTCTTCTACCTAAACATCTTTACATAGCAGTGAATCATATGCTAAAAGATTCTGTAATTGATTTTGCATAATGTTATATATATATTGACATTCTTAAATGTTAAAATAATAACATCCTGATGAATAGGCTAGATGACTAATTTTTTTATTGCATAAATGAATACTACTTTTAAATATGAGTAACTTCTTAGAAGAAACAGTATATCAAAAGACAATATTTTCAAAGGTACAGCGATTTGTATACAAAATTTCACAAGTCTCGTGAAAACGCTCCGTACTAAAGTCGTGGCTAGCTGTGACGTCGCCCAGGGTAAAGTATATGAAGTATATGGCCGCAGGAACATATTTGTAAATATCTCGGATATTTGTGTGTTTATGTTCATACTTACCGTATTTAATGTTTTTGTATATGATGTAAGTTTTGTTTACTAATATAGCAAAAATATAATTATTAGATGTATCTAATTACTAAACTACACATAAAATATTAAATGTTTTTACATTTACCAAGTAGTAATGCCTCAATATTTGTGAGTATATTAATGAAACTAAATATTTTATATGTAGTCATCATCCCTAATGATAACCTCCTTTTGTGTGTCGGTTTATTGAATTCAGTTGTCATTGATCTTAAGGTTACAAGTTGCATCACTCTTTTCGTCAATGTCCTAGAATGAAAAAATTATGAAAAAATATATTGAATGTAGTATGTATTAACTTAGCAAGCTATGATAAGTTGGCTGACAGCCGAATTCAAACGCTTCTTAAAGTTGGGAGCTTCTTAAATCAATCAAACGCTGTCTCGGCCTGGCAGGATGACATACTTGAGAATCTCTTAAATTTAAGAAGCGTTTGAGAATTATACTATCTGTAATCAAACATAGCTATGCGTTTTTCAGGGTGACAGTTCACGCAATTATTTCTATTAAATTCACATTTTGGTTCCAGTCGCGTGGCACACTCGATTCGATGCGTGTGCGAGTGCGACAGCATGCGCTGACACTGGAACCATGCTGCGAATTGAAAATATTTAATTACGAGAATTAGCCTCAAGAAGTGGCCACGGAACAGAAAACAAGTGGAAGTGTTATATGACACAATTAGCATGGAAGTCGCTATCGCCAAACTCACAGATACACTGATAATCATACCTACAAAGAATCCGTTTGATTGTTTGTTTATATTTTAGTAGAATGATTTATCCTACTACTGGGTATTATAAATGTGAAAGTTTGTGATGTGATGTATTGTGGATGGTTGGATGGATGTATGTTTGTTACTCTTTCACGCAAAACACTACTAAACGGATTTTGATGAAATTTGGTATGGTAGTAGTTTAAGCTCTGGATTATAACTGAGGCTACTTTGTATCCCGAACAAGTGTTCCCGTGGGAACACTTTTTCGGTAGAACGCGAGTGGTGGGAACGCGTGTATTGACGCGGGTGGAGCCGCGGGCAAAAGCTAGTTAGGTATACATTTGAAAATATGCCCTCACCCCAATGAATAAGGTTCTAAAATATACTGCGAGAAGTACCTTCTACTTTTTGTATTCTAAGTGAAAAAATAATTTAAAATTTTCGAATAAAATATAATATATAAATTTCATTGTGCTATCTAAGGCGGTGAGGTCATTAACCTCACAGAAACAGCTGACTTTTAACCGAAAGCAGTCTGCCTAACTAATAACAATTCATTCAATATTTTCATTAATAATTTCATTTATTTTTCGAATTTTTTAAATTATTATATAATATATATTTTATTTAAATTATATTTTTCTGCCTAAACGTCTTGACATAAGCAGTAGACCAAACGCCCAAAATATCCGTCATTGATTTTACCGGACCTTATAAGTGCGCGTAACAACGCCTACGGCCCGTTTCAATAACCTATCTACCAATAAATATTTGTTAAAAACGTCTCGCTGTCACAGACGAAGATTCCTCTATCCACGTCAGTTTATTGAAACACCAAAAACCGGCAAATTATACCAAAGGTGACGTTTTTAACAAACAGTTATTGGTAGATATGTTATTGAAACCGGCCGTTAGCCGTAGCACGCGAACCACGCCCACTTCGCCCTTCCACTTGTTTTCTGCCCCCTCGGACGTGGCAAACGAAACATCCATAATGTGAGATTGCACATAGCATGCCTTATATTTACACGAAAAGACTTCATATATTGTTAAACTCGTAATATATTACCTAGTGTTAGTTAGTAACAAATTAAGGACAAATCCACAACCTTTACTAGATAAAGACTTTATTGATGTGGCTTGGATTGTAATTGTGTTCGAAAACAAATTCATTTTAAAATATTAAGAAATAAGACAAAAGCCGCATTTAGTGTCAACAACACCAACGCTTGTTAAATGTAATTGTCGATTAGATATTATCTGGTATCTCGGTATTGGTTTTAATGAAAGAGAAGGCAGGATATTTAGACAAACAGCGTTAGTGAAATTGGGACTTAATGTGTTTATTTCTTCTGCCACAAACCTTATATCGGTGGCGTGGGGTTCCTATAATTCCATTCCTATCGGCTTCACTTACCAGTCACATTTTGAAGACCCTCATCGAAATCCCTAGCCTATTATATAGGCTAGAGCTTCCCTATGAAGGAGAACCAGCCTTTGCCTCTGCCTTATATATATTCACTAAGTTTATAATAGTATATAGATGGGGCTAAGGAAGTTCCTCCTTGGGGTAACAGAACATAATTTTTGTATGGCCATCTAATATCTTCACACATATTCCCCCACGTTTTTATTTTAGTACTTAATAAGGCGTTTTAAAAGTGCCATATACAATGTGATAATGCATTTAAACTCCCAAATCTAAGCCAGACTCGTAGACGAATTTAACAAAATGTGATAAAAAGGTTTTGGATTTGATCCGTTCGATACGAACGAACTGATCTATATATATTGTTGTACGCTGAATGCTGTTCGTCCGTTGTCGGCCTGTTTATAGACCCGTCTATCCATTCATATGGCTATGTTCAAAAGTATTAAAAATCTTAATATGTTTATGTGCATAATGAAATTAATTTAAAATTAATATCTTAGAATCATCTGATTAGAAAGTTAATTGGGGCATGAGGCGCACATTTTTTTTGTAGGTCAAGAGAAACATTATTTTTGTGATTTGTTGCTGGCTCGGGCTGGGACTATATGATCCGGAATCCGACGAGCCCGGGAAAATTATACCCTGTGCTAATTACAATAAAGTTGAAAATCGAAGTGTCGAGCTGTCACATTATATGACATTGACATTTGACTCGACACTTGTGTGTTCGATTTTCAGCTCTATTGTATAAGAGTTCTATTTTCAATGATCTGAATTTCCTCCATCCTACCGGATTGTCCTCGATATAGTCCCAGCCGTAGCCAATAGAGAATATTCCCCTGACAATACTTAATATTATCAATATAAAAGGTGAAAACTGTTGACTCCTGGTGTTGCAGCTGTCCGTATGCGACGATAATCGCTTTCCATCAGGAGATTGTTTTCTTGTATGCCCCGCCCCCTCTTTCATAAAAAATGTATTACAATATGAAAGGAAAACGTATTCAATTTCATACTGTCATGGATTTAATAGATTTTGAGAGTTATTTTTAAATTTTAATTCATATTCTTCAATTAATATTAGATGCTATAGGACCATAACGACGTATTAACATATTTTGGATGGGAAGGTTTGTAAATACTATTTCCAAAGCAATGCATAATATATAATTAGTAAATTTTTAGTTGATTTTTTTATATGTGAATACGAAATAGTTTTATAATTAATTGCTTCAAGTATGCAGGGTTGATTTAAAATTAAATTCGTATACAAGGCGACAGAGATTGTAGCAGTGTTTTGTTGTAAATTCTACTATTTTCTGTTTGGAAAGTAGCCTATCTTTATTTTGGTTATGAATGCCAGATAACTTATTTGTATCTTATCTTTTCTTATCTCTGTTGCTCGATATAGAAAAAGCCGCGAAAAAACTATTGAATAAGCTATCCGACACTTGGAATATTGTGAAACACGGGCCCTTAAACTTGTAATAGACATAAACTGACTCTCAAAAGCTACTCGGGGAATGGACGACCTAAATCGCAGCTTGTGACTGACTGCCTCTGCTTGGCGGAATGACTGAGACAGCGTGTGACTTCAGTTCAACCTAATTTAAGATGCATAAGGCCGGGACTATGTGCCCCGGAATCCGGACGGCCGTAGAGCATCGAAAATAGAACTCTGCGCTAATATAATAGAGTTAAAAATCGAGCACACGAGTGTCGAGTCGAATGTCAATATCATATACGACAGCTCGACACTCAAACCTTCCATTTTCAACTGTATTGTACTAGCGCTGCAGTCAGTGTACTGAATTATATATTTAATATATTTCCTGTAATATTAATTATGTGCATATCTACTTGTTATGAAAATAACGTAAAACTTCTGGTAACCATAAAAATAATGTCGATGGAAGCTTCACACCACGTCAATCTGGCCCTGTGCTAAGTGTACGGGAAGTATGTTTAATACATACTTTTATACTATACCTGCATATATTTTAGAATTTATTATTTAAGTATGTTACTTGTACACATCTTTTTGTTCCCTCGCCGGGATTCGAGCCCGCGACCTCCGGCTTGAGCGCCGACGCGCTAGCCACTGAGCCACCGAGGCCGTCTAAATTTAAAGTCGCCTTGATACTGTCTTAAAGTTTAAAAAATATTAACATAAGCATATTATAATGTTGCTCATATTAACCCTGTATACTTAATCGTGTTAGTATTCGCACATAAAGGGATCCTAAAAAAGTGTGACATAGAGAAAATTCGAAAGTCGAACTTTTGTGTTACGTAGCATGTGGACGGCACCTAAATAGCCTGAAAAATTATATAATCCACGTCATGTTGCGGAAAATTCAGGAACCAAATTAATGTTCAATTTTCTAGATTTAACAAAATTAAATCCAAGTTTTTAATAGTGTTCCTGCCATAAAATAAGCGCCTTCAGTGCAATTATGTTATATTACTTTTCAGGCTAACAGAAAATGTAAGTTCGGTTTACCGTGGCCGTATTCCACCAACTATATTTCATTTTATTAAAATAGATAATTGAAATGCCAAGAAACTGAAAGAAATTTATAGATTTTTAGTTATATTTGTGTTAGAAATATTTGGAGTTAGTTGAGACAATGATTGATATTACCAGCTGTTAATTATAGTCATATTACTCATTAATAATAATTCATTAAATGAGCAAAACATCGGCTGTCTGAAATCTAATTTGTGCCTTGTTGAAAAAACCTGCTTGAAAATATAATACTTGCCAGAAATGTATCAAATGCTAAAAGCAAACGTGTATTTTGTATAAAACAGTAAAAAAAATCAATGATCGCCTAATAATAATTAGTTTTTTTTTTCTCGATCAAGATAATTATTGGAAATATTATTATAGACTGTTTTAATATCAATAACAAATGAATGTCAGTATCTGACATTAGAGAGGGAACTATAACGAAGACTACATTTTATGCAGTTGCCGTTTGTCTCACTCCCTGTCTTTATTCTAACAGTATGGTTAACACTGTCTTCCGAAATACTGATCTCCAAGCAAACAATTTTAACTACTTAAATATTTATTTTTTAAACTTATGAATCTTTATTAGCACAATTTTTTTTCCTCATAATTGTAATAGTCTAAAGCGATGTTGATTTTTTAAGGTTAACGTTAGTTGGGGAAAGAGTTGAATAAATAATATTTATTTTTGAGTCAAGAGGAACAAAATATTCAAAATCTTGCCCCATCTAACGGTATTTAATTTAATCTAACAATAAAAGCTAAAGGCTCTGCTATATTGTGCGAAATCTGTTAGGCCGGAGAAAATTCAGAGCACTGAAAATATAACTCTGGGATAATACAATAGAGCTTTTTCTTTTTTTAAATGGCTCCTTAGTGAGTTGCCAATGTCAGAGTATATTGACGAAGACTCTGCCTTATGAGTTCAGTTTACGGAAAAACAAGGGTATGGTGAACTGTACTCAGTTCACCATACCCTTGTTTTTCCGTAAACTGTCTTTTGTAATAGACTACTGTCTATTACAATAGAGCTGAAAATCTAACACACAAGTGTCAATGTCATATATAAACAGCTCGACACTCTATTTTCAACTCTATTGTATTTTTTTATTAGCGCAGAGTTCTATTTTCAGTGCTCCGAATTTTCCCGGGCTCGCCGGATTCCGGATCATATTATTTTCCTAGCCTTGGACTATCTTCCCCCATCTCACGATAACATTTATTGTAAAAATGATCAGAAAATTAAAAGATTAAAATTAAAATATAACGTAACATTTTAAATGTTACGTTATATTTTAATTTGAATCTGAAAGTCAATTCTGTCAGAGATTTTCAAGTTATTTTTCTGGTCTGCTTTTATAAGTTTATCAACAAATGAATGTTGCATATTGTTTTGTTTGATTAATTTATTTTTGAATGAATGGAAGCTGCTGTAATGCAAAATACTCTTGGAACTTACCGTACTAGCCAAATTAAGCAATGAATCTGTTAGAAATATTTCAAGAGACTCGGCACGGTGGCTTCCAATGGTGCCTTTACATACATACTCAAACGCTACTTAAGTGTCCCTTAAGTCACGTTGTCCTTGTCTGTCTGCCAAGCAGAGACAGGGATAACCCGTGATTTGAGGAGCCCTTTAAGAATTGTTTGATAGTTTTGTTAATATACGAATTAGTTGTCTCTGTTATAAACAGAAACTGGAAATTATCAAAATATATACTTTCTAATAAACGTGTTTATTGTTATCCAACCTATTATATTGAGAGCAGACATGTGACAGAAGTTAAACCTAACATAATATTATGCTTTAAAGGTATCTCGTTCTGTCCTGTGCAAATGTATATTGTTGTCTCTTATTAACCGACTTCCAAAACAGGAGGTGGTTATATATTATGACCTGTTGTTTTTTTTTTTTTTTCTGTTGATTTTTCGTTGCATTGAAATAAACTAGCGAAATTAAATCCAAATGTATGTAGGGCACTTGTAAGAATTATGTTTATTTTAGACCTCGGGTCTGTGAACGGTTGTGATATTTAAAATGTGTTTTGTATTTATTTTTTTAACGTAAAAATAAAAGTTTTTTTTTTTAAATTTATTTTCTTGTATTTTTACATTTTCGCCCAGATATTTTAAATATTTTTATTACACGACTACGGCGAAGAGAAAGGGAAGAGTAATTTATGATTGTATGTATGTATGTTTCTTTGTTCCCTTGTAGCGCCTAAACAACTGGTCCGATTTTAATAAATGACGTGTTACTAAACTAGTTTTAATAACCGAGGTAAAATAGGCTATAAATAATGTACGCAGTCGGGTTATAGTTTTTAATAAAAATTGCAGTTATAAGTAGGTATACTTCAAGCTCCAACATATTATTATAATAAAGCTCTGTGCGGCGTTGTCCAGAATTTTAAGCCTATTTTATGAAATAAAAAAAAAAATGTACGAGATTCGCCACTGCTAAAACAGTAAATTGCCCTATAAAATATATAAAACTTCGTTTGTTGGGTATAAATACAAGATGTACTAAACATCGTTGAGATGCAATTAAATGTAAACAAACAACGTAACAACAATTAAATTCGACCAAATTAACGTGTGATTGTTTACTTCGTTACACGGTAAATAAGTGACATTCGAATTGGTGGCATTATATGTTATATTGTTCTTTTTGCATACGTTTGGATTAAACTACATCAAAACAATATACAGGGCCTAGTACTGGAGTCAGTAGAAATGAAACAACGATTATTTACAATACATCTTTATACTTCTCGGATCGACAGTTTACCCTCAGCCTCTGGGGTATCTAAGAACAGATCTGGAAATCCCCTACACTCTTTTAATCTTAGTCGGTAAAGAGACATTTGCATCGTCTCTTTATTTATAAAGTTATCAGAGACGAGAGTTATCTAGCTCTCGTTTTACTGACTACCGGCTGAATACTGAAACACTGCTCAAATTAAGTGGTACTCAGGCACACTTGTCTTTTGCCAAGTAGGGATTAATAAATTATGCATATTATATTCTTCTACCAAGGGGTCTTTGATTTGAGAGGCGTCTAATTTAAGCATGAATTCAGTATTCGGCTGTAAGATTGTACTAGATATGTTACGCGAGGCGGTACACTGCGGAGTCGTCTAACGTTAGGGTCGGCAGACGAGGCGGCCGGCGCGGTGGGCGGCGTCTCCGAGGCCGGCACTCGCAGTGCAGCGCGCACAGCCCGATGCCCGCACATCCGGATATGAACAGGGGGATCGCCAGCGTCCTCGTGACGGTGGCAACTTGCTCCCCGCGAGACCAGCTCGGCACGACCACGGCGTGGTCCGCCCGCGACCAGAAGCAGGGGTACCGCGCGCCCACGTACCCGAAATTGATGGTGAAGTTCTCGCAATTAACCGCGGGAGGGTATCCGCAACCCTTTATGTTTACAAATAAAACTGCCGGACGCCAGTCCTCGGTTTGGGGTTTATATTTGACGTGCAGCTGCGTGCATTTGTACGCGTCGCTCGTGCAGCCCTCCCGGCACGAGGCCCAGGTACAGTTGTCCAGCCCGAGTCTGTCGTCCCTCCGTTCGGTCACGCATTCCGCTGGCACCGGGTCGAAGTCGGCGGCGAGGGCGCTGAGTGCGGGGTCAGCGTATAGGGGAACCAGGAACAGAAGCGCGGAGCTCCCGCCTCCGAGCAGCGCTGCCAGCATTACCGTTATGTACCGCGTCAGACGAGCCCTTGTGTCTCCTCTCCTTCGCGGCGCTCGCACCACCAAACGCTCTGAGCTTCCTCCGCGCATTTTTAATAAATCAACCCATACTGAAGTGAAAACCTTGTCCCGAATAACATTGGAATACAAGTGGAGCATGCGCGCGGCGTGCACATGCGCGTTACGATATTAGGCATGGATTTTATTTCATTGCTCACTAAAGTAGGGTACCTACACTTAGGTTTTTATATTACCTTTTTTTAATATGTAAGTATAACATATTTATTTTCATAATGATAAAAAAGATTTTTTGGGTATACCTACATTTGCTGCACACTGTGCAAGATTATTTAAAAGTCCGCTAATATTATTCAATAGGGCTTTCATTGAAAAAGTTCTAGAACTTCCTATTTAATGACCGATGCCCGATGCAATCTAGATGCATTGTTAGAAGTTAAGTAGGGCTGAGTGCACTTGGTCCAGAATCTAGATTCTATAACAAATAGAAACATATTGACCTTGTGATATTATCTGTGCTAAATACGGAGTAGGTAGGTACCTATCGATGTAGGTATAGGTAAAATATCCACCTACACATTTTCAATATGATTGATGATTTCAAAACTATTAAGCATTTTGATCAATGTTTTTACAATAGTACCTACCTACCTGGTGGGTACAATGTTACTTTTAAACAAAACCCCAATTCACCCTCGTTATCGCCCTCAGACACGCGTCAAATTAGGTAAGTAACTTGGCGCTAGTAGTACCTAGTAGGTACCTACTTATCGCCGATGGCGCGAGCGCGATAGCATTCTCTGACACAGGAAACCGTCTGCAATTTGAATAAGTAGAATTATTTACGAATATTGGCCTTCGTAAGTCCTCACGCTGCAGGCACACACCGCACCATACGTTAAATAATATTAATATTTGCAGCGATACCATATCGGATATCGCACCAAGTAAGACAGGTAATTACATGTTTTATTCACGTTTATGAAATATTATATTATATGTTAACGTAAAATTGTAAAAACCGTTATTAGATTATACCGTACCGTACCGTAGATTGTAATATAACTAGCGAGATTGTAAAAGTCTGTCGAAAATCTCTCGCTATATATTTATAATGTAACGAAAAATATCGTGTTAAATTATAAGCAGAATATTTGGGTCCGCGGTCTTTAAACATTTTATAATTTCACTAGGTATAGGCTACAGTCTAACGGTTTTTACAATTTTGCGGTGTTATATACCTGTCTCTCTCATGCCTTCGTAATTTTTCGGTACGATAGGTACCCAATATCGTAGCGCATAATGGGAAAACGCTCTAGCGTAGATAGGAACTTGGGAAGTAATTTAAAATATCTACGTTATCCACAAGGATAGTAAGATGCTCTATAGGTAAGATCTGCGTCTACATGTGTATATTTTCTTCATCACGTAAATTCTTAGAGCCTTAAATCCAGGTACAATATATTATATGTTGAATCATTGATGCATACCTAATAATTATTTGCCTTTGCTGCAAAAAAGTGTTTGCTCTCTATAAAAATAAAACCATAGACAAATCTCAACTCGATTGTTCTTCAAAGTTCAACGTTGGAGTTTTGGCGAGGATGTGGAAAATTGGCGTTGTTGTTTTTGTGTTTCCTCCTTAAAGACCTATTACCTACACGGTATTCAGGGACCCTTACCCTTATTTAGGGCAGTATAATAGAATTCCTGGAGTAAGGGTCCCTAATTAGGGCGATCGGACGGTCCCGGTAAGCCTTGCTCCCTAATCGCCCTTACGATCGAGTAGTGTAATAACGCTTACGGCGGTTAGGGAGCTTCCTGTAGCTAGAAATCTTAATGTGACAATCAGTCTGTGTCTAGCAGTTACACTCCGTCTTAAAATTGTGTCTTCTTTTTTTATATACGAAGCCATTAAATTTAATAAGTATTTAAATGCCTCCTCTCCAATTCTAAAATAATTTTCAAAATCCACTGGTTCCAGAGCACTGAATATCCAATAATATTGGAGTACTTTTCTCTTATTTTCAAGTTTTGCTTAAAATTAAGCAATACTTGAAATAAATTAAGAAAAGAAAAGAAAGGGGGCTGGTGTTCAGTGCAGTATAATAATTGACGCCCTTGCAAGAGGCCACGCCCTCCCTAACGGTATTAAGTACCGTGTAGTGTAATAGGCCTATTAAATTTGTGTTTTTTTGGTTCTTAATGTGTAATATTAACCATTAAATATTCGTGCAGAAGTGTGGGCAAGTGCTATAACTTCAAAAAGCTTGCTATTTTGTAATACCTCCCTAAAAACTTTCAATAAAGCTTCTACCACTTTACTGAATCGACTGACTTGACTCATTGACTGCACTGATTATTTATTTAGACTGACTACTCTTTGAACCGGACTATTTAGAAATATGGTGTTGAAAACTTAAACGACAATTCTAATTTACCGCTTTTTTAATTTGACACTGGTTGACTGGTTTTAAGCCGACGCCATTTAAATAAAAAAAATATAATAAAAATGTTGTCATTTGTCAAAACTCAAATGACAATCGTAATGGTTTTTTTTGTGTTGTGATTGAAATTTGAGACAATAAATTATAAATTTATTGCTAATAGTGAACATTTTAATAATTTTGGTATGTTTATTCGATTATTTAATATCATATTCAAGCCCGTGCGAAGTCTGCATCTATCAAGAAATTTAAGCATAAGATCAGGTAAAACCACGTGCTGTTTTGCCTTTTGTATTTTTAAGGTTTTAGCAAGGTTTTAGTGTTTTTTTGTGTAACCAAAAATGGGTAAAATATATATTATTTACTATGAAATGGTGTAGACTATATTATATAGTTGGTCGGCAAACATCTCGAAACACTAAACTTCAAACAAATATGGCTGACGTAGGTAGTATGTTTGCTGAACTTTGTTACGATAAAAATAAAGTAGAAATGGGATAAAAGTATGATAAAGTAGGTACTAACATTTGTACAATAGTCTGTTTATATTTATATCTTAAATAAAAAGAGAGAAATGGCGGGAAAACCATTATAGAGACAGTGCACTGATTTTCGTTTAATTTTAATACATGTCTATTCTTACAGTATATTAGTATAGTCGCTTAATATTTACTTTCCAATATTCCAATATTCGGCAATTTCGGCAAAAATCCTGCAGGTAAAATGCTACCCTCTAACGAACTTTTTCTGTCCTCAGATACAAGACAGTTTTCCACAATGGCAGAGGTTGCTGCGGAAAACAACATTGTAAATATAGTAGATAGTACTGATGTTGAAAACAAGATCGAAGAAATAGTTGGTGACAAGAGCAGAACCAGGTACAATCGACGGAAGCAGAAGCGAAAATGGGAAGACCCGGATCCGAACAAACTAGAAGGCGCAAGTGATGAGAAAAAACTCTGCGATAAACCATTTGAGAGGGTTAAAAAGAAAAAAATGGCAATGCTTCTCGGCTACTGTGGTGTTAACTATTTTGGCATGCAGAGGTATGTATTCTCTTCTAAAATATTATGTTATTTGTTGATTAAAACTAGATGTTACCTGCGACTTTGTGCACCTGCAATTTCAGGAACCGTACATATTGCTGTGATGAAAAGCAGTCAAATTAGCTTATGGCCTTTGCCATTGTCTACTCTATATCTGTGCCAAATTTCCTTGAAATCAGTCCATTATTTTACAAACCATTGAATGCACACAAACAAAATATGTTTCCTCTCTATAATATTACATATACATCAGTGGCGCAGGGTTCCTGTAACTCCATTCCTATCTGCTTCACTTACCACTTACCTTTCGAAGACCCTCATCCAAATCGCTACCTATTATACAGGCTAGGCTTCCCTATGAAGGAGAACCACCCTCGCCACTGATATACATAGAAGGTATACAATATACAGGTATCCCAAAAAGTATGGATAAGCCGAAGTCTCGAGGTAGAGCTAGGGCTATCCTTATACTCCTATGTAAATTCTGCGATTATCTACAGTTTTCGAGATATGTTTTTTATGATTTTTTATTTATTTGCAGCCTTTATTCAGTACAAAGTAATATAATATGATATTTATAATTTTAGACTTGTAAAAGTTTTTTTGCTTATCCTTGTATCTGTATATGCTATATTGTCGTCGCGTGTGAATCCACGTAAGATCAATTTGTAAAGACCCCATATTTGCTTTTTGATGATTTTACAGGGGGAAGAAAAAAAACTTAATATCTCACCAATTTCAATTCTTATTAACGCCACGTAAACCTAAACAGAGAACAGTAGGACATCTAAGGCCGCCCAGCGTATTATTAGCCTACTCTCGCGTTGGTGCAAGGGCTGTCAGTTGTTACTTCATATATTTTGTACTTAAATATTTTTATTTTCCTATCATGGAACAGCACTTGGTTTTTATTTCTATAATATAATGTTCTGCTAATTCGTAAATGAGATACAAATAAAGCGTTTTTGAAATATTTATTTACTAAAATTGCATTTATTAAAAAATATAATTAGACACGGAAGGATAAAGCACTTAAGTCAAATCTTTATACAAATAAAAATTTAACACGGCAAGGTTTTAATTGTTTGGTGTAAAAAAAATATACTAGGGATTTTGTTTTTATTATTATTTAGTGTATAATTAGGAAGTGCACAGATATTACAATAATTATTTTTAGCCTATTATTATTATTACTATAATTATAGGACTTAAGTTATATCGAACACAAGGAAAATGCTACATAAGTGGTTTTACCGCGTAATATGTACACGCCTGTTGTGCTGTTTTTATGTTTTTGTGCATGTAGTTTACATTTATTTTTCTTATTATAAAATAAAAACAAATTATGTAGATGAAACCTAATATAGATAGTTGAACTTATCTTTGCGCGCGGAATTATGTGTGCGTTTAACTTGTATATGCACAGTGACTTTGTGTGCGTGACAAGAGGTACAGTGAAGTACAAAATACAGAAACATTTATTACAACTAAAATAAAAACTTAATATGTAAAATGTATTTTTATTGAACATACAACTATATCAATCTGTATCACTAGAAGAATAAAATGAGGAATTTTCGGATTCGCTGCTCTCTCCCAGGTTAATTATAAATTCAGATTCCATATCAAAATGTCGATAGTATTCTTCCTCTTTCTTTTTGACGTGTCGACAAGTATTACGCCACATCTCCTCATCAATTTGACTTAAACGTTCGTTTATTAAGTTCACTATTCCCATCACATTTTGTTAAAATATTATGCGAAGAAAAATATTTTTTTTAAATTCCCCATACATTTTCTATCGGGTTTAGTTCAGGATGATACGGTGGTAGCCGAAGAACTTTTATCCCATATGGCTGAAGTATGTCATCAATCCTATAACTAATTTGATCTCCTTTATTTTTTTTTATTAAGTCAAACAGTTCAATTTTTTTCATATTTGCATTATACACAATGTTTTTTTCCGTCAATCATCTCTGCATTTCTATTTTTTTTGCATTAGAATTTGGAGCTCTATCATTTTGAACTTTGTGGTATGATGCATTATCAAGCACAAGCACAGAGTTTGGTGGAAGATTCGGTACCAGACGTTCTTTTAGCCACTTTTCATAGTTTTCTGCATTAATGTTAGAGTGGTACTCACTGGAAACACTACTGGCTTTGTATGTCAATAGTGCGTTAGGTACGAACACTTGTTCTGAACCAGCATGTACAATGATAATTCTTTGTAATAATGACTTGCCGTTAAATAACAGCCATACTTTATTATTTAATTTTTTTGAATTATGTTAGTATTCATGTCAAAACCGGTGTTTAATATTTTTACTAAATCAAATTAAGCTCATATTATTGGCTTTTTTTAAAATTAGTGCAATGTTTATCTGTATTAATGTATCTAGTATTAACCAAAAATAGTAGTGTTTCTACGATATATTTTATTTCTTTAATTTACAATTGTCACAATAAAACAAATATCTTAGAAAAGGAGTTACGTTTATTTAAACACAAAGAAATAAAGAAAACTAGATACAAAACATTATAAAAATCTCTTAAAAATTCTTAAAAGTAAACCTACGAATAGGTTTAGTAAAACATAAAAGTAGTAGGAACCCGGTTTGCTCCAGATTTTCGGCGTTCGATGGGCATCACCAGCTAAAAAATAATAATAAAAAAAAAAAAAGTTTGGTGTCAAATTGGGGGTTTTTGCCCATGCCCGATCGATTGCGCTTTTGCTATCACTAGGCTCATTAAGCTCTATTCATTACTAATTACGTCATGCAGCGGTAAACAATGGACGGTGATAAGCTTAGGGCCATTAGTGGTTAAGTGAAACAACAATGGTATTGTAAGTAAGTCATTTTATTGGTAAAATAACACTCAAATAAACTACATAATTTCAAATCGTTGTGTAAAGTATTTGCACCACAGTGTATCAAGAAGTCATTCAGTGACTTATTGTTATAAATATAATACAGATACATTATACAGTATTCTCCACAAACCATGGTATAATCATTTTGTACTCTAGCTATATTGTATGACCATATTCTACAATTTCTCTCTAGAAACTTTCGGTGATATCCCTGTGGAGACCGACCATATGAATCAAAGTATTGTCCAATACGTTGTTTATCAATATGTATTGCGATCCAATGGGAACCTGGTTTATTATCAGCGTCCAAATTGCTCACGATATAGCATGGAACTGGAACATGTATCGGTAATCGGTTTGCCGCGTAAACATTATTTTCAATGTTTGCATCAATTTTTTTCAAACATTTATGTGTGTCTAAAGTATCCATGAATACTGTTTAGGTATGGTGATCTTATCTGCTCTAGCGATTGAGTATTAATGTGCACCATCTTAACCAAACTTGATATAAATCATGATATGTAAAGTTGATATCAATATCATCATATTATATGAGGGAGAAAAAAATAAAGGTTTTTTGTAGTAAATTTTTTATTCAATACACATTAGATATACAAACAAAAACCTATGAATAATATACTTAACTACTATAGTCTACTGAAATATTGCGATTTTTATCTATTTCTATAACATTATCGAATTCTGCATAAACAACGCAATTGATCGTTTGAGTCAGAGCAGATTCAAAGCGAACTTCTAATCTAACACTACCATGTCTAATTAGATTCCAATGACTAGATGAATTGGCTGACAAATCAGGTGTGAGATCAAATGCTAGCAAACAATAACCTTTCGAATACTTATCGTGAGATATCCCATTACCTTCGTTAAGAAAATGTATTCCTGTTCCTGAGAATAATGTGTGATTAGTTGTGGTAAAAATATTATTATCAAAAGATGGTTGTAAAGCTTTTGAAGGAATTTGTTGACCGTCAATATATAAACAAAAGGAATTCATTTTATAGTTCTCAAAATTATATGGATTTTTAGACAAACAACCATTAAATGCTGCATTATTTACAAATCCAACTATACATCTCTTGGGTACCTGTCCCAAAAATATATTGTCTAATGTCTTGCCTTGAACCCCTGACGGTATCGTTAGAACTTTTACTTCGGCTCGAGTTATAGGATATTTTGCAGTAGTGGTGGATAAGACTTTTTGATGGGCAAGTAAGACGGATGGGTTAATTTTTGTCCTTCGAACAAGGAGAGTCGCATCTGTTATTTTAATTTTGTATTTAACATCATCTGTTGGGGCCATCAAGTTAAATGTTTCACGTGATCTAACCAATTTAATACACATCTCAACACCATTAATTAAAAACTTTTCTTGATTGAATATGTCACCATGAAGGTGTCCTATCATTTCGAATTCCTTACTTTCTGAAACTAATTGTTGTCTTTTAGTAAAACCTGAATTTTTTTCATCGGTTGAGTCCATTTTACCAGCTGTATCTTCGTACCAAAGGCTACACGTTAAATGAGATTCTTTAGCATTGGGTGAGTAATTCAAAAGAGTTTCAATGTAAGCTCGATAAGCATATGTATTATTTGGCGGTGAAACCAATTTTTGGTTCAAATAAACATCGAGTTGAGTAAAAACTGAATGAAGCCAATTGTTTACAGGTGCTACAACAGTTGAAGCTGCCAGTTTTGAAGAATCCTCATTTAATATTTTTGCTTTTAAATGAATCAGAGTGTGTGACAAGTCTATATAATCATCGCCAGTTCCAGGGACTTGAAATTCTATGGGGCCATCGTCAGCTAAAGATGATATTGGTTTGTAGTGCACCCACATTCCACTTTCTATGCTTGTTTGTGTTGATGGTAAAGCAAACAAATCTAATTCAGATTTTATACATTCACAAGAGTGACTATGTAAGAAAGACATAGTTTTTAAATTTATGAAAATATATCTCCTTGATATTGACGAGTTGACTTTTGACTCTTAGCACCTCTTCCTTTACCGTTCGATGAACGAATGGCTGTTTCAAGACGTTTTCTTTTAGTTATATATCCTGAACCAGTCATGTTTAATTTATCAATTTTTTGATCTGCCCTTTTCAAAATTGAACTAATTTCCTTTAAGTCGTGATTTTATTGATTCATCCATGGGCCGTGCACGTGCCATATCAGATAGAAGTCCAACACCCGCACTCATAGCTTCCTTTCCGATCGCTTTAGCACCACTAGAAAGCAAAGGTAAGACAGATCGAAATAACCCTCCCAAAAACCCCCAATGCCATGTCCGCGTTGATAAGGAGCTCCTCTGTAGACGACTCCTATTCCAGAACCAGCTTGATGGGTATAATAATGTTCGTACGGACAATTTATGTTATTGTGTGGTATACATTATAATTTTCTAAAGTGTAGTTTAATACACACTGTTCCAAACTGGAATGGTATTTTTTGACTGGTATTTGATCTTATATCTATTTCAATTGTATCGAATTCTCTGCGCATGACTGGTAAGTAGTGAGGAGGGGAAAACACGTGCATTTTATTTGCTCCGTATACATATTTTGAAGGATCTAGTGGTATAATTCTTAGTAAAGCGCTCATAACATCCCCAACAATCTGTGGTTCCACTATATCACAATAAACAAACAGTTGTGATGGTAATCCCAGATGTAAGTTTGCAGGACGTTTGCCAAACGTCTTTCCCACAAAATTTCTATTAGGTTCAAACCCTAATTGAATACCTAACTGAGGTGATAGTGACAAGGATATAATTGAATCATCTGCAATTGTCACAGATACAAACTTGGATATTTCATCGTAACGAAAGGTAAATTTTTCTCTTATATTATTTAAAGCTGTTAAAATGTGATCAATATTATCATAGTTGGTAGCGGGGATGTGTTTTTTATAGTGAACAATTGAAGGATATTTTTCATTTGGCATTAACATTTTCTTAGTAATATAAACAATATTTTCATGTTCTTGAACAGTAAACATTGTACATGGGTACTGAAATTCAACAACACCTACAGTCCATTCCCCTTCTAATTTAATTGATTTTGGTAATTTTGTTGAAAACCTTGTCGTCATATTATCTGGAAAATATTCCATTGAACTGTTGCTTAGTAATGTTAAATAAAAACTTCCTTTCATTATATCTGCTTTAAATCAGATACCAAAACCCAACTATTAAAATTAATCAGGATAACCTTTCCACTTGACAAGCACCTGCTTTCTGCTACCAGAATATCGAGAAGTTATTATTTTATCTATTTTGTGGTCTGAAGTGGGGCTAGGTGGAGTAACTTTTTGTAATTCTCTTTCATAAAAAGTACCTTCTATATCTTCATTTTGTAAATCTTTTAAGGTGTACACAACCCAAGGCGATCTAGGGATTACAGTTGAAACAATAAAAATTTCATCACTCCAGTTAGATTCGTACCCCTTTTGGAAGATATGTTTGTATTTTGTGATTCTAACATGATCACCCACGTGAAACTTTGGTAATGAGATATCTCCTAATGACCTTTTATTTTCTCGAGCATACAAATTGTTCCAAACAGTCATAATGTTACTAGAACTTACATCACATGGAGGCATTTTAATACTTGAATGAAAACTATGGTTATACGCATATAATAAATCTTGTAAAATATTTATATATCTGTATGTATTTTTATGTGTAAAGTAACGCCACATTTTTGACTTGAGTGTTCTTTGAAATCTTTCTACAATACTAGCCTTTATATCAGGATTATTTGTCGTATAATAATTAATATTTTTGCTCTTAAAATATTGACGATCATCTTTGGAAACAAACTCAGTACCCTTATCAGACTGTATGTGAGTTGGAACTGTATGAGCTTCCTCAAAAATACTCTTAAAACATGTTTTGATTGTTAAAGAATTTTTATTTTTCATCGGTCTCGCATAAGCATACTTACTAAATACATCAATAACACACAATATATAGTTATAACCATCATTATATTTACAATATGTTCGCATGTCACTTAAATCTGCTTGCCACAGTTTATTAAGATCAGATACGATATATTTGTTTCGAAGAAACTTTTTGTAAACCGGTTTATGAAGTGTGTACGTTTCTTGTGATTGCAACTATTTCTTGACATCAGTTTTATTCATTTTTCCTTCCATAGCTTTTGCAAGTTTGTCAATACTGGTGTAACCAGCAGGGTGTGATGCATCATAATAAATATTGTGAATTTCTAGTAGGGGGTCCATTTTTCCCAATCAATTTTCTTTTTCTAGTATACTTGTTTTCAGATGCAGGTGTAGAATATTCCTCGCCACCAGATATTTCACCAAAATCTTTCAACTGAAGTTGGTTAATATACTCACTTCTCTTCGGATTACCAATATAAGTGAGTGGGACTTTTAGATCCTTCAAAGCTTTAGCAAATTTTTCCCATCCTATTGGATCACTTCTTTTCAATGGTCTTAATGAATCATTGACTAAATCTACAATATTGCTCCCATTTATTTTGTTACTATCCACTAGTACTGTACCATCATCGTTCCAGTGTACTTTGTTTTGATTTGTTAATAAGAAGTTTAATAATGACTCACCTTTATTAATGTAAGATTTAGGTATTAAACTTAATATGTGTTGTTTTGAGTATATAGATTTATTTTCAACTGTGTCGCTTTCTTTGTGTCTTCTTCTTTACTCGATGTCTGATCAACAATTGGATCTTTGTTGTTTGGGCCACTACTTTTATCATATTGTTCTTTTTTCAAAAGTGTTTCAGATAAATCCATATTTGAGGTTATTATTGGGAGTTGATAAGGCTGACGATCTTCTCCAATGAAGTGCAAATACCTTTGTAATGTTTGTAAGTATAAAATCCATTTTTTTCTGTCGTCATCGTTACTTTTAATAATATTTTGCATTTCAGCATCTAATCGTGATTTAGGATTTTCTTGTGGCTTGGTTTTTAGTTTATTTTATCAATCAAACTTGGTTCCACCAGTAACATTTCCTTAGCGTGTTCCATTTTAAACAAGACCACTAACTAATCCACTTAATATGTAACCTAAAATAATAGGTAGAAATGCACCACCTTTTTGAACAATTATATTTTTTCTAACTTTGGTTGTAGTTTTACGAACAAGCTTTCGGAGTAATGTTATATATTGTTTTAAAGATTTTTTATCCTTTTCTTTTAATGGGACTTTGCCTTGTAGCACATTATGAATACACTCACACATACAATTTATTTCATCTTCATCACATGATTTTAATAAAGCTTTTTGATAATTTGGTTTTAAAGTGTGCAGTGCGACGAGCAGCTCTTTATGCGTCTTTAAGCTTCCCAGCATTATTTGTAAATGATAGAACTTTGTTGGTTCTTATCGTATTTAAACCTTCTTTTCGGTACATAAACTGAACAGTTTTTGTCAGTTGGGAATATATTTGTCTTAAAACGACACATGTCATTTGTATCTTGTTTGAGATCTATCATCAAATAACCATGTGCCTCTGTCGTTGCATCTTTGTAAGCTTCTTGAACTTTAACATTATCAGGTGAGACTTGACGAGTTAAATATCGAATTTGTGTTTTATCACGGGGCTTCTTAAAATAAATTATATAGCTCGAATTTAACGAAATATCTCTTTGACCTTTTCCTTGATGAAACAGATTTTGAGTTATATAAAATACGCTTAAATTTCTGTGGTGACTACCTTTTGTAAACATATCTACAATGCGACCATCAGATTCTCTCATCAGATCATCTATTATAATCAAATTGGCTTCCTTACCATTGAACATGCTTAAGTCAGGTAATCCTTGAAAGTAGTTGACATTTTTCAAATTGTATAAAGGTTGCATCTCATCAAAACACCATGTTATTTGGGAAAAAGATGTGTTACATATTTCTTTCACATTATTAATAAATTTCGTAACAAAATTTGATTTTCCACAATCACTAGGTCCTGCAACTATTGCAGTAAATGGATGAATAAAATGTTTCATTTTTCCTTACGTGTGGATAAGACGAGGTTCAAGAAAACAATAAGTTTTTTTTTCTTTTAAAACTATTTTATTGGTTCTTAAACTAAACATTACAATGATACAATATAGGTAAAAAACAAAAGTAAATACATGTAAAACCATCTCAAACATTGTACAAACTTACACAACTATATATACAAAATTTTGTTAACAATGACTAGTATTAATAATTAATAATTGAACTTATTGAATAAATTATTATTTATCCTAATTTATAATGACCCCAAGCTAATGTATCAACATTATTAGGTAAAATATGTCGTTTCGTATCGTTATATGACAAAGATATTTTATTTACACGTTGAGTAACAAGGTTATGTTTTATAGATCTAAATCTAAACATCGTTGAATATTCAATTGTTTTGTTAAAAAGACATGACTTATAATTTTCTATTTTCATTTTTTTAGTGACACATTTGTTTACCCCTTTAGCCTTAGCTATAAATTTATCGTCTACTTCTAATGCATACATTTTTGATCTTAGGCCTACAAATTCTTTAAAATTTTTACCATTATTCTCATCTTTAAAATAACCTAACTTTTTTTTATTAATTTTTGGATAACCAAATATGTTATTATCTTCGTAATCAGATGTTTCAAAGCGTGAATGTAAATCAGGTTTAATATCATTATAAAAATTTTCACAAAAAATTTGATATATTAAGCTATCGGTATCGGTATATAATAATTTTATTTTACCTGGAAACTTTGTTAACATATAATTATAATGAAAATCGTACATGAGTGTTTTAGGAATATCTAAAATACAGAAACCTAAATAAATAGGTTTATTTTGAATAACCTTAGTTTTACGTAATTGTATTGCAACTAAATTATTTGAAAAAACAGTTGAGCTATGAAACTCTGGTTTCGCAATTAAATCCCTCGCACCGAGGATTTTGCCTCGATTTTCCCAATGACCTAATAATTTTACATTTACACGTTTTTCTACATTCTCCATTGTCTTTCCGAAAACTGAATTAATCATTAGTTTATAGAAATCTTTTTCAAAATCAGATTTAGCTGATTGCCGCAACTTTGTATTTATGTCTATATATTGTTGTAACCACGCACTTTGTTTAAACTTTAAAATTCTGTGAATTTTTATTAATTTTATACCCATTTCAATGCACTGTTTTAAATTTCTGTAATGTATTATGTATTTAGTTTTATTGTAAAGGTTTGGCACTAATTTAATATCCTTAGAGTTACCAATACATATGTTTTCGGGGCACAAAGGCAAATCTGAATGCAAATCGTGTAGTTCAATGGGGTATTGTAAATCTACCTCTAATATAAACCCACATTCTGAGTCATCAGGAACATTATAATCTGTATTCAAGCTTACCTATTCAAAACCCCCAAACGGAAGATATTGCGACATAGCCCACCCGTAAAGATTATTAGCATCAAAATATGTTAAAAAAGATGTTGGTTTATCTTTATGATATTCTTGCATGTATTTATTATTAGCTTTAGCATAACGATTGAGATATACCCCCACAAATTCCCGATTTCACAAATGCTATTTGATCGAAATCTGTAAGTAATTCTAATTTAATTTTCGTGCATTTTAATTAACATGGCATCCCAACTTAACCCAGGGGCTGTATAGTAATGAGTACGGTCTAATCCATAAGTTTGCAAACATAGGGTTCTAAAATTTTCAAATACATCAGTTAATAATAAAACATCGGTTTTAAGATATAAGTTAGAATAATCCAACATATCTTTACAATGAAAATATTGCCAAACATCTCTAGCATGATTGTATTCGTCGTCAGAAATATGTGAATCAGTTAAAGAACTGTAAAAATTATCTTTACTAGGGTCACTCCCTAGTAAAGATAATTTTTAACAGTTCTTAAGGGAATCATAAGATGTCATAAATTCGTATGGATAAACTCCTTTCCTTCTGTTTGAAACGTTTGAAATCGTCATAGTTCGGAAAATTATAATTTAGGCTGCCTACGCACTGGCGACCATAGACGCGGCCAGGCCGCCGCGGCCATGGTCGCCGGTGCGTAGGCAAGCGCGACATGTGGACGGCCGAAAAATTTGCAGTCGACTTCCAAGGGTGTGTCAAGATGGACGTGCAGAAGATAATCACGCTAACTGTGCTTGTGTATTTACTACGAAAACGAAAACGGAAGATTTCACGTAAAAGACAGTTTTGGGTGCATCCATTACTTTGCGAGAGAAAGACTAAAGGATTATATTATACTTATTTTTTGGATTTAAAAATGTATGAGAAGAGATTCTTTAATTACATGAGAATGTCAACGAATACTTTTAACCTGTTACTGGATACAATAAAACCAAAAATTACTGGAACTGGTAACAACTATCGGAAATGCATTCCAGCAGAAGAAAAATTAGTAATAACAATAAGGTAAGCTTTTTCTTTTTTAAATACAGAATGTTTAAAAAATACGTGATATATTTTAAAGGGTGTTTCGGAATGGAGTATTGTGTACAGGAAAAATAAAAATAATGTGATAGGGCCTTTTTTTTACTTAAACTGCTAAATGGATTTTTTTGTAAATTTGAATTATACAAGACTCGATTCTGAATCACCCTAAACCACCACTGTTGTGTTTTTCACAACAACCTGTATAATTCATTGACCAAGGTTTTGCCACTTTAAAAAATTTATGAACTATTGTTCAGTAGTATTCTACTTTACGACTTTGAAAAGGAGAGGAAAAGGGCTTGCTTATAACATGTTTTTAAATATTAAAAAACTGAAGTAGATAATCAAATTATTTGTATTTTCATAACTTAAAAAATGGCAATTGTGAACCATCAATCATTCAAATTGGGAAATAGGTCTATCATTTCTGAATTTTGAGAAATATCAGAATAATGAGTATGAGTATCGCTGTAATTTGAATCATCTGATATCCTGTTGGTAGTAGAATAACCTGAATAACTCGGTCGATGCGGGTCATATTCTTGGTCGTTAAGAGTATTGAAATTACTTGAATAGTTTATGCGCGCTGTTGTAGGTTTACAGTTCGGTTGGTATTTTTCTATAATTTCCATGATTTCCATTTTCGCTTTGGTCTTCATTGCAGCAGGGATTGTTTGAAATCTTTCGAGGAGGGATAAAAGAAACAGTCTGTCACAATTTGAATCATTCTGTGTAGTCGCTATGGTCTTATGCAGAACTGAAATTAGAGGGTCTGTATCGGATTCTTCGTTTGGTATTTTTTTCTTCCTTTTTGTTCTAAGCGATTTTGATGCAGACTGTTGAGTCTCAAGATCAGAAGATCTTGCACTTTCATTTTCTTGACTTGCCTCTTCGAGACTATTTTCTGTTGCGTTTGTGTCCAGCACTGATTTCAAAAACAGTAATTGGTTGAAATAGGTGTATTGTGATTTACGTTTTGCAGCAGAACCACTTTTGACATCTTTAAGACGGCGCAGCTCTCTTGTGAAACAGTCTCTAAGGTTTTTCCATCTTTTTTGGAGAGTAATGCCTGTAAATCAATAAATAAATGTAGTACATATTACAAAACTAATATTATGTTTATTAATGTGAATTTTATTTTCAGTTATTTGGCTACTGGGTGTTCTTTATCTCATATAAGTCATGAATACCGTATAGGGCTTCCTACAGTATCGGAAATAGTATTTGATGTTTGTGAAGCAATATGGGAGATATTAAAACCAATTGTGATGCCACAATTGACCAGAGATAAGTGGATTCAAACGGCTGAAGGTTTTCAAAAATACGCCCAATTTCCTAATTGCATCGGAGCCATCGACGGCAAGCACATTAGAGTTATCAAACCACAACATTCGGGATCTCTTTATTACAATTACAAGAATTATTTTTCAATCGTGTTACTTGCAATATGTGATGTAAATTATAAATTTCTTTACGTAGATATTGGAGCATACGGCAAATGCAGTGATTCGTCAATTTACAAAGACTCTGTATTTTATCATAGGCTTTTAAATAATGATCTCGATATTCCGAGCAATAACCCCATCAAAGAAAATGGCCAATCAATGCCGTTCGTTTTAGTGGGTGATGAGGCGTTTTCACTATCGGAACATATGATGCGACCGTATGCTGGGAGAAACTTGAATAATGTAAAGACTAATTTTAATTATCGACTATCCCGTGCCCGCCGCTATATTGAATGTACATTTGGAATATTAGCCAATAAATGGCAGATTCTTCACCGACCCCTAAACGTCAAGAAAGAATTTGCAGTTGTGATTATAAAAGCTCTATGTGTGCTTCATAATTTTGTGCGAGAAAGAGACGGATATGATTTCAAGGACACGTTAACTGTACCAGAGGCTTTATTAGAAATACCTGCATGTTTACCTAATAGAGCAAATAGAACATCAACCGAATATCGAGATATATTCGCAAACTACTTCAGTACCGATGGTCGCTTGCCCTGGCACAATTTGTAAATATATGGGTGCGTACCTACGACGGCTGCTCAGTTTGTGCGTTGAGGCACTTGCTCGCCGCGAGCCGCCATTGCGCGCCGTAAACAAAATGGCGTCGAACGCACATGCGGTATGAGTAATCTTTTTAAAAAGTTATTCCAATCATTACGAAAACCTGGGAAATTTTAGCAAATAATTGTCAAAACTCATGTGCAAAGCGAAAAATAGTAGAAATAAAATAGTTATACTTTGACAATTACCTATTTGCTAAAATTTCTTAGATTTTGAATGAACGGAACAACTTTAAAAAAAAATCACTCATGTCACATATACGTGTCGAATGCTACTACAGCACCTGCTGCGTTTATTGTAGTTCATCGCATTATTAATTTACTTAGGCATAATAAAATAAAATACTAACCAAGTTCTGCCTTTTCTTTATCTTCCATGGATTCACCGCCAAATATATCGACCACTTCAAGCCACAACTGCCGCTTAACATCTTTATTGGAGTAATCATTTGATGCTAAATCCCATAAACCTCTTCTATTTTCAACTTCAATTATGAACCTTTCCGTGTCGAAATTGGCCATTGTAAAATAATCACTCTGTAGCTAGCTACACGTCTGGTCGCCGCGGCCGATGCGGTAGCACTGATGAATTTTAATACAGAAGTGATGTTCTCGACGGCCACGATTGGTCGCTGGTCGCGTGGCATCAAATTGGACGCCGCGGCCAACGGTGGCCGCTGGTCGCTGGCCGCTAAGTGCGTAGGGGCTATAGCGATTGCCATATAAAGTCCAGAATTCACTGGCCGCCGCGGCCAGGTCGCGGCGACCATGGTCGCCAGTGCGTAGGAGGCCTTAATGTTTCAAGTTGTTTTTCATTTAAATTTCTAGCTAATTGATCTAGACTACAACCCGGTCACAATATCTGTGCACGTGACCTCGTGACGTCATATCGGCGGTCTGGGTACGGTGTGAAAAAAAGTTTTTTCGAGAAATGTGGAGGTAAAAAAAATTTACTAACCTTTTCAAATCAATTTATTATTGATGAAGGGTTTGTTATTAAAAAACAATAATTTTGATTACAAAAACATTTAATATTAAACTCAGTCACTAAATTATTGACTCTATGCCTGACATTGTATCTTCCTCACTCTCACTTTCTGAACTCGCCGAACTGTCTTCCCCTAGTGATATTAAAAGTTGTGTGATGTTGTCATCTGCTAGATGATCCTTTTCCCAGTATTCTCGCTGTAGTCTCTCCACGTGATTCACTTCTTTTTTCCAGTCAGCTGGCGTAATTGACTTAATCGCATTTTTTGTAAGTTGTTCTATGTTCTTTTCCGATTCGTCAATGTTTTTATCTGCCACCCTTTGCTTTACCAAGTTCCATATATATTCGATAGGGCTTAGGTCACAATGGTAAGGTGGCAGACGTACAACTTCTTGGCCATGCTCTCGCATCAAATCGTCGACGACATATTTTTTCGGCGGCTTTGTTCTCAGTATAATGGGATACAATTCCCTCTTTGTCATTTTGTCATTAAATGGAATGTTGTGTTCACGTAGCCAATTTTGCATGTCCGCTTTAAGAGCAGCACTAGTGGGCCCTTCACCGACTGCGTCGAATGGTAGGGTGCATTGTCTATGACAACTATACCGTTCGGCGGTAAATTTGGTATAAGCTTTTCACGGAGCCATTTTAAAAAATTGTTTGTGTCCATCTCGTTATGATAATCGCCGATTTTACTTTTATATTTATAAAGTAATTCTGCACCTTCAATAAATCCATTTTCTCCTCCAGCGTGTACAAGAATCCAACGTTGACCCGGATTTAAATTTTTCTTCACACTGCTGTCTGTATTATTTTGCCAGCATTTACTGACCGTATAGTGGGAATGGATCCACGTCTCGTCCAGGTAGGTAACCGGTTTTTTATCAGCGCCAAGGTCATTATTCTCTTTCATACGGCGTAGGTAGCGAGCCCTCCATGCGGCGATGTCCGGCTTTTGTGTCAATACACAACGGATATTTTTACACTTTTTGAACTTGTAGCCCAATTTGTTAATTAAAATATTTCTTAGATATGTTCTCCCACCTTGAAAATTTAGGTCTCTCTTAACTGCTGCCAGAATTTTCTTCAAAGTTGGGATTTCTTTTTTTACAGCATAAAAACTGTTGATGATATTTCGTATTGCGCAAATTTCAAAATCATCTACTTCGATGCGTTTTTTGTACTGTTTACGCTTCTTACCCGGTGTCGATAATTTTGGTTCTGGGTGGGTTTCTAAATTATTACTAGTACTTGGAGTCGGACTAGCGCCCGGCGAAGTAGGTGGTTGTACTTTGGCTTCATTTTTAATTTTCATTAGAGTCCTCTTTGATATCCCAGTTGCAGCACAGGTTCGTTTCACCACTTGGTCTACAGGTATGGTGTACTGTTTGTTTGCTTTCTCCGATTCAAAAAACTTGAGCACTTTCAAGATTAAATTTCTTGATTCGCTGTGTATTGTTTTTCCCATGACTTCAGTTTAACAGCTACAACAATTTTAATAACAACCAAACCAGTCCAAACCTAACAGTAAACAGTCTAAACTTAACAATAAACATTAAAAAACAAAACAACAATAAAGCGAAAATATCAAAATTATCGGGACGTGTAGCGGCAACGAAGGTGCTAACCGTACTGTCGCACCGGGGAGTGCGCGGAGAGGTGACAGGGGAAGCGGGAGAGGCGCCACATTCCAGCGAGGTGCACAGATATTGTGACCGGGTTGTACATGGTAAAAATTTTAGTGAATCTATAAACCTCAATTCAACTTTTTGATTATTTACATTTATTTTTTTTGAGAACGAGATATATTTTTCCTTTGTTTGAGGGATTATATCTATTTCTCCTTCTAGAATATTTAATGCATGAACAATAAAATGAGAATCGTAATTACTAAGGTTATGCAAAATAATTGGAATATGACCAGCGATTCGAAACTTAGTTTTACAAATATCGTGTGCAACACCTATAAAATTTCCTGTATGCGTATTAAAACATAGTTTATCTTCACCATTTAAACTAGAGTGACATATGAAGCATTCTTTTTCGTTTAAAATCGTTTCGTTTTCTTGATCGGTTAGGGGTTTCTGATTTTTACACAAAAGTGTTTTTTGTACAAATATTTTTTATGTCTTCATACAACCGATCCATAAATACTCGTGTACAATTTGGACCACTGTATGTTACATATTTTGATAGCTTATCATCATATGAACATTTTATGTAGTAACCAAAACTGTAAACTTCGTGTTTATGAATGTCACTTGTACAGGGTGGGCCATAAATTTTTGCACATTTGAAACATGAATAAAAATAAAACTACTAATATTATTTTATTGATGATTTATTTAACGTAATAAACATTTAAAGCAATTTATTTTTTAAAAATGACATCATCGAGATGTGCCCCGTCTCGTCGCTGGCACTCCTGCAATCGACTACGTAAACTTTGGAAAACTTGTTGACACATGCTGCGAGGAATCGCGGCTATCTCCTCGTGGATGTTTTCTTTCAATTGGGATATGGTCGTTGGTTTATTATGGTAAACTCGACTCTTCAGATATCCCCACAAGAAAAAATCGCAAGGTGTAAGGTCTGGGCTTCTTGGAGGCCATGGAATACCTCACCTCTGCGAGAAATTAATTTGTTGGGAAACATTTCTTTGATCACCGGTAAAGTCACATTTGACGTATGGCATGTTGCTCCATCTTGTTGCATCCAAGTCCTGCTGTTGTACCCTTCAAATTCATGTAACTGTGGTGTCAAAAACTCTCGCAATATCTTCACGTATTCCACTGAGTTTACAGTTACGTTATTTCCCTGACTGTTTTCAAAGAAATACGGACCGATTATGCCTTTAGCCGATATGGCAGCCCATACAGTCGTTTTAGGTGAATGAAGGGGCTTTTGGTGTTTAAGGCGAGGGTTTTCCGTGCTCCAGTACCGGCAATTGTGCTTATTTACGAGCCCATTGATGTGAAAATGGGCCTCGTCCGTAAACAATACATTCTCAAGGCTAGAGAATCGCTCCAGCATAGTGTCAGCCAATAACTTACGTTGAATGTAATCGTTTGGCTTCATCTCCTGCACAATTTGAAGCTTATACGGGTGTAGTTTAAGGTCCAAATGCAAAATTCGCCGCAGACTAGTTCTTGGTATTGCTAGAGCCGCCGAACGCTTACGCGAAGATGATTCTGGATCGTTCCGTACGGAAATTTCAACTTCCCGAATGTTCTCTTTGCTTCTTCTTGAACGTGGCCGCCCTGTTTGTTTAATATTGGTTGTCGATCCTGTTTGCTCGAACTTGTTGACCCAAGCTTTAATTAAATTAACACTTGGACACTCACTTATACGCTGTAATCCGTATTCAATTCTAAATAGACGTCGTACAGTAACGTAGGAGTCGTTGTTTTTGTAAAACATTTTTACACAAAAAGCACGCTGTTTTCCCGTGAAGCGCTCCATCGTGACTAAAATTGCATAAAGCGGCGCATCATTCCCCGTACCCCGCGCGCCCCTCCCTGTAACGGTTTTTGAGAAATCGAGTGTTGCCATTTGCAAAAATTTATGGCCCACCCTGTATAAGGTTTTGATGGATTGTTTGAGCAGGATTCAGTTGGATTTAGGAAAGCCTCAAAATCAGCATATATTACGAAAGGTATTTTTAACGCCCTATTAAATTTATCAAATTTTAATATATTATTTGGAACAGGTTTACCGAACCAGTCTTTACCACTTGTGACACCGTTTGGTATTTCGGTTTTTACATGGGAACAATCGTTTAGCTGATGATTGCATAACCTTTCTTGTGTTGGAAAGTGTAATAAACATCCATCATAAATGTAAACTGCATGTTCTTGATTGGAAATTTGACTACTTACCAAACGTGACAAATTTTTGATATAGCAAAAATGATTAATATTACTACATGAAAAAAATTGTAAATTAACGTGACTAGTTTTTCTAGATTTAATTAAAAATAACGGCCCCACTACACTATGCTTTTTTGTTTTGATGTCATATTCTAATCCAAAAACGTTTATACTAATATCGTTCAATCTTTCAATTTTTGATATATCACACATTTTAACCGGAAAAGATACTCCTGTAAAGTTTAGTTTATTTGAGTGCACCATGTAAGATGAAACTCTATCCGAATTTTTGGTAACTGGGTATAATGCTGAAAGCAAAGCCCATTTAAAACAAACTATCATTATTCTTTACATTAATTACCGTTTTTTTAAGTTTAATGTCTCTAGGTAATTCAATATATGATTTCCCGCGTAACGGATCAAATTTATTTACATTCATATCTAAACTATTAATTTTTTTAAGACTCCAACCGCTATCTTTTTTCTCAAAAGAACTAATTTTGGTTACAAATGTGTCACAAAGAGATGTAAAGAAAATATTAAAGTCATCACCTTGCATTATTATATAATTTGAAGTTTGGAACTCAAATGTGTTAGAAATATTTTTTGTTTCTTGAACAAAATCTGCATGCAACACATAATTTACTTTAAAAATTGCCAGTGATCGAATCAATTCTTCAAATAATGTTATTATTTGATTTTTGATAGACTCCATAAATATTTCGGGTGTCTCGAATGTTTTTAATTCTTCACATTTACTATTGATTTTATATGACATTATTCTATTACCAAAAGTTGATTCAACGACTACGAGGGGAGGTCCAAAAGTTCGCGGAATGAAAGGGTTGTTAATAAAATATAACAATAAATTTATTTTTCCTTTTCAATATAATCACCCTTAAGTGTAATACATTTATTTGATCTATGGATTAATTTTTCTAAACCATCGAAAAAATATTTTTTGTCTTTGGCCTCAAAATGCGCCGAAATTGCCTCCTTCATTTCGTTATCGTCGGAAAATTTCCTTCCCCTTAGCTCTTTTTTTAAATTTAGAAACAAATAAAAATCGCTAGGGGCCAGGTCTGGACTGTAGGGTGGGTGAACAAGTGGTTCGAATCCATGCGTGTGAGGAGCAGCCATGGCAACTCGGCTCTTGTGAACCGGCGCGTTGTCTTGCAAAAGCAACACACCCTTGGCCAATTTTCCACGACGTTTTTCTTTAATTGCCTCCTTTAACTTTTCCAATATTGTGGCGTAGTATTCTCCGGTTATAGTGGTACCTTTTTCTTTATAATCAATCAGTAATATTCCCTCACAATCCCAAAAAACAGTGGCCATCAACTTTCCAGCCGATTCTGACACTTTGAATTTCTTGGGAGGTGGTGTACCCTTTTTGTGCCATTGCATGGACTCCTGTTTTGATTCAGGTTCAAAGTGATGAACCCATGTTTCATCTCCAGTAACAATCCGCTCCAAAATCTGCACAGGGTTGTCTCCACACACCTCCAAAAAGTGCTTAGACGCGTCGATGCGCTGCTGTTTTTGAAGCGGCGTGAGCATTCTCGGCACCCATCTTGCACTGACTTTTGTCATGCCCAAGTGGTCCTGCACGACCACTGAAATGGTCCGCAAAATGGTTGTATCTGATACTCCAACAAATGCAGATAATTGTTTTTTCTTTAAACGTGTGTCTTCCAGTACAAGTTTTTCGACTTTTTCGACGATGTCTGATGTGGTGGCCTCAACTGGCCGCCCAGAGCGAGGGTCGTCTTCAATTGAATCTCGACCATGTTTGAAAAGTCCATGCCACTTATAAACCATTGTTTTACCAGGGCACTGATCTCCATAAACGGCTTCCATTTCATTTAAAATGGTTTGAACGTTTTTTCCTTGCTTGGTAAGGAATTTTATCACAGTGCGATGTTCAATTTTCTCCATAGTTGCAGTTTGCTTCCGGATTGACTTGTTTAGCAGGCGAGTACTCGTAAACGAATGGCGCTATAGGGTTGAGATTTTATATATATACTAATTATGAGTGCTCAATTAGTATGACACTAAGCGAGCTACCCTATCCCCACTCCATCCCCTCCATTCCGCGAACTTTTGGACCTCCCCTCGTATTAAATTTTCTAAAGTACTATGAGATTTTGTAACATTACTTTTATGAAGATTACTTTTTAAATGGTTTGCGAAATACCTTTTACGAACTAATATTTGACAAAAAGAACAGTTCATCATTTCATCACTCACACTGTTAGATCCGGTTGACGATGTAGATGCCCTATCTTCATATCTTGCTATTTTTGCGCTAGTAGCGTTTTCCTGATGCATTTTTCTATTTAATTCTCCTCCGGTCTGAAGAGTAGATTCACTGGAAAGACAAAAAAAAAATATTATAAGTTTGGAGTGAACCCTATTAATGTAGTAAATATTATTTTAAAGTAACATATTACAATAACACTTACTTGATATTTGTTTCAACCTTTTCACATAAGTTGTAGAGATCTTCGTTGAAAGCATCGTCAAACACACCAGATGTCTCCACTTTTTCACAAATTTTGCATAGTTCGTCTTCAAAGTCACTCATATTTTCTGTGTCAATAGACGTGCAAAAGAAAGTACTGACACAAACTTCACTGTTCTCCATTGTTGATTTAGAAAAGGGTAACAACCAGTTACAATGTACAAAGTCGAATGATATTCTTCACACGTTTACGAAGGTTTAAATAAATGTAGAGCAGGTACTTAGCTACGTTATTAAAATAGGCTTACATTATTACACTAATGACTTAAAGAGCTCAAAAATTTTAATGTGACTCGTTAATTGTTTTTAAAATTGTATTTCTTACAATTCTCTGCGCTTGCGATGTCCTTTGTTATGTTATAAACAAGTTTCTTCGTTTCTTTGTAACTGTCATTAGCATCATTGGTGTAGTATTTTAATTTGTAATCGGCATATTTCCATTGTTGTTCAGTTGGAACTTTTTCTATTTTACTCAAATTAAATATCTCAATTTTTATAATATGCGTTGCGTGTAAGTTATCGTCAGCATTGGTTGAAATAAAAATATTGCCATCTTTGTGAGCTCGCGACACCGTTGATGACATCTTTTTTGTCTGCTTACACTTTTTGATTTCAAAAAGTGTGTCTAGGTTGTCTTCCGATTTAACTCTTTTCAATGTTTTTGGTAGTTTGTGAGTTATGTTATCTTGGCTTTCTTCGTCGTTAGAAAACGAATAATAATAATGTTTAAAAGTATTTTCTTCGGTGTTAAATGAAGTCTGCAACAACAATAACAAATGCTTAATATACATCCTAATATTATAAATGTGAAAGTTTGTGAAGATGGATGGATGTTAGTTACTCTTTCACACAAAACCTACTTAACAGATTTGGATGAAATTCGGCATAGTAGTTGTTAAAGCACTGGATTAAAACACACAATACTTTTTACCCCGAAAAAATTTACAGTGTCCCCGTGGGGTACTGTATTTATGCAAATGGAGCAGCGGGCAAGTATATTAATAAGTATAATACTTTATTAAACAATGAAAATATATTATAACATTCACCTCCATAGTAGTTGTAGAGCACTTGTCACACAAACTTGTACAAAAAATAACAACTTCACCACACGATGACCGACTGTGACAATACTTAAAACTTTCGGCCATTATATACAAAACTTGTGGAATGCTAATTGTATTTCAACACAACTGTTATCGTTGGGTTAATGGAGGCACACATTCCGTCCCTAACTATCGCTAAAAATTATTTCGTCAATAATTACATTCCATTGATAACACATTAGTACCTGTTGAGCAAGTTAGAACTTGCACATCGAAATTTTTAATATACATTGAAATGATTGGACATCTTCATGGTGATATATTCAACCAGGAAAAGTTTTTAATTTGTTCCATTTAACACCTTCATGGTGACATATTTAATCAAGAAAAGTTTTTAATTAATGGTGTTGAGATGTATAGTTGGATTTGTAAATAATGCAGCATTTAATGGCTGTTTGTCTAAAAATCCATATAATTTTGAGAACTATAAAATGAATTCCTTTTGTTTATATATTGACTGTCAACAAATTCCTTCAAAAGCTTTACAACCATCTTTTGATAATAATATTTTTACCACAACTTATCACACATTATTCTCAGGAACAGGAATACATTTTCTTAACGAAGGTAATGGGATATCTCACGATAAGTATTCGAAAGGTTATTGTTTGCTAGCATTTGATCTCACACCTGATTTGTCAGACAATTCATCTAGTCATTGGAATCTAATTAGACATGGTAGTGTTAGATTAGAAGTTCGCTTTGAATCTGCTCTGACTCAAACGATTAATTGCGTTGTTTATGCAGAATTCGATAATGTTATAGAAATAGATAAAAATAGCAATATTTCAGTAGACTATAGTAGCTAAGTATATTATTCATAGGTTTTTGTTTGTATATCTTATGTGTATTGAATAAAAAATGTACTACAAAAAACGTTTATTTTTTCTCCCTCATATAATATGATGATATTGATATCAACTTTAAATATCATGATTTATATCAAGTTTGTTTAAGATGGTGCACATTAATACTCAATCGCTAGAGCAGATAAGATCACCATACCTAAACAGTATTCATGGATACTTTAGACATACAGAAATTGAAAAAAATTGATGCAAACATTGAAATAAATGATAGATCGCCCGACGATTTGTCTTACTGGAAGCTCTTCTGGAAGGACGTCTTTATGTCCTGCCGGAAGATAGTAATGAGTCCTGCTAGCAGTACGTAATTTGTATGAAATTACGATTGGTCCTTCCAGCAATACTGTGACCTTGAACATTATGAGTGTACTAATCAGAAACCTTTGGCCAGTTTTCAATAGAATAAAAGTCTATGTTTTTAATAATTTAAACACGTATATTTGTAACAAACAAAAAATGCAGAAATTTTAATTATGCTGGAATGCATATGATATGCAAAACAGTTTCTACCAGTTTGTGGTGAACAAAGTACACACTTTTTTCCACATGCAATGCAATAAAAACTAGCCTTTTGCTGCCTTTTGTAAATTCTTGAGCATATAATGCACTTTCTTTGGACTCTTTGTCTACTGTCGTCTTTAGACAAAGCCTGCAATATATGCTCACCTCCTAAAGCTGGTTGATGATTTGAAGGCTGGTTCTCTTTTTGTTCATTAATCAAAAATCTAAGCATATATGCGATGCACCCAATTCTGCGTTCGCCACACTTCCTCTATGGATAAACCACCTTGACGAACATGATTGTTAATGTCGATGGCAGGAGCACCGTCAAAATACTGTTCCACGTATTGAGTTCTAGGTATTTCTTTAACAGTACTGGCTCCAAATCCATCATATCGTGTTTTGCACGCTGGTGCTCCCGGCAATGTAGTACCACATGTAGAAACAAAATTATGAATCTTTCGATCTCTCCAGGCTGTGGCAAATACTTCAATATCCTCCAATTCTGTTTTCGCAGTAATGGTAGATCCTTTTCCTGGTGGACAATTTTCCTGAAGTTGTTTAAGGGGAAATTTCGCATGGGCAGTTTTAACAATTCCAATGAAGAACAACCCTTTTTTACGCAATTCGGTTGCTGTTTTTACAGACGCAAACCATGAATCACCAACAACTATACGACCAGTACCGTGCCAGGGATCCTTCAGTCTCAGAGTAGTTGCTGTGCCAGCACCTAGCTGTCTTTGCCATTTTTTTTCTGCCATGCTGGCCTTGCCTTCATTGATTTCTAGACGTAACATTATCCTAGTGCTACTGTCGGCCAAAGTTTTAGCCTCACAACCAACTCCTTTAGGCTTACGTTTAATTTTAATGACACTTGGCATTCCCTTTTCAAAATAATTACCCCGATCATACCAAGCGAACATAGATTCGTCGACGGTAAGTTTGTACGAAGGAGTCAATGCACTAAGCCACCGTTTATTGACCATATCAATGAGAGGTCGTACCAAAAACCATCGATCATCATCTACATGTTGGTGCGTAAATGACAAATTCATTAAAATTTCTTCAAAACGGTGCTTGCTCATACCAAATCTCGTTCCAAATGCAGGTGGTGGAAAAACTCTGGTTTCATCGGTAGACCAATAGTCTCGCCTTTCTGGTAAAATATTAATACACATGGCGTATAATACCCCAAAAAATTTTAAAAGTTCTTGTCCTTTTATAAAGTTTCGTCCTAATCTTGCATTGGTATAGCGTAGTATATCGTCAATTCTGTCCAACGGGAAGAATAATAGCCAGACATCAATTTCTCGGATATTCACACTGTTTAGATCGATATGTAGTCGTGGCTTGTACTTTATGTCTTTGTAATTATTAATGGTGATATCTATTTTCATTAGCCAGTCAACATTCATACCACCAGACGTCACTGTCACTATTGATTGACTAAATTCCATAGAAGGCGGAGTTGGAACTATAGTATTAGTTTCTTCATCTGACTCTGAATCAGAAGACGACGACGAAGACGACATTTCTAGCTCAGCTGAAGCCGTATAACGCTTTCGCGACCTGAAAATAATAAAGGAATTTAAATGAGTGGTCGTGTGTACTTAAGAACACGTTTAACCCATATATCTAAACAGAATACGGTATTTGACTACATGCAAAAATACTGATTTTATTATACTTAAAATACTTATTGGTCATTGTTACATAATAAATATATGAAGAAAAAAGATAATAGGTATATTTTTCAAATTAATGGCTTTATAAGATTCCAAAAACTAGCAAAAGTTCGAATACGTAATTTGAATAAAATATTAATAATTTTAGCTTAATAGCTACTTACTTATATTAAATGTAACATATTTAAAATTATTACCTATAAGTATGTACATACCTAAACGCGTTACCTAATAACTAAGATATCAGTATTTTTGCTCAAACAATAAAAATGGCAGTCAAATATTTATTCTATGTTTTATCATCATCGTGTTTAACCTCCACAAAATATCGTAAATAAAATTGTAATATCTAAGTAAAAAAACATACCAGTCTCGTCATTTGCAGGATTTATCATCTCAACCCCAATTATTGAACACTTCTCGTCAATATCCCACCGCACGCGAACTTTATTATTATTTAGATTTCTGACTACAACGCCGAATAATTCACAGTCTTTATAATTATCTCCAAAATGTTGACGACTCCATGCGTTGTCGGTGCCTGGCGCATCGAAATAGGTCGCGCGAGCGCGGACGCGCTGCCCCCGTATATACTAATGCGCCATCGCGACTCAACTGAAGGTATGTTGTGCCAAGCAAATCGTTTCTTTATAGTAAGAAAGGGATAGATATACTCCATTTTTTCGTGCAAGTTTGAACTTTGTACTGCATATAATTAAGAAAATATGATCTAAAAAAGTTGCGTCCTTCCGGAAGGACCAAAAGTCCTGCTAGCAGGACTCTGGGCGATCTATCATTAATGTTTACGCGGCAAACCGATTACCGATACATGTTCCAGTTCCATGCTATATCGTGAGCAATTTGGACGCGGATAATAAACCAGGTTCTCATTGGATCGCCATATGTTGTATGTTTTTTATTTTTCCCACCTCCTTCATTACTGCATTCTGAAGCTTGTTCAACTGTATTTGTATCGGATCGACATTTGAAGTCGTCAGGAATACCATCTTCGTATCTGCATGTTTCCACCAGTTTTTCTTGTCCAAACCGCAAATTTTTGCGAATGGATAGGTTTCGAGTTTTATTACATTTAGTCCACATTCTCCCGGCGATTTCAAAATGTACTGCTTGCCGTTCGCCTGTTTCGAAATACACTGCGAGATTGATCCAGTGCTCGCTTGTACATTCTGAAGACCGAAGAAGTCTTCTATTAAGTCTGGGACTTCCGCATTCAAATCTGATTTCTTTGACCCGCTGGCATCTACAGCTGTTTCCGTTATAGGAACAGTCATGCACGACGTGGAGGTGGTCGCCTGCATGGTTGCAGACGAAGAAGATGGACCCTTTGTAGGCATGACCGGAGTTTCCACTGTGTTCACATATTCGTGAAATGTTGCGATTGCTAAATCGCTCATTTTGAATTGTAAACACGTGTATAACTCGGAATCGGAGAGGATGGTCTTGAAGGCATTCCATGACAAATCTTCGCATCCGTTCTGTCTCAGTTTGTGGACAATCAATTTCAATATGGTCTTCCACAACGAGATCAGATTCATAAATTCGCGTTTCAGGCTGAGGTTTTTGTTGGTCATTGCATTCTGTTCGCCGTATTTCAACTTCTCCATCACTTGAGAATATATATTCATTGTCCAAATTAACTCCAACACACCCAGAAAACTGTCCGGCGATGGCTCGGGCAACGCTTTCGGCACTTTCTTGGTCGGAGTTGATGATTTCTTGGATACACTTCTTCCGTTTTTGAGCTTTGGCGCGCACGTTTACTTGTGCTTGCTGTTCCATGTCTTCCACTAGCACTTGTGTTTCGGCACCAATTGCTTGCTCGCATTCCGTCTCCACTTCAGATATGAATTCAGATATGAATTGCTGTTTGAAGCTGATTCTGATGTTTCATCTTCAAAAACTCCCCTAAATCGTCGTTCCTCTCTTCTCGACCGCTTTCCTCGTCGCTGCTCGAGGCTGGTGATATTTGTTGGAAATGTACCGATAATTTTTTCCCAGTCGACCTGTTTACAACCGTCGACGTTGAAGGTACTGGCGAACTGACTGGAGTCTTCATTTTCACTATTATAATCACTGTTTTCACTACTGTTTAAACCGGAGCGTTCCTTGATGCGTGACATAATGAATTTCTAACTTTCTGGCGCTCTTTATATACCCTTGTTAATGTGTTCGTGGAAACGAGCGTGGTAGACTATAAACAACCTGGCCAAAGGCCGGTTACCCCACCTCTTGAACGACCGCAACGGGGAAGTGGGGAGCCTCAAATGACGGAGGGCTTAATCATGATCATGATCATGCGCTTCGCGCGATCGATCGATTGCCCTCCGTCATTTCTATAATCTCATATAAAGGAAAGGAACTCAAACCAAATATTACCACTGCTCCACAGTATTTTTCAAATATCAAGACTAATAATTCGTATACTCATAGTTTAAGAGACACGGCGAAGGCGTACCTCGACGTACTAATTCCAGACGACAAGCCGGACTTGGACAATGATTTCCACCGCGAGATAAGGTTCAGAATGTTAGACCCCATCAATACGCCGGTATCTGACTTACCTACACTTGATGAGTTCACTTCAATAGTTAATTTGTTACCTACGAAAAAGTCAGCAGGCGAGGATAAAATATCTAATATTATGATTAAGCAGGCGTGTCTAGCGGTAGGCTCATCTATATTACAGGTTTTTAATAAATGTATTGCAGAAGGCACTTTTCCAAAAATCTGGCGAATCGGCACAATACAATTAATTCCAAAAGCCGGTGATAAACCACCAGACGATCCGAAATCCTACCGTCCTATAACGCTATTATCATGCTTAGGTAAATTATTAGAACGTCTTATTGTTCCCCGCTTGCTACCTGGTGGCCCGAAATTTAATAATCAGCAATTTGGATTTACCGCCGGGAAGTCTACAGTGGATGCAGCAATCGAGGTCAGAAAAACAGTAAATCTATCGGAGTGTAAATATGTAGTAGGTATATCTCTGGATATCGCGGGTGCCTTCGATAATGCCTGGTGGCCAATGCTACTACTGGAGTTAAGAAACAGAGGCTGCTATCGTAATATTTATAATTTAATTTACTCGTATTTTTGCAACGGCGTAACAAAACTCCAACTCGGCCATTACACACATTTCAAAAACTTAACGCGCGGCTGCCCTCAAGGATCAGTACTATCGCCGCACTTGTGGAATATAAGTTTTGATGATTTATTATGTGTTCCCTTGCCTCCTCTGTGCTCTCTGATAGGTTATGCTGACGATGGTTTTCTTATTATTCAAGCCAATTCGCGATCTGAAATTGAAAACAAGGCCAACAAGTGCCTCAACGTAATATCGAGTTGGGGTCACAGAAATCGATTAGAATTTGCAGCACATAAAACCTTTCAAGTACTTTTAAAAGGTTCATTAATATCAACTCCTTGCATTAAACTGAACAACATCAATGTGAAACGTAAACAGTCACTTTGTTACCTAGGACTTATTTTAGAAAATAAATTTACATTCCTGGAACATATAATACAGACCGGTGAGAAAGCTAAAAGGAATTTCTATTGTTTCATATAATTAAGTACTGCATATAATTAAGAAAATATGATCTAAAAAAGTTGCGTCCTTCCGGAAGGACCAAAAGTCCTGCTAGCAGGACTCTGGGCGATCTATCATTAATGTTTACGCGGCAAACCGATTACCGATACATGTTCCAGTTCCATGCTATATCGTGAGCAATTTGGACGCGGATAATAAACCAGGTTCTCATTGGATCGCCATATGTTGTATGTTTTTTATTTTTCCCACCTCCTTCATTACTGCATTCTGAAGCTTGTTCAACTGTATTTGTATCGGATCGACATTTGAAGTCGTCAGGAATACCATCTTCGTATCTGCATGTTTCCACCAGTTTTTCTTGTCCAAACCGCAAATTTTTGCGAATGGATAGGTTTCGAGTTTTATTACATTTAGTCCACATTCTCCCGGCGATTTCAAAATGTACTGCTTGCCGTTCGCCTGTTTCGAAATACACTGCGAGATTGATCCAGTGCTCGCTTGTACATTCTGAAGACCGAAGAAGTCTTCTATTAAGTCTGGGACTTCCGCATTCAAATCTGATTTCTTTGACCCGCTGGCATCTACAGCTGTTTCCGTTATAGGAACAGTCATGCACGACGTGGAGGTGGTCGCCTGCATGGTTGCAGACGAAGAAGATGGACCCTTTGTAGGCATGACCGGAGTTTCCACTGTGTTCACATATTCGTGAAATGTTGCGATTGCTAAATCGCTCATTTTGAATTGTAAACACGTGTATAACTCGGAATCGGAGAGGATGGTCTTGAAGGCATTCCATGACAAATCTTCGCATCCGTTCTGTCTCAGTTTGTGGACAATCAATTTCAATATGGTCTTCCACAACGAGATCAGATTCATAAATTCGCGTTTCAGGCTGAGGTTTTTGTTGGTCATTGCATTCTGTTCGCCGTATTTCAACTTCTCCATCACTTGAGAATATATATTCATTGTCCAAATTAACTCCAACACACCCAGAAAACTGTCCGGCGATGGCTCGGGCAACGCTTTCGGCACTTTCTTGGTCGGAGTTGATGATTTCTTGGATACACTTCTTCCGTTTTTGAGCTTTGGCGCGCACGTTTACTTGTGCTTGCTGTTCCATGTCTTCCACTAGCACTTGTGTTTCGGCACCAATTGCTTGCTCGCATTCCGTCTCCACTTCAGATATGAATTCAGATATGAATTGCTGTTTGAAGCTGATTCTGATGTTTCATCTTCAAAAACTCCCCTAAATCGTCGTTCCTCTCTTCTCGACCGCTTTCCTCGTCGCTGCTCGAGGCTGGTGATATTTGTTGGAAATGTACCGATAATTTTTTCCCAGTCGACCTGTTTACAACCGTCGACGTTGAAGGTACTGGCGAACTGACTGGAGTCTTCATTTTCACTATTATAATCACTGTTTTCACTACTGTTTAAACCGGAGCGTTCCTTGATGCGTGACATAATGAATTTCTAACTTTCTGGCGCTCTTTATATACCCTTGTTAATGTGTTCGTGGAAACGAGCGTGGTAGACTATAAACAACCTGGCCAAAGGCCGGTTACCCCACCTCTTGAACGACCGCAACGGGGAAGTGGGGAGCCTCAAATGACGGAGGGCTTAATCATGATCATGATCATGCGCTTCGCGCGATCGATCGATTGCCCTCCGTCATTTCTATAATCTCATATAAAGGAAAGGAACTCAAACCAAATATTACCACTGCTCCACAGTATTTTTCAAATATCAAGACTAATAATTCGTATACTCATAGTTTAAGAGACACGGCGAAGGCGTACCTCGACGTACTAATTCCAGACGACAAGCCGGACTTGGACAATGATTTCCACCGCGAGATAAGGTTCAGAATGTTAGACCCCATCAATACGCCGGTATCTGACTTACCTACACTTGATGAGTTCACTTCAATAGTTAATTTGTTACCTACGAAAAAGTCAGCAGGCGAGGATAAAATATCTAATATTATGATTAAGCAGGCGTGTCTAGCGGTAGGCTCATCTATATTACAGGTTTTTAATAAATGTATTGCAGAAGGCACTTTTCCAAAAATCTGGCGAATCGGCACAATACAATTAATTCCAAAAGCCGGTGATAAACCACCAGACGATCCGAAATCCTACCGTCCTATAACGCTATTATCATGCTTAGGTAAATTATTAGAACGTCTTATTGTTCCCCGCTTGCTACCTGGTGGCCCGAAATTTAATAATCAGCAATTTGGATTTACCGCCGGGAAGTCTACAGTGGATGCAGCAATCGAGGTCAGAAAAACAGTAAATCTATCGGAGTGTAAATATGTAGTAGGTATATCTCTGGATATCGCGGGTGCCTTCGATAATGCCTGGTGGCCAATGCTACTACTGGAGTTAAGAAACAGAGGCTGCTATCGTAATATTTATAATTTAATTTACTCGTATTTTTGCAACGGCGTAACAAAACTCCAACTCGGCCATTACACACATTTCAAAAACTTAACGCGCGGCTGCCCTCAAGGATCAGTACTATCGCCGCACTTGTGGAATATAAGTTTTGATGATTTATTATGTGTTCCCTTGCCTCCTCTGTGCTCTCTGATAGGTTATGCTGACGATGGTTTTCTTATTATTCAAGCCAATTCGCGATCTGAAATTGAAAACAAGGCCAACAAGTGCCTCAACGTAATATCGAGTTGGGGTCACAGAAATCGATTAGAATTTGCAGCACATAAAACCTTTCAAGTACTTTTAAAAGGTTCATTAATATCAACTCCTTGCATTAAACTGAACAACATCAATGTGAAACGTAAACAGTCACTTTGTTACCTAGGACTTATTTTAGAAAATAAATTTACATTCCTGGAACATATAATACAGACCGGTGAGAAAGCTAAAAGGAATTTCTATTGTTTCACAAAAATATCAACGTCGACATGAGGCCTTTCATTTAAAACATTAAAAATAATTTATAATGCGACGTACCTCGGCAGCATATGCTATGGCGCACCGGCGTGGGCAGATAGGGCTACAATAGGAGCGGCCCGTCGTAAACTTTTGCAAAGCCAACGTCTCGCCTTAATATTTTTATGTAAGGCTTACCGTACCGTAAGTACTGAAGCACTCCCAGTCTTAGCCGGAGTCCTACCAGTAGATTTAGAGATACAGCGTCGTGCAGCACTATATTATAAAAAAAAAAATGACTAACCCTGAGTTTTTAAGCGCGAAAGAGAGTAATAAGATAACTAGATTATTCGAGCCATTAGATATTTCTATACAGAACCTAATTTCTGAGTGGCAGGAACGGTGGGACAACACTATCAAAGGGCGTCACCTATATAATTTCTTCCCTTCGGTACGCGATAGACTCTCGAAGCAATGGATAGAAATAGACCACTACGTCGCTCAGTTTTTGACAGGACACGGAAACTTTAAAGCGAAACTATTTGGATTTACACTAGTCTCGTCTCCGCTATGCGAGTGTTCGACCGAAGGTAGCCCTTATGAACAAACTGCTCATCACATATTCTGGGAGTGTGATCTCTGGTATGACGAAAGAATCGAAATGTTGAACAGCGTCCATTGTGTTTCTTGGGTTATGTACTATGAAGATCTCGTGGGCTGTGCGAAGAACTTCCGAGCTTTCAAACGTTTTTGTCATAAGTACTATTGGAAACAATGCAACACTTTTTTGTCATTATAAATGCATTGTAATCAACTGTCATATTATAAATTAAAACATTTAATTACATTCTGTCTTGTAGTCATAAAAAAAAAAACATGTTATTCCCGTGGTGCTTCCCCTTTAATTCTGACTTTTTGTCATCACAATTTTTGCTGTCTCCCGCTTTTCTTGGGGAGGGAAACTGGAATACTTCCTACTCCTCCTACAATCTTCTGATTAATTTCGATGCGGGTTCCAAGACAGATTTAGCATGTCCCCCGGGCACCCCTGAGATCATATCAAAGGGTTTTTGCGGTTGGTTACCACTGTCGATCCTGGCTACACAGGAGTTGCAGTGGTGGGTAAGTGTGGTGGGCCAATTGCCCGTTAAAAAAAAAGCTCCCACCGTGCAGGGCAATGAATAAATTGTTCCCAGCTTGTTCAATTTCGAAAGGTTGTTTCCGTTTCTCCGTAAACACCTTTAACATATCGACTGTGAACTGGCAAATTATCCTATCTTATTTTTAAAGATTTTTCAGGAAACAGAAAAAACGTGACTATTATTACAAACGCATAAATTTTTATAAAATAAGAAAACAGTTGACTTTAATTATGTTTATTTATTAAAAAATGAACCCAACATTCTTCTGTCTGAATAATTTTAATTAGATAATCGAGATAAGACATTATGAATCAGCTGCAGTGCCAAGTTAGGACATTTTACTTGGTACAAAAGGTCCTAAGTTTTAAGAAACTATTTCTATATTAAACATAGGATGAATTTCACTATCTCTAAATAATCAGAAAAGTATAAAAGACAACAAAACTTTTGTTGATTGCTTAATATTTATAGGACCATAATATTTCAGTCTCAATAAGAAGAATTCACTATCTCTAAGAAATCAGAAAAGAATAAAAGTATAATAAATAACAAAAATAAACCTTAAAAAATCAACATAAACTTTGCTTAATTACTTATTAAGTATATAAACATAATCTTTCAGTCTTGATAGGGTAAATTATCATAAAAATGATGACAGTCTTGAGGTATAACCGATTTAAGATCTTGCAGATGTAACCACTTGGTTTTTGTGATTCGAGATCATGCTGTAAATAATGGTGGATACGATTGTACGGGATCAAATCGTTTCGGTCTATGTGGTAAGTCAATCAAATCTTCACTAAAATCAAGTTTTACTTTTATTATTCCCGAAGGACTATAACTTATAACCTTTATATCAGTTACAGTTGGATCATTTTTCAACCGTCCAGGTCTGATAGTCTTATAACGTAAAGGTGTTGCATAGTCTCGGAAAAAGTCGTAGGTAAGTTCTTTTGCTTCATAAGGAGACGGTTTTTCACGTGCTTCTCTAGTAGTAGAGACGTAGTCACTGGGTAGCTTTATTTCCTTGTTTTTTAGTTTTCTCTCGATACACGCATGGACAGAGTCTACTTCCATCTGTGTATGGCCAACCTCAAGATATTTCTGGTATATCAAAACTCCGTGAAGCATGCTAAAATTTAGCAAGGCATTTGCCATTACGTTATTCCTGTTTTGAGCTGTGCATCCAGCGGAAAATATTATAATTGGTCTTTTTTCTGCAGATAAACATTTTTTCTCCAAATAATCAATTAGGCACGAAATAAAAGTTGATGCTACTAACTCATTATTTTGGTCCTCTGAGAACCAGTAACATGTTGATTGCTTTTTAGCGACATCATAAACTTTAAAATTATGACACGCTAGCTTTGTTTTGTAATAAAAAGCATTAGCATGAGTAAATGGTGCCAGCTTAACCGCCTGAAAATCTACTTCTATTAATACTATTTCACCTCTAATAGCTTTTTCTATGTCTTCTCGTTTTTCTCTTCTAGCTCTCTCTTCTTTTCTACGTGTTTTCTCCATGCATCTTCCTGTATATTCCCTGTTTCATAGCTAGTACATAAATGGCATTTATCTTTTTTTACTTTAAATAGAGAAATGTTTTTGCTACTCATTACTTCACAAAACTTTTTGCGGCTGAAACTACAGGTACAGTTTGGATGAATTTTGTCTATTGTAGTGAGAAGGCATTTTTGGTAAACTATCAAAGAAGTTATTCAATAACTCTATCTGTGACCTTACTAAGCCATTAACTGAAGTATTTTTATTTTTCAATGTAACTGGTATTCCGTGCGAGCCATCTTTCACCCATGATGACCATCCTGTATCCAATCCTCAAAGTATTTAGGAACATGTCTCTACAAACTTGATAAGTTTCTTGACCATTATTCAAATGATACATAAACGTATAATTGCGCCTTGAATCACAATCGGTAGTGTTGGTCTTTTTAGCAACCTTAGTCACATATCCACAAACAAACGACATTCGCTCTCCCCAAGTTATGATGATGTAGATTTAATCTTTCGGAGCTTGTGTGTTGAGCTAACTCCAATTGTATTGGTAAAACTTCTTGTTCAGGAGAAATCACACAGCATGGATTTAAATCTTTTGGTTCGCAATGACTTTCTAACCTACCGCCTGAATTTCAAGTAATATCTAAAGTATAGCAATCATCTCCAGTCAACACTATAAGAGGAAGAGCTTTTTGTATCTGGGGAATAGTTTTTAAATAGTCTTTAGTATTCTGAAAATAAATAAAAGAATATTACTAAATATAGAAATATTTACATGGCAAGTAGTTGTTGTGGGTAGGTCTTGTCAATGCTAAAGTAATTAATACCTATTGAATATTAATTTACCTCTTTAGATGTACTTGGCAAATCTGTTTGAGACATTTGATTAGCGACCTGAAAATAAATTGAAATAAAGGTTTTAATAAAAATAATAGAAAATTAATGATTTTTTTAAAGGATGGCGATGAGCATCTCACTAAGTTAAGCAACTTAGTTAAATGATCATCGTCATTATAAATAAAACAAACCTTTTCATTGTGTATAATATTATCAGCGTTATGGACCGCTTCCACTAAACCTCTACCTCTGTACAAGCTACAGCTCTGTAATAAAAAATGAGATTATGTATAGGTATGTTTTACATTAAAAAAATCAAAAATAATAATTGTTTTAAACATAAATTTGACCAAAAACATTAATTTAATTTGTAAGGCACTAAAAACATAATGAACTATCTTGCTTATTTTTCAAAACTACACCACAACGGGTGTATGTAATGTGTAATTCATAATGTCCTATCTTAGTGTTGAAATTATTTAAGTTTAAATATTGATAATTAAAGATTTTCCAATAAGTACTTACCATTTTAGATTCCACACAACTCCAATTATGTTTGAAAATAACTTTAAACGGGGTACACCATTAACATAATATTCCATAAAATGTATTTTTTTCTACGAGCGCCCGAAACCACGTTCACGTCGGTACAAGTTTGGAGATATAGGATAAATTGCTCGCAGTTTAGGCGGGGCGCTGTTAGGACAAGTTGAATCAACCAAATTTTGGCGGTAAATTAAAATTTTCTAATAGATACGACTTGTTGGCACGGTAAATGATGGGAAGTAGTACAAAATGACATTAAAAAGTTATTTGGCTTAAAATTAAAGATAGGACATATTGCCGGTTCACAGTTGATATGGAGTAGATATTTTTGCTTGTCATAAGCATTTTTATTTTGCCAATATTGTATGGTGCCGACGTTGTATCACATCCACTGAACGCGTGACCCGTTAGTATTACGGATAAGTTCAAATTCAGTGTGGTGTATTTTTTCGCAAGTGAAGATGTTGTGCAGTACACTTCAGGGACGCGTCCTTTTCCGGGCTTCCGGAAAAAAATGTTTTTGTATTTATTCCCCAATGCTGTTACTAAGACCAGGAGATCTACATCCTCACCGACGATTACAATCGACGAGCAATCCGTCGTCAAACTAAGGGCCGTGTCCGTGGCCGTGAGTGAAACATTTATACAGTGTGGACTTTGTACCGTGTCGCATTTGACCAGGTGTGAACAACGACAATGGGCATGGTGACAGTTCGTATGACAAAAACATAATCAAATCCTCTGTTGATTGCTTCGATACGCTGATACGTTGAATTAATAACTGGAAATTAACAACGACTTTCGGCTCTTCTGGATTCACGAGCAAACCGTTTGAAATTTCAGCTAAGGGATGTGCCTTGTCTTTTCGACGAAATGAGAACGCGAAGTAATTCTGCCCAATCATGCGTTCCATCATTGTAACACCTATCTCGTTACTAAGATGGCAGTTAATAGTAGAATTTCGTACGATTCCAGAATTTATCGACCGTAAGTTCGGATCTTCAGAGAACGGATAATGTTCACTGAGCCAATCAATAAATTTTTGAGAATGGTTATTGTCTAGCGTAATCCGTGCGTCACGTGCATCGATATGTTGCTCAGTTGTATTATTGAATACCCCAGAAAATTTCTCGACTTCATCGCAAACATTCATTGTGGAGTACATACCCAAAGCCCAGCGAGTTAATACCACGTCGGTGATCCCACGTCCTGGAATAGTGATGCCTCCTTCTGTTTTCAATTGGCGCATTAATACCTGCTCAATTGTCATGTCTGTGCTAATCCCTGCCCAAAACTTATCCGTACGTCGTATCGAATGCTGTCCACCTGTAAATCTTTCAAATTCCTCGCGAGGCATTTTCTGCGATAAATTAATCATTTCCTGTAAGTATAGGTGAGCGGCTTTAGCGTAGGGGAAATGACCGCTTGCGTGAAAGTACGGAAGCATTTTCTGAACAGAGTCCAGATGAAGATCCCAGTTTCTAGATCGCTCGGCTTCGATAAACTGCTTTACTAAAATGACCATCCGAAAATATTGGACCCAGAGTTTAGCAGTTGGACCCTGTTCTTCAATTTTTTTAATCTTCTGATTAAATTTATTGTATGCGCTTTGAACTTCTGGAAGTTCGCATTGTCGATAAATGGCAGATCGATCAATATTGTCTACAATGGAATCCAGCACGTCGCGTTCGTCATCGCTGAAATCAAACTCAGGGAAGTCAGAATTATCCATGATTAATTTTGCAAGTGCTTGATAAATTAATCCGTGCCCTCTAACAGCTCGAGCATATGCGTGGCCACCCATTATTCTTCGAACAGTGTTGGCAGCATAAATTGTTTGTAACAGTTCGTTTAGTCCACTGCCGTCCATGATATTTCCAATTGAACCCAAAAAGGACATTATCAAGTGGAATCCTCCCAGCCGCAAAACAATATTTTTTAGGGGTGAGGACAAGTCGGCACAGAATACGAATTCATTCGCTTTCACGTACAATGGCAGATCAAATGTTAAGATGCACGATTCCTGTTGGAGAGTTTTCGATTTTTCAACTGCTTCTAGCAACGTCGTATAAATTGTATCGTAGTCCGAAGGTGGCGCGTTTATAAACGACATACACAATATTTTTGAGGTAGAATATTCACGATGCCGTGTTGCCTCTTCCATAAAATCATTCCAACCAGGAATATTTGGTGTCATAGCCCATTTACCGTATAACCACATGAAATCCTGCATTGTTGGTAAAATGGTGTGATCAATTTGACGAATACTATTGACGTCTGCCATAATTAGTTCTTTCGTTCCCCACGGTTTTTCATACGTTTTGATTGGTACGACTTCAAAGCGGCCCAATTCCAAGGGCTTGAGTTTAGGGGGTTTTCTTCGCATTTCTGAGTTCTGACCGATAGCATTGTGAGGGGTAACAGTCATGATTCCACCCATCGCATGAAATGTATTGTGACCATCGATGGTATTAATGTTCCAGTCAACGTTATCAAAAACAAATTGGCAGAATCCCTCAGGCAATATTGTTGGCTGCTGAGATTGAATGGAAGCTAATTCAAATTTGGTGACTTCGTGATATGATGCACAATATCCCAAAGATGATAAAAAGTCAAGTAGATGTTTTTAACCGGTTTTTTTATATATGAAGGTACCGATTCCCATTTGGAGAGTTGATAAAAACTGCCGTGGTCGAGTTGCAGCCATGATTGTATGAGCAATGCTACAGATTAGTCTATTCTTTTTATCTTCAGGAGTTTTTTTCATTTTTGTTAAAACTTCAGTCAAAAATAGAGTAAGCGTGGCAGGTATTTGTGACAACATTTTACAAAAAATTATTCCAATTTTATTGATTAATCCAATATTTTAAGAGTTATTGACCGAAATATAAAAACCGGTTCATTAAATGGGCCATAAATCGTAAGCGGTAAGTTTTATGAAAAAGTTTACAGGAAACAAAAGATCGAAATTTTATTTTCTACAATAATGGTCTCAATAACTTTTGCCCTAAAGTGCATAGTTTTCGAGATATCGGCCAAAAACTTTACTTCAAGATTGCGATCGAAGCTCCACCTGGATCTGTCAGCATTTTGTGTTTTTATGGTCAGTAAGTGACCCTTACCCTAAAAAAAAAAATTGGATCGGAAATTTAGTGCGAGGTTGACCAAAAAAACGGCTTTATTTACTGGCCTAGTTGGGGCTAAGTCAGGCATAATTCAGTCCTCAACTCCAAAAAGATACGCGATTAAAAAAAAACAACATGAAACAGTATTTCAATGAAATTTTAAATCAAACTCAGAAGGAAGAAATACTCGAAGTTCGCTCCAGATAAAGTGTATTTGAATAAAATTAAAACAATTACATAAAATGTGATGTTCAGTTGTTTTCTTAATTTGAAAATATTTTTTATTTATTAAATTAAATGACGTATAAACCAGCCAGCAGCCTTATATGATACTGATATCAAACCTTTATTTTATGTTCGGCTAAATATGCCGGTGTGTGTATAAAACTAGCTTTCACAACATTATCAAGTTGTGTTCTTTGTTTATGAAACATTTGTTGCTGTTTTTCCAAATTTGCCGTAAGCTTCTGGATTTTGTGTGTTCTTAATTGTCCTGTCAGTGAGTGCAGCGTAGCATGCTTAGGGGCTGTGCATTAATCACGTGATGTTTTTTTAACATTTTTTAACCCCTCCCCCCCCCTTGGTGATACGTGGTGAGGTTTAAGACTACCCCCCCACCAAAAATTACGTGTATTTTTTAGTACCTACAAAGAATCTTAAAATTTTTATAATATTATTTTTAAATACCGGTATAAAGTATAATCTAATTCTATTCTAGAAAATTAAGGACCATGATAAAAATGTCTATACAGAAAGGTTGCAGGTTGTTTTTGACTGGTATAAATATAATATTAAAATGTTACGGGTTAAATTAAATAAAAGATGTATTTATCACCGTGACAAATTTATTTTAAATAAGAGGGTGGGCAGAAGCCGAAGGATCTGGTTTAGCCTCTTGGTGTCTGTGGGAATCGAAGGGGCTTTAACCACGTGGGAACTTAGCTAAGTCCAGGAGTTTGGCACGTGGCGAGATCGAACTGGGGCTCCCACTTCGGGTAGTTTCCCGCTGTTCACCGCGACGTAGATCGTCCAATCGGCGGTGCAGACTGATTCCAAAACCAGTAGTTCAGTCCGGAATATCTAGCAGCCTCAGAAATCCGGTTGTGGGAAAATAGCCAATAGTCCTTGTATAACGGTGACTTTAACCCAGTGTATAGATCCCTGGAAAATTCATGACAAACGTGTGGGTAGGAGTCCCGTCACACAGCGTGATCTTAACCCCAAACGATGAAAATCACGGGATGTGTGACCATCACAAAAAGGGTAGGCAAAAATAAAAAGATAAGATAATATTAAGGACAATTAGTATGATACAAACATCCTAATATTGTAACAATGCAAGATCGGAAAAATGAAACTATAAATGAGCACGTGGCCAATCAAATTGTTGATAACTAATTTTACAATGGTGCTAATTTACAGGAAAGAATAATGTGTTTTAATTACAAGCGTGATTTACCAAATATTCACAACACATATAAAAGAAAACTCACCATGAACACGGCATTAAGAATATAAGATACACTTGTATCTAGAAAAACTTGAGCTAATGGATTCAGCAAAGAAATGGCACTGTCATCTCGCGACAGCCCTTATATACCACTACTGTGATAAGGTTTTTTTTTTCTTTAACTGACAATTAGCGGTAATCCGTAATCCAAATGCCACAATACAGAAATATTAGAGATGAAGCTCCAGTTAGAAACGTTTGCCAATAGATATCGTCTTCTAACATAAATTAGCTATTATTATTATCAACAACAGCTAATAGATGACGCTAGAAGCGTAGTTATCAGCTATAATAATGCGTTAAAAATGTAGCTATGCTACATATCCCCCCCTGTTACCGAAGGATTTTGACTGGTCTCAGGAAAAATCCTGAAACAGCTACAAAATAAGAAAAAAGTTTAACTTGTTAAAAAAACGTTTGAAGAAAGAAAAAAAAAACTACGACGATGGAAGTTATGTGCTAGTCTTGTGTCTACGCGCAAATAACCGACAACATTTTACGTTTACGTTTCACACTATATTCATACATCCCATACATACATCCACTTTCATTATTGCATTCAGAACACGAATAAAATGATCCGAGACGCCCTAACATGCGAGTATTGTTTTCCGTAAGGATGAAAAACAACACAAGTCGAAGATAATAGTGTACACAGCTATAACGTTATACAATAAGATAACGAACAGCGTCTGAATAAAGCGCGAAACTACTAGCCTTCCTACAATAGTTAACCAACTATTGGAATGGTAGTGGTGTCATTGAATAATGTGGTACTATTATTTCTCTTTCCAGTACCGAAAGGTACATGTCGGTACGATCTATTGTCATAACCACGACCTTGTTTGGCATCGTGGCCGGGCCAGAACGCTACACACAGTGAGACGAACTAAGCTTAGTATTTATGGTATCTTGATCGTCGTTTATGATAAATCTATGTTTGTTTAGTATATAATTTAATATACTTTGTTAGTTAAAATAATAAACACTGATTGAGGATACTATGTAGTTTCAATTAAAGCAAAGTTACATACCCTATTGATTTACCTACATTCACACTTCTAAAGAAATGTGACTAAACCACTAAATATATTGTAATGAAGCTTGAGATTGGCCCAGGGCCTGCCAGGATGATGATCTAAATGAAATCTTCTGCGACTTCTTGTGGGCCAACCGATTTCCACGGACACGAAGTCGCAGGAATAAAAAACAATCGTATATTTTATGTAGAGTAAAGTTATAACAATTAGCTGACCCTGAATTTTATTTATCGAGCAAATGTACGTAAAATATAAACAAATTATAAAATTATATCAATTCGTATTCTAAAATATCTCAACCATTTATGCAAAGGTGGGACAGCTAATTGCTTTATTTCACTGTACCAATTAATAATAAAAAAAAGTAATTATTTATTTATATAATATATTATATATCAATGAATAAGAGAGAGAGATTGGTCTCTCTCTCTTATATAATAATAAGAGAGCCCAATCTCTCTCTACTCCTCGGCCTCCATTTCTCGTCGCTCCTCTCTGAGCTCCGGCAAGTCGAGGTCCAGTACAGCTTCAGGCGTCCCGCTACCAGCGCCCGGTCAAGTCGCAGCTCAGAGCGGCGAGGCCTGGTGATGCTGTATAAAAAAAAACATTTTTTAATACGTATTATTCTTAGAATTATTATGAGCTACTGACGGGAATAAAACTATAGTTAAATAACTACCTTTCTAAAAATCCTTTTTCTTTTAGTTAAGTAGTGAATCTAATAATCTACGACCAAACATTATAAGTTTATTATTTACAATGGTCATATTTTAGTCCCATAGTAAGAATAAACACTTTGCCCTTGCAAGACAAAGTAATTAAAGACCTATAATATATTTACTCTTAACTATTAGCAAATCAAACACTACTTACACGTTTTCTGGTAGCAGCGGCTGTATTCTAAAAAAAAATATTTAGATCTCACTACTAAGATATAGATTCATTTTGAATTTAATCTTAATTTATTGTAAAACACGTTAAAATGAAAGAGACATACAATATTAGCCATAACCCACAATTATTTACTAATCATCTAGTCATACTTACTCCCCATTATCCGTTGTCCCGCACATCCGCCCAACGCTAGCCCGGAGGTAGTCAGCGACGCTAAATACGAGGGCGGCACTGAAAATTTCGGGAATCAAGGAAGTGACACCACATTACTATTTAAAAATGTATTTATTGCTTTTCGAAGTATTCTCCGCGAAATTTGACACATTTTTCCATACGATGGAACCAATCATTGAAGCAACCATTCCATTCGGAAGTTGGGGTCTCCAAAATGGCCGTTTTGTAGGCGTCCACAGCTTCTTCAGGTGACGAAAATCTCTGACCACGCAATTTATTCTTTATTTTAGGGAAAGTATAGAAATCATTAGGGCTTAGGTCGGGGCTGTACGGCGGATGGTCTAATAATTCTATGATTTCTTGCTCTAAAAACTCTTTTGTTCTGTGCGCGGTGTGAGAACTCGCATTGTCGTGATGGAGGATGATGCGGCGGTTGCAGTTCTCTTTACGGAATTCAGAAACGACCTGTGGCAAACAAATGTTAGCATACCATTCTGCATTAACCGTTCTTTGTCCCTCAAGAGGAATAGTCGCAACATGGTCGGTTTTGGAGACAAACGTGGCCACCATTTTTTTTGCAACACTCCGTGAACGAACAATTTGTGTTGGCTTTAACTCATTTTCGAACACCCAAACTCGTGACTGGTTTTTTGTTTCGGGTTCGTACGCGTATATCCAGGATTCGTCACCTGATACGATGTTGTACACAGCATTTGAGGATCCTGCGTGGAATCTTTCGAGAGTTCTGACGCACCAAGTAACGCGAGCCGCTTTTTGCTCTTCACAGAGCAAATGCGGTATCCATCGGGAAAACAACTTTTTTACACCTAATTGTTCATGCAAGATTATTTGTATTTGACTCATGCCAATGTCTAAAGTTGCCTGAATTTCGCGGTATGTCACATGCCGATCTTCCTCAATCAGCTTACGCACAGCATCAACGTTTTCTTGGGTGACTGCAGTTTTTGGACGATCTTGACGGGGATCATCACTGAGCTTGACACGTCCACGTTGAAATTCAGCAAACCAGCGATAAATTGTGGTTTTGGATGGGGCTTCATCACCAAATGCAGAAATCATCCGGTCAACGCACTGTTTTTGTGTTAAACCACTTCGAAAGTCATAATAAATCATCGCTCTAGAATTTTCTCGAGTCAATACCATTTTCTCAACGACTAAACAAGTTTGACAAGACCTTGTGACAAGACCCAGAATCTTTTTTTAAATAAATAAACGGTATTCGATTTTTAAAACCAAAGAGTTTTAAATTAAAAAGATTTTAATATGACAGGAACAGTGGAAATATTCCATTCCCGATACTTTTAGTGCAGCCCTCGTAATAGAAGCCCAGTCAAACCATGCGAAAAAAACCAATTACAATGTTATAGGCAGACTCATAACCAGATTAAGCACTATTATTAGTATCATTAGTAATTTTAAGACAATGTCACAAATGGGGGGTGGGGGCGAGGTGGGGTTGTCATTTCTTCCTTGTATATAACAAAAATAAGAATAGGCCATGGCCTTAATAAAAAAATCATATTTAAGACAATGTCCCCCTGGAGGGGTCGTTTTACGTAATAAATGAATGGCCCCTAACAGAATGCTAACATTGAAGATAACTTAGATAGAAACAACAATTCCCGGAATTAGCTCACGAGCAAAGTAAGAGTATAGCAAAATAAATATTATTTCTTTAAATATTCTTTAAAAAAGCTATGAGGCAAAATAATATCCTATCATTTTAAGAGAATTCTTCAAAATATAACCTAACCAAGAACATGTCTGTCTGTCCGCGCTTCTAGTTTCTGTATTTATGAATATAAATGGATGAAATTCGGTATAGTTAAAGGCTGTGTATAGATCTCAGTTTTGGCATCATAAAATAATAATATTTTTACATTTTAGGGGTGGCTCTCCATACATGTAAAGTGGAGATGAAAAATATTTTTTCTTTCTACCCCATCGTGTGGGGTATCGTTGATCGGTCTATTAAAATAAAGGCAAGGTTCATTCATGACTTTCTTACACAGTGAACTATTTTCGAGTAATCGGCCTGCAAAGTGGTTTGTAAGTTGGCCCCCCTGGCATTTCTAAACTATGAGACTTAGAATCTTGCAAGTTTCCAGCTTGATATTATGTCATGCTAAATACTCTTCAGGAAAATAATTTTGAACGATATCAGTAGTTTTTGAAATACGTAATTTGAAAAAACCTATTACGCGTATTTACGGAACTTCCTTAGACATGTCATGACATGCTCTTGGTTAGGTTATTTTTGAAATCTTTCCGCAAGTGCCTTAATAATACGTAATTATTTACTTTTACGTTATGCCCAAAGCCTCAAACATGCCGGGTACACACCATGTTAGTAAAACACATCCCCACATAAACATTCACAGACATACCCTAGAACCAACAATATCATCATACTGTCGTGATTATCACATGCGCTTGTGTGAATCCGCCTATAAAACATAATATAATCCGCTTGTGAAACTTGGTGAACACGTTAAGAAAGATGCAGGCATATACCTACTTATGGTTTGAAATTGTTGGAAATGAAACTTACCTATTTATTATATTTCCCATTTTTTTTTATCTGTAAAAAAACAACAATAATATTAAGAATAATACAATGAAACAATAACAAACTCAAAAAATAGACATTTCAAACTTACCTTACTAGTTCCTACGCAGTTTGTAGTTTGTACGAATTGATGAAACTTTTTGACAGGTACAAATATTTAGAAAAATAATCGTTTATTTCCGGTTTTATTTCCAATTACCGATATACTAATACTGTTTGTGTATTAATTAATTATTTATTTATATAAAAACCTGTGTCATGAAAGAGATATTAAAAATCAGGTGTGCAAATTTGCAAATTATGCAAATTTGACTTCCATTTTTTCGTATTCGGAAAGTGACGATATTTAAGGGTCATAGATAAGAGAAGGGTCACAGATACAAAATAACAAAGCATAAAGTAAATAAAGGTCACCTTAGACGGTCAAATCGACGCCCAATGAGAGCTCATCGCTTATGTACACCTGGTGTACAAGCGACACTTCCCGGTACAAAAGTTAGTGTACACATGGTGTACGCCTGACATTTAACAGGTTAACTCCTTGAATGATACCTCAAAATAAAGAGTTTAAACTTCGTAATTTTCATTATTTTATGCAAAAATTGCTAAACAAAAACGGAAAATGTAAAAAACAAATCTTTGATGGCTGAAAAAACATCAATTTACTTTAAAAAGTCACCTATTATTATTACGTACAAAATAATTAAAAAACTTCTACGTTTCGTTCCCTTTCAAATGAGATATTAAAATCCAAAATCGGTTAAGAAACCATCAAGATGAGACTGTTTAATAAAAATTAAATAAAAAAACCAAACTACTGAAGAATAAGTTTATTGAAAAAAAAACTATTTATAATTCATTTTCAAAGTGCCCACCATTATTCCTAATACAAGCTCGTGCTCTTCTTACGACACCCGTTTTCACAACCCTTGAGTCTGTAAGTTCACTTTGAATATCCTGCGCTGCGTTGATAATTCGGTTGCGCAAGTCTTCAATGTTTGGTACAGGGACGTCTGTGGCATAAACTAAAGATTTCATTCGACCCCAAACGAAGAAGTCCATGGGTGTGATGTCGGGGCTACGTGCCGGCCATGGTATTGGATCACCTCTACCTATCCATCGGTCGGGGAAATGTTGGTCTAGCCAACTTCTCACAGCTAGCCTGAAATGCGCAGGACAGCCATCATGCATGAATATCATGTTTTGCCTCGTTTCTAGCGGCATGTCTTCCATTAAGTCATGAAACACAAAATGTGGTCCAATCAAGCGGTTATTAATTATTCCCATCCACACATTCAGATTAAATCTTCTCTGTGGACCTTTTTGCCTTTTTAGGTGTGGATTACTCATGGCACGTATGCTCCAATAATAAGCGTTGTGATAATTTGTAATACCGTCCTTATCAAACTTGGACTCGTCAGTCCATAAAATTCTTTTAAGGTAATTCTTTTGTAATACCGTCCTTATCAAACTTGGACTCGTCAGTCCATAAAATTCTTTTAAGGTAATTTCTATCTTCAACGTCCGCATTTAGTAAGAATCTGCAAAACTGCATCCTTCTGAAAGGATCTCCTTCTTCTATGGCCTAAACAGGTGTGTAATGGTAAAGATGGACGTCATTTTCGTGTAGAGTGTACCACACCTTCCATAGAGAGCGTCCCATACGACGAGCTATCATTCTTGTAGACAGCGTAGGGTCTATTTGGAAATGATTTAAAATTTCCTCTTCGTCGTCCCCGACTTCCAGTCGAGGTCTTCCTGCGTCACCTGAAAACGTAAAGGTTTTTTAATTAAGTGTTACTACAAAGGCTATTGTTTAGTTAGGTGTGGCTTCGCGCAAAGACTCACGTCGGTTGGGCCATAGCATAAATCACTTCTCTAGTAGGAATGCCTCTGTCGATATAGTGCAATATACGCCAACAATGACCGCACAATACAAATTCTTACAAAAGCTCTACCAAAATCCGTCGATTTCGTCAAATAATAGTAAACAATAATAGCGCGCTTCGTTGCAACTTAGTGACATCAGTCGTCACCCTTAAGTAAGTACGAGAGAGAGGAAGTGATATCCGTTATCATACTTGTATGATTTATGCCATTTCTGTGAGTCTTTGCACTGACTAATTGTATGGACAGTGACATTAATTGTTTTGCAATCTTACAATTTAAAGGGCACGTTAATAAGAGTGATAGAAAAGGTTTATTTTTATAGCTGGACAAACTATCGAAAGCGCTAGAACAAAACATTTCTACATTTTGTACGGAGAAATCCCTGGTTTGAACACGACAGAGTACTTTTTTATATTATGAAATAGAGGTCCAACTCGACGACCAAATTGGGTAAGACAAGTGGCGCCCTCTGGACACAGGTTTAGGGAACTTTTTGTCAATATATATAAATATACCTACATATAGCATTGGTTACTGGGTCTAGGTTGCTTTTTGTTTCTTTTTTTATAGGACGTTTTTCAATAAATAAAACACTGATAACCTTTAATATAATTTATTTTTTTCGTTTAAAACATTTCATATATAATTTTTTCGCTTTCAGCTTATACGAATCCGTATCATCATCACACTCTCTCCTATTTATTAATATTTTATTTATATCTTTACAGTAATTGTAAATGAAGAATCTGCAGGATATGTTGATTAAAAAATCGATTAATTTTTCTTTATGTAATTAACATTTTAGGAACCCAAATTGTATGTGAATAAATATCACTGTTTTAATTAAATCTTTCAAATATTTTTTTTCTAAACACTTTTAATTATTGCGTAATTTATATCCTGCAGATTCGAAACACAATTTAAGAGAGAGTCGCTGGGACTGCAAAGCCATTTTTTATTAGCGTACTCTCTATATTTTAAATACTCATGTTTAGGGCATCGAAACTCGGTTCAAATTTGAAAACCCGGGTTTTCGGGTCTAAGAGTAATCAAATTCCGGGTAGACCGGTTTCTTCGAGCATTTCGGTCTTTTTATTGTAATTTTTTAAAATACACTAATCTGCGTTTATATATCGATTTACTACAATTAATACAAAATATAAAGGATGAGGAAGAATTCAAATAAATGAAACAGTACTTTACAAATTATAAAAACAGTTTTAATGTTTAATAAAGTGATAAATATTTATTTTTGCTTCAGAATATCTAAAAACTTAGTAAGTAATCTAGTCTTTTTTAAATCACAGACTTGCAGAGATTAGTTTTAACATTAAATGAATTATTTTGGTAACATTCACTTATTGTATTTAAAAGCTAATAAAAATAATATCTTCAAAAGACATTTTTGTAGTATCACAAATAATTTTAACATTAATAAAACTCTTCTTCGCATTAATAATTAAGTAACGAATAGTTCTAGTCTTCTATTCTACTATTCTAATATAATTTAAATTGCAGTCGTTTGGTTAATAATCAGTTCTTTATCTAATTAACTAAAACATTACACAAAAGACATTTTTGTAGTATCACAAATAATTTTAACATTAATAAAACTCTTCTTCGCATTAACAATTAAGTAAAGAATAGTTCTAGTTTTCTATTCTACTATTCTAATATAATTTTAAATTGCAGTCGTTTGGTTAATAATCAGTTCTTTATCTAATTAACTAAAATACTAAGTAAAAAGTAGTTATGCATTTGACACATTATTTAAACAACATAGTTAAGACATACCCTCTGACCATCTGACCACTTTAGAAAAAAAGAGATATTCATATAAAATAATAACTAATACCATTTTGGACATATCGTAACGTAACATAAAAATAACAGAAATCAGAACTGAATTATTAGAATTTCTTCTTACTTATGTAAAATGAACGTAAAAAAATTTGGGCATCCAAAGTTTTGTCACTCAAAGACGAACGCAATCTATTGCAGATAATTCCAGCCGAAGAAAATATACGCTCCGGCTCGACGCTAGTAGGTGGAATAGTTTTTAAATGTTCATATACCAGCGATAGGTAATGCCCTCGCTGTCGCGTACCGCCATTCTCGAAGAGTGCCATTTCTACCCTCACAGTAGTAATCAAATCGTCTGATGGACAAGCTGATCCTGTTTCAGGAGCAGTATTGTCAGTAGCAACAGCTTGACTTAACTGTCTGTTCAGTTCCTCTCCATTTGTCAAAGTAGACAACTGAATGTTAATTTCTCGCAGGTCTTGGTCTGGCGCTGGCAAATTTTCAAGAGGTATATTTTGTTTTTTGGTTGTGCGTTTAATCATTAACAATTTCGTTTAGCATTTCATCACCTGTAGGCCGATAAAAAACAGTTTTATCTTCATTTTGAATGTTCTCAAAATATTTACCCGGATTAGTCAAGTATTGTAGTGTTGCTGCTTGAGTTAAGTCTTCTTTTTGCGTATCGTTTGCTCAATGCAGTTGCCATTTTGTTACTTAGCGGTGTCTTCATTTCATCCATTTTCTTCAGTGCAAATTTTAGGGAAACATCAGCTGTAAGTAATGTTGCATCGCGTCGACATAGCGCCTCGACGACAGTTTTAATAACATCCAATATTTTATGGATCTCATCTATATTTTTCCAGTCATCATCAGTAAGTGCAATTTCTGTTTTTAAATCAATTAAAACTTTTGTAATAGATATTTTTAATTTCAGAAACCGACCTAACATGGTAGAAATGCTACTCCAGCGCGTTTTCCCATCTAACAGCAGGGAGTACTCCTGTCCAAAGCTCTGACATGTTTTTGAAGGATGTCATCGTTTTTTGTCGGAGAGTTCTTGAAGATTTTTACCACTTTTCGTACTTTTGATAGCAGATCGTTGTATCTAAAAGACTGTGAACTGAAAGATTCCATAAACGAGGATTCATTATTAAATTCAACACCATCTTCGTCATTGTCTGTAGAATTCGTGTCGTCGTTAAATTCTACAGTTCGCAGTCTTTGAGCCAATACCGATAAAGGCAAATCTTCATCCTCGTCAAGTTCGGCAAGCTGAGCGACGTTTTCCTCGAAGCCCGCATTTCGTTTGTACATCACGTCCAGAATTGCCAGCTGAACGGCATGAGCGACACATAGCTGATGGTATGACTTAAGGGACTTCCCTAATGCAACCATTAGGCTGCAACCGTCTGTGGTTTGAGCGACGATGTCATTTGTTAGAGATACCCCATATTCGTCCAACTTGGCCTCAATAAATTGTACGCATGAGGCTGCATTCATGGACCCGTGAATGCGTATGAGACCTAGATTTCGAAAACTGCTATCCCTTGCAAAATTTGGTGAATGTAAAGTGAGCCCTATATATCTTCTATTTTTATTGGATGTCCATTCATCGAATGATATCGAAAACTTCTTTTCATCTGACAGTATAATTTTTATCTCGTTGATTATTTCTAGCTTCCTTTTATTAAAGTCTTTGAGAATTATGTTGCGAACGGTATCAGCAGTAGTGGGTAACTTATTACTGGTCTTTTCAAAAAGGTACTTTAAATCTTGAGATTTTGAGAACGTTCTAAGAGAAATTCCATCAACTGCAGCCATACGAGACACCATAACCTGCATACTTGGGTTTGCATCAGTCTCAAAATAGTGTGTCAACTTAGTTTTATTTTGTGGCGCTTCGGGAATTTCTTTTGAAGAAGATGCACTACCTTGAGCTGTTGTTTCGATTGTTGAATGCCTTGCAGCCTCTATATCAACCGTGTGAATATTCTTTAAATGTCTTAGTAGACTGCTAGTACTACCACCGGCTAATTTCAATACTTTTTGGCATGTTTTACATTTAGCTTCATTTTTGTTTTTGTTTCTGAGAAAATAGTGCCAAACAGATGTGTTGTCTCCTTCCTTACTAGTTACTACTCCAAAATCCATCTCATTGATTTATGGTCAACGAAGGGGATTCATCTGAAAGGAAACTTAGTTTTATTACAATAATAGCAATCGTATTTTTTCACGATGTCGCAGCCGTTGCCTGCAAGCATTTGCAGGCAACGGCTGCGAGGCCGTACCTATTCATGGTTAGTTAGTGCTAGTATTACATTAAAATATTAGCAATAAAAATCGGATATAAATACCAAAAAAAAGTTCAAATACACCTAAAAAAACACCATAAAAATAGCGCGACGAGTGGCGGACGACATCACGTCAATATATCAAATAATTGGATTAGTTACATAATACATTAGAATCCTAGAACAACAAGCTAAAACTGTAAGTTACGTTTTATTGAATAATAAAATTAATTTAGTATATACTCACCTATAAAGAGCTTCACCAAACACTACATATAACACTCCTCACGTTCACGCCGACCGTGCTGGCGCGTCGAATACTTATGGCAGACTGACTAAACAAAATAGCGGAGGTATTCATCACCCGCGTAACGCGCGACGAGCTTCGCTACACCCTCCCCTCTCCACTGCTCCACATTTCACCCCGTTCATGTCCTGAGATGGACGCGCGCGTTCCATTTAACTTGCATGGCTTGTTGTATTGGTAGGAACGTAGCAACGAAGCTTCTTTTTACGTAATAAATAATAATTTATCAAAGCGTGTTTTTATTCCATTTACTTATTATTGCATTCAAGATGGCTTAAACTTAATAAATAACAAAAACAAAAGTATTAAAAAAAACCCGAAAACCCGAGTTTTAAAAATCAAACCCGGGGTTTTTTGTAATCCTCAGAACCGGGAAAACTCGGGTTTTTTCGGTCCGGGTAAACCCGGGCTCGATGCCCTACTCATGTTCCTGATCGGACATTAAGTTTTTTTTGCATTCACTACAACCCTTGGAAGACTTTCTTCTTAGCGGTTTTAATAAAATAACCTCTAACATATTGTAGCCCCCCAACTATTCGGGGGTCACTTTTGTCTTCAAGGGGTGTAAATTCTATGTCCGGAATCTCAGAGAGCTCGCAATTTATTTGTTCTTTGCAGGCCCTGCTTGTGATGAGAACTTCATGCAAAGCGTGGCAATTATCTACCTCACAATTTGCCCCAGGGGCATGGACACTAGATAGGCTGTTTATTAACAAGCTGCTAAATGCTACTTCAAACCCATCTGGAGTAGGGTTTACGTTGCGGCATCCTTGGCTCCTTATCGATCCGAAAAAATTTTCAATTGGATCCTGATTCAGATGCCGTAACCAAACCGATGTCACTCCGTACTTCGCAGCAATTTTTTTTAATAGCAGTTCTATTCCTTCTAGTGTCCATACCCAGTTATTTAATGTGGGAACATACTCCACGTATGAAGTTTTTAAGTTCACAAACTTCATATTTTTCAAAAATATTTGAGCCTCCATCCATGTTTTATGATGTAGCGAGTTAGGCGTCGCAGGTCCCAGAAGAGGTTTACTGTGCTTCTTCCTTTTCCCGAAGCTTCCGTTAATCGAGTCAAAAAGTTGGTCAAAAAACAAGATGACGTCCGCAGTACTTTGCGCATCTTGGGAGATTATTCCTTTTTCTGCAAAAAATAAGAATAAATTATGAATAATATTCCTCACACATTCTCACAACGCAATCTTGTCCCAAACAAAGCATTGCTTGCTTGTAATTTGGGTACCGCAGACAACCAATAAATGAACTTATATAAATATTTTATAAATAACATAGTAGAAACACCCACACACATAAATGTTTGACTTATGCGGGAATCGAACCCGCGATCTCCTAAGTGGCAGGCAGATACACTGGCTACTATGGCATCTGGTCATCAATAAAAAACTTGTTATTATTAAATCTGAACTGGGAGTGGTTATTAATTTGTGAAAACTTTTACTATACAAGCTTCCGCCCACGGTTCTACCGCATCCCGTGAAAGCTACTTCGCGCACCCAGATTAAAAGACACCTTTAGTCTTCCGCAATAAATGAGCTATATAACAGTGAAAGATTACTTCAAATTAGACCTGGAGATCGACCTTGGTGATTGGATTGGTTCTTTAGATTAGCATGGTCAAGAAAACATACAAACAAACAAAATCTTCAGCTTTATAATATTAGTTGTGAAAACATTATGTAATAAAGTTCATTTACCTGCTAGGTAGCCCATATTTGATGCTACAGTTTGGCTGAACAGTTGCGTAGCAAATTTCACCTTCATCCTTGGAATTTTACTGGGAATGCAGTGGGAGTCTGTCAATTTTGGCACCAGTCTTATGCCTTTGTAGCCTGGGTTTTCTTGGTGCAGTGCAGTTATGTGTTCCCACTTTGCCATTAGAATTTTGTTGTCTTTTTTATATTGTCGATTTTTTGTTATTAAATTATTTCGTATACATTTCATTAAGTGAGGTGGGTCATACAAGAGAATGATTTCCTGGTTATTTATTAAAATAATATTTCCCTCAGGCTCTTCCGATTTTCTTAAGAGAATACCTCTTGTTTCTTGCAACAGGTATTTAATACAGTTTACATTATTTGTTCCTTGGTCGCACACTGTTGCTACCACATTAAGACCAGCATTTTGAAGTTCTGTGATGACAGCCTTTAATTGTTTTGCCAGTTCTGGTCCCTTTGTGGCAGACTGAGAAAAGGTGTATGCAACAGGTTGCTTGTAATTTTTTATAAGTCCTCTTATCATAAATACCTGCGCATGATCTGCATACTCAGGCAGTGTCTCTTGCCCATTGGTTACGAACCCACTCACTCTGTCTTTTCTTTCATTGTATGCCACATTCGGTTTTAGTGACATTTCGTCAAAAAGAACAACACATAATTAGTGTTCTGGTTTCATTTTAAGTGTGGCTTTTTTTATTTGTGCTATCAAATTGTTACTGATACCAGCATTTATATCTGGCGTATTAATTAATTTTATTAAAATTTGACGTGATGGAAGGATAAAGATTTTCCTCAGGAATCTGTATCCTTTTGGGCTTTGTTTGAGGATAGTCAAAGCTACAATTTTTTCCTCTAATGTGAAACGCCGGCCTTTTTTTTCCTTTTTGTGCTCCCTGAACTGCAGCAAAGTTAAAATTTTTGATGTGCTGGACATTTTGTCTAGAGTTTCCAAAAATTGAGGGTTTGTGGTAATATTTTGCAGGGCCTTGATCTTTATTGCCTGCTTTTTAACCTTGCTACGGCATTTGCTGAGTTTCACACCAACTTGCAACATTTTCTGATACAGAGCACGCTCAGTTTTCGTAACAGCAACCTGTTCTATCTCCTTCTTACTAACACATTTTACGTGTATGTTGCGATGCACTGAAACAATAATAAGAATAATATGAATAAAAATTGCAGAATATTTAAGAGTACATATGAGTGAAATAGCATCAAAGCTAGTTGTGTGTCAAATTATCCAATCATCGAAATATGTATTAAATCTATAAATAAGTAGTTATTAAACCATGATAGCGTAACAAGCAAATTCAGATTTGCAGTTATTATATTAAGTTTGAATACAATTGTGTTGCTTACCAAGATCTTTCACCACCTCTACATTTTCTTCTTCACTATGAGGCTGTCTATCACTCCGTATAGACTGAGATTCTGAAGTGACAGGTTCTGAAAAGTCATTAACATATTTGGTAAGAAATGTGTGCCTATTATATACAAACAAATTAAGCTGATGGTCATCACCATCATCATCATGAATGTAGTAGTTCATATTGAGTAACCATTATATGAATCATATTGAAATAATTAAAGCCAGCCCACTACTAGACAAAGTTACTTTTACATAGTTCATAATATCAATAAGGATGTCAAAATTTTAAGACTTATGCATATGACATATAAATGTAATTTTACAAACTGTATTTCATCAATCACTCTTGTCTTAATAGTTTTCTTGGTTTATAGAGAGGCTAGTTTACTTTAATCATTAATAAAATTATATCTTAGCAACAATACGAATAATTCAATTAAAGATGCTTTTAGGGTAAGTTAGCACATTTATCGAGAGAGGCTACATTTTATCCGGGCGCATGAAGGAGTTCCCACAGGACGTGTGTAAAATAATTGCTGATTAAAAGCTTGTATGTAGGATCACTCACCAAGATTCTCTTTCATTTGTACATCTTCGATTGAACTTTGTGAGTGTATATGTAGATGCACAGGTTCTGTAAATAATACTATTGAGTTATTAGTATCTATTATTATTACATAATTTATTGCTAGTGTCTATCTATCAATTACACGATTTTGCAATATGCTATGTCCGCATTGGTGCCTTTAAACACTTGTACTTGGTTCAGTATTCATATTGGATTTTGAAATAAATATTATGTACAAATATGTTGACATTATCAAATAGAAACAAATATTAAACAAAACAAAGTAATACAAAAGTAAAATAATTCAAATATGGTTTTTTGTACGCCTAAGTGAGAGTAGTAGAAATCATAATTGACATGTACCTCGAAAACTAGATGTTATGGATACCACATATTATGTTTGCAACATTTGATCTATGATTCATTACCTATTCATTCAGTTTAAAGGGGATCAAATTTGTGTAATGCAGTGCTATTTTAAGTATTACAACAAATTTAAAGTAGCAAAGGATCTTTGGTACATATGACATTCAAAAGTTACTCATTTTCAGCCTAATTTGTAGGAATAAATGATCTTTGAAATAAAATGTACATTTCACACAACAACAGTTTTGTGTAACCAGTGAATATGGTGTATGAAGCAAATACATACATATATATATATAAATGCATAAATTTATGCAAAAAAAAGAATTGCTCGTTTATGTTTATGACAAATAAATTATACCTTTTGATGTAGATGGTTCTGACATCTGAAGAGGTCTTAGTGCTCTTTTTTCAACGCTGACGCTTTTTTCGAGCAAGATAATCCTGTAATAAACAATAAAATAACATGGATTATAAATATAGTAAAATTCGAGCATGGAACGTAATATAGAAACTCTTGTATGATATACTACCTACATACAGAAATCGTAGCTCAAAGAAATCTCTATTCAGATGTTATAGACAGTCTTACTGTACTTTGTCATTTTGTGATTTGGAAATTTGTTAACTTTACTTTAAACTCAAATAACATGACTGTTTATTTCTTTCTAACATCAACTCGAGAAATTAAGACTTACGGTACTCTTTAAGGTAAACAGGTACCTTAATTTGGGTATTTTACTGAAACTAACCTGGCATGTTTTTCGTAGGTACAGCTCCTTTAGCAAGTCGGTTATTCCGGCACCAATATTTTGGTTCGAAATGATCATTACAGATGCGGCGGTATTTGAAAATATGGTTATTTTATTTTATTTCTGGATTATTGATAAAAAACATTTAATTTCAGCAATTGCTTCAATTTGCTACACAAATTTTTTATTATTTTAATTTTCATTTTAGCTGAAAATCAAGACTAAAAAGACAGGGCAAAAACAGAACCAATAAAAGATGAGATAGCGCCCTCTTACGCACCTTAGCATAACTACTACGCAATCGCACATCATTGTAATTACAAATAACGCCATCTACATTTCAGTTTCTATAATACCTTACATTATAACACTACCAAATTAAAATGTCACTTTCATGTGAGGACCTCAATGCATTTACTGTTTCACTTCATTTTGCAGACCTATAATGAAACGTTTTCTCGATTGCGACTATTAAGATTGTCACCCCTGTTTGAACATGCTTTAATAATAACTTTCTCTTACCTTGGTATCTTACTACGGTTCCGCGCTCTGGCACCCGTCAGAATGTTCGGGAGAATACGCGGGCATCAGGCAGTCGACGATTAGGGAATATTTCGCCATATTCACGACGAGCTTGTTCAGCGTTTCCTCTGGCAGCTCCGTAATAAAATAGAATATCTGCGTATTCTTCGTTACTAAACGATGTTCTTTCTGCCATTATTGGTCCGATAAACAACAAAGCCAAATCATAAGGAGTCACAGAAACCAGGGCGCAGTCCAAGTTGTCGGGAAGAAAATCAAATACAAAAGTCCAGGAAAAAGCCAAGTCGTTAGAAAAATCGAATCTGAGAGAAAGTAAGCACATCCGAACACAGTTAACCGTTAGAGCGGACTGAGACAGAGGGAGGCCGGAGGGGCAAGCTCGACTCCTGACCGTCGACCGAGTCCTTTGTTCTCGGAACACCTCGGGCGGGTTCTACGGTTTTTATTTTCATTGACCATATCTTCATTGTTCTTTAACCGATTTTGGATTTTAATATCTCATTTGAAAGGGAACAAAACATAGACGTTTTTTTAATAATTTTGTACTTTGTACATAATAATAAAGGGTGACTTTTTTAAGTAGACTGATGTTTTTTAGGCCATCAAAGATTTGTTTTTTACATTTTCCGTTTTTGTTTAGCATTTTTTGCATAAAATAATGAAAGTTACAAAGTTTTTACAATTAATATTACTTATTCTAAATATCTTTGTCGCAAAACAAAAAAAAAGTAGGCCAAAATCACATTTTTTTAGGATTTCGCGGATTCTTGGAAATGCCACATGTGGCCGCTTGGGCCACAAACAAATAACAAATAACAAAGGAATAAAAAAAGGGTCTCTACCTGGATTTGCCCATTCTGAGTAGTGAACTTTAAAAATCCGTAACTCCTGTATTTTTAGAGATACAATGTTTGATTATTTATTTTTTGAAAGCTAATACAGTCAAGAATAATAATAAATTAAAAACAAATCAAGATGTAGGGGTTTATTTGATAGAAATTTGAATTGATTGAAAAAAACAGTGAAAAAAAGTGATTATTTTCACAAGTATTTAAATAAATGAAGTATTTAAAGCCATTTTTTGTTATCTTTTTTTGTTTTATCCTCATCGCTAAATACTTGGCATTGATTTGTCGTTTATTTCATCAAAATACGCCAGCTAGTTTGGGAGGAATAAATTTATTTGTACATAGAGGTCAAAATTCGGGAAACAAATGTTCAGTGGCGTAAAAAAAAAATAATTTTTTTTTTAGAACTTTTTTAGACCCATTTTCGTCGATAGTTTTCGGTCTAATTTCACCCATTTTCGGGGTTGCACTTTAACGCGGGTCACGCTGTATATATATATATATATATATATATATATTCAAAATACAGGATTATTATATATATATAATAATTTAATAATTATCGTGCTGCAAGTAAAGATAATATTGTGCAAGTAAATTAACCATCCCCAGTAGATTTATTTTTTTATGATATTACAATATGAATTCGAAACGGCACATAAACCATGCAAAATCCTCTCATTTTCACCAGAATAATGGGTATGTATGCAAGATAATATTGCCATCGTTCATTAGTGAATCTTTCAGTCCAATAGTATGAACTATGAATAGGAATAAAAATATTCTAGGTTTTCACAAGGTGGTAAGATATTAATATAATATAAAAAGGCGCCAAATGTGTTACAATAGTAATATAACCTTCACCTTACAACCACCACGACTTACGTTTTACTTTGATTTTTACGTTTAATGAGCCCATGCCTCGTAGACAAGGTTCAGCTAAATATACCTACTTTTGTAAAGTCCAGCGAGCGGTGAGAAGTAGGTATAATATTCCTGTCCGCCAACGACTAGCTATAAAAACTATTAAAAACCTATGAGATTAATTGAATAATTTTTTTATATCGTAATAATAAAAAATATTTTTTGGATTTAAGTAATACTTAATTAAAGTAGGTATACTATGCATATTTTTGATCTATATTCATTTTCTTAATAAATCATAAAATTTAACAATAACATTTACGCTGCAAATAAAATATGTATTACAGTAAATATGTAATTTTTATCCAATATTTTATTGCAATTGTAATGATTATGATATATATTTGTTTATTATAATATATCTATGTAAGTATTCGTATATATATATGCATTCATTTATTATTATTGTTATATGTAAATTGTAGTAGTACGCACCATTTATTGTTACTTTTATAACTAAACTTTCCTGTGTCAGGTCTGCTGGAAGAAATTCCAATTTGGAATAAGTAGCGCCTTTGTACAAAACTGTTCTCTGTTTTCAAGTTGTCAATGTCAAAGGTTTACTATGTGTACATAAATTATTAAATAAATAAATAAATAAAATAAACTATAGGTAAAGTCTTATTTATTAGAACAATGTCCTTAGATAGATAACTATTCGTTTTAACTTACCTTTTTAGAATTAGAACAATAATAGAGAATATTGGAAGACTTCTTTGCTTGGTGCTTTCGGCGGTAATCTTGTAAAAGATCATTTGCCCACTTCATAAATTCTTCTTTTGTAGTGTATTTTTGTTTCGCATTAGCCCACTCATTAAATTCTTTCTGAGCCACACTAGGTTTTTTTTCCTTTCTTATACTCGGCAAATAGGTCTTTATACAGATCACCTAGTTTAGACATTGTTAATGCGAAACATACGAGGTAACGGTTTACGCATGTATATAACGGCAAGCTGAGCCCGGCAGTCGTCGCGACGCGCGAGTACTTCGTTCGTTGCCTGGCAACAGCGAGTCAAGGTTACACTACACGCCGCTTTTCGGATTCGGATTCTCTTGAATTCTTTCATTACTGAACTAGATTCATTACACAGCAAAGAAATAGGCTTACCATTATGCAAGATAAAAAAGAATTCGTCAGTCCACTTTTCTTGAAACTGGCGACCCCCTGTATCTACTTTTCGTTTCTTTCCACCAGACATCTTTTTTGTTTACTTTTCGTTCAATAAACTTAATAACAAACTATAGTTAGTAACCACTCAAGATGCACACAAAGTCACAAAGCAAGTTGACGGCTCGAGCAGTTCGCTAGGATATCGCTTGTCTAAGTTATTACCTCGGTAGCTCAAATAGAACTGAACTAACGTTCGGGGCCATCCACCCGCTTATATAGGCAAAATGAAGTAATAATCTGGAATAAACTAATTTAGAACAATTGAGAAGCAATAAATTACTTGCTGCACTAGAGCAACAATTTGTGCTGCTTTTTCGTGAGAGAAAAACGTGTTTAAAATGAAAATAGACTAGCAATTAAACTATTTAAACGATAATTCAACATGTAACAAAACAAAAAAATAAAAATAACCATCAATCACAGCAATAACGTAACAACGAGTTAATCTTTAGTAAATTGACAAGATTCTCTCCTCCATATTTAAATTTGATTTTGTTTTTGTGTTTTTAAACCAGTCTTTATTTTCCAATACCAATAAATGTAAAAAGTTTTCATATTTTGTAATAAAATTTGATTGAATGTGTTTGGTGCAGTTTATGTGTCCGTCAGTTATGGGACTGCCCCATCGGAGTTGAATTTTTTTCCTTGCAAGAAGTTATCCAAATTTCGAAAAAAAAATGGTAATCTGTTGGAGCAAGGTCCGGGGAGTACGGTGGATTGAAGTGAAGCTCCTCTAATTTGGTAGCCGTCTGTTGTGCAGTGTGTGGTCTAGCGTTGTCCTGAAGCAGCAGTGGCCTAGAGCGAATGACTAACATCGGTTCTTTAGCAGCTAGCTTTTCCATCATGATTTGGCAGTTGCTGGCAATAGTCATCTGCCGTAATCGTCTGGCCAGATTTAAGAAAGCTGTAGTGAACGACACGGGCACTAGTCCACCAAACGCTCACAAGTAACTTTTTTTGAGTCAATTTTCGCTTGGGGCAGGCTTTGGCTGGTTCGCCAGGGTTCAGCTATTGCGACTATCGTACAGGATCCACTTTTCATCACAGGTAATGATTCGATTTAAAATCGCTTCATTATTGTGCCGGTTGAGTGATGTAACCCAGCAGTCGACTCGCGATTGTCGGTTTGCTGCACTCCATTCATGAGGTACCCACCTTTCAAGCTTTATCACCTTACCAATTTGCTTCAAGTGGATTAAAACAGTTTTATCACTAACACCGCAGCCTGCAGCTAACTCGGACGTGGTTTGCGATGGATTCGCTTCCTCAATAGCCTTCGTTTATTCTTTGTTGTATTTTGTGTTTTCCCAGAGTAAATACAATGCTGTTGTGGTCTGAGCTCACTAATCCTTCCACTACTTCCCAGTCATTCACAATTTTTTCCAGGTCAGGGGTGCATGTAGTAACATCGATGATGCTGGTACATTCTTTTTCGCCCCTGACAGTAAAGAAAGTAGGTTTTCTCCCTTCGTTCAGCACCACTATTCCCCATCGGTCTATCATAGTCGAGATGACGAGGTCGTTAAAACTCGCACTCGAATTAAGGACATGTTAAGCTTCGAAATTATGTATAAGTATCTGAAGGCTCTCGGTTTTTTTTTTCTCAGTATTCGAAATGTTCAATTCGCAGTATGGTTACAGACTCAGTATATTTTGTCTCACTAGCACGCGCACGATTTGATGCGCGTTTGAATGCGATCGCTTTAATTACGAAAGTTAGCATTTTTTTCCCCTTTGGTCGTTTTCTCTGCTACCCCACCAGATGCTTTTCGCATTCGTATCTCCCCCCGTGATGATGCAGTTTGGGCCCAGCTCCTACACTATTCTATCGACTTGGTTCAGGTGTCTAGTTATATCTTGGGTCAGGATATAACTAGATCAGGTCCTAGTCCTAGACTAGGTCAGGTCCAGATAGAAGGACACAGCTACTATTGCAGTGTCTCCCAGTAGCCAGCCTTTTCCGCTGTAAGTTTACCTGGACCACTCTGCACACTTTTTCTGGGAGGTTATTTTGTGCGTCATTATTTGCGTTTTGGCCGCCTTTAGCAATACGCAACGTTTGAGCGAGCTACGAGGGCGGCACTGAAAATTTCGGGAATCAAGGAAGTGACACATTACTATTTAAAAATGTATTTATTGCTTTTCTAAGTATTCTCCGCGAAATTTGACACATTTTTCCATACGATGGAACCAATAATTGAAGTAACCATTCCATTCGGAAGTTGGGGTCTCCAAAATGGCCGTTTTGTAGGCGTCCACAGCTTCTTCAGGTGATGAAAATCTCTGACCACGCAATTTATTCTTTATTTTAGGGAAAGTATAGAAATCATTAGGGCTTAGGTCGGGGCTGTACGGCGGATGGTCTAATAATTCTATGATTTCTTGCTCTAAAAACTCTTTTGTTCTGTGCGCGGTGTGAGAACTCGCATTGTCGTGATGGAGGATGATGCGGCGGTTGCAGTTCTCTTTACGGAGTTCAGAAACGACCTGTGGCAAACGAATGTTAGCATACCATTCTGCATTAACCGTTCTTTGTCCCTCAAGAGGAATAGTCGCAACATGGCCGGTTTTGGAGACAAACGTGGCCACCATTTTTTTTGCAACACTCCGTGAACGAACAATTTTTGTTGGCTTTAACTCATTTTCGAACACCCAAACTAGTGACTGGTTTTTTGTTTCGGGTTCGTACGCGTATATCCAGGATTCGTCACCTGATACGATGTTGTATACAGCATTTGAGGATCCTGCGTGGAATCTTTCGAGAGTTCTGACGCACCAAGTAACACGAGCCGCTTTTTGCTCTTCACAGAGCAAATGCGGTATCCATCGGGAAAACAACTTTTTTACACCTAATTGTTCATGCAAGATTATTTGTATTTGACTCATGCCAATGTCTAAAGTTGCCTGAATTTCGCGGTATGTCACATGTCGATCTTCCTCAATCAGCTTACGCACAGCATCAACGTTTTCTTGGGTGACTGCAGTTTTTGGACGACCTTGACGGGGATCATCACTGAGCTTGACACGTCCACGTTGAAATTCAGCAAACCAGCGATAAATTGTGGTTTTGGATGGGGCTTCATCACCAAATGCAGAAATCATCCGGTCAACACGCTGTTTTTGTGTTAAACCACTTCGAAAGTCATAATAAATCATCGCTCTAGAATTTTCTCGAGTCAATACCATTTTCTCAACGACTAAACAAGTTTGACAAGACCTTGTGACAAGACCGAGAATCTTTTTTTAAATAAATAAACGGTATTCGATTTTTAAAACCAAGGAGTTTTAAATTAAAAAGATTTTAATATGACAGGAACAGTGGAAATATTCCATTCCCGATACTTTTAGTGCAGCCCTCGTAGAAGGTAAGTATTTAAATATTTTATTATTTTATAGTTTAATTTTTATTTTAATAAATGTATTTTATTATATATAAAAAGAGTTTTTGTATTCAACAATTGACCCTCTTATTACAGGTTTCTCATATGATGCATAGTTAATGTAGATAGGCTTATGAGTCACCATATCACTAAGTATGTCGTTCAAGTCATACTTAAGGTTGTTAGTGTCCAACTCAATTTTCTTGGATACTCCTTTGTAGTTTATAGTTATTATACTACGCCATAAATTAGTGGTTTGTAATTGTAGACATAGGATCTAAGGGCCGTTTCAGTGATGGTGGAATACTAAGCGATAGCGAATTTGGAGTCAAACTGAAAAATGAAACATTGCCATTGCCCGAAGAAATACCGTTAATACTCGGTGGCATTCATATTGCTTTTGTTTTCGTTGGTGATGAAGCATTCCCACTTATGAAAAATTTAATGCGGGCATATCCGATCGAATCGAACCGTTAACCGAAAGCCGTAGAATATTTAATTACAGGCTATGCAGGGCACGCAGAGTAGTTGAAAATGCATTTGGGATCTTGGCAGCTCGATGGAGGGTGTACAAAAGGCCAATGGAATGTAAGGTAGAACTAGTTGACTAAGTGGTGAAGGCTACGTGTGTTCTCCACAGTTATTTTATTGAAAATTCTGAGACATTGGTGCAACTACAGTACCAAACCAAACAGAATCAAATCAACTATTGCCACTGACACCAACGGGATACAGATTTACAGAGGATAACTTCATTATTCGAGAGGAGTTGTTACTATTTCAATACTTTGGGCAGTGTGCCGTGGCAATAAATATAATAGGTGAATCTTAGAATAAAAAAATGTAATCTTGTACTGAAATAAATGATAAATACCATCCGGCAAATCACACTCTTTTACCTCCAGGCTGCTTCTATTACATTATTTAATTTGTACTCTTTTATGTCTGTTTTCCACAAGCACGGAAATTTATAAGAATGAATAGTAAATGGACAAATTAGTCAAGCTCCTTACACCATTTCTGATCCTAGTTATGGTTTTCACAGAAATTACATGAGACAATAGTTTGGAAGGTTATAACTTATAAGTAATTGAGTTATTATTTAATTTGTACAAATACCTATTAATGATTGATTTAGGATGAACTGAGTCTTTATCTCCAATTCTTTTTCTGCGCCTGCCAGTTGTAATTTGTACAATTTTCTTTTAAATTCAGCTGTTTTTTAAATTATTCAATATCTTATTTTTTTATTCACATTTTTGTAACTGGAGCAAAGAAAGGACATTGTCATAGCTGTCTCTGTATGTAAAAGCCACGTTTTCACTAGGGGACATGTCGCGGAGGCAAGTCGTCCGACGTTCACGTAGTTTGTCCCTGCAACTTTGTCCCTCGACATATGGACTTGTTCACACTAGTCGTGGTGAACAGTATGTAGCCCGAGGAGATAGTGTTGTTCAGTGCAGCTTACATAATTATTCGGAAGACTATGGCAAAACGTAAAAAAAAGGTGGTGGGTTCGAGAATATTTGCTTCAAAGAGAAGAGTAGAGTTTGTTAAGCAGTCTTCGAATGCGCGACGGATCTTTCGTAAATTTTACTAGACTGTCTAGAACCGATTTCGAAATACTGTTAAATATGGTTAGGCCGGCCATAGTCAAGCAAGATACAAAGTTTCGGAAAGCTATCGACCCCCACATCAGACTCGCTATAACATTGAGATACTTGGCAACCGGAGATAAGTATGGTTAATTGTCCTATACTTTTAGAGTATCAAAACAAGTAATTTGTCAAACTGTACCAGAGGTTTGCAAAGAATTGATAAAAGCATTAAATTCTTTTGTAAAAGTGAGTATATAATAATATTATCTATTATTTGTTATTTACTTATGGCAAACATTTTCGGTATTGTTGTTTTTATTGATTTTCAATAATATATGTTAATTTATTTATAATTCACATTAACTATAATTTTCAGATTCCAACCAATGTAAACGGATGGAAAGAGAAAGCTAGTAATTATGAAAAATTGAGGGCCTTGCAGCTAAAGGGAGGCAAGTCCAAATTGCAAAATTGTCGGATATTTAAAAAAAAACGTTTTAAAAAATTTATTGATGAATTTATGTCTTATCGTTATATGGTATAATATAATACGAACATATATACATATTTTAGATTTCGAGATTTTAAGGCAATTAAAGAAGTTATAGAATTACTACGATTTTTTAAAGTTTGGATCTGCCTCCGTTTTGCACCAAGATGCAAGAAATATACTACCTTATTTTGTATTAAGGATAATAAAACGCGTAAACACGGTTGTTTTTTTTTTTAAGAATTATAATAATAAAAAAAATTATAATCGGTGCACGAAGAATTAAACAATCAAAAGAAATACAAAAACGAACGACTTGCTTAACAAAATATATTTTAAAGGATAACTTCAGCATGATCATCGTCGTCTTCGCTAGAAATATCATCTGTTGGTCCGACACCTTCACCCTTAAGGGCCCTGTAGAAATACAGTTTATTTGGCGGAACATATTTCTTTACCAACTGCATTACATCGTTGTATTTAGCCTTTTTCAACGGCAATGCAATGCAATCTTTTTTTTCTCATTAAAGGAAAATAATCAAATACAGGCGTTCCCGTTGTAACACTGACTGCAATCGTTTCAATGTGGTCTTTACTATATTCAAAAATACAATATTGAGATATTTTGAATCGTATCTTCTCTGTATTTGTTATTACTTTTTTGAAATGACTCTCATAATGTTGGCTGAAGTTAAGTATCATATTCTGATTTGCATTTACAACTTTAAAATTTTTAGATGCTTGCGTAATACAATCGGCATATTCAGAAGTCGTAAATATGTAATCTTTCCTTCTATTAAACTTTTCTATTACGCCGAAACACCGATCACACGGTAAGAAGCTGTGTCCTGGTTCTGGAAATCGATGAACAATCTTCTCAAAAGAAGAACACCTCATAAGCGTATATACATACTGCACTAAAGTAGAGTGCTTATTTTGTGCTGCTGCATTATCAGAAAACAAATACAGTATTTTAACTGTGCTTGGTAAAATATTATTTATGTAGTGATTTATAAAAGATATGACTTCGTTTGGTGATTTTCGACCTATGGTTTCGTCATATAAATAAAAGTGAGAGAATCCCTGTTTTTGCTGAGTGAATACAAAAATTATATGCCCAAAGTTGACGTTTATAAAATGCTTCACCTGCTGGAATTTTAGGCAATGGCATATTTTGCTGATAATTAAATGTAAATACTTCGCATTTTTCATCACAAATAGCAAGTTGACTCTTCTCTTTTAAATCAACAAAAAAAGTGTCGGCCTTGGCTTGATGAAGACTCTTCTCTATCTGTAATTGTTGGGTTTCATCGCTGTCCAATGTCTTATCTTTTAGTTTGTTAAACAGCATGTCGCACTACTTGCAAGTATCTGAGCGAGGCGACCCAAAACTGTATTTAAAATTTTGTTTAAAGTATCTGTAGTAAAAATCAAATGAAACTATAGGCTTAGCAGATGCTTCAAGACCAAGCTCATGCTTTTTCAAATATAACTCGTATATCCTTTTAATTTTCAACTCCGGAGACATAATAACGTGAGCTTTTATTTCTGCTGTAGTGTGACTCGCGACGTGGGAAACTTCTAATATGAGAGTCAACTTTAGAAACCCATTTACTTACGATTACTATACGGAATATGATTTGGTCTATTTTGATGTTTCCCACGAGTAGACGGAGGTGGTGTAGTTACAGTAGGGTCCCGATACTCTTTAGCAATATTGTCTACGCGCTTTTTGGATATACCATGCATGCAATGCATTTCTGCATGCAAAGCCATTTCTGCAAAGTTGTGTATTTTTATTTCCTAATTTAATATAATATTTGTGTGAACAACTCTGTTTCTTCCCCGTACCAGTTTTAGATCTTTCCCTTTCAACATTCTCTATTTTATTAAACCGCCTAATTATACGTTTTGCACATAGGTTTCTTCCAATTTATTAAAATTTTCCAATATTAATTTCCTATCTTCATTAATTTGAACAAAACACTTATACTTCTACTACTACTTATACAATCCGGTCCAGTTTTTCTTTCGCCTATTTCGCGGCCTCTATAGTTTAAATAGCCTTTCCCCGTAGCAATAGACTTCTTTATTACATTCCGTTTCCATTGTGAAGGATTCGCGGATTTTCTTTTCTTCGGCGCTATGCCACTCGTCGATGGGCATGGATTATTTGTATTAGATTCATCCAAAATATTCATACTTTGATCGTTATTCTCATTAGTTTGGTTTTGAAATGTCGACAAACCACGATCGACGGTAAATATCTGACGAGTCGCTACTAAACGGTTCAGAGTCACTCATTTTTATACACACTTGACGTATTAAACGTAAAACAATTATTTAAAAGAATAATACGAACGTCCTTTCGGGCCGAACACAAAACGTGCACTGACTTGTTTACAAATGATGCAATAATTTCATTTGTTGCAAGAAGTAGGCAGGTCCGGTTCCCTTCTTGCACCAAACAGAATAAGTTAGCAGATCCAAATTGTATTATAGCGCGCTTGTTTTTCGTCGGACTTGCCTCCTGAATGCACCAAACCATAGCTAAATTTTTTGTTTAAATTGTAGGTGAAAAAAAGGGTAACCGTTTAAAATTTGGATCTGCCCCCCTTTTGCTGCAAGGTCCGCAATTATGGAATTTTCCTCATTGCATCGGAGCGATTGATGTAAAACACGTCTTACTAAAAGCGCCACTAAATTCTGGCAGTGATTGTTAAAATAATTATAAAGAAAATTTTAGCTTAGTTCTCTTAGCAGTTGTGGATGCCGAGTATAACTTTGTATATGTAAACTGTGGTGCAAAAGGTAAATCGTCTGTCTTAATAATTAAACTCGTATTACCAAAAACACGTAAATGACTTACATCAGGCTTTCTGCCCATCCATATCTCAAAATGTGTTTTATAATTTAATGATGCGGTTACAGTCCTGTTCTGTAAATACACTGCAATATGTGCCCCCTCTGCCCAAAAACTTTTCGCGAGACCTGCATCGATCAGTAGACACTTGGCTTTCTCAACGATAGTCCGGTTGTATCGTTCTGAGAGACCATTCTGCTCAGGTGTGTATGGGTTTGTTTTGTGATGTACTATCCCATGCAACATCAAAAAAACAGCAAGTTTGATGATTATGTCATGATGAATTCTGTCCCATTGTCACTTCTCAAGATCTTTATGCGGCGATTAAGTTGATTCTCAACCTCTGCTCTATACTGTTGAAAGCATTTCAATGCCTCATCCTTTGTTTTCAAAAAATAAATATATGTCATACGACTAAAATCATCTATGAACAGCATAAAGTATCTAGAACCGCCTAAAGATCGGTTTTACATTGGTCCACAGAGGTCGGTATGCACAATATGTAACAATTCAGTGCTTCTGCTACCTTCTTTGGGAAAAGGTAAACGGCTCTGCTTGTCCTCACAGCACGTGACACATGATGACTTTGATATGTCAGTCTTGTTATCAAGTGTCAATCCCTGTACAGCATCTTGCATCTTGTTCAAATACTGGCTGTTGACATGACCTAGACGTCGATGCCAAACTTCACTGGACACCATCACTGCAGCTGATGAACAATATTCAGGCATGTTTAGTTTATACACCCCATTCAACAGACTCGCTGTAGCCACCAGTACTCCTGCTTGGTTGAAAATCTGACAACCATAATTATTGTTAAATGAAACTTTGTTTCCTTTTGATATAAGTTGACTAACAGACAACAGATTTGTAGTCAACTTCGGCACGCATAATACAAGGTGTATTACTGTAATATCGTATTCACAGTAATCTGCACATCTCCAGTACATAATACAGGTACTTTATCTTTGTTTGCCACGACAATATTTTTAATAATAAGACCCGCGACACATTTGACAGCCATTCTTCGTTCGCGGTAAGATTAACACTCGCCCCGGAGTCAATATACCAATCACTTTTGCAAAATTCACCATTCAGGAACACTGCGCTAAACGCATTACTGCTTGTACGTTCATTTTTATTTATATTCGACGAATTTTTATTCTCAACTGTACACTGGTTGCGGTAATTGTTGCCCTGTTTGTTTACATTTGTTACATGTTATAACTTTTGGTTTTGACTTTGACGTCTGGGCGTTGTCTTTGGTCGCAGTGTTACCAACATTCCGGTTCTTCTTGAAACTTGCAAACGCGCCACTGGAATTGAAAGCGCTATTGTCACCTTCGTTTTCGCTTTCTTCCATGTCCAACAACTTGGTTTTAATGGCGTCTGCTGTCAATGGTATTATCATAGGAGTCTCCATTATCATAGGAGAATATTTTTCTGTTAATCCCGCTAGTAAAAGCGATGCTACCCACTCATCATTAATGTTGAAACCCGTACCACTTAATTTTTGGCTTGTTTCGATGATTTGTGTCACGTATGAAGTCATTGAAACGCTATTTTCGAGTCGTATGGAAATCAAACTCCTCAGTAAACTGATTCTCCTCGTAAATCCTGAATCATCAAATAGGTTCTTCAATTTTTTCCACAGTTCATAGGTCGTTTGTACACTTTTTATATGCACGTACATCGACGAATCTATTGTCAGAATTAGCTTGGCTCTTGTTTTTGCGTCACCTGCTGCTCCTATTTCTGCTGGTACAGTCTCCAACTTGATGCAATCAGACATTCCCTCCAAAACTAGGAAATTCTCAGCCGCAAAAGCCCACTCACTATAGTTCTCTCGCCCTTTCAATTTAGGCACACTGACAAGGTAGTTCGTCGTCATTTTTACAGTCACAGCGTTAATTATAGTTTATCTCAATCCGCAAAATCTATTTCCACTAGGAATGTCCAAGTAAATTACGAGAAAAACTCAAAAACAAACTGGGCCCATAACCTCTTAATAATTAAACTCGTGGGTTACCAATAAGAACTAATTTTATTTGCTAAAAGATACAGTATAACATATTCTATACCAGAGGGCGCTACTAGTTTGCAATGTGTGATATTGTCGATACAAAATAGACACAGAATAACAGTCTGACAGTGGAGTGTTCCAGGAGACTTCATTTTATAAAGCACTAAATGAACAGCAGCTGAATTTACCAGATCCTGAGCCACTGACCCAAGGCGGTCCAAATATACTATACGTTCTGGTGGGAGACAGTGCATTTGCACTATCTGAAAATACGATGAGGCCCTATCCCGGTATTCATGAAATGGGAAGTTTAAAGCGGATTTTTAACTACAGGCTCTCAAGAGCAAGAAGAATTGTTGAAAATGTTTTTGGCATTTTGTCTGTAGTGTTTCGCGTTTTTCGTAAACCTATCCCATTACGTCCTGTAAACGCTGAATTAGTTGTAATGGCTTGTGTGTACCTACATAATTTCTTGAGAAGTAATAAATCTTCAAGCGCGCGTTATACACTAAATACCAATTTCGATTCTGAAGACGCTGCTCATAATATTGTAGAAGGTTCATGGCGAAGGGAATTGACAAGTAATAATATGAGAAACTTAAGTGTTCAAGGAAGACCTCCTCCTCAACCCGCTGCGGTAATAAGAAACTACTTTGAATATTTCTCTAGTGCTCAAGGCAATGTCTTATGGCAAACAAACCAATCATAGTCTATCAAAAATTTGAAAGACAGTATTTATTATTAAAAACACTAATGTTATTATGATGTAACTATAAATAAAAGTTTTAATATTTTTAGTTGAGTTTTATTTTTTATTCCTTTTCATACATCTACATATTCGTAAAAGTAAGAGTAAAAAGATATTATTATAATTATTCTTGGTTCTGGGTTTCTGATTCCAAATAGTTAGATAGTGCTCAGTAGCTACATACTCGGCATAAACTTGAAATTCATCTTTTGGTTGATTCATATTTGTTTTTGCGCTCTTCCTTATTTCATATATCTCACTCAGGTCATCCTTTTTTCTTTTATTTTGTGTAAGTGGTATCGGTATTGGTTGCGTTGGTAATGGTGGCGACTTTGGTGCCTCTGGTATCTGCGTCAATTCTTCCGATGCCGCCGCTGGTATTTCTTCGTGTGCCGACTTTTCAAATGTCTGTGAAAATAAAAAATAGTTTTAAAAACTCCTTAAAAAGAAACACATTAGAGCAAACAAATACTGTATATATAAGAAAAAACTGTAAACCCTAAATACTGATTTGTAACAGCCCTAGCCTAGTAGGTACAATACGTCGTAAAAACATACGCACAAAAATTGTCACCTGTTTGAGTATACGCCGCAGCCGGAATTTGCCCTTAATTTTTGTTAAACTAAATTCATCAAATTATTAAACTAAAAATCATGTGCAAACTAGTACAAAATAAAAAAAATACAAATAATATTATGAGCAGCTTACCTGTGCTTTCATAGTGTCCATGCTACCTGAACTTGTCGCCCCTTTTAATAGAAAAAGCAGCGAATCATACGCAAACCAGTTACTTACGAGGGGAGGTCCAAAAGTTCGCGGAATGAAAGGGTTGTTAATAAAATATAACAATAAATTTATTTTTCCTTTTCAATATAATCACCCTTAAGTGTAATACATTTATTTGATCTATGGATTAATTTTTCTAAACCATCGAAAAAATATTTTTTGTCTTTGGCCTCAAAATGCGCCGAAATTGCCTCCTTCACTTCGTTATCGTCGGAAAATTTCCTTCCCCTTAGCTCTTTTTTTAAATTTGGAAACAAATAAAAATCGCTAGGGGCCAGGTCTGGACTGTAGGGTGGGTAAACAAGTGGTTCGAATCCATGCGTGTGAAGAGCAGCCATGGCAACTCGGCTCTTGTGAACCGGCGCGTTGTCTTGCAAAAGCAACACACCCTTGGCCAATTTTCCACGACGTTTTTCTTTAATTGCCTCCTTTAACTTTTCCAATATTGTGGCGTAGTATTCTCCGGTTATAGTGGTACCTTTTTCTTTATAATCAATCAGTAATATTCCCTCACAATCCCAAAAAACAGTGGCCATCAACTTTCCAGCCGATTCTGACACTTTGAATTTCTTGGGAGGTGGTGTACCCTTTTTGTGCCATTGCATGGACTCCTGTTTTGATTCAGGTTCAAAGTGATGAACCCATGTTTCATCTCCAGTAACAATCCGCTCCAAAATCTGCACAGGGTTGTCTCCACACACCTCCAAAAAGTGCTTAGACGCGTCGATGCGCTGCTGTTTTTGAAGCGGCGTGAGCATTCTCGGCACCCATCTTGCACTGACTTTTGTCATGCCCAAGTGGTCGTGCAGGATCCGCAAAATGGTTCAACAAATGCAGATAATTGTTTTTTCTTTAAACGTGTGTCTTCCAGTACAAGTTTTTCGACTTTTTCGACGATGTCTGATGTGGTGGCCTCAACTGGCCGCCCAGAGCGAGGGTCGTCTTCAATTGAATCTCGACCATGTTTGAAAAGCCCATGCCACTTATAAACCATTGTTTTACCAGGGCACTGATCTCCATAAACGGCTTCCATTTCATTTAAAATGGTTTGAACGTTTTTTCCTTGCTTGGTAAGGAATTTTATCACAGCGCGATGTTCAATTTTCTCCATAGTTGCAGTTTGCTTCCGGATTGACTTGTTTAGCAGGCGAGTACTCGTAAACGAATGGCGCTATAGGGTTGAGATTTTATATATATACTAATTATGAGTGCTCAATTAGTATGACACTAAGCGAGCTACCCTATCCCCACTCCATCCCCTCCATTCCGCGAACTTTTGGACCTCCCCTCGTATGTAAACATCCCCTCTTCCACTTACAGTAGATTTTGTGTTCGCATTTTTTTTTTCTTTCCCTTAGAAACTGAGACCTTATGTTGTGTATTTTCACTTCGACATCTTTTCTAGGTATATTCAATGTAGTCGCCATAGATTCCCATGCATCACTTTTTTTAATTTTGTTTTTATAATCAGGATGTGAAGTGTCCCACAATAATTGCGAATTTTGATACAACTCGATAAGGGTCAATGTTTTCTCGTTTTTCCACACTACTGCCATTTTCAGAACACAAAGCGACACGCGTCCTCACTACTCAAAGCCTGTCGGGCGACTGTCGAGGGACACGAAGATCGCGCGTGTCGATGCTCGCAGAGCATCAAACTAGCGACAAGTCCCGCAACCCGTAAATGTCGCTGCGACGTCGGGCGACATATCGCGGTACACGTACATTTCGTGTCGGGCGACAAGGTCGCGAGACAATTGAGGCCATGAGAACCATAGTGGCCTAATTCGCTAGATAAACCTTTTGAATATCATAGAAAATAAAAACAACAGATTTTTATTAGCTGCCACCGATCAGAATAAATACATATTTATTATTTTTATTGTTTGATTGACCTATTATGTTCTGATATGTTCCAAATCTATGATTTTAATAGTCAGAAAATGGTTTATTGCCAACTTTCTCTATTTTTTTAGTAGATAGGCCACTTTGGCATTAAGGTTTTATACACAAATTAGATAAAAAAAGGTTATTTAGGCTAAACTGTTTATTTAAAAATACAAAAAAACTTTAAATTAGTATTGCAAGTAGTGTTAATAATAATGATTACCATTACAATGTGCGTTCTTAATCACTATCAATGTCACCTCCAACATCTAAATCATTTCTTACTGACACAGTATCTCTGGTACTGGTATAAAAACCATGATACACTGGTGGTATGAATGGTAAAAGAGCTAATAGGTCCTTCTTTTTGTCCGAACTAATAGGTTTACCATCTGGGTATAAATAATCTAGCTGAATATCAGATGTATAGAGTTTCTTTTTTTTAAATCTTCATTTTCAAATAATACTTCTGCATTGTTAGAATACTTTAAGAAAATAGTAAATTGATGCATTTTGTTGAACAGAAGCCACTGTATTTGAAGCCACTGCACCTTGGATTTTTCAGCAGTTACCTTCCTGTTAGTGTTGTTATTCTCCAGCTTTTTTGTAGAAAAAAGATCTTTTGTCATTTTCATGATATTAAATGGATTCTTCTCTCTCGCCGCCTTAATAACTTCAACCCAATCATCTGGAACAAATATATTTTTAAAAAACTTTTTCTTCTTTTCCACCAATCCGAAATCTTGATCACAAGCTAAGTATGAGTGCCCACTGACATACAATTTATGATCTATGTTCTCAACCGTGTAATCTGGATGGGCAATATATTGGTAAAGAGCAGCCATTTTAATATTGCGATTTTGCAAACGCACTGGTCTGAATACATAATTAAGTTTTTGGTATTTACTTTTTCTTTGATGTAACGCAGCAGGCAAGAACCAACCTCCTGTGGACCTCTTGATGCTATTGTTTCATTCCACACACACATTGTTACTTCATCATTTTGGGCATTATGAATCCCTAAGCAATATGTCCAAAGCTGTCTTTTATAGTAGCAAATGCCAGTTGAAACAACAGGAGTAGGTAAAGTTTTCATAAGATCAAATACTATAACCGTTAAATCAGAATCATCTTCAGCCCGTTTTTTATCTATTTTAAAATTGTTTCTTGCAGATTCAGCTTTTAAAAGATGTAGTTTCTTTTGAGCCTCAAGTTCATTCTTTTTGCTAGGAGATTCTTCAGCTTCTATCTTTATTTTAAAACTATGACATTTCTTACATGAATCAGTAATGGGTGGATGAAAAGAAAGGTTAAATTGCTCATTAAAAACTTTCCTAAATATGAAATTTGATACTTGTTCTGAAGGCGGGGTTTCATTTTTGTATATAGATATCAATTTAGGCAAGCTTAAATCAGGTGCTAAATACATGCGGTTTATGCTCTTATGCAAATTATAATGAGATTCGTATTTAGGAAATTTATTGATAAAGTCTTTGACTATTTTAATTTTGTGCTCTGGTGTTTTATTAGAAGGCACATGCTTCCCTCTTTGATCTGTAGGAGGAGTGGGCATTACTAATTTATTTTTCAAAACTCTTGACAATCTGCCATCACTGACACCAAAAAGCTTTTTGAAAAATTCTTTGCATACAGTAACATACAAGTCATCATCATTAGGAACTTGATATACCCTTGAATTAGATCGCCTGGATTCAGCAGAACCAGTGTTAACAGGCACACGACATGTCTTTTTAGGTAAAACCTTAATTAAAGAAAAAAGATAAGAAGATTGTAAATCATGGTTTCCCATGGCATAGAAGCTGTTGAAGAGATTAATTTGCTGACTAGGCAGAATCTTTCGTGACACTTTTTTTGGCACTTACATTCACGAGCAGTGTCAATTTGTTTTGGTGGCACTATAACACCTTTAACATTAAAGTGCTCCTCACCTCTTGAACGCTTTTCTTTTCTTATATTCTTCTTCCACTTGTTGGATTGTCTTACTCTTTTTCTAGGTTTACGTTGAACTTCAATAACTTCATTTGTAATGTTTGGCGAATGGTTTTCGTCTTCTAAAATATCAAGCAAATCCGTAGTAGAAGTTGTCGAATTGCATATAGATGGCTGGTATTCTGAACCAGAGTCTTGGAAAGGATCTTCTTCAGCATCGAAACCAAACATGTCTGAAAATATTTAAAATCTAAGAACACTGAACTGATAAAAATAACTTCATGTAGGTAGGTACTATTGCAAATCCTCACCTTGAAGCAGGTTATCCACATTTCTCGAGTTTTATTGTTGTTCGTCGTCCATTTTTAACCAATTACTTACAAACAATAAGTTGAATACGTATTATTCACTAAAAATTGAATTTAAAAATAATCGAGAACGAACTTTAACTTTAAACGGCGGCAAAATATTATAATATTGACAGCAGCCTAACTAGTGAAGTTTCAGACACTTAAAACCAAAGTGGTATTGTCTATAGGCCAGTATGGCACTTTATTGTTAGAATACAGATTGAAAACCATGACAATATTAATACTGCCATCTAGTAAGTTTTTATTGAATCACTTTTAGGCCAATCTGGTTATCTAAAAATCATCAATTTTACCCATTTGGAATCATTAAGTCAGTATCGAAAAAAATGTAGTTAGGCCACTATGGTTCTCATGGCCTCAATTGTCCCCTAGTGAAAACGTGGCTTAACTTTTTTTGTGGTCTCCTTCTCGACCACAAAGAAGTTTCACTTGTAAACACTTGTAAAACTGTGAAACAATGTGGTTCTGATAATATAATTTGTAAAGTTAAAATAAAACCTACTTGGTTTGTTAATCCTTGGGACGTCACATTGACGGAGCTATTTCAATAGTAACTGGTTCATCAGCCTCGGAGACTACGATTGGAGGTATGTCTATTGGTAATATGGAGTCTGCCCCCTTACTCCCGACACAATCGAGAATCGAATCAGTTCGATCTAAACAGCTTCTGCTACTCCTGACACCTACACTAGCGCACGATCGTGCGGTGGCTCAATTTGTAACTAGTCAGGATCGAGAAATTCGTTAGATCGTAATTGTTGGTACTCCCGACCAAATCAATCGACTGAGAATCGAATAGCTGGATCGTTTACAAACGTCAAATTACACGATAACTAAAGAGGCATCATCTATAGGATCGAGTTCGCTTGTTACAGTGTTTTTGTTAAGTTTTATTTGTTTTATGTTACATTATGGCTCGACTTCAAGCATTTTTTAATGTTATAGAAGAAGCGAATAGAATTGATATCAGAAAGGCGTAATTTGCAAAGGTTAGCCCGCTACAATTCAGTTGCGATGGAAATGAATGCCGAAGATTTTCGGCGTAACTATCGCCTTACAAAGGACTTATTTGAGATTTTGGTCGCAGATTTGACACACATATTAAGAAACCAACTCGCCGAAGTGATATCACCATTAAGTGGAAAGTGAGTTTCTTATAACCTATACCTTGTCCACTTTGTCTCTAACTCATGTAAAACATTTCACTTAAGCAGGCAGGACTTCATATTATATTGAATAAATGAATGAATGAAATATTCTTTATTGTGCACACAACATAAAAAATATATATAAAAGAAAAGAGGTAAAAAATAACAATATACACAGGTAACGCAATGGCGGCCTTATTACTAGGTAGCAATCTCTACCAGGCAACCTTGGGTAGAGGAAATCGTGGGGTTACAAGTAAAATTTTAAAAAAGTTCTCATTAATTGTATTAGGAGCTAATTAGAGATAATTAAGGTTATGACATATTTGGTTCTTAAGCCCTTTGGTCCCCTTCCTGCACTGACATTTATTTCAGTGTAATCGCTTCCGTGGTCATACCTGTAAAATAAGATGTCAGGAAACTCTTTTTCTACTTTAATACATTTAATTTTTAACCATGAGACCTTATTACCATCTACATCTATGTTTTTATTCTTAATTGTAGACGCCGCCAATTCCTGTAAATTATAATAATATTTGTATGTTAAAAGATGTGCTTTGTATCCATCATTGCTCTTTTTTTCCCTCTTTTATATCGAGCAGATTTAAAAATCTCCACCCAATCTGTCATGCTGAAGGCACTTTTGTGTTTCTTGGCGGCTTCTATGGCTGAGTGCATTGAGTCGCATTCCATATAGGTATGCCCTGACTCCAAAAACTTCAATTCTATTTTCTTCAAAACTTCAATATTTTGTACAGCATAAAGCAATATGGCCGATACTTACTAATTCCTATTTTGCCCCCTCCCGCATGTGTCACAGAATAAAGAGGTTTCAGTTATAGTAGAGGGCAAGTTTTTTAGAAAGCAGTACAATATGGAACCAATCTCACTACTACCACGTTTGCCGTTGAGTTCATTCCATGTGTAACAGTGAGCTTCTTTTCCATCTCCAACATAAATGGTTAAATTGTAAACACATATTTTGCGGGAGTAATAAAACAAAGAAACACCAGAACATGGAATTTGGAGCACACTCTGCAGGTCAAATGTGCAAGTGACAAATGAAGGATCCTCTTGACATCTTAATTTGTCTTGAGCTTTAGCTACATTACATTGACCTTTTCGTATTAAATGCATTGAGTATTCCACCTCGAAGACTGCTTTTTTATCTCAACAGTAGGTGCATTTTCATATTTATAGCATAACGCACAGAAGTCCTTTTTTGGTTTAAAAAAAGAATAATTGTAATTGTTACAAAATATATTTCTGTATGTTTTTTCACCGACAGGATTAGCAATATTGTTGTCACTACAAAAATCATTTTTGTATAAGTGCAACATCTTAGAAATGGACAACGTAGAATCCAGATATAACTTTTTAGTAGACTGTCTTGAATAGTGGGACTCCATGACTGGGAGCGTATTGCCAAACTGTATACTGACCCAGACGCCCATAGTCTGTACTGAACTACGTCGCGCTCATTGAAAATTGGAGCAAAGTATATACGAGCTTAGACCAATCTGAGTAGGTATGCACTTTGCTCGCTTGTATGTGAAGCAAACTGTGACATGCGAATATCTGTAACTACCTATACAATGTGTTTAATAATTTCCCGTATATTTTTGTTATGTTGTTGTGTGTGGTTGTTATACCTATCCGTGAAACTGAACAACTTTCCCTAAAACATACCTATTGTGAATTATTTTGGGTTATAACGAAGGAAAACCCGTTGTACGAGTAAGTATTTTGAAAAATTTGAACTGTAAAAAATTGAACTGTAACAATTATAGGTACAGGCTGTTAAAAAAAATGTAAGTGTTTCCAATGACAGTATTTATTAATTTTTCATAAGAAAGATGTACTGACTGACACAATAAATTGTACCTATTTGTAATCGATGTTCACTGAAAATAATAAAGGGTTCCTTCAATCAACAACAAACAAATAAATTAATGAATCAAGAACAGAAAAATGTCATAATTACTATTTTTGATTTTTGCCTGTATTGTAACATCGAATTTTGGCTTTTACTACATTTCTTACTAAAGGGGTCACAGAAAGGGGTCGATATTGAAAAATAAAGTGTCTTTAATACATAAATTTGTGTAATCATGTATAATCATAATTAAAGTAAATGTAATCATTAATCAACTACAACTACCACATTAACCATCAATCTTTTTCAATGTTTCTTTGCATTCGGCTGATTTTTATTAATATTTTCTGATAAATTATGTTTTCGTTTTTTAGTTACGTCTCTGCCACTCTGTATACGTCCTTTTCCTTTAGTTATTCCTCTGTCTTTTCTCCTTGCAATAGAAGTTGGCTGAACACCAATTTTTTTTGATCTACAATATTTAACTCTTTGTGCAAAGAAGTTTTTGGCTTGTTCCGAGGTTTCAATATCACTTAAAACTTTGTTTAATTTTCTAAGTAACATTAAGTTGCTGGGAGATGAGTCAGTTTGTAGTATATCAGCCAAGCGATCACATTGTTGTTTCATTGTATTTATTTCCTTTCTTATGTTTCTCTCATTTTGTTGAGAATTTTCTACTGGTATAATAACGATGTCAGACGAATTCATTAGTGTGGGGTTGGACTGAAGAGCTGGCTACAACCTCCTCGAAAGAATTGTTACCACTGTTTAAGTCGACGCTAGAATAGAAGTCCCCTGATGGTGTTTCATTTCCTAACGCCAGTTCTGCAAAGCTTTTCCTATCTTGCGATGTTATACGTGGTGATGATTTGAAAATAATATTTAGTTTGTTTTCCATGAAACACAAATGTTTACAGTATCTTCCACTGGAGCCTTCAGGGCATTCACAACATGCAATGTCTACAGATACCGTGTAAGATTGTTTAGGGTCCTTTTCCGATTGCACTTTGTATTCGTTTTCATTTATCTGGTAGTATTCGTTGAGTCCCTCTACTTTTTTGAAATATTTCATGTAAATCATATTTTTGTCACGTCGGGAGTGTGCAAAATCTAAAAGACGTAACTTGTGGTAGTTCTCAAAACTTTCCGTCATAAACTTTACCAGTGCGCAACTGTTGAAAACCTTCGACCTTTGCAACACTACATCCTTGAATATTCGAATAGAGGTTTCCACATAATTGTTTATGTTGTTACCTCTAGTCATCAAGTCATTTCTGTAACACAGGCACCATTCTTTTCGTCTGGCCCATATATTGGTAAAATATTCAGTCAGCATAGTATTTGCTTTAACAATATGGTTCGATAACAATTTAGCAAAGTTTTCGGACGCCGATTCTTCACTTTCAGCATAAAGTACATCTTGAAAAGCTTTCATCACAACTTTTCTATTTTCTTTTGCAACTTTATGTTCAGAAAGCCATAGCCATCGCTAAACTGCTTGACAGATATGGAAGTGACAGAGTAATAAATTCGCTTGAGGGAAAACACATTTTAGAGCATTACGTTCCGCTTCGCTGTCGTCGGTCATTATAATAAGTGGTTGAAATTTTCTTGCTGAATCGTTTTCTAAAGCTTCTTTAACAGACATAAAGGCAAGAGTATAATTGGCTTCTGTATCGGCGGTGTGTAAAACACAACCAATGGGAACTGCACCAATTTTTAGAGATGCAAATATGAATGTCACTCGCGTTGATGTCTGGTCACAGGAACCGCTGGAATCTATGTACACCATTTCATCGGAAAATCCTTTTAAAAATAATCTCTTCATAATTGGAGTTATTATGACGATCACCATAGGATCTTCTTTAATCAGTACATGAATTCCTTTATCAGTAAAGGAAGCCAATTGGTTTTTCAAGACGGTAATAACATCGCGATCTGAACGTCCACCTAAATTTGTTTTACGCCATTTATCGTATAAATATCTAATATGACGATATGTAGGATTTTTTTGAGCATTAGCGACAGTTTGACTACCTTCAGAATTTAACACGATCATCTCATGATAGTGCTTCGCAATGGTGGGGGTCATACCTTGCTCGAAGTATTCATGGAACTGTCTTTGCACGGCTGGATCGCATCGTAAATACTTGTAAGCAGACGCAACGTGGATTTTATGCGAATGGTTAAAACAAATGTCAATAATAGTGTTTAATCCTTGTTTCAAAAAGGCGTCGTTTTTAATTGTATTTCTGTTAGTTTTCTTAAATAGGAAGTTTACTGAAGCTTTGCATTGAAAATTTCTTGATTTACCATGTTTTTTATTGAATGATGAATGCTGACAACCATACTGTTTACGGAATTCATATCGCTTCACAGTAGGACTTCGCTTGACAATCCAATTTGTGTTCGAAAACTTGGAGAATTGTCGAACAAAACGCTTGCACTGTTCGCGCGGCGAATCGTTCTGCAGTGATGGCAGTTTGCACTGAATTTTTGCGTTAAATGTCTCATTATTCACATAATTGCTTTGTAAAATCGTAAATTCTATACACTGCTTCGCTAAGAATGTTTTTAACTTCACTTCACACATGTTTGAACACTCGATTGGCAAGTAATTGTTTTATTTGTGAAAGAATAACCTTGACACGTGCGTAATTGCTAATTAGGTCACGAACACTGACAAAAAGGCGTCAAGGTCGCAAGCGGCGCAAGTTTTAGAAGACAAGGCAGGCAAGATAGCGCGCCGCGCGGGAATAAAAGAGATAAGATATGTCTGCACTCGCATGCATTTTGCTCTAAATTATCGATGCCATATTACATACTACACCAGACGCCGAAAAGTATGGACGTCTGGACTCGTATGTATTTTGCTCAAGTATTTTAAAGCAAAATGTATTTCGATTCAGACACGCTCTGAATAGGTATACAGTTTGCTCTTCAACTATAAAGGCAAACTGCGATCGAACTCAGAGCAACCCCGGTCTGGGTCAGTATACAGTTTGGCAATACGCTGACTGGGAAGCTCTCGATGTGTATTTTTACCATAGCAATACCATCTTCACTAGTTTTATTGCCAGGTCGTTTGTGTCCTCTCATGTCAGTACGATCATAGGTACCAAAATCATTACATCCTTTAATGGCTGTGTTACAGGCCCATTCGAAGTACACAGAGTTTTTTCAAAAAATTTGGCACAGACTATGTCTACCCTCAGCATTTTCTAAATAATAAGATTTAGACACCGTACGTGCTTTATTACTACCAGGGGCTACTTTTCTACGCTTTGGCATTTCTCTCTTGACAAATTTCAGTATAAAATCCTTTTGTCGCTGATAATTAGCAAGACCCCAGTGTCTATGCTTCCGTCTTGTCTATGACGGACGGAAGTGGGACAGGGCGAGGCGCCCGCGCCGTCTGCCGGCAAGGCGGACGGCCATTATTATTATAAAATCACCAACTACGTTGACAAGCGCCCGGTGGGGTCGCCGATCACAAATCGTTTCGCCGGCCGGCGTGCTCGGCGTTGGGGCGGCGCGGGCGCCCTCGGCCTCCGCTAGCAATAATCGCGACGGGCGAGTGTGCTTCGCGCCGGCACGCAGTGGTGTGAGTCGATTGCGGCTGGATCGAAAACGGTCAGACCTTTCCTTTTATAAAAAGTTTTTCGTGAATTTGCAATGTCTGAAAGTGAATCAAAAACAAGATCTAAAAGTCCTATGATGGCTTTAAACGTACAACATTCGGACTCTAGTGGTGACCAAGTAAAAATCTTAACTAAGAAACGTGGAATTGTTCGAGCTAGGTTGACTAATTTTAAAAATTACGTACAAGTTTTTAACACCTCAACTACTTATTCAAGCTTACAAATAAGGGAATTGAGTTTAAGATTGGCTCAAGTTCAGGAATTATTTTCAAACTTCGATATAATACAAACCGAAATAGAGGAGCTTTCAGATAATTTTGAGGAACAAACAATTCAGCGTGAAATTACCGAGAAGGAATTTGTTACTCAAATAGCTTATGCACAGTTAATAATTGACACATTTTCAGCAAACGATAAAAATTCTGAACATGGATCTGAGAAGTCGCATCAGTCTAATTGTTGTCATGTGAGTGGTGGAAGTATGCCAGTACGGCTACCGACTATTAATCTACCTACCTTTGATGGTAATTATACAAAGTGGTTAGAGTTCCGTGACTCGTTCAAGTCATTAATACATGAGAATGATGCGATTTCACCGATTAACAAATTTCATTATTTAAGGCATTCGTTACAAGGAAGCGCCTCTGTAACTATTAAATCTATAGATTTTTCCGCTAATAATTATGAACTTGCGTGGATTAATTTATGTGAAAGATACAACAATAAAAACATTTTAGTAAATAATCATTTGAAGGCGATTGTAAATTTAAACCAAATTCAGAAGGAATCATTCAGTGCCCTTAGGTATTTAGGTGATCAAGTTTTTAAAAATTTAAGTGCGCTTAATAGTCTTGATATTTCCACGACGGGGTGGGACCCTTTAGTTTTATTCTTAGTCTCAGCCAAATTAGATCCCGTAAGCAGTGTCAAGTGGGAAGACTATAAAGGACATATTTCACAAATGGCCACACTTAAAGATTTTAAAACATTTATTCAAAATAGAGCGAATACATTAGAAAGTAGAAGTACAACCAATAATTATTATGACAATAAAATTAATAACATTAAATCTAATAATAACAATAAAGGCAATGGCAATTTTAATAAAAACATAAAATCATTTCTCGTTTCGGAGGTTTCCAAAAAGGGTTCTTGTCTTGTTTGTAATAAATTAAACCATTTTGTCCATCAATGTCACAAGTTCAAAACAATGAGTGTAGACGAAAGAATTTCTGTAGTTTCAAAACTTCATTTATGTATCAACTGCTCACGTTTTGGTCACACGGTAGCAGAATGCCCCTTGAAAGGTCGATGCCGCATCTGTCAAGAAAAACATAATACATATTTACATAAAAACAAAATACATATTTACATAAAAACAAAAATACAGTTAACAATAGGGTTGTTGAGAACACCACATTAACTTGTATTAATACAGTAAGTCTACCAGCGACATCACCAGGCCAAGTCATACTGTGTACAGCTCGAGTCAAAATTATTAACAAAGAAACCAATCGCACTTATCTTGCTCGCGCGCTGTTAGACACGGGAAGCCAGGTGTCTTTTATCACTGGGGACCTAAAACAAAAATTAGGAGTAGTTTCAAAAAAAATTGGTAGTTTCAATATTTCTGGTATAAGTAACATTACATGTCCAGTGTCTGAAAGATGTAGTATTTTAGTAAAGTCATGTGTAAGACCTTTCAGTGTAAACATTAATTGTTTAGTTATACCTAAGATAACGGGTACTATTCCAAAAACCAAAGTCGACATTCAAAATTTAAATCTACCCGGTAATCTAGAACTTGCTGACCCTTCATTTCATGAACCCTCCGAAATAGATATTTTGTTAGGTGCAGACATATTCTTTGACATTCTTTGTCCCAATAAAATTAAATTAGGTCCAAATAAACCTATTCTTCAAGAAACTAAATTAGGATGGATAGTAGCTGGCCCTACTGTTCAAGATAATAATAATTCTGTCCCATCCATCCTTTTAACAGCTGGCTCTGCTAACCAGCCAAAGGCAAACGGTGATGTTTGTTCTCAGCTCTTGCTTCAAGATGCGGATGCCCATTCTTTGATGTCACTTCAAGACGTCAACCTACCCCATGAAGTATCACTTCAAGATACTTCTGGCTCCAATTATTTGATGTCACTTCAAGACGTCAACCTACCCCATGAAGTATCACTTCAAGATACTTCTAGGTCCCATTATTCCCTTGAGGTATCACTTCGGGATGCTTCTAGGTCCCCCAATTTTACACTTTGTCCTGAAGTATCACTTCAAGATACTTCTAGGTCCCATCATTCCCTTGAGGTATCACTTCGGGATGCTCATAGGTCCCCTAATTTTACACTTTGTCCTGAAGTGTCATGTGAAGATAAGTCTAGATTCCCCCATTTCAAACCAATACAAGATAATTCCGTGTCTAACCCTTCAACATCACTAGGCAAGCTTTGCGTGATATCAGTCCTGACTCTGAGGTGTCACTTCAAGATACTTCCGGGTCTTCTTCCATATCACTATAAGATATGGTTGCTTGTTCCCAGGATCATCTACAAGATACTCCTGAGCCCTTTTCTAATTCCTGTAAAACTTTTAAAAAAAGTTCTTCCTTATCTTCTTTCATATCACTTCAGGACATACATGAGTCTATTAACAAATTCTGGAAAATTGAGGAATTGCCCTTAGATAACAATACTCATTCTTCAGAAGAACAATTTTGTGAATCTCATTTCATAACGCATACGAAGCGTTTACCTAACGGTCGATTTTCTGTCATGATGCCGCTGACGGAAGATCCGGAGCAGGCTCTTGGTAATTCATTTTCTATTGCAATAAAACGTTTCTTCAACCTTGAAAGAAAATTAAATAAATCTAAACTCACTGGTCCATTGCAGGTTGATGAACTTGAAAATTCCTTGAGACTTTTATTAAAACAAAGCCAATTAGAGACTTTCTTTTCTGATAAACAGCTTATACAAAACAATAAAACCTTGCATCACAAAAGCAAACTACTACTTAATCCTTTCTTAGATAACGATGATTTATTGAGAGTAGGAGGTAGACTATCTCATTCCGACTCGGAATATTCAAAAAAACATCCTGTCTTACTTGACGCTAAGCATCATTTAACTAAAATTATTTTCCAACACGAACATTTACGTTTGTATCATGCGGGTCCGCAATTGCTACTTTCATCTATTCGTGAACAATATTGGCCCATCGGGGGCAGAGTTTTGGCTCGTTCCATTTATAGAAAATGTGTGGTCTGTTGTCGTTTGCGTGGCCAGACCTTACAACCTAAAATGGGAGATTTACCTGTAGTAAGAACTTGTCCAGATTTTCCTTTTAATCAATGTGGTGTCGATTTTGCCGGGCCCTTTATGATTTCTTCTAAAAAGGGACGTGGGAACCGTATAACGAAGGCATATTTATGCGTGTTTGTATGCCTTGTAACCAAGGCTATTCATTTAGAAGTCGTTAGCGACCTTAGTACTGATGCCTTCCTTTCATGCCTACGCAGGTTCGTATCGAGACGCGGAAAACCGGCAGTAATATACTGCGACAATGGGAAAAACTTCGTAGGCGCTAATAATGAGTTAGGTAAAGTTATGCGATCCAGTCGACATTCGATTCACACTTATGCAACCAACGAAGGCATAAAGTTTATGTTTTCACCCCCTTATGCCCCTCACTTTGGTGGGATTTGGGAATCAGGCGTTCGTTGCGCCAAATATCATTTAAAACGTATAGCAGGAAATGCTTCTTTAACTTTTGAGGAGTTAACCACTTTGTTTGCACAGATAGAGGCAATCCTCAACTCCCGACCTATATCTGCTTTATCGTCAGATCCTACTGACCTTAATCCTTTAACTCCTGGGCATTTTTTAATTGGCCGCCCGTTGATGTCTGTACCGACAACGCCTACTGCACCCTCGAGACCCAATCGATATCAGCTAATCGAGAGAATCCGTCAACATTTTTGGGACCGATGGAGACGTGATTTCCTTTCGGAGTTGCAAACCCGAACCAAATGGGCAAAGGATCGACCGTCTATACGAGTAGGAGATCTCGTGCTGCTAAAGGAAGAAAATCTGCCTCCCTTACACTGGAGGATGGGTCGCGTCACCAAACTGTATGAAGGCACAGACAGTATTTGCAGAGTCGCTGACGTTCATACCACAAAGGGCACCGTCAAGAGGGCAGTTCAAAAAATGTGCGTCATTCCCGTGTCAGCAGAAGAAGTGTTGGAGCCCAGTCTCCAACGGCCCCCCAGGATGTCTATGCTTCCGTCTTGTCTATGACGGACGGAAGTGGGACAGGGCGAGGCGCCCGCGCCGTCTGCCGGCAAGGCGGACGGCCATTATTATTATAAAATCACCAACTACGTTGACAAGGTTAGCAATCTTTTATTTAAGTAAATACGGCAAGTAATTAAACTAAATATCGATAATTGTGCACTTCGGCGTGGACACCCAGTAAGTTCTGCATATTGCATTTCTATCTTGTTCCGAAAACTTACTATTGCATTTATGTATTACAATTATTACAATCAACAGCTTTAGGGGTCTTAGCCGAACACTGTTTTTTCTTATTTCCATAAGGCAAGCATTGAGATATCTGCAACTTTGTAACATTTACCTTCCAAGAATGTGGATTACTTTTTCTACATCTAGTTAATTTCTTTTCATTGTTTTGGGTAATCTCATAATCTGAAAAATCTGATATGTCTGATTTATCACCAGATGGGCAATAAGTTATGTCAGAATCTGCACTGAAATCTTCATCACTTTGTTCATAAGGCACTAGTTGCATAGGCTGAATTATTTCCTGTAAAAAAAACTTAGCTGTATTATGTTATTCATAACTAAGTAAATTAATAGAGATCCAAAGTGAAGACAATTTAACATAAATACCTACACAAATGTTATATAACATTCATACACCTACTTCTATTCCTGAAGTTGGCATCACACTGAGTTCTTTCACCTGCACTGTTTTCAAAGTTGTTGTAATAGAATTTTCCATAAACAAAGCTGTTTGTGCCTGTTCATAAGATACCGCACTCTACAAGTGATAAAATAAACACAATGTAAGTAAGTTACTCAATCAAATGTTATTAATAAACGCCGCCGTGGACATAGATAACTACTTACCAGATTACCATTATTATTTTCATTATTAGTAGTTAAAATCTGTGTTTGGACCACTTCATTGTTTTCTGTCTGCTGTCAAAAGAAGATAAATTTAATAGAGACCAAAAGTGAAGGCAATTAAACATAAACATACTAAAGTTAGAGAGATTCATGAACCTACTTCCATTTCTGAAATTGGCACCACACTAAATTCTTCCATCTGCACTGTTTTTGAAGTTGTTGTAATAGGTTCTTCCTTAAACAGATCTGTTTGTGCTTGCTCATAAGATAACCGGTTCTAAAAGTGATAAAATATACACATGTTACTCTATGATTGACAAAACAAACACGCATAATAGGTTCTATAAAATTGTAATACAAGTTTTTAAGTAAGTAGGTTGTATGATACTTCGCTGAAAAAGTAACTGCATTTACCTGAAGGTTGCGCGATCTTTCCATATGGCTATCAAGGGAGCTAAATAATACCAGCACTAACCTGGAAAAGGCAGGAACAGAAAGGAATCGCCAACGTCGGGGCTGCTGCCGGCCGGCTAGCAAAACTCTTTAAGTTCCGTCTGTTAACACTGCTGCACATTTACCACTATAAACCCGGATAGATTGAGCACAATTCAGTCAGTAAACTTTTAGCAAAGTTATTAGATTTTAAATATTTTAGTTTGAACGATGCGCACAACACTCGCTTCAGTAGGCCATATTTTTTCTATTGTCCGATGTCGCTCGACTCGTGGAGCCGCGCGAGCGCTGCCATTGGTTAGCGGGCGCGTGGCGCAAATATTTAAAGTGGACGGGAAACACATTAGGATAGGAACATTTAAGAATTGGTTTAATGCTCGTACATTTTCCCCCCACTTGAAATCCACAAGGATTTCACATGCAAAGTGCCATTAATAAGTAGTAGTTGTGCTCGGAATACAACATTAACCTTCTAAAATTAAATTAATATTATTTAAATTAAAATCTGAAAATATTATCTACAGTACTTGACAATATTTTCAGAGGATATTAAACTGTATTCGTAAACTAATTAATTGGTAAGGGACAGACATTTAAATAAATAGTGGATACTTACTTTCGCCCAAGCTTTCGCATCCTTATGGCACCTCCTAGGGAGTTCAGCTCTATGTCAATCTCCTACCATTTTAATTTTGTGTTATGGCGCGCTTGACTCGTCCGCATATGAGTTGATAAATATCAAACGCAAATAAGTCCTTCATAAGTGAAAAGGCGGTAGACCAAATTATCTTTTTGCAGATGCTGTCAATGTTATCTTGTATATGTTAATGTTTAATCTAGCTTAATTTTATAATAATTACCCCTGACCATATAAAAATATAACTAATAACGCATAAATGACATCAAAACTATTAAAACAGGTTTGGACATATTGGGATTTGAACTGAACCAATGGACTTATTTGTTTTTGAAAAAAAGTTATGAATGGACAAATATGTCCATTAATATATCAATGTCAATTAATAATCAAATTCTAATAAGAATTTGATTAAAATTACTCATGATGTCATAATGGCGCCACGGCTTAGGTGTCCTGTTACAGGAAATATCATTTCAACTTCCTTGATATTAGATAGCCATTTCATAATCATACATATAACCATAGAATTTTTATTTTGGCCACCACAGCCGTCGGATACTAACCTTATTTTTTCGATTCCAGACAGGTCTAATGAGTTCATACAATGATACAATGCTGAACAGATCTCATTTGAACCTTTAGCTGCCTGGTCTTCAGTCCAAATATATGCGTGAATATTCTGAGGTGTCATGGATGCCCGCGAACTACCGATAACTATTGTAAAATTATATAAATATAATTGTCTGGAGTAGTATGTGGCCTGGTCTGGTATTTTGGGTAGAGGAAGATTTTTCTCGCAGTCAAATGAAATTATAAGAAGACCAGGCAGTTCTTCCTGCAACATTTTATAAAACTGTTTAGCCCTCAGTTTGTGGATTCTTTGTTGAGTGATAAATTCTTGTTTTTTAGTTTGTGACGTCTCAATTTTAATATTTTCATTCAGTTGAAGGCATGTTGAACATACATCCGTTTTTGGACTACCGAATCCAATATTAAACCTTGTGTTAAATATTTTTCTAAAAAAACCTTGTGTTGTTACACTATATCCAGGCAAAACTTGATCTTCGTACATTTGATACATTTTTTTAATGTTTAAGTTCGGATGAAGGTATTGACGCACCTTTATCTGATCTCTGCAATAGTGACTCTCTAAAGGAGTAAAACTTTTAATAAATTTTTCCACAGCTTCTTTTCTAGAGGAGAAACTGAAATGTTTTCTGTCTCCTCCTCTATAAACGTGAAGACTTCAAACGTGACGCCAACAGAAAAGTTTTTTTGCAAACAGGAATAAGTTCGTTAGTTTTGTATTTTGGTATGTAAAATTTTACATTAAATGCCCTGGGATTTTTACTCCCCTTTCTAGGCCGAAAACGTTTGACTTTTGAGACGACAATGTGCTTAAGTATGTAATTATCTTGTTCAGTCTTAGAGTAAGTGCCATACAGTCTTTTATGGAAATAAAAAAGGTCCAGATTAGCTAGCGAAAGACATTTAAGAGATTTGGAGTTATGTTTGCATGTTGGCTTTTTAGGTAGACCAACGGCCGAATATCTGAAAAAGAAAATAGATACTATTGGCATTTCATTTTATCAAACTTATACAAAACTCGTGTAAGTGACCTACCAAAATCTTGAAAATTGAAAACTGCATCAAAACCTGTTCAGCCAAACGCCTGATAATTGCGGATAAACACACATACACAATGCCTCGTTTACATATGCGTGCGAGTGGTGAGACGAGCGCGCGAGGCGAGGCTCAAAACGAGTATGTAAACGGTGCGCTCGCGCCGCTCGCAACTCGCCTCGTGGCTCACACCTCACCTCATTAATAATAACCTTTGTATGATGTCATTTAAAAGACCAAAACTTTTTCCTAAGTGTAACTAATACGTTTCTGAAAACCGCATCGAAATCGGTTCAGCCAAACGCGAGTTAATCGCGGACAAATGTACAATGTACATACAGGTCAAACTGAGACCCTCCTTTGATTTTTAATCAAGTTAAAACGTCAATATGTTATACCTAACTCAGCGCTGGCTTAGATAAATAATAATAATAAAAAAACATTTGTAGCCTACGAATATTTCTTTTAGTTTAGTTTTAACAACATACTTGAAATATTATTATCATAGAAAACAAACTACGTCAATATTTTAATAACTAGTGTTAATGGCAGCCCTGCAATAATTCAAAAAATGGCTGTTTAAATTAACGTAATAATTAAGTTTGACTCACAATTTTTGCTTCTTCTCTATCTTTTTTCTCTGCGTCTTTATGTTATTTCGTTTCCTGGCTTTATCAAGCTCCACATTCTTTATGTTTGTATCCATTTTTACCGTTTTGATCTAATTTAAATTAATTTAAATCGCAGAGCGTGCACTGTGTCGGTCATGATACAAACACTACTGAGCGCCATTTTGACCGAAAGGAGTCATTTGATTGGTTGGTTTGGACATATTCGTTTTTGTTGTGAATGCTTCTATGGACATATTACATTTTGAAAAATAATGAAAATTTTACTGGCGAATTTCTTAGAAACTACAAGGACATATTGGAAATTGAAACATTTCAGAATGTTTAGATTTTAGTTTACTTTAAGTAGACATAAAAAAAATATTTTTTGTATATGATGGACTTATTTGTGTTTGATATTTATCAACTCATATATCCCCTGGCTATGCTGTGGTTTTCCTCAAGGAATTGTACCAGTCTTTCCATTTGGTGAAATGACGGACGTGCCATTGTTTCCTAAACGTAAACACTATACACGAATTTGTTATTGTATTGTTTACATAGAATAAAACGATTTCCAATAAAGCAAATAATGACCTTTTATCAAACTAGCGATATTTAGCAAACTAGCTGTTGCTCGCGGCTCCGCCCGCGTAAGTATATTATCCCTCGGGAACACTACTTTTTCGGGATAAAAAGTAGCCTATGTTTTAATCCAGAGTCTAAACTACTACCATACCGAATTTCATCGAAATCCGTTCAGTAGTTTTTGCGTGAAAGCGTAACAAACATCCACGCTTTCACATTTATAATATTAGTAAGGATTACTTTTCAAAATCAAATAAGTCCCGCGCGCAGCATCCAACTTTTTTATGACTAATGTCAATGTCAACATTTGACATAACGACAGACATGCATTTTGGAATCATTGTTTATGGTCACGGTTGGAAAATGATCATTTAAAACCCACCTATATGAGAATGAGGCTAATCCATATAGATTTTAGAGAAACATATTTTAAAGAGGATTGAATTAAAAAAATAAGTAACTTTTTCATATTTCTAGTCATCTTTACCATAGGCTACTGCACTTAGTTGTAACTATTATAACTATGGACGTGACGTCACAGACCGGATACAGTTAACGGCGCTGATAACACGATCTCAACGCGATTTTGATTTTGATCCGATTTTGTTCGGGAGTACGCGTCACGATTGAATCAGAATCAAAATCGACATCGAATCAGACTCGTAAATCGAAATCGTATCAGTTTCGGGAGTAAGGCAGCTGTTGAGATAGAGGATATCTCTAGTCTTGAGACTTTTGAGTACAGGATATTGTCATCAAAGTCGGTTTTTTTCCCTAAAGACCTTTCCAAGCAGTGCACAAAGTTGCTCCAAAACTGGATTTGTTCTTATGTCCATAGGAACATTACCAGTTTTATTCAGGCTACTTCTGGACGTCTGAGAATATATTTTATTCTCGCTTTTCATTATATCCCTAGTCTTTATGAGAGATTCTTTGGTTCTGTAATAAATAAATAAAATAAAGTCTATAGACACTAGCATATAAAACGCAATTCAAAATTATTTTTGCAAATTATCATCAATATAAAAATTTTGATGCAAATTGTACACAACTTCTCAATGTTATGCTTGGTTCGAAGATACTATACTATTATTACGATACGATACTAGACTATTACTCATAGACTATAATAATTAAAGGGAATCATAACATTTACCTGAACTTCGCCCCACGCCTTATTCTTAGCATCATTCGATATGCTATTCGTTATTTTTAATACTTTTTTTTTTTTTAAATTTATTCATGACCATGGATACAATTTTTTTTAATACAGTGGCCTTGTGAGCCGAGCCAGTGCTTATTAAAATTACTATTTTAAATTAACCTAATTAAAAGTAAATGAACTAAAAAGATATAATTAATAATCACAAAAGAATAAACGAACAATTTAGAGGTTGTGAATTCTGATCTAAACAACACTAACAAATGTATAAAATCTGTCGCTCATCAGTGTAATTAACATTATTACTTTTGTATTTACAGTACATTACATTTTTAAACATACAGCTTACGTCATCGTCTTACTAATATAGTTATTAAAATTGCTGAATAATTTATCTAAACATACAAAACTACACAAACTTGGATTTATTTATGTTATATTATTTGTCTGTGAATTATTTATACTAGTATTTGCAATGTTAAAATATCGATTGTATGAGCGCAAATGTGTTTAGTTTACAAAAATATACAATATATTTTCCTTAGTATCCGTAACGTTAATTATTAGAGAGCTTACCACGGGACCAGATAAACGTGCTACAATAACGTCTTTAAATATTGTTATTTATATAATTAATTCGGCAAAATTACCGTATTACTTGTTTGAAAATATTTTATAACAGAGTTCCGACATTGGATGACGGGAGAGCCTGGAGTCAGTATCCCGATTCCGGCTCAGCGGAACATATTTGAGCAATTACCATTATATTACCTACCTACTTACCTTAGTACCTACATCAGGATGCTCCGGCGCAGGCTGCGGGCGACCCGTTTAATAGTCTGAAACGAACCTCGGTCCCGAAGGCTGCGCGCGCGCATATAATTTTACGTTATTAGTTTATCAAGTCTAATTGTGTGTACCCTTTTCACTAAAACTGTGTCGTGTTAAAAAGTGGACAATATACGCGTATAAACAATAATAGGTGTCGATTATTTATCCTAACACCTAAAGTAATAATCACAATTTTATTTGTAAACATGTAATATATGTGTGCGTACATTATAAGTTGTAATGGCTGACTGTTCAGACAGGAAGCGACGTAACGTCCGGTATGCTGCTCTACCATATCATGTTCGGATACAATAACAATAATAAAACATGCAACAATCACATTCACATAATGAGCCAATAGCCATTCCATATTAAATTAAATCCTTACTAATAAATGCGAAAAAGTTTTATGGATGTTTATTACTCTTTCATGCTGTAACTACTGAATGGGTTTTGATAAAAATTGTAGTAGTGAGTTTGGATTAACACATAGCCTACTTTTTATCGCAGCAAAATGTACGATTCCCGCGGGATTTCTTTTTGCGCGTACGAAGCTACTTCGTAACATCTAGTATAATAATATAAATTTAAATAATTATAGAATCGAACTGTGTTAGTATTCAGGATTAAATAATCTATTTGTTAATACTTTTCTAGAAATCCAGGTGTACCGACTATTGAAGAAGACTTGTTGATAGCGTTATTAGAAGCCAAGTATATCACAGAAGAAGACTTCGCCAATCAACAGAATGCGCAGTTTCAGAGAAGCTCGAGAACGGATAAAGGGGTATCAGCGGCCAGACAGGTTGTCTCACTGAAACTACGTAAGTGCCTTTGTCCTGATAAAATGTCGAATTTCGACCACAACGCGACCTCTATTATAAATAATATGGTAATACATAAGTATGTTTATATAAACTTCTTGTTAATGTCTTGGATATTTATTTCTCAGCTCTTGAAGTAGACGTAGACGAAATAAACAAGAGATTACCACCATGCATAAAAGTGTTCAGTATCAAACGAGCGACAAATAAGTTTAATTCAAAATCAAAGTGTAATGCGCGGACGTACAGCTACACTCTACCGACGTATGTATTCGAGCCGAGCATAACGAGAGAAGATCGGAAAATGTACCGAATAACAGCGGAGAAGTATACCAAGGTAAATGAAGTGCTGTCGGCGTACAAGGGGACAAAAAATTATCACAACTTTACGGAGAAAAAGTAAGTAATATTTTATTTTATCATTTTAGCCGCGATTATGTGTGTGTGTGTGTTGAAATGATGAGCTTATGCAAATAAATTGCAGAATTTTTATATTCGACACTAGGATAACAGCCTAGCGTCGATAGTCACATTTTTACAAATTTGAATATAGTTGGTTACAGATACATAAATCTTAAACAAATAACTACTATTTAGGAAACAAATCCACTTGATGCGTCCACTTGGAAAACAGAAAACGGCTTGTATTGACTCTTTATAATATACCAGATAGATATACTTTTTAGATTATCGTCTGTGAGCTGATTGAAGATTAAATAATTTTATATTTAATTAATAAAGATGGTGACTGTTTTAAATAATTAACACCTTGAGTTCAATACAACACGTATATTGAGAGATATGTTCACATAATATAACCCGGTCAAGGCGCCCCGCACCGTCCGGGCGAGTGCCGATTTTCATGTACCTTACAAACAACAATAATAATTAACGAGTATAACGTTTAGGGCTTGCGGGCGCTGCGTCCTACGTACATAGACGGGTAGTTCATGCGGTATTGGAGCGCAGGGCGTACTTTTATTATCTCGTGCTATAGGCTGCAAGACACAAAGACGGCCCGTCTGTGACTTGGCTGGCCTTTCATGAAAAATTACTTCATTTCCTCGCACGTAGGGCAGTTGGTGCTAACAAACCCGGGTGATCCTCACCCGAAACACGTAACTAAAGGAGTACGCGAATCTCCCTCTACTAAACTATCCTTGGCCTCTGCTTGCTTGGCAAGTAGCTGACGGTCCTCTTTTAGGTGGCCGTACTGCTTACAGTAATTACACTGAGGCCGATACTTCTTAGTACTAAGCTCTTCCTGAGCCGTTCCGTCGTCAAAGAGGACGTCGATAGTGTACTATCCACAGGAGCACGCGGCTTACTTTCTTCGAATCGCGGCGTGTCGAAGATATTATTAACATCTTGTGTAATAACGCGCTTGTGCCAATAATTCAGCGAAAGTCACTACGTACCGGTACTCACTACGTACTCGTCACTCGCTATGCACTTCTTAAATTACCATATATTTTCCGAAACCGAAATATCACTTGACTAATATAGGCGCTACCCCCTAGCACCTCGGACCGCCCCCTCAGTAGGGCGGGGCGGGAAATCGCGACTCACGCGCCTCCCTAAGTTCGTCCGGTACAATCGCCAATACAACACGTATATTCAGAGATTGTTCACGTATAACACACACAGTCAAGGCGCCCCAGACCGGAAGTGGACGCGACGCTTCCACCCCGGGCGAGCGGCGTTTTTAAAGTACCTTACAAAAACAATAATAAAGGGTTATCTGGATGTATTTAATCTTCAAAAATTACTAAAATGAACACGGAGGCCCTTTATAGCTCTCCTAAAAACAAAATTAATACATCTTAACAGTAAATCTTCTTAAACAAACTAAAATCTTGAATATTTCGAACATGTATAAATTGATAATAAAACTAAAACGACATCATTATGTGGCAATGTTAACCAACCCCTATCTAAACTTTTAATTAAATCATAATTACCATTTTTATCTGCAATAATTTTCTCATTAGATGCAAGCAAGTAACAGTTACAATCTTTGCAACAATTTTTCCTAAATAACTGTGTAGAATTAACAGCAGTATATTATGTTAGAATGGATAATTTCATATTTAAATAAATAAATAAAGATTTATTCAACAGTCATATTCACATTACACTACATTATCACAAGGTATCGACATTAAAGATAAACAATCACGATAAGATTCATCACTATATTAAGATTCATCACGATAAGATTCATCACTATAATGATAGAAATAATAACAGAAATAAAACGAACATTATTTCGGATTACATATTTAAATTTTTTTTTGCAATTTTGGGATGTGGTATGTTTAAGAAGCCAGTGCTTCGTATGTAACGATAAGCATGAGGTTTTTTTTATATCTTTATTTATTTAGAGGTTTTTACACTAAAGTATACGGCGGGCGGTTTTATAAAAACATGTCCTGGTTACAAAATGGAATATAATAAATAAAAATACTTAAATTTATATTGTAAACAATCGATACGCTTCTTTATTCTTTATATTACTCAGTTATAACAATAAAATACTGAAAAACATGCGACATTCTCAGAAAATGATATTTTTTTGGGAAAGGGAGTAAATAAATTTTCCATTTTGTAACTATTTGTAAGCGAAATTAAATAATGACTTCGTTAGTTTTTATAAATCAAGTTTTATTTATCTTAATAAAGAAAATAATTTCTTTAAATAAATATAATCAACATGTCTGAAAAGTTTATAATTATTTGTAATTTAATGAAAATTATATCCACTTTGTAACTTTTAGGTCTCAGTTCCATGTTGTTTTTTGTTTTTAAATTGTTTTATAAACAATTTTAATGTTCCTAGTCAATTAAAAATATAATAGCTTTTATAAATTTAACGGTACAATAAAAAGTAATGCTAATTTTAAGAATATATTCAAAACAGAATTTAATTTTTCCGAAATTTAGAATATGAGACAGTTACAAAGTGGAAAGGTACAGTAACGTAAGGGAAACATAAAGCTTAGTTCAAACTAACCAAAAAAATTAAGTCATAACTTCCAAATCAATTGACAGGTAATTCAAAACATTTATCACAAATATAATCAAAACTGTTTTGTTGTTCACTACATTCCATACAAACATGGTTTTTACATGCCATGCATGTAGCAGTTTCACTTTTTATGGAAAATTTACGCAGTTTGCATAAATGACAGATAAAATATCTTGTATCTACAATCTTTAATGATTTGTTACAAACATTTTCACTGGAAGAAGGCATGCTAGTAGGTTGTAGGACTTTTACTTTTTTTGGTAATACCATGCCTTTATCAATATATTTTCTTTTGATACTTCTATGTGTCATTATAGAAGCCTTTTCACTGCAGTTAGCACTAGACTTTTTCGGCTGGTACACTTGTTCTTTATAAAAAAAATTAACTTCACTATCACTCTTTTATTAAAGAGCACAACACTACCTTGTTGTGCTCTTTAATAAAAAAGTATTAACTTACATAAGGTCTATCTTTACCTTACTTTATAATTATAATACTGAGAAATATATAAATATTGTAATCAAACTATCTAAAACGCGTTTAACTGTAAGGCGACTACAACACGAAGTCAAAGTATCGTTTATACCTGGAGGTGTAGGATCCGTGATAACAACGATAGGAAGTTCGTTGGAAGCAATGTCGTCAACAGACGTCATTTTGACGTCTTCATTTTCAGAATGGTGAGAAGTAGCTTGGGTTCATTAGAAATGGCTTGATCTATAACTTGCACTGTCATATCTAAAACAAATTCAAATATTGTAGGTATAGGTACTGAAAATAAATGTGTTTAATTGTAACGCAACTATAGCACAGTCAAAGTATTGTTTAATACGAGATCTCGTACCTGGAGATGTAGGCTCGGTAATAACAACAACGATAGGAAGTTTATTGGAAGCAATATCGTCAACAGACGTCATTTTGACGTCTTCATTTTCAGAATGGTGAGAAGTAGCATGTAGCAGCATGGGTTCATTAGAAATTTCTTTAGAAGTGTCTTGATCTGTAACTTGTATTATCACGTCTAAAACAAATTGAAATGTTGTAATCAAACTATCTAAAACGCGTTTAACCGTAAGGCTACTAAATCACGAAATCAAAGTATTGTTTATACCTGAAGATGTAGGCTTGGTAATAACAATGATAGGAAGTTTGTTGGAAGCAATGTCGTCAACAGACGCCATTTTGACATCTTCATTTTTAGATTGGTTAGAAGCAGCATGTAATGATATGAAATTAAATATTAAATTGAAATGCAAATTAACAACTACTTTACCTGGTACTCGCTGATGTACCGGCACATGTAATAAACTGTGTTTCTTGGGGAGAAAACAAGAGCACATTCCAGGCACGTTTCCACAAAAACAACTCAGTGGTCTATATAAAACTGCGTTTTCTTCATTGGTCGTAATAATTTGATGAACCTCGTTATTACCTAGGGGAGTGGTCGCAGGTTTTGAGGTATTATTTTCTGCATGTTTTCAATTTCTTCAAGAGGAATCAAAAATGATTTGACAGATTTCATAGCAGTACTAATGTTGGTGAAGACGTCTTCTGCATTTCTAAGGTCATGACCATAGAGGACCTGGCGGTCCAAACACCGCTTTACAGCATCTCCGATACCATCGGCTACCCCTTTTCCATGGCCGCTCTCAGTAAATGACCATGTTGCATAGTCTAAGTTCATTTTCTGAGTAAACATGTTCACGAGGAAAAAGTTTTTTTTTGACGGTATTGGCTGGTAGGGCCATCAGAGTAAATATGCACGACTCTAGTGTTAGGAGACTTTTCCTTAATGAACTTCATCACTGGCAATAAATGTGCCCAAATAGCTGCAGGCTCATGATATGGACTTTCAGAAACTGTACAAAATGACTGGCATTTGTCTTTCCAACAAACCATTACGCAATGTAGGGTAATTTGCTCTTTGGATGCCCCAAAATGCATTGCTTGAATCTCTTCACTCAGTTTACTATTGTAATTTTCAGAGTAATCACAAACCATTAGAATTTCATGTGGTTGCAACTGTCGCAAGCATGCTTGATACTGGTTTTGTTGGGTCTTCATATTAAAATAATGTTTTTTAAACAATTTTATTTCTTTGTTGAAAGTCTCAATCAGTTCAGCTAAGGTTCCCGTCTTAGTTTGTTTCGTTGTTTTCCTAGTTTGCTTTTCTATACCTTCACCACCATTTTTATCTTTCTTTGTGTAAGTATGCTTTGCTGACTCCCACTTCCACCAGGTAGCCTGTTCATCTTTCCTGTTACCTACGTTAAATTCTGTAGTTTTATTGACACAGTGTGAACATTTATTATGCATACAATCAAATGAGGTGATTTGTAATAGTATGTCTTTTAATGTAGTTCCACGATTAATGAGTTTTTTGAATATTATGGCCTTCAACAAGTAGTTCATATTACTGTGTTTAATGCACAAGCATGTTTCTCTGCTTTGTGCTGTAGGTGATAGAACAAAAAAGGGTTTGTACTTGTAAAACGTGCTAAAGGAAAGTTGACCACCTTCAGACTTGTAAATGTTGTATAAGTTACTCAATGTGTCTATCATATTTCGTATTTGCTCTTTATTCTTTTCCTTTGTACGACACTCTTTTTTTCCCGCCGTAATTCTACCAACATCGACCCTGGCAAAAATTTTTTTAATTTCTCCTGACCTTTGTGCACTTTTAATATGTTTTTTTTGTATATTTTCGTACTCGAGCAACTCCAAGGCATTTCGATTCAAAGACTTTAGAATTAATATTGTCTGTGTGCTTCATTTAAAGCTACATTAGTTACATGCCTTTTTTGAAGAGATTTCAATGATTTATATATTGCCTTTATTGTGCTCTCTAATATTTCATTCCGACACTTCAATTTATCGATCTCTTCATTTTTTTGCTCAGTTACTGCCTCGAGCAGCTTTTTTTGTCGGTAATTTCTTTTTCGCAGGGTAGATATGGTTGTGTGAAGTTTTTGTATGGTACTCAAAGATTTATTATAGCGAATATTTAATTTTTCAAAACGCAATTTGAATCTTGGCATTTTTTCCGTATATTTTTCAGTTCTTTTTCTCCTTTTGATTTTGTTTTTGTTTCTGTTTCTGTTTTCGCCACTTTTTTCGAGTTTCATTTTTTTCCTCTTCCGTCATATTTTTGACTTTTTTGTTTTTGTTTTAATTCTTAATAGATTTTTTTTTCTTATTTCTTCTTGTTTTTCTGGATTATTTTTAAGTCTCTCCCTATATCGTTTTTGCTTTTCAGCGTTTGATAGGGGTTTTTTTTCATCATTATTAGTTATTATTTTATTTTATCTTATTTATATTTTATATATCTATTTATATTAGTAATCATTTTTAGTTGGATTATCTGAAAAATATACTAATTATGTTAATTTTGAAACTTACTACCTAAAAATTAAATGCGGTCGCTTCTCGCTTGTATGAAACTTAAATATTACACTTAAATGTGTCACTGCACAAATTCCAAACCGACCATTGACATGCAGAGGCATACCAGGTTAAATTAAAGAAAATCCTTAACTCCAAATTATAAGCAGTAACATAATTATAAGCGGATCCACCGAAAGATTAATCTAAATAACAGTGAGAAATATTGGACATGACCGGAACGAACAGGCTTGTTGGACCAACTGCAGGCATTCGTGAATTGACGCATGGAGCAGCCATCACTTTTCTCAGCCATATTAGAGGAAAGACGGCGGCCCGACCCATGGATGGCACTCCCGTAGGCAACGCTTTACACAATGAAAATGCCAACGCTTTACAGAAAGATACACTATTTGTAATCTCAATCCCCATGCTAAGGAGAATCCAAAATATATTATGAAAATCTTTAATGCAATTGATTAACAACCCAGTTCATGACACCGAAACCGAAATACTTCAATAATAAATAAAATAAAAACAGCACCATGAAAGAACAGCTGAATGTGGTAGGTAACAATTTTTGTTTTATAAATTAAAAAAAACACCTCAATGATATTTAATTTTCCAAGCTAAGGAAAAAAAATTTATTCTTTTATGCATTCATGCTTATGTACTCGCCTTTACACTTCCATTTTGTAACTTTGAAGTTCCACATATACGTAACCAAACAAAATGGAAGTAACGCTTCTTTCATCACCGACATTAATCTGTTTATTATAATTCAAGTTTATTGTTGGTAATTATAAAAATAAACTAATGAATCGTTTTGAATTCGATTTAAGTTATCATGTAGTGCAATAATTATTATTTTTACAAATAATAATTATATATTATTATATATATAAAATATACAATTACAAAATGGATAAAAAAAAATCGTGGTAACGCCGATACAGGTTTCGACACGAATTTTGTGAAGTGACAGCTAATGTCACCCTGTAAAAAATGGCGGAAACGACGAGTAATGTTGCCAGGAAACAAATTTGCAGTCTTATTTGGTATTTTCTTATGCTTTTTTAATTAATATCACGGTTACAAAATGGAATTTCCGCATAGTTGCGAAATCGTATGACAAAGTTTAAATGGAAAAACTATTAAATAATATAACAATAAAACACGTTTTAATGTTTGTTTATTACAGAACTTACCGATTTAAATATATTTAAACCTTCTTTGCTTTTGCGATGAATTGAATTGATCGATAAAAACGAATCAAAATTAGATTGGTCACAGTAGGACAAACATAAAAATGAAGAAGCTCACACTAAAAGTTGATCTTTTTTATTAAATGTGTATAAAACTTACTGTATATCAACTGTTTTTTATCAAAAATATATAATTTATATTTAAAAAAATCAGGAAACTTTATGGTAGTTTTTCTGTTTAAAATTAAATTAAGTGAAAAGTGATGGGACACGATAAAACATTTTGTTTTTTTTCTATTATTTTCTTCCAATTATCTGGAGTTACATGTTCACAGGCTTCCTCCAGCAACTTTAACATTTTATTTGCCGTAAACGGTGGGGCCATGTTGTTGTTCGCTGCGTAACCTTATAAAAAAAAATCGATAAACGTGTTATGAATTTATAATATCATTTCATACCTAACCTTTTATATTTTTAGTGCGTACCCATTGTACTGACAGTGGTATGGTGGTAATCTTAGCACGTTCCTTGGCCATTTCGTCGAGCTTGTAGATGGGCATCGGAGGTTTGTTCAATTTCATTAATTTGACCAATTTTTCTTTAAGCATCGTCATATCAGCTTGGATATTATTTCTTTGCAACCACTCTACCAGTGTGGCTTTATTATTTTGTGCCGTTGGTGGCTTATTGAGCTGCCGGGAATGATATTTTGCAGTATCCATTATTATTATACTTGGCTCGCTTAAATTATTTAATAAATTGGCGAACCATTCTTCAAATTTGTCAGCATTCATTTCTTCGTGGTAGTCTCCAGTTTTTTTTGACTTAAATGCTAGAAGGGCATTTGGTATAAACCCGTTTTCATTCCCGGCAAGGCATATTATAAGTCGCTCACCTTTTCCCTCTGGCACTTTGGTAAAGCTGTGAGCGGTATCATTAGTCCATATTTTACTGACTGTGTTATTTGCGCTTAGCCAAGTTTCGTCCAGAAATATGACATAGCTCCAGTTTTTAATATCCTTTGCCGATTCTAAAAATGTTACTCGTGCAAGTGCAATATCTCCTCTTTCCATTATTATTTTTCTTTTATTTACTTTCTTCCATCTAAATCCCACTTTATTTAATATTTTCCGTAGCGAGGTAACACCGCCAGTGTAAAGTCCAGCATCTTTTAACGATTTATTTAGTTTCATTAACGTGGGGTATTCATTTTTCTCATAGTATCCGTAAATGTGATTGCGTATTGCTTCTACATCAAAACTGTCAATGTCAGTAACGAAAGCTTTACGCCTGCGCTTCTTTGGAGTCGACAACTTTTTGTCTTCCCTACCCGTTTCACCAAATTTTTCTTTGGTTATTCGGGAAACGGTAGCTGTTCCGATGTCCAGTGCTGCCGCAACTCGAGTTCCTCAATCGAGTCACCAACTCTTTTTTAAAACAGTCTTTTTTGTTTTTTCGGCATTGTTAGATCCGAACAAAAACAATAATAGAACAAGAAACAAGAAACAAAGAACTTAACAAAAACTTAACAAAAACAAAAAACTCAACAAAAACAATAACAAAAACTCAAAAAAAAAAACAATAACAAAAGTCAAGACGCAACAAAACACAAATCGCATACAAGGCAGATGCACTCGTACTGACATTTCCGAGTTGCAATACGATCACAAGATGGCCACTCCTATTCATCGATTTGATGTCGATTCAACAGTGTCAATCTCTATTGACAGAAATTCCGTTCCATACATCTGCCATTTCTATGACATATTTTCTTAATTTAATTTCATATTCATATTTCACACTTATTATAAAATATCAGAGTTAATAATATGAATAATAGCAGTTTCATTTATAATTAAAGAAACTATCATTTTTTGTCAATGGAATATAATTTATTTCGTTAGCTTTTTTTTTGTTTTCTTGTAAGAAGTTTGCATAGCAAGGAATATAAGAACTGTCACCCATATCATCATACGACGCACGAAGTATGGTACCTTCAATTGTATAAATTGTACATTTTGTAACGAAAGGTAATATTATAAACACAATAGTATATAAATAATATTGCAATCTGTGTTCAACTTTGAATTGCAGATTCATCTACTCACTCCATACTTTAACCCAGTTAATCATTATGAGAGAAAATACAACGAAGCCCGTATTGAAACAAGAAACACAGTGGAGCGACAGTATGGTGTTTTAAAAAGAAGATTCCCTGTGCTAGCTGTAGCTTGTTGCATCCTACACAATATTTGAATTTTATAAAAGGAGCAATATCCAATTTATGATCAAGCAATTCCAAATTTATAAGAATTAATAGAAAATGGACATATTAGTCAAGCTCCTCACACCATTTCTGATCCTAGTTATGGTTTTCACAGAAATTATACGAGTCAATATTTTGGAAGGTTATAACTAAGTAATTGAGTAATTATGTATGTTTAGATAATAGAGAATTTAATTTGAGAATACCTTTTAATAATTGATTTAGGACTTCAGTCTTTATCTCCAATTCTTTTTCTGCAACTGCCAGTTGTAATTTGTACAATTTTCTTTTAAACTCAATTTTATTCTTGAAGCAGCTGTTTTTTTAATTCTTCAATATCTTCTTTTTTATTGATATTTTTGTAACTAGAGCATAGAGAGGACACTGCCTCAGCTCTATCTGTATTTTGACTTAGTTTGTGGTCTCCTTCTCGACCACAAAGGAGTTTCACTTGTAGTAAAATCCTGAAATAAGAAAATACTTTTAAAACAAATGTGTTTCTGATAACATTATTTGTTTAGTTTGATATAAAAAACCTACTTAGTTTGTTATCCTTGGGACGTTGATGGATCTATTTCAATAGTGACTGGTTTATCGGCCTCGGAGACTACGATTGGAGGTATGTCTATTGGTAATATGAAGTCTGTTGGGACAGTGGACGTCTCTAGTCTTGGGACTTTTGAGTACAGGATATTGTCATCAAAGTCAATATCCTGAACTCCTATTCCTGTACACGCCCTTCCAAGCAGTGCACAAACATGCTCTAAAACTGTATACATAGGACCTAAACTGGATACATAGGACCGCAACCAGTTTTATTCAGGCTTCTTCTGGACGTCTGATAATAGATTTTACTCTCGCTTTTAATTTTGTTCCAAATTATTTATGAGAGATTCTTTAGTTCTGTGAAAAATAATATATTTTTTACTATAGGTATAATATTAAACTCAATAGACACACTAGCATAAAAAACGCAATTCAAAATTATTATTCAAATTATCATCAATGTAAAAATTTTGATGCAAATTGTACCTACACAACTTCTCAATGTTGTGCTTGGTTCAAAGATGACTATTACTCATAGACTAGAATAATTAAATGGAATCATAACATTTATCTGAATATTGTTGCTGTTCCATTAAATGCTTCGGTGACTTCGCTCCACACCTTATGCCCGGTTCCTATAATCAACGGATCGTCTTGGTATAAAAGTTACTATCCGTTTTTCTACAACCGACTACGAGTCGTAAATACCGTTCCACAATTAACTTTCTGTACCTGCTATCGAGGAGCGTCCGTCGGTCGTTCAAATACCGAGCCCTCTTAACTCTTAGTTGTGCGTTTCGTTATACGCAAAATTGAAATCGAAAATGGCACAAAATTCAAGACATAATAAATTCGATTCACATATGATTGATAGTAATTAATTTTTTTATCGTAATAATATTATTATTATCGTACAATCGCAGGTATCTGCGTGTTATTTTATCTTTTTCTTACCAAATACAGTTATATTTGCGTTATTTCGGTTCTTAATGTGTATATTGGTAGAATATTAACCACCACCATTGAGGCTAAGAACTCACGGAGCGATTTTCAGTCGCGCCCGCCGCGATCGTGGAATTGCGATTTTATTTCAAAACACAGTATGTATACTAAATTTCCATTTGTTTAGAATCCACGATATCACAAATTTTTATACGCGTTTTTCTTAGCTCTTAGTATCTTTTGTCAAACAGTAAGCGAGTTGATGATGATGAGATATAGCTAAGATTTATCTCGATTATATCAGCTTTTAATAAAAAAACCGCATCAAAAAGTGGCCATTTGTTTTATACCTACGATATCTTTGTGGCTTAGGAACTGATGATGATTACATTATTATTATTCTATTTTGTATTTTTTTAATTACTTACTTAAAATTACTCGTTCGACACAAAGTTTTATACGCGTTTTTCTTAGCGGGTGTCTTGTCAAGCAGTAAGCCAGCTGATGATGATAAGATATAGCTAAGATTTATCTCGATTATACCTAGGTAACACTGAAAATGTTTAGAAAATGAAAAACGGCTTAATGTAGAAAGTCGCCAATACTTTTATTGTTTTTCGAAATAATCTCCGTTCCTCTCTACACATCGTCGCATACGATGGAACCACTGAGAAAAGCAGTGGGTCCATTCTTCCTTAGGGGTCTCTTCTATGGAATTTTTGTACGCTTTCACCGCATCTTCAGGGCTTGTAAAGTGCATACCTCGAATTTTATCTTTAGTTCTTGGGAATAAATGAAAGTCGCAGGGCGCCAGGTCAGTACTGTACGGCGGATGACTCATTATCTAGACACCTGCTATAGTCAAATATTCAACAATCCGTTTTGCGGAGTGCGCTGAAGCATTGTCGTGGTGAAGGAGGATCCTACTTCGAGGGCGCTGCTGTCAAATTTTTTCCAAGACAACAGGTAAACAGCGATTGACATACCAGTCTGCAATAACTGTCCTTCCATCTTCTAGCACAACCGTCGCGAAATGACCTTTCCCACCAAATGTTACGGGTAATTTAAATGAAACGAGGAATAACCAACGTGACAAATATATTTAAAAAAGAGGGGACGTGGGCAGAAGGCCGAAAGATCTGGCTTAGCCCAAGAGGCTATATAGGCCCCTCCGATGGGAATCGGAGGGGCTTTAAACACGCGGGCACATAGCTGGATCCAGGAGTGTAGTCAGTACGTGGCGCGAGCGAGTTGGGCTCCAACTTCCGGTAGCGTCTCTCTGTTCACCGAGACGTAGATCGTCCAAGGGGCGGTGCAGACTGGTTCCAAAACCAGTTAGTTCAGTCCGGAATAACTAGCGGCACTCAGAAATCCGGATGTGTGAAAACCAGCCATAAGTCCATGGAAAACGGTGCCTTGAACTCTGAGTATAGGTCCCTACCTATACTCAGAGGTATAGGTAGGGACCTATACTCAGAGTTCAAGGCACCGTTTTCCATGGGGTAATTTCATAAAAAAAACGTGGAGTAGTCTTACAGCCGGCGTGATCTTAACCCCAAACGATCAAAATCACGGGCTGTGTGACCATCACAAATTAAAAAGGGGTAAGCAAAATAGAAGATGATATACAATAATAATTAAATTATGGATACAAATATCATCATATTTAAATGAAATAATAATGTGTTTTAATACAAGCGTGATTTACGAAATAAAAACTTCACAACACAGATATAAAAAAAAACTCACCGTAAAAACGGGATTAAGAATATAACGACTACATCTTGAATCTATAGAAAATTTTATTGTAAAAGAGAAACGTCATTCGACGAAGTGCGTTATATACCCTTCTCCGTCTTCTTTTTTTTTAACCTTTGGACAAATTAAAAACTAAAGCGTAAAGAGAAAAAGTCCACAAATCAAAATAAAATATATTATATTAATAATCAATATATTATGTAATTTAATAATGTAATTCTACTGTATTTTCGTCATTATTCAAAATTAAATTATTATTTTTTAATATTTAAGACGGAAGTAAAATCGATCTACGAACCAAATATTAAAGCAAGGCCCTCGCCGTTTTAGTAAAGACGTGCGCCGATAGATGGCGCTAAAGTCTCTGAATGATTAAAATAATTAAGTATACAAATCATAGATGACGCGAGTAACGCCGAAATAATTGATTTTACGGAGAGGAAATGTAACTATGTTACACAAATAATGAGGCAATCATCTTTTTTCCTTGACTTTCTTTACCTTAGTTGGCCGATGCTCGAAAGGAACTACCCACTGAGCTGATTGTCTTTTGGTTTCGGGTTCGTAACAGTATATCCAGCTTTTATCACCTGTGACGAATACAGCATTTGAGTCACCGCCGTTGAACTTATCTAACATTTGGCGACACCAGTCCATGGGTAGGTGTTTTTGGTCGTCGGTTAAAGTATGGGAAATCCATCTGATATAAGTTTCTGACGCCTAAATGTTCGTGTAATATTTTTTGAACTTGACTCATACCAATGCCTAGGCTTGCCCGTATCTGCTGATAGGTCACTCTCTTATCTTCCTCTATCATGCGTCGCACAGCACTGATATTATCTTCAGTAGTCGCTGTTAAAGGACGTCCCTCACGGGGATCATCATTGAGATTGCTACGTCCACGCTTCAACTCGTTAAACCAATTGTAAATAGTGGCACGAGATGGGGCTTCATTAAGAAATGCTAATCGCAGCCTATCATAGCTTTGTTGTTGAGTAAGTCCACAACGAAAGTCATACTAAATCATTGACCGAAAATTTTCTCGCGTTAGGTTCATTTTCACGTGTAACAAGAGTTTTAGATTTGCCGCCAATTCACAAAAACAAATGACAAATGAATGCAATATACTATATTAGGTTACCAAAGAGTTCTAAAATAGAAATTCAAAAAAAGTTTTCATTACCAATGTTTCTAACTGGCCAGTTCTAAACATTTTCAGTGTTACCCACGTATCAGCTTTTAATTAAAAATCTGTCCATTTGTTTAAAAGCTACGATGCCACAGGCAAACGAGCCTGCATATTCGTGGCGAAGCGTGGCTCTCCCACGGTAGTATTATCTTCTTGATACTTCCGAAATATTTCATTAAATCTACTACTTTCAAATTTTCAAATTTTCAAATTCAATTTTGCCTATCATTATTTATTATTTATTGAAGTTCGTATATTATAAGAAATATTTAGTGCAATGAATTACAAATATGATCATAAAAATACAATTATTTTTATAATTTATGCGCACGCATACTTAATCATTCAAGAATCGAGACATTACGAGTAAGAACGGTGGGTGGGGCTAACTGAAATCGGCCGCAGTAGACGCAAAGGAATCTCGCCTTAAGGATGGTAAACCGGATCTGACCGCGACTGTACCTTCACGCCTCGATTCATAATCACTCGTTTTGCGTGTCGCATTCTTACGCTTTACAACTCTGACCACATCCCAGTCCATATTTTTCCTCTCCGTTCTTGTCATTATCTCCAGTTGTGTAATTTTTTCAGTTGTAACATTTTTCAACAGGAGATTTTCCAATAATGTCTCCCTTGAGTTTTTAATATAAATGTGGTCGTTGATAATACCAAATGGATTCGCAGGCCCGCCGCCGTATTATGTAAAAATAGCGATTAGCAAACATCTTCATCGCGCGATAGACGCGCAATCGATTGCTCAACGTCAAAAAAAGTCGTATTACTTATGCGATCGATTGCTAATCGCTCGCTGTTGTGTTTGAATGAACATTTGATTCATTTTTGCTACGAAACTAGCGCCAATAACAATTTAGTAGCAATCATAGGAACTATTAATGGAATGTCAAGTCATGTCATGAAGATTGGAAACGCACTGAACACGGATTTAGGACTAAATGGCACTCCCCAGATTGTATTGAAGCGTTGGACGGTAAACATATAAATATACTCGCTCCTGATGATACTTCTGACTACTATAACTACAAGGGCGCCCATAGTATTATACTTCTGGCATTAGTTGATGATGACTATTGTTTTCCACACGTTAATATTGGGACAAATGGTAGAGCTTCTGATGGATGTGTTTATCAAGAATCAAATGTAGCACAAATTTTGGAAAATAATACTTTCAATTTACCGGACCAATTAGTTGTGGCAGACGCTGCTTTTCCTCTAAAGTCATATCTTATGAAACCCTGTCGAACAGCTCCAACGCGTAAAGAAAAAATATTTAACTACCGTTTATCGAGAGCCAGACGAATCGTTGAAAGTGCGTTTGGTATTTTAGTAACAAAATTTCGAGTTCTTATGGATGCCATAGATATGGCCCCCAAAAATGTTGATATAATTGTATTAGCTGCCCGATCTTTACACATTTGGCTTCGGAAAACATCTGATATGTACATCACTCAAAGATTCGTCGACTTTGAAGATATACAACAACATGTTGTTGTATATGTTGGAGGGCACAACTGCGGATAGTTTTAGAAGGCTCACCACCTACACGCTACATTATGCTTATCGAGGCGCAGAAGCAATAAGAGACACCTGTGCGCAGCTCTTTGAAACTACAGAGGCGGTACCTTGGTAATGTCATATTATGATATAAATTCACCATCATCATTTCATTCTGCCCATATGATCCAAATTAATAATTAGAGAATGCTGTACTTATTCTATGATATTAAATAACTATGTTTTACTAAGTTTAACTTTAAGTGCATTTTTATTTATTAAAAATCGAAACTCACCAATTCCATAGAGATAGATTTCCTGTACTCGCCAGTGTCTCCAAGGAAGGAATGCATTTCGTGAAATCAGGACATGGATGAGCTGTACACACGGCACGAACCGGATTGCTTGGAACTCTAATTTTTTTTTATTCGCTGTGGTAAATAGACCTCAAGTTTTTAATTTTTGTTTTTTATAATTTTCAAAGTCAAAGTAGGATCGTCCATGTTGGTTAACAAATCTTGATATGCATTATTTCTTGCAATATTGTTTTTGTATTGTGGTATGCGCAGATTCCATAGGCATTGTTGTTGTTCCGATATAATATCACACATTTCAACGTTTTTTCATCGCCCCAGCAAGACATTTTTACGCGCGAAATCGTGCACGCACACCTGCTGCGAACGACTGATCGATACTAGTACTCAATAAGCAACCCAGAGGTCTCGAACGCCATAGAGCGAGATCGGTAGAATTGCCAGCTAAAATCGGTATATTTGTATCCAAAATCGGTATTTGACAAAAAAAAAATACAATATTCAATAAAAATCGTTTATTTATTAAAAAAAACTTACAGACTAATTTGTAACAATCATAATTATTTTTATACCAATATTCTTTGGCCATAGCCGCAGTCATCTTCGAATTAATTTCAAAATCGTAACAATTAGCTGTATTAAATAGTCGTTTTGAATGTAATAGACCAGTGATTGATTCAGTAGACAGCCTATTTCGCTGCTATGTTTTTAAAAGATTAATATGTGAAAATATGCGTTCAACGTTAGCGGATGAATGGGGAAGTGATAAAATATTAAAGATGAAATCAGACAACAATGGAAAAATTTGAGTTTCATCGCCACGCTTTAGTAAACTTACTTCATCCCAAAATAGTTCTACATCATCAGGAAATGTTTTCACAATTTCTTAAAATGCGCCACTCTGTATCAATTTCCTGGAAATCATTGCTGTGAACAATATTGGGAAAGAGCCTACTCACAGGAACTATCGAAGAAGTTTTGCCAATTTTAACATTTTTTGGATCAATTATGTCTAAACCTTTTATTGGGTTATTTTTCAATGGAAACCGCGTGGTTATTTGCTTACAAGCTTCGATATAAAAATCTAGGCATCTGCATTTAAACAAATTTACTTGATCTGAGTTTAGATTTTCTGAACTACTTAGAAGTGTATTAGACGCAGCAGCACCATAGTATACGTCATCAATATCCATAAAATTTCTGGGATTCTCAAAATCAACATTTTCGATTGGAGTGCTAGTTAAATATTCTCTTTTTAAAAAACAATCAAAAATAGTTTTTAATGTTCCAGTTATTTTTTCATATAAATTATGAATTTTCGGGTGTTCTGCTTGCATTTCTTTATTTAAATCGGTAAATAATGGTAATACAAAATCTAAAAATTCCAAAAATAATATCGTAGTAGGATCTTGGAGCTTTTGTAATATATGTTCTGCAGCTAAAAGATGATCATTGTTAGATATTCGGTCTATAAACAATAGTTTAAGAGCAGAGAGTTGTTCCAATATTCTCTTCACTGCTGCATGTACTGATAACCAGCGTGTTTGAGAGGGGTGAAGTATTTTATGTACTTTTAAGTCGCAAAACATTTGAAAGTTTTTAAACTCTGCCACTCTTTTTGGGCTAGAAGAAAAGTAGTTGTAAATGTCTCTTACAAGATCCTCTATAAAACGTGGCAATTTGGTACAAGCATATGACGCGCAAAGGTGAAACGAATGGCAGGCGCATTTAAGTATAAAAATGTTAGGAATTTCATTTTGCAGCAATGTTACAACAGAATTATTACGTCCCATCATTACGTTTGCTCCGTCAGATGCAAAACCTATTAGATTATCTTTATATGGAATATTATTGCTTCTAAAAAAAATTACAATGTGTTCAAATAAGGTTGCTGCATTAGATTCTTCTAATGGAATAAGAGCTAAAAAACAATCTTTAATACGATTCATTTTCGCATATCTCACAACTAAGCACAAGTGTTTGGTCGTACTAAGATCAGTGGACTCGTCAATAATAAGCGAAAACTTAGTTTGCCCTATATATTCACATAAATTATTGAAACTTTCTTTACCTATAATATGATCAATTATGTCATGAGTTTTGGTTGAAGAGCATTTTATTTCGTTTGCTAGTTTTGAATCAGGACAAACGGCTTGCATCAACTGCGGTAGGTGCTCCATAATAGTGAATGGTAGATTGTGTTCAGCAACAAACGAGACTAATCTTATTTCACCTGAAATTAAAAATAAAGAATTAAAATTACGTAGGTATGTCTAGTAGCGATTAGGGTATAATTATATCCACTGCTTCTATAAACCGATAAGTAGAAAACAAAATAATATAACAATGTAAATAGTAAAATAAATAAACTAAAAAAATTACCTTGCTTAACCAGTATATCACATTTTTCAGTTTTGGTCACAGTAAATGATGATATCTTCGGTTGTGATTTTATGTTCTTTGATGATACTGAGTGTGCTTGTGAAGAACTATGTTTCTTTATAGCGTCTTTTCCTGATGTGATGTTGATATCTTTATTACAACTCTTACAATAGGCATAGCTTTCGCCTTTACGACTATCTGGCAGCCAACCTGGAAATTCTTCTTCCCATTCTTTTCTATAATATTGTAGATATTTTTTTCTTCTTACACTCGCACTTGTGCTTGGCTCCTCGTCAGACGACATTTTAACTTAATTATCTGATTTTGTAGGGACTCTTTCGGTTAGGTACTCACGCTTCAAAGTTAAGAAAATTAATGAAAAAATAAAACCAAATTACTGTTTATATATACTAGACAGGTAAATTCCCAGCGGGAAGCCCCTTGTAACATCGAATTGTAGTACACAAGGGTGTCAAGGGTATTCCCCAAAATATATGAACTACATTCTGCACTAGGTCCATACTATTGAGGGCATCCCCGTAACATTAAACATAAATGAAAATGGTTGCCAACTTAAAAGTGTAAAATCGGTAGAAAAATCGGGAGAATTTCCATGTATACTGTAAAATCGTAGAAAAATCGTTTATTTCGGTATTTCGGTAGAACAGAGCCCATATCGGTAGAAATACCGAAAAATCGGTAGGTTCGAGACCACTGAGCAAACTTGTTCACACGCGTTAAAAGCACGCCCCCTTCCACCCGCGCTGCAGGTAGCATGACCAAATATCGCACGACCGTCGATTTTTGAGCAAATTCGAAATTAGCATGCTTATTATTGGCAATGTTTCGACACACGTACTACTAAATAGCAATTGCTCAATGCTTTCGTGCTTGTAATTATAATTGTATAACAGTACCTTTATTATCTTAGATTGTTTTTGTTGAATTTTCGTGGTCTGACATCGTTTCAACAATTGAGAATAGTTGATGGACATCTGTGTGCGACTTACCGTGAGGCGTGTCAACTATTACAGTCACAGAACACTATTACTCCTACCGGAGAAGAACGTTAACTCCGTACAATCAGTTTTTACTACTGCCATCTAATTCTGCCCACCGTACTTATCGTGAAAAAAATAAGCGCGGGAAACTTTAAATTATTAGTGCGGTAAATTTAAATTTAATAGTTTTAATGGGGTTTATAAAGGGTATTTTTTTAGTTGTTAGAAAAATTAAATAGGTAAACCTATTATTGGGACTGCTGTTTACCTATTTAGCTTTTCTTACATCTAAAAATTTACATAATATGAAGTAAAAACAAATATATAATATTTTTATTACATATATTGAAATTTCACATCTTGCATTTTTATTTATAAATATTACTTGAAGGAACAGAATCTCAGATAAAATGAAATATTATTGTTACTTACAGATATATTTAATAGAATCAGGCAATACTTTGCAAAAATCAATATCATACTATAATTGTATAATATCTATACTAATATTATAAAGCGAAAGAATTTGTTTGTTTGTTTGAACGCGCTAATCTCAGGAACTACTGGTTCGATTTGAAAAATTATTTTTGTGTTGGATAGAGCATTTATCGAGGAAGGCTATAGGCTATGTTACATTGCGCTGTTACCAATAGGAGCGAAGAAAAATGAGAAAATATGGAAAAAAGCGAGGAAAATTATTCATCTTCGAGAGCTTCCTTTGCGTGCACTGCGAAAATGGTCTAATGAAAAATGTCGAAATGAATGCATTATTAACAATTATTTGTCAGAGTTGTATCAACATTATAATATTAATCTTTATGCAAATAAATGTGTTGTTGATTAAGAATATTTAATTGTGAATAAATATCTTAAAATATATCACAATTTTAAAATAACTTCGAAACAAAATTCAAACGCGCGCGTCGCATGATGTGCAAGAGACTCTGCGGCGGCCGGCGGCGGCGGGCGAATATAGGCGGTACGTTCTCCTGCCACAAGAATAGAACTAAAAATGAATTACTTCAAATACTTTAAAATATGTTCTTATAAAAACTTAAAATCGAAATAGACGCAGATGAAGTCGTGGGTAACAGCAGCTATAATTTATCAAGTCGTGGGTAACAGCTGAGGAAGTTGTTTGCCAATATAAATATGATGCCCAAAATGACTATTCCACGCGAACGAAGTCGCGGGCACAGCTAGTTTGTTATGCTAGTTTTACTGATGTAAAATAATTTTCATTTTACGTTTTAAAGAAGAAGTCGAAGCTTCTTCTGCAAAAGAACGGTTTTTTAAAACGCAGAATCTCTTTATGCATATAAAAAACACACAATTAATAATTGTTTCCAAATTGTTGTCTTTGTGTAAATTGCATGCATGAATAAAGTCAAAATTGACAATATTATTTATGCGATTTAAAATTTTTGTCTTTATCATTTTTACAAAGGCATTATCTTTTAAAAAATTATAATTAATAACTGATGCACATAGTTCTACACAGGAAATAAAATTTTTGTGCGCGTAATTTAAGGCTAGAGAATCTGTTCCATATTCCCTGTTTGCGACAAAATTGTGTGTTATATCTATGTTGTCACTAACAAATATTTTTCTACACATTTCGCAATCCTTCACTGGTAATTTCTTAAGTATAAATCCCGCTACATATGCACATGCCTGTATTTCAGGATTGTTAGTGTTTATTGCTTCATCAACTTCAAAATACAGAGCAGATGTTGAAGTTGATGAAGCAGTAACAACTGAGTGGTCTTTTTTTTCCTGCTCAGACTGCGAAACTGACAGGAAGCTATCAAAATTATTAATGATAACATTGTTGTCAGTTTCGCAGTTTCCAGTAGTTCCCATATGTGACAAATTACTAATGATGGCAGCTTTGAGCCCAGCTACAAATTGTCCGCATGTAGGGTTTGTATTGGAACCACAATTGCCACGAATACACCCAAAAAGATTTTCTAAGGCATCTTGTTGGAGTCTTCTTGTAGCCAGGCTCTTTACATTATATTTATTAGTTAATTTCTCCATAACCTTTCTACAGCATTAAGTGTCCATATCCAACCCTCTAGTGATGGAGGTTTGCGTGGACTGCCTATAAATTTTAGTGTAGAAAAAAAAAAAATCCTATCTTGAAAGAAAATTAAATGGGGGCTGGTTGCAGTAAGGTTTGTGGCATGTCGTTTTCCTCTTCTTAAATCAGATGATTCGCTGTTTAAGCAGTCAAATATTTTGTCCATATTGGCAACAACATTTGCTGTTGTTGTGGCTGCTGCTGTAAGGCTTCCTGTAAATGAAAATGGATGCATTTGAATGTAAATTGAACCTTATCTTCATTTAAATACATTTTTAAAATAGTAAGTTGTGTAACATTTTATAAAGTACAATTTATTTATATAGGTTATTGAGTTATTTAACATACCATCCGATATTTTAGAGTACAATCCAGCTGCAACAGAATGGCTCAAAACTTGAGCGGCTAAATTAACTTTCATTTTTTGCTTAGTATTGGGGTCCAAATGGTCTTTTCTAAGGCAGGGTGCAAAAACAAAATTTGGGTTTTCACAGTCCATTTCATAAAATTGTTTTATGTGCTCCCATTTAGCGATACCTGTAAATAAGAAATTATAAGCCAATGTACATCTTTTTGTTGACGAAGGTTCTAACTGAGAGAAAATATAAAAAAATATGTGAAAATTTTAGCTTTCTTACAACCATATTGAATTTAGATTTTGAAAATTAAAACTTCATAGATGTGGCGGGATGACGTCCATCGGGCCTGCTAGTTACGTAATATTGATGTGTAGAATAATGTCCTAACTTACCTCTTCCTGTCTGTAGACTGGAGTTTATATCTGTACTGCATTCAATGTTATATTTAAGAAACATATTTCTAAAGCATTTCAGCAAATGTGGTGTGTCATAGATAGCTACAATTTCTTTATTTTCTATAGTTATATATGGATGCTCCATAGATGCCCCCAAGATGGAAAGTGCTCTCCTATTTACACCATCCATGTCACATACAGTGGCTGAAATATTTACACCAGCTTCATGACACTGATGTAGTACCTGAAATAATATTTAAAATTTAATATTATGCAATATATAACACATTAATACTACTACAACTACAACTGGAAAAATATAAGTTGAAACAATTATAATTATAGTTATTGATAGTAAGTGTGATAAATTATAATCAATATTATTAATAAACTAATAAACTTTAGTTACCTCTTTAATTAAAACTGCTAATCTATCTGCTGTAACAAAACTACTTGAAAAATAATGGGCTATAGGCTGCTTTATCTTTTTTCTTATTCCTGCTATCATGAAAACAAGGGCATAGCTAGCAATCAGCCCTGATCTCCCCTGCACACCATGGTCTTGAAAACCCTCTATTGAGTCAGTTTTGCAGTCATAATTTAAATGTTTTTTTATTGACATTTCATCAAACATTAATACATACTCATTATCAGGTTTTTGAGTTTTAACAAAGTTTTTCAATATTTTGAACACCTGTTCATTATGTCCTACACCAAACGGGAGTCTATTTAAAAGATTTTTCAATGTGCTTGGTGCAGGCAAGGTAAATAACCGCCGGAGCAAGCGGTAGCAAGTCGGGGATCTTTTAAATAGTCGTAGGGCTATAATCTTCTCTTCTTTTGACCACCTTCTCCCTTTTAGATGGCATGTAGAATTCCTTATTTGCCCTTGCAAAAGTAATGCAAATGCAGGACTTATTTTTCTTGACAATTTCTTTACTGCATTGTCTGCCTCTATTTCTTTTAAAATATTTATTTTAGATTTCATTTTTTTCAGACGGTTTTGCCGCAGGCACATTTTTGCCATATATTTGCTGCATTTTTTAAATAAATCTTTCTCCCTTTCTGTTGGCTTAATAGAAGTGGAAGTAGATTCTGTGAGCTGAACCTGAGATACTTCAATAACATTGCTTCTCTCTCCAAGTGGTTCTCGAGGTTGAGAAAGTCCAGGTTGGCCAAAACACACAGGCAACTCATGTTTAGACTGCAAGAGAAAAAAAAAATATATCGCCGCCCCAACCGAATAAAATCGTAATCGAAAAATCTAAATTTTACAGAAAAAAATAAAAACGGTTTTTGGCTTATAACTTTTTAACAGGTTCTCGCAGGAAAAATATTTTTATACCAAAATAAAGCAATTTTTTTCTAAATAATTGACTTTCAATTTACTGTGTAGGTATTTGTAATTTAAAATAAATTGTTTAATTAACTGTATAAAGATGTGACACTTTATGTACCAAGTTTCAAAAGCCACTACATACCAAAAATCCTTGTTGGACTTGAATTAAGTATAAAATATATGCAATAAATTATATCACTTACGTCACATGGGATAGCTTCCTTGATAAGAGCTTTTTCGTACCATAAGTGAAGTCTGTCTCTTTGAAATGTCTCTCACATTGCATCCTATGCTCAGAGTACAGTTTTTTTTGGACATCCAATGTATAGTTTCCATCTGGAAATACATATCTTGCCCATGACTCACAACTGAAAATAAAGGATGAATACATAAATTATAATAAACAAAACGAATTATTGTTATGCCTGCCATGTTAATATAGGTATTTAACCTATAAATAAGTATTATTTACTACAATATAATAATAAAATTTAACCCAACTATTACAAGGGTAGCACATTCATGTTGATGAATTATTTTATATATAAGCTCTAAGGATACACTTTTCTTATTACTTCTAAAGCTACTCTTTATAGTTCATTACAGCTATAAATAAACATGAGAAAGAGGAGTTAGTGTTTCAAATGTGAGGGTTATTTTATATACAATGACATACATATTTACGTACCGTAACAGGTTTCTTATTCCAGGATTAGGAAAACGAAACAATTTAACGCCGTCTTCAGCAGGTGAAGAGCAGCATTTAAAGCATCTTCTCCTGTTTTCTTTGTCAGACATTTTCACACCACACCGACCGACACCGAGTCTATTTCTCACACACACAGTTTTGCAATTGATGCAGGAATATAAAAACGGAGGAACAGAAGCTCAACTCAAAGTTTCAATCACCAAATACACCAAAAACACAAAACAGCACCGTTCGTAAAGCGCAAAACAAAACAAACGCCATTTTGTTGTTATGACCGGAGACCAGGGTTGCCATAAGGAAAAGGCAATGTACATTACGTTTACAACTGTTAAACAATTGTTTGGCAGGTGTTAATGGTGGAAATTATTTTAAAATCACAATATTTAACACGAACAAAATAAAATCTCACAATTTATATTTCTATTTTCCGTTTATATGAATATATAAACGATTCACCCAATTGAGCTCACCCAAAAAATTGGGAGTATTTTTTAGTTAGTCGAACATAAACTGCCCCCGTAGGTATTTTTTTCTGCCCTTTAAAGTTGACCCCCCCTGATAACAGTTGCTCGAGGACGATTCATCGCCGCATCAACTTCGTACATTGTTTGCGATCATAATATGGACATGTTTCACTTGAATCCGGAAGATTTGTGGATGAAATATAGGGGTGACATGTTTGAGGATGTGTTACATCGTGTGCGTTGTCAAAATTTGAATCCTACACTACAAATTACTGCAGAAATTTACAATAAGATTGATCATGATACAATATATGTTTATTGATGGCAAATAAAGCATTGTCGTGTTTGGGCCTGACATCACCCAATCGTTCTATGCAAGATGCATTTAACCATGAGTTACAAATAGAACAACAGTAAGATACTGAAGCATTGACCGAAACAGTTCGCACAACTGTTCCACAATTGAATGAACAACAAATGATTGCGTACGATAGTATGATACAAGCTGTGAAGAGTGGATCTGGAGGAAATATCTTTCTTGATGCTCCCGGGGGTACTGGAAAAACGGTCCTAATTTCATTGCTATTGGCAAAGATCTGATCGCAAAATGAGGTAGCCCTAGCGTTGATTTATCTGGAATAGCTGCAACTTTATTAGGCGGACGAAGAAGCACATTCGGCCTTGAAATTACCACTAACCATGCAAATCAACGAAACACCAGTTTGCAACATCGCCAAAAATAGCGCTATGGCGAAGATTCTCCAGATATGCAAATTGATAATTTGGGACGAATCCACAATGGCCCACAAGAGGTCGCTGGAGGCACTGGACAGGACTTTAAAACAACTAGGGCATGGCGGTATTGGGAATTTTTGCAATACCGGTATAATACCAGTATTGATTTTTCAAAAACCGGTTGTCCGGTTTTTCGGTATTTTTGCGGTATTTCTTTATTCATGAAAAAAGCGCTAAATCCTTTATAATTTAATCGAATGAACAAAAAAAACATTAAAATCAACTTGTTTATTTAAAGTTTAACAGTTAAACAGTGTTTTGTTCCTTACACTAAACAAATAACTAAAAAAAACTTCCTTAAGAATATTTAAAATAACCAACAATTTAAACATTAAAAAAGCGACTATCATTCACATATAAGTAAAATATCTGTTCTGTAACTAAGAAAATAAAAATATCTATTAGTCAACATTAAAAAAAACTCAAAGGTATCTAACATACAACAAAAAATTTCTTTAAACTAAAGTTTAAAACATGAATCCTTTCTGAATCTGTAATAATATTATGTAATTATATTATTTTGTTATTTGCTCTTGGAAAAGTGTCCTCAAGAAACATATGGCATCTAAAGTATCGTCATTTAATGAAGATCGTATTTTATTGCACATATAATTAGCTGCTGAAAAAGCTCTCTCTGATTCAACGCTAGTAGGAGATACCGTCATTAAATATTCATACAGTTCTTGCAAATAACGTCCTCGCTTTCCGCCGTTTTCGTAAAGTGTCATTTCGATGCGTAAAACTGTCAACAAATCATCATCATCCTCTATTCTTTCAGATAGATTTTGAGATAAGCTTGTTCTTTGCATAGATGTTTCGATCGCTTTATTTAATTCCTTCTCTATTGAAGATGATCCAGCACTATCATCGCTGTTAATTGTGTTGGCGCTTTCTGCTGATGCTACCGACGTTGTGGACTGGTCGATCTGAGCTGGATAAAAGCGCTTGATAAGTTTTGATAAGTTACTTATCATTTCATCATTTCCCATTTTCCAAGTAAGCCCTTCTTGTGTAGGAGACTTTTGTTCGTTAAAATAAGTTTCTGGATTGTGAAGATATAGTAACATCGATGTCAATGGTGTAGTTCTCTGTGCAATACGACGACGCAGCGAATCTGCAAGTTGTGCACTAAGGTTAGTATTTTGTTTAACAATTTTTTTAAACAAAAACTTCAGAGCTGCGTGTGCCGTCAATAGGTTTGTGTCACGCCGACATAGAGCTTCGACAGTCAATTTAATAATTCTAAGGCTTTTTTGCATACTATCAAGAAGTGTTAGCTCTTCTTCGGTAAATTTAATATTAGATTCAGCATCAATCAGAGCTTTCAGCACGCTTGGTCTTAGGCGATTAAATCGTTCTATCATATTTGCCATGCTGGACCAACGAGTTTTACAATATAAAATCAAACTTACCTCTTTGTGTTCTTGTTGCTTTACATATTTTTGTAGATATTCATCATTTTTGGTCGGAGATTTAGAAAATAGCTTAACTACTGCTCGAACTTTAGTTATAACATCCTTGTAATGAGGATGAATCGTGTAAGACCTTAAAGCAGACTCGTCATATGTCACAGTTAATCCTTCGGATTCTTCTGTGCCACTGGATTCAGATCCAGAATTATCTTCTTCTGTGTTCGGGACCGAGATATTAAATTCTGTGTTAGTACTTTTCTTCGCATACAATACGTCTATGACAGCAAGCTGCACGCCATGGGCTAAGCAAAGCTGGTGCGAAGCATTAATATTTCTTCCAACTTTACACATAACGGTTGCCCCATCAGTCGTAATGCCCAAAATATCTCCATCTAAAAAAGATCGAACTCTAAAAGCTTCTTTTTCAAAAGCGAGATACATGTCATGGCTGGCATTGATCCGTGAACTCTGATCAGGCCAAGATTTTTAAAATTTGTTCCATCTTTAAATTTACTAATTCCGCTGTGTACGTTGATGTTCATGTATCGCCGGTTGCGAGTTGATGTCCATTCATCGAACGTGAGTGAGAATTTCTTTCCAGACTTTTGCATTCCTTTAAACTCAGTTATAATTTTATTTTTCTCAATTTTGCTGTAGTTCATCACAATATTTTTGATAGATTTTGGTGTAGAAGGTAACCGATCATAACCCGCCTTTTTAAAAAGTCGGCGTAAGTCGTCGGAAGTACAAAATTTAGCAAAAGGCAATCCATCTCTTGCAACCATTCGGCTAATTGTAATCTCCATTGAATAAGCGCTTGGAAAATATTCTGAAATCTTTCTTTTCTTCGGGTTGCCACATAAATCTTCCGAAGATAGCCTTTGATCTTCTTGAGCCAGATCGATAGATGTTGATTCTTGTAATCTTGTAGATCTAGTTAAACTTGAAGATGGTCCTGGTCTAGCAGAATCCAAAGAAGGTGCCGCCTCAAACTCCGAGTCTGCTTTCAAATTATTGAAATCAATTTGATGCGACGACTTTAAATGCACGCGCATACCCGACGTTGATCCACCAAATGACTTAATAATTTTTTGACAAATGATGCATTTCCCAGATTGGCCATCTTCAGCGCGCAGGAAGTAGAACCATGCAGATGACTTGTCATTACATTTCTTCTTAAACTTATCATATTTCATGGTTGGATTCATCTGCAAACAAATTAGGGTTTGTAAAAATTATAAGAAAATCCTCTAACATCAATTGAACAAAATTCAAGGTATGAAATTAGGTTTTTGTTTAATTTTTATTTATTAGATTACCTTTACTTGTTTTGCTTTAACGAATTTATACAGTAGTTTTAAATTTTAACAGAGTTGTTTTTAATTTAAAATCGTTAAAGCAAAATAAGTAAAGGTAGTTCAATTAAGTTCTATAAAGTGCAATGTTACAAACAAAGACCGGTAATATTATAAAGCACACCAATTTTATTTTTGCTATCATTTCCAAATTCCATTTAGAAGGCAAACAGGCAGAAAATATGTTTTACATGACTAATTAAAAAGACACATTATTTTTCATGCGATAATCTTCAAGTGGCTTTTATTTAATGAGTACGTAAAACTTAATTAAACTCACTTGCAGATTTTCGCTCGATTGTTAAGTTTACTAACTAGTAAACTTAACTAACTATTATTACAATACATAATATAAATCGATTGACTTACCGTTTATCTTGTCCCAAATAACTTTTTTCTTATTTTACGTATCCGTCTCCAAAACCATACAATAATTATGCTCTTTACACCACAAAGTAATCGCCAACAATGGCAACAGCATGCCGTAGCTTTAGAATATGATAGTGTAAACAATAACTCTAATTGTTTAGAAACCTAAACCTTAGTCTCTAAACAATAGGCTCACAAAACAGCACGAGTAAGAGAGAGTGTACGAATTATGTTATTATAATAATAAGTATGACAAAGAAATATGCCAACACAGGACTCACACACACACAGCAAAACTATTATTTTACTAGCAGTTGATTTTGAGTGTATTGGTATACTTTCAATTGTTTCATAAATCATAATATTGTGTTGAAAACACGTGTGCGTATACAAAAATACATTAAAGCTAAAATACCGAAAAACCGGTATTTTTCTCTTTAACACCGGTATTTATAAATGGTCTAAATGATGCGGTATTACCGGTTTTCCGGTAATACCGATTACCGGTACCCATGCCCTAGTGACAACCAAAACATTTTTGGTGGAGCTATGTTTCTGTTGTCAGGTGATTTTCGTCACTCTTCCAGTATTCCAGTATTCCTCGATCAAATATATACGTAAATAATCTCCAATTAACACGATAACCGCCAAGCAAAAAAGGACATCATTCCGTTCAGGCCATGTCGGCCAATGCTGTCCGACAACTTGACTTTCCGTTCGGGCCACGTCGGTCAATGCTGACCGCGTTTTTGAAGTCTAATCAATCAACTCCTACAGGTCGTAGGACAGGGCTATCAACAATATAGTCATATGTATTGACCCGCGTGGCTCCGTAGATACGGAATATCATGTTGGTTTTCGGAAAATGTAAAGGACTTAGAAAAAAAACAAAAAAACATTAAATTTATTTATGAATATTAGCAAAACACTCAACACACAGAAAAGGTTTCTCTACGCAAGTGTCACAATAAGTGGGACCTTTTTTTGTTTTATTTCTGGCTACTATACGTCCAAATGTGGAAACATTATATTTGTAACACTCTACACACATACGACGCACCTTTAGAGAAGGACCTTCTTTCTTCTGAAGGACATGTTTTTTTCTTTTCGGCCGCTCTAAAGAAGCTTCAAATGTAGATGAATTAGTTAGGTAGTTCTTCATAATTTCTTTTCTCATCTCCACAATAGATAAGTTTTTGTTAGTGACAGATTTATATAAGACCAAAGCATTCACCATGGCAACATTCAAAATTAAATCAAACGCAAGTTTTCGGTACCATTTCAAATATTTTCTTAGTGGTGTTTGGTACGCCGCCATCTGATCCGAAAGATCCACTGCTCCTTTTGCTTTGTTATAATCGAGGACTATAGTCGGTTTCATAGTTGTTTTATTATGTTTATTGATGGGCAGAAAACGCGTTGAATGTTTCGTGGATAGGACTAAAACATCTCTATTATCTTTCCATCTTAAAACGGTTATACCGTCATCGCTTTCTTTGGCAATAAACTGGCCTTTTTTGAGCTTGGTGGAAACAATAACTTTAGGGAAATGTTTGCGATTTTTGCGTAAAGTTCCGATCAAATGTGTTTCGTTTTTCATGAGCTCTCTAGCTAAACTTACACTTGTATACCAATTATCTGTGTACAAGCAATGCCCTTTATTCAGAAGATCTTGGCAAAGGTTCATTACAACACTTTGAGGTGTAATATTTATTTGCTCATGTTGTTTGCCAGCGTATATATTAACTCGGTATGTATATCCTGGTAAACAGCACAGTTTAAAGAGCTTTATTCCGTACTTATGCCTCTTTTGTTTATTATACTGGCGGAATATTAAACGTCCTCGAAATGGGACCATACTCTCATCTATACAAATGTCTTGTCCAGGAATATAATTACTCTTAAAGTTGTGATTAAGTTTATCTTACAAAGACTTAACGCAGTGAAGTCGATCTGCTTTATTGGCATCATCATCTTGTGAAAAATGGATCATTTGCAAAAGCAGTTCATATCTATTCCTTGCCATTACTGTACGTGGAAATTTTTGACCCATAATTTCATCTTTGGACCAATAGTTGCTTATTTTAGGAAGCTTAACTAAACCCATATATATAATCAAGCTAAAAAAGCATTTCATTTCGGCAAGGTTAGTTGGAGACCATTTGCGGATTCTCGCACTTTTTGATGCTTCTGCTGTTCGAGTTATTTTAGCTATAGCAAAAGTATTAGTGCGTTCAACAATTTGTTCCAAAATACCATCCGTGACCAAAAGAGCAAAGAAATCAGCAGGAGATTGGTTAGTCATAGACAAGCGGACAGAAATAGGCATGCCAGAACATTCAGTGAAAGGAATCAAATTACGCTGATTACCTTTAGGGTCTGTCCACTTCGATGATGAAGCACTCTCCAAATTCTGGATGGCGTGCTCAATATCAGTACTCTCGCTATCACTAGAAGATAGAATCTGCAGGCGCCTGTATCCAGATCGGGGAGGTTGAATATTTTCTTCTTCGTCAGAACTAAAGTTAAAAGTTTTTTCGAGAAGATCAAATTCTATTCTTTCGATCTGAGTCATCATTTCTTGATTAATATCGAAATCTTCGAAATCATCCATGATGAAATAGGTATAATAAATTAATAGACGTTTTAAAAGAATAAACAATACTCAAAACTTAATAAAATTAGCGTATTAACGTAAACAGTCAGTCATGCGCAAGCGCTTGCATTCGACTAATCAAGTGCGGCCGCGCGGCGCGGCGGGGGTGACCGACACCTCGACCCGCGCGGCCCCTTGCAACGGAAAACTCGCTTTTACGTCGCTAGGGGCCATGTCGGGCAATGCTGACCGACATCGTATAACTGCTTAAATAATATTCAAAATCAATTTTAATAATTTTCACATACTTTAAGACATAAAATAAACGTATTAATAAAAAAAAAAAATTATCAGAACTGTAATTTTTGGTTGGCCTGAGAGGAAATTTTGATGGCGGGCAGCATTGTCCGACATGGCAGTTATCGTGTTAACGACTAACATGCGAGTGTTTTTGCAACAAGACCAAACTGCGATTGTGTTTTCGAAGCAGTTGCTAGATATTGGAAATGATAAGTTTGCAATTGACACCTCGGCCGGATTAATAACATTTCTCGCAGATTTCTGTCACAAACTCGAAAGAGGAGCTTATTCAGCGTGTTTTTCCGGAACTAAAACAACAATATAATAACCATAATTGGCTGAGTGAACGACCAATATTGGTGGCAAAAAACAAAGATGTCTATGATCTCAATGCGACAACTCAGAATTTCCTTCCAGGAGAGTTGTTTACTTACAAATCAGTTGACACAGCTACAAAGAAGAACGACGTAGCCAACTATCCCACAGAATTTTTAAATTAATTGGAATTGCCTGGACTACCACCACATAATTTGCAATTAAAAGTAGGATCAGTTGTCATCATGCTGCGTAACATAAATCAACCTCGACTTTGCAATGGAACGAGACTGAAGAAGCTAATGAATAACGTCATGGAAGCCAAGATCATCAAGGGAAAATACCAAGGAGAGGACGTCTTGATCCCGCGTAAACTGATGATTCCAACGGGTTTGCCATTCAGTTTTAAGCGTTTACAATTTCCCGTACGTCTAGTTTTTGCAATGACCATCAATAAATCGCAAGGCCAGTCGTTGCAAGTTTGCAGAATCAACTTGGAGTTTCCCTGTTTCGCGCATGAACAATGTTGCGTGTTCGCGCATCGGACAACCATCATCTTTATATATTAGGCCATTAAATATGAAATTGGCGTTTTGTAAAGGAGGAAAATAAGATCGATTTTTTTTAAACAAAATGTTTTTTATAATCAAAGTATAATATGCCATTGCTATCTATGCACTTTTGCCATCTCATAGGTACTTCATTGATTCCTTTACTAAAAAAACTATTCGGACAGGAATCAATAAAATCGTTGAAGTTGCTTTGGACTGCCCCATTGGAGTTGAATTTTTTCCCTTGCAAGAAGTTATCCAAATTTCGAAAAAAATGGTAATCTTTTGGAGCAAGGTCCGGAGAGTACGGTGGATGTCTTACACATTACAACTGAAGCTCCTCTAATTTGGTAGCCGTCTGTTGTGCAGTGTGTGCTCTAGCATTGTCCTGAAGCAGCAGTGGCCTAGCTTTTCCATCATGATTTGCAGTTGCTGGCAATAGACATCTGCTGTAATGGTCTGGCCAGATTTAAGAAAGCTGGTAGTGACAGTAAAACGACACCGGCACTAGTTCACCTAACGCTCATAAGTAACTTTTTTGAGTTAATTTTCGCTTGGGGCAGGCTTTTGCTGGTTCGTCAGGGTTCAGTCATTGCGATGAGCGTTTCCGATTATCGTACAGGATCCACTTTTCATCACAGGTAATGATTCGATTTAAAATCCCTTCACTATTGTGCCGGTTGAGTAATGTAACGCAGCAGTCGACGCACGTTTGTCGGTTTGCTGCACTCAATTCATGAGATAGAGAATCGATGGCTCCGCTTCCACAATAGCCTTCAATTCTTCATTATCAACTATGGTCTCCGGCCGTCCACGGGGCTTGTTCTGCAGGTCGAAATTTCCATAACGAAAACGTTGGAACTAAAAACGCACTGTTTTATTTTGCGACACCGCCGCTACACATCATTAATCCTTCGAGCCGTTTCTGCAGCACTGGAGCCACGGTTTCTGTGTCTGGTTTCAAGTTTTCCGTTTTGTAAAGAGAGTGACGCAAAGAAGAAACCAAAAGAGGAAAAAACAAATGAATTACTGTTTTCGAAACACAAATGCATGAGTAAATAGCGGTATAAATTTGAAATTCCTAACCAAAGAAGATATTTGAGATCAAAGTGGCAAGTACGACAAAATGCCAATTTCATATGTAAGGACCTAATATTTACGCACCGCAAAAAAAGACAAAAATTTAGTTTATAAGGGGCTCCATATACGGTCCGGTTTTCTTTCAGTTCGGCCTAAAGGATGCAAAATCGTATCGTCTGTGTGTAATTTCGAGATTGCATCAGTCGGCTGGATGGACTGAAGCGATTTGTTCCAGTGTTGCCAGCTTTGTTTTTGCCAAACTACTAAACTCACGTCGATTTCTACTAAAAACTACAAATATTTTTTTGACGGGGGAAATACATTACGTCATTACGTATCCCCCGCCGCCCCCGGGGAGGGCAGCAGGGGTATGACAGACTCCCCAGGCGCTAGATAGAGTGCACCGGGGCTTATGTCTAAAACCCCCTGATGCACATCTTCAGCGCCTTTAACGGGGCCGTGGGAATCGCGGAAGCATTCTTCCACGACCCCGAAGCGCGTGCCGCATCCGGCTCTCTCCTAATGCGGCGGCTGGTGACGTGCCGCCGCTTGCCTTTCCGAGAGCTCCCCGGGCATTGGGAAGCTTTTCATCTCGGGGCCCTTAGTGTGGCCGGCGATCCCCCGATCGCCAACCACGGGCCTAGGATTTGACCTCCATGGCGGGGGCGGGTTGCTCCGCCCTTGCGCCTGTAGTCTTGGGCGTTTTACGCCGGGCACTAGAGGGAGCCTTTCTCATCCCTTTGGCGCCGGGGGGCGGCTTGGCAAAAAGGCAGCCGCTGCTCCCCAGCACATGTCCCTTCTCCTTGCCGGCGGCCTCGGCCACAAAGAGTAGTACCGATTCGCTCCGCACTCGGCCGCCTTATGCCCCGGCTTCCCACAGCGGAAACAGCTCCGGCTGCGGTCCACCGAGGACTGGTAATAAACGAAATACTTAGGAATCCATAAAGACCCAAAAAACCACGGCATTTTAGGTTTTGTTATATTAAAAATATATATATTAAATTTTATTATACATTTTACCGTTAAATAAAAATATACTAGGAAATATTACGTATATAGTAATTAAACGGGTAGTTTTAAGCTAATTACGGACGAATGTATTATTATAAATAAATAAATATCTATGGAACATTATTTATACACATATACAACTAAGTTGACAACAATAATTATGTACTGTACGGATGGACTGAACGGACCATGTGTCTACAAATCGCTTCAGTTCTCGTCACGAGCCGCGGCCGTGCGGGCGTGTATCGTGTACAAGCGTAGTGAATTTTCGCAGTGTTTAATTATTACACAATTATTATACACGACTGTAGCTCGCGGCAAACCAGAACAAACTGATTTGATTTTGCTGTGTGTATGCTGGAATCCGTTCAGGCCGAACTGACGTCAGTTGGGTCGGGTGCGATTATTTCCGTGTATGTGCTCGAATCCGTTCAGGCCGAACTGACGTTAGTTATAACTGGAACGATCGGCCTTTCGTCTGTGGAGACCTTAAGAAAGATTTTAATTAATTAACTGTATAACCAGCTACTATGTTCAGCAGTCGACCTCTTTTGGCCAATATGATGATGATGATAACTGTGTTGTATTTAATGTCCACAAAAATATTGTATTTATTTTTAAATTGTTAGCAAGATTTCTTTATTAACCAAACAAAATTTAAACCAGTAAGATATAAATTACTTAATGTATGTGTGCATTAGGGTATATATGTTATTACTAATACATATATGTCTGAAATAAAATTCAATTTCATACAATTCATATAAATTTAATTAAATACTATATTAATCACTCTTTACGGTAAGAAACATATTTTCTAAAATTTCCGCAATTGACACTTGAGTCGGCAACATATTAATTAATCTAACATCAAAGGCGATTCCGGCTTGCTGATGATGTCTTGACTTGGCTCGCCAGGACTTGACGGCGTGGCGGGAGGCCTCGGTGACTCGGACAAGTCTGGTTGAACCAGAATATTGCCGATGTTGTGCTCCTGACATTTTTCAATCTCATCTAAAATCTTTAGTTCTTCGACAGTTTAAGTTCGGCAATTAGTTCTGAAAATGTTATTCCCTCATATGATGATAATGACGAAAGAGGGACGATGAGTTGAGACGAACTTCGGATTTAATAACAGTAGTTGTTTCACTTGATTTTTTTGTTGCTTAGCACTATTAATTCGTATTATTCGGCTCAAATTGTAAACGCACTTGATATATAACTTGAAGGAATCAGCGGTTATTGTGAAATCTCGTCGCATCTTAACAATTTTTTTGTGTAACTAGCACCAGACACTTTTGTTGTTCTGCCGTTCTATCCACTTTTTACAAAAGGGACAATGCATTGTTAAACGTTAATTAATTACAACTTCTGAAAAATAGTTTTGAAATATCAATTATATTTTCTTGGAAAGTTCGGTGACAGTGACACGGACATTCGGTATTGCCAGGTCACTATACTACTATTACGTTTAGAAATGTGGCGCAATCGATACCAAGGGCCGAAAAAAAAATAGGCTTTACCTTATTTGTTAACATAAGTGTCTTTAATGTGACATGCAAAATAGGTATGAACATTATCCTGGACATGTGTGCGTGATTTGTCCACTTTTTCCGCCCACTATCGAGTCTATACTTAGACTATCTGATGATGCCTTTATAAAGCTACCGGGTCTAAAATACATATGGTTTAAATTAATATGGTTTATATTAAGAGGTAAGTGATACGAAGTTCACCGGATCATCTAGTTATCAATAAAATATATACCTAGTCTTGCCATAAATACTGAAACAAAGAAAAAAAATTCTATTGCAAATATTACTTTTACAGTGTGTTAGTTTAATACATAAATATACAACATCATATTTAATGACCTAATATTATGAAATATTTTCAATTATGTCAAATCACGAAACGGGCTTGTGAATGCTAAGTCCTGGCTTTAAAATAACCCACGTCCCGTGCGCACATAGCCGCGAGCTGTCACTCGTGTGAATTGTTGAATGACGGTTCTTTCCGTTAGTAATATATAAGGTTATTCAAAATGAATTACGGATATTTTGGGCGTGTGATTATACTGATTATGTAAAAACATCTAGGCAAGAAAATACTTGTACTTAAATTTAAACAACCTTATTTTATATATTCTTTAACGCGTTTGGTCGCGTGGGGTACATGTGTAGCCCAATGAAAAAAATATTTTTTGGGTTATTGATGAATAAAACGACACAAGGTTATAAAGAAGGGTTATAAAGAGAAAAAAAGTAACTAACTTAGTTTTACACTATAGTTTTATGGCACAAACAATAAACTTTGAAAAAAATCAACATTTTTGGACTGCTTGAGATCAATCAGTATTTTTTTTATATTAATAAATTTAATGTTACATAAGAAGAAATATTTTTTTTATCATCTACTAGACCTTGTTAGACTGCCTAAAAGGTCCTTCTGGCTGCATGCCGACATAAGTTTCGAAATTGTAGACAAGGATATTTTACATCTACGACCATTATTATCTTGATGCCAAAGGACAATGCTCACAAATGTATGAAAATGAAACCCAGGCCCGGCGCAAAAGAAATTTATCTCAGATTTTTAGTATTAATATGTGACAAAATATTAAGTATCAAATTTTTTCAAAATTTTCGTTGTCAAAATCTATTTCTAAATGTCATAAATTGCTAGTTGTTTTTTGTAAGGAGCTATACTTGAGAGATAAAAAATGGGGGATTGAGACCTAAGTATGACATTTAGTCATCTATTCTGATAACGCTTAGCCAAAAAACAGCGGTAAATGAAACTATTTTATTATTAAGTTCATAATATTATTATTACAATATGGCTTACAATATTATTGGTTTTCTAAGTCTAGGATTACATCTTCCAAAGTGTGTCCAGGATGATTGAAATCATCTTGGTGTCTAGCCCAACCCAAGTAATACAGCACACTCATAACATGGGCGCAGCTGCCCAAAGTCCTTTTGCCGTGGATACAGGAACAATAATGCTCTGAGATCGCATATATACCAACTCCTCTGTACAAAATATACGTATAGTAAATTTGTTTCGTACATGTCGTGATTGTATACGGCATCTTAGCAAAACACTGTCTTCGCCATTTATTGCAAGCAACACCGGATGTCTGTACACTTCAATTTCATAGACACCTGTTTGTTTTATGTGCTCACTGCAATATGAGCGTGCTATTTTACATTGGTAAGTGCCCACGACAAACAATATCAAATCCTCTTGCGACAATCTGTGGAAATCTTCGAACGCCTGGTCATTCGCTGATAAGCGCACAAACGCGGCTCTTTGTCTGTTTAAGTTGTGCTCTAAAACGTAGTCCGCCAAAAGATTTGGCTTGTGCGCTTTTCTATTTATAATCTCAATAAATCGCTCGGTGTATTGACTGTCTTCATAGGGCTCTTGGAACGCATTGATAAGCGCTGCGGCTATCTTATAGTCTGTCATTGTTGAGGGCAATGATCGATTAAATACCCTGTATCTAAATATTTTAAAGTCGGGTTTAAATCTTCCATTGATTGTTTCGACAACCCAACGGCACAAGGTGACCAGCCTAGACTTATTGGCTTCTTCACATTTTAGTTGGCTTTCACCATGTCTTCTAGTTGGAGGCATATGGACTACATAGCCATACGTCTCGAGAAGCGGAATTGCATCACGGAATCCCCTGTCAAGAATGAATGAATCGCCTTGTTCGAGGTAATAATTAAGCGGTGCCTCTTCATCTGTCCCTTCATGATTTTGTAGTATCTGTTGCATGATTGAAGCATCTGAGGTTGTGGCTGCGTAGGGACCTGTGACATCTAAAATATGTCCATCACCGCAGACCAACATAAAAGGTTTGATTAGATTTGTATATTTGTGGAGACTGTAGCTTTTCCTTTGGAAAAGGAAATTGGAGCTTTATTGAATGAAAATGTAACTACCATCACATATTATCAACGCTTTCGGCGCTAGATCTTTTCCAAATATGTAGATGGGAAGAATTCGGTTTCTTTGGATTACTTCTTCTCTGCTAATGTGATCAAGGCCCAGATGTAAAGGAACAAAATTATTGCGAATACATTGTCTCACCAATTTGACTTTTCGGTCTATACTTTGCCGAGATTTATTAAAAATCGTTGCCAGTCTAGTACTGGGTTCGCCCGTTCTTATTTTAGAGAGGTAAATGCCCAGATCTTCTCGTGCAGAACTTGATGTGTTAGACAAGGTTGGTACTTGCGCGAATAGACTATTGAATTGTTCGTGACGCAAGCCAGTCCAGAAATGTAAATCATCTTGTGCTATTTCGTCTATATTATCGAAATCCAGTAAACATCTCCGTTCCAGTGCTCGGGTATACATATTCACAATATCTACAAAAGTGTCACTATTAAAGTCTGTTTGATGATGTGACACATTGTCAAGCATGTCTTCCAAGGGTGTGTTTCGTAGATGATTTTCACAAATCTTTGCATGCTGTGGTATGTATAGACGGTAGTAACTGAGTAAAAATACCTTGATTGAATTAGGCATTTACCGGAGTTACATGTTACCACAGTTCTCCATCATACAACGACGGGAAGTGTTGGCCGCTCTTGTGAAACCTGGAACTGTGATTGCAGCGTCAGCGCGACGGATAGGAGGCGCTGGCGGTCAGGACGTAAGGTTTGGTCGATTCTATGCCAACAAGGATCATCGACATCGTTCCGTCGAAAGCTAGCTGTAACAAATAATTATATGTTATTGTGATAAGGAACGTGAAGATAGTGCAAACGTGTCCGATTCAAGGAAAGGCTATCATCGCGCGCCTAGTACCTTCCCCACATATCTACACGTACTAGAGATAATTGTAGATATATAAGATGTATGTAAGGTTAGTTGAAGGATAGAGAAATATAAAGATCGTCGTAACAGACAGTATTGTGGTTTGTCTTCTGTACCCTCCCGCCGGGCTGGCCTATTATGGCCTACTTTAGAGTACGTAGGTACACAAATAAAAAATAAATAAATAATGATGTTGTCTTACCTCTCGTAGCGGTTGCAAGTTCTGGAAAATCCGCTCAGCCAAGTCTCTCCGGGAATCGAAAAAACGTTGAGTCAGAACGTGTCTACGAACACCTCGGTACAGTGAACGATCACACACAACACACCTGTTTATTTAAAATAATATCGTGAAGATTATTCCAGTCCAAAGTAATGCCAAAGTCGGTTGCAGAAGTCGGTTATAGTTAAAACAAAGAAAGCGCACAGATCTCAACGAAGTATAACGAAGGACTGCGCATCCTATAGGTGAGCGAGACTACACAATGGCTGACTCATGCGGTGGCTACCTGGTAAGGTTCGAGAATACAGCGAACCTATGAGTGCGAGTGAAATAGCAGTTGAATGTTGGTTCGTTTTTGATGCGACGGAAAGGCTTTGTGTACAACCGGTTTGATTTCTATGAACATCATTCAAAATCATCATTTACTTTTAAAACATTTACATTTCCTGTAAAAAAGAATTAGCAAAATGTTACGTTTAGAAACGAATTTTGACTAAGTTTTTTATTTAGTATTAAATTACTAGTTTTTACTAATCAAATGAGATATGTTTCGTTTGCGCCAGGCCTGGGTTTTTTTTGAACATTGTCTTCTGGCCGGATTATTGGGCATATACATCAAAGCCGCAGCGTCCCTTGAAAGCTACTAGCTGTTCATCTATTGTAAGATTTTCACTTGGTGTGTAATACTTTCTACAATTTTGAACCATTTTGTTTGTAATTTGGCGAATAGCTGCTAAACGATCAGTCTGGGAACGAGCCTGTCTATCTCTAACATCGTCAAAACGGAGAGCACGCAAAAGAAATCTAAACCTTTTCTCGGACATGGTAGTGTAAGCCATTTCAATGCCACAACCTTTTGAATTATCCCACATATCTTGAATATTTCTGCGCCCTGAGCGGCAAGTGCCAATCATCAATAGTAAACCCATTAGTGCTCTTATTTCTACTATATTCGTATTAGCTGCATCTCGCTCTCTTTGGAATTTGCTCTTTGTTATATCTATATAAATATTTGTCGACTCGACAATTATGTTCAATATATCAGAATCAAAAAAAAGTATAAAAAATTGAAGAGCACTTTTAGCATCTCTTGCCAATCCTATTGGGCCTGGTGGGCGAGCAACAATGTTGTGTGATCGTGTTCTTGTAGTGCAAGGCGGAAACTTACTCCATTCTGTACCATTTCGGGACTGGTAACTGGCCAATCTGGACAAAGGAACATCATCATCTTCAGAATCTTGGTCGGCATCTTCATCTGCATCTTCAGCCTCTTGTTCACTTTCTGAATCGTGTGAAGAATCCTCAGATAGATGTCTCAGCCTAGTAGGATCTTCTTCTTCACTTTCAGTTAAATTGTCACTGTCTTGGTCATTTTCCATCAGCCAGTGTAGTATTTGGTCGTTGGAAGACATAATTATCTAAAAACGTAATAAAACTAAGTATTTTAACTCTATAAATGTAAAAAATACACTAACATAAAATGTCCACATAATTTTTGTACATAAATATGCATAGCAATAGAGATATATTCCGATAATTCCATTATACATGGTATTTCAAAACTTACCTAGAATAGTCGTGCGGGGTACAGGCGTAGCCCAGCACTTTCACAGCCATCCTGCGCAGGCGTCTGTGTGCCGCGGTGATCGGCACGCTACTGATCGACGAAGAGGTTCGTAATTGAGGAATACACGGGAGGGGGGTGCGGTAAAACGACGCGTTAGGGATTTATTCAACAAAATAACACCTTGGTCTACACTTGTAGCCCGCGCGCCCACTCTAGTGTTAACGTAGGGACGTGCTCTGAAAACCAAATACTCTTATATAATAAGATGAAACTTTATTGATTATATAGATTTAGCATTTTATCGTTGTTACGGAACCAGAGGTTCTCTCGGGTTTGAATCCCAAAGGAACAAAATGTTTTTCTGTATTCCTGGGTCATTTAGATGCCACCATCTAAATGCTAAAGCTAAATACACATATTTAATCACGGGGATGTGTATTAAATATGTGTATAATATAAAAAAAAACTTAAATATATGTATAGTACCTATTTATAAAAGTATAAAATATTTTTCCCGTTGTCTGGTACCTTTAACTCAAGTTCTTTGGATATTTAGCATGGGGCCAGATTGACGTGGTGTGAAGCGTCCATATATATTAACATATTAATATAAATAATAATGAGATTTTTTTTGTTTTAGATATTTTCAAGATCCATCAGCTCTAAGGTATATGATGAATTTTACTTTGGAAAGGGTTTTTATGGAATCTGAAATGGAGTTCGCAGAGTTGTTAGTAAAGGTATATGTAACTTGTAGTAAAAAGGTTTTAGTAGTGTTCCGTACCTTAAGTGTAAAAAAGGGACCCCATTACTGAGACTTCGCCGTCTGGCCGTCTGTACGTCACCATGTCTTCTTAAGGTGCAGCGCAGACGGCACACTTTTTGTGCCATCGAGTCTGCGGCGCGCAAAAAGTCGTTCGCGGATTTTTCACAGACTCAAAGCACACGACGCACATCTTCAATCATTCTGTCGGCAGAACTGTATAAACTGTATAAATCGCGCAGAGATCGCGATGTATTATTTTATACTTGAAGTTCAGAAAAAGAAATAGAGAATTTTGGGTACACCTATACTTTCGGAGAGATTTCTGAAAGGACAGTTCCATATTAAACATTCAACTCTAAAACAACATCCGGATAAATTTTTAAAATTTTATAAAATGTCTTTTTACATTTAATGAGCTGCTATTTATTTTAAGATTATTTTTTTTTTTCATTAAAATTAATATGGGTGTCCTATTTCAGGTTTCAGGTGCTGATTATAAAATTGTATTCCAATTTCAATTTCCAAAATGGAGAGTTTTCATTCTTCGTAAAAATGACATGAGTACTAATTTAAAAGTTATTGCGGATGCTGATTAGGATTGATGATTATTAACACAGTATGTTATTTAATTATTTTTTCAGTAGGATTACCTGTTCTCGAGATAGAAGCTATTATAGAAGAAATATAATACTCTCAGATACGAACGATGTATAAAGCTATATGATGGAAAATTCAAGATTTTCAAATTTGTTTTTCTATCTTGAAGAAAATATGTGGTTACAGTGTTACTAAGGGAGAGGAATTAGATATATTTTTAAATTTCAAAAAAATTAAAATCCCCTAAACCTAAAAGTGGACACCTAGATTCATTTTATTAAAAATAAATGTCCGCTATCTTTGAAATGAAAAATGGATATAGTTTTTGTATTCAGCACCCCTAAAAACGTCGAAGACGTCACTCGTATCAATTGTACAGAAAAAATGCTTATTATGTTTTTTGAATTACCTTCATCAGAAAAAAATGCCTACTCTTAAATTAAATGTGTACTCTCAAATTGTCGCCAAGATGGTTATTTGTTCGCTAAAATAATATCTGCCTGCCAGTTTGGAATATTCAGTGAAAAAAACTGGTATTAATTATTCACCAGATTAAAATTTTTTTGTTCGTTATATTCTTTCGCCAACTTGGTAATTTAGTATTCAATATTCGGTTAGACACCCAAAATGTGTTTGTTTTGTCGCAAGTTTAAATACATGCCTTATAAAATTTACTTCTGTGATATATATTAAACCTAAGTCCCTGCTTTTACGAGAACAACTAGCACTAACATAATTTTTATTTTTGATTGTTAACCATATTGAATATTCAACCTTTTGAAATTGTAAATTTCTTTTAATTATTCCAATAATATAATGATTTAATCTATTCATTCCATTATAATGTATTTAAATTATATTTTAACACTGATTGGACATTACGATTTACGTCTTATTACTTACCGTTCGGGTTCTAAGCCGAGACATGGCGGTTAAGAGCTAGTTGTAATTAGTCGCCGTCAAGGTTACAAAAATGTAAAACGATTAATATAAAACAACACAATATAATACAACATAAATATAAAACACGCTAAAATGTATCTAATAGCATTACTTGCCGAATATTGGCTATTAATATTTAACTTGTACACCTACAATGTTTATCTCGTGATAGTTGCTACTCGCTATGAACAGATCTATGGCGGCAAGCCAAGCGCGTTTCCGCCCCTTGCAATATAGCTGTAGTTACTATGGGGTACTGTATTAGTACAGTAGTGTACACGAGGAGTGCGGAGGGTGCGGGTGGCGTAATCGCTGCAATGTCCATAGTAATGAGTGATGAGTCACACGGTAACACCATGTCCACAATATATTTAATATTTTATCTTGTTTATATGTAATTATGTATATTATGTACGATTTATCAGCTATTACTGTGTTATTCTGTCCGTCAAACCGATCGACAGTACCGATGTAGCCACATAAGTGTCAAGTGATTTATCTTTAGTTTGGTTTGGCATTTCAACATGAATAGACAGACGCCTGAACAACGCTTCCAAATTGTGCAAATTTATTTTGAAAATCATGGTTCTGTTCGAAATACGTATCGCACACTACGTCTATTTTACGGTCAATATAATCATTCATCAGAGCAGTTAATTTAATTAACTATGAAACGTTGTCGCACCACATTTACTCTAAATAATAATACGCATCCACAGAGACACAGTCGTACAGTCTTCTGTGTGACTCTACAGCAGCAATGACTTCTTAGTCATTGCTGCTGTAGAGTAGAGCGTAGCGTAGAAGAAGATCCGAATCAGTCTATCCGCCATCGTGCACAGGAATTGGATATGTGTCCATCCACTTGATGGACGATTTTGCGGAAAGATCTTGGTTTGTGTGCTTACAAAATCCAACTCGTGCAAGAATTGAAGCCATACGATTACCTAGCAAGGCGTAGATTCGGTGAATGGGCCCAAAACAAGATTGCCGTTTATCCTGATTTTCATAAGCGAATTTTGTTTAGCGATGAAGCTCACTTTTGGGTGATGGATACGTCAATAAACAAAACTGCCGGATTTGAAATGATGATAATCCTCAAGTGTATGTTGAAACACCGTTACATCCAGAAAAACTAACTGTTTGATGTGCTTTATGGGCTGGTGGAATAATTGTTCCGTACTTCTTTAAAAACTATGCTGACCAGAACGTTACAGTCAATGATGACCGCTATAGAGCTATAATTACTGACTTTTTCGTTTATCAATTAAACAACAGTGATGTGCAGGAGCTGTGGATACAACAAGACGGCGCAACATGTCACACAGCTCGTGCCACAATTGGAGGACAACATTCATGGCGTATGGAAAAAGTCAAAGAAAAATGGACCTCCAGATTACACTACGTCCGAGCCAGCCGTGGCGGTCATATGCCAGAAGTCATATTTAAATTATAATGCCAGAAGAGTAACCGAATGAAGTAAATTTCATGACAATTTAAAAATATCAGCATTGTTTTATTCCATTTTAAAGTTCTATACCTTCAAAAAAACACCCTTTACATATTTGAGTTCATCGATGGATCGATTACAATAGGCTACTTGACTCATATTTAATTTCATACATTGAAGGAGTATTTCCTTTAGAACTTGGCTTAGGAAAACGTATTCTAGCGATATCATAAATTAAAAACTTAAGATTGACGAATAAGTGGATTTAAAAATATGTATTTTTGTTTTTTAATTTCTACTGATGAAAACACCTCGAAGTTATTCCGGCAAATATGTGACGACACAAACACACAAAACTCATATGTAGCACTGAAACGGAACGTATCTGTAAATAAATAGTTCATGACATCTTAAAAAGTTATTTATGTCAAAGCGTCAAATGGAACGTAACACCGCCATTTTACTACAACGGACTATAGCACAGATTACAAATAGTACTAGTATGACGTCACAGCACATATTATAATCTATCAACCGACATGGCGAATAGTGTTTTCGGCGGTTTTTAAAAAGTGTATTTTTAAAATATTTTTTGTGTAGGTTTCAAAATAATGTTTTATTATTTTTTGTGTACTGAAACAATTATGAAGCGTTTAGGACATAAATAAAAACAAGATCAAGTAGCCTTTTGCTCTATGTTCATTTATAGGCATATCAATTGTTTGCTGTGTTTGGTTTTGAATAGATGCTGAACTGCATAAGGAGTGTTTAAAATTTAAAACTGTAATAATTGTATTCTCAATTGCAACTTTTGGTCTGCAGAAAATTGTTCGACGTAAGGCAGAAGGGACCGTAGAAATGACTCGTCCTCATTGATATCTACTAAGATTGTTCTGCTTTCTGATTTTCGTTTTCATCAGTTGATTGCCTTCTCTCAGTATTTCTAAATACTCATCATCGTAACAATTAGTCTTTCTCTTCGGTCGCGTCATTGGTCCTCCTTCCATCCTTAACAAATGGAGAGTGTGACTAAAGTGTGCGCGCTGTGCGTTAGCGCACGTTGAAGCAAACGTTTTATTTATTTTTTGCACATTTTTTGTGCAGCGCGGCGCGGTCTGCCCGAATTACACGGATTTTTGTGCTCCGGACTTTTTGCGCGTCGTATGCGACGCACTGCATATAATTTTATAGGTTCTATTTTCACATACTAAAAAGTGCGTCACGGACTGTCTGTCGTCTGCGCTGCCCCTAACCGCGATAGCTAGATAGTTGAAATTTTCACAAAAGGTATATTTCTCTTGCTGCTATGACAACAAATACCAAAAATAGATTAAAATAAATATTTAAGGGGGGCTTCCCATACGACCCATTGCGCGCGAGTCCTACTTGAACTTGGCGGGTTTATTAGATAATTATGTTGATAAGAACCTGTAGCATTTGTTTAATGTATGTGTTGTTTTTACAGGGTCAAAGTTTTATGTTGCATCAAATTCGTAAAATGGTGGGACTTATGATAGCTATTGTTCGCAACCACAGCGACATTTCAATATTGGATAAAGCATTTAGTAAAGAAAAGGTTATGATACCTACAGCTCCAGGCTTAGGGCTAGTCCTTGATAAGGTAAGAGTCCTTTATTTCATTAAGTTTTTATCTGAGCATGCATCTTTAGAAAAAAAATTGAGATTAACAGTGAATACTTTAGATTAACTTAGATTACTAATATTTAAACAAAACGTAGTAGTTTCTTATTTGATGACATTAATTGATTATCACTTACTGCATAGAAAAACCTTTAATATTTCAGACCAATTCCAACTTTACATCTTATTCTAATATTTAAGGTACATTACGAACGTTATGGTGCGCGTTATAAAGCGAGTCACGACACTCTGGACTGGGATGACCAGGACGAAGCAGTACAGAGGTTTAAACATGAACAGATCTTTCCTAATATAATTAAAGGTGAAATCGAAGACAACTCTATGGGTTTGTGGCTTGAGAAAATGAAAGGACATTCGTATGAGCCAAGTGATGAAAGTGAAAAGAACGATGTTAGTGATAGTAAAAATATTAATTCGGTTGATGACATGCGGGAAGATGATTATGTAGCCCAAAATAATTCTGTAAAAACTAATGATAGTGTTGTGTCAATTGATGCTGATGAAGGAATTGAAAAACACAACGGCGACAAAGAACGTTAAAAAACGTAAATACATAGGATAAGTTTATATTGCATATTTTTTATTAGGTAGATTCTATTGAAATTAAAGTAGAAAACAGCTAGAAGCTGTTTATCGAGATATCTTGGTCCTTAAAATAGTGTTATAATGAAAACTAATAAATTTATCATTTATACTGGGTGTTTTTTTACCGTCTGAGTTTGTGAAATCATAATTGATGAATTCGAACGTCACGTTTTTAAAATTGGCTGTTATCTTCATAAATACCAACTTAATTTTATCCTTATGTCATTTTCATTACTTATTTATATTGGTTTGAACTATATGACCATGTATTTATAATTATGAATTAATTGGATTCTGGCAACTATTAAAAGGCAGCCCTGTCATTTTTTAGTTATATTTTATATTGTTTTGCATGAAAGAGGGCTTTTTTTATTAAATATCTAGCTAGGTATCATTGATATCAGTTTTTCTATTTCTATTTTTTCATTTGCCACATCTATTTTTATATCTTTGGTCCGAATGCAATTGCCGAAAAAAGAATGCCATTGCCAGCTCTTTTTTGTCTTGTTAGCTTAGAAGATATGAAAACCTATAATTTACAATAAATTAAAACTACAATATTAATAATTTATTCCATTTTTAGGGCTCAGTAAAAAAGATATGTGTTACTGATGGGTATACCTGGTTCATTATTTTAAACACAAGAATGCTCTGTGTTACTTGATGATGCATTGTTCTCGGATACCCAAGAGTTGTATTCCGTATTAATTCCTCGTTTCAGACTTCTCCGATAACACAATGTTATCGGAGAAGTCTTCGCCGCATTGTGCTGCGATTGAATCGGTGCTTGTGTGGTGTAACTCTACTTAATGCATCGGCTACATAATTTCCTTACCTTTTACACACAACTTTTGATTTGATTCTTTTAATTTACATTACCAAATTAACGCTTTATGATCGGTTCTTAATATAAATCTCCTACCATAATTATAGGGTTTAAATTGATTTAATGCGAACAAAATACCTAATAATTATTTTTCTGTTGTGTTATATTTTTGCTCGGTATCGCTTAATGTACGCGAATATCATCAAATCGTACAGATCGTATTAGGAAACGAAATCGATTTGTAGACATTGTGAGATAAACCAGCTAACGAAGCCCGTTCCAATAGAGTTGCCCCTTAGGCTTTAAGATTTTGACGTCCTGATCTATTGACACCGATGACTATGAGTAGCCCAACAATTCTCTTTGGTATTTATTCTTTATATTATCAATATATAAATATGATTTGTATACTTTACCAGGGATTCAAAGACATCAGAGTCAAAAATAAATCGAAACATTGAAGGGCTGTACTGGCATTAGAAGCTGTACCTTTTGGTCCTTAAAGTATTTTTATAATATAATGCTAACGTACCCTTGTGTAGGAAATGGTCGTTTCCTCCATTCCGTTTCATTTCGTGACTTATAAGTGGCTAATTCATCGAGTGGCGTACTGTCGTCAGAATCACTGTTGTTTCAGCATTTTCACCATTTTCATCAGCCTTATCTTCTTGCTCGGTATCAGTGTCGTGCGGAGAATGAACTATATTTTTTCTTCTCTCAAATCCTCTTGCTGTTCGCTTTCAATCAAATCTTCCAGGTCTAACTTCTCTTCTAGCCATCTCAACACGTTTTCTTCCATTCTGCGATCCATATTTAGCAATCTGAAACCAAATATCAACGAACAGTAAGTAATTTATAGTACGTAAATATAATATACAATGCAAAAAATAATAAGAAAAGATTTATACTTACATCAATTTATAAAAATATTTCGCTCCTAAGAAGTTCCGCCAGTGTTTGTATGTGTCATGTCTGGTGTGTGTATGTATTTTGTGTGTAATTCCTAACATAAATAAATAACCTAACATGACTAAATTTTATTGAATTATAAAATTTTTATTAAATTACTGCTGCTGGAATATATGGGATATTATAAATTAAACACAGCAAAATCGGTATATTGGTAGTGTAAAATAGGCTACCAAATTGCCTAATTTAAGATTAGTACTATATTACTTAAGTTGCTAATGTTAATACCTTAACCTAAAATAAAATGATCCATTACATTGCTTATAATATACTTCTGTTAATATAAACCTAATCCTAAATTATTGCATCAAACTATGCATTTTCAGTCTCTTTCTTACCAAAAGCAATGACACCAAGGCGTGCCATCTTATTGAGATCTGTACTTATAGCTGTTATAGTTAGAAACCCTGTTAGAGAACCAAATAAGGATGCATAAAATGATGGTCTTGTACCATTGTGCTTAATATGTCTGTTTGCTGTTCTGCTTTTATTGACTTCATTGATGTTAATGTGCCTCTATATTCATATTCAAAGCTTAAGTTTTGTTTAATATAGGTATTGTTATTCTGCATTCTTTTTCCTTTGATATTTGTGTTATCTCATATATGTCATAATTACATGACAGGGTTGGTCTGTTCCATGTGCAGTTAGACTCATAATCCAGTGCCCCTTCTCTGTTTATGTTGAATGATGATATGACTGCCTTAGGTTGTTCTAAGCATCTTTCACAGGCATATATCATTGGTACTTCTATTTCACAGTGAGGTTTTTCTACTATAAGCTCCTTTAGTTCTATATTACCGAATGTTATTGATATATGACCTGAGAGACTCTTGGTTTATACATGATCCAATCTTCCCCATAAGTTGTCATTTTATTTATGTTTTCTATGTCAATTCTGTAAGGACTCTTATTCTTAAGTCGTCTTATAGCAGGCTCATTTGGTAAACATTTTGCAACGCAGCTGTCAGTGCTACAATCAGTGTTGTCTGTATGGAAGATTATATTATCACCCTTTCTATCAATTTGGAGGTCACCTATCATGTTAGATATAGGCATATTATGAGGGCTCACATCAACTGCATAATATGAGTTTTTGTATTCAACAATTGACTCTTTTATCATAGGCCTCTCATATGATGCAGAATTAATATATATAGGCATATAAGTCATCATATCACTAAGTATGTCATTTAAAACATACTTAGGATTGTTCGTGTTTAACACCACTTTTATAGATACCCCCTTGTAACTTATAGTCATTACACTGTGCCATAAGTTTGATACTGATTGATATACATCTGCCAAATTATCTAATTTAGGGATTATTTCCCACCTATACCAGACACAGGAAACACCATGCGTACACATGCCATTGCAAGATACACTGGTGAAATGACAGCTATACCCATGTGTGTTTGTACTATTCTTCTCCAATGTATTAAGCATGTAACCATTTCCACATTCTGACCCGTACCAGCATTTGCCAGATCCATAGCAGTTCCATGTCATAGAGTTTGAGATGTCATAATCGGATGTTTGGTAAACTTTACTGTATCGTATTATATGATATAACCTGTCAAACTTTATTGATAATCGATCATTGTTAAGATCATTAAAGCATACAGTCTCACCATCCCCAATTATTAATGAGTATGTTGATAAGTCATAACATTTATTATTATAGTAGATTCGTCCATTACTTTTTAAATACAACATCTTGTCACATGAGTATGTGACACTTGGTAATGCTGCCATTATTGCTGTTGCTCTAACTATATTCATAGCTGGGTTATATCTGGGTCGTGGTTAGGGTTGCCAGCTCCAATTTTATGTTTTAGAGGATTGGGTAGGACGAAATAAAGGATATGAGCTGTAGATAAAGGACAAATTTTTTTTGCAATAAAATGCTATTATGGTATCAGTAGCGATATTTATTTAAAAAAAATAAACAACTAGTAACTTGCATTAATTAACAAAGTATATCTAATTATTAGTTTTTTTGTAATACTTAGTATTACTTGTGGCAGCTTTATGAGCTTCTTCGTTTTCTATAATAAAATTATAAAATTGTTTACATGGCATGTTGAAATTTGTTTTTATTTGTAGTTCTGCTTTTACAGAGTTTATATCTAATTTATTATTTCGGTTTTTGGTCCACGTATTCATACACAAAGAAAAAACCCTTTCAGCTTGAGCGTTGGAAACTGGGATGGAAAATACGAATTGTATTATTTTTAGCAGATTCTCTTTTTCATCCGTCGAGTTAAGAATCTGAATCCAATTTTCATAAACACTTTTGCACTCCTTTTCATTTATAATTTTTGTTATGAGCGGCTTAATAAGACAGAACTCTTCATACAATGCATCAAGGTTTATATTAGGTATCTGCAGTTTTGACACACAATCAGACAAATCTTGGTACTTTAACTCTTTGGTCAGTGTCAGCGGCTGCAAACAATGGAAATTACTATTTTCCGAAAAATCAAACCGCGTTTCTATATATGTCAGAACATTTTGATACCACTCTAAAAAAATAGTAGTGTATTTTTCAGCCTGAGAAGTAGACATTTTTCGAAGCGTTTGCTGGGCTGCCATTCCAAAAAATGCGTCTTCAATTCGTTGGTTCATTTTTTGCTTAAAATTATTCATTATTTTGTATACATCGCACATTAGGACGGTCGAGCCTTCGAGTTGAAGAATAGTTTCTTCAAAAATTGTCAACGTGTTGTGAAAAAAAGCTAAATATAATTCTGCTTCTAACACTTCGGTACCAGTTATATTAGTCTGATAGTATTTCAAAATATGATTGGAGACGTCAGAAGCTGAAAAAAATATGCTTTCACAGCAGGAAGATTTTTGTAGAGTCGATCAATGGCAGGATACAATGACAGCCATCTTGTAGGGACATGTCGCAGCAAAGGTGCATATTCGATGTCTATAAAGTCAAACATTTCCTTAAGCTCACTGGTTCTTTTTGCATGACTTGAAAAATATGTAAACGTCTTTGTCACAAAACTTTCAATGTCAAATTCTAACTTCCCAAAAGCGTATTTCGCGGTGTTGTGAACCAAATGAGCCAAACTAGCTTCGAGTATGTGATCATTCTCATTCTTGAGACGTGTGTAGACAGAATTAGAACGACCAAAATTTACGTTAGCATTGTCAGCTGAGTAACTGGATATGTTTTCAATTTTTTAATTGTTTCCAATTAGTTTATTTTTCAAATTGACGAATATGTCATTAAAGGTCTCATTGGCATCTTCGTAAAAATCCAAAAGGTAGTTCTTCAAACCATCTTCTGGAGTAAAATATCTTATAACCAATGGAAACATTTTTATGTTTCCGTGATTTGAAGCATCTGTTCCTATTGAATAGAATATATCATGATCGACCAACTGCTTTACCGCTGGTTTAATTGATAAAGGAGCTAGTACAAAAGATGCTATTTTAGTTGCCTTTATCCTTCCTAACTGCATATCCCCAGCTATTTTTGAATCCGGATAAACAATGGGAGCCAATTTGCTTGTGCAATCCAGAGAAAGCATCGAATGGCTATGCACCACGTTATGATAAACGTTCGTGAGCTCGGCAGCAGCAACCTTCTTTAATTGTGTAGACGATGATGGGTTAGATTGAGTTCCGAAGAAGTGGTCAATGGTTTTACTAGTTTTAGCCAACTTCACTTTATTCTGGTGCTCGGTACCTCGATCGTGTTGTTTGAGTTTGCTCAAACCGCCGTTACTAATCATAAACTCTTTTTTGCACATCGTGCAATAAGCCTTAAAAATATTATCTATAGATGGCCTTACCCATGAATAAATGTCACTTCATTGCTCCCTGTATTTACAAAGACGTTTTCTTTTCTTTGCGCTGGATTCACCGCCACTATTGTTATCTGAAGAATCTGTATCCGAAGACATCGCGTATAATAATTATTGTTAAATGAATTACCAATAAAACGCGCGTGACATCAACTAGCGATGTGAAAGCCACGCCGAATGACACTCGAGTGACTCGATTCGCGACGATACTACCCGACCGATTCCTCATTCCCCGCCCCCGCCTAGGCCACCGGCGCGCTCCACCGGCGCCGCGCCGGTGCGGCGCGCGCCGCGCTGTTTTTGAATTTCGCGCGAGTATTGTCCTTTATTGAACATTTTAAATTATAGGACAAGATAAATTATTGGGTCTGAAAAAGAGGACGTCCTTTAAAATAAAGGACGTCTGGCAACCCTAGTCGTGGTGGTACTTCTGGGGTCAGCATTCTAACTCTTGCCTCTGATCTAGCTATCTGATATAGCTAAATACAACATCTGGTCACATGAGTATGTGACACTTGGCAATGCTGCCATTATTACTGTTGCTCTAACTATATTCATAGCTGGGTTATATCTGGGTCGTGGTGGTACTTCAGGGGTCTGCATTCTAACTCTTGCCTCTGATCTAGCTAGCAACAAATCAATTTCTCTGGCATGATTTGATCTGTTGTATAATATATCTGAATATATTTCAACACTTTCGGGGTTGTTCCCTGTAAGTTCTACCCTTTTTCTCTTTACCTCATCCATTATTGTTATGTTGCTGTATTTGATTGGTCTGAACTTGACTTCAAGGTTTGAACCTGTAATTTTATTATGTCTCCTTATCCTTTGTGCCCTCTTCCTATCAGATCTCATTATGAAATATACTATGGTTGATAAAATTATCGCAGTTATCCTCTTCCTGTATATTATCAGGCACTATAGATATATAATAAGTGATATCAGTACTGATATTATAATTCCTAATACTATAGGAACAGCATCACTTTTACATTTTGTAATATATTGATTAAAAACACAGTATATCCCACAGGTTGCAGTCAAAAAATGATATAATACTCCCAGAATTCACAGAATCACAATCCCATTTAACCAGTCTAAACATTAGCGGTGTAACACTAACCTATGGAAGTTGTTCAGTGTTGATGTATTCATAAGTTTGCTCATATAATGCACTTGGTAAAACTCTCTATAGTTATCTCATCGTTTTCCACTGTAACTTTCCCCCTAGTGCAAAGCCGCTGGCCATGTACCATAGTAAACGTATAATGTATATAATGTTAGTCATATTGACAAATACCTGCTTGCTGCTGCTGCAGCAAATTCTTAAATTTTCTTAACATGCGATGACGTTTGATGATCAAAAATTTATATTGTTTTGCATGAAAGACGGCTTTTTTTATTAAATATCTAGCTAGGTATCATTCATATCAGTTTTTCTATTTCTATTTTTTCATTTGCCACATCTATTTTTATATCTTGGTCCGAATGCAATTGCCGAAAAAAGAATGCCATTGCCAGCTCTTTTTTGTCTTGTTAGCTTAGAAGATATGAAAACCTATAATTTACAATAAATTAAAACTACAATATTAATAATTTATTCCATTTTTAGGGCTCAGTAAAATGATATTTAGGGCTCAGTAAAAATATATATGTGTTACTGATGGGTATACCTGGTTCATTATTTTAAACACAAGAATGCACTGTGTTACTTGATGATGCATTGTTCTCGGATACCCAAGAGTTGTATTCGGTATTAATTCCTCCATTGTGTTATCGGAGAAGCCTTCTCCGCATTGTGCTGCGATTGAATCGGTGCTTGTGTGGTGTAACTCTACTTAATGCATCGGCTACATAATTTTCCTTACCTTTTACACACAACTTTTGATTTGATTCTTTTAATTTAAATTACCAAATTAACGCTTTATGATCGGTTCTTAATATAAATCTCCTACCATAATTATAGGGTCTAAATTAATTTAATGCAAACAAAATACCTAATAATTATTTTTCTGTTGTGTCATATTTTTGCTCGGTATCGCTTAATGTACGCGAATATCATCAAATCGTACAGATCGTATCAGGAAACGAAATCGATTTATAGACATTGTGAGATAAACCAGCTCGAAGCCCGTTCCAATAGAGTTGTTCCTTTAGGCTTTAAGATTTTGACGTCCTGATCTATTGACACCGATGACTATGAGTAGCCGAACAATTCTCTTTGGTATTTATTCTTTATATTATCAATATATAAATATGATTTGTATACTTTACCAGGGATTCAAAGACATCAGAGTCAAAAATAAATCGAAACATTGAAGGGCTGTCCTGACATTAGAAGCTGTACCTTTTGGTCCTTAAAGTCTTTTTATAATATAATGCTAACGTACCCTTGTGTAGGAAATGGTCGTTTCCTCCATTCCGTTTCATTTCGTGACTTATAAGAGACTGAGAGACTCTTGGTTTATACATGATCCAATCTTCCCCATAAGTTGTCATTTTATTTATATTTTCTATGTCAATTTTGTAAGGACTCTTATTCTTAAGTCGTCTCATAGCAGGCTCATTTGCTAAACATTTTACAACGCAGCTATCAGTGCTACAATCAATGTTGTCTGTATGGAAGATTATATTATCACCCTTTCTATCAATTTGGAGGTCACCTATCATGTTAGATATGGGCATATTATGAGGGCTCACATCAACTGCATAATATGAGTTTTTGTATTCAACAATTGACTCTTTTATCATAGGCCTCTCATATGATGCAGAATTAATATATATATATATATATATATAGGCATATGAGTCATCATATCACTAAGTATGTAATTTAAAACATACTTAGGATTGTTCGTGTTTAACTCAACTTTTTTAGATACCCCCTTGTAACTTATAGTCATTACACTGTGCCATAAGTTTGATACTGATTGAAATAGATCCATAGCAGTTCCATGTCATAGAGTTTGAGATGTCATAATCGGATGTTTGGTAAACTTAACTGTATCGTATTATATGATATAACCTGTCAAACTTTATTGATAATCGATCATTGTTAAGATCATTAAAGCATACAGTCTCACCATCCCCAATTATTAATGAGTATGTTGATAAGTCATAACATTTATTATTATAGTAGATTCGTCCATTACTTTTTAAATACAACATCTGGTCACATGAGTATGTGACACTTGGCAATGCTGCCATTATTACTGTTGCTCTAACTATATTCATAGCTGGGTTATATCTGGGTCGTGGTGGTACTTCAGGGGTCTGCATTCTAACTCTTGCCTCTGATCTAGCTAGCAACAAATCAATTTCTCTGGCATGATTTGATCTGTTGTATAATATATCTGAATATATTTCAACACTTTCTGGGTTGTTCTCTGTAAGTTCTACCCTTTTTCTCTTTACCTCATCCATTATTGTTATGTTGCTGTATTTGATTGGTCTGACCTTGACCTCAAGGTTTGAACCTGTAATTTTATTATGTCTCCTTATCCTTTGTGCCCTCTTCCTATCAAATCTCATTATGAAATACGAGGGGCGATCAAAAAGTAATGATAATGAGTATAATAAAACAACGATTCTAGTTTAAATTTAATTTATTTTTCTATATAGTCTCCTAACAAGTCGATACATTTAGTCCAACGTTTCTCTAAACCTAAAATACCCTTCGATTTTTTTCACGTTCTTCACTGAGGAATCAGTGAGGAACGAGGTTGGGCGTCCCTCGCGATGTTCATCTTACAATATTAATAATTTATTCCATTTTTAGGGCTCAGTAAAATGATATTTAGGGCTCAGTAAAAAATATATGTGTTACTGATGGGTATACCTGGTTCATTATTTTAAACACAAGAATGCACTGTGTTACTTGATGATGCATTGTTCTCGGATACCCAAGAGTTGTATTCCGTATTAATTCCTGCATTGTGTTATCGGAGAAGTCTTCGCCGTATTGTGCTGTTACGGGGGAAATTAAAATAAAAGAGAGATTTCCCGTGACAATATGTATATTAAAAAAATAGGGGTCGTGGGCAGAAGGCCATACGGTCTGGTCTAGCCTCTTGGTGTCTGAAGGGTATCGTAGGGGCTCTAAACCACGTGGGAACTTAGCTGAGGAATCCAGGTCGTGAGTCCAGGGGTCTAGCACGTGGCGAGAAACGAGATGGAGCTCCAACTTCTGGAAGCGTCTCCCTGTCACCGCTGCGTCCGTTCGTCGTAGATAGTTCGTCCAATTTCAAAACCAAGTTGCAGTCCGGAACATCTAGCGGCAATCCGAACTCCAGACGTGGGAAAATAGCTGGGTATAAGCCCTTTTTAATCGGTGCCTTGAACCCGTAACGAAGTTCCCTGAAAAATTCACGATGAACGTGTAGGTAGGAGTCCCGTCACACAGCCAGTGTGATTTTAACCCCAAACGATTAAAAATCACGGGCTGTGTGGCCATTACAATATATTAGATGATATACAGAATAATTAAGGCATGGAAATATCCTTATATTTCAACAATGCAAGAACATAAGATGAAACTACAAATGATAGCACGTGGTATGGCTAATCAAATAATTGACAACTAATTTTACCAAGATGATAGTTTACATGAAAGAATTATGCGTTTTAATCACAAGCGTGGTTTAGCATATATTTACAACACAGATATTTAAAATTACTCACCGTGAACACGGGGTTAAAATATAATTATTATAAACTTGTATCTAGAAAAACTTGAACAATAAAATTCGGCAGGAGAAAAGGGCGCTGTCATGTCGCGACAACCCTTATATACTCCTCCTGCCATTCGTTTTTTTTTTAACCGACAATTATCGGTAATGCGTAATACAAATGCCACAATAAAGAAATATTAGAGATGAAGCTCTAGTTAGAAGTATTTACCAATAGATGGCGTTGTCTAGCACAAATTAGCTATTGTTAATATCAACAACTGCTAATAGATGACGCTATACGCATCGTTATTAGCTATAGCAATACATTAAAAAAATATGTAGCTATGCTACATATCCCCCCTGTTACCGAAGGATTTTGACTGTTCTCAGGAAAAATCCTGAAACAGCTACAAAATAAGAAAAGAAAAAAATATATTATTGTAGCTTGTTAAAAAAAATATATTTAAGAAATAAAAAAACTACGACGATGGAATATAAATGCTAGTCTTGTGTCTACGCGCAAACAATCGACAACCTTTCATACTACGTTTCACACTATATTCATACATCCCATACATACATCCACTTTCATTATTGTATCCCGAACCAAATTATATGATCCGAGACGCCCTAACATGCGAGTATTGTTTCCCGTAAAGAGGAAAAAACAACACAAGTCGAAGATAATAATGTACACAGCTATAACGTTATACAACAAGATAACGAACAGCGTCTGAATAAAGCGCGAAACTACTAGCCTTCCTACAATAGTTAACCAACTACTTTGATAAAATTGGTAGCTTAAGGTCTTTTAAATGCCAGGCACCAAGATCTTTGCCTTGCATGTCTTGCAGAACGTAAACTAAGGGAGAACGTTTACCTACAATTTTACATTTTACAAATTTAGGAGCTAACCTTTTGCTAAAATGTTTCTCCTTATCGCTGAGAAAATAAGTTCTCTTAAAAACGACATCACCAACGTTAAACTCAGCAGGCTTTCGTCTCAAATTATATTGAGCAGTACTCTTAACATGAGCTTGCCAAAGGCGCATCTGACGCGCTGTCAAACAAAGATGACATACATCCCAAATTTTCGGCGTAGGCGTCACGAGACGAAAACACGAGGTCTTTTATACTGTCGGTATCTAGGTAGTGAGTACCGCAAGACACTAGTTCCCAACCATATACCAAGAAAGATGGTGTAAAACCGGTTGCCTCATTCACCGAGTTGTTGATGTCGAATTGTATTTCGGGTATATGTACATCCCATGACCTATGATCTTCTTCCACGTAGGTCGAAATACAAGTGATAATAGTCCTATTATAGCGTTCGACCGTATTTACCTGAGGGGTATAACGCGGTGTTAAATATTAGGTATATTATATATTTTTTTAAATCTATTAGTTTCGTTACTAACGAACTGAGGGCCATTATCCATTATAATAGTTTGTGGTACACCATGCACCAAGAAAACACTATCTTCCAAAATTTTAATTATATCGGAAGTAGCACGTTTCATAGGAAAGATAAGGCAAATTTTTGAAAAGCAATAAGTTACAACTAAAATAAAATTATTACGTTTTCTAGTAGTAGGTAATGGTCCCATTATGTCGACAGAGATGACTTGAAATGGTCGTGAGCAGTCTTTAGGGCGACTCATTTCATCTAAAACTTTATGAATTTGAGATTTATACTGAAGACATTTAGAACATTTTGAAATGTAAGAGACAACATCGCGATACATATTAGGCCAAAAGTAGTTAAGTGCGAGCCGCCTATAAGTTTTAAAAATTCCCATGTGACCAGCAGTGGGCTCATCATGGTTAGCACGAATAATTTCCTCGCGAAAATCGTTAGGAACTACCTCTTTCCAAGAAAATTCAGAAGTGAAGTTATGTTTATTTTTAGAAAGCCTAAATAATCTATTATCTTTAATCGTAAAATTTGGAAAAGAAGATGGCGTGTTATTGCAACCGTTAAAAATATTAAGATACCAGGTATCAGCGCCGGTATAGTTTGTCCAAACAGAAATTGCGTTGACGTTAACCGCTCGAGACAAAGCGTCCGGTATAACGTTATCACAGCCTTTCCTATGTTTAATTTCAAAATTAAATTCGGAAAGTCTGACACACCAGCGAGCTAGCCTATCAGTGGGGTTGGACAAAGACAAGAACCATTTAAGAGCACTGTGATCAGTATAAACTGTAAACTTTTTACCGTTCTCTAAGTAACAACGCCAGTGTTCTAAAGCTACTAAAACTGCTAACGTCTCACGCTCAGTAATCCCATAAACTTTCTCCTGTTTAGTTAAGGAGCGACTCATGTACGCGACAGGGTGTTCTTTACCTTCGAACTTCTGTGTGAGCATGGCACCAATACCATAGCTACTGGCGTCCGTATGAACCTCAAAGGGTTCATTGTAATCGGGACAGCGCAGTACTGGCGCGGAGACCAAGCTCTCCTCAAGTTTGTTGAACGCCGAGTCCGCCTCAGGAGTCCACTCGAAAGGAGGGGCATTCTCACTTGTAGACGTCAGTTTATTTAGGGGCCCTGCCAGAGTACTAAAATTAGGCACAAACCTTCTGTACCAAGTGGCAGTGCCAAGAAAACGTTTTACACTTTTCCTACAAGTAGGCGTAGGAAAATTTATGATCGCGGCGACCTTATCAGGATCAGTACGAAGACCGTTGCCGTCGATTACATAACCTAAATATTTAAGTTGAGGCCGAAAAAAATTACACTTTTCAAATTTTACAGTTAAACCCTCAAAAGAGTAGCTACGTGTTCATTTATAATCCTCACTAATAATAACTATATCGTCTAAATAACAAAATGTTTTATGACCGAAGTTACCAAATAAGACATCTACTAAACGCTGCTGCGTAGCAGGTGCATTCGTCAAACCGAAAGCCATGCGTTTAAAACGAAACATTCCACGACCCGGAACATATAAAGCAGTCTTATCGCGATCAGACTCATTAATAGCAGTCTGCCAAAAGCTGTTAGAAAGGTCAATAGTACTTAGGTAACGAGCGTCGCGTAAGCTGTCTAAAATCTCCGAAATGTACGGTAAACTATAAGCGCCTTTTTAGTGACAGAGTTTAAGTTACGACTATCTAAACAAAATCTAAATTCGCCAGTATTTTTCTTAGGCACCACTAATACAGGAGAGCTCCAAGCAGATTGGCACGGCTCGATGACGTCCATAGCCAACATTTCGTCAACCTGTTCAACTAAGATACGTTGTTTTTCAGGCGACATCCTATAATAACGTTGACGGATAGGTAACGCGTCGCCTGTATCAATTTTATGAGTGATAAGAGAAGTTAAACCTAGACCTTTCTCTTCAAAAGAAATAGAACGAAATTGTTTTATTATGTCGTCAGCTACCGAGCGCGCAGACGAACTCAAATTATCATAGCCGTTAATGGCCGGCTGGGTCACCTGATGAGAAGTGATTTGTTCGGTAGCCGTACTAGAATTAATAGAATTTAAATATTTAGGACAAAGTTTAAAAATACGCCAGAAGTCAATACCTAAAATGAGGTTAGAAGTAACCTGAGGAACTACGTATAATTTTAAAATATGAAATTGATCTTCAAAACGAATTGGTAAATTTATATAACCTATAGACTTCAAGCATTGACCGCCCGCGGCGAAAATTGAAATATTATTATCATCATTATTGATAGGATAGCCTAGCTCAATAATGTTTAAATGAGAATTATTACCTAACAAAGAAATGCAAGAACCCGAGTCTAAAAGACCGCGCATGTTAAAAGCGTCTATATGTATATTGACATAAGGTCGAGAATCTAAATTGTTGTTAATACATCGGACCGCATTAATGGTGTAATTTTTAAAAAATGTGCCTACAGTTTTAACCCATTGTTTCCGATCATCAAGGTCGGTATGGTTAGGTATAACACGATCCGACAAAACTAGTTTTTTGAATGATGTTTATTAAGACGAGTACAATCGGGCTGGCGCACGCCAGGATTGCCACAGCCAAAACAAAAAATCTTCGACTTATCAGCTGTGCACTCATAATAGCTGTGCGAGTTAACCTTACAACGTAAACAAAATTTAGGGATATTCGATTGCAAACTATTAACATGATTATGTGAATGTTTAAAAGCAAAATTATTATTATTATTAGGTGGATTATTAGAAAAATTATTATTTCGAAATGGTCTACTGAAAGTTTTAGTAAACGTTTGTTTGTTCTCTGTTTTATTACTATTACTAGTATAAGCTAGGTCCGGTGCCAAGGTATCGGACGTTATCCTAGGCGGTTCATGATATAAAGTTAGTCGAGATTGTACATCCTCATAGTTCTTACAAAGAGACTTTAGTTGTTCAATAGAGTTGACCGTAGGAGAAGAAGCTAAAATGTTTGCATAGCAAGGTTTAATGTTGTGTAATAATATTTCCAACTTCTCACTCTCTGGGACAGGTTTAACAAGACGGTTGAACATTCCCTCCATTATAGCAATATAAATTGTAATGGTTTCTTTTTCGCCCTGAGTTCTACTACGGATTTCAGACATAAACCGATAATCAAAACTAGGTTTGTTAAAGTCACAATACAAAATATTTAAAAGTTCTGACCAACTGTTAACATTTTGATAAATACTTCTATACCAATGTAAGGCATCACCAGTAAAAAGATCAAAAGCGTGAGAGAGAATCTTTGAATCGATAATGTTATGTTGTGTACAGTACTCATTCACTCTGGTAATAAACGCGCGGACACAAGACTTGCCATCAAATTTAAATTTTTATAAATCAGCTAGATTATTTTTTTCACATTGAACTGTAATATTCAAAGGAGGCATAGGTGGTGCTACAGCAGGAGCTGGTATCACTGTAAAACTACTAGACCCCTTTAATTGATGTTTATAACCCATATAATTTTGAAATCTTTGTAAGCAACTATTATATTGTACGGCAAACTGTTCTATAATATTAGTAGAAATTCTATTAATCTTATACTCAATGTGGTTTAAATTATTTTCAGCTCTAAGCAATGAGTTACCATCGGAGTGAGAATCTAATTGTAATTTTATTTTTGTTAGGGTTTCCTCAATCCCCGACAAATAATCTTTTATAGAAAGACAGAGTCTAAAGTCTAAAATATCCTCAGACGGGTAAAGCTCAGCTAATTTAACAATTTGTTTTCTTAACTCCACAACGGTGGAAGCTGGTGTTTCATTTCTAACTAAAACTTCATACTCCAATTCCGATTTTTGAAGAGAAAAAAATTTAATTTTCTCCGGCATATTGAAAAGTTAAGTTGTCAGAAGTAAAATTTATTAAGAAGTTAAGTAAATAAGTAAATTCAAAAGTTTAAAAAGATATCACGTTTTTCCAAAACAAGTCAATGAATTTATCAGAAGTTAAATTCAATTTTAAAAGTTAAATTACCAAGTAAATTCAAGAAAAATATTCACAATCCTAACGGTGAGTATATCTGTGTCGAGAAAATACAAAAATAATCAGATGTATTCTCTAAAAAATACACAAAAGAAATATAATTTGTAATCTGTGCTATATAAGATAACTAACTACAAAAACAAGTTCTACAGACTATAATATGGTACATACCATATACAAAAAGATGAAAAAAAAACAAACAAAAGCTTATTAACAATTTTTAAACTTTACACTACTACAATAAGGTACTAGTTACTACACTAAGTATATCCAACGCTCATAGTAAGTTAAGATTAAAATAAAGTTCAAGTTTAAAGTGATAAGACAGTAGCAAAATAATTACGAATAATAATTTAAAGTTATAGGTAAATATTTATGTTGGAGAAGAAAAAGTTAAATTAAAATAAAACAAAGTTAAGTAAAAGCCAAAAATCACATAAACATCATTGAAGATGATGCTGATGTGTGTGCATGTATAGTGTGTGGGTATGTGTAAAATAAATAGTATGTATGATGAAATAAATAATTTACAATAGATAACAAAAAAAATTACTAATATCCTGCCAAAAAGGAAGGACAGTGTTGAGGATGCAAAGTAAAATCCTGTGGATCCTTCAATGAAAAGCGGACTGTAATTATATGTTTATTAAGCCTAGTGTAATCGTCTAGCTGCCGAGGAGTCCGTATGTGTAGTGTCTGCCGTTGACCGCATGCTAGTCGCCGCCGTCCAGTCCCCGCACGCCCCGCGTGCCCCGCGAGCGCTGCGGTGGTACGCGAAGTGTTGCTGCGCTATAGGCGCGAACATGCTCCCCCCGTTGAAGAGATGTCTTCAATAGGAAGAGGGCAGATGTTGTTGAACGCCCGCCGGATGACGCCCTTCTTGGTTTTGATGTCGGCTACTCTTGTGACACCGTCGTCACCGGGATGCAGGTGGACAACTCTACCCAGCAGCCAGCAGAGAGGTGGGATGGCCTTGTCCCTGATGAGCACAAGCGTGCCCACTGATATGGCACCGTAAGGAGCGTGCCACTTGGTCCTTTTCTGTAATGTAGAGATTTACTCTAGGTGAAAACGAGACCAAAAATGTTCCTTGATGGAGGCCACTCGCTGGTAACGTTCGAGGCTCGTCATGTTGCCATCTGGAACCCGTGGTTGAGGCACAGATGTGAGCGAGCGTCCATCAGGAAATGAGCGGGAGTAAGGGCGGAAAAATCAAGAGGATCGGACTAGATAGGAGTAAGAGGACGTGAATTCAAGACTGCCTCTATTTGATTTAAGCAAGTGGCTAACTCTTCATAAGTGAAGTGCGTTTGTTGTAGTAACCGTTTTAAATGGTGCTTTGTCGATTTAACGGCCGCTACGGCGATGCCATTAAAGTGCGGAGAATAAGGAGGTACAAAAGAAAATTCTATACCTTCGTTGGCGAACTCAGACGGAATATCAGGTTCCTGTAAGAAAGAAGAAAGCTCGTTAGCAGTGCCGATAAAGTTTGTGGCATTGTGGGACAGTATACTGCGCGGCTTACCGCGGCGTGCGACAAATCGATGTAACGCAGCCATATAAGCCTGTTTGGTGAGCTCAGTGACGAGCTCCAAATGCACGGCCTTTGTAGCGAAACAGACAATTATACATAGGTAAGACTTTGTTAGCTTGCACCCTCGACCTTTCCAGTCAGCTATAAGTACAGGGCCCCCGTAATCTACTGAACAATGAAGAAAGGGAAATTCAAGTTTACTACGAACGGCAGGAAGTTGTCCCATTACAGGTTGCAGATTTTCGGTTTTATACCTAAAACATTTCAAACATTTATAAACTACAGATTTTGCTAAGTTTCTGCCTCCCACAGGCCAATAATTTTGATAGATATTTGACAAAAGTAATTGTGGACCAGCATGTAATAGGCTTATATGCTGCGATTTCAAATATTAATTTGGTTAGTTTGTGTTTGCTACATAATAATATTGGATGTTTCACATTATAATCATAAGGTGAATTTTTAATCCTTCCGCCTACACGAATGACGTCGCTAGTATCCACAAATGGAGATAAACAATTAAGTCTGCTTTTTCGTGGCAAAAGCTTTCCTGCCTTTAAAAGATTGTATTCTTCAGTAAACATTTGTTGTTGTCCTGCAAGAATAATACATGTTAAAGAATTTTGAAGTTCATTATGTGTAAGCGCACATTTTATTTTTTTATCTTTATGTTTTTATTGTAAATAAATCTTTGTAAATATGCAATTATTCTTTGTAAATAATTTAATTTTGAATATTTTCCTATTAAGTTTTAAATTAATGTGTATTTATGTATCGAAGTTATAGAATCACTATTATTATGTAGCTGATTACGTTGATCAGTTGAAATATTTAAAGAAATTTGTTTTAAAGTATCTGGTAAATCTTGTTTCGCAGGGTGAGTAGGCAATTTAGGCCAATGGTTTTCGTTTTGTGAAAGAAATGCGGGACCTGCCTACCACAAAGATGAATCCACAATAAGATCAGCTGACATTCCGCGCGAAACAAGGTCACCTGGAGACAAGGCCAAGACGCGAAACAAGGCCTTCGAGATAGGAAACTGGTCGAGTGAGGTTAAGAAGAACCTTCTCCATAAATAGGACTGTTTTGAGGCATCATCATCCTTGAAGTGTGTTAATCCACAGCTCAACCAAAACTTATCCTTGTGATGAGTGACAAACCTCCTCAGAGATGGAGCTAAGACACTTGCCAAACCTGAGACTTGAGTTACCGTTGAGTGCCGATCTATCCTTATTTCCAAGTGCTTGACTACCTCTTCCAATCTATCACTGTTTATAATTAAGTATGCTAGGTGGTTGGTAACGTCCACAGGATAATTATCTGTTTCGTAGGTGAAGTATTGGAGGAACTGGCTATTGTTTTGTATGATCCCAACAATAACATAATTAAAGTCACATGCGCGGAACTCAGACATAAAATTGCTGCTAAGTCTCTCCGTTATTTCGCCTTCCTTAGTCAGCCCAATCGACTCTTTTTCGGTGTTAGCCTCTGTCAAGAGTCTCTCTGAATTAGAGATTCTACGGCCGATGCTAATGGATAGAGCTGTTATACAATCGAGAATGTTTTTATATCGATCTCGATCCTCAAACTTGGGAGGAGGATAGACTAAAAGGGGTCCCGGTCTGTAAGTTACATTCTCTATGCTATAGCTACCATTGAAATGAGGTAAATCAATTTTAGGCAAGCGAACAAAGTTATTTTTACATGTTTGTTATTGTACTGTGTCTTCAGAGCCCGACCCAAAGCCACCAGAGTCACGGCGCTTACGCTCATGACGAGCAAGCAAGCAGCGAGCTAAAGCTACGAGGCTCAAAAGCCTCCCGGGCGGTATAGGCCTCGTCAGCATCTTCCGACAACATCTCAATCTCCATCTGCAACTGATCAAAATCATCGTATAAGCTTTCAATCTTACTAAGACGACCTTGTAATTCGGCTACTTGCAAATCTGATAAGGATGAACAGCTGTGTAGAATTTCTAAATAATTAGAGAATGAAGTAAGCTTTGCTTTTATTGAGCTGCGTTTTCTGACTAAGCGATCCATGATTGGAAAAACCTAATTTATAAGAAGTTACTGTAAGTGCTTAAAATGGGAAAACAAATATGTTTTTTTTTATTTAAATATGATAGAACGGCAACAGAAATAAATAAAGTTGCAAGAACTAAATGTTTAATGCAATGACGTTGCAATTTACGCGCGCAAGCGCAACTTATTGCACAGAAAATGGCCGCGATTAGCGGTCAATGACACGACAAGGTCATCGCCCTTCGTCTTACGATATGCACAACTCCAGCGCTTACAATTAAATAATTTAATGTATTAATTTTAAAAAGGCAAGCCTGGAAATAAGAGGCATAGAAAAATGGGACGAAAAGGGCAAAAAAGGAAAATCGGAACGAACTCACTCAACACCTGTTTCTTCTGTACAATTTTCCTGGTTGCTGGATAATCTTCGCGGTGGAAGGACCAATATGTTGAGGAGGCAAAGTAAACTCCTGTGGATCCTTCAATGAAAAGCGGACTGTAATTATACGTTTATTAAGCCTAGTGTAATCGTCCAGCTGCCGAGGAGTCCGTATGTGTAGTGTCTGCCGTTGACCGCACACCCCGCGCGCCCCGCGTGCCCCGCGAGCGCTGCGGTGGTACGCTAAGTGTTGCCGCGCTATAGGCGCGAACAGACAGGACAAAAAAAAAGACTATTAATAAATATATTTAATAATAAAGAATAAATTTAATAGATTTTATAAATTTAATATTATGTCCACTGAGAAAAAAAAACAGGGTTCCTTATGTATCACGGAACCCTAAAAAAAAACAGTGGGTGTGTGCTGTAACGTTACCTGCCTCTTACACGTGTCCGTTACGTAACCTGAACCAATTCTACCCCGGGCCCAGACGGGTTAGAGTACTGAGAGAGTTGGATATTAAGGACGGCACAAGACAAACACCAAATACTGGACACACAGACCCGGGAAAAGACACCAGATGCCAAACCAGATGAAACCACGTTTATAGGCGCCAATTGTTACGGGGGAAATTAAAATAAAAGAGAGATTTCCCGTGACAATATGTATATTAAAAAATAGGGGTCGTGGGCAGAAGGCCGTACGGTCTGGTCTAGCCTCTTGGTGTCTGAAGGGTATCGTAGGGGCTCTAAACCACGTGGGAACTTAGCTGAGGAATCCAGGTCGTGAGTCCAGGGGTCTAGCACGTGGCGAGAGAACGAGATGGGGCTCCAACTTCTGGAAGCGTTTCCCTGTCACCGCTGCGTCCGTTCGTCGTAGATAGTTCGTCCAATTTCAAAACCAAGTTTCAGTCCGGAACATCTAGCGGCACTCCGAACTCCAGACGTGGGAAAATAGCTGGGTATAAGCCCTTTTTAATCGGTGCCTTGAACCCGTAACGAAGTTCCCTAAAAAATTCACGATGAACGTGTAGGTAGGAGTCCCGTCACACAGCCAGTGTGATTTTAACCCCAAACGATTAAAAATTGTGTGGCCATTACAATATATTAGATGATATACAGAATAATTAAGGCATGGAAATATCCTAATATTTCAACAATGCAAGAACATAAGATGAAACTACAAATGATAGCACGTGGTATGGCTAATCAAATAATTGACAACTAATTTTACCAAGATGATAGTTTACATGAAAGAATTATGCGTTTTAATTACAAGCGTGGTTTAGCAAATATTTACAACACAGATATTTAAAATTACTCACCGTGAACACGGGGTTAAAATATAATTATTATAAACTTGTATCTAGAAAAACTTGAACAATAAAATTCGGCAGGAGAAAAGGGCGCTGTCATGTCGCGACAACCCTTATATACTCCTCCTGCCATTTGTTTTTTTTTAACCGACAATTAGCGGTAATGCGTAATACAAATGCCACAATAAAGAAATATTAGAGATGAAGCTCTAGTTAGAAGCATTTGCCAATAGATGGCGTTGTCTAGCACAAATTAGCTATTATTAATATCAACAACTGCTAATAGATGACGCTATACGCATTAGACCAGTTCAAAAAAACCGACAATTTTTTTTTTTTTTCAAAATTCGCAGTGAAATATCTTCCTAATGATGAAAACAGAAGACTGTGAAAACGGGAGCCCTTAATATGAATATTGAAAGGTCGCTCATCGTGAATTTACATTTAAATAACATGGAGAAAAAAAATTTTTAACATTGGAATTTTATAACTCATTTTTGAATGAGCGTATCGGGATGAGCGATACATATTTTTAAAGGAAATTGAACGCTCTAAATAAAATGTCTCTTATGTTTTTTTCGTAAGTTTACTCCTCTAATAGTTATTCAAGTTTAAAATTCAACATGTAATTAATTTAACGTTTCTTTCTTAAATTTTGATATAATAATAAAACTTATCTTCGAAAAAAATTATTTTACAATTGTATAGTTAAAAGCTTCAAGTTTAACACGATTATTTTCATTTTATAAAATTTACGATTTTCACTTCAACTATTAAAACCACGAACAATGAAATGCTAATAACAACAATTAAAAACCAATAACCCAATAAGGACATCTTAATAAAAAGACGACACTTTAGGAACAGTCCTTTTTTATTTATTGAAATAAAAATCTAATTTTAAGGTATCATTTTCATAAATATTTTTATTGAAACAACTATTTTTCTATAAATTAGAGTAAAAAAATCGTTATAAAATAAAGTGATGGCTATTTTGATGTTTTTTTATTAAAATTTGGATAACGTCGACGATGCTCTTGTACAACTTGTAGAATATATTGGGAGTTGCTCCTCATTTTTCGTTAAGCAATTATTGTAATCTTCTATTAATGCAATACTCCGTTCCGCTACATCATTAACTACTGTTAACCCTCTGAAAAATTCTAGGTTTTCTTTATAACTTTCATTCTCAGACCACATCCGTACATCGATATCAAGGAAATCATAGGGTAAATCAAATATTTGAAAGAGCGTCAATGATTTCGTTGAAACAAATGCACTTAAGTCTTTTTCCAAAAATGATTCCAAATTCTTTCCATCAGCAACATATTGCTCGTCTTTGATCAGTTTATTCTCCGGATTTTGAAGCATCGCTACGCACTTTTTTTTCTTTATTTCATCAGAAACGTTATTGTCGAATAATGCAAGAGGAGCTAATTCCTCGTTCAAATACCACATATGATCACCTATTTTCTTTAACGCTTTTTGTGAAACTAATTGATTAATATTTTTGTTATGAAGTAACTTTTTTAACATTTCTAAATCATTATTAGGAGCTTGGATCGCTAAAGAACACGTAAACCATACTCTAATATAAACTAAAATCACAAAAATACAGACATGACGTAAATTATTAATTTCTTGTTTTGAAAGGGGAAACTGATTTCTAAAAATGAAAATTTTCAAACTGTAAATAGCTTTAGCCATCCATCGTGCATGATGCATTGCTCCTGGGCGCTTAAAATTATTCGTGCGTTCTGGTTGACCATCAAGAAAAATTAAAGCTAATTCTAGTAGCTCTTTGTAGTCATTTCTTGGCTGACATACCTATGAAAGAATAGTTAGCATTAATTGAAATTTATCGGTGTAGATATCAATTGATTTGAGTGTAAATATTTAGAACATACCGCTAACTGATTATTAATAAACATAACTATTTCTATCCTTTCTGCTTGCACAGTTCGTTTACAAGTTCGTCTTTTATACCAGTTTCATAATTAGATTGGTCAATTTGATCCCAGAAAGTTTTAAATCGCCCAAAAATTGAAACATTAGGACCTGAAGTTACGGGCCAGTACACTTCAAAAACACTTTTTAAAACAATTTAAAAAATGTGATGACGGCAAGGCAACCATATTAATTTTCTATTGAGTTTTTTTTCAATTAATGCAGCAATGCCACCACGTATGGATGTAAGTGAAACGTGAATTTATAGATAAAGCCAATACAGGGGACAAAAAAAGAATCGTGCATGAATTAAGTTGAAAATTGAATGAAAATAAGATGTTAGCTTAGATGAAATAAAGTTGCTAAGAAAGTAAATGAAGTAATGCGAATGTGAAATCAAAATTCTACCAGGAATATTATGCAACAGGAAAAAAAATGTTTACATGGAATTAAAAAACATCATGGCTATTAATTTATTGTAAATAATGTAAATGAGTAAATATAAGAAATCGTACCAGTATTAACTGCTGTAGTGTCGAAACACATTGCTTTAATATAAGGCGTAACGTTCCACATGCTTAACGTGTTTAAAATAGCTACAGAATGGTTTTCTGCGGATCCGCCAAAAATTTTTGGTACGTCAAGAAGCTGCCTTACTTCCATACTAGATAATAATATAGCGATTCTATCAACAGACTTTGAATCGACAATATCAGTTAAAATTTTGCTATCCCGATGGACAATGTAGCGGTCTTCAATTTTAAATTCATCCTTTAAATTTTCTGTAATAGATTGTCTGTACATAATACTGGCTCGACGAATTGTGCTACAGCTCAGATTAAGTGTTTCAATATTTATTCCTACGCTTTTATAAGCAGCAGTCAAAACATAAGTAGAGTCCCCGTTACTGATATTTGCTCGATCGAGAGCAGAAGCAAGTTCAGCATTCATCACGTCAATTTTGGGAGGCGCATTTTGCTTCTTGGGTGAAACTTGATATTCAGAAATATTTTCTGACCATTGACTACTACTAGTTGTTGCTTGGGTGCCAGTTGTAGATTGATTCCGTGAAAGGACATCATTACCCAGATAGCTATTACTACTACTAGCCGTAGGTTGGTTGAGATCTAGAAGTATAATTAATTAATCAAGGTTTCAAATCAAAATTAAAATCTCAAGGTCGGAAAACTTTATCCGAAAATGAAAATAATTCTTATTATTTTCATATATATCTTGTTTATTTGGCACATTGGCATCAATAAATCCATAACTTTTATCTGATCTTTGACTAGCTAAAAACAGTTTTTTATTTTTATCAAGTTTTTGCATCAAATTTGACTGAGCGATGTCAAATAATTTCCCAGATTTTTCTTCGAACAATGACTCTGATTTCTTACGTAGGATACTTTTTTCGATACTGATTTTTCTTCAATTTTAACCAAGTATTGAATAATTTCAACATTTTTTTAATTGCATTACAACTTTCAGAAATTGTGAGTCCCGCTTGTAACCATTTTTCTTCAACTTTTTTCACAGTAATACAAGCACTCTCTTTTAAAGTCAGTTTATTCAGTTTATGGTGATACAAAAATACGGACATAACCTCTCTACTTGTCGTATAGTTTACGTCCAATGAAATTTTCATTCATTTCACCGAATAAATATATATTTTTTTCCATTATTTATAATAAAATAATACAATTTTTAAAAAGCAAAATATCTACAAATTATTATACAGGGTGGCCCATAAGTCTCTTGAAATGTAAAAAAAATCATAAAAAAAAAACTAATTACAATATGAAAAAGGTTTTTATTTTGAAGTAATCTTAATAAAATGGGAATTATTTTTTGAAAATTACATCGTCTAAATGTAATCCGTTACGGTCGTGGCACTCCTGTAAGCGACGTCTAAAATTGTCCATCACTGCGCGGCAAGTAACTTCTGTAATGCTTGCCATTTCTCGTCGAATATTTTCTTTCAAGACATCGATTGACCGCGGGTTGGTTTCATACACTTTACTCTTAAGATAACCCCATAAGAAAAAGTCCATTGGGGTCAGATCCGGACTACGTGGTGGCCAGGCAATATCTCCTCTTCGAGAGATAACTTTACTAGGGAAAAGTTGACGAACGACGGGCATAGCGGTGTTAGAGGTATGGGCAGTTGCTCCATCCTGTTGAAACCAGGTCCGCGTATTGAAGACTGGAAAATTCTGCAACTCTGGTGCAAAAAAGTTCTCGATCATTGCCACATAGCGCTGCGAATCAACAGTAACCGCGCGACCTCTGCTGTCCTCAAAAAAGTAAGGGCCTATGATGCCATGCGCTGACATAGCCGCCCAAACTGTCACTTTAGGGCTATGTAAGGGCCTTTCATGTTTGCGATTCGGATTTTCGCAACTCCAGTAGCGACAATTCTGCTTGTTGAAATGGCCGTTGATGTGGAAGTGAGCCTCATCAGAGAATAACACGTTATTAAACGATGTAAAGCGGTCGAACATTTCATTTGCAAAATTTAGTCTGTGCATAGGGTCAGTATCTTTTAATTCCTGTACTAATTGAATCTTGTAAGGGTGAAGAAGTAAATCTTTCTTTAAAATCCGCTGTAATGAAGTTCTCGATAAGTTTAATGCACTGGAACGCTTACGAGTAGACTGGGTAGGATTTTCACGAATTGACTGTTTCACTACGTCGATGTTTTCTTCCGTGCGTGATGTCCTTGGTCGACCTGACCGTTTTTTATCCAACGTAGAACCACTCTCCTCGAACTTAGTAACCCAGTTCTTAATCGTTTAAATACTTGGAGTGTCGTTAAAGTTGCGTAAATTGTGATGTTCTCGAAATTTACGTCGCGCAACGGTAGCAGAATTATTGTTGCGATAAAACTCGCGCACACAAAAAGCACGGTCCGCACCAGTGAAACGCTCCATGGCGACTGAATTCCGAAAGACCGTTGGTGCTTCCCCCCTACCCCGCGCGCCATTCTTGCGCACCGTTTGAATTTTATTCGAAATTTAAATTTCAAAGGACTTATGGGCCACCCTGTACATCAAAATCGCAATCATAACAAACCACTAGGAACCAGAACAATAATTGAGCAACAGTACTGAAAAAGTAAGTTAATATGGCGGTGCATCTCTATTTCAACTGTAAAGAAGTGCACTACATTTCTTATAAGCCGCAGTTGGTCATTTTTCCTGAAAATTATGTACAAGAGATCTACTTAGTCAACGACGTAGAACTTGATAATTCGATATTTTAAGTAAATTTTTTTTTTCTCAATAAAAATTATAAAATATTTAAGAAAAATTAAGAAAAAAACGGTAAATTAATTACATGTTGAATTTCAAACTCGAATAACTATTAGAGGAGTGAATTTACGAAAAAAACATAAGAGACATTTTATTTAGAGCGTTCAATTTCCTTTAAAAATATGTATCGCTCATCCCGATATGCTCATTCAAAAATGAGTTATAAAATTCCAAAGATAAAAAAAATTTTTTTCCATGTTATTTAAACGTAAAATAGAAATTCATGATGAGCGACATTTCAATATTAATATTAGGAGCTCCCGTTTTCAAATGCTTCTTTTTTCATCACTAGGAAGGTATTTCACCTCGAATTTTGAAAAAAAAAATGTCGGTTTTTTTGAACTGGTCTAATACGCATCGTTATTAGCTATAAAAATACGTTAAAAATATATGTAGCTATGCTACAGTGCTGCGATTGAATCGGTGCTTGTGTAGTGTAACTCTACTTAATGCATTGGCTACATAATTTTCCTTACCTTTTACACAACTTTTGATTTGATTCTTTTAATTTAGATTACCAAATTAACGCTTTATGATCGGTTCTTAATATAAATCTCCTACCATAAATATAGGGTTGTGTAAGCTAGGAACTTACACATACGACTTTGAGCTGAGGGAAGTAGGTATATAGGTTAATGTGAGGGCTGGAGAAATCTGGGACTGACCTTATTGTTGAGCTGGTGGTTCTGTATCTGGGCGGAGGTTTCTTCTCACTACACTACACAGCAGCTGAGCGGATTATCGATAGATTTATCGCGGTTCGCCGGCGGGGTTGGTATTATATTAACGAGCACAAATAAATATGCGCACACGCGTTCGCGTTCACTAGGTTTCGGGATGAGCTGAAAATGCATCCGGCGCGGAAGGAGATCTCAATGCAAGTGTTCGTCACTCTCTGACAGCGCCCCCTTCGGTCGGCCACACATCACGTAGTGATGTCCTTTGTGTTTATTCTAAACGTCGCGCTAGGGTTGGCGCGAACAAGGGTCTAAATTGATTTAATGCAAATAAAATACCTAATAATTATTTTTCTGTTGTGTTATATTAATTTTGTTCGGTATCGCTTAATGTACGCGAATATCATCAAATCGTACAGATCGTATTAGGAAACGAAATCGATTTATAGACATTGTGAGATGAACCAGCTCGAAGCCCGTTCCAATAGTTGTCCCTTAGGCTTTAAGATTTTGACGTCCTGATCTATTGACACCGATGACTATGAGTGTTATATGCACGATCTTTAAAAGACTTTAAAAAAAATCCTTTTATTAAAACAATACAATACTAGTTTTACTTTACATAAACTTAGCTTATTGTCTATCTTAAATAATAAGGAAACACGATCCCTAGTAAGGAGTCAAGACTACTGTGTTATAGTGACTACTGTTTTATCACGACTACTGCGACGTATCTAGGCGGACAGGGTGTATTTATTAAAAAGGTATGGTTACTTGTGAGGGTGTTGTACGTACAGTGGAATCATATGTGTGAGCAACTAGATAACAAGGAATACTATGGGACATTGTATAAGTTTTTAGAATCCATTAAATATCTAATCAATGTCCCTTGTTATAAACAATGAGTTCCTTGTTATATTCTTGGAGGAATAGATAAGTAAATATAATTATTATTTATCTTATGCAATTAAAAAGTTAAGGGAAGTATACATCTTTTACACCCCCCGTCTTAGATTGGAAATTATACTCAAAAAGGACCTGAGTATTTTCCAACAACAATTACTTTAAAGGCTTTTTTTACTTTAATTATTATATGGAAATTCTAAAAGTAATTAAAATTTTCAAATATTTATAAAAAAAAATAGGGATTTCGTGGTTTCTTTACATGAGGTATTAATTTTTTTTATTAAAAGAAAAAATAATATAAACTATGAGTACACAATTAAAATTTAAAAGGATACATAATCAATTATTTGTCGTTAAGAAGAAATAATTAAATTACGAATATTTAAAAGAAATAACTATTATTCAGAATAATTGATTATATATATATATATATTTTATTCTTAAAAATAATGGTTAAATGAGTTAATATATCAAAGTTTTAATTAAATCTAATATTACATAACATAAAAATAAACATTTTAGTTTGTAATATTATTCCTTATTTACTAAGTACAACAGAACTACTTAATTTTGTGCAAATATTGAACATTTAATCATTTGATTAAATATAAATTATATAAAATAAAAGAAAAATTATTAGTAATCGTTTGCAACTAAATTTAAGAAATTAAAATGATTTAATTTTTTAAAGCGTGACACTATTGTTTACAGGTTTTCAGGGATTCTATGAGTGACGGTAGAATAATGGGGTTCACAGGGAGCTTCTCTGCTTTCCTGGTGTTGCTGCATCTCGATGTTTTCACTGCGATGACGTTGTCTACCAGGACATCTCAAGGAGTGACAAAATCCAGGTACAAATTCTTCTTGGGCTATGCAGCAGCAGCGATATATTACGTAGCCAATTACACAAACGGCAATTATGTATAATAATATGGAGTTTTGTTGCAACTCAGTTTTGTAAGACACTCGGTTTAATTCTTGTTTTATATCTGTCATTTGCTGGGCTTCCGCTTTGAGGTCGTCTAATTTTGCATGGTTGTAGTTTTACTGGTTTTATTTCGACTACAGGTAATTTATTCACAAGAGGATACTTGTACAATTCTTCTATTATAACTATTTTTATTTCAGGTAATTCCAATTGTGTTTTCACTACGCCTTCGCCGTGGAGTTTGGTACTTTGCAGAGTAGCGGTGCAGTATTCATTTAAGGTGAGGATACCGGCACCTTGGAAGTTGATTGTAGTAAAGTTCGATTGACATCCCTCGACAATATTGATAGGGTTTGTGAATAGTAATAACCATTTTTTTTTCGCTAGCCGATGTATAATTTTAAAGTTTCCTTTTGTTGACATGATATTACATAATTCGCTGTATTTTGATTTATCTTGATGTAAAATACTAGTTTCGCAAATTGGATCAGCATTTTCGTCTTGAATGATTAGTGATTTGCAAACGTATTTATTCTCGTCGTAATGTTTGCACGTCGATAGTTCATCTAGGGTTACATAGAACCTTCTATCTCTGGTTAAGCCTACATACTTGCTCTGAACTAATAGGGTGTGATATAAGGAGGATTGGTTATCTTTTTTGGGGAGGGATAGTACTTGGTAACCCACAAAACAATCCTCGTCTACAAGAGGTATTTCTAGAATTGAAACTAAAGTTAAATCTTCTAAATACGCGTTAAGATTACTGATTTTAATTAAATTATGAATATTGCTAAAACTTGGTATTTCTATAAATTTACCAGAATCTGGACTTTTAACTAATTCCCTTACTAAATTACTGTAATTTATTACATTTGCAGGTAATGTTCCAGACAAAGCGGATTCGATGGCGTTCATCAGTTCATCAACTTTAGAATTAATTAACATTAAATTATCTATGACAAAATATTCATATAATTCGAAAATTGTTTCATGTTGTTTTATTTCCTGAATTTCATTCCTATTTTCCTGTACGTATTTCTGTATCTTAAGCATATTAAAATTTATTACGCGTTCATTATATAATATTGAGTTAATAGTTTTATTAAAGGAAGCGATAACGGACGTTGTTACTTGCATTTGTTTAGTAACGAGATTTTTAACAGTTTCGCCATTTTTCTCGACGTTTCTGATTACGTCATTTATTCTTCTTCTGTCGTCGTTATCCATGGTACCAAAAAGTATTCTAAGTACTGACCCTAAGGGATTTATAAGACCTCTTTTAGCTTTTTGTTGCTTCTCGGTATTTTTTGTTGGCAGGCAATTAATTTTTGATTCGATATCTTTAGATAAGGTTCTAACTAAAGCTTGCCAATGTAAAGTTTCGTTACTTTTTTTCGCGGCTCTTTCAAAGTTTTGGAATTCTAATATAATTGGTTTAAGTCTTTCGGAGGCTGAGATTACTCCATTATAATTTCTGTATGTGATTAATTTCCATGCATTATTCGAGTTGTATAAGTCTCCTATAGGATTTAAGAACAATCCTGGGTTTACTTCCAGCTTCGTTACGTTCCCATGGACGAAGTAGACGGTTGCACATCTGGAATATAACGACGAAAATAAGGTCGAATATTATCTATTAATACGGTTAAAAGTTTATTACGGTCGATTAACAAAGTCGCGGTTCTAGAAGTTAATTTGGTTATTTTAAATGGTCCAGTCCATCTTATTCTATTCTATCTTATAGTACCCGTTTTCTTTTTATCATTGTATAAAATTAAATCGTTAACTTTGTATGTGTGTGTTTTTCGTTTGCTATTCACTCTAGCTAAACTACGTTCTTTACTTTTAATATTGGTTTCAATCGCTAATTTATGTAATTTGTTTAGTTTCGTAGTTAATGTTTTATAATAAAAATCTGTCGTTTTGTCCGGGTTCACCTTTCTTAGATGGTCGCGAGTTTCACCGTACATTAGTTCGAACGGCGTAAATCCGGTAGAAGAATGTCGCGAATTATTATAAGTCATTATAGATATACTGAGAGCTAATTCCCATGATATATTTTGTGTGTCGCCTACAAGACATCTCATGGTGTCTTTTATTGTGGCGTGGACGCGTTCAACTCCTCCGTTTGATTGGGGAAATTGTGTAAGCGCCTCAGTTTTTTCGATATGTAATATATTGCATATTTTTTTCATGGCTTTAGAAATGAATTCCGCTCCTAAGTCTGAATGAACTCGTAGCGGTATTCCGAAGTGTTGACAATAATATAATAAAAGTTTAGAGACTTCAGTTGTTGATTTCTCTTTTAAAATGTATGCTGCGAGGAACTTCGTGAGTTCGTCTATAATAGTTAATACATAAATTTTGCGACTACGCTCGCCTATTTCGATTATATCGATATTGATTCGCTCTAATGGTTTTGTAGCGCTAGAGGTTATTATAAATGGCTGTGCCCAATTCCTACGGTCTATTTTATTTTTCTGACAAAAATCGCATGTGTTAATATATTCTTTGACTTCTTTATTTAAATTCGGCCATTCGTATCTCAGTTTTATTCGTCTAATGGTTTCATCAATACCCTTGTGGGCTGTGAACCTTGAATCGTGATAGTATGAAATAATTTTCTGGCGTTGTTCTATAGGCGGTGTTATTATTTGATTTGTTAGTTCGCAAATATTAAATACGAATTTCTTATCATGAAAGATGTAAGACAGTAATTGTTTCGCTAGGTCTACGTCGAACTCGCGTTCGTAGCGCGTCGTAGCGGGAATGTTTATATAAAGGTTATTGTTCTCTAAGTCTTGGTCTATCAATTGAAATTTTAAATTTATTAAAGTTGTATAAAAATTTAATATATCTTCGCAATGTGTGTGGTTATTTCCGTTATAACAGAAATAAAAAGTTCTATCTTTTGTGTCAGGATCTGGAAAAATTTCGACTTTATTTAATTCGGGTTTAAGGTCATTTAAGGACGATCCGAAATACGTAGAAAGTAACTTAAAGGTTTCATCTTGTTCATTTAAATTACACGGTAAAAATAATATAATATGTTTATGTTCATTATAAAAAATAGATTTTGTGAGCTCGATGATGTTCGATAGACCCTGCTCGTAGCTGTTGACGAAAGTTCTCCATGACATCACTATCGTCGATAAGGTTTATACACGGTCGAGATAAAGCGTCCGCGTTTTGATTTGTTTTACCGTGTTTATAAACTATTTTATATTCGTATTGTTCTAATTCTAATCGCCATCTTAATAATCGTGAGCCTGGGTCTTTTACTGAAAAGAGCCAAGTCAACGGTTGATGATCGGTAACTATAGGAAATTTTCTACCAAATAGGTATGGTCTAAAATGTTTTATTGACCATTTAATAGCCAAAAGTTCTCTTTCAATGGTAGAATAGCGTTGCTCTGTGTCGCTCAAGGTCCTAGAGGCGTACGCGACAGGTTTATTTTCGCCTAATTTACCTTGCTTACCTATAGCATATTGAGATGCGTCAGTTGTTAATATAAATTCTTTATTAAAATCAGGGTATTGTAGTATAGGAGCTGACGTTAATAATGTTTTACAGGTTTCCATTGCTTTATCGCATTCAGGAGTCCATATAAATTTTTCATTTTTCTTTAAAAGTTTAGTTAAAGGTTTAGTGATATTTGAAAAGTTTGGTATAAAACGTCTGTAATAACCTGCTAAGCCTAAAAATGCTTTAATTCACTTAGTATTTTTTGGTTGAGGAAATATTTTGACGGCTTTAATTTTATCAGGATTTGGCTTTATGCCTTCGTCCGATATTATGTGGCCAAGATAAGCTACTTCCTTTCTGAGGAATTCACACTTATCCGGTTGTAATTTTAAATTGTATTCGCGTAAATTTTTCAATACGTTTCTTAACTTTAAATCATGTTCTTCTAAGGAGGATGCGTTTATTATTATGTCATCTAAATAGACAAGACAGTGATCGCCACTGAGACCACTAAGTATATTATCCATGACTCTTTGAAATGTGGCTGGCGCATTTTTCAAACCGAAGGGCATCCGAGTGAACTCAAAATGACCTTCTTCTGTTGAAAAAGCTGTTTTCTCAGTGTCTTCCGGGTCGATTTCAATCTGATGGAACCCGCTCGCTAAATCGAGTGTTGAAAAATATTTTCTTTTCCCTAATTTATCTAGAATGTCTACTATGTTAGGTATAGGGTATTTATCACTTTTAGTAACTTCGTTGAGCTTACGGTAATCGATAACCATGCGCCACTTTATCTTACCGTTGGAGTCGGCATTTTTGGGGACTATCCAAATCGGTGAATTATACGGGCTATGGCTAGGTCTAATTATTTTTTGTGCTAATAAATTTTTTATTTGAGTTTTGACTTCCTTTTTGTGTACCTGAGGATACCGATAATTTTTCGTATACACTGGCGGTGAATCTCCAGTGTTTATGTTATGTTTAACTACATTGGAAAATGTAAATTTATCACCATCGAGGTAAAAATATGTCTTTAAAATCTTTAAAAATTTGCAAAATGTTTTCGCGTTCCTCTTTATTCATATGTGCCGTACGAATTAATTCTTTAATTTTTTGATTGCGATTTATGCTAGTATTTTGTTTTGTAGTAAATAAAAGTTCTCTTATCTCAACGTTTGAACCGTTCATTTCGGGTATCTTTATCTCAATATCCTTGAATGAAGTATTTATGCATGTTGTAAAGCCGATAAAGTTCTCGACTTTAATCAGTGACTCTGGAATTAATAATTTATTGAAGTGTAAAGAGCATTTTTCTATGATTACGTCTCCGTTTTCAATGTTAGATATTTTAACTGGAATTTTTTGTTCGGTGCGGGCTTTAATTAAGACAAAATTTTCGCGTGTAACTTGAATGTTATCTGGTAAAGATAATTTAATTTTGTTATCGTGCGTGTTTATCGACGCTTTGAATCTTTTTAGGAAATCAATGCCCATTATTCCGTCGTATGGAATATCTATTTGAACAACGTAAAATTTATGCGAAAGATTATTTGTTATAGGCAACTCTACGTATTCTGAGATTTCTAATTTTTGTTCGCATATTCCCTTTATTTGAATTTTTAACCATAAATGTTTTTAAGTTTTTAATTTGCGATGTTATTTTAGGAGAAATAGTACTGACGGCGGCGCCAGTGTCGACTAAAAATTTCATTGAGACATCGCCTACGAAATGTTTTATAAATAATAGTTTATTTAATTTTTCGCCTACAATATTATTTATGGCATATTTATTTTTATTTAAATTTCGAGCAGATTCATGAGGACTTCGGCCTCGTCTTCGGAGGACGGCTGCTCGGTCGTGTCCTCCGGCTCCTCGTTTAAAGAATTTATTGTTTTTTATCGTTAAATTATTTTTAGATTTATTACTTTTGCTGGGGCTCGGATGCAATTTCCTACAGAAGTCGATTGTATGCCCCTGCATTTTGCAATGCGTACAAAATCTATCACTTTTATTCGATATTCTATTATTATCGTTCGATTTATTATTTTGCACGTAACTCGAAGATTTTTGGACTGAATTACGATAATTAGATGTTTGTCTATTCGTATTATACGTCTCAGAATTCCTACGTATATTATTGTTTTTATTGTAGAATTCGAGGGCTCGTTCCTCTTCTAGTGCAAATTTGAAAGCTTCGTCGGTCGTAGTAGGCCTACGGGATCTTGTGACATTATAAAAATGCGGATCTAACCCGACTAAGAAGTTATTAATTAGAAGCTTATCATATTCACTACATAAAATACCAGATTTGTCATTAATAATTTCTGTGTTTGATAAAAGCTCATTCTTTAAATTTTCGTCATATTCGACGAAACGCGCATCGGATCCTCTTTTCTTTGTGTGCTGAGTTTCCAATAAGATTACACTAAGGGTTCGACATTTATTAAAATGCGCATCTAATTCGTCTAAAAATCGATTTAGATCAGAGAAATTGCGTCTGTTAGCAAAACTAGCTGCTTTACCCTCTAATTGCGATATAGCTGCTGGTAATAATAATAATTTTTGTACACTGTTCGACAAATTTTGTGCTTGGCGACAGTTTCTTATAAAAATGTTTAAATTATTTGTATTTTCGCTAAATTTTGGTATAAGACTAAATAATTGATTTGTAGGTACCAAGGGATCTAGCTTCATGTCCAGGGCCTTTTGATGATGGCTGGCAGAGTCGTGGGCACCTGGTTTGGGATCGGTCGACATATTTTTGATTGTCTTGGATCGTAGATAAATTTTATTTAAAAATGGATACAAGGACTGTAAAAGAGAGCGAGGGAGATCCACACCCTAAAAGCACGAGAAAATATGAAAGACTTACCATGTCAATATCGACGTCTTCATTTGCCCCTCGTTGTATGCTGCAACGTTCGGATGGCACTTCGGCTGGGCTGCGGCTCATGCGGCGACGATGATTCTCTGAGAGTTTTATCGGAGAATTTTTTCGCGACGCGGGTGGGCGCAAGGGATCTTTCTGAAGCGATTCAAAAATGTCCTTTTTGCAACTTTGCGTATCCTACCGACTGCGCCAAAATGTTATATGCACGATCTTTAAAAGACTTTTAAAAAAAATCTTTTTATTAAAACAATACAATATTAGTTTTACTTTACATAGACTTAGCTTATTGTCTATCTTAAATAATAAGGAGACACGACCCCTAGTAAGGAGTCATGACTACTGTGTTATAGTGACTACTGTTTTATCACGACTACTGCGACGTTTCTAGGCGGACAGGGTGTATTTATTAAAAAGGTATGGTTACTTGTGAGGGTGTTGTAAGTACAGTGGCATCCTTGTTATATTCTTGGAGGAATAGATAAGTAAATATAATTATTATTTATCTTATGCAATAAAAAAGTTAAGGGAAGTATACGTCTTTTACATGAGTAGCCCAACAATTCTCTTTGGTATTTATTCTTTATATTATCAATATATAAATATGATTTGTATACTTTACCAGGGATTCAAAGACATCAGAGTCAAAAATAAATCGAAACATTGAAGGGCTGTACTGGCATTAGAAGCTGTACCTTTTGGTCCTTAGTCGTTTTATAATATAATGCTAACGTACCCTTGTGTAGGAAATGGTCGTTTCCTCCATTCCGTTTCATTTCGTGACTTATAAGTGGCTAATTCATCGAGTGGCATACTGTCGTCAGAATCACTGTTGTTTCAGCATTTTCACCATTTTCATCAGCCTTATCTTCTTGCTCGGTATCAGTGTCGTGCGGAGAATGAACTATATTTTTTCTTCTCTCAAATCCTCTTGCTGTTCGCTTTCAATCAAATCTTCCTGATCTAACTTGTCTTCTAGCCATCTCAACACGTTTTCTTCCATTCTGCGATCCATATTTAGCAATCTGAAACCAAATATCAACGAACAGTAAGTTTACAGTACGTATATATAATATACAATACAAAAAATAATAAGAAAAGATTTATACTTACATCAATTTATAAAAATATTTCGCTTCTAAGAAGTTCCGCCAGTGTATGTATGTGTCATGTCTGGTGTGTGTATGTATTTTGTGTGTAATTCCTAACATGATTAAATTAAAGGGTTTTTTACAAAAACAGCACAACTTTTTAGCAACAATTTTACAGGAAATAAAAAAAACGTTCTCGAATATATTTTTCTTTTAATAACTTAGAACTTGTGATCATTTATTCATGTTGATGTATTGTATTGAATATGTAACATTTGTTATTATTTTACTGTTATGGAATAATATGATAAAATGTAGTTTGTACTAGTGTTCTTTTTGTAAAAAAAAATGTATTTATGTTATTTTTGTAAAAATAAAAGTAAAAGTTTTGCAATGAAATACATCTAATTAATTATAATTAAGTAGTTTATTGCCATACAAAACACTTGCAGCCGTTATACAGTCTAATTAACTTATTATTTATTCTTCTCCTCCACTTACATCAATATCAATATCTTCTCCTTCCTCTGCTACAATTTCACATACTTTATCATAAATAATCATCTTGTGGGGTTCACTCGAAAAATATTTTAATCTCTGAATATCCTTAGCTTTATTACGATTTAATGAAATTTGAGCTTTGTACAATGGACTAAAATTCAGTTCCAAAGGCAGTGGACGCTTGGTCCGTACATGGACTCTTGTCCATTCTCACTTAAGTTATACTTAACCAACACAAATGGTGATTCTTGATCTATTTTAATCATTCTTGCAGCTTTAATTTTCATCGCTGGTTTACAAGTTTTTAAAAAATAAGGCTCTAGTGCCTTTTTCAGATCAAAAAACATGTCATGAGTGATACTTTTCACTTCAAAAGGTGATGGATGTTTGCGTGCCGTTTTTATTAGGTCTTCCCATTCTTCTGGAATTTCTACAGTGTTTATTTTTCAAATTGCCAATCAAGGCAAAATCCTGGTCATTGGGCAGGTAAGAGTGGCCACGTATAGGAAATATGTATTTCACAGATTTAAACAAGCGAAATACATGAACTAATACATATAAAAAATTTATCATGAGGTAGTTTTTATTTTGACCAGGACATCAATCACTGAAGATTATAAGATGCTAATTGGTAATACTGTGTACATTAAAATATTTAAATAAAAGAGATGTGACATCACATTGCCCTTTTTTCCCTTCTGTTTCGAGGTATAAGTTCATGCATACTTTATTTTTACCAATATCATGTATACCGAATACATACATCCATAATTGACGGGCATAGAAAACATCCCCTGTGCGAATATGTGGCAGCGGCAGGTTCTGCATGTAGTCGAAACTAATAGCTATCACATTATCTTGCTGTGCTTTAAGTTTATATTTCTTATTTATCTGGTGAAATTTGTCTGCTTTACTTAGATGAAGTTTATGCTCAACATCTAATATTATCTTTGTTTCTGGTAATACAGCACATTTAATTTTTAATCGATAACTATCACAGGCAACACACGTGTCTGTTCTAGGTAGCCCAAATTTCAGATTGAACTCATTATTAAATACAGACCAGTATACCACATAGCTTACGTTTATTTGGTACATTTCCAAAAATAACTTGTGCATCTTTGTTACACTTAAGTCTTCTGGCAAGTAAAATGTGTTGAGGTTATCACGGCGTGAATAATGTGACTGTCTGGATTTAAATGATGCAATATGATCACGTATTACATTTAAAATAACTTCTGGAGTTTTCCTCACTCTATTTCTTGTGTGTTTGCCTTGTTGATCCTTTGGTGTCAATATGTTTGCAGATATTAAGCTTTGTAATCGTCTCACGCGACCCACAGATATACCATGAAAACTGCAAAACGATCGCATGCAAACATTTATTTCTTCCAGTCCCAGTCGGACTCTATATTTGAAAGAACTCATTCTGAATTTTCGCGGATTAGAAACTGTGTGTCTAGCAGCTGGAGAGGTAGATAACAAAGCCATCAAATACGCGTCCTGTTCATTTTTGTTATCAAGGTTATTGAAATTGGCAAGTTTCATTTCACGATTTCTGGGTGACACTTTATTAAAACATTGGTAACGCTTGCATCTGAAACAATTTAATAAACTGAGTTAAGCCTACTATTTCAAGTTACTAACGAAAAAAATAAATGCAATGTTATCAAAACAAACCTGCGATCAGGACCGATTTTCCGAGCTGCCACCAGTTTGTTTTTGTGGTTGATATGTTCCTCACCCTTTACTTTCTTGTTTTTAATAATCGTTTCCTTCTTTTTTTTGCGTTTTCCTTTAAAAATTGAATTAGAAAATTCCTCACTTTGCGCGTAGTCCGACATTTTTGACAGCTATGGCTAACGTTTTATTTTTTCATATAAACTACTTAACTGCGTTCAGATACGTTGTTTTTGTAAAATTTGCACGCAGTTGTGTAGTTTTTGTAAAATATGTGTTTTTTTACAGTATGATTCTAATGTGCTAATTATGCTGTGTTTGTAAAATCGAATTAAAGTCTAGTGTAACTTTTTCCATAGATCATATTGCCTTAGGTTGTTCTAAGCATCTTTCACAGGCATATATCATTGATACTTCTATTTCACAGTGAGGTTTTTCTACTATAAGCTCCTTTAGTTCTATATTACCGAATGTTATTGATATATAACCTGAGAGACTCTTGGTTTATACATGATCCAATCTTCCCCATAAGTTGTCATTTTATTTATGTTTTCTATGTCAATTCTGTAAGGACTCTTATTCTTAAGTCGTCTTATAGCAGGCTCATTTGCTAAACATTTTGCAACGCAGCTGTCAGTGCTACAATCAGTGTTGTCTGTATGGAAGATTATATTATCACCCTTTCTATCAATTTGGAGGTCACCTATCATGTTAGATATAGGCATATTATGAGGGCTCACATCAACTGCATAATATGAGTTTTTGTATTCAACAATTGACTCTTTTATCATAGGCCTCTCATATGATGCAGAATTAATGTATATAGGCATATGAGTCGTCATATCACTAAGTATGTCATTTAAAACATACTTAGGATTTCGTGTTCGTGTTTAACTCAACTTTTTAGATACCCCCTTGTAACTTATAGTCATTACACTGTGCCATAAGTTTGATACTGATTGATATACATCTGCCAAATTATCTAATTTAGGGGTTATTTCCCACCTATACCAGACACAGGAAACACCATGCGTACACATGCCATTGCAAGATACACTGGTGAAATGACAGCCATACCCATGTGGGTTTGTACTATTCTTCTCCAATGTATTAAGCATGTAACCATTTCCACATTCTGACCCGTACCAGCATTTACCAGATTCATAGCAGTTCCATGTCATATAGTTTGAGATGTCATAATCGGATGTTTGGTAAACTTTAATGTATCGTATTATATGATATAACCTGTCAACTTTATTGATTATCGATCATTGTTAAGATCATTAAAGCATACAGTCTCACCATCCCCAATTATTAATGAGTATGTTGATAAGTCATAACATTTATTATTATAGCAGATTCGTCTATTACTTTTTAAATACAACATTTGGTCACATGAGTATGTGACACTTGGTAATGCTGCCATTATTGCTGTTGCTCTAACCATATTCATAGCTGGGTTATATCTGGGTCGTGGTGGTACTTCAGGGGTCAGCATTATAACTCTTGCCTCTGATCTAGCTAGCAATAAATAAATTTATTTGGCATGATCTGATCTGTTGTATAATATCTCTGAATATATTTCAACACTTTCTGGGTTGGTCCCTGTCAGATCTAGCCTTTTTCTCTTTACCTCATCCATTATTGTTATGTTGATGTATTGATTGGTCTGAACTTGACTTCACGGTTTGAACCTGTAATTATATTATGTCTCCTTATCCTTTGTGCCCTATTCCTATCAGATCTCATTATGAAATATACTATGGTTGATAAAATTATCGCAGTTATCCTCTTCCTGTATATTATCAGGCATAATAGATATATAATAAGTGATATCAGTTGTTCGCGCCAACCCTAGCGCGACGTTTAGAATAAACACAAAGGACATCACTACGTGATGTGTGGCCGACCGAAGGGGGCGCGGTCAGAGAGTGACGAACACTTGTGGTTAGAACCCCTTCCGCGCTGGATGCATTTTCAGCTCATCCCGAAACCTAGTGAACGCGAACGCGTGTGCGCATATTTATTGGTGCTCGTTAATATAATACCAAATTCGCCGGCGAACCGCGATAAATCTATCGATAATCCGCTCAACAGCTGTGTAGTGTAGTGAGAAGAAACCTCCGCCCAGATACAGAACCACCTGCTCAACAATAAGGTCAGTCCCAGATTTCTCCAGCCCTCACATTAACCTATATACCTACTTCCCTCAGCTCATAGCCGCATGTGTAAGTTCCTAGCTTACACATTTCTTGGCCCATCGAGCCTTCGTGAAGCCCTTCTCCCTATTACCGGCGTTGGGCCTGATTAGAACCAGCACCTACAGTTCCACTCCGCCCAATTCTGCACATAAAATCAGCTCGATTATTTATATTTTGTCCAATTAATTCTGGCCAGGCCGCCCCGCCATTTTAAAACCAAGTTACAGTCCACTACCATTATCAATTCGGCACATTTAACATTAAACCCCTATTCTGTACTTTGATATTAACCTATATGTTAATTATTTAAATTATTTTGTGCATATTTCGGCCCATAAATTCATAGGAAAAACCCAAAAAAAAAAAAAAAATAGTGGGTAGGTTGTCGGCTTATTGTCGAACAAAGAACTCGAACATTCCAGAACTTCCCTAACGTACCTAATACATAATTTGTGCCAATATCTCATATAATTTTCTCAGCTCTTAATTACTTACAAAATATTTTAATGTTTGACTCGCATATAAAATAAGTAATAACTGGTGCGTATTGTGAATTGCGTTCGGCTCATAACGGAATTGTGAATAGTCGTTGCATTACTAAGTATTTTATCTATATATAACGTTTATATCTTCATATTCTCAATTTTTAAAACACAATATTAATTAACTTAGCATTATTTTAATAGTTATGAGTCGCATAACATCTCAAGTGCCCATACAAACATCGTCGGCTCGCTTCGGTACTTGATTTTTTGTGCATTCTGTAGGTAATAGGTACCTACACGGCGCCCGTGCGTAAACAACAGCAGTTACATTCATTCTCAATTAGGTATTCTTCATAGAATAAATAGTGACCTTCACATTGAATTCATATCTTATCTACGTTCTGTGTCTATACAAAAATATTATTAGGTATTACGTTACAGCTGTTTTAAATAAGAATTCTTATCGACGTTCTGTGTTTATACAAATATATTATAGGTGTTACGTTACAGCTGTTTTGAATAAGTCGGCACACTGTTTAGATTGAAACTGCTCATACCTACTTGCATTGTTTTCATTACGTTATTTTGTTTCTAACGCGCCCGCTAAGATTTGTTTATATTCAAACTTCAGGACATTAATATAATATTACAGACGACTTCTAACGCATTAATCTCCGCTCATCAAACATACACTAATACTATATTAGCATCAGGCGATCGGTCAGCTCATTTGTTAATTAACTCGTACACATTTTATGATAAAATTGTATACATTGTCGGCACATTATTAAAATCTATTTTCTGCGTTTTAATATAATTGCGCGCGTATTTTCCGCTCATTACTTTTAAATATTTAACTTAGTTACACGCATATATTTTTAAACATGCCTACAAAATCGCAAGCGGCCATATTTAGGCAAACTATAAAATCTATTAGTCGGCTCAGAGAGATCGCATTGGCATTACACAAAGGTGACTCAAAGTCTAACAAAACGGAGTTTAATGCGCGTTTTAAAGACCTACAAAATTTGAAACAAAAATTAGAAAATTTATACTGCGAAATTTTAGACGACGGCAGTGTTACAGAAGAAATTGAAAAGTTTTATACAGCCGGTTACGAGAACGCGCTATCCGAATATTATGATATTTTAACTGCAGCGGAAAATATAAGTTCCACTTCAGAGTCAAGTCAGCTCACTTCTGCCGTTCTGCCCAAAATTGAACTGCCAAAATTCAGCTCACGCGTTGAGGACTGGCCATCGTTTATTACGATTTTTAGGAGTCTTACAGACGACATGACGTCACTTACAGATGCAGTTAAGCTGCACTATCTATTGTCTTGCCTATCGGGGGAGGCGCTCAGCATGATTGCGCATTTAAAAATCACAAATGATAATTACAGCGTCGCGCTCGATATACTCACACGTAGGTATGAAAACCGCCGTGTTCTGATAGATGGGTTTGTTGATATAATACTCGGCCTACCTAATATTCATATTCGATCAAGCATACGCGCGACGTTTTTAACTCCGCTCATTTCCGCACAAAGCGCATTAAATAATCTGCGTTTACCTATGGATAGTAATTACGTATTTGTGTCTATTGTAGTTAGAAAATTACGAGGCGAGCTCCGCACCCTGTTCGAAAGAAGATACGGCATCTCGGACACTCTGCCCACCTTAGGTGATTTGATTTCTTTTTTAGAGGAGCACGCGCGCTGTATCGAAACCGAATATTCTAATGCAACCCGCGGTGTTACCTACTCACCACAAACTGGGCCCTCTCGTCAACACACACCCCCCGCAAACTCTCCGCGCAGTCCACGTTTAAGACCAATTAGTCCCGCGTATCCTCGTAATGCTCAGCGCTCGCCATCGGCTCACACTTTAAGTAGCTATCACGTCAGCCCAGTTCCTCATTACCCTCAACGCTACTGGCCCCCCTCCCCCCGAACAGAGCGGCGCGAGTACTCAGCCCGGAATACAGATAAACACAAGCGATTCTACTGCCCCTATTGTAGGAATACAGAACACAAACTTATCGTGTGTCCAAAATATAATCATCAGCCCACTCAAGGTCGTTGGGATTTCATAGAAGCCAACGACAGATGTCGTAAATGTCTAGGTCCGCATTTTGAAAATGAATGTCGTTCGACAAACTCATGCAAAGAGTGTGGAAGTGCAAATCACCACACCTCGCTTCATCGTCACGGAACTCCAAATTCTCCGGTGTCGTCAGCGCATTTGCTTCCTCCTCATTTACGTGCACAGCCCCGCCGGCGTGCTCAAGACAAGCCACATACCTACACGGCCTACACACAACATACGCGTGCACATCAATCATCATCATCAGACCCCAACCAATCGTCTGATCATGCACCGTCTACAACTCATCAATCTCAAAACAAAAAACAATGACTACCTACAATCACGGAGCACATAGAATTAGAAGATCAACCCAATAATTTAAAATTTCATTCAGCTCATAGTACACCTGCATCACATTCAGCTCATAAAATATCTAAATCTAGTTCAGCCCAATATTCTGTAGAATCAGCCCAAGTAAATTCAACTCAGCACATAGAAAACCCATTAAAAACTCCAGTGTTACTTCCCACAGTCGTTTTAAATATATCTGATAAATGCGGAGAATATCACAAAGCTCGGGCTTTATTGGACTGTGGTAGCATGATAACGCTCATAACTCAGCGCATGACTAGAAATCTTAATTTGCAACCAAAACAATGTTCATTAAAAATTACAGGTGTAGGTGATCAGCACATACAAAATTCTAAAGGTTGGGTCACAATAACATTTAGGCCCACACACCGTGACACGCCATCTATTACTACTACCGCTCATATTCTCAAAGACGTTACAGGTTATTTACCTTTGCAAAAAATACCAGATGTTGTACAAGACTCAGCTCATCAGCTCATTCCATTGGCGGATCAAGCTTATCATACTCCTGCGCCCATTGATCTCATTTTAGGCTCAGACGTTTTGGGTCACGTTTTGGATGGTACTAAGATTGCTTTGGGCCCGGGGAAGCCCATAGCCTTCGGCACGATTTTTGATTTTGCACTCATAGGACTCGTTGAACACTCATGCGATTCACCTGTAGCTCAAGTTAGCTCAAGCCGACTGTGCATAATGAGTATGAGTAATATGAGCAGAGTCATATTACTCATACTCATTATGCACAGTCGGCTCACTCTACACATTCTGCTCATTCTACTCATGATATTTGCAAAAGCCTGGAAAGATTCTGGGAGTCGGAAGAACCCCAGCCTCGTTCTGCTCATTCAAACCCGCTACACGAGCAATGTGAACACATATTCAGCTCAACCACCATTCGTGACGATTCAGGCCGTTACATGGTGACTCTTCCCTTCTTATCAGATGCACCCGTATTAGGTAGTACTCATGCTATTGCTCTACGTAGATTTCTCAATTTAGAAAAACGGTTGCAATCCGATCACACACTGCGACAAAAATATATAGAATTCATGAACGAATACATAAACTTAGGACACATAACACCGTGTCATCCGTCTACATTTACTCATAAACCTCATTATTATATTCCTCATCATGGCGTGTTCAAATCAGGTACTGACAAACTCCGCACAGTATTTGATGGCAGTTGTAAGTCATCCAATGGAGTCAGTTTAAACGATTGCCTGCACACAGGTCCAGCACTTCAACGAGACATTGTAGATATTATTATATCATTCCGCGCACATCGTATAGTATTCAGCACTGACATAAAAATGATGTTTAGAAATATTCTCTTAAGACCAGACCAAAGACACTATCAGCTCATACTCTGGCGATCGTCTCCAGATCGACCTCTGCTCACATATGCACTCAACACTGTTACATACGGATTGCGCTCAAGTCCATATCATGCTATCCGCACATTATTACAATTAGCTGAAGATGAAGGTCATCGCTATCCTCAAGCTGCCGAAATTTTGCGTAAATTTGTTTTCGTGGATGATGTACTTTGCGGCCATGACACCATAGAAGAAGCATCAGCACTCCAAACTCAGCTCATTGATTTGTTATCACTCGGTGGATTTAAACTTAGTAAATGGACATCAAACACACCTCAGCTCTTGCAAAGATTTCCAGACGATCAATGCGAAATGCCTAAAGACTTTGACATCAGCGCAGAGTCTCCATCAATTAAGGTTTTGGGTATTAGATGGATTCCCCGGTCTGATGAATTTACATATCACATCTCATTACCACCAGTTACCCACATTACAAAACGTTCAATTCTTAGCACACTAGCTTCTCTCTATGACCCAAACGGTTGGGTTACACCCGTCATATTCCGCGCAAAAATACTTCTTCAAAGGTTATGGTTAACTAAATTGGACTGGGACGATCCCACTCCAAATAATATTACAGATGATTGGCAGCGCATCTATCATGATCTTCCGCACATCTCAGATATACATTTTCCCAGACATATCGCTCCACACAAATTCAAATCAACATACTCACTTCACGGATTCGCAGATGCTTCGGAAAGTGGTTTTGCTGCAGTGATATATTTACAAGAATCAGCTCACAACGGATTTGTTAACGTTCACCTCATAATTGCTAAATCTAAAGTCGCACCGATTAAAAATAAACTCACAATCCCCAAATTAGAGTTGTCTGCTGCAACTCTATTATCTCAGCTCATGTTGCGTGTCTCCCAACAATTGTCTGATCATCTCACAATTACACATCACGTTTGTTGGTCAGATAGTACCATAGTGCTTGCATGGATAAAAACTCCGCCCCATCGTTTACAAACATTTGAATCAAATAGAGTAACAAAAATTAACTCAAATTCACTCACACTTAAGTGGCGTCATGTACCTTCCCAATTAAATCCTGCTGACTGTGCAAGCAGAGGATTATCAGCTCAAGCTCTCTCCGCTCATGATTTATGGTGGTCTCCTCCTTGGCTCAAATTGCCAGAGGATACCTGGCCCAAGATGCCTTCAGCTCATACTCGACAAGACTTGCCAGGGCTCAAACCAAAATACGTACCATGCAATTTCTCGATACCCGGTGTCGATAGTGATCTGCTCACTCGCTTCAGCTCTTTAGAAAAACTAACTGGTGTCACTGCCTACATGAGGCGATTCATTCGTAACTGTAAACTAAATTCAAACTCGCGACAACTAGGCCCTCTAACTGTAAGTGAACGTAGAGAAGCATTACTCTTCTGGATCCGCTCTGTACAGCAGAATGCATTCGCAGAAGATATTCACCGCCTGCAAACCGATAGAATCTGCACAGTACGACTACAACGTCTGTCGCCTTTTACGCAGGACGGTCTCCTCAGAGTAGGAGGTAGACTCACTCGTTCGGAACTCACATACGATGCTCAACACCCATACATTTTGCCTAGTTCTAGTCCGCTCGTAGACCTCATAATAGATCACTATCATCGCATACACTGCCACCCTGGCACGGACACGCTACATGCTATTTTACGTCAGCAATTTTGGATATTATCTGCCCGCCGCATTATAAGGCACAGAACGTTTAAATGCATAAGATGTTTCCGTTGCCGCGCTCAGAACGAAGTACCTATCATGGCTGACCTGCCAGCTGATAGAGTCATACCTCAGCCCGTATTTAGTCACGTATCAACAGATTTCGCCGGACCGTTTCTGCTCAAATCAAGTCAATTACGTAATTTTAAGTTAATTAAGGGATATTTTTGCATATTTGTTTGCCTCACTACAAAGGCGGTTCACTTAGAACCAGTCTCATCGCTCACTGCCGAAGCGTTTATTGCAAAATTACAAAGGTTCTGCTCACGTCGCGGACTTCCGGTATTGATACGTTCGGATTGTGGCACAAATTATGTAGGAGCTAGGAATCATCTACTAGAGGTACAACAATTTCTCAATGACAATAACGACGCCATTTCTCATAAACTCTCAACTCAAAATATAACTTGGTTACTCAATCCGCCTAAAGCCCCATGGATGGGAGGTATCCATGAGATTAATGTTAAATCCACAAAGCAACTTCTATACCGTGTTATCGGTGAGCAACACCTCACTTTCGAGGAATTCTTAACTCTGCTCACTAGAATCGAAGCTGTGTTAAACTCTCGGCCCATCAGTCCACTTTCGTCCGATCCCACGGACTATCAGCCCCTTACTGCTGGCCACTTTCTCATTGGCCGTCCGCTCACAGCTCTCCCCGAGCTGACTCTAGATGAAAGAGTAATATCTCCGCTCAAACGCTTTCAGCTCATTCAATCACTCTCTCAGCGCTTTTGGAACCTTTGGACCAAGTCCTACCTCCATACCCTTCAAATCCGCTCCAAATGGCTTTCCTCTTCCTCTCCACCCAAAATTGGAGAACTGGTTCTGCTCAAGGAGGACAATTTGCCTCCTCTACAATGGAAGATGGGAAGAATCTCACGTCTGCTACCTGGGAAGGATGGAGTCATCAGAGTTGTGGACTTGGACACGACTCAAGGCCAGCTGCGGAGGCCTGTCGGCAAGATTGCCCGGCTCCCACTGGATTCTGCTCAGGATGGGGCTCAGCTCGCCGCCTGTGCGGGCCCCCCAGGATGTTCGCGCCAACACTAGCGCGACGTTTAGAATAAACACAAAGGACATCACTACGTGATGTATGGCCGACCGAAAGGGGCGCTGTCAGAGAGTGACGAACACTTGCATTTAGAACCCCTTCCGCGCCGGATGCATTTTCAGCTCATCCCGAAACCTAGTGAACGCGAACGCGTGTGCGCATATTTATTTGTGCTCGTTAATATAATACCAAATTCGCCGGCGAACCGCGATAAATCTATCGATAATCCGCTCAACAGCTGTGTAGTGTAGTGAGAAGAAACCTCCGCCCAGATACAGAACCACCAGCTCAACAATAAGGTCAGTCCCAGATTTCTCCCAGCCCTCACATTAACCTATATACCTACTTCCCTCAGCTCATAGCCGCATGTGTAAGTTCCTAGCTTACACATCAGTACTGATATTATAATTCCTAATACTATAGGAACAGCATCACTTTTACATTTAACATTGTAATATATTGATTATAAGCACAGTAATTCCCACAGGTGGCACAGTCAAAAAATGATATAATATCCCCAGAATTCACAGAATCACAATCCCATTTAACCAGTCCAAACATTAGCGGTGTAACACTAACCTATGGAAGTTGTTCAGTGTTGTTGTATTCATAAGTTTGCTCATATAATGCATTTCTTAAAACTCTCTATAGTTATCTCACCGTTTTCCACTGTAACTTTCCCCCTAGTGCAAAGCCGCTGACCATGTACCATAGTAAAAGTATAATGTATATAATGTTAGTCATATTGACAAATCCCTGCTTGCTGCTGCTGCAGCAAATTGTTAAATTTTCTTAACATGCGATGACGTTTGGTGATCGAAAATTTATATTGTTTTGCATGAAAGAGGGCTTTTTTTTATTAAATATCTAGGTATCATTCTTATCAGTTTTTCTATTTCTATTTTTTCATTTGCCACATCTATTTTTATATCTTTGGTCCTAATGTAATTGCCGAAAAAAGAATGCCATTGCCAGCTCTTTTTTGTCTTGTTAGCTTAGAAGATATGAAAACTTATAATTTACAATAAATTAAAACTACAATATTAATAATTTATTCCATTTTTAGGGCTCAGTAAAATGATATTTAGGGCTCAGTAAAAATATATATGTGTTACTGATGGGTATACCTGGTTCATTATTTTAAACACAAGAATGCACTGTGTTACTTGATGATGCATTGTTCTCGGATACCCAAGAGTTGTATTCCGTATTAATTCCTGCTCGTTTCAGACTTCTCCGATAACACAATGTTATCGGAGAAGTCTTCGCCGCATTGTGCTGCGATTGAATCGGTGCTTGTGTGGTGTAACTCTACTTAATGCATCGGCTACATAATTTTCCTTACCTTTTACACACAACTTTTGATTTGATTCTTCTAATTTAGATTACCAAATTAACGCTTTATGATCGGTTCTTAATATAAATCTCCTACCATAAATATAGGGTCTAAATTGATTTAATGCAACAAAATACCTAATAATTATTTTTCTGTTGTGTTATATTTTTGCTCGGTATCGCTTAATGTACGCGAATATCATCAAATCGTACAGATCGTATTAGGAAACGAAATCGATTTATAGACATTGTGAGATGAACCAGCTCGAAGCCCGTTCCAATAGTTGTCCCTTAGGCTTTAAGATTTTGACGTCCTGATCTATTGACACCGATGACTATGAGTGTTATATGCACGATCTTTAAAAGACTTTAAAAAAAATCCTTTTATTAAAACAATACAATACTAGTTTTACTTTACATAAACTTAGCTTATTGTCTATCTTAAATAATAAGGAAACACGATCCCTAGTAAGGAGTCAAGACTACTGTGTTATAGTGACTACTGTTTTATCACGACTACTGCGACGTATCTAGGCGGACAGGGTGTATTTATTAAAAAGGTATGGTTACTTGTGAGGGTGTTGTACGTACAGTGGCATCATATGTGTGAGCAACTAGATAACAAGGAATACTATGGGACATTGTATAAGTTTTTAGAATCCATTAAATATCTAATCAATGTCCCTTGTTATAAACAATGAGTTCCTTGTTATATTCTTGGAGGAATAGATAAGTAAATATAATTATTATTTATCTTATGCAATTAAAAAGTTAAGGGAAGTATACATCTTTTACACCCCCCGTCTTAGATTGGAAATTATACTCAAAAAGGACCTGAGTATTTTCCAACAACAATTACTTTAAAGGCTTTTTTTACTTTAATTATTATATGGAAATTCTAAAAGTAATTAAAATTTTCAAATATTTATAAAAAAAAATAGGGATTTCGTGGTTTCTTTACATGAGGTATTAATTTTTTTTATTAAAAGAAAAAATAATATAAACTATGAGTACACAATTAAAATTTAAAAGGATACATAATCAATTATTTGTCGTTAAGAAGAAATAATTAAATTACGAATATTTAAAAGAAATTACTATTATTCAGAATAATTGATTATATATATATATATATATTTTATTCTTAAAAATAATGGTTAAATGAGTTAATATATCAAAATTTTAATTAAATCTAATATTACATAACATAAAAATAAACATTTTAGTTTGTAATATTATTCCTTATTTACTAAGTACAACAGAACTACTTAATTTTGTGCAAATATTGAACATTTAATCATTTGATTAAATATAAATTATATAAAATAAAAGAAAAATTATTAGTAATCGTTTGCAACTAAATTTAAGAAATTAAAATGATTTAATTTTTTAAAGCGTGACACTATTGTTTACAGGTTTTCAGGGATTCTATGAGTGACGGTAGAATAATGGGGTTCACAGGGAGCTTCTCTGCTTTCCTGGTGTTGCTGCATCTCGATGTTTTCACTGCGATGACGTTGTCTACCAGGACATCTCAAGGAGTGACAAAATCCAGGTACAAATTCTTCTTGGGCTATGCAGCAGCAGCGATATATTACGTAGCCAATTACACAAACGGCAATTATGTATAATAATATGGAGTTTTGTTGCAACTCAGTTTTGTAAGACACTCGGTTTAATTCTTGTTTTATATCTGTCATTTGCTGGGCTTCCGCTTTGAGGTCGTCTAATTTTGCATGGTTGTAGTTTTACTGGTTTTATTTCGACTACAGGTAATTTATTCACAAGAGGATACTTGTACAATTCTTCTATTATAACTATTTTTATTTCAGGTAATTCCAATTGTGTTTTCACTACGCCTTCGCCGTGGAGTTTGGTACTTTGCAGAGTAGCGGTGCAGTATTCATTTAAGGTGAGGATACCGGCACCTTGGAAGTTGATTGTAGTAAAGTTCGATTGACATCCCTCGACAATATTGATAGGGTTTGTGAATAGTAATAACCATTTTTTTTTCGCTAGCCGATGTATAATTTTAAAGTTTCCTTTTGTTGACATGATATTACATAATTCGCTGTATTTTGATTTATCTTGATGTAAAATACTAGTTTCGCAAATTGGATCAGCATTTTCGTCTTGAATGATTAGTGATTTGCAAACGTATTTATTCTCGTCGTAATGTTTGCACGTCGATAGTTCATCTAGGGTTACATAGAACCTTCTATCTCTGGTTAAGCCTACATACTTGCTCTGAACTAATAGGGTGTGATATAAGGAGGATTGGTTATCTTTTTTGGGGAGGGATAGTACTTGGTAACCCACAAAACAATCCTCGTCTACAAGAGGTATTTCTAGAATTGAAACTAAAGTTAAATCTTCTAAATACGCGTTAAGATTACTGATTTTAATTAAATTATGAATATTGCTAAAACTTGGTATTTCTATAAATTTACCAGAATCTGGACTTTTAACTAATTCCCTTACTAAATTACTGTAATTTATTACATTTGCAGGTAATGTTCCAGACAAAGCGGATTCGATGGCGTTCATCAGTTCATCAACTTTAGAATTAATTAACATTAAATTATCTATGACAAAATATTCATATAATTCGAAAATTGTTTCATGTTGTTTTATTTCCTGAATTTCATTCCTATTTTCCTGTACGTATTTCTGTATCTTAAGCATATTAAAATTTATTACGCGTTCATTATATAATATTGAGTTAATAGTTTTATTAAAGGAAGCGATAACGGACGTTGTTACTTGCATTTGTTTAGTAACGAGATTTTTAACAGTTTCGCCATTTTTCTCGACGTTTCTGATTACGTCATTTATTCTTCTTCTGTCGTCGTTATCCATGGTACCAAAAAGTATTCTAAGTACTGACCCTAAGGGATTTATAAGACCTCTTTTAGCTTTTTGTTGCTTCTCGGTATTTTTTGTTGGCAGGCAATTAATTTTTGATTCGATATCTTTAGATAAGGTTCTAACTAAAGCTTGCCAATGTAAAGTTTCGTTACTTTTTTTCGCGGCTCTTTCAAAGTTTTGGAATTCTAATATAATTGGTTTAAGTCTTTCGAAGGCTGAGATTACTCCATTATAATTTCTGTATGTGATTAATTTCCATGCATTATTCGAGTTGTATAAGTCTCCTATAGGATTTAAGAACAATCCTGGGTTTACTTCCAGCTTCGTTACGTTCCCATGGACGAAGTAGACGGTTGCACATCTGGAATATAACGACGAAAATAAGGTCGAATATTATCTATTAATACGGTTAAAAGTTTATTACGGTCGATTAACAAAGTCGCGGTTCTAGAAGTTAATTTGGTTATTTTAAATGGTCCAGTCCATCTTATTCTATTCTATCTTATAGTACCCGTTTTCTTTTTATCATTGTATAAAATTAAATCGTTAACTTTGTATGTGTGTGTTTTTCGTTTGCTATTCACTCTAGCTAAACTACGTTCTTTACTTTTAATATTGGTTTCAATCGCTAATTTATGTAATTTGTTTAGTTTCGTAGTTAATGTTTTATAATAAAAATCTGTCGTTTTGTCCGGGTTCACCTTTCTTAGATGGTCGCGAGTTTCACCGTACATTAGTTCGAACGGCGTAAATCCGGTAGAAGAATGTCGCGAATTATTATAAGTCATTATAGATATACTGAGAGCTAATTCCCATGATATATTTTGTGTGTCGCCTACAAGACATCTCATGGTGTCTTTTATTGTGGCGTGGACGCGTTCAACTCCTCCGTTTGATTGGGGAAATTGTGTAAGCGCCTCAGTTTTTTCGATATGTAATATATTGCATATTTTTTTCATGGCTTTAGAAATGAATTCCGCTCCTAAGTCTGAATGAACTCGTAGCGGTATTCCGAAGTGTTGACAATAATATAATAAAAGTTTAGAGACTTCAGTTGTTGATTTCTCTTTTAAAATGTATGCTGCGAGGAACTTCGTGAGTTCGTCTATAATAGTTAATACATAAATTTTGCGACTACGCTCGCCTATTTCGATTATATCGATATTGATTCGCTCTAATGGTTTTGTAGCGCTAGAGGTTATTATAAATGGCTGTGCCCAATTCCTACGGTCTATTTTATTTTTCTGACAAAAATCGCATGTGTTAATATATTCTTTGACTTCTTTATTTAAATTCGGCCATTCGTATCTCAGTTTTATTCGTCTAATGGTTTCATCAATACCCTTGTGGGCTGTGAACCTTGAATCGTGATAGTATGAAATAATTTTCTGGCGTTGTTCTATAGGCGGTGTTATTATTTGATTTGTTAGTTCGCAAATATTAAATACGAATTTCTTATCATGAAAGATGTAAGACAGTAATTGTTTCGCTAGGTCTACGTCGAACTCGCGTTCGTAGCGCGTCGTAGCGGGAATGTTTATATAAAGGTTATTGTTCTCTAAGTCTTGGTCTATCAATTGAAATTTTAAATTTATTAAAGTTGTATAAAAATTTAATATATCTTCGCAATGTGTGTGGTTATTTCCGTTATAACAGAAATAAAAAGTTCTATCTTTTGTGTCAGGATCTGGAAAAATTTCGACTTTATTTAATTCGGGTTTAAGGTCATTTAAGGACGATCCGAAATACGTAGAAAGTAACTTAAAGGTTTCATCTTGTTCATTTAAATTACACGGTAAAAATAATATAATATGTTTATGTTCATTATAAAAAATAGATTTTGTGAGCTCGATGATGTTCGATAGACCCTGCTCGTAGCTGTTGACGAAAGTTCTCCATGACATCACTATCGTCGATAAGGTTTATACACGGTCGAGATAAAGCGTCCGCGTTTTGATTTGTTTTACCGTGTTTATAAACTATTTTATATTCGTATTGTTCTAATTCTAATCGCCATCTTAATAATCGTGAGCCTGGGTCTTTTACTGAAAAGAGCCAAGTCAACGGTTGATGATCGGTAACTATAGGAAATTTTCTACCAAATAGGTATGGTCTAAAATGTTTTATTGACCATTTAATAGCCAAAAGTTCTCTTTCAATGGTAGAATAGCGTTGCTCTGTGTCGCTCAAGGTCCTAGAGGCGTACGCGACAGGTTTATTTTCGCCTAATTTACCTTGCTTACCTATAGCATATTGAGATGCGTCAGTTGTTAATATAAATTCTTTATTAAAATCAGGGTATTGTAGTATAGGAGCTGACGTTAATAATGTTTTACAGGTTTCCATTGCTTTATCGCATTCAGGAGTCCATATAAATTTTTCATTTTTCTTTAAAAGTTTAGTTAAAGGTTTAGTGATATTTGAAAAGTTTGGTATAAAACGTCTGTAATAACCTGCTAAGCCTAAAAATGCTTTAATTCACTTAGTATTTTTTGGTTGAGGAAATATTTTGACGGCTTTAATTTTATCAGGATTTGGCTTTATGCCTTCGTCCGATATTATGTGGCCAAGATAAGCTACTTCCTTTCTGAGGAATTCACACTTAACCGGTTGTAATTTTAAATTGTATTCGCGTAAATTTTTCAATACGTTTCTTAACTTTAAATCATGTTCTTCTAAGGAGGATGCGTTTATTATTATGTCATCTAAATAGACAAGACAGTGATCGCCACTGAGACCACTAAGTATATTATCCATGACTCTTTGAAATGTGGCTGGCGCATTTTTCAAACCGAAGGGCATCCGAGTGAACTCAAAATGACCTTCTTCTGTTGAAAAAGCTGTTTTCTCAGTGTCTTCCGGGTCGATTTCAATCTGATGGAACCCGCTCGCTAAATCGAGTGTTGAAAAATATTTTCTTTTCCCTAATTTATCTAGAATGTCTACTATGTTAGGTATAGGGTATTTATCACTTTTAGTAACTTCGTTGAGCTTACGGTAATCGATAACCATGCGCCACTTTATCTTACCGTTGGAGTCGGCATTTTTGGGGACTATCCAAATCGGTGAATTATACGGGCTATGGCTAGGTCTAATTATTTTTTGTGCTAATAAATTTTTTATTTGAGTTTTGACTTCCTTTTTGTGTACCTGAGGATACCGATAATTTTTCGTATACACTGGCGGTGAATCTCCAGTGTTTATGTTATGTTTAACTACATTGGAAAATGTAAATTTATCACCATCGAGGTAAAAATATGTCTTTAAAATCTTTAAAAATTTGCAAAATGTTTTCGCGTTCCTCTTTATTCATATGTGCCGTACGAATTAATTCTTTAATTTTTTGATTGCGATTTATGCTAGTATTTTGTTTTGTAGTAAATAAAAGTTCTCTTATCTCAACGTTTGAACCGTTCATTTCGGGTATCTTTATCTCAATATCCTTGAATGAAGTATTTATGCATGTTGTAAAGCCGATAAAGTTCTCGACTTTAATCAGTGACTCTGGAATTAATAATTTATTGAAGTGTAAAGAGCATTTTTCTATGATTACGTCTCCGTTTTCAATGTTAGATATTTTAACTGGAATTTTTTGTTCGGTGCGGGCTTTAATTAAGACAAAATTTTCGCGTGTAACTTGAATGTTATCTGGTAAAGATAATTTAATTTTGTTATCGTGCGTGTTTATCGACGCTTTGAATCTTTTTAGGAAATCAATGCCCATTATTCCGTCGTATGGAATATCTATTTGAACAACGTAAAATTTATGCGAAAGATTATTTGTTATAGGCAACTCTACGTATTCTGAGATTTCTAATTTTTGTTCGCATATTCCCTTTATTTGAATTTTTAACCATAAATGTTTTTAAGTTTTTAATTTGCGATGTTATTTTAGGAGAAATAGTACTGACGGCGGCGCCAGTGTCGACTAAAAATTTCATTGAGACATCGCCTACGAAATGTTTTATAAATAATAGTTTATTTAATTTTTCGCCTACAATATTATTTATGGCATATTTATTTTTATTTAAATTTCGAGCAGATTCATGAGGACTTCGGCCTCGTCTTCGGAGGACGGCTGCTCGGTCGTGTCCTCCGGCTCCTCGTTTAAAGAATTTATTGTTTTTTATCGTTAAATTATTTTTAGATTTATTACTTTTGCTGGGGCTCGGATGCAATTTCCTACAGAAGTCGATTGTATGCCCCTGCATTTTGCAATGCGTACAAAATCTATCACTTTTATTCGATATTCTATTATTATCGTTCGATTTATTATTTTGCACGTAACTCGAAGATTTTTGGACTGAATTACGATAATTAGATATTTGTCTATTCGTATTATACGTCTCAGAATTCCTACGTATATTATTGTTTTTATTGTAGAATTCGAGGGCTCGTTCCTCTTCTAGTGCAAATTTGAAAGCTTCGTCGGTCGTAGTAGGCCTACGGGATCTTGTGACATTATAAAAATGCGGATCTAACCCGACTAAGAAGTTATTAATTAGAAGCTTATCATATTCACTACATAAAATACCAGATTTGTCATTAATAATTTCTGTGTTTGATAAAAGCTCATTCTTTAAATTTTCGTCATATTCGACGAAACGCGCATCGGATCCTCTTTGCTTTGCGTGCTGAGTTTCCAATAAGATTACACTAAGGGTTCGACATTTATTAAAATGCGCATCTAATTCGTCTAAAAATCGATTTAGATCAGAGAAATTGCGTCTGTTAGCAAAACTAGCTGCTTTACCCTCTAATTGCGATATAGCTGCTGGTAATAATAATAATTTTTGTACACTGTTCGACAAATTTTGTGCTTGGCGACAGTTTCTTATAAAAATGTTTAAATTATTTGTATTTTCGCTAAATTTTGGTATAAGACTAAATAATTGATTTGTAGGTACCAAGGGATCTAGCTTCATGTCCAGGGCCTTTTGATGATGGCTGGCAGAGTCGTGGGCACCTGGTTTGGGATCGGTCGACATATTTTTGATTGTCTTGGATCGTAGATAAATTTTATTTAAAAATGGATACAAGGACTGTAAAAGAGAGCGAGGGAGATCCACACCCTAAAAGCACGAGAAAATATGAAAGACTTACCATGTCAATATCGACGTCTTCATTTGCCCCTCGTTGTATGCTGCAACGTTCGGATGGCACTTCGGCTGGGCTGCGGCTCATGCGGCGACGATGATTCTCTGAGAGTTTTATCGGAGAATTTTTTCGCGACGCGGGTGGGCGCAAGGGATCTTTCTGAAGCGATTCAAAAATGTCCTTTTTGCAACTTTGCGTATCCTACCGACTGCGCCAAAATGTTATATGCACGATCTTTAAAAGACTTTTAAAAAAAAACTTTTTATTAAAACAATACAATATTAGTTTTACTTTACATAGACTTAGCTTATTGTCTATCTTAAATAATAAGGAGACACGACCCCTAGTAAGGAGTCATGACTACTGTGTTATAGTGACTACTGTTTTATCACGACTACTGCGACGTTTCTAGGCGGACAGGGTGTATTTATTAAAAAGGTATGGTTACTTGTGAGGGTGTTGTAAGTACAGTGGCATCCTTGTTATATTCTTGGAGGAATAGATAAGTAAATATAATTATTATTTATCTTATGCAATAAAAAAGTTAAGGGAAGTATACGTCTTTTACATGAGTAGCCCAACAATTCTCTTTGGTATTTATTCTTTATATTATCAATATATAAATATGATTTGTATACTTTACCAGGGATTCAAAGACATCAGAGTCAAAAATAAATCGAAACATTGAAGGGCTGTACTGGCATTAGAAGCTGTACCTTTTGGTCCTTAGTCGTTTTATAATATAATGCTAACGTACCCTTGTGTAGGAAATGGTCGTTTCCTCCATTCCGTTTCATTTCGTGACTTATAAGTGGCTAATTCATCGAGTGGCATACTGTCGTCAGAATCACTGTTGTTTCAGCATTTTCACCATTTTCATCAGCCTTATCTTCTTGCTCGGTATCAGTGTCGTGCGGAGAATGAACTATATTTTTTCTTCTCTCAAATCCTCTTGCTGTTCGCTTTCAATCAAATCTTCCAGATCTAACTTCTCTTCTAGCCATCTCAACACGTTTTCTTCCATTCTGCGATCCATATTTAGCAATCTCGCCAGTGTATGTATGTGTCATGTCTGGTATGTGTATGTATTTTGTGTGTAATTCCTAACATGATTAAATTTTATTGAATTATTAAATATTTATTAAATTACTGCTGCTGGGATATATGGGATATTATAAATTAAACACAGCAAAATCGGTATATTGGTAGTGTAAAATAGGCCAACAAATTGCCTAATTTAAGATTAGTACTATATAACTTAAGTCGCTAATGTCGTCGTACCTTAACCTAAAATAAAATGATCCATTACACTGCTTATAATATACTCCTGTTAATATAAACCTAATCCTAAATTATTGCATCAAACTATGCATTTTCAGACTCTTTCTTACCAAAAGCAATGACACCAAGGCGTGCCATCTTAATGAGAACTGTACTTATGGCTGTTATAGTTAGAAAACCTGTTAGAGAACCAAATAAGGATGCATAAAATGATGGGTCTTGTACCATTGTGCTTAATATGTCTGTTGCTGTTTCTGCTTTTATTGACTTCATTGATGTTAATGTGCCTCTATATTCATATTCAAAGCTTAAGTTTTGTTTAATATAGGTATTGTTATTCTGCATTCTTTTTCCTTTGATATTTGTGTTATCTCATATATGTCATAATTACATGACAGGGTTGGTCTGTTCCATGTGCAGTTAGACTCATAATCCAGTGCCCCTTCTCTGTTTATGTTGAATGATGATATGACTGCCTTAGGTTGTTCTAAGCATCTTTCACAGGCATATATCATTGGTACTTCTATTTCACAGTGAGGTTTTTCTACTATAAGCTCCTTTAGTTCTATATTACCGAATGTTATTGATATATGACCTGAGAGACTCTTGGTTTATACATGATCCAATCTTCCCCATAAGTTGTCATTTTATTTATGTTTTCTATGTCAATTCTGTAAGGACTCTTATTCTTAAGTCGTCTTATAGCAGGCTCATTTGGTAAACATTTTGCAACGCAGCTGTCAGTGCTACAATCAGTGTTGTCTGTATGGAAGATTATATTATCACCCTTTCTATCAATTTGGAGGTCACCTATCATGTTAGATATAGGCATATTATGAGGGCTCACATCAACTGCATAATATGAGTTTTTGTATTCAACAATTGACTCTTTTATCATAGGCCTCTCATATGATGCAGAATTAATATATATAGGCATATGAGTCATCATATCACTAAGTATGTCATTTAAAACATACTTAGGATTGTTCGTGTTTAACACCACTTTTATAGATACCCCCTTGTAACTTATAGTCATTACACTGTGCCATAAGTTTGATACTGATTGATATACATCTGCCAAATTATCTAATTTAGGGGTTATTTCCCACCTATACCAGACACAGGAAACACCATGCGTACACATGCCATTGCAAGATACACTGGTGAAATGACAGCCATACCCATGTGGGTTTGTACTATTCTTCTCCAATGTATTAAGCATGTAACCATTTCCACATTCTGACCCGTACCAGCATTTACCAGATTCATAGCAGTTCCATGTCATATAGTTTGAGATGTCATAATCGGATGTTTGGTAAACTTTAATGTATCGTATTATATGATATAACCTGTCAACTTTATTGATTATCGTTCATTGTTAAGATCATTAAAGTATACAGTCTCACCATCCCCAATTATTAATGAGTATGTTGATAAGTCATAACATTTATTATTATAGCAGATTCGTCTATTACTTTTTAAATACAACATTTGGTCACATGAGTATGTGACACTTGGTAATGCTGCCATTATTGCTGTTGCTCTAACCATATTCATAGCTGGGTTATATCTGGGTCGTGGTGGTACTTCAGGGGTCAGCATTATAACTCTTGCCTCTGATCTAGCTAGCAATAAATAAATTTATTTGGCATGATCTGATCTGTTGTATAATATCTCTGAATATATTTCAACACTTTCTGGGTTGGTCCCTGTCAGTTCTAGCCTTTTTCTCTTTACCTCATCCATTATTGTTATATTGATGTATTGATTGGTCTGAACTTGACTTCACGGTTTGAACCTGTAATTATATTATGTCTCCTTATCCTTTGTGCCCTATTCCTATCAGATCTCATTATGAAATATACTATGGTTGATAAAATTATCGCAGTTATCCTCTTCCTGTATATTATCAGGCATAATAGATATATAATAAGTGATATCAGTACTGATATTATAATTCCTAATACTATAGGAACAGCATCACTTTTACATTTAACATTGTAATATATTGATTATAAGCACAGTAATTCCCACAGGTGGCACAGTCAAAAAATGATATAATATCCCCAGAATTCACAGAATCACAATCCCATTTAACCAGTCCAAACATTAGCGGTGTAACACTAACCTATGGAAGTTGTTCAGTGTTGTTGTATTCATAAGTTTGCTCATATAATGCATTTCTTAAAACTCTCTATAGTTATCTCACCGTTTTCCACTGTAACTTTCCCCCTAGTGCAAAGCCGCTGACCATGTACCATAGTAAAAGTATAATGTATATAATGTTAGTCATATTGACAAATCCCTGCTTGCTGCTGCTGCAGCAAATTGTTAAATTTTCTTAACATGCGATGACGTTTGGTGATCGAAAATTTATATTGTTTTGCATGAAAGAGGGCTTTTTTTTATTAAATATCTAGGTATCATTCTTATCAGTTTTTCTATTTCTATTTTTTCATTTGCCACATCTATTTTTATATCTTTGGTCCTAATGTAATTGCCGAAAAAAGAATGCCATTGCCAGCTCTTTTTTGTCTTGTTAGCTTAGAAGATATGAAAACTTATAATTTACAATAAATTAAAACTACAATATTAATAATTTATTCCATTTTTAGGGCTCAGTAAAATGATATTTAGGGCTCAGTAAAAATATATATGTGTTACTGATGGGTATACCTGGTTCATTATTTTAAACACAAGAATGCACTGTGTTACTTGATGATGCATTGTTCTCGGATACCCAAGAGTTGTATTCCGTATTAATTCCTGCTCGTTTCAGACTTCTCCGATAACACAATGTTATCGGAGAAGTCTTCGCCGCATTGTGCTGCGATTGAATCGGTGCTTGTGTGGTGTAACTCTACTTAATGCATCGGCTACATAATTTTCCTTACCTTTTACACACAACTTTTGATTTGATTCTTCTAATTTAGATTACCAAATTAACGCTTTATGATCGGTTCTTAATATAAATCTCCTACCATAAATATAGGGTCTAAATTGATTTAATGCAACAAAATACCTAATAATTATTTTTCTGTTGTGTTATATTTTTGCTCGGTATCGCTTAATGTACGCGAATATCATCAAATCGTACAGATCGTATTAGGAAACGAAATCGATTTATAGACATTGTGAGATGAACCAGCTCGAAGCCCGTTCCAATAGTTGTCCCTTAGGCTTTAAGATTTTGACGTCCTGATCTATTGACACCGATGACTATGAGTGTTATATGCACGATCTTTAAAAGACTTTAAAAAAAATCCTTTTATTAAAACAATACAATACTAGTTTTACTTTACATAAACTTAGCTTATTGTCTATCTTAAATAATAAGGAAACACGATCCCTAGTAAGGAGTCAAGACTACTGTGTTATAGTGACTACTGTTTTATCACGACTACTGCGACGTATCTAGGCGGACAGGGTGTATTTATTAAAAAGGTATGGTTACTTGTGAGGGTGTTGTACGTACAGTGGCATCATATGTGTGCGCAACTAGATAACAAGGAATACTATGGGACATTGTATAAGTTTTTAGAATCCATTAAATATCTAATCAATGTCCCTTGTTATAAACAATGAGTTCCTTGTTATATTCTTGGAGGAATAGATAAGTAAATATAATTATTATTTATCTTATGCAATTAAAAAGTTAAGGGAAGTATACATCTTTTACACCCCCCGTCTTAGATTGGAAATTATACTCAAAAAGGACCTGAGTATTTTCCAACAACAATTACTTTAAAGGCTTTTTTTACTTTAATTATTATATGGAAATTCTAAAAGTAATTAAAATTTTCAAATATTTATAAAAAAAAATAGGGATTTCGTGGTTTCTTTACATGAGGTATTAATTTTTTTTATTAAAAGAAAAAATAATATAAACTATGAGTACACAATTAAAATTTAAAAGGATACATAATCAATTATTTGTCGTTAAGAAGAAATAATTAAATTACGAATATTTAAAAGAAATTACTATTATTCAGAATAATTGATTATATATATATATATATTTTATTCTTAAAAATAATGGTTAAATGAGTTAATATATCAAAATTTTAATTAAATCTAATATTACATAACATAAAAATAAACATTTTAGTTTGTAATATTATTCCTTATTTACTAAGTACAACAGAACTACTTAATTTTGTGCAAATATTGAACATTTAATCATTTGATTAAATATAAATTATATAAAATAAAAGAAAAATTATTAGTAATCGTTTGCAACTAAATTTAAGAAATTAAAATGATTTAATTTTTTAAAGCGTGACACTATTGTTTACAGGTTTTCAGGGATTCTATGAGTGACGGTAGAATAATGGGGTTCACAGGGAGCTTCTCTGCTTTCCTGGTGTTGCTGCATCTCGATGTTTTCACTGCGATGACGTTGTCTACCAGGACATCTCAAGGAGTGACAAAATCCAGGTACAAATTCTTCTTGGGCTATGCAGCAGCAGCGATATATTACGTAGCCAATTACACAAACGGCAATTATGTATAATAATATGGAGTTTTGTTGCAACTCAGTTTTGTAAGACACTCGGTTTAATTCTTGTTTTATATCTGTCATTTGCTGGGCTTCCGCTTTGAGGTCGTCTAATTTTGCATGGTTGTAGTTTTACTGGTTTTATTTCGACTACAGGTAATTTATTCACAAGAGGATACTTGTACAATTCTTCTATTATAACTATTTTTATTTCAGGTAATTCCAATTGTGTTTTCACTACGCCTTCGCCGTGGAGTTTGGTACTTTGCAGAGTAGCGGTGCAGTATTCATTTAAGGTGAGGATACCGGCACCTTGGAAGTTGATTGTAGTAAAGTTCGATTGACATCCCTCGACAATATTGATAGGGTTTGTGAATAGTAATAACCATTTTTTTTTCGCTAGCCGATGTATAATTTTAAAGTTTCCTTTTGTTGACATGATATTACATAATTCGCTGTATTTTGATTTATCTTGATGTAAAATACTAGTTTCGCAAATTGGATCAGCATTTTCGTCTTGAATGATTAGTGATTTGCAAACGTATTTATTCTCGTCGTAATGTTTGCACGTCGATAGTTCATCTAGGGTTACATAGAACCTTCTATCTCTGGTTAAGCCTACATACTTGCTCTGAACTAATAGGGTGTGATATAAGGAGGATTGGTTATCTTTTTTGGGGAGGGATAGTACTTGGTAACCCACAAAACAATCCTCGTCTACAAGAGGTATTTCTAGAATTGAAACTAAAGTTAAATCTTCTAAATACGCGTTAAGATTACTGATTTTAATTAAATTATGAATATTGCTAAAACTTGGTATTTCTATAAATTTACCAGAATCTGGACTTTTAACTAATTCCCTTACTAAATTACTGTAATTTATTACATTTGCAGGTAATGTTCCAGACAAAGCGGATTCGATGGCGTTCATCAGTTCATCAACTTTAGAATTAATTAACATTAAATTATCTATGACAAAATATTCATATAATTCGAAAATTGTTTCATGTTGTTTTATTTCCTGAATTTCATTCCTATTTTCCTGTACGTATTTCTGTATCTTAAGCATATTAAAATTTATTACGCGTTCATTATATAATATTGAGTTAATAGTTTTATTAAAGGAAGCGATAACGGACGTTGTTACTTGCATTTGTTTAGTAACGAGATTTTTAACAGTTTCGCCATTTTTCTCGACGTTTCTGATTACGTCATTTATTCTTCTTCTGTCGTCGTTATCCATGGTACCAAAAAGTATTCTAAGTACTGACCCTAAGGGATTTATAAGACCTCTTTTAGCTTTTTGTTGCTTCTCGGTATTTTTTGTTGGCAGGCAATTAATTTTTGATTCGATATCTTTAGATAAGGTTCTAACTAAAGCTTGCCAATGTAAAGTTTCGTTACTTTTTTTCGCGGCTCTTTCAAAGTTTTGGAATTCTAATATAATTGGTTTAAGTCTTTCGAAGGCTGAGATTACTCCATTATAATTTCTGTATGTGATTAATTTCCATGCATTATTCGAGTTGTATAAGTCTCCTATAGGATTTAAGAACAATCCTGGGTTTACTTCCAGCTTCGTTACGTTCCCATGGACGAAGTAGACGGTTGCACATCTGGAATATAACGACGAAAATAAGGTCGAATATTATCTATTAATACGGTTAAAAGTTTATTACGGTCGATTAACAAAGTCGCGGTTCTAGAAGTTAATTTGGTTATTTTAAATGGTCCAGTCCATCTTATTCTATTCTATCTTATAGTACCCGTTTTCTTTTTATCATTGTATAAAATTAAATCGTTAACTTTGTATGTGTGTGTTTTTCGTTTGCTATTCACTCTAGCTAAACTACGTTCTTTACTTTTAATATTGGTTTCAATCGCTAATTTATGTAATTTGTTTAGTTTCGTAGTTAATGTTTTATAATAAAAATCTGTCGTTTTGTCCGGGTTCACCTTTCTTAGATGGTCGCGAGTTTCACCGTACATTAGTTCGAACGGCGTAAATCCGGTAGAAGAATGTCGCGAATTATTATAAGTCATTATAGATATACTGAGAGCTAATTCCCATGATATATTTTGTGTGTCGCCTACAAGACATCTCATGGTGTCTTTTATTGTGGCGTGGACGCGTTCAACTCCTCCGTTTGATTGGGGAAATTGTGTAAGCGCCTCAGTTTTTTCGATATGTAATATATTGCATATTTTTTTCATGGCTTTAGAAATGAATTCCGCTCCTAAGTCTGAATGAACTCGTAGCGGTATTCCGAAGTGTTGACAATAATATAATAAAAGTTTAGAGACTTCAGTTGTTGATTTCTCTTTTAAAATGTATGCTGCGAGGAACTTCGTGAGTTCGTCTATAATAGTTAATACATAAATTTTGCGACTACGCTCGCCTATTTCGATTATATCGATATTGATTCGCTCTAATGGTTTTGTAGCGCTAGAGGTTATTATAAATGGCTGTGCCCAATTCCTACGGTCTATTTTATTTTTCTGACAAAAATCGCATGTGTTAATATATTCTTTGACTTCTTTATTTAAATTCGGCCATTCGTATCTCAGTTTTATTCGTCTAATGGTTTCATCAATACCCTTGTGGGCTGTGAACCTTGAATCGTGATAGTATGAAATAATTTTCTGGCGTTGTTCTATAGGCGGTGTTATTATTTGATTTGTTAGTTCGCAAATATTAAATACGAATTTCTTATCATGAAAGATGTAAGACAGTAATTGTTTCGCTAGGTCTACGTCGAACTCGCGTTCGTAGCGCGTCGTAGCGGGAATGTTTATATAAAGGTTATTGTTCTCTAAGTCTTGGTCTATCAATTGAAATTTTAAATTTATTAAAGTTGTATAAAAATTTAATATATCTTCGCAATGTGTGTGGTTATTTCCGTTATAACAGAAATAAAAAGTTCTATCTTTTGTGTCAGGATCTGGAAAAATTTCGACTTTATTTAATTCGGGTTTAAGGTCATTTAAGGACGATCCGAAATACGTAGAAAGTAACTTAAAGGTTTCATCTTGTTCATTTAAATTACACGGTAAAAATAATATAATATGTTTATGTTCATTATAAAAAATAGATTTTGTGAGCTCGATGATGTTCGATAGACCCTGCTCGTAGCTGTTGACGAAAGTTCTCCATGACATCACTATCGTCGATAAGGTTTATACACGGTCGAGATAAAGCGTCCGCGTTTTGATTTGTTTTACCGTGTTTATAAACTATTTTATATTCGTATTGTTCTAATTCTAATCGCCATCTTAATAATCGTGAGCCTGGGTCTTTTACTGAAAAGAGCCAAGTCAACGGTTGATGATCGGTAACTATAGGAAATTTTCTACCAAATAGGTATGGTCTAAAATGTTTTATTGACCATTTAATAGCCAAAAGTTCTCTTTCAATGGTAGAATAGCGTTGCTCTGTGTCGCTCAAGGTCCTAGAGGCGTACGCGACAGGTTTATTTTCGCCTAATTTACCTTGCTTACCTATAGCATATTGAGATGCGTCAGTTGTTAATATAAATTCTTTATTAAAATCAGGGTATTGTAGTATAGGAGCTGACGTTAATAATGTTTTACAGGTTTCCATTGCTTTATCGCATTCAGGAGTCCATATAAATTTTTCATTTTTCTTTAAAAGTTTAGTTAAAGGTTTAGTGATATTTGAAAAGTTTGGTATAAAACGTCTGTAATAACCTGCTAAGCCTAAAAATGCTTTAATTCACTTAGTATTTTTTGGTTGAGGAAATATTTTGACGGCTTTAATTTTATCAGGATTTGGCTTTATGCCTTCGTCCGATATTATGTGGCCAAGATAAGCTACTTCCTTTCTGAGGAATTCACACTTATCCGGTTGTAATTTTAAATTGTATTCGCGTAAATTTTTCAATACGTTTCTTAACTTTAAATCATGTTCTTCTAAGGAGGATGCGTTTATTATTATGTCATCTAAATAGACAAGACAGTGATCGCCACTGAGACCACTAAGTATATTATCCATGACTCTTTGAAATGTGGCTGGCGCATTTTTCAAACCGAAGGGCATCCGAGTGAACTCAAAATGACCTTCTTCTGTTGAAAAAGCTGTTTTCTCAGTGTCTTCCGGGTCGATTTCAATCTGATGGAACCCGCTCGCTAAATCGAGTGTTGAAAAATATTTTCTTTTCCCTAATTTATCTAGAATGTCTACTATGTTAGGTATAGGGTATTTATCACTTTTAGTAACTTCGTTGAGCTTACGGTAATCGATAACCATGCGCCACTTTATCTTACCGTTGGAGTCGGCATTTTTGGGGACTATCCAAATCGGTGAATTATACGGGCTATGGCTAGGTCTAATTATTTTTTGTGCTAATAAATTTTTTATTTGAGTTTTGACTTCCTTTTTGTGTACCTGAGGATACCGATAATTTTTCGTATACACTGGCGGTGAATCTCCAGTGTTTATGTTATGTTTAACTACATTGGAAAATGTAAATTTATCACCATCGAGGTAAAAATATGTCTTTAAAATCTTTAAAAATTTGCAAAATGTTTTCGCGTTCCTCTTTATTCATATGTGCCGTACGAATTAATTCTTTAATTTTTTGATTGCGATTTATGCTAGTATTTTGTTTTGTAGTAAATAAAAGTTCTCTTATCTCAACGTTTGAACCGTTCATTTCGGGTATCTTTATCTCAATATCCTTGAATGAAGTATTTATGCATGTTGTAAAGCCGATAAAGTTCTCGACTTTAATCAGTGACTCTGGAATTAATAATTTATTGAAGTGTAAAGAGCATTTTTCTATGATTACGTCTCCGTTTTCAATGTTAGATATTTTAACTGGAATTTTTTGTTCGGTGCGGGCTTTAATTAAGACAAAATTTTCGCGTGTAACTTGAATGTTATCTGGTAAAGATAATTTAATTTTGTTATCGTGCGTGTTTATCGACGCTTTGAATCTTTTTAGGAAATCAATGCCCATTATTCCGTCGTATGGAATATCTATTTGAACAACGTAAAATTTATGCGAAAGATTATTTGTTATAGGCAACTCTACGTATTCTGAGATTTCTAATTTTTGTTCGCATATTCCCTTTATTTGAATTTTTAACCATAAATGTTTTTAAGTTTTTAATTTGCGATGTTATTTTAGGAGAAATAGTACTGACGGCGGCGCCAGTGTCGACTAAAAATTTCATTGAGACATCGCCTACGAAATGTTTTATAAATAATAGTTTATTTAATTTTTCGCCTACAATATTATTTATGGCATATTTATTTTTATTTAAATTTCGAGCAGATTCATGAGGACTTCGGCCTCGTCTTCGGAGGACGGCTGCTCGGTCGTGTCCTCCGGCTCCTCGTTTAAAGAATTTATTGTTTTTTATCGTTAAATTATTTTTAGATTTATTACTTTTGCTGGGGCTCGGATGCAATTTCCTACAGAAGTCGATTGTATGCCCCTGCATTTTGCAATGCGTACAAAATCTATCACTTTTATTCGATATTCTATTATTATCGTTCGATTTATTATTTTGCACGTAACTCGAAGATTTTTGGACTGAATTACGATAATTAGATGTTTGTCTATTCGTATTATACGTCTCAGAATTCCTACGTATATTATTGTTTTTATTGTAGAATTCGAGGGCTCGTTCCTCTTCTAGTGCAAATTTGAAAGCTTCGTCGGTCGTAGTAGGCCTACGGGATCTTGTGACATTATAAAAATGCGGATCTAACCCGACTAAGAAGTTATTAATTAGAAGCTTATCATATTCACTACATAAAATACCAGATTTGTCATTAATAATTTCTGTGTTTGATAAAAGCTCATTCTTTAAATTTTCGTCATATTCGACGAAACGCGCATCGGATCCTCTTTGCTTTGCGTGCTGAGTTTCCAATAAGATTACACTAAGGGTTCGACATTTATTAAAATGCGCATCTAATTCGTCTAAAAATCGATTTAGATCAGAGAAATTGCGTCTGTTAGCAAAACTAGCTGCTTTACCCTCTAATTGCGATATAGCTGCTGGTAATAATAATAATTTTTGTACACTGTTCGACAAATTTTGTGCTTGGCGACAGTTTCTTATAAAAATGTTTAAATTATTTGTATTTTCGCTAAATTTTGGTATAAGACTAAATAATTGATTTGTAGGTACCAAGGGATCTAGCTTCATGTCCAGGGCCTTTTGATGATGGCTGGCAGAGTCGTGGGCACCTGGTTTGGGATCGGTCGACATATTTTTGATTGTCTTGGATCGTAGATAAATTTTATTTAAAAATGGATACAAGGACTGTAAAAGAGAGCGAGGGAGATCCACACCCTAAAAGCACGAGAAAATATGAAAGACTTACCATGTCAATATCGACGTCTTCATTTGCCCCTCGTTGTATGCTGCAACGTTCGGATGGCACTTCGGCTGGGCTGCGGCTCATGCGGCGACGATGATTCTCTGAGAGTTTTATCGGAGAATTTTTTCGCGACGCGGGTGGGCGCAAGGGATCTTTCTGAAGCGATTCAAAAATGTCCTTTTTGCAACTTTGCGTATCCTACCGACTGCGCCAAAATGTTATATGCACGATCTTTAAAAGACTTTTAAAAAAAATCTTTTTATTAACTCTTATTTTTATTACTCAGTCGGCTCACTCTACACATTCTGCTCATTCTACTCATGATATTTGCAAAAGCCTGGAAAGATTCTGGGAGTCGGAAGAACCCCAGCCTCGTTCTGCTCATTCAAACCGGCTACACGAGCAATGTGAACACATATTCAGCTCAACCACCATTCGTGACGATTCAGGCCGTTACATGGTGACTCTTCCCATCTTATCAGATGCACCCGTATTAGGTAGTACTCATGCTATTGCTCTACGTAGATTTCTCAATCTAGAAAAACGGTTGCAATCCGATCACACATTGCGACAAAAATATATAGAATTCATGAACGAATACATAAACTTAGGACACATGACACCGTGTCATCCGTCTACATTTACTCATAAACCTCATTATTATATTCCTCATCATGGCGTGTTCAAATCAGGTACTGACAAACTCCGCACAGTATTTGATGGCAGTTGTAAGTCATCCAATGGAGTCAGTTTAAACGATTGCCTGCACACAGGTCCAGCACTTCAACGAGACATTGTAGATATTATTATATCATTCCGCGCACATCGTATAGTATTCAGCACTGACATAAAAATGATGTTTAGAAATATTCTCTTAAGACCAGACCAAAGACACTATCAGCTCATACTCTGGCGATCGTCTCCAGATCGACCTCTGCTCACATATGCACTCAACACTGTTACATACGGATTGCGCTCAAGTCCATATCATGCTATCCGCACATTATTACAATTAGCTGAAGATGAAGGTCATCGCTATCCTCAGGCTGCCGAAATTTTGCGTAAATTTGTTTTCGTGGATGATGTACTTTGCGGCCATGACACCATAGAAGAAGCATCAGCACTCCAAACTCAGCTCATTGATTTGTTATCACTCGGTGGATTTAAACTTAGTAAATGGACATCAAACACACCTCAGCTCTTGCAAAGATTTCCAGACGATCAATGCGAAATGCCTAAAGACTTTGACATCAGCGCAGAGTCTCCATCAATTAAGGTTTTGGGTATTAGATGGATTCCCCAGTCTGATGAATTTACATATCACATCTCATTACCACCAGTTACCCACATTACAAAACGTTCAATTCTTAGCACAGTAGCTTCTCTCTATGACCCAAACGGTTGGGTTACACCCGTCATATTCCGCGCAAAAATACTTCTTCAAAGGTTATGGTTAACTAAATTGGACTGGGACGATCCCACTCCAAATAATATTACAGATGATTGGCAGCGCATCTATCATGATCTTCCGCACATCTCAGATATACATTTTCCCAGACATATCGCTCCACACAAATTCAAATCAACATACTCACTTCACGGATTCGCAGATGCTTCGGAAAGCGGTTTTGCTGCAGTGATATATTTACAAGAATCAGCTCACAACGGATCTGTTAACGTTCACCTCATAATTGCTAAATCTAAAGTCGCACCGATTAAAAATAAACTCACAGTCCCCAAATTAGAGTTGTCTGCTGCAACTCTATTATCTCAGCTCATGTTGCGTGTCTCCCAACAATTGTCTGCTCATCTCACAATTACACATCACATTTGTTGGTCAGATAGTACCATAGTGCTTGCATGGATAAAAACTCCGCCCCATCGTTTACAAACATTTGAATCAATTAGAGTAACAAAAATTAACTCAAATTCACTCACACTTAAGTGGCGTCATGTACCTTCCAAATTAAATCCTGCTGACTGTGCAAGCAGAGGATTATCAGCTCAAGCTCTCAAGCCGCTCATGATTTATGGTGGTCTCCTCCTTGGCTCAAATTGCCAGAGGATACCTGGCCCAAGATGCCTTCAGCTCATACTCGACAAGACTTGCCAGGGCTCAAACCAAAATACGTACCATGCAATTTCTCGATACCCGGTGTCGATAGTGATCTGCTCACTCGCTTCAGCTCTTTAGAAAAACTAACTGGTGTCACTGCCTACATGAGGCGATTCATTCGTAACTGTAAACTAAATTCAAACTCGCGACAACTAGGCCCTCTAACTGTAAGTGAACGTAGAGAAGCATTACTTTTCTGGATCCGCTCTGTACAGCAAAATGCATTCGCAGAAGATATTCACCGCCTGCAAACCGATAGAATCTGCACAGTACGACTACGTCTGTCGCCTTTTACGCAGGACGGTCTCCTCAGAGTAGGAGGTAGACTCACTCGTTCGGAACTCACATACGATGCTCAACACCCATTCATTTTGCCTAGTTCTAGTCCGCTCGTAGACCTCATAATAGATCACTATCATCGCATACACTGCCACCCTGGCACGGACACGCTACATGCTATTTTACGTCAGCAATTTTGGATATTATCTGCCCGCCGCATTATAAGGCACAGAACGTTTAAATGCATAAGATGTTTCCGTTGCCGCGCTCAGAACGAAGTACCTATCATGGCTGACCTGCCAGCTGATAGAGTCATACCTCAGCCCGTATTTAGTCACGTATCAACAGATTTCGCCGGACCGTTTCTGCTCAAATCAAGTCAATTACGTAATGCTAAGTTAATTAAGGGATATTTTTGCATATTTGTTTGCCTCACTACAAAGGCGGTTCACTTAGAACCAGTCTCATCGCTCACTGCCGAAGCGTTTATTGCAACATTACAAAGGTTCTGCTCACGTCGAGGACTTCCGGTATTGATACGTTCGGATTGTGGCACAAATTATGTAGGAGCTAGGAATCATCTACTAGAGGTACAACAATTTCTCAATGACAATAACGACGCCATTTCTCATAAACTCTCAACTCAAAATATAACTTGGTTACTCAATCCGCCTAAAGCCCCATGGATGGGAGGTATCCATGAGATTAATGTTAAATCCACAAAGCAACTTCTATACCGTGTTATCGGTGAGCAACACCTCACTTTCGAGGAATTCTTAACTCTGCTCACTAGAATCGAAGCTGTGTTAAACTCTCGGCCCATCAGTCCACTTTCGTCCGATCCCACGGACTATCAGCCCCTTACTGCTGGCCACTTTCTCATTGGCCGTCCGCTCACAGCTCTCCCCGAGCTGACTCTAGATGAAAGAGTAATATCTCCGCTCAAACGCTTTCAGCTCATTCAATCACTCTCTCAGCGCTTTTGGAACCTTTGGACCAAGTCCTACCTCCATACCCTTCAAATCCGCTCCAAATGGCTTTCCTCTTCCTCTCCACCCAAAATTGGAGAACTGGTTCTGCTCAAGGAGGACAATTTGCCTCCTCTACAATGGAAGATGGGAAGAATCTCATGTCTGCTACCTGGGAAGGATGGAGTCATCAGAGTTGTGGACTTGGACACGACTCAAGGCCAGCTGCGGAGGCCTGTCGGCAAGATTGCCCGGCTCCCACTGGATTCTGCTCAGGATGGGGCTCAGCTCGCCGCCTGTGCGGGCCCCCCAGGATGTTCGCGCCAACACTAGCGCGATGTTTAGAATAAACACAAAGGACATCACTACGTGATGTATGGCCGACCGAAAGGGGCGCTGTCAGAGAGTGACGAACACTTGCATTTAGATCCCCTTCCGCGCCGGATGCATTTTCAGCTCATCCCGAAACCTAGTGAACGCGAACGCGTGTGCGCATATTTATTTGTGCTCGTTAATATAATACCAAATTCGCCGGCGAACCGCGATAAATCTATCGATAATCCGCTCAACAGCTGTGTAGTGTAGTGAGAAGAAACCTCCGCCCAGATACAGAACCACCAGCTCAACAATAAGGTCAGTCCCAGATTTCTCCAGCCCTCACATTAACCTATATACCTACTTCCCTCAGCTCAAAGTCGTATGTGTAAGTTCCTAGCTTACACACATAGTTTTCGATATCTGAGCGCATAGATTTCCAATAGTAAGATGATTTTATACGATTTAGCATTCTTTTCATACCAGGATGTCCCGCTATAGGAGAGTCATGATTTTCTTTTAATAATTGTGGAATTTCAGCAGGAGTAGGGTAAATTATTTGATTTTTGTATATATGTATTTTTAAGTTAGTATTATGGAATATATAAGACATCATATCGTAAATCTTTGTATAGCTTATTTTGGAAAATGGTTCCGTAAAGTCTGAAATAGCTAAATCATTATATTTTGACGAGTTTTGATCTAATATTAAATCACGCAGTTTTATTAATAATTTATAAATATTTTTATAGTTCGTTTCATCAAAATGGCGCATTGTAATCGCTTACCGCCGCCTTAATGACATCACGGTAAATGAGACCTTTCCTATCCCGTTAATTACATATATTTTAGATCAGTTAGGTCATTCAAAGTATGTAAACCCTTGACTTAGTTTCAGGCTTCCATCAAATAAAATTAAATCCTGTTAAGTTACGGTTTAAAGAGCGGTAATCGATGTAACTTAACTGTTTGTAAGGTATTGTAGATTAGATTGAGTCAGGGAAAAGGTGTGCCAGAGTATGGAGAATACCTCTGGACCCCTCAGCTAAAGTGACAATATCTCCTTGTTCGTGTCTAATGGTTGGATAATGACTGAGTACGTGCATCATCTTTGAAGCTGCTGTGCTAATCTTTCCTATAGGTCGAAAGATATGGTGTATGTACTTGATCCAAATTGGAAATGAATTTAGGTTCATGGGTTGGAGGTTATTCGGTCTGAATAAGAAATGAACCTTGGGTCGGGATAATATCAAGAAGATAGTGACACTCATCACTTTTTTGGTTCTTATATAATATTCGATCCGAAAAAGGGGTTAATGACCCGGTAATGTCATTTATCATCCCTTTCAGATCTCTCCAAACTAAGATGGCATCGTTTTCTTCATATGGTACTTCTACCGATAGTCGACTGCGTTCGTCCCGAGCTAACTTTTTAATCTATACAACTGTTGTCTCTCCTCCCAAACTAGGGATTCTTCTTATACCTATCCTCTGGATCTTTGACAGATTCTTCCTTCTCTTAAATTAATATAATAGAAAACTGCGCCACCAATAGGAGTGATTTGATACATTGTCACTACGAAAGAAAGTGAAAGTTGTGGCCTTAAAGAACAATTCCAAGTTATTGTTAATGTGCTCTTTGACTCCAATTGAAAGAGATCTTGATAAACCAGATACCTGGGTGGTACTTGAATGTTTCGTAATTGGTAATGATAAAATTAAGGAAATTTTATTCGGTCTGTCACTATTCATTGTCAAATAAGCAAGATGATCAAAGAATGGTTTTGGGTACTCTGAGCTCTCCCCTATTATAAAATCCCTTAACTGTTTACTGGATTGTAAAGCCCCGACTAAGAGATAATTGATGTCACAAGAGCGGTATTCAGACATGTAATTACTGCTCATCCTCTCGGACATGCCCTCTGTCTTTGAATTTCCGTAAGCCTCTCGTGCATCGTGTGAGTCTTCCTCGTGTGGTCGTGATTGGGATAGTCTTCTGCCAATAGATACTGACATGGATAAATAACAAATTCTGATACATGGAGACAAGTCTGTCGCTGATAAATGTGGAGCATGAAGGTCCACCATCATCTTGGATCGATAATCCATTCGATCTTTATCCAGTGATATTGGCTGGTTTAGTATTAAGAATGTACAATTTTTACAGTCAAGAGGTATGGCGTAGGTATCATAAATCCGAAATCCTCTAATTGATTTCTCGGTAGTGTAGTTTTGAATAAAAAGGAATATCTCCTGGAAGAATAAATTATAGTCCTCATTTCATCTAAGAGCTCTTCTAGTTCTTCTAGCTCTAGTTGGTTGGTGTTTATCGTAATATGGGTCGCTAAGTTTGTTGTAAGAGAATAGAGGGCTGACCGTTTTTGTGATGAAGCTTTAAATCTATGCTCGTAACTCCCTCCATAGTTCTTTCCACACCAGTCTTCTAATGGAGTAATTTGAAAAAGGTCATTGGGAAACTTAGTATGGAAACCATACCCACGGCGGACACAAACGAAATATATCAGAGTATATAAATATATCATATGGCTCTGATTTACTATGGCATTAGTCACATTAATGTGATCCACGGGAATCTTGAAAAATTCAAGTGTTATAAACTGATATAGGGAAGATGAATAAAACGCTAATTCATTCATTTATTTTTATTCTATTTCATCCAAATCAAGCATCAGATCATTTAAAAAGGCAGCGGGTGCGTCTGTTGCTTCTTGATGTCTGGTCCAAAATAGATAATAAACTACGCTAGCCATATGGGCGCAGCTCCCGACAGTGCGGCGGCCGTGTATACATGAGTATTCTTCTATTCTTTGTCTTCCGTGTCGTGTTGGGCTTAACAAAATATATGTATAGTACTGTTTCATTCGAATATGACTGGATTCGCCCTCTGATCAATATCTTATTATTAATTAAATGTTGGTGCCGATACAATTCTATGATATAATCCCCGTTTGGTCGTATGTGCTCGTGACAATAAGACCTTGCAATTCTCAAATGGTATGAGCCCAACGTGAATAAGATTAAATCTTCAAAGCTCAGCTGTGGAAAATCCTCAAATTCTGGACTGTTTCCATCTAGAGGCGCGAATGCTACTCTTTGTCTATTCAAGTTATTTGTTGATACGTATTCAGCCAACTCATTTTCTCCATTTATATTTTGATTTATTATATCCATAAACTGCTCGGCGTATATATTATCTTCGTATGGCCGCCGAGTAGCATTGATAATTGCCGCGGTTATTTTAAAATCAGTCATCATATTTCGCATAGCAACATTAAAATATGTGTAATCGAAATATTTTAAAATCTTTCTTAAATCGTCCATTAATTGTTTCGATCACCCAACGGCACGTTGTAATTAACCTAGTTTTGTTAGCGTCAGGTGTATATAACTGTTCTCCTCTTCCTCTAGTTGGCGGCATGTAGGGATTATATCCACGTTCTTCAATAGCAGGGATTGAATCCCGAAAGCCACGGTCCAGTAGAAACACGTCGTTAGGTCTAAGATACCAATGCCAAGCTGAGTTTTCTCGCATCAGGCTGCGCATAATAGTTGCATCCGAAGTAGTCACTGAATACGGTCCTACGACTTCTATTATATAACCGTCTGTACATACGACAAGAAAAGGCTTTACCAGGTTGCGGAATTTGTGAAGGCTGTAGGTTTTTCTTTGGAATAGGAAATTCGCACTCTTCTGAAGGTAAATATATGTTCCGTCGAATACAAGAACGGCTGCCGGTTCATTTTGGCTCCCACCAAAAATATGGGTTGGGATACGAAGATTTCTTGCCACCATTTCTTCTCTGGTTATATGATTTAAGCCCAGGTAACGTGGAACAAAATCTTCAGTCAAGCATTCCCTCGCTATTTTTAACTTCCTCTCTAATGTTCTTCTAGATATTTGGAATTTCGTAGCTAAGCGCTCATCAGATTGACCAGTTCTTACTTTAGTCAAATAAATTCCTAAAATGGTAGCAGGACGATCATACCTGTAACGAAGAGACGGTGTTTGTTCTAAAATAGTCCTAAACTGATTTTTATATAAAGCTGTCCAAAAATGGAAGTGGTTGTCATCAATTGTTTCAATATTTTCAAAATCCATTTCAGACATGCTTTCTAATCCCCATTTATACAAGTTGATTATGTCAAGTACATGAACATTATTAAAACTTTCATGTGTTGTCGGGGCATTTACAAGTTCTTCCCAATCACTTTAAACTAAATGAGGGTGGCAAACTCTAGCAAGTTCCGGTATATACAAATTGTGATTGTGCAACAGATAGAACTTGGCGTAGGTTGGCACACGATGTGTAGTCATACCTCTGCAGTTTAGAAATATACAGCGTCTCGCTGTATTTGATACACGTCTATATCCAGTAACAGTAATAAAACCAGGACCTTGTTGATCCCCGACTTCTATTTGTTGGACCGCCACCGCCTCTCCAACTTCTTGAATTGCACCTTCTTGTACTGGCTGGGGTGGCACATCATCTGATTGCTGGCTATGCAATGTTCGATCATATCTTTGCCAGCAAGGGTGGCACATAGATCTTGTGCCGTCAAAAGAAATCTGAAACAAGATAAAACATTCTGTATATATGTATAGAAACATCAAACATCAAATATCGAGATTATTTATAGTAGTTTCAAAAAATAATCTTTTATTTCACTATGGCTGTTCTTCATGCATAAACAATAAGTTCTCACAACGTTTCTAAGGTTAACTGGTACAGGTAAAATTCTTAGCATTACGGTTGCTTTTGTACACATAACACAAGCATATTAGTTGTTTACTTTGGGGCTAGATGGCGCTGTGTGGAATTTGTCAAAAAGATTATTATTTATGTTATCTATGTACAATAATAGTTAAGATTGTGTCAAATAAAGCATAAATAAATAAACAATAGATTGGTCGGCAAATACTAGCTTCTTGCGCTTTGTTTTCGTAGTAAATAGATAGATAGATGGTGTACTGACAGAGTACTTACTTCGCGTGGTATGATTTCTTGTAATAACAACACTACGAGATCCCGGTACCTTTCGAGAAACACTGCATTAAGAATGTGTTTTCTTCGACGTAACACAGATCGATTGCACGATACACAACTGTTTTGTCTTTCCATATCAACGAAATACCAATCCAAAAGAAAATAACCAGAGTCCATGAAACACGCTAATGTAGTCGATAAAATAATAGATAAAACAAACCGGGTAAACGTACAGATCACAACGGTAGCTACCAAAGGACTGCGCGGGGGGCGGTGAGTCAGTGCGCGAACGCAACGAAACTTGTTCTACTTGTCTAATGTGCGAAAGAGATATATGCCTCGTATATATGCGTATATATGCCTCTGAACATTGCAAAATGTTGTTTGGTATTAAAAATCTTTTTTTGCCTTTATAAGATGAAATAAAATCCTCTGAAACTGTTTGTTTTTTATTTTTTTTAAACGATACCTGTACATTTTTCTCCATTGATTTTTAATAAAATAATTATATGCAATGAAAGGTCATATTATTCCCCTTAGTTTAAAACTATTTTGGTTAATGTCCGCTACTCTTCGCAAAGCGGGTCAGATATGCCCAATGACCTTTGAGGAAGTGTTTCTAGTTTATCATGAATCAATCTTCTAACTAAGGTAATAAGTTGGCTATTGGGATCCATCCTCGTTAAATAAGTTGAAATGTAATAGAGTTTTACGTTACAGTAAGTTTAGGTTTCGTCATTTTTTCAGGAGTAGATGAACCGAGGTAAGGGATATACGGTCCTCTTAAAGACAGTGTTTTTAATACGATACTTTGGCTACTATACAGTCTGATCGCTCTGAGCTCGTCGATTGGTCATAGTCTTGTGTTTTCACCTGCTCACAAGGAACTGGACTGGTGATCCCTGTTATAGGGAACTCCCAAGAATTCCCTCGAGCTTCGTAAGTAATAGAGAATGAACAGTGGTTTACACTTATTAAATCTGCAATCAAGTGACTATTTTGTGGTACAGTATTTTTACTTTTAAATCGTCTTAATAATGTCTGAACAGCTTCTCTATCCTTCAGTAACCCGGCATAAAATATTGTTTCTGCCTCTTCTCCAGTCTCATTTATCATTTTGTTAATTGTCTGCAGGTTTGTAAAACTCCCTATTAGCTGTAAATGAACTCCCTCATTCGAATTTCGTAGAATCGCGTGGGCCAGATTAGCTATAAAAGGACGCATAGTTATCAGTAATTTGCAAAGCGCTTCCAAGTCATGTCGATTTGCTCCCAACAACTTCACAACTTGAGGGTTGGTTACGTAATTTGGCAAGAATTCTTCGACTATTTCTCTAGCCCTTCTTTCAAAATTCGGGAGTCCGACTATATTCAGACTATACATACGAGTATCTTCTACTATTCGTGTAGGATCGATTGGGGATTTAAATTGGCAAGGAAAAATTCTCAAAAGTAGAGAAAAGGTCTCCTTGTGGTCTCTACTAATGACCTGCCACACCTTGATGCAAATTGTTAAAGGATCTGGACATCTTCTTTGGCAATGCTGACGGACGGTGAGTTTAGGAGAACAGGAAGTCGTCTTTTATCTTTCATCGGGTTGATTAGTCCTTTTCTTCTAAATATATTCCCAGCTTCGATAGAGTAGAGTAGATCAGAAATGGAATGCACGGAGAGAGACGATTACGCGACAGGTTCTCCGTTGTTGTAGATGCGCTGGTCAATAGTGACTGTAATGAGGGGAACCCTTCATTTATATCAGGAACCATTCGATTTAACTTTTTTAGGCTATCATCAATTCTTATAGACTTGAAGAATCTGATCTTTGAGTATTCGAATAAATTTTTAGAGTACCAAGTCTCTTCGATTTTTAATTTCAAACCTCCTAAGTCGAAATAATGATCTAATGTATTGAGGAGCAGATTGATATAATGAGTTGGGTTGCTCTGTTGTATTTTATTAAGTTTGAGGTGAATTACCTGGTTATCTCCCTGTCCCATCGTCTCACCATCTAAATCACAATCAATGAGAGCTAATCGTATTATCATTATCGTAGTGATTGTCCACGCTTTCTGCCTCATCCCTTCAAAGCCACCCAATTGTCCGTAATGACAGAAGTCCCTCTTCTGGCTCCCCATTTAACCCAATACGAGGAGGAGTTAGTCTTGATCCTAGGAGGACCATACACCTATTGAACCACAGATGAGAATCGGAATACAAGTTCTCTCTCCCATGGAGACAATCAAGTTCCAAAAAGATGTACTTGTTAAGTACATGTCTTTGTAATTGATTCCACTTTGATAAGTCTAAATTAATATTGTAATTCCCATCTTCTGATATTGTAGAAGCTATCTTGTCCATTCGTTTGGTTACTTCTAACTCAGTGCTTGTCATGGTCTGTTCTTTAATAAAGAGTGAATTAAAACATAAGTATTAGGATTTTTATCGTCATGGGGAGTTGGTACAGAGAGTATGTTGTATACATAGAATTTAGTCTGACTAAAGGAATTTGTAACACATAAATAATTTTATTATTATAATAGTAGGAAGTTAAAGTTGAGATATCAATTAAAGTGTGTATATTAGTTAACATTAGCGTAACAGGGAAACTAAGTCGACACCGGAAATACACTCAAATTTGGACCTTAATCGTAATTGGCAACCCTTGAGAAAGCATATAACCACAAATAGCAAGTCAGTATTAAAGCATCTGACATGGCGAACACGGTGGACCTATAAATGAAAATAACATCTACATCACTAAACATCAGACAGCGATTAACTCATAGGGGTATTGATT